>OU343160.1:85134804-87534804 GCA_910595825.1 Philhelius pedissequus
TTGTCACATTTCCGACAATCACATGTGATCATATTATATTTTTCGTCTGTGTAAGGTGATCACAAAAAATTAACCAAAACTTGGCACCACTTTAAGAGAAGTACTGAGAGTTGGCATAAATCCATAAGTATATGTTTGATTTCGTTTGTATATAAATTGTTTCATTTGTTTTTTTTTTTCATGCAATGTTGGGTGCCCAAACGTTATTAACCTTTTAATATTAAAAAAATGTTATAATTATCTCGCAATCCAAAAAAGTTAAAATAAAAAGTAGAATCTAGTCATTGAGTTCGCGAGATTAAATTAGGATATTTCCAATTTTGTTCCACAAAGTGCGAAAATATGTTTCGCTCGTTTGCCAAAAGTTTTTTTTAATTTGTACCTATTATTAATTTATTCTAAATGCCAATTAATAACAAAATAAATTAAAAGTTAATATAAATATGTGTGAGAAATACAATGCCTTTACCTAATTACATGTATATACTTCTGTTTTGTTATATCGTATATACTTTGTTGAATGTAGTGTATATGGGTGTGCACATGTACATATATGATTTCTATTTTCGGTATTTGTGAAATCACAGAAGCAATTTCACAAATTTACAAAATTAGAAAACAAATGTATTTTATATGAAAATGACACCAACATAGCTGTCACAAGAAAAAGTCACAAACATGTGATTACCACATGTGACAGTCACCTTACGCAGCCCAAATTTATTTTTTGTGACTGTCAACTATCACAAATCACCTTAGCCGATTCCACTCCACAAGGAAATTTCTCTCTATCCAGGAAAAGAACTGTCATTTCATACCAATCGAACAGTTTCTGAAGCATTCGGACGCTTTCCGGACAACCAATCGAAAAGGCTATAAGTGTACACAAAACACACACTTACACAATCACCAAAGACCAGAGTAAAGCCAGAATTGCTTAATTTTGTAAATACAAACATATTCGGCTTAAATAAATTGTACACAATTGGGGTTTCATGCAACGAGATAATTTTCCGTTTTGCAGAAAGTATATATAATAAAGAAACAATCATGTATTCCTTGAAATGATTTTCTGAGGTTTATTTCTACTCATTTTACATCAACTTATTTTTCGCATTCAATCTTTGGCAGTTAATTTCTGCGGAGATAAAATTATCTGGTTTCTGAGGTTTATCTGGGTTTTCCACCGTTGCATGAATTAGTACAGTCATTTTAGGCATTTTAAACCCCAATCTGCAGAAAAATTCCTTGTGAGCTGAATTTTTGTATACACCTTTATTATGGTGTTTTAATGAAGATGTGAAAAACCGACATCGATATCGCGCCGGCTAAAAAAGTTATGAAGGTCAAAAGGTCACGAAAATCAGTTTTTCGCAAAAATCACACGACCTATTGCTCGGAGCTCAATAGTGGTTAGTATAAATTGTTCCTAGTAAAATTATCTATAGAAAATATCTTCTACATTTTTCTGTAACATAAACTGTTTTCGGAGTAGAGCGTATACCCTACACCATGACATAAACTCTATTGCTTTTTATTAATATTTGTAAGTGTCATAAAAACTTTTATCTGATATTTGGACGTTTCGGGAAAAATATACTTATCTTATAGAAGTTTAGGAACTTAGTAAAATCTAAAATAATTACTCCACTTTCAGATGTTCCGTATTTTATTGCTCCGAGACCCGTCCCTTTATACATGCTACTGCCTGTCGGACTGTGTTTAATTCAGTTGAAAATTATTTCAACTGTTACTACGTTTATATGGAGAATTGAATCGGTATTGAATCAGGATTTAGGTCTTTGTACACTTGAATCGGATTAAAATAGGATTACTCGATCCGATCCCACTAGAAGAGCTGAATCGAATTGAAAATGTACTTATATACCTGAATCGAGGAATTGAAGAATCGAATTCACATTTGATTCTTGGTGTGTGTGTGCACCAATAGTGTTTTTTTGTGTTCAGTGGGTTTCCGGTTTCTTTGTGTTTTTTTCTGTTGCATGTTTTTGTTGTTTATTCTGTAAACTCAAATTGTCACTCCGATTCCATTTTAATTCAATCTTCCAATCCCACGAGGCCATATACCTGAATCGAAATCTCAATTCGATTCGATTCGATTCCTCAATTCACTCATATAAACGGGGTATGTGTGTTAAGGCGGCTTTACATGGATCTGCATCTGCAGACTTGAAGAAAAGTAGAGCGGGCCAATAATATAAAACAAACATAAAAGTAAGACAGGGTACACACTAATAACTTACTCGAACTCTGCTATAACTTTCTTGACACATCTCACAATCACATGTTCTTAGCGTTCAGGTATGTAGTTTTGAGAAGAAAATTTTCGCTTTTTTCGTTTTTTTTTTAAGCAAACTGAAATGGTAAAAAAAACTTGAAAATTCGTTATCTGAACGGAACAAATTATGGTGCAGATGAAAATGCTATAATGAAGACGAACATGTTCATCTTCACTATAATCTGCAATCTTCAGGTTCGTACTTGCTATAATCTTCATACATGAAGATGATCTCCATTTTGGTTTTCGCTCTCTATCGCACAAGTATGAATTTTTTATTCTGTTTCCTCTTTTTTTTGCAGATGTCAATGCAGATGAAGATGAAGATGCATGTAAAGCCCCCTTTAAGGCGGCTTTACATGGATCTGCATCTGCAGATTTGAAGAAAAGTAGAGCGGGCCAATAATATAAAACAAACGTAAAAGTAAGACAGGGTACACACTAATAACTTACTCGAACTCTGCTATAACTTTCTTGACACATCTCACAATCACATGTTCTTAGCGTTCAGGTATGTAGTTTTGAGAAGAAAATTTTCGCTATTTTCGTTGTTTTCAACCAAACTGAGGTGAAATGGTAAAAAAAAAACTTGAAAATTCGTTATCTGAACGGAACAAATTATGGTGCAGATGAAAATGCTATAATGAAGATGAACATGTTCATCTTCACTATAATCTGCAATCTTCAGATTCGTACTTCCTATAATCTTCATACATGAAGATGATCTCCATTTTGGTTTTCGCTCTCTATCGCACAAGTATGAATTTTTTATTTTGTTTCCTCTTTTGTTGCAGATGTCAATGCAGATGAAGATGAAGATGCATGTAAAGCCTCCTTTAAACACGTTATTTTAGTTGTTTTCTGCTCTTAAACAGTTCATAATGAGAGATACCTACATGTTTTATATGTAATGTATTATTATCGTGACCTTTTGAGCTTCATAACTTTTTTAGCCGGCACGATATCGATGTCGATTTTTCGTAATAAAGATTACCTCGGTTCTTAGTATAATAAGTTGTGGAATGGATGATTCAAGGAATAGTTACATAGCTACGGACCTACTTACCTAAAAATGTATATTTAAATGGATATTAATTATGTAAATAAGGGGGAGTAATGTGTACCTATGTACATATGTAGATGGGACCTAGGTATGTAAATATGTATTAATAGTGAAGTTAAAATTGCTTTGTAAACTTATAAACATTGCCAAAACACTTTTATCTGTTCTTCGAAAAAAAAACAATAACACCATTCGATGCCACGGATCAGTGAACATTTTATAAAAAAAAAAATATCTCGAAAAGTGTAGGACGTTTCATACCTACTTTGATTTTTAACGATATTATAACTCGTTCCTTACTTTCAATTGTGTTGGAATATATTAAGGACAAGTCTATAATAATCTGTTCAATTTATGTTTTCAGTATAGGGAAGATAGAATGTTTGCATTTCACTCTGACTGTAATAGATGCCAACAAGTTCGTACTGTTTTAAAGCTCTTACACGGTTGCAGTAGTAAGCCTTTTAATTATAACAGTTTTTTAATAGTTGCTCACCATTAAAAGCGTTAAATTTTCCCCCTGCTTCGCGCGGTTGGTTGGCTACTGAAGAAAACAACTAATATCCTGAAGTCAAATGCCCTTTTAACACTACGGGGCCGCATAAACTCAACTTTCCTGTCACACTGTTGGCATGCATCGAGATGCGTGGCTCTAGCTGCGTTTTATTACCTACGGGTCTGGGTCTGGTTTATTGTTTTACACGTATTATAAAAACAACACGAGATCCAGGTTTCTATCTGGGTTTGCAAATATTAATATTAAATTCGGCGAACAGAGGGTGCATTTAAGTACATAACCCAGGTCGTTTTATTTTCACGGGGTGAACCTAGAGATCAGTGGGTGAAATATATGGGTTATTGGCGATAAAAAAACACGGCTTCTTAAGTTTATGAGGCTCAAAACTTCAAAATTATGTGTGGTATTCACCAACCAGTCATAACTATTTTTCGAAGTCCGAAAATGAGAACAGTTCTCTCTTCAGCAGGCACACCGGAATCCGGAATCCCTCTCTCATCCGGGATCCCAACTGAGTACTTGTGTGATTCTGACGATTCTGAATTTAAATGTGATTATATGTGTGAAAATAATTGTGTATGTACGTGGAAATATTCAAATTTTATAAAAAAATGTTTGTTGCATAATTATGATACAAAAAATGACAACAGTCGAGTAAGGCATTAAGTATATGAATGTGTGAGTGCTACTTTTTTTTTTTTTTTTTTTTTTTTATAACTTTGCACGCGCTCAAGGGGTTATGAATACCCTTTATATGTTTTTTCTTAACACAGCGCGGCATCTGGTGAAGAAGAGAAAGAAGGTAGGAAAGATGTGTGACGCGATGTTCTGAGACTAGAGCTGGTTGTTGTCTCAGATTTACCTCCAGGGATGGCGGCTGAACTAATGCGGAGAGAATTACCGTGTCTTATTTATGTATGTCCCTTATAATTCGCATTATTTTATTTATTTCGATGTCGTACTTAATGGGTATGCTAGTTTAACCAATCACACGTTGTTAGTGTTATGCCTAAACAACATGTAATGAGCAAAGCAGCAACTTATTTTATGACAATTTTGAGAATTGGTTTTTAATGGAATATAAGAAGACATAGACAACGGCAGGAATCGAACCTACAACCACGAGGTTGACAGGCGAGCACACAACTATCGCGCCACGGCCACCCCCTGATTTCAAATCCAGAAACAAAATTCTCTTCTTTTCAGAATCATGTCATTTTTTCCCAAGAAAACATACACAAAATGCGAAGAAACAATTTTTATAAATTGATAGAAATTTTTAAGTTTCTTTTAAGATTTCAATAAATTAAAAGATATATTTTCAAACAAAATTATTTTTTTAGTTCGATTCAAGGGGTTAAATATAATATCAAACAGGCAGTCGAGTTGTGTTCTTTGAAGACACAGTCTGGAAAATATCCATCCTCCTTGTAAAAACAAAAAGTTGCATCATTGCTGCCCGTGCAAATCAGTTCGACTGCTTCCAAATATACACACTAAACACGAAGTCTCGGAGACAAAAATCGAAAACATAGCTATTTACCAAATACAAAAAGAAATAATTTGTTTACTATTCAGTTTTGTTTTTGTTTATTTATTTATTGTGACTTGTGTTTGAATTGAAAAAAAAATTAAGGAATTGTTAGATTGACAGTGGCATTGTATGTCGAAACCATACGCTAATAACATAAGGACCCGAAACCTCTGCTGTCTTTTGACATTTGCCTGCAAGCTGAAACACGCACACAAGCAACTTTTCAGTTCCTCTTTCAATAAAAACTTTGATAAAAACACAAACAAGAATCTTTTCTGCTTCTTTTCCTATAGACACATAGATAACACATCGACATCTATTAAACTAAGTTGTTAAACCAATTTTTTGTCAGTTGAAAGTCTGTGGCATTTACGAAAATGGATCGCTTAACTATCGCACAACGCATAAAAATTGTTAAAACCTACTACAAAAATGGTGATTCTGCCACAGCCACATATCGTGCTTTAAGAGAAGATTATGGTTTACATAATCGTCCAACTACGCAAACAATTGGCAAAATTGTGAAGAAATGTGAAGAGACTGGATTGGTTACAGATATTGTAAGGCCTGTGCATCACCGTTTCGCTCGTACCACTGAAAATATCGCTACTGTAATGCCGGATTTACACGACTGCCAAATTGGCAGTATTACTGTCAAAATCTTGGCATTATTTTTTTTGTCGTGTAAATGGTCGAAAATGGGGCAGTATATTTGTCATTAAAAAACTGCCAGCAAGAATTTTCGTTAAGTTGTGGCATTATACTGACATCGTGTAAAATAAAAACTGACAATAATTTTCAAATAATGACAATTTGCAATAAAGAATAAACTTGCTCATTCTTTACTGCCAGTGTTGGCAGTATTTTTATCTGTCATTATTTTAACTTCGTGAAAACGAATTTCGTTAATTAAATTAATGACAGAAGTATTTTGGCAGTAAATACTGCGAACTTGACAGTCGTGTAAATCCGGCATAAGTGAAAGTGTTGCCGAAGACCCGAATGTGTTGATTCCTCATCGTTCTCAGGAATTAGGACTGTCTTACGGCACATTATGGCGTATTTTGCATTTGGATCTACACCTACATCCATATAAAGTCCAGCTCACACAACAATTTTTCGAACAAAATTTTCTTCAGCGATGAAGCAAATTTCTCGCTCGGTGGGTATGTTAATAAACAAAATTGTCGTATTTGGAGTTCTGAGCATCCTCAAGTAATTGAAGAGAGGCCATTACATCCACAAAAAGTCACTGGTTTGGGCGCTCTTTGGTCCGGAGGTGAGATTGGACCTTAGTCCCTTTTCACACAGAGAAACCAGTTGCTGGAGATTTTTTTGACGTTTTCCTTTAATTGCCTTGTAGCTTTCGCACGAAGAAATTGATGAGGAAACTGAGTTGCTCGTTTTTTGAGTTGCTTTTGATTTGACATTCGCGTTTTGTTAACAAACAATTTGCTTCGCGGCTGGAAAATTCTACATAATTTTGAGTTATAAATTAACCGCAGTTATTTTTAGAAAAATAAATACAAAATAAAGAAATTCGATTATATAAGTAAATGTTGTTTTCTTTATTGTGGTTGATAATAATGGTTTGCTAAATTAATATATTAAAAGGTCACGGGAAAACAATGAACCAGGAGAAAATTGATTTTGTGCAGATTTGTTGTGCGTTTCTCTTGCCATCCAAATCTTGGACCCAACACATGATAGTGATGATGGGAAGATTATATTGGGCTTATTGGAATGCACCGAAGCTTTTTTGGTACAGTTGGATACATAAACCACTGACAGGATGATATGACTGATACCTGTGGTGCTGCCTGCTGCTGCTCGATAATAAAGGAACGTTATTATAAACCAAATGTGATGATGAAGCCACAAGCTGAGAGCTTAGTTGGTCCGTTTTCGCGTGCGTTTTTGTTTTTCCATGTGTAGACACATAATTGTATGTATGAAATATGTCCAATATTGAACTTCGGTCGAGTTATTTGAATTGCCAAAACGAATTTAACATGCTCAATAAGTTTTTGTATAGATCGTATATGTTTTCTTTAGAATCAAATATTAAAAACAATAGTAAAAGTTTTTGGAGCTTTATAAATTCTAAACGGAAATCAAACGGGTATCCTAGCTGTATGAAGTACTTAGATACATCATCAAATGACGTCAATGAGATCTGTAATCTTTTTGCTGTATACTTTCAATCAGTTTATTCTACAAACTCTCTATCTAATCTTGAACTACCACAAATTCCAGAATCTGTTAATATAGGTTCTATGGAGTTACAGGTTTCAGAAGTAGAGACAGCCCTGCTTGGGTTGGATCCAAACATAAATGAAGGTCCTGATGGGATTCCACCCATTTTGTTGTTGAAATGTGCAAAATCTTTAGCTAGACCATTGTCGACCATTTTTAACTTGTCTCTTTCCAAGGGTCAATTTTTAGACTGTTGGAAGTTTTCTTATATTACACCAGTATTTAAATCAGGATCTAAACAAGATATTACAAACTATAGACCAATCTGTAAAATTTCAGCTTTACCAAAGCTATTCGAAAAGATTGTCTTTGATAAGCTTTCTTTTCAATTAAAAGACTTTGTATCAGTGTACCAACACGGTTTTATGTCTGGTAGATCTACAGCGACTAATTTATCATTAATAACTAATTATATTAAAAACAATTTTGAATCAAATTTTCAAACTGACATTATATTTACCGATTTTGCCAAGGCATTTGATCGCGTTAATCACCAGGTTCTTATACACAAGCTTATGCAGATTGGTTTTCATCTGAACTTTTTAGATTGGCTTAAATCTTATTTAACTCTTAGGGTTCAAATTGTTAAAATTGACAATCATCTATCAGAACAGATCCTAGTACCATCTGGCGTCCCCCAGGGTAGCCATTTGGGCCCGCTTTTATTCTTATTATTTATCAACGATATTCCTGTAATCTTTAAAAACTCATTATGTCTTCTCTTTGCGGACGATCTTAAGCTTTATCGAATGATTAAGTGCATGGAAGATTGTATTTTATTAAATGATGATTTGAACAGACTGGCTGATTGGTGCAATCTAAATTTTCTGCATTTAAATGTCTCCAAATGCCAAGTGATGTCCTGTGTCCGTAATATTTCACCAATTTACTGCAACTACTCTATTAATGGTTCAGAATTGGAACGTGTGGTACAGAAAACAGATCTAGGGGTCATACTGGACACAAAACTTACCTTCCTACCGCACATAGATTACATAATCAATAAATCCAATCAAATGCAAGGGTTCATCAAGAGGAACACGAAAGAATTTACTGACCCATACACACTGAAGTCTCTTTTCAACTCTCTGGTTAGATCGGTGCTTGAGTACTGCAGTACAGTATGGAACCCGTATTATAAAAACTCGTGTGACAGAATCGAAAAAATCCAAAGAAAATTTACAAGGCTTATATTTTTTAAATTAAATTGGAGAGTTGATACTCCATCTTATAAAACAAGGTGTCAGTTATTTGGAATGCTAAGTCTGGAAAGTCGTCGTACATACTTTGGGATAATGTTCATCAGAGATTTACTTACATTTCATATTAAATGTCCGTCATTACTTACATTAATCAATATACATGTTCCTAGAAGCAATTCCCGTGATATAATTTTGTTTCATGAACAATTCCATAGAACTAATTACCGTCGAAATGAGCCCATATCACGTTGCATCAGGGAAGCTAATTTGGTTTGCAATAGATTAGACTTTTTTGATAGTTGCGCTAGAGAAACTTTTAAGCTGTACGTATTTAACTTGTTAAATCTACCACAATTGTAATTAATTAATCCTTTGTAATATATCATGGGATATTAACATACCCAGTACAATTATTTTATTTTATTGTTAATTTAATTTTTAAGAATCGATGTATTAGTCTGTAAGAGAAGATGTTCTCTGATTGATGAAATGAAATAAATAAATAAATAAACAACTCGTGATGGATGGAATTAAATGCGGCCAATGGCATTGCCACAATCATCACGGCAGCAGCCGGCGGGAAACCTTGGCTACAAAAATTAAAACTTAAAATTTTCTTTCACAGTGAATTAATTTAAGTACCTCACTTGGTTTGGTCTAATGTAATAATTTAATTGTAAGAAACAATTTCTCTTTAAGAAAAATATGTTTGACATCTGTCAGAGACAGAAGTCACAATGGAAACCTAAGAAAATTTCAAAGCATAAACGTCAAAAAAATCTCTTCAAATCGTTGACCGGGGAGATTTTTTTCATTCGCCTTACTTCTTGCCCTTCTCACCAACAAACTCCCAGTTGTCGGCAACTCAGTTTCCTTGTGTGAAAGGGGTCTTAATTCTTCGAAAAATACGAATCGGAGAATATGTGGTTTCAACAAGATAGTGTCACATGCCACACAACTCGAACGAATATGCAAGAGACATTTCCTGGCCGCGTAATTTCTCGCCGTGGCAATATAAACTGGCCATCAAGATCATGCGATTTGACACCGCTGGACTTTTTTTTTGTGGGGCTACGCGAAAGACCGTGTTTATACAAACCAATATTCGTCAAGTTATGGCTGAGATACCGCCAATATGTGTCAAAAAGTGGTCGAAAATTACATCAAATGAACCGATGCTTGCAACAATTCGCGTGGTGGTCATTTAAATGATGTAGTCTTTCACCCATAATGTCAAATTTCAAACTTTATTATAAAAAAGAAATAACGTGAAAAAAATATTTTATGTGTTTTATTTACGTTTACTTTTGAAACCGCAAAATGGGGTGCATTTGGTAATTTAAAATAAGCTTAGAAGTTTTTTCTTTGCTTCATTTAAATTCTTCAGCCATTTGGATTGGTGTTCACTCATCTACAGCGAAAATTAAATGAAGCAAATCCGAAAAAGAAAGAAAAAGGAGAAAGAGAAACGTCAAAAACACGCAAGTAAAATCCTACCCGCGAGTGTTCAGATAGATTTATTTCTGTTTCATCATTTTGTCCTTTCTTTCTCTTTCGCACTTGATTCACTCAGGAGTAAACACGCGCTGTGTTATACCGGACTTACATGCTACCGATACCGAAGTCCTTTTTAGAGTCCTTATGGCTGCCTCAAGCTGAATGACCCCCTTTACTTTATTTAAAGGTTTGGTTGCCAAGTTGCTTATAAAGAAACTAAAACATACAGAAATCACTATAGTAATCTTGATTTGTTTATTCTGATTATGAGTTAAAGCTTCAAAAAATTCAGTTTCCTGACATTCCCGGGGCAAATATATTTTAGAATTTTTTTAATTTTTGTTCTACATTAAAACGGTAAATGCAAAAATAAATAAATACATACATACCTATATTTATATATATTTTGAAATGTTGCGAATACCGGGAATGCCTTTACTACCTGGTACACAGTTCAGAGACGTAAGTAAAATTTAAAACATTTTCCAGAAATATTTATAAACTTAATTTTACAATATATAGCTAACAAAAACGAACTTTGCAAAATCACAAACATTACTTAATCACTATGGCATTGCAATGCTTTCCAAACGTGAAGTGCCGAGGCTTGTTGACTCAAGAGGTATGATTACCGATAAGAACTGTCCACCTCCAGAGCTTCAATCGATTCATCCACCAAGAGTGGAACCTAAGCTTCCATCCTGGTTGGCCTACGATAAGCAAGTACTTTGTTTTGATGGGTACTTTAAAGAAACGCTGCAAGAGGTTTATCATGCTCCATATCTTGTACGTAAGGTTAAAATATTTTACTACCTGGAAGATGACACAATACAAGTGACTGAACCGAAAGTAGAGAATTCAGGAATAACTCAAGGCTGTTTGGTACATAAGCAAAGAATACCAAAGTCAGGTTCATATGAAACTGAATTTGTCTCTGTATTGGATTTGAATGTGAACTCAACCATACAAATCTTTGACCGAGTTTACCATATTACTGACTGTGATTTGTTTACCAGGCATTTCTTAAACAGATCTGGAATCCCAGTACCTGATCCTGTAGAAACTCCATTGTAAGTATTGAATAATAATAATATTATTAAAATTAATTATTAAATTATTTAAGTGTCGAGTAGTTTTAGATAAATATTCAGTGGTTAGATTCGAGCATCATTTCTGCATTCATTAATGTCTTTATGAGTTAATTATTAAATTTACTTGGGATAGTATATATTTGCTTACGCAATATAGGTACATTTTATAATAGCTTATTTTACATAACCTACTCAAATCCAAAAAGAATTTTGAATGTTATTCTTTTTTTTTGCACTAGCTAGGTGTCTACTCGTATACTGTTTTCAAAAAACTATAAACAAGAAAATTTAATTCCTTTCAATTCGCAGTAGAATCAAAAAAAATATTAGTTGTTTGTAAGAAACTTTCAACTACAGTGAAAACTCTACTTGCGGACAGCTCGAATAAGCGGGCAATTCCCTTAAGCGGACACATTTTCGGGAACAAACTTGTTTTTCTATCTAATAACCGTACAGAGCGATGTTTTGTTGAAAACTTATTAGGGAACATAGATATTGTTTTTTATGCCAGAAGTTTTTTTATTTTTTAAGGCGAAAAATAACGGTACCTGCCGATCAGATTTTTCTCAAAAAGGGCTCCAACGATTTTTATAAAAATAAAATGCACGACTGGATCGAATGCAAAAGATTTCTGTTAAAAATCTAAATATTTAATATAATAAAATATTTATACAAAATATATTTAATTTTTTTCTGAAAAAAAAATTGGTATGACAGTCTTAAATATTTAATAATATAAACTTAAAAACAAAATATTAAATCGGCTTAATAAAAAAAAAAAAATAATTCAAAATTCTGAAATTAATACTTAAACTAATTCAAGCTCAAAAAAAGTACGCCATTTAATTTGTTAGATAAATTTGAATTTATGAGATAAAAATTTTAAAAATCTATGGAGCAGTTTTTGAGAAAAAAAAGCTTTTTTTAAAAACTTTTTGAAAACATTTTTCAAAAAAAAATTCAAGAACGCCAATTCATAGGTATTCAATAAATACACATAAATATAAATTTTGAAAAAAAAATTTAATGAGCAGTTTTCGAAATATGAATTTTTTAAATTAAAAAAAAAATGATTTTAAAAATACAAAAAAATACTAATTAAACATATTGGTACGCGGTATAATTTGGGCAACCTAAACCTATATATGTGTGAAATTTCGAAAGCATCGGTTGAGCCGTTTATGAGATAGTCGAAAGCAAAAAAAAAAAAACGGTCATATGGAGAGTACCGTTCTTAGACATTTTTCTAATTTTTTTGTCAACCATATGATCGATCGTAGCTAAAAAGCCGCACTGATTTTTTTTATCAAAATCGTTAGAGCCGTTTCCGAGAAAAAAAGGTTTGAACGTAACGGTTATATGGCATGTACCGTTATTTTTTGAGCTAAAAAAATTTTCAATTTCCCCTCTGTACAATACCTAAAAAACTCTATATACCAAGTTTGAAGCGATTCGGCCCACCCTTTTTTGCTGTGGGTGTCTATACATACAGACAGACTGACAGACTGACAGACTGACAGACTGACAGACTGACAGATTGACAGACTGACAGACTGACAGACTGACAGACTGACAGACTGACAGACTGACAGACTGACGGACTGACAGACTGACAGACTGACAGACTGACAGACTGACATACTGACAGACTAAAAGACTGACAGACTGACAGACTGACAGACTGACAGACTGACAGACTGACAGACTGACAGACTGACAGACTGACAGACTGACAGACTGACAGACTGACAGACTGACAGACTGACAGACTGACAGACTGACAGACTGACAGACTGACAGACTGACAGACTGACAGACTGACAGACTGACAGACTGACAGACTGACAGACTGACAGACTGACAGACTGCCAGACTGACAGACTGACAGACTGACAGACTGACAGACTGACAGACTGACAGACTGACAGACTGACAGACTGACAGACTGACAGACTGACAGACTGACAGACTGACAGACTAAAAGACTGACAGACTGACAGACTGACAGACTGACAGACTGACAGACTGACAGACTGACAGACTGACAGACTGACAGACTGACAGACTGACAGACTGACAGACTGACAGACTGACAGACTGACAGACTGACAGACTGACAGACTGACAGACTGACAGACTGACAGACTGACAGACTGACAGACTGACAGACTGACAGACTGACAGACTGACAGACTGACAGACTGACAGACTGACAGACTGACAGACTGACAGACTGACAGACTGACAGACTGACAGACTTACAGACTGACAGACTGACAGACTGACAGACTGACAGACTGACAGACTGACAGACTGACAGACTGACAGACTGACAGACTGACAGACTGACAGACTGACAGACTGACAGACTGACAGACTAAAAGACTGACAGACTGACAGACTGACAGACTGACAGACTGACAGACTGACAGACTGACAGACTGACAGACTGACAGACTGACAGACTGACAGACTGACAGACTGACAGACTGACAGACTGACAGACTGACAGACTGACAGACTGACAGACTGACAGACTGACAGACTGACAGACTGACAGACTGACAGACTGACAGACTGACAGACTGACAGACTGACAGACTGACAGACTGACAGACTGACAGACTGACAGACTGACAGACTGACAGACTGACAGACTGACAGACTGACAGACTGACAGACTGACAGACTGACAGACTGACAGACTGACAGACTGACAGACTGACAGACTGACAGACTGACAGAGATACAGACGGACAGAATTTTTAGACCATCTTTTTTTGTCTTCGCTATCATCGTTATGTCATGTTTGATTGTTAGCTCAAAACTTTTTTTTCGACGAATGCATAACTTGCCTTATAGTACAAGTACCTAAAATCGCAAGTAAAAATCAGTTCATTAATGAAGGGGAAAAATACTTTTTGGTATTTTTTTTTGTAGAAAAATGATTATTTTTGGTATCATAGTAGAACCATTATTTTGGTTTTCGATTGTCTGGAAAACGGTTCATTTAATTTCTTTTGAAATTTTTTATGCAAAGAGGTCCTAGAGAGTACAAGCACTAATGAAAACAAAATATTGAAAATTTTGTTTTAATTAAAAAAAAATGCATTTTTTTTGAAAAGTCAATATTTCGAAAACGACTCAAACCATTGCCTCGAAACTTCGTACTTAGTAGTTCTTTGACATTCTCTTGAACACTTAAAAACCTATTTTTCTAAAACAAAAAACAACGGTACCTCCCGTATAAATGTTAAAAACCCGTTAACAAAAAAAAATGTATTTCCCCAAAAACGGCTCCAAAAATTTTTCTAAGAAAATTTGTGTTCTTAATTTAGTTCAGTTCAGTTTTAAATAAGAAAATATTTTATTTTGCGTGCTTATTAGTGGTACTTCCCATAGAACTTTCCATATTTTCGATTTTTTCACTATTGGATGGACCGATTAAAATAATTTTTTGTATGCATATGCTCCGTAAAATTGTTAATAAGACTCAATAAGACTCATACTCAAATGTTCTGAAAAATGTTTTTTTCATACAATTTTTTTTCTAAATCGATTATAATACAAATTGGTCCGTTTGAGAAATTCTTATCTTAATAGTTCTGAATTTAAAATGTGTAGCTATCTAAAGGTGTAAAATGAAAATGTTTATTTTCTCCGGTTTCAGATTAGTTACAGGGGTCAGTTCAAGGTTTTGATAAGAATGACTTTGTCTTTTCTTATCTTGCCAGACCGTTCAATTCATTTGATTTTAAGATCCTCATAACAAATTTATCGCTTAATATTGAAATGCTTTTAAAATCATATTTTTTGCTTTCAACTGCAATTCAAACATTACCATTTTGTCATTTAAATTATTTTACATATTTCTCTAAAACATTTTTCTATTTAAGTTGTTGTTTGTATTAACAATTTATTTCCATTTTAAGCGCATTCGAAACTTATCGTTAAGACAAGGGATTTTTCTTATCTAATTATATAATAATAGTTATGTTAACAGGAAATAAAAATTAAATATGTAATTGAAAACATAATGTGCACATATGTATATACACATGTACATAATGCATGTGCATGTAATAAACATTTTACATTTACTGCAATTTCAGAGATCCTACGATAGAACACAGAAAAAGAGCCGGTATTAAGCACTCTGCGCAGACAAGCAGAAAACATTTATTTGCCCAGTTCTTAGAGTTTGATAGGAAGGTCCTTAAATTTACATGTTACTGGGATGACCGTTCGGAATTTGGAGACGTACGCAATCTAGAGCTATGCTTTTATCTTTCCGATGATACAATGGATATAAAGGAAATCTTCCCTGCAAACTCCGGACGAAGTGGTCCAACAACTTTCCTTAAACGTGGAAAGCTTCCTAAGGTAAGCGTCAAATATCACAGTTTTCAAGATAATGTCAAATAACTACTAAATACAAAGTTTCCAAAAAATCTATTGAGTCGTTTTCCAAACAACAAGCGCTCTTGCTACTACAACCGCATGGTTCGGTTCCTGTAGCTGAGGTTCGGTCTTCCTGATAGTCTCGCACCTGGGGGCTTGGATTCGAAGATTTTCTTGGTTGGAGCGTTGTTGTCCATTCGCTCGATGTGGCCGAGCCAAGTGTAGTCGACGTATTTTGGCTCTTTGGGCTACATCCACATCTTGGTGCAGCTCGTACAATTTACGATTGAATATTCTCCTCCTTTCGCCCTCTTCGTATATAAGACCAAATATTCGGGGAAGAATTTTTCTCTCGAAAGTTCCAAGTATTAATTCCCCTTTTTACTTGCGATATAGGTACTATATGTAAAATACATTTTTGAATCGTTTTTTTTTGTTAAAAACTAACGGTACCTGCCATACAATTTTTTTCACCATCTGAGTTATCTCGAAAACGGCTATAACGATTTTGATTAAAAAAGTGTGCACTATTTTAGATAAATGCTACATTTTAGTCAATTCTTTTTTAAATATTTTGTTATTAACGGTGCCTGCCATACAACCATTTTTTGATTTCAAAATTTCTCATAAACGGCTAGATGGATTTTGATAAAGAATTTAATGTAGAGCTCCTTCAAATTATAAACAATACTGCATACCAAAATTTCCGAAAAGATATTTTTTGGGTTTTTGCATATTCAATATTTCGAAAACGGGCTGATGATTTTTTTTTAAATTTTATTTTTAGGTTTATATTATTAAATATTTAAAATTGTTGTACCAAGTTTAAAACAAAAATAAAAAATGTTTTATATACAAGTAAAAAAGGACTTTGAAAATATATTTAGATTCTTAATAGAAACCTTTTGCATACGATGTGATCGAACGTAAGAGCAAGTTCGTACGGTCCAACAAAAAAACCGTTAAAAATGTGTTTATCAAAAACGGCTCCAAGAATGTTGATACAAAATTGTTTAGTAAGTGCAATTGTGCAGTCCGCTTTCAAGTATATAAAAAATATTTTTTTTTACGTACTTATTAAAGATACTTCCTATAGAACCACTTTTGCTAATTTCGACATTCTCACTATTGGATGAATCAATTAAAATTATTTTTTTTTATGCAAATGCTCCATAGAAGGATTAATCTAAATACTCAAATTTTCAAAAAATGGTTTTCCGATTTTTAAAAAATAAATAATTTTTTTGAGAAAATCGATTTTTCAAAAACCATTTACTGATTTTTTTTTAAATTAAAATTTTGTATGTATAACTTTATTCATAATTACATACTTCAAAATGGCGTTAGAAATTCTTCCTTAGTCCACGTATATTACAATACGAATACTTGAATTCAATACTCAAGCTAAATCAGCAAGTTAACTATGGATATCAAGTTTGGGTTCCAATAGAACTTCACAATTCAATTGCAGTGAAACCCGCTTAACCGAAACGACGATCAAATCAGGAATTTTTGTTCATTAACCGGATCTCGGATAACTGAAAAAATATTTCAGTAAGACAGACTTCGTTTCACGTAACACATTGCAATTTTTACTACATATGTATATTGAACTTTAACAGCTGAAAAACAACCTGTGTTAAATATTTACCAATTGCTTGTATAAATAAATTTGGTTTATCTAAATAAAAAACAGAACCCAGTTATTAACAAACAAATAATGTATAAGCAAAACGAATTTTTAGCCAACCAACGCTAATTTGAGTTCAGTTTCTCTTATTCACAGATACATTTCGTGTTACAAAAACAACAATGTATGTAAGTAAATGGAAATTTCGGGGTCTTAACTTTTATTTAAAACTTAGCATTTACATGTGTCATAAATGCGGAAGTGGTGGAGGAAGGAGGTGAACGTATACAAAAATGAAACAATTCAGCACCCGATTTTTTTCGATCTTTAGTTTTTCACTTAACCGGGTTGTTTTCTATAAAAAAATAGAAAACTTGAAGGAATTTTTTTTTCAGTTATGCGGGTTTTTCACTAAAGCGAGTTTTCAGTTAAACGAGGTAGCTTGTATGTAAATATATACGGGGATTTGTGAATGTTTTCAGGTAAGCGGGTTTTTCAACTTAAGCGAGTTTCACTATACTACTATTGTTATACCATAGCCATATTTGGGTGCCGGGACAAAGAGATATTTTCGGAAACTGCAAAACCGATGAACTCGCCAGAAATGGAACCCAAATACCATTTCTACCTAAAATGGAAGAAATCGGTATGCCCATCGCTACATTCAAACTTATGGTAAATCAAAACGCCATATAACAAACAAATTTTAGATGGCCAAACATCACTCAAAAGGTCTGCTCTTTTTGAGTAGGAAACATCTTGGCTCCGTAATATGTGTCATATATAGACACTGCGTAATTGGCAGACACGCCAAAGGACTTGGTGTATTGTCCAATGACTTTTGCATAAGTTGTATGGATGAGGAGGAAGAGGAAACTATCCCCATCTTCTTTGCTCATGTCCTGCCTTGGAGAATACTTCTTCGATAACCCCATTGATATACGACACATAGATATTCACATGCTACATCCCTTCATTAGGCTCCAAATGGTTTTAATTAAAGAGCTAATATGTCTTCACGTGGTATCACCATGTACCTATTTAATGTCTAAGTGTGTCAGCCATTTTAATGACAGCCTCTTCAACCGAACCTAACAATGCCTTAGTAAGAATGAATTGATACGCCCCTGTATTCCCAAAGCCAATATATCTGACATTACTTTGACTAATTAATTAATTACATATTGTATGGGATGACCACAGATTGTAATGACCAAGCCAAAGCCTGGGGTCGTTTATTCTGAATGAAGACCTTAAGTAAAAATTCTACAACAAATTCATCATCATCACATGAAGATGACCATAATGGAAAAAATATGAAATGTTTGGCTTACCATATTCATATCCCTTTTTTGTTTAAATTTAAAATTTCAATATAGCTTTACAGAAAAAACAGATTCGATTTTCGCTGTACCTATTCCAAAATTTCTTAGATGCATAGATTTAAACGATTAAGAATTTGCGGCGATGCGATTCATAGGACATTCAGTGAAGTTCTTATAGTTTTGCAGTCTCATCTCAAGCTGATTACAATTTGTTAATGGGACTTATACACATGATTTCAATTTTTATTTACCGAACTTGCTTCGGATGGGGGGAGGGTGCAAAATTCTCTCTATGAACTTATGTTACATTTAAATGGAGAAAAATGTCTTCGATACTAAACTTATACTTAATATTTTCCAATGCCAAATAGAGGGGCTTGTATAGCTTGATGACATATCAATGAAAATGGAAAATATAATAATAAACTTTCTTGATAATAATTTTAGCGATCGAAAATGTTTTTTTTTCTACTTGTTGTTTTTCAGGACTGGCAAGGATTACATCTCCCAGGGGAACAAACTGAAGTTACGGTTTTAAACGTTCTTGGAGGAGGTCTCCGAACTGGAAGATATATTGCAGATATTCTTGGCAGTGGAAAAAATGATCATTCCTATTATACAGATAAGGATCTTCAAATTGGGGCTGTTATAAATGTTTACGGACGAAGCGTAGTCTTGACAAATTGTGACGCTTTTACTATGGAATACTACAGAAAGAAGGTATTGTTTTGTACATTTTCTTACCTTTACTCTTCAATGAGGAATCACAATCAATTTTCTAGTACGGTATTGAAGAATTTTGCCCTTTACCATATCCAAACCGATGCGAAGATCGTATCCCTCAGAAACCAAGAGAAAGACAGCTTCCACCTTATAATGGATGGGGTTCATATGAAGATTCTGAGGGAAATTGCTTATCTGTTGAGCCAAAACCTCCACAAGGGGATTTCAAAAAATTTATTACATTTGATAAGTTTGTTTTACGATTCGGTGCAAAAATGATATCTACAATACGAGAAAACTGCGAACGGGTTTTTATTGTATCATATTTTCTTTCTGACGAAACTATTCAAATATTTGAAGTAGCTGAAAGAAATTCTGGATTTTTGGGAGGAACATTTTTGAAGCGAAGGCGTATTTTATTGCCAAATCAAGACAAATTTTCATCAGAAAGACCAGAGTATTATAAGCCTCATCATCTTTACATTGGAGCATCTATTAATTTAAAAGACCATATATTTACGTTAATATCCGCAGATGAATATACTTTGATTTATATGGAGTCGCATCCGTTTGAGGTATGTCTTAATAGATCATTTTTTTTAAAGGCACTACAAAATCCATGCCTCATTAAATTTTTGTTTTCAGTACCCACTAGCTGATGTAAAGAATATAATGCAAAAAGTACGTGAAGCTCTCCGTCACAACTACAAGGACTTTGTTGCTAAACACTTATCAGAAGGAATCAGTGAGTCTGATACTAAATTGATCAGTTATGAGACACTAAAAAGGAATTTAATTGAACTACTTGGAGACAATATTACCGATCATGAAATTATCACTTTATGTCGATATTACTCAGCAGAGCAAAATCCACCATCGTCATGTAACCGCGAAACTGTGCGCGCTGCAGTTCAATCAGAAATTCGACGCAATCTTTGGGATGATATTGCTAATCTTAAGGAACATATCTATCATATCAATCCCTCGCATAAATCATTCCTTTCAGAAGCTAAACTAAAATCTGCAATCAAAGGTTGTCGTTTGCCATTTACAGCCGAGCTTATTGAGGATATGTTCAAGGTTTTAAACCACAACGATGTTGGGGAAATAGAAGTTTGTGACTTTATGTCGTTTGTGGATGTAAGTTGTAATCCGGCACCAGATATTGCACCTATGAACTACGCATTCGAACTATGTCCAAAAATCCCATTTTTGCATAAAGGCCGTTTAGTGAATTGGGACTGTTTTGTTCAACATCTCGGATTAGAAAATGAATTGATTAAAGAATCAGAATAATGTTTAGGACGACGTCATTTTTTTCCCAAGAGATGAATTTCTCAAACTGTTTTCATTTTTAAATAAAGCAATTTGTATCGAAATAAGAATTTGTTTTAATTTTATATAATACTAGCAAAAAGTACCCAGCGTTGTCCGGGCATCCAGGGGTAATCGTCTTTTCACGCAATATGTTCCAATGAAATGAAAAATCGAGTAAAAATGTGTGTAACGAAAAGGATTTTTCATTTATTTTGTCGTTTACTTAACAGGATTAGTTTTTTTTATTAAATTTAACAAAAGAGATTTATTATTTCAATTTTTTACAAACGGAGGTTGTTTTTTGACTTTCGATTACAGGTAAGTACTAATAACATACATATGTATATATTATATAACAATCAAAGATGGCATTACGATGATAGCGAATACAAAAGAAGTTGGTCTAACAATTCTGTCCGTGTGCCTGTATGTTAGCATAGCCACTTGCACTATTGCAGCCCATAACGGTACCTTTCATGTAACCACAATGTTAAAACTTGGTTTTTCTCGAAAACGGCTCTAACGATTTTTTTTTCGAAGAATGCATACTTTGCATTTTCCTTACTCAAATTTTTACTTGATTTTTCATTTCATTTGAAATATATTGCATGAAATACGTCTGCCTTGGGTGCCTGGCAACGCGCGCCGAGGACTTTCTGCTAGTTTATAATAAAGAGTATACGTCAAAAACAATTTATGTGCATTTAGGGCCAATTTTTTAATAGTCAGTTAGGCAGTCAGTTAGTACATATTCTCCAGATAGAGCAAAAATCAGCTTTTCATCAGTCAGATACAACTTAATCTAGGAATAAAGTTATCTGTTCATTTTAGAACGAAATAAGGAATTATCTGGGGAATAAAATAAATAACAGAGTTGTAAAAGAATGCAATCATTTTGGAATTTAACTCATTTGATTTATCTCCAAAAAATGTGTAACTCATGAATTCACTTAAAGACTTCAACTTCAAAATATGAAGTCACCATTCATTTTGAAGTCATTGATTGGGAATTCATTTTAGTTAATTTAAAGATCGCATTCAAATGAGTGCAATCTTCTGTGATTTCAGTGACGATACAGGTGGTAGGATGCAGGTAGGAGAGCATAATGAAGAGTCTTGAATTATACTTTCGGTGTCTGCTCCTGGAAATCGATGTAATCTGTAGATATTGCTGTAAATTGAGAACAGATAATATTTTGCAAAGATCAAATAACTTTTTAGCATTACCTTTCTTCGGAGGAGTAGATGCCATTTGGCATTTATAAGATTTCTTCTGATTTCATATGATCCACCATTGAGCTCCTGGCACTTTTAGATGGCTTTTCGGGAGTAGAGAATCCATTGTGCACCACTTTGTGATTATTATTTGAGGAATCGCTGAAATGACTCAGTATCTTTTACCACCTTTCAAGCAATTTAAAATTTTCGAATTCAGAATTATCTTCAAACAGGTTCACAGTGTTTTCATATTTTGTTGGTTCCATCGAGTTCTTTAAAAATGGGCCCGAATATTTGAAAAATGTTAGAAAATAAAATAAAATGTTTTAAACTGTGCGATTTAAAATGCAAACATGAAAATTTGGAGTTTTGAAAAATGTGTGAACTCTAGTATGATAAAAATTACATTTGTTATTGCCATGGTCAGTACATGTTGCTTTTGGCATTGTCGAATATTCAGACTTGACTGGGTGGCCGAAACTGATTTTTCAGTTCCCAAGGAACATGTTGACCGATTACCAATTTTTCAAATAATCAATCGATCTTGACTGTAAGATGGGAATGCTATACCGTTATACTCTACAAACTACAAGTCCTCGATGACTATGAGACGAAATCAACTTAGAATTTCTTTTTTGCCTATGAATTGTGCTGTAAATTTGCGTTTCAGCACCTTTACTACTGAACATTGAAAATGAAGGCTGCTCATGTAAATTGTTAATAAGCCGCTTTTTGAATTTTCCCGCTCGAACCAAGCCCCCAACTGATTGCTTTCATTCGAAGTGCTCTTTCTATGTAATATCGAATTTGCAACATTTTGTCGGACGCAAATGCAGTTTTCTTATGAAATTGTTTTGCATCTGGCGATTGTCTTCCACTCAAAATATTTTCAGTAGTTACATAGGATCTTTAAGTTTGATTTAAAGTGCAAGAACTTGATGAAGATTTTAATGACGAATTAACAGTGTGATGATGATGATGCATTAACAAAGCTTATTTGATTTGTAGTTTTTAAAATTGATTCATCAATTCCCAGTGAAATAAAAAATTTACTATGCGAATGCTTTGATTTGGTTACAAGAGATCTGTGATATGTCGCAGAATCGGGCTTTGTTTTAAAACTTGCGATTATTTTATTAGGAAATTCAAATTGAAATTGTTAATGTAATTGACGATGTAAGGTTGCCTTTTGGCAACTGTTCTTGAGACTGTCAAGCTGTTCTTTGCTTGAATGATTTGTTTTTGATGATCACTTCGACATTGCCAATTTACCTTCTAATTTCAAATTATCAATCTGCTTTTGAAGAACTTTCTTTTCAGAATGAAGATTTTTATGATTTTCCTTAGAATTATTTCACCTACTATGGCAGGTTAGCTACGGGTTTTATTTGTTCTGACCGTTTGAAATCCTTGTGTTCTCCTATTCGTGTGAATGTTTATGAGTAATCCAATTTAGAATCATGTTGAACATGATCTCTTTTGTAAGTATTCATTTCTCCGTCTAACCTAAGATTGTCCTTAGGGTTAAAGGGTACATACTGTTCATTCGGAGGTTTTGTTTTTCTGCAAACGTTTGCTCCTTTGAAATCGATGAGTCAACTTCATCACTCAAATCTGTCCACTTTACTTTCTTAAGCTTTCCAGGAGTTGGCCCGAACTTGATATTTTCTGGAGCATAAAATGTGCCTTTAGGTCTCAATTTGTCCAAGCGCCTCTTTTGATACGGTCCTGTAATAAAACGCAATTCACGTTTTTCATCAAAAATCATTTCACCCTCTGCCTTTAGATTATCTTCCCGAATTATTCGAACAGTTTCCTTAGCAGATCAGAATGGTTCTTGTGATGGTACTGTAAATTCCCCTTCGGGATGCAAATTATCTTCTGGTCTTTTTTGCTTCTGTCTTTCAGCTGGTTTAAATTTGGATTTTTTGGAAGTATAGAATTCTCCCTCAGGACGCAGATTGTCCGCGGGTTTCTTTTGTTTTGGCCTCTCAGCTGGCCAGAACTGCTCCTTATCTGGAGTATTAAATTCACCATCAGGGCGCAGATTGTCTTCGGGCCGCTTTTGATTCGGTCTTTTGGCTGGTTGATACGTGACTTTATCGGGAGTATAAGAGTCTCCGTCAGGTTTCAGATTGCCTAAGGGCTTTACTTGGCCTCGTCGTCTAACAAAATGGTCATCACGTTTTTCTTCAAAAGTGATTTTACCTCTATTTCCAAATATAATTACAATTATAACCTGATAGCTAGATACCAAACAAAGTAAAGCATTCTTTTTTCTTGTAGATAAAGAAGTATATTGTGCAGTGCTCTGAAAATTTATTTATAGTAGTTTTTTGATCAATTTTCTGGATAAAACTTATTTTTTAGTAAGAATGCGTGTTAATTTGTTACTTTAAGTTAGTATTCCAATATGTAATATGATTATATATTATTATGTGGGTGTACTCTCTTAATTTTATTTAAATCCAGAAATATTTACTCTATGAAGAAGGTTTTACGTACGATGAGTGGGTAATAGAATGTTGGGAATGACAGCTTAGTGTGTGTGGAGTGTTCACGACTTTCTATTATTATCATTTAATACCGATTTCGTTCCAATAAATAGGATACGCTACTAAAACCAATACTTTTTGGCTTTAAAAAGAACGATTTCGGATCTAATCTCTTTTTGCGACTGTGTTGCTTGGCAGCTCTAAAAAAAAAACAAATCTACAATTCGTTAATACATCATTATTTCGTTTTATTTTCTGATTCCGCCGCGGGGGAATTCATAAATCCACTTGCACTTCTTAGTATTTGCTTCCAAGAAATATTTAACAATATTTTTCATTTTTAATAATATTAATTTACGTTTTCTCTACACTGCCACAATATAAAAATTAAATTGACAACACAACTTTTGATAAACTTCCAAACAAATATTTTAGTGTTTGTAAGAATCTATGTACAAATTCTTTTGAATCCGTCTCGAAAAAAGATTCAATACGGATCTGTTTATACAGAAAAAAATTGTTTTTAATTTGAAATGAATCTGATTTTCAGAAAATAATTGACCGCGGTTCGACGGCAGATCGATGGTTTTGTTGAAACGAAATCGACATGTGTCTCTCAGCTAAAATGATGTAGCCAATTTTTTTGTTGAAAAACTAAAAAAAAACTCGTAAAAAATGTAAATGGAATAAAAAACAAACATGTCATCATAAAAACAGTGTTCGTCTAAATACTGGATCAACAAAAAAAAGAAAATTCATATTTTTAGCATTAGAAAATGAATGAATTAATTTTGTTCATCAAAAAATCAGGTCACAGCTTAAATGATGCAAAGTGTTAAAGCAAATAAAAATACCATTTCAACAGCAAAAAAAAAATAAAATAAATAGCGTTGGTAATATTTTGTAGGGTATCCTTTTTGTGTTAGCACCGCTTCCAGTCTTCTAGACATTGATTCGACGAGCTTTCTGGGGCATTCCGAAGAAATAAGGCCCCATTCTTCCAAAAGAGCCGTTTTGAGGTCTGCCTTTGATCTGTTGTCATGTTTCCGAATTTCGCGTTCAAGTCTGGACCACAAGTTCTCAATTTCATTGAGGTCTGGCGACTGTTCAGGGAGTTGCATGTCATGGGGGAAGATCCAAATCAGCCACGATTGCACTATTCCTGACTTATGCTTAGGATCGTTATCTTGGTAAAGTCGAAAGGTGTCTTTGATATTGAGCTTTTCAGATCTTTATTTCAAATTTTCTTTCAAAATACCCAAGTACATATTTTTGTCCATGTTAACTTCCTAAAAACTAAGTTTCCTACACAAGCAGAAGACATACTACCCCAAACCATAACGTTACCTCCACCATATTTGACAGTGCCACGCAAACTCTTGGACTGGAGCTCAGTATTTGGCTGCCTCCAAACGTAAGCCTTGCCATCCGACCCGTGAAGGTTAAATTTGCTCTCAACTGTAAAGATAACCGTGTCCCAAAATGATGAGTCCTTGTTTATGTGTTCACGAGCAAATTGAATTCATGCTGTTTTATTTTTGTTGCTGATGAATGTCTTTTTTTCTTGAATGACACTTCATCCATTAAAACTAGCATCTCTCAATATTCAGCGTATGGTTTCAGCACTACATTTTTTGTCCAAATACTTTTCCGCCTCTTCTACCAATTTTGGTGCACTTAAAGTAGGATTCTCTTTAACATATCTTCGGCAATCACTTTCGGAAAATATTTTATTTGGGGCTTTCTTTCCCTTACTAATGATTTGATTTTCACGCACATAACGCTCAATAATTTGTTGAATTGTTGAAGAACTTATTTTTACCATTTCTGATATTTTTTTTTTTTGGCTTTTTTCATCTTTAAAATGTTGAATTACCAATTCGTGGGTTTCAATGCTGGTGTGGCGTCTCATATCGAGAAAAATAATTCGGGAAATTTAATTACGCGATGCAAAGGAAGCGCGAACTGAAAAATTATTGTTTCCTTGTTTTTCATCAAACAACAAAACCAGTACGACAGACTATTTACCGTTAAAACTGAGTGCATCATTTAAGCTGTGACGTTGTTTTTTAACAAAAAATATTGAATAAATTCTTTTTCAAATGTTAAAACTGTAAATTTTGTTTTTTTTTCGCTGATCCGCTATTTAGACAAGCCCTGCTAATAAGATGACATTTGTTTTTTATTCCATTTGCCATTGTATTACGAGTTTTTTTAGTTTTCCAACAAAGAAATTGACTACATCATTTTAGCTGAGAGACACTGTACATAAATCAGTCTATCATTCCAGAACTAGCCGCTTCATTTAAACGGTTCTCAGTTCTAATTGGGGTCGTTATTGATTAACCAAATTATTTATAATAATTTCTTTTCTTCATAAATATGTACATAATATTTTTAGAGAATTGTATAAATATAGTATTATATAAAACAAAAATAAGCCAAGATGAGGACATGGCCCGAGATTGGACTCATCTTTTTTGTCCGAACTATACCTATAAGCAATTGCTTGACGGTATGGTGACCTTTTAGATTAAGGTTCTATTTGTGAACTATTCACAACCATCACAAATAGAACTAAATATAAGTAATTGGACCTAGGACACAAAGGGTTACCCATAAATAGGAAAGAACTTTCGTATTTAAAGGGCCTTAAAAAATAATAACTAGAATACAATACCTATAGGAAAAGTGAAAACTTTCGCGTTGTTGTCTGGAGGGCGAAATGTTGTGATGTAACTTTCACATCCAATTACACATGGCTTTTTCTTCCAATCGTTCATTTTACTCGCAATAAATATTTTAAAAGAATTAGCAAATCGAATTAAATATGAAACTGACACAAAATATTTTGTTCTTTTCAATTTAATATAATATAAAATTTAAGTTTGTTGCACAACAGTTTTTCTCCATAAAATAAGCTAGCAGAACGGAACTTTTTGACATCTATAAAATTCACCTCGGAAAAATATTAACAGTTATTATTTTTTTCGGATGTGTTCAAAACTATATTAGGTGTAGGACATACTTTATAAATATTACATTCTATTTATATCGTTTTCCATTTGCCAATTTTGATTTTGAGCAATTTGCGGGTTTTCTTTGCTAAAACAACGCAAATATTTTTTGTATTGTATATGTTTGTTTGTATTTTGTAGAGTCACCAAAATAGTTTCACTTTCCAGCAAATTTGGCTTTGCTTTGGTGTGTGTGCAAGATCCTATTTTATGTACATATAAATCCCTTTAAATATCTGATATATTTTGATAACGGATCAAACACGAAATCGATGTTATTGGTTAAGAAGAACGCGGAACAGAATTGGTCCAGGATTGAAGAATCAATGATTCTTTTGATCGAAAATAAACCAATATTATCCAAAATAGGTAATTTTTCTGATAAAAAAAATCAATCCGACATTTTCTTGCACTGTATTTTGAATTTAAATTGTTCATTAGTATTTCGTTCACGTCATTTAACAAAATGATTCTTGTTCAAGTTCAAGATTCTTCTTGACAAGTAATTAGACGAAACAATACATTACGTGTGTGTGTAAAAATTAAAAGAAGTGTGTACGACAGAGCAAGTGTACCATAGTACTGTAAAAGAGAATGTTAAAAAAAGAATGTTTGCTTGGATGTTTGCAATATCCAATTACGCCACAATGACAATGGATTTTGATGAAATTTGGTAGGTAGATGTTCGATTAACTAAATTAAAGACACTATAATTTATGGCCAAGCTGTCAATGCAGCGATGTGTATGTACAATGTATTATTTTTTTTTCGACATGTTGCTGTATGGACATGGAATTTTTTTTCTCCACTGCATTTTTTCTTGTCAAGTTTATAGTTCCGCCATCGTTTATGGCCTATGGAGGCAACCTAGCCTTTTAGAAAGTAAGATTTGTTGCTGTTCTTAATTTACGTGTTAGTAATTAAAAATGAATCCAAATTAGAAGATGTGAGAATAAAACACAAAAATTGTTTTGGCGGAAAAAAACCGATTTTGTTCACAAAGTATTTACTGAGACTGAGTAGCGCAAAATTTTAAACCCTACTGTAAACGAGTTTTAAAATGGGGACGGCATTTTGATAATTTTAAACAACAAAAAGTATACTTTAACGTTAAAGAGGTCGTCTAACTTTAAACAGAGCAAAACGCTCCTTTATCTTTCTTAAACTATACTTTTTCCAGTTGACGCTTGACATTTCATAACTAAAAATCAAAGAAAAATGTTTTCTGAAAAAGAATATATAATAGTTTTGAAGCTATTGAATTTTAGAAATTGATAAATATATAAAGTTGGAGGAGCTTGAATTTTATTCAAAATATCAATTTGAAGAAACAAAAGTTCGATAATATTCGGTGGGAAAAATTATAAAATAATACCTCCACATGTATAGCGAGTCTTTTTTTATAAATATATGAATATATTTTTTGTACTGAAGTTTAATTTTCGCTCTGTTTCATTAATCCATCTGTAAAAATAAGGTGTGTTTAACTTAAGTTTGATTAACGTAGCCCTATAGATCTATTTGAATTAGAAGAGTTGTTTAGTGTTTTAAAAATTAAGATAAAATTAGACAAGAGCTGACAACTAAACGACTGCTTTAACTAGAGCTTGGTTTATTCTCTTAACGACGATTGTTTAAAATTTTGCGGCAATGTATTTAAATTGCACATAATTTGCATTTTATATTTATTTAAAACCTTTTGAAAAAAATGTAAGCTTAATGCATTAAAGATGATCAGTTTAACTAAATTTTTAAATGTTAGATAAACACGTATTTTCCTTTAAAGACATCAATTTTATATATTCTAACTAATTTTATTTGTCTTCCATGCAATTCTAAATTGAAATGATACAGGTACATTTAAGGTGAGGTTAGCACTAAAAAAGTAGTTCATTAATTTTTCATTAATTTCTGAACATACCCACAGATTTTTCAAAATAACCGACAAATTGGTGGTGAGAATCGGAATTGGCTACGTGTCTGTAGAGAGAGGAACATAATGGATTCCTGTGCGTTTTTATCAATGGGTCTATTGGAAGAGGAACGGAGAAGTTAATTGTGTGCGTGTTTCAGCTTGTAGGCAAAAGCGAATGACGTCAGAAGTTTCGGGTGCTTATGTTATTAGTTTATGGATATGACCTTTGCCTCTCATTCTCTCTACAGTGGATTGCATAAATCTGTCACCCAATAAAGCTCTCACAGGGGCTAGTAGCGTGTATTTTAAATGTACCCAAATACGAAAGAATAATATGTATGGCTACCATCCTATTTTGAGATAGTAATATATTTTAATGGTTTTTTTTTTATAAAAATTAAAACACATTTATATTTTTCCCACCGCCATGAGATAAGATCAAAGATGCGTGTTTGAAGGCTATATCCAGTAGGCCTAATGTCTTTTGAATAAAAAAACAAGCAAAAATAAAAAAGTTCATTATCAGATTGGTTTTTCTTTGGTGGCAATTTTTACCTTTGGAACTGTTTTCGTTAAGAACTCTGTAATCCGTTCGTTCACCTACAGGAAAAATAATAGCTTCTGTCTTATTTTGCAAAGTTTTTTTTTTGTCGTGTCAACAATTTCCGTTTTTTCGGAACTTGAATCTTTCTTTCGAAGCCATTTTGAAGTAATTGTACAAAATCCTAAAGAAAAACTTACTTTACTTTACTTTAGATGGCGCTTACAATCCAGGGTGGATCACGGCCTCAACCAGCAAACCTCCCCAGCTAGCCCGGTCCCTAGCTAGCTGCCACCAGTTACGCACACCAAGTTGGTTGAGGTCGTTCACCACTTGATCGTGCCACCTAAGATAAGGCCTTCCTCTGTCGCGTTGTCCACCGGGGTTGGATACGAAGACTCGTCGGGCTGGTGCATCGATGTGCATGCACTCCACGTGAACTAGCCATCTCAGTCGCTGTATTTTTAGCTTTTTGACCAGGTTGATATTGCTGTAGAGCCCGTAAAGTTCGTCGTTAAATCTTCTTCTCCACTCACCACCGAAGCACACTGGGCCAAACATAACTCGAAGAATCTTTCTCTCAAAGCAACCCAGCTGGTTTTCATCCGATTTTGTCAGTGCCCATGCCTCTGCCCCATACAGCAGGACTGGGATGATTAGAGTTTTATATAGGGTCTCTTTGGTTCTTTGAGATAGGGCTTTACTACTCAAATGCTTTCTAAGCCCGAAGAAACAGCGATTTGCAAGTGTGATTCTTCGTTTGATATCCGCACTCATATTGTTGTGCGATGTAATAGTGGATCCCAGGTAAACAAAGTCTCTGACTACTTCAAAGTTATAACCGCCAATCGTGACGTTTTGTCCCAGTCGATGGTGCTGGACTTCTCTTCTCGATGACAGCATATACTTAGTTTTAGTCTCGTTAACAGTCAACTAAAGAAAAAGAAAAACACCTCCTTAAAAATATACTAATACATACACTATGCACTAAAATAGTTTACTTCACTCACATTAATTAACCGTTTTATTTAAATAGTTTTAAATTTTATAATTGCATTTTAACGCATTTTCCACACATTAAAAGAAGTGCAAAAAATGAACACACTCCATGGTAACACTCATCATTCAAAACTTTTTTTAAAGCTCTCAAATCAAAAGCACCTCAACAGAAACCAAAGGAAAAAAATCTGATCGAGTTAACAAATGGACATGGGTAACCCTGAAAGCACATCAATATTTAATGGGGGTTGAATAGCAGCAGCAGCCACATGCCACAGCAAAATCAATTCAGTCCACACTCCACAGTCACAGACAGTCAGATGTTAGCTGAGTAGGAAGTTGTGTCTGCGTCAGATGCAAAGAATTTATATATTTACGGGCGGGCAAAAACTTTTTCTGGAGATGTTCTTTCAATTTAGTATGGTGTAAAAATATGACACCCTATTGATTGTAAAAAAAGCTTTCCCATAAGAAGTGTACTGCCTATTTTCCTGGGACAGAGTACAGTTACACTTTTTGATTAGTCATATCAAATAATTTTAAGTTTCTTTAAGAATTTAATTAAAACAAATATTGTCGATTTCTTTTCAACCAAAATGTATTTTTTTTATTACAAAATGCACAATCGCAAAGACTTTTAACCAGATGTAGACTTACGTTGCTGTGTGTACAGTGCGTGTTTCATTTATCGTGTAAATCCCTCTAAAAAACCAGATCTGTGATTTTGATCTCGAATCGTAAAAAAATTGATCATTTTGGTTGAATAGAACGGCATTATGTAAACGTAATAAAAAAAATCGAAAACGTGATAAAAAAAAACGATTATTTTGTTTGATAAGAAATCGACATTACAAATTGTTTGTTTGGCATTCAAAATCAGATAACTTGGGAATGTTCTTTCGGATTGGCAAATGAAAACGCTATAAGATATGGAAAACATAAGTACATACATATATACAAACATAAATTTAAACATCTGATACATTGAGAATAATAATTACCTTCAAAAGTAAAAAAAAGTATGTATTTTGAGTTTAAAAAAATTTCAACTTCCTAAGCAACAATTGAAATGATAAAAGTCCATACAAAATGTATTTTATATAAATTTGTTTGCTTCTCGTTAAAAGTAGTGTTTAAAATTGGATTTTTTCAACGTTTCTTTGGTGTTGTTATGCAAAAGGTTAAAAAAAAATATCATAAATGGCAAGCTTTACATACCAATGGAAGTTGCTTTTGTATAGCCTGGTGTGTTACACTTCATACAATGCCGTATCTCTAGGAAAAATCTTTCTTTGATCACTTTATCAAAGTTGGGGTTTCGAAGCTCATTAAATGTCAAGTTAAGTACTTTTATTTTTTAATGTTACTGTGCAGCTGGTTTCGCAAGTATACTCACTTCGGTGCAACTAGGATTTCCCTAGAGGAATGAAAAATCGCAGATGTAATGATAATTGCACAATCCAGGACCTTACAATTGTTGGTTTTTCTATATCGTACAAAATATTTGCATAGCAAACGTGTTCTAGTTTGATATGCCATTGGTCCTTTTCTCAGCCCGTTTTCGGCAATATGCATCCCAAGTTCCGTTATCGGATTTCCTTGGCCTTAAAAAAATGTCTGCATTCCTATTTTCTGAAAAAGTGGACATGAATATTTGTACGATGGAATCATGGCGCAGGTGTTAATGGCCGTGAATGTTATGTTCTTGTTGCTAAGGGATATTTTAGTATGCTGTCCAATTCCTAACTATCCATTTTTAAAGATTGGGTATTTTATGTTTTTTGTTTTGAAAATTGAAGGACTGGTGAAGGTTGTATTCATTGCCAACATACAGGCTGGGTCTACTTTTATGCCTTTTTGACCCTGTCACCCGATCTCTACAATTCTCTTGGAATCTTCTTGGCAAGATGTATGTCGCTGCATTTAAGTTGTGCCACTTCATACAAATCGTACCCTTCATGTTCATCTTGGATTGTCAAAGAATAACCTTCATTATATGCACAGGTTTAAAGCAAATTATTCAAGTGTGGGCACCACTTGGTGTTGAGAAGTCGATCGTCTGTGATGGCTTAAGCAGCAGATATTTCACTGTTAGTAACATCATATTCTTCTAGCAATCTGGCCTCTACTAGATTGGTTTGACTATTTAAAACCATCATGTTTTTCTACAAACCTATCTGCAATTAATCTTTATTTTTCGTTGCTGAAAAACGTGCTTTATTTTGTTAAATTCGCCGTCCAAACCCAAATTTATTTCTGAAAGAACATGGCCACATTAGAAAGTGTTCAAGGTCTTTCAAAAGTTTGAAGAAATGCCAGTTTATAAATGGGACTGTATTTCCTCCACATTTTGAGCCCATTTATTCCATAAGCTGAGTTTTATATCTATTAGGTCTGGTTTCGAATTCGAAGTCATCTCAATATCGAGATCCTCAGCATTCATGTCAACGTCCTGTGATGAGATTTAACAATTTTTCATTTTTCAATTTTTTCGTGGAACTTCTTTGTTTGTTGTCGAGTTTTGTATTTCGGTCTTACTTTGAGATACAATAAGAGCCGACTTTATCAAATCTTTCGCAGTCTTAACTCCTAAATAATTATTTTTAATTAGGCGGTGTTCACTTTTCAACACATTGGCTTATATTTTGATGAAGTGATTAACATCGATCCTAATAAAACAAGCTGTAAACTTGGTTCACTAGGAATTGTTCGCAATATTTTTCTATAGCTTGCATTGCAGTGAATATCCTCACGATAGCGGCCAACAACGCTCCCCAGAAGTCACAGACTGCTTCCGAAGGTGACAGAACTCCCGACAATAGCCACTGTGTGACCCAATTTTGAATATTAGCCGTATCATGGGCTTCTGATAGCATTTGAACTACCGATGTCTGTGCACTACCGTAGTGAATAAATATGCTGGCTCAAAAATTCGTCAGATCTCAGAAACAAGACTTCCAGACGCACTTATGTTTAAACTGAAAAACCCCGAGTCAGCATATTTTTTTTTTAATTAGGCTCTGCTGGTTTGTCCAATAAAACACATAAAATGCGCCATACCCTATTTGCCGTATGGTTTATCTTTCATTAGTTTCACCAATCCGTTTCATTTTCACTAACGAAATAATCGGATTTTTGTTCAAACAAAGTGAATCCACATATTCGTATTTAGATGTGCTCAATGTTGACGATTTTCGTAAAAATGGTGATTTGGGATTACCTGGTGCCATAAGAGTGTTTGCGCACTCTACAACTCCGCAGATTTTTGAAACAAGCTATTGCCGACTTCTATTCTATATGGGTGCCACAGCTGCCGGTTTACACAAGTGCCTTTTTCAAAACAATTTCGCAGTGAAACTTAATGTATAATTCCGATATGTGAAGCATTATATTTAAATTTGTTCATTTATATACCATTTTTAAATTCTTAGCAACACTTGGGTGTTTATGTTACAATAAAGTTATTAAGCTACACAAATAGTGGTTCTATTGGAATTGCTGGTGATAAGAATGCAAAATAATTTGTTTTAACCTAAAAAACTGCGCTACACTAATTTAAGAACATGAAGATTTTGATAAAAATTCTTGGAGCCGTTTTTTAGAAAATTTTTTTTTTAACATTTGTATGTCAGGTATCACTGTTTTTTTGTTATAGCAAAATAGTTTTTTCAAGTATTTAAGATGATGTAAATACAATGTTTCGAAAAAAAAACGATGGACTGGTTTTCGGATACATATTCGAGTTTTCAAAAATAAATAGTTTTTTTTTATTTAAAACAAAAATTGAAAAATGTTTTGTTAAAAATATGTTTAAGTTTGTAGGAGCTTCTCCATAAAAAAAAATTTAAAACCGTTTTGCAGAAAATCGAAACCCAAAAGACTGGTTCTACAAGTGATACCAAAAATTACAATTTTTTCCAAAAAAACAAAAAGTATCACACTAAACACTTAAGCAGGCGTAAATGTTTTCTTAGCCTGTGATTTTCATATTATACCAATGAGCTATTTAATTTCTATGATACCAAATATAAATATATGTAGGTATTTGAATTTTCACCTTTAACCAATCCAAATGTCACTTCATTATTAATATGGTGGTATTTAAAGTGGAACCCACATTTTAATTTGGTGTCGTTCCACAACCGTTTCGCCACTTCCCCCTGCCAAATACCAGACTTTAACTTTTTACAGGCCGTCCTTTATACATTTTTATTTTCGTTACAATGCAATGGAATCAAAACTATTACTACTCCAAGCCACAAAGTACGAATTTGTAGACCTTCATAGTCATTTGATTTCATTGTAGAATTCATTGAGGAATTAATGGACTGATTTTGCTGAGCATTAGAATTATTCACTGAAATTATTCTGTCGTTAATGGTGTCCCGAATATAATGTGTGTTATTGCAGACGTATGTATATAGAGAGCGGGCACTTTTTGTTCTATTTAATTCGTGTGAAATTTTTTGCCACACGATATAATGTTTTGAAACAATTTAGTCACCTTTAACCGATATTTCGTTTTTATTTTTATTTTTTTTTATAATCTACACGCGCTCAAAGGATTATGAATACCCTTTAAATGTTTCAACACAGCGCGGGCGTGAGGATGAGGTTAAGGAAGAGAAAGAATGATAGAAAAGATGTGTGGCGCGATACTCGGAGACTGTAGGTGGTTGTTGTCTCAGTTTTTATCTCCAGGGATGGCGGCTGAACTAATGGGGAGAAATTTCCGTGTCTCATTTATCCATGTCTCTTATAATTCGCATTATTTTTGTATTCATTGTTATATTCATCGGTATACTAGATTTACACAATCACATGTTGTTAGTGCTATGCCTAAACGGCATGTAATGAGTAAACCAGCAACTCATTGTATGACATTTATTTTTAAAATTGGTTCTTAATGGAAAAATAAGAAGACATAGACTACGGCAGGGATCGAACCTGTAACCATGTGGTTGACAGGCGAACACACAACTATCGCACCACGGCCACCCCCAATATTTAATAAGAATATTTATCACTATGCTTCTGTCAATCACCGGAATTCTTACTTGTCGAATCATTTTTTTTTAAATTTTATACTGCTATACAATACTTTTATGAACACCGAATTATTAAAAACTCCAACCACAAGCACTTCGCACAAACTCGCTCTTAAAAGTAAAATTCAAAAATATTATAGGTTAGTTATGTACCTACATTATGTCTTATATTAATCTTAACTTCTCCTTTATTTGCTCTAAAAAAATCACAAGTTTTACAACATAAGTAAGTAATTAACCTATTTACAATTTACATACATGACAAACTACATAATGTAGGGTAGGTTTCCCCTCTTACATACCTATTTATTTATCTATGTAAATTATTAGTATAGTTTTGATTGGCCTCGTTTGGTGGCACAATCTAACCGATCCAGATTGCTTGGTGTTGTTGTAACGCCTAAGGAAAAAACAGCTGATGAACTGAACATATGTTGTCAAACACAAATCTCAAGCTACCCAAAAATTATTGGATTCGTTGATGTCGATTTCGTTTCAACAAAAACATCGACTTGCCGTTGATCCGCCGTCAATTTTTTTCTGAAAATCAAATTCGTTTCAAATTAAAACCAATATTTTTCTGGAAAAACAGATCCGTATTGAATCTCTTTTTGGAGACGGATTCAAAACTGATTTGTGCACAGATTCTTACACACACTACAATATTTGTTTTGAAGTTTCTCAATTGTTGTGTTGTGAATTAATTTTTATTTTGTGGCAGTGTACAGAAAAAAGTAAATTAATGCATTAAAAAATAAAAAAATTGTTAAAAACTTCTTGGAAACAAATATTAAAAAAGTGCAAGTGGGCTTAGGAACTCCCCCGCGTCGGAATCGGGAAATTAAAACGAAATAATGATGTTTTAACGAATTGAAGATTTGTTTTTTTTTAGAGCTGCCAAGCAACACACACAGTCCCAAAAAAGAGATTCGGTCCGTAATCGTTCGTTTCAAAGCCAAAAACTATTGGTTTTAGTAGCGAATCCTAATTATTGAAACGAAATCGACATGAGATTCCTTTGGAAATGTGAGAAACAGCTGATTCAAACTTCAGATGTGTATGCAATACAACTGACATAACGAGAAAGCTACATGAATCGTTCGAAAATAAATCCGCTACAAAGGTATCTTGGATAGCCTATCGGCCGCGCACCGAACAAGGCCATTCTCTTCAGTTTTGTCAATGTGTACCTTCTACCTAATGGTACATACCTACCGGTGTCTATTAGACACATAATAAGTAAAAATATAAATAAAAAAAGTCTTCTAGATTATAATAGGTTGGCAACTATCTAGGTACTTAAGCCAATTTTGATTTTATTTCAATAAAATGTTGTTAATCACAACAGCATCGTTAAGGTTTTTCTTTATTCGCAGCTAAGTTGTCCGTGTAACGTTTGCCAGCAGTATGTACTTTTAGTACCTCTCTTTCGTAAAAAGTTTTCTCGCAGAACGAATTTATTTGTTACAAGAATAGCGGCGGGATAGCAATATTTTTATGAAAGTACTTTAAACCTGCTTAGCAGAATTAAAAAAAGAAACTTTCTAGTTGTAAAAAGTTTATCTACTCGCAATTTTACGACTTTCAAAAATCTCAGTCCCCAAAGCTGTTGGCAAATCATCACTATTATTATTTCCTTGTGAGCTCCGAACCTCCCCGAAAAAGTGCTCTAGCAGTCCTGATTCAGGTGCCTGTGGAAATGTTAGTAAAGTTACAGGCGTTAAGCTGTTCCCACAACTGAATCTTGTTTGATAACGGTTTCCGAAAGTGAGTGTATACAAATTTAAAAAAAATATCAAAAAACTATTGAAAAATAAGACCAATTCTGCAATGCATTTCATTGTTACGGAGCAACCGCCTGATCTATATAAGGTGTTCAGCGCGGATCCTATGTATTGCTAAGAACTTGAGTTGCTTGGGGACACAGCGTAAGTTCAACTGTAGATTTAAATTATAAATTCTTCCAATATCATTCCATGTGGATGAAGAAAATCACTTGAAGTCTGGATATGTCGTTTCTAAAAAGGCAATTTTTTGAGCTCTTTATTAAGTGGGGTACATACAAAAAAAAAAATTGCTTTTTTGTCTCCCCTTGCCCTTTCAGAATATGGCTTGGTTCTATTTATATCAATTGCATGACGAAGCCCCTTGAATCTGAAATTTTCTGGCGAAGAAAATTTGATTGAAAGTAACATTACTTAACAGTTGGCGTAGTTTTAGAATTTTTTCTATAGCTTGCCACAATAATGTTTATTACATCGGACAAACTTTCCGTCAAATCCTTTTCAAAAGTATCCCTAGCAGTTTCCAATCTATCTTATAACTTTCTAATGGTCTTCCAATTTTAAAATATAGGCATCTTTTTCCCTAACAGTCCGTTTAAGAAAACTATTTCGAATTTCAAAAGCCTATACATTTTTCTGAGCCGCTTCTCAACGTCTCCTTAGACAACTTTTTGTTGGGGCTTTGTTTTTAAATATGCGGAAGTTGAGATACATGCATCGCTTACATGAGTAATAAATACATCTTCTACTTTAACTTTTTCATCTTTGACTACTACTTCTTCAAGCACTTAGAAGGAATGAAGACCTTAATTATAGTATAATATTTCTACTTCTTTTTTTTCCTCAAATTCCATCAATTCTTCTATTTGCATTTGAACATTTTTATTTGCAAATATTTATAAAAAATCGCCAGTCATGTCTTGAATTCGCATTTGGTTATCTTCGTTCTCAAATATTTGTGAAGAATCGCCGGTCCTGCGGATGTCACCTTTGCTTAAACGCTTCATTTAACTTGAGACTATTAGAAAAATATATTAGAAAATTTTGTTCTTTAAACTGATAAAACATTTTCAATTAATTCAAATGCAATGCCAATATTATTTCATAAGAAATATGAATTTTAAGATTTATCGAATTTTACAGAAAATGAAAAATAATCCAAATAAAAATTTGTATTCGAAAAACAGTTTAATTAGTTTGAAAATGCTAATCAATTTCTAAAAATTAGCTGTAATATCATTTGTTTGATTATATCACCTCAACGACGCCGACGGCGAACATTGGGGAAAATTTGTTTCTACTACTACATAGCCCTTAATAATTATAAAGGGTCCGCCAAATAACTTTTTTTTTTGAATATGCTATAAAAAAAACTACTGAATATTTTCTCAAATTTCCTTTTTATTTGAAAGTACAATCCTTCCGGTTAATAATGGAAAATAATTTCATTCAAATGGCTGCATCGGCTGGCCATGCAGTAGCCTACACGATCGGTCCAATTTTTAAGCACATTATCGATTGTGTGCAGCTGTATTTCACCAATGGCTTCACGAATATTGTCCTTTAAAGCGTCAATTGTCTCTGGCTTGACGGCGTAACACTTGTCTTTTACGGCACACCACAAATAATAGTCCAACGGTGTCGAATCGCAGCTCCGAGGTGGCCAAATGACATCAGCTCTGCGGCTGATAATGCGATCTTCAAAATCAGGGCGCAAAACATCGAGTGTAGCTTCGGCTGTGTGGCACGTAGCGCCGTCCTGTTGAAACCAAATATTGCCAATATCCTCCTCTTCAATTTTTGTGAACAAAAATTCGTTCAACATGGCCCGATAACGATCGCCATTGACTGTAACGGCCACTCCTTGCTCATTTTCGAAGAAAAATGGCCCAATTATGCCTCTGGACCAAAATCCGCACCAAACAGTGACTCGTTTTGGGTGTATCGGCTTTTCAATGTATGCGTGCGGGTTTTCTGTGCCACAAATGTGGCAATTTTGCTTGTTTACATACCCGCAAGATCAAAATGAGCTTCATCTGGCATAATCGGCATCTTCTCTAAGTCGATCGCAGGCCCACTTAGCAAAGCGAAAACGCATTGGATGGTCATTTGGCTTCAAGTCCTGAACCAATTGGACTTTATATGTCGTCATACCAAGTTCTTTATGCAAAATTCGTCTCAATGATGTCTCCGAAATGTTCAATTGTTGAGAACGACGGTGAATTGATGTTGATGGCGCTTCACGCACACTTTCTGCCACAGCAGCAATATTCTCGGGTGAACGAACTGTTTTTGGCTTCTCACGCTTTGGTTTATCGATGAGGATGCCAGTTTCTTTCACTTTTTTCACAAGATAACGAACATACGGAGCTGACGGTGCTTCGCTTCTTCCAAAATCCGTACGCAATTTTCGCACACTTTCTGCAACTTTACCATGATTTTCAAAGTAATGTCGCAATATTTCCCAGCGTTGCTCAAGCGTATACACAACCATATTCGTTCAGCGGAAGGATAAAACTAATTACCTGTCAAATCAGACATGAGCTAAGTGTTACCATTCACGAAATAAGCACTAGTTGAAAAAAAAACGTTAGATAGCGGACCCTTTAGAACAAGAATTATAAATGAAAATTTCTAAAATAAGAAACAAATTAATATTTCTCCTATTTAAATATTTGTAAATATACGTACCTTGAAAATATAAATTGTGTATATGTACAAATCAACTGGTAAATTTGGTTTCATTTCACGGCAGATGGCTAAGCCAATATTAAACAATTACAAGTGTAAATTTTATAAATAAATTAATAAAGCACCAAATATAACAAAAAAAATTAGTTATTTATGTTGAACATTTTGAATAACTTTTTTTAATAAAATGCTTATCAAAAATAATTTAATTCTTGGAGTTCCATTTACAACTACCGTTTTCTATTGGATACCTATATGAAGTCTGACCCAATGGACATAAAGTATACAACATGTGTAAAATTTATTTACATATGTACATACTACCGAATAATATAATAACTATGTATATAGAAACAAAATGATTTGCTTACAGCACTTTGACAATGGGACGTAGTACCCAAAATCCAATCCAATATACATATATACATATACATACCGATACCATTAATACATATGCGCTCATAAATGATACTTTGAACCAGCGTTGCCCCCAAGGAAAATAAAATGCTCGGCTGGATCACACGAACTTGCTCTTGTGTTCGATCACATCGTTTGCAAAAGATTTCTATTAAAAATCTAAATATATTTTTAAAGTCATTTTTAACTTAATTTTGTATATACATATACAACATTTTTTAAATTTTGTTCTAAAATAATTTGGTATGACAATATTAAATATTTAATAATATAAACTTTAAAACAAAAGATTATTTCGGTTTAATTAAAGAAAAAATAATTCAAAATTCTGAAATAAATACTTAAACTAATTTGAGCTCAAAAAAGTACGTCATTTTATTTCTTGGATAAATTTGAATTTACGAAAAAAATTTTTTTTTAATCTGTAGAGCGGTTCTTGAGAAAAAATATTAAAAAAAAAATACAAAAACACCAATTCATAGGTATTCAGAAAATACATATAAATATAATTTTTGAAAAAAAATTAACGAGCAGTTTTTAAAATTTTTTTCTTAAAAATGATTTTAAAAATACAAAAAAATATTATTTAATAATATTGGTAAGGGGTATAATTTATGTGTGAATTTTCGAAAGAATCGGTTGAGTCGTTTATGAGATAGCGAAAGCAAAAAAAACGGTCCTATGAAAAGTACCGTTTTTAGACATTTTTCTAATTTTTTTTCAACCATATGATCGGTCGTAGCTAAAAAGCCGCACTGATTTTTTTAAATCAAAATCGTTAGAGCCGTTTCCGAGAAAAATAGGTTTGAGCGTAACGGTTATATGGCAGGTACCGTTATTTTTTGAGGTAAAAAAAAATTGCAATTTCCCCTCTGTACAATACCTAAAAAACTCTATAGACCAAGTTTGAAGCAATTCGGCCCACCCGTTTGGGCGGTAGGTGTCTATACACACATACAGACAGACTAATAGATACAGACGGACAGAATTTTTAGACCATCTTTTTCCGTCTTCGCTATCAAAATTAAGTAAAAATTATCGTGCCAAATTAAAAAAACTCCATTTCGTGCTATTCACAAAAAAATGTTATTTCAGTATTAATACGGGGCTGAAGTATAATCTCTTGGTAATAGAACAAGCCAAAATATTAAACCAAATTATAAAGGAGTGTAATGCTTGGAAACAGGGTGCACGTTTTTTTTTTTGATTCGCATTTCGTTGCTTCGCCTTTTCTTACATGTATTTCTGTTTACTTCGTTTTTGTGGTACTTTGTTTTTCAAACATTTCACTGCAAAATGCACCGTTGGCGGCACCTTTAACGGAAATGCAAACCGAGTAAAAAGGGAAAGAAAGAAATGCGAAGGATCGCACTTTAAAAAAAATATATTTTGAAAACTGTTCAGCGATTAAAAAGAAACCTCTACAATCGGACCACATCGTAATTGTACCACTTTTCTTTGGCCCTAAGGGTGGTCCAGTTAGACAGGTTTTGCTGTATATGTATTTGCTAAATACCTAGAATTGTCGTCTTTGAAGTAAAAAAATTTTTTTTTTTCTCAAAACCTTCCACAGATTTAAAAAATTTGTGTCAGATAAATTCAAATTTATACAAGAAATAAAATGGCGTACTTTTTTTTGAACGCACATTAGCTTAAGTATTTATTTCGGAATTTTGAATTAATTTTTCTTTGATTAAGCCGATTTAATCTTTTGCTTTTAAGCTTATATTATTAAATACTTAAGACCATTTTTTTTTAGAAAAAAATTAAAAAGAAATTTGTATATATAAAAAATAAAGTAAAAAACGACTTTAAAAATATATTTAGATTTTTAAAAGAAATCTTTTGCATACGATGTGATCGAACATAAGAGCAAGTTCTTGCGATCCAGTCGTGCATTTTATGTTTACTTGCGATATAGCTACATACTATAGAATGGTAGCTATGTCGCAAGTAAAAAAAACGAAACAAACCATACCTTTGGAAACATGAGAGCTTAGCAATTTCTTCCCTGCCTGAACATAAACGCGTTAACAGAAGCTTAACAAAAAGTGCCATATCTAATTCTTTCGTGCCATGAGAAAATGTAGGTGCCAAAAAAAGACAATCGTGCCACATCGGTAACGCTGCTTCGAAGTTCGATAATCGAAATAACAAACAAGTGGAAGAAGCTTTTGAATTTGGGCTAGGAATTGGGTTACCAGAAGCAGCACTTGGAGTGTTCACAAAAAAATGCATACATACATTGCCGGCCAATAGAATAGGATCACACTATTTACCAAAAAGGAGAGCCTTAATAACACTGACAATCTTAGCTCAAGCCTGTGAGACCTACGGTCTTTTAAATGCTACCTAAATGATAATTATTTACGATCAATCATTGCCATTGCCATTTCTTTTTTTGGCTGAAAATAATGTTTGAAAAAAGATTTGCATGGATTAAATTTTAATGAGCTTTTAATAAGAAAAAGCGAAATATAACTTAATGGCACATTTTTCCTTCCACAGGTAACCAGAATAGGTTTAACTTTTTATTACTAGAAGCAAGGTCCTTAAAATGAAAAAAAAAATGCTTAGGCACTCTATTATAGAATAATTAATAGCCGTGTTTTTAGGGTAAATCCTATTCGCCACACTCCAAATTAACACGCATTAGGAATAAAACCCAGCTGCGGATAGATTCTTGATATTCATTCGAGTATCGAATCAAGTTACACTCCTCGCCCCTTGAATAGGACATCGCTCCCAAACAAAGCATGATAGAGACTTAATTTTTTTAAAATTAAAGTTCATTTAATTGTTGTAATTTGGCTAGAAGGAACATTAATGCTAACGCGTTAAGTATTAATGACTAATGAAAAAAGTAAAGTCGTGAATTGTACAACAAGTTGTACACCTGTGGAAAGGTCTGTGAAATCCCTTTCGAGGACTGGCAGCCGCAGATTTTTGCGGGGCTTGGTTGCGGAGATATCACCATCCGAGACAAGTCAAATGCAGTTGGGTGGAAAATCATGCGAATAACTTTGAATTAAAATATCTCAAGAACCAGATGTCACAGATACATTTTGTCTTCAGCTGTGGATAGGTATTGAATAGACCTTTCTTTTGATGTATCTTTCGATGGGTTTGGGAAACATTGTTGAAAATGTAATTTTTTTCGGCAAGGGGTTAGCCTTGATTTTTTCTAAAATGTTGAAAAAAGTAAAGTCGTGAATTGTACAACAAGTTATACACCAGTGGAAAGGTCTGTGAAATCCCTTTCGAGGACTGGCAGCCGCAGATTTTTGCGGGGCTTGGTTGCGGAGATATCACCATCCGAGGCAAGTCAAATGCAGTTGGGTGGAAAATCATGCGAATAACTTTGAATTAAAATATCTCAAGAACCAGATGTCACAGATACATTTTGTCTTCAGCTGTGGATATGTATTGAATAGACTTTTCTTTTGATGTATCTTTCGATGGGTTTGGGAAACATTGTTGAAAATGTAATTTTTTCCTGCAAGGGGTTAGCCTTGATTTTTTTTCTAAAATGTTGAAAAAAGTAAAGTCGTGAATTGTACAACAAGTTGTACACAAGTGGAAAGGTCTGTGAAATCCCTTTCGAGGACTGGCAGCCGGAGTTTTTGCGAGGCTTGGTTGCGGAGATATCACCATCCGAGACAAGTCAAATTCAGTTGGGTGGAAAACCATGCGAATAACTTTGAATTAAAATATCTCAAGAACCAGATGTCACAGATACTTTTTGTCTTCAGCTGTGGATAGCTATTGAACAGAACTTTCTTTTGGTATACCTATCGATGGGTTTGGGAAACATTGTTGAAAATGTAGTTTTTTAAGGCAAGGGGTTAGCCTTGATTTTTTTCTAAAATGTTGAAAAAAGTAAAGTCGTGAATTGTACAACAAGTTGCACACCAGTGGAATGGTCTGTGAAATCCTTTTTGAGGACTGGCAGCCGCAGATTTTTGCGGGGCTTGGTTGCAGAGATATCACCATCCAAAACAAGTCAAATGCAGTTGGGTGGAAAATCATGCGAATAACTTTGAATTAAAATATCTCAAGAACCAGATGTCACAGATACTTTTTGTCTTCAGCTGTGGATAGGTATTGAACAGACATTGCTTTTGGTATACCTATCGATGGGTTTGGGAAACATTGTTGAAAATGTAGTTTTTTAAGGCAAGGGGTTAGCCTTGATTTTTTTCTAAAATGTTGAAAAAAGTAAAGTCGTGAATTGTACAACAATTTGTACACCAGTGGAATGGTCTGTGAAATCCCTTTCGACGACTGGCAGCCGCAGTTTTTGCGAGGCTTGGTTGCGGAGATATCACCATCCCAGACAAGTCAAATGCAGTTGGGTGGAAAATCATGCGAATAACTTTGAATTAAAATATCTCAAAAACCAGATGTCACAGATACTTTTTGTCTTCAGCTGTGGATAGGTATTGAACAGACCTTTCTTTTGGTATACCTATCGATGGGTTTGGGAAACATTGTTGAAAATGTAATTTTTTTCGGCAAGGGGTAGCCTTGATTTTTTTCTAAAATGTTGAAAAAAGTAAAGTCGTGAATTGTACAACAAGTTGTACACCATTGGAATGGTCTGTGAAATCCTTTTTGAGGACTGGCAGCCGCAGATTTTTGCGGGGCTTGGTTGCAGAGATATCACCATCCAAAACAAGTCAAATGCAGTTAGGTGGAAAATCATGCGAATAACTTTGAATTAAAATATCTCAAGAACCAGATGTCACAGATACTTTTTGTCTTCAGCTGTGGATAGGTATTGAACAGACCTTTCTTTTGGTATACCTATCGATGGGTTTGGGAAACATTGTTGAAAATGTAATTTTTTTCGGCAAGGGGTTAGCCTTTATTTTTTTCTAAAATGTTGAAAAAAGCAAAGTCGTGAATTGTACAACAAGTTGTACACCAGTGGAAAGGTCTGTGAAATCCCTTTCGAGAACTGGTTTGCCGCAGATTTTTGCGGGGTTTGGTTCCGGAGATAGCACCATCCAAAACAATACAAATGCAGTTGGGTGGAAAGTCATGCGAATAAATTTGAATTGAAATATCTTAAGAACCAGATGTCACAGATACTTTTTGACTTCAGTTGTGGATAGGTATTGAACAGACCTTTCTTTTGATGTATCTATCGATGGGTTTGGGAAACATTGTTGAAAATGTAGTTTTTTAAGGCAAGGGGTTAGCCTTGATTTTTTTCTAAAATGTTGAAAAAAGTAAAGTCGTGAATTGTACAACAAATTGTACACCAGTGGAATGGTCTGTGAAATCCCTTTCGACGACTGGCAGCCGCAGTTTTTGCGAGGCTTGGTTGCGGAGATATCACCATCCCAGACAAGTCAAATGCAGTTGGGTGGAAAATCATGCGAATAACTTTGAATTAAAATATCTCAAGAACCAGATGTCACAGATACTTTTTGTCTTCAGCTGTGGATAGGTATTGAACAGACCTTTCTCTTGGTATACCTATCGATGGGTTTGGGAAACATTGTTGAAAATGTAATTTTTTTCGGCAAGGGGTAGCCTTGATTTTTTTCTAAAATGTTGAAAAAAGTAAAGTCGTGAATTGTACAACAAGTTGTACACCATTGGAATGGTCTGTGAAATCCTTTTTGAGGACTGGCAGCCGCAGATTTTTGCGGGGCTTGGTTGCAGAGATATCACCATCCAAAACAAGTCAAATGCAGTTAGGTGGAAAATCATGCGAATAACTTTGAATTAAAATATCTCAAGAACCAGATGTCACAGATACTTTTTGTCTTCAGCTGTGGATAGGTATTGAACAGACATTTCTTTTGGTATACCTATCGATGGGTTTGGGAAACATTGTTGAAAATGTAATTTTTTAAGGCAAGGGGATAGCCTTGATTTTTTCTAAAATGTTGAAAAAAGTAAAGTCGTGAATTGTACAACAAATTGTACACCAGGGGAAAGGTCTGTGAAATCCCTTACGAGGATTGGCAGCCGCAGATTTTTGCGGGGCTTGGTTGCAGAGATATCACCATCCAAAACAAGTCAAATGCAGTTAGGTGGAAAATCATGCGAATAACTTTGAATTAAAATATCTCAAGAACCAGATGTCACAGATACTTTTTGTCTTCAGCTGTGGATAGGTATTGAACAGACATTTCTTTTGGTATACCTATCGATGGGTTTGGGAAACATTTTTGAAAATGTAGTTTTTTAAGGCAAGGGGTTAGCCTTGATTTTTTCTAAAATGTTGAAAAAAGTAAAGTCGTGAATTGTACAACAAGTTGTACACCAGTGGAATGGTCTGTGAAATCCTTTTTGAGGACTGGCAGCCGCAGATTTTTGCGGGGCTTGGTTGCAGAGATATCACCATCCAAAACAAGTCAAATGCATTTGGGTGGAAAATCATGCGAATAACTTTGAATTGAAATATCTCAAGAACCAGATGTCACAGATACTTTTTGTCTTCAGCTGTGGATAGGTATTGAACAGACATTTCTTTTGGTATACCTATCGATGGGTTTGGGAAACATTGTTGAAAATGTAGTTTTTTAAGGCAAGGGGTTAGCCTTGATTTTTTTCTAAAATGTTGAAAAAAGTAAAGTCGTGAATTGTACAACAAATTGTACACCAGTGGAATGGTCTGTGAAATCCCTTTCGACGACTGGCAGCCGCAGTTTTTGCGAGGCTTGGTTGCGGAGATATCACCATCCCAGACAAGTCAAATGCAGTTGGGTGGAAAATCATGCGAATAACTTTGAATTAAAATATCTCAAGAACCAGATGTCACAGATACTTTTTGTCTTCAGCTGTGGATAGGTATTGAACAGACATTTCTTTTGGTATACCTATCGATGGGTTTGGGAAACATTGTTGAAAATGTAATTTTTTAAGGCAAGGGGATAGCCTTGATTTTTTTCTAAAATGTTGAAAAAAGTAAAGTCGTGAATTGTACAACAAATTGTACACCAGTGGAAAGGTCTGTGAAATCCCTTTCGAGGATTGGCAGCCGCAGATTTTTGCGGGGCTTGGTTGCAGAGATATCACCATCCAAAACAAGTCAAATGCAATTGGGTGGAAAATCATGCGAATAACTTTGAATTGAAATATCTCAAGAACCAGATGTCACAGATACTTTTTGACTTCAGCTGTGGATAGGTATTGAACAGACCTTTCTTTTGATGTATCTATCGATGGGTTTGGGAAACATTGTTGAAAATGTAATTTTTTCCTGCAAGGGGTTAACCTTGATTTTTTTCTAAAATGTTGAAAAAAGTAAAGTCGTGAATTGTATAACAAGTTGTACACCAGTGGAAAGGTCTGTGAAATCCCTTTCGAGAACTGGTTTGCCGCAGATTTTTGCGGGGTTTGGTTCCGGAGATAGCACCATCCAAAACAATACAAATGCAGTTGGGTGGAAAATCATGCGAATAACTTTGAATTAAAATATCTCAAGAACCAGATGTCACAGATACTTTTTGTCTTCAGCTGTGGATAGGTATTGAACAGACCTTTCTTTTGGTATACCTATCGATGGGTTTAGGAAACATTGTTGAAAATGTAATTTTTTTGTATGTATCTTTCGATGGGTTTGGGAAACATTGTTGAAAATGTAATTTTTTTCGGCAAGGGGTTAGCCTTGATTTTTTCTAAAATGTTGAAAAAAGTAAAGTCGTGAATTGTACAACAAGTTGTACACCAGTGGAAAGGTCTGTGAAATCCCTTTCGACGACTGGCAGCCGCAGTTTTTGCGAGGCTTGGTTGCGGAGATATCACCATCCCAGACAAGTCAAATGCAGTTGGGTGGAAAATCATGCGAATAACTTTGAATTAAAATATCTCAAGAACCAGATGTCACAGATACTTTTTGTCTTCAGCTGTGGATAGGTATTGAACAGACATTTCTTTTGGTATACCTATCGATGGGTTTGGGAAACATTGTTGAAAATGTAATTTTTTAAGGCAAGGGGATAGCCTTGATTTTTTTCTAAAATGTTGAAAAAAGTAAAGTCGTGAATTGTACAACAAATTGTACACCAGTGGAATGGTCTGTGAAATCCCTTTCGACGACTGGCAGCCGCAGTTTTTGCGAGGCTTGGTTGCGGAGATATCACCATCCCAGACAAGTCAAATGCAGTTGGGTGGAAAATCATGCGAATAACTTTGAATTAAAATATCTCAAGAACCAGATGTCACAGATACTTTTTGTCTTCAGCTGTGGATAGGTATTGAACAGACATTTCTTTTGGTATACCTATCGATGGGTTTGGGAAACATTGTTGAAAATGTAATTTTTTAAGGCAAGGGGATAGCCTTGATTTTTTTCTAAAATGTTGAAAAAAGTAAAGTCGTGAATTGTACAACAAATTGTACACCAGTGGAAAGGTCTGTGAAATCCCTTTCGAGGATTGGCAGCCGCAGATTTTTGCTGGGCTTGGTTGCAGAGATATCACCATCCAAAACAAGTCAAATGCAATTGGGTGGAAAATCATGCGAATAACTTTGAATTAAAATATCTCAAGAACCAGATGTCACAGATACTTTTTGTCTTCAGCTGTGGATAGGTATTGAACAGACATTTCGTTTGGTATACCTATCGATGGGTTTGGGAAACATTGTTGAAAATGTAATTTTTTCCTGCAAGGGGTTAACCTTGATTTTTTTCTAAAATGTTGAAAAAAGTAAAGTCGTGAATTGTACAACAAGTTGCACAACAGTTGAATGGTCTGTGAAATCCTTTTCGAGGACTGGCAGCCGCAGATTTTTGCGGGGCTTGGTTGCAGAGATATCACCATCCAAAACAAGTCAAATGCAGTTGGGTGGAAAATCATGCGAATAACTTTGAATTGAAATATCTCAAGAACCAGATGTCACAGATAGTTTTTGTCTTCAGTTGTGGATAGGTATTGAACAGACCTTTCTTTTGGTATACCTATGGATGGGTTTGGGAAACATTGTTGAAAATGTAATTTTTTTCGGCAAGGGGTAAGCCTTGATTTTTTTCTAAAATGTTGAAAAAAGTAAAGTCGTAAATTGTACAACAAGTTGTACACCAGTGGAATGGTCTGTGAAATCCTTTTCGAGGACTGGAAGCCGCAGATTTTTGCGGGGCTTGGTTGCAGAGATATCACCATCCAAAACAAGTCAAATGCAGTTGGGTGGAAAATCATGCGAATAACTTTGAATTGAAATATCTCAAGAACCAGATGTCACAGATAGTTTTTGTTTTCAGCTGTGGATAGCTATTGAACAGACCTTTCTTTTGGTATACCTATCGATGGGTTTGGAAAACATTGTTGAAAATGTAATTTTTTTCGGCAAGGGGTTAGCCTTGATTTTTTTCTAAAATGTTGAAAAAAGTAAAGTCGTGAATTGTACAACAAGTTGTACACCAGTGGAATGGTCTGTGAAATCCTTTTCGAGGACTGGCAGCCGCAGATTTTTGCGGGGCTTGGTTGCAGAGATGTCACCATCCAAAACAAGTCAAATGCAGTTGGGTGGAAAATCATGCGAATAACTTTGAATTAAAATATCTCAAGAACCAGATGTCACAGATACTTTTTGTCTTCAGCTGTGGATAGGTATTGAACAGACCTTTCTTTTGGTATACCTATCGATGGGTTTAGGAAACATTGTTGAAAATGTAATTTTTTTGTATGTATCTTTCGATGGGTTTGGGAAACATTGTTGAAAATGTAATTTTTTTCGGCAAGGGGTTAGCCTTGATTTTTTTCTAAAATGTTGAAAAAATAAAGTCGTGAATTGTACAACAAATTGTACACCAGTGGAAAGGTCTGTGAAATCCCTTTCGAGGACTGGCAGCCGCAGTTTTTGCGGGGCTTGGTTGGCAGATATCGCCATCCGAGACAAGTCAAATGCAGTTGGGTGGAAAATCATGCGAATAACTTTGAATTAAAATATCTCAAGAACCAGATGTCACAGATACTTTTTGTCTTCAGCTGTGGATAGGTATTGAACAGACATTTCTTTTGGTATACCTATCGATGGGTTTGGGAAACATTGTTGAAAATGTAATTTTTTAAGGCAAGGGGTTAGCCTTGATTTTTTTCTAAAATGTTGAAAAAAGTAAAGTCGTGAATTGTACAACAAATTGTACACCAGTGGAAAGGTCTGTGAAATCCCTTTCGACGACTGGCAGCCGCATTTTTTGCGAGGCTTGGTTGCAGAGATATCACCATCCAAAACAAGTCAAATGCAGTTGGGTGGAAAATCATGCGAATAACTTTGAATTAAAGTATCTCAAGAACCAGATGTCACAGATACTTTTGTCTTCAGCTGTGGATAGGTATTGAACAGACCTTTCTTTTGGTATACCTATCGATGGGTTTGGGAAACATTGTTGAAAATGTAATTTTTTTCGGCAAGGGGTTAGCCTTGATTTTTTTCTAAAATGTTGAAAAAAGTAAAGTCGTGAATTGTACAACAAATTGTACACCAGTGGAAAGGTCTGTGAAATCCCTTTCGAGGACTGGCAGCCGCAGTTTTTGCGGGGCTTGGTTGGCAGATATCGCCATCCGAGACAAGTCAAATGCAGTTGGGTGGAAAATCATGCGAATAACTTTGAATTGAAATATCTCAAGAACCAGATGTCACAGATAGTTTTTGTTTTCAGCTGTGGATAGCTATTGAACAGACCTTTCTTTTGGTATACCTATCGATGGGTTTGGGAAACATTGTTGAAAATGTAATTTTTTTCGGCAAGGGGTTAGCCTTGATTTTTTTCTAAAATGTTGAAAAAAGTAAAGTCATGAATTGTACAACAAGTTGTACACCAGTGGAATGGTCTGTGAAATCCTTTTCGAGGACTGCCAGCCGCAGATTTTTGCGGGGCTTGGTTGCAGAGATGTCACCATCCAAAACAAGTCAAATGCAGTTGGGTGGAAAATCATGCGAATAACTTTGAATTAAAGTATCTCAAGAACCAGATGTCACAGATACTTTTGTCTTCAGCTGTGGATAGGTATTGAACAGACCTTTCTTTTGGTATACCTATCGATGGGTTTGGGAAACATTGTTGAAAATGTAATTTTTTTCGGCAAGGGGTTAGCCTTGATTTTTTTCTAAAATGTTGAAAAAAGTAAAGTCGTGAATTGTACAACAAATTGTACACCAGTGGAAAGGTCTGTGAAATCCCTTTCGAGGAATGGCAGCCGCAGTTTTTGCGGGGCTTGGTTGGCAGATATCGCCATCCGAGACAAGTCAAATGCAGTTGGGTGGAAAATCATGCGAATAACTTTGAATTAAAATATCTCAAGAACCAGATGTCACAGATACTTTTTGTCTTCAGCTGTGGATATGTATTGAACAGACCTTTCTTTTGGTATACCTATCGATGGGTTTGGGAAACATTGTTGAAAATGTAATTTTTTTCGGCAAGGGGTCGCCTTGATTTTTTTCTAAAATGTTGAAAAAAGTAAAGTCGTGAATTGTACAACAAGTTGTACACCAGTGGAAAGGTCTGTGAAATCCCTTTCCAGAACTGGTTTGCCGCAGATTTTTGCGGGGTTTGGTTCCGGAGATAGCACCATCCAAAACAATACAAATGCAGTTGGGTGGAAAATTATGCGAATAAATTTGAATTGAAATATCTCAAGAACCAGATGTCACAGATACTTTTTGTCTTCAGCTGTGGATAGGTATTGATCCGAAACAAGTCAAATGCAGTTGGGTGGAAAATCATGCGAATAACTTTGAATTAAAATATCTCAAGAACCAGATGTCACAGATACTGTTTGTCTTCAGCTGTGGATAGGTATTGAACAGACTTTTCTTTTGATGTATCTATCGATGGGTTTGGGAAACATTGTTGAAAATGTAATTTTTTTCGGCAAGGGGTTAGCCTTGATTTTTTTCTAAAATGTTGAAAAAAGTAAAGTCATGAATTGTACAACAAGTTGTACACCAGTGGAATGGTCTGTGAAATCCTTTTCGAGGACTGCCAGCCGCAGATTTTTGCGGGGCTTGGTTGCAGAGATGTCACCATCCAAAACAAGTCAAATGCAGTTGGGTGGAAAATCATGCGAATAACTTTGAATTAAAATATCTCAAGAACCAGATGTCACAGATACTTTTTGTCTTCAGCTGTGGATAGGTATTGAGCAGACCTTTCTTTTGGTATACCTATCGATGGGTTTGGGAAACATTGTTGAAAATGTAATTTTTTTCGGCAAGGGGTTAGCCTTGATTTTTTCTAAAATGTTGAAAAAAGTAAAGTCGTGAATTGTACAACAAATTGTACACCAGTGGAAAGGTCTGTGAAATCCCTTTCGACGACTGGCAGCCGCATTTTTTGCGAGGCTTGGTTGCAGAGATATCACCATCCAAAACAAGTCAAATGCAGTTGGGTGGAAAATCATGCGAATAACTTTGAATTAAAGTATCTCAAGAACCAGATGTCACAGATACTTTTGTCTTCAGCTGTGGATAGGTATTGAACAGACCTTTCTTTTGGTATACCTATCGATGGGTTTGGGAAACATTGTTGAAAATGTAATTTTTTTCGGCAAGGGGTTAGCCTTGATTTTTTTCTAAAATGTTGAAAAAAGTAAAGTCGTGAATTGTACAACAAATTGTACACCAGTGGAAAGGTCTGTGAAATCCCTTTCGAGGAATGGCAGCCGCAGTTTTTGCGGGGCTTGGTTGGCAGATATCGCCATCCGAGACAAGTCAAATGCAGTTGGGTGGAAAATCATGCGAATAACTTTGAATTAAAATATCTCAAGAACCAGATGTCACAGATACTTTTTGTCTTCAGCTGTGGATATGTATTGAACAGACCTTTCTTTTGGTATACCTATCGATGGGTTTGGGAAACATTGTTGAAAATGTAATTTTTTTCGGCAAGGGGTCGCCTTGATTTTTTTCTAAAATGTTGAAAAAAGTAAAGTCGTGAATTGTACAACAAGTTGTACACCAGTGGAATGGTCTGTGAAATCCTTTTCGAGGACTGGCAGCCGCAGATTTTTGCGGGGCTTGGTTGCAGAGGTATCACCATCCAAAACAAGTCAAATGCAGTTGGGTGGAAAATCATGCGAATAAATTTGAATTGAAATATCTCAAGAACCAGATGTCACAGATACTTTTTGACTTCAGTTGTGGATAGGTATTGAACAGACCTTTCTTGTGATGTATCTATCGATGGGTTTGGGAAACATTGTTGAAAATGTAATTTTTTCCTGCAAGGGGTTAACCTTGATTTTTTTCTAAAATGTTGAAAAAAGTAAAGTCGTGAATTGTACAACAAATTGTACACCAGTGGAAAGGTCTGTGAATTCCCTTTCGACGACTGGCAGCCGCATTTTTTGCGAGGCTTGGTTGCAGAGATATCACCATCCAAAACAAGTCAAATGCAGTTGGGTGGAAAATCATGCGAATAACTTTGAATTAAAGTATCTCAAGAACCAGATGTCACAGATACTTTTGTCTTCAGCTGTGGATAGGTATTGAACAGACCTTTCTTTTGGTATACCTATCGATGGGTTTGGGAAACATTGTTGAAAATGTAATTTTTTTCGGCAAGGGGTTAGCCTTGATTTTTTTCTAAAATGTTGAAAAAAGTAAAGTCGTGAATTGTACAACAAATTGTACACCAGTGGAAAGGTCTGTGAAATCCCTTTCGAGAACTGGTTTGCCGCAGAGTTTTGCGGGGTTTGGTTCCGGAGATAGAACCATCCAAAACAATACAAATGCAGTTGGGTGGAAAATCATGCGAATAAATTTGAATTGAAATATCTCAAGAACCAGATGTCACAGATACTTTTTGTCTTCAGCTGTGGATAGGTATTGAACAGACTTTTCTTTTGGTATACCTATCGATGGGTTTGGGAAACATTGTTGAAAATGTAATTTTTTTCGGCAAGGGTTAGCCTTGATTTTTCTCTAAAATATTGAAAAAAGTAAGGTCGTGAATTGTGCAACAAGTTGTACACCAGTGGAAAGGTTAGTGAAATCCCTTTCGAGGACTGGCAGCCGCAGATTTTTGCGGGGCTTGGTTGCGGAGATATCACGATCCGAGACAAGTCAAATGCAGTTGGGTGGAAAAACATGCGAATAACTTTGAATTAAAATATCTCAAGAACCAGATGTCACAGATACTTTTTGTCTTCAGCTGTGGATAGGTATTGAACAGGCCTTTCTTTTAATGTGACTTTCGATGGGTTTGGGAAACATTGTTGAAAATGTAATTTTTTTCTGCAAGGGGTTAGCCTTGATTTTTTTCTAAAATGTTGAAAAAAGTAAGGTCCTGAATTGTACAACAAGTTGTACACCAGTGGAAAGGTCTGTGAAATCCCTTTCGAGGACTGGCAGCCGCAGATTTTTTCGGGGCTTGGCTGCAGAGATATCACCATCCAAAACAAGTCAAATGCAGTTGAGTGGAAAATCATGCGAATAACTTTGAATTGAAATATCTCAAGAACCAGATGTCACAGATACTTTTTGTCTTCAGCTGTGGATAGGTATTGAGCAGACCATTCTTTTGATGTATCTGTCGATGGGTTTGGGAAACATTGTGGAAAATGTAATTTTTTTCGGCGAGGGGTTAGCCTTGATTTTTTTTCTAAAATGTTGAAAAAAGTATAGTCGTGAATTGTACAACAAGTTGTACACCAGTGGAAAGGTCTGTGAAATCCCTTTCGAGGACTGGCAGCCGCAGATTTTTGCGGGGCTTGTTTGCAGAGATATCACCATCCAAAACAAGTCAAATGCAGTTGGGTGGAAAATCATGCGAATAAATTTGAATTGAAATATCTCAAGAACCAGATGCCACAGATACTTTTTGTCTTCAGCTGTGGATAGGTATTGAACAGTCCTTTCTTCTAATGTATCTGTCGATGGGTATTGAACAGACCTTTCTTTTGGTATACCTATCGATGGGTTTGGGAAACATTGTTGAAAATGTAATTTTTTTCGGCAAGGGGTTAGCCTTGATTTTTTTCTAAAATGTTGAAAAAAGTAAATTCGTGAATTGTACAACAAATTGTACACCAGTGGAAAGGTCTGTGAGATCCCTTTCGAGGCCTGGCAGCCGCAGATTTTTGCGGGGCTTGGTTGCAGAGATATCACCATCCAAAACAAGTCAAATGCAGTTGGGTGGAAAATCATGCGAATAACTTTGAATTGAAATATCTCAAGAACCAGATGTCACAGATACTTTTTGTCTTCAACAACAGACATTTCTTCTAATGTATCTATCGATGGGTTTGGGAAACATTGTTGAAAATGTAATTTTTTTTGGCAAGGGGTTAGCCTTGATTTTTTTTTCTAAAATATTGAAAAAAGTAAAGTCGTGAATTGTGCAACAAGTAGTACACCAGTGGAAAGGTTTGTGAAATCCCTTTCGAGGACTGGCAGCCGCAGATTTTTGCGGGGCTTGGTTGCAGAGATATCACCATCCAAAACAAGTCAAATGCAGTTGGGTGGAAAATCATGCGAATAATTTTGAATTGAAATATCTCAAGAACCAGATGTCACAGATACTTTTTGTCTTCAGCTGTGGATAGGTATTGAGCAGACCATTCTTTTGATGTATCTATCGATGGGTTTGGGAAACATTGTTGAAGATGTAATTTTTTTCGGCAAGGGGTTATCCTTGATTTTTTTCTAAAATGTTGAAAAAAGTAAAGTCCTGAATTGTACAACAAGTTGTACACCAGTGGAAAGGTCTGTGAAATCCCTTTCGAGGACTGGCAGCCGCAAATTTTTGCGGGGCTTGGCTGCAGAGATATCACCATCCAAAACAAGTCAAATGCAGTTGAGTGGAAAATCATGCGAATAACTTTGAATTGAAATATCTCAAGAACGAGTTGTCACAGATACTTTTTGTCTTCAGCTGTGGATAGGTATTGAACAGACCTTTCTTTTGGTGTACCTATCGATGGGTTTGGGAAACATTGTTGAAAATGTAATTTTTTTCGGCAAGGGGTTACCTTGATTTTTTTCTAAAATGTTGAAAAAAGTAAAGTCGTGAATTGTACAACAAGTTGTAAACCAGTGGAAAGGTCTGTGAAATCCCTTTCGAGGACTGGCAGCCGCAGATTTTTGCGGGGCTTGGCTGCAGAGATATCACCATCCAAAACAAGTCAAATGCAGTTGAGTGGAAAATCATGCGAATAACTTTGAATTGAAATATCTCAAGAACCAGATGTCACAGATACTTTTTGTCTTCAACAACAGACATTTCTTCTAATGTATCTATCGATGGGTTTGGGAAGCATTGTTGAAAATGTATTTTTTTCGGCAAGGGTTAGCCGTGATTTTTCTCTAAAATATTGAAAAAAGTAAAGTCGTGAATTGTGCAACAAGTTGTACACCAGTGGAAAGGTCTGTGAAATCCCTTTCGAGGACTGGCAGCCGCAATTTTTGCGGGGCTTGGTTGCAGAGATATCACCATCCGAGACAAGTCAAATGCAGTTGGGTGGAAAATCATGCGAATAACTTTGAATTAAAATATTTCAAGAACCAGATGTCACAGATACTTTTTGTCTTCAGCTGTGGATAGGTATTGAACAGGCCTTTCTTTTGATGTATCTATCGATGGGTTTGGGAAACATTGTTGAAAATGTAATTTTTTTCTGCAAGGGGTTAACCTTGATTTTTTTCTAAAATGTTGAAAAAAGTAAAGTCGTGAATAGTACAACAAGTTGTACACCAGTGGAAAGGTCTGTGAAATCCCTTTCGAGAACTGGCAGCCGCAGATTTTTGCGGAGCTTGGTTGCAGAAATATCACCATCCAAAACAAGTCAAATGCAGGTGGGTGGAAAATCATGCGAATAATTTTGAGTTGATACTTTTTGTCTTCAGCTGTGGATAGGTGTTGAACAGACCTTTCTTTTAATGTATCTGTCGATGGGGTTTGCGAAACATTGTTGAAAATGTAATTTTTTTTGGCAAGGGGTTAGCCTTGATTTTGTACACCAGTGGAAAGGTCTATGAAATCCCTTTCGAGAACTAGTAGCCGCAGATTTTTGCGGGGCTTGGTTGCAGAGATATCACCATCCGAGACAAGTCAAATGCAGTTGGGTGGAAAATCATGAGAATAATTTTGAATTGAAATATCTCAAGAACCAGATGTCACAGATACTTTTTGTCTTCAGCTGTGGATAGGTATTGAACAGACCTTTCTTTTGGTGTACCTATCGATGGGTTTGGGAAACATTGTTGAAGATGTAATTTTTTTCGGCAAGGGGTTAGCCTTGATTTTTTTCTAAAATGTTGAAAAAAGTAAAAAAGTCGTGAATTGTATAACAAGTTGCACACCAGTGGAAAGGTCTATGAAATCCCTTTCGAGAACTGGTAGGCGCAGATTTTTGCGGGGTTTGGTTCCGGAGATATCACCATCCAAAACAAGTCAAATGCAGGTGGGTGGAAAATCATGCGAATAATTTTGAGTTGAAATATCTCAAGAACCAGATGTCACAGATACTTTTTGTCTTCAGCTGTGGATAGGTATTGAACAGACCTTTCTTTTAATGTATCTGTCGATGGGGTTTGCGAAACATTGTTGAAAATGTAATTTTTTTTGGCAAGGGGTTAACCTTCATTTTGTACACCAGTGGAAAGGTCTGTGAAATCCCTTTCGAGGACTGGCAGCCGCAGATTTTTGCGGGGCTTGGTTGCAGAGATATCACCATCCGAGACAAGTCAAATGCAGTTGGGTGGAAAATCATGCGAATAACTTTGAATTGAAATATCTCAAGAACCAGATTTCACAGATACTTTTTGTCTTCAGCTGTGGATAGGTATTGAACAGACCTTTCTTTTAGTGTATCTGTCGATGGATTTTGCGAAACATTGTTGAAAATGAAATTTTTTTCGGCATGGGGTTAGCCTTGATTTTTTTCTAAAATGTTGAAAAAAGTAAAAAAGTCGTGAATTGTACAACAAGTTGTACACCAGTGGAAAGGTTTGTGAAATCCCTTTCGAGGACTGGCAGCCGCAGATTTTTGCGGGGCTTGGTTGCAGAGATATCACCATCCGAGACAAGTCAAATCCAGTTGGGTGGAAAATCATGCGAATAACTTTGAATTGAAATATCTCAAGAACCAGATTTCACAGATACTTTTTGTCTTCAGCTGTGGATAGTTATTGAACAGACCTTTCTTTTAGTGTATTTGTCGATGGATTTTGCGAAACATTGTTGAAAATGTAATTTTTTCGGCAAGGGGTTAGCATTGATTTTTTTCTAAAATGTTGAAAAAAATAAAAAAAGGTGTGAATTGTACAACAAGTTGTACACCAGTGGAAAGGTCTATGAAATCCCTTTCGAGAACTGGTAGGCGCAGATTTTTGCGGGGTTTGGTTCCGGAGATATCACCATCCAAAACAAGTCAAATGCAGTTGGGTGGAAAATCATGCGAATAACTTTGAATTGAAATATCTCAAGAACCAGATGTCACAGATACTTTTTGTCTTCAGCTGTGGATAGGTATTGAACAGACCTTTCTTTTAATGTATCTGTCGATGGATTTTGCGAAACATTGTAGAAAATGTAATTATTTTCGGCAAGGGGTTAGCCTTGATTTTTTTCTAAAATATTGAAAAAAGTAAAGTCGTGAAATGTGCACAAAGTTGTACACCAGTGGAAAGGTCTGTGAAATCCCTTTCGAGGACTGGCAGCCGCAGATTTTTGCGGGGTTTGGTTCCGGAGATATCACCATCCAAAACAAGTCAAATTCAGTTGGGTGGAAAATCATGCGAATAACTTTGAATTAAAATATCTCAAGAACCAGATGTCAAAGATACTTTTTGTCTTCAGCTGTGGATAGGTATTGAACAGGCCTTTCTTTTGATGTATCTATCGATGGGTTTGGGAAACATTGTTGAAAATGTAATTTTTTTCTGCAAGGGGTTAGCCTTGATTTTTTTCTAAAATGTTGAAAAAAGTAAAGTCCTGAATTGTACAACAAGTTGTGCAGCAGTGGAAAGGTCTGTGAAATCCCTTTCGAGGACTGGCAGCCGCAGATTTATGCGGGGCTTGGCTGCAGAGATATCACCATCCAAAACAAGTCAAATGCAGTTGGGTGGAAAATCATGCGAATAACTTTGAATTGAAATATCTCAAGAACCAGATGTCACAGATACTTTTTGTCGTCAGCTGTGGATAGGTATTGAACAGACCTTTATTTTGGTGTACCTATCGATGGGTTTGGGAAACATTGTTGAAAATGTAATTTTTTTCGGCAAGGGAGCCTTGATTTTTTTTCTAAAATGTTGAAAAAAGTAAAGTCGTGAATAGTACAACAAGTTGTACACCAGTGGAAAGATCTGTGAAATCCCTTTCGAGGACTGGCAGCCGCAGATTTTTGCGGGGCTTGGTTTCAGAGATATCACTATCCGAGACAAGTCAAATGCAGTTGGGTGGAAAATCATGCGAATAACTTTGAATTGAAATATCTCAAGAACCAGATGTCACAGATACTTTTTGTCTTCAGCTGTGGATAGGCATTGAACAGACCTTTCTTTTAATGTATCTGTCGATGGATTTTGCGAAACATTGTTGAAAATGAAATTTTTTTCGGCAAGGGGTTAGCCTTGATTTTTTTCTAAAATGTTGAAAAAAGTAAAAAAGTCGTGAATTGTACAACAAGTTGTACACCAGTGGAAAGGTTTGTGAAATCCCTTTCGAGGACTGGCAGCCGCAGATTTTTGCGGGGCTTGGTTGCAGAGATATCACCATCCGAGACAAGTCAAATAAAGTTGGGTGGAAAATCATGCGAATAATTTTGAATTGAAATATCTCAAGAACCAGATGTCACAGATACTTTTTGTCTTCAGCTGTGGATAGGTATTGAACAGGCCTTTCTTTTGATGTATCTATCGATGGGTTTGGGAAACATTGTTGAAAATGTAATTTTTTTCTGCAAGGGGTTAGCCTTGATTTTTTTCTAAAATGTTGAAAAAAGTAAAAAAGTCGTGAATTGTACAACAAGTTGTACACCAGTGGAAAGGTCTATGAAATCCCTTTCGAGAACTGGTAGGCGCAGATTTTTGCGGGGTTTGGTTCCGGAGATATCACCATCCAAAACAAGTCAAATGCAGTTGGGTGGAAAATCATGCGAATAACTTTGAATTAAAATATCTCAAGAACCAGATGTCAAAGATACTTTTTGTCTTCAGCTGTGGATAGGTATTGAACAGGCCTTTCTTTTGATGTATCTATCGATGGGTTTGGGAAACATTGTTGAAAATGTAATTTTTTTCGGCAAGAGCCTTGATTTTTTTTCTAAAATGTTGAAAAAAGTAAAGTCGTGAATAGTACAACAAGTTGTACACCAGTGGAAAGGTCTGTGAAATCCCTTTCGAGGACTGGCAGCCGCAGATTTTTGCGGGGCTTGGTTGCAGAGATATCACCATCCAAAACAAGTCAAATGCAGTTGGGTGGAAAATCATGCGAATAACTTTGAATTAAAGTATCTCAAGAACCAGATGTCACAGATACTTTTTATCTTCAGCTGTGGATAGGTATTGAACAGACCTTTCTTTTGGTGTACATATCGATGGGCTTGGGAAACATTGTTGAAAATGTAATTTTTTTCTGCAAGGGGTTATGAAATCCCTTTCGAGGACTGGCAGCCGCAGATTTTTGCGGGGCTTGGTTTCAGAGATATCACTATCCGAGACAAGTCAAATGCAGTTGGGTGGAAAATCATGCGAATAACTTTGAATTCAAATATCTCAAGAACCAGATGTCACAGATACTTTTTGTCTTCAGCTGTGGATAGGCATTGAACAGACCTTTCTTTTAATGTATCTGTCGATGGATTTTGCGAAACATTGTTGAAAATGTAATTTTTTTCGGCAAGGGGTTAGCCTTGATTTTTTTCTAAAATGTTGAAAAAAGTAAAAAAGTCGTGAATTGTACAACAAGTTGTACACCAGTGGAAAGGTTTGTGAAACCCCTTTCGAGGACTGGCAGTCGCAGATTTTTGCGGGGCTTGGTTGCAGAGATATCACCATCCGAGACAAGTCAAATGCAGTTGGGTGGAAAATCATGCGAATAACTTTGAATTGAAATATCTCAAGAACCAGATGTCACAGATACTTTTTGTCTTCAGCTGTGGATAGGTATTGAACAGACCTTTCTTTTAATGTATCTGTCGATGGATTTTGCGAAACATTGTTGAAAATGTAATTTTTTTCGGCAAGGGGTTAGCCTTGATTTTTTTCTAAAATGTTGAAAAAAGTAAAAAAAGTCGTGAATTGTACAACAAGTTGTACACCAGTGGAAAGCTCTATGAAATCCCTTTCGAGAACTGGTAGGCGCAGATTTTTGCGGGGTTTGGTTCCGGAGATATCACCATCCAAAACAAGTCAAATCCAGTTGGGTGGAAAATCATGCGAATAACTTTGAATTGAAATATCTCAAGAACCAGATGTCACAGATACTTTTTGTCTTCAGTAATGGATAGGTATTGAACAGACCTTTCTTATGATGTACCTATCGATGGGTTTGGGAAACATTGTTGAAAATGTAATTTTTTTCGGCAAGGGGTTAGCCTTGATTTTTTTTCTAAAATGTTGAAAAAAGTAAAGTCGTGAATAGTACAACAAGTTGTACACCAGTGGAAAGGTCTGTGAAATCCCTTTCGAGGACTGGCAGATGCAGATTTTTGCGGGGCTTGGTTGCAGAGATATCACCATCCAAAACAAGTCAAATGCAGTTGGGTGGAAAATCATGCGAATAACTTTGAATTGAAATATCTCAAGAACCAGATGTCACAGATACTTTTTGTCTTCAGCTGTGGATAGGTATTGAACAGACCTTTCTTTTAATGTATCTGTCGACGGATTTTGCGAAACATTGTTGAAAATGTAATTTTTTTCGGCAAGGGGTTAGCCTTGATTTTTTTTCTAAAATGTTGAAAAAAGTAAAGTCGTGAATTGTACAACAAGTTGTACACCAGTGGAATGGTCTGTGAAATCCTTTTCGAGGACTGGCAGCCGCAGATTTTTGCGGGGCTTGGTTGCAGAGATATCACCATCCAAAACAAGTCAAATGCAGTTGGGTGGAAAATCATGCGAATAACTTTGAATTGAAATATCTCAAGAACCAGATGTCACAGATACTTTTTGTCTTCAGCTGTGGATAGGTATTGAACAGACCTTTCTTTTAATGTATCTGTCGACGGATTTTGCGAAACATTGTTGAAAATGTAATTTTTTTCGGCAAGGGGTTAGCCTTGATTTTTTTCTAAAATGTTGAAAAATGTAAAAAAGTCGTGAATTGTACAACAAGTTGTACACCAGTGGAAAGGTTTGTGAAATCCCTTTCGAGGACTGGCAGCCGCAGATTTTTGCGGGGCTTGGTTGCAGAGATATCACCATCCGAGACAAGTCAAATGCAGTTGGGTGGAAAATCATGCAAATAACTTTGAATTGAAATATCTCAAGAACCAGATGTCACAGATACTTTTTGTCTTCAGCTGTGGATAGGTATTGAACAGCCCTTTCTTTTGGTGTACCTATCGATGGGTTTGGGAAACATTGTTGAAAATGTAATTTTTTTCGGCAAGGGGTTAAGCCTTGATTTTTTTTCTAAAATGTTGAAAAAAGTAAAGTCGTGAATTGTACAACAAGTTGTACACCAGTGTAAAGGTCTGTGAAATCCCTTTCGAGGACTGGCAGCCGCAGATTTATGCGGGGCTTGGCTGCAGAGATATCTTTTGGTGTACCTATCGATGGGTTTGGGAAACATTGTTGAAAATGTAATTTTTTTCGGCAAGGGGTTAGCCTTGATTTTTTTTCTAAAATGTTGAAAAAAGTAAAGTCGTGAATAGTACAACAAGTTGTACACCAGTGGAAAGGTCTGTGAAATCCCTTTCGAGGACTGGCAGCCGCATATTTTTGCGGGGCTTGGTTGCAGAGATATCACCATCCAAAACAAGTCAAATGCAGTTGGGTGGAAAATCATGCGAATAACTTTGAATTGAAATATCTCAAGAACCAGATGTCACAGATACTTTTTGTCTTCAGCTGTGGATAGGTATTGAACAGCCCTTTCTTTTGGTGTACCTATCGATGGGTTTGGGAAACATTGTTGAAAATGTAATTTTTTTCGGCAAGGGGTTAAGCCTTGATTTTTTTTCTAAAATGTTGAAAAAAGTAAAGTCGTGAATTGTACAACAAGTTGTACACCAGTGTAAAGGTCTGTGAAATCCCTTTCGAGGACTGGCAGCCGCAGATTTATGCGGGGCTTGGCTGCAGAGATATCTTTTGGTGTACCTATCGATGGGTTTGGGAAACATTGTTGAAAATGTAATTTTTTTCGGCAAGGGGTTAGCCTTGATTTTTTTTCTAAAATGTTGAAAAAAGTAAAGTCGTGAATAGTACAACAAGTTGTACACCAGTGGAAAGGTCTGTGAAATCCCTTTCGAGGACTGGCAGAGACAGATTTTTGCGGGGCTTGGTTGCGGAGATATCACCATCCAAAACAATACAAATGCAGTTGGGTGGAAAATCATGCGAATAACTTTGAATTGAAATATCTCAAGAACCAGATGTCACAGATACTTTTTGTCTACAGTTGTGGATAGGTATTGAACAGGCCTTTCTTTTGATGTATCTATCGATGGGTTTGGGAAACATTGTTGAAAATGTAATTTTTTTCGGCAAGCGGTTAGCCTTGATTTTTTTCTATGTTGAAAAAAGTAAAGTCGTGAATTGTACAACAAATTGTACACCAGTGGAAATGTATGTGAAATCCCTTTCGAGGCATCGCAGCCGCAGATTTTTGCGGGGCTTGGTTGCGGAGATATTACCATCCGAAACAAGTCAAATGCAGTTGGGTGGAAAATCATGCGAATAACTTTGAATTAAAATATCTCAAAAACCGGATATCACAGATACTTTTTGTCTTCAGCTGTGGATAGGTGTTGAATAGACCTTTCTTTTGATGAATCTATCGATGGGTTTGGGAAACATTGTTGAAAATGTAATTTTTTTCGGCAAGGGGTTAGCCTTGATTTTTTTCTAAAATGTTGAAAAAAGTAAAGTAGTGAATTGTACAACAAGTTTTACACCAGTGGAAAGGTTTGTGAAATCCCTTTCGAGGACTGGCAGACACAGATTTTTGCGGGGCTTGGTTGCGGAGACATCACCATCCAAAACAATACAAATGCAGTTGGGTGGAAAATCATGCGAATAACTTTGAATTGAAATATCTCAAGAACCAGATGTCACAGATACTTTTTGTCTTCAGTTGTGGATAGGTATTGAACAGGCCTTTCTTTTGGTATACCTATCGATGGGTTTGGGAAACATTGTTGAAAATGTAATTTTTTTCGGCAAGGGGTTAGCCTTGATTTTTTTCTAAAATGTTGAAAAAAGTAAAGTCGTGAATTGTACAACAAATTGAACACCAGTGGAGAGGTTTGTGAAATCCCTTTCGAGGACTGGCAGCCACACATTTTTGCGGGCCTTGGCTGCTGATATATCACCATCCGAGACAAGTCAAATGCAGTTGGGTGGAAAATCATGCGAATAACTTTGAATTGAAATATCTCAAGAACCAGATGTCACAGATACTTTTTGTCTTCAGCTGTGGATAGGTATTGAACAGACCTTTCTTTTGGTATACCTATCGATGGGATTGGGAAACATTGTTGAAAATGTAATTTTTTCTGCAAGGGGTTAGCCTTGATTTTTTTCTAAAATGTTGAAAAAAGTAAAGTTGTGAATTGTACAACAAGTTGTACACCAGTGGAAAAATCTGTGAAATCCCTTTCGAGGCATCGCAGCCGCAGATTTTTGCGGGCTTGGTTGCGGAGATATTACCATCCGAAACAAGTCAAATGCAGTTGGGTGGAAAATCATGCGAATAACTTTGAATTGAAATATCTCAAGAACCAGATGTCACAGATACTTTTTGTCTTCAGCTGTGGATAGGTATTGAACAGACCTTTCTTTTGATGTATCTATCGATGGATTTGGGAAACGTTGTTGAAAATGTAATTTTTTCGGCAAGCGGTTAGCCTTGATTTTTTTCTAAAATGTTGAAAAAAGTAAAGTCGTGAATTGTACAAGTTGTACACCAGTGGAAAGATCTGTGAAATCCCTTTCGAGGACTGACAGCCGCAGATTTTTGCGGGGCTTGGTTGCAGAGATATCACCATCCAAATCAAGTCAAATGCAGTTGGGTGGAAAATCATGCGAATAATTTTGAATTGAAATATATCAAGAACCAGATATCACTGATACGTTTTGTCTTCAGCTGTGGATAGGTATTGAGCAGACCATTCTTTTGATGTATATATCGATGGGTTTGGGAAACATTATTGAAAATGTAATTTTTTTCGGCAAGGGGTTAGCCTTGATTTTTTTCTAAAATGTTGAAAAAAGTAAAGTCGTGAATTGTACAACAGGTTGTACACCAGTGGAAAGGTCTGTGAAATCCCTTTCGAGGACTGGCAGCCACACATTTTTGCGGGCCTTGGCTGCGGAGATATCACCATCCGAGACAAGTCAAATGCAGTTGGGTGGAAAATCATACGAATAAATTTGAATTAAAATATCTCAAGAACCAGATGTCACAGATACTTTTTGTCTTCAGCTGTGGATAGGTATTGAACAGGCCTTTCTTTTGATGTATCTATCGATGGGTTTGGGAAACATTGTTGAAAATGTAATTTTTTTCTGCAAGGGGTTAGCCTTGATTTTTTTCTAAAATGTTGAAAAAAGTAAAGTCGTGAATTGTACAACAAATTGTACACCAGTGGAAATGTATGTGAAATCCCTTTCGAGGCATCGCAGCCGCAGATTTTTGCGGGGCTTGGTTGCGGAGATATTACCATCCGAAACAAGTCAAATGCAGTTGGGTGGAAAATCATGCGAATAACTTTGAATTAAAATATCTCAAAAACCGGATATCACAGATACTTGTATCTATCGATGGGTTTGGGAAACATTGTTGAAAATGTAATTTTTTTCTGCAAGGGGTTAGCCTTGATTTTTTTCTAAAATGTTGAAAAAAGTAAAGTCGTGAATTGTACAACAAATTGTACACCAGTGGAAATGTATGTGAAATCCCCTTCGAGGCATCGCAGCCGCAGATTTTTGCGGGGCTTGGTTGCGGAGATATTACCATCCGAAACAAGTCAAATGCAGTTGGGTGGAAAATCATGCGAATAACTTTGAATTAAAATATCTCAAAAACCGGATATCACAGATACTTTTTGTCTTCAGCTGTGGATAGGTGTTGAATAGACCTTTCTTTTGATGAATCTATCGATGGGTTTGGGAAACATTGTTGAAAATGTAATTTTTTTCGGCAAGGGGTTAGCCTTGATTTTTTTCTAAAATGTTGAAAAAAGTAAAGTCGTGAATTGTACAAGTTGTACACCAGTGGAAAGATCTGTGAAATCCCTTTCGAGGACTGACAGCCGCAGATTTTTGCGGGGCTTGGTTGCAGAGATATCACCATCCAAATCAAGTCAAATGCAGTTGGGTGGAAAATCATGCGAATAATTTTGAATTGAAATATATCAAGAACCAGATATCACTGATACGTTTTGTCTTCAGCTGTGGATAGGTATTGAGCAGACCATTCTTTTGATGTATATATCGATGGGTTTGGGAAACATTATTGAAAATGTAATTTTTTTCGGCAAGGGGTTAGCCTTGATTTTTTTCTAAAATGTTGAAAAAAGTAAAGTCGTGAATTGTACAACAGGTTGTACACCAGTGGAAAGGTCTGTGAAATCCCTTTCGAGGACTGGCAGCCACACATTTTTGCGGGCCTTGGCTGCGGAGATATCACCATCCGAGACAAGTCAAATGCAGTTGGGTGGAAAATCATACGAATAAATTTGAATTAAAATATCTCAAGAACCAGATGTCACAGATACTTTTTGTCTTCAGCTGTGGATAGGTATTGAACAGGCCTTTCTTTTGATGTATCTATCGATGGGTTTGGGAAACATTGTTGAAAATGTAATTTTTTTCTGCAAGGGGTTAGCCTTGATTTTTTTCTAAAATGTTGAAAAAAGTAAAGTTGTGAATTGTACAACAAGTTGTACACCAGTGGAAAAATCTGTGAAATCCCTTTCGAGGACTGGCAGAGACAGATTTTTGCTTGGTTGTGGAGATATTACCATCCGAAACAAGTCAAATGCAGTTGGGTGGCAAATCATGCGAATAACTTTGAATTAAAATATCTCAAAAACCGGATATCACAGATAGTTTTTGTCTTCAGCTGTGGATAGGTGTTGAATAGACCTTTCTTTTGATGAATCTATCGATGGGTTTGGGAAACATTGTTGAAAATGTAATTTTTTTCGGCAAGGGGTTAGCCTTGATTTTTTTCTAAAATGTTGAAAAAAGTAAAGTCGTGAATTGTACAACAAATTGTACACCAGTGGAAAGGTCTGTGAAATCCCTTTCGAGGCATCGCAGCCGAAGATTTTGCGGGGTTTGGTTGCGGAGATATCACCATCCAAATCAAGTCAAATGCAGTTGGGTGGAAAATCATGCGAGTAATTTTGAATTAAAATATCTCAAGAACCAGATGTCACAGATACTTTTTGTCTTCAACTGTGGATAGGTATTGAACAGGCCTTTCTTTTGATGTATCTATCGATGGGTTTGGGAAACATTGTTGAAAATGTAATTTTTTTCTGCAAGGGGTTAGCCTTGATTTTTTTCTAAAATGTTGAAAAAAGTAAAGTTGTGAATTGTACAACAAGTTGTACACCAGTGGAAAAATCTGTGAAATCCCTTTCGAGGACTGGCAGAGACAGATTTTTGCGGGGCTTGGTTGCGGAGATATCACCATCCAAAACAATACAAATGCAGTTGGGTGGAAAATCATGCGAATAACTTTGAATTGAAATATCTCAAGAACCAGATGTCACAGATACTTTTTGTCTTCAGTTGTGGATAGGTATTGAACAGGCCTTTCTTTTGATGTATCTATCGATGGGTTTGGGAAACATTGTTGAAAATGTAATTTTTTTCGGCAAGCGGTTAGCCTTGATTTTTTTCTATGTTGAAAAAAGTAAAGTCGTGAATTGTACAACAAATTGTACACCAGTCGAAATGTATGTGAAATCCCTTTCGAGGCATCGCAGCCGCAGATTTTTGCGGGGCTTGGTTGCGGAGATATTACCATCCGAAACAAGTCAAATGCAGTTGGGTGGAAAATCATGCGAATAACTTTGAATTAAAATATCTCAAAAACCGGATATCACAGATACTTTTTGTCTTCAGCTGTGGATAGGTGTTGAATAGACCTTTCTTTTGATGAATCTATCGATGGGTTTGGGAAACATTGTTGAAAATGTAATTTTTTTCGGCAAGGGGTTAGCCTTGATTTTTTTCTAAAATGTTGAAAAAAGTAAAGTCGTGAATTGTACAACAAATTGTACACCAGTGGAAATGTATGTGAAATCCCTTTCGAGGCATCGCAGCCGAAGATTTTGCGGGGTTTGGTTGCGGAGATATCACCATCCAAATCAAGTCAAATGCAGTTGGGTGGAAAATCATGCGAATAATTTTGAATTGAAATATCTCAAGAACCAGATATCACTGATACGTTTTGTCTTCAGCTGTGGATAGGTATTGAGCATACCATTCTCTTGATGTATCTATCGATGGGTTTGCGAAACATTGTTGAAAATGTAATTTTTTTCGGCAAGGGGTTAGCCTTGATTTTTTTCTAAAATGTTGAAAAAAGTAAAGTCGTGAATTATACAACAGGTTGAACACCAGTGGAAAGGTCTATGAAATCCCTTTCGAGAACTGGTAGCCGCAGATTTTTGCGGGGTTTGGTTCCGGAGATATCACCATCCAAAACGAGACAAATGCAGTTGGGTGGAAAATCATGTGAATAGCTTTGAATTGAAATATCTCAAGAACCAAATGTCGCAAATACTTTTTGTCTTCAGCTGTGGATAGGTATTGAACAAACTTTTCTTTTGATGTATCTGTCGATGGGTTTGGGAAACATTGTTGACAATATAATTTTTTTCTGTAAGGGGTTAGTCTCGATTTTTTTCTAAAATGTTGAAAAGAGTAAAGCCGTGAATTGTACAACAAGTTGTACACCAGAGGAAAGGTCTGTGAAATCCCTTTCGGGGACTGGCAGCCGCAGATTTTTGCGGGGCTTGGTTGCGGCGATATCACCATCCGAAACAAGTCAATTGCAGTTGGGTGGAAAATAATGCGAATAACTTTGAATTGAAATGTCTTAAGAACCAACTGTCGGAAATACTTTTTGTCTTCAGCTGTGGACAGGTATTGAACAGACTTTTCTTTTGGTGTATATATCGATGGGTTTGGGAAACATTGTTGAAAATGTAATTTTTTTCGGCAAGGGGTTAGCCTTGATTTTTTTCTAAAATGTTGGAAAAAGTAAAGTCGTGAATTGTACAACAAGTTGTAAACCAGTGGAAAGGTCTGTGAAATCCCTTTCGAGGACTGGCAGCCGCAGATTTTTGCGGGGCTTGTTTGCGGCGATATAACCATCCGAAACAAGTCAATTGCAGTTGGGTGGAAAATAATGCGAATAACTTTGAATTGAAATGTCTTAAGAACCAACTGTCGGAAATACTTTTTGTCTTCAGCTGTGGACAGGTATTGAATAGACCTTTCTTTTGATGTATCTATCAATGGGTTTGGGAAGCATTGTTGAAAATGTAATTTTTTTCGGCAAGGGGTTACCTTGATTTTTTTCTAAAATTTTGAAAAAAAGTAAAGTCGTGAATTGTACAACAAGCTGTACACCAGTGGAAAGGTCTGCGAAACTTTAACATCCATATTAAAAAAAAAACACAATTTATTGGGATTTTATCTTTAGCTCGTGGATTAAGTGTAATATAAGACCAAATATAATTTATATTCCTTCGATAACCGCACTAAAAAGGTGCCATTATTGAAAATAATTTACAGAACCAGAGAACCAAAACCAGACAGAGTTAAACTTAGTAATTTTCTTCACCGATTTTCGCTCTATTTTAATTGATAAAGACACATTTATTTTTATAATCCCGTTTATTGAAGTCCCGCTTTATTATCCCGTTTCTTAAAATCCGGATCTTACTGCCCAACCCGTTTATTAAATTCGCGCTTTTGAAACCAACACAAGGTTGAAAACGGACGGCAGGTGAAAAGTGGTGGCATGCTGGCCCCCTGCAACCTCCTGCTTGGCCCAATATAGGATTTGGCTTGGGGTCGAGTTTGTGTGTATGCAAAGTTTTCTGTATAACATTTATCAAAAAATAAATGGGCTAAATATTAGACGGACTTAAAAATGCGGGAGGCCCATTTCATGGTCAGATATTATTTTTACGGACTTGTCAGTTGTCACACTATTTTCATTAAGTAAATTTGTCCCGCTTTCTTATTGAACTTATCGTTATAAATAACCAACTGGCTTAGCCTGTCTCACATTTGGCACTTCTATTCTATCGGTGTAGGTTATAGGTGCATATTCGTATTTTTATTATGAACATTTTCTGTCTTGTGCGCGGGACCAAAATAGAAAGTAATAATATTAAGTTTTAAAATACTTTATAGTCTAGGAAAATTAAATACTCACTTCGAAAAAATTCCGGCAAAGCTGAATTTTGGATCTCCTCCAAGTTTTAGGTCCTTAACATTTTCTAAAGAGTACTCAAAATTTGCAGCGCTTGAAAAATAAAATGCACGACTGGATCGCAGGAACTTGCTCTTATGTTCGATCACATCGTATGCAAAAGGTTTCTATTAGGAATATTTTTTTTCCAAAAATCCAAAAACATATTTTTTAAAAATGTTGGTACCTACATATGTAGTATTATTTATTATTTAAAGGACCCCTACTTAACAAAAACTTTATGGGTAAGTTCAAAATTAAAAAAAAAATGATTGGTACCTTTAGTTTTGGACTTAAAAAAAACGATTTATTTTAGACAATCACCTAAAACGCCCATATACAATGTTTGAAGAAAATCGCTTCAGCAGCCTAGGCTGTAGAGAGTTGTACAAACAGACAGACAGGCAGACGGATGGAATTGCGGGTCCCACTTTTTTGGTGTTCTCTATCATTGTATTGTCAAGTTTGATCAAAATCTTGAGTTCGATTTTTTTAAAATGCAAAACTTGCCCTATACCTTTATCGTAAGTAAAAACTAGAGGGGGAGAAGGGTGTAAAATTCAGCTTTTTTCCAAATTACTCGAAAACCATAAATTCTTTTGAAAAAAGTTGTATGCACCCATTGTAGCTCATTTCATTCTTCACAAAAAAGGTCTAGACTTTTTTGTCGTACACTTGATAGATTTAGAGAAAAATGGTCGAAAAATTGGGCTGTCAAAAAAAATAAATACATTTATGTTTTTCAGTGGGGATTTTTTTTTTGTTATATTTGAAAAAAAAAACATGTTCTATTAAAAAAAAAAAACAAGTTTTAAGAGTGGCACCGGAAGGGAAGGGAAATGCTGGGCGAACTAATTTATTTTAATTTGTTTAATAACTCCCAAGAAATAAGTTTAATGCCTATGTAAGTAAGATTACCTTGGTTCTTAGTAGATAAACTGTAAAATGGATGATTCAACGAATATTTTTGTATCTATTTACAAATGTATGTTTAAATCAATAATATGTAAATAAATTGTCTTATAAGTTTTAGAAACATAGGTATGTACCTACTTAAAAAAAAAAATTAAACGTAAGTTTAAAGTAATTATTAATAAACGTATAAAATTTTAATTTGAAAATAATTCAGTAAATCGAATTTGCAGTATTATTTAGACTTTTAGGGAGCATTTGCATAACAAAAATAATTTAATTGGTTCATCAAATATATAAATAAGGGTCCGCCAAATAACTTTTTTTTTTTTTTGAAAATGCTATAAAAAAAACTACTGAATATTTTCTCAAATTTCTTTTTTTATTTGAAAGTATAATCCTTCCGGTTAATAATGGAAAATAATTTCATTCAAATGTCTGGCTCGGCTGGCCATGGAGTAGCCTACATGATCGGTCCAATTTTTAAGCACATTGTCGATTGTTTGCAGCTTTATTTCACCAATGGCTTCACGAATATAGTTTTTTAAAGCGTTAATTGTCTCTGGCTTGTCGGCGTAACACTTATCTTTTACGGCACCCCACAAATAATAGTCCAACGGTGTCAAATCGCAGCTCCGAGGTGGCCAAACAACATCAGCTCTGCGGCTGATAATGCGATCTTCAAAAACAGGGCGCAAAACATCGAGTGTAGCTTCGGCTGTGTGGCACGTAGCGCCGTCCTGTTGAAATCAAATATTGCCAATATCCTCCTCTTCAATTTTTGTGAACAAAAATTCGTTCAACATGGCCCGATAACGATCGCCATTGACTGCAACGGCCACTCCTTGCTCATTTTCGAAGAAAAATGGCCCAATTATTCCTCTGGACCAAAATCCGCACCAAACAGTGACTCGTTTTGAGTGTATCGGCTTTTCAATGTATACGTGCGGGTTTTCTGTGCCCCAAATGCGACAATTTTGCTTGTTTACATACCCGCCAAGATCAAAATGAGCTTCATCTGAAAAGATGATTTTTTTGGCAAAATCGGCATCTTCTCTAAGTCGATCGCAGGCCCACTTAGCGAAGCGAAAACGCATTGGATGGTCAGTTGGCTTCAACTCCTGAACCAATTGGACTTTGTATGGCGTCATACGAAGGTCTTTATGCAAAATTCGTCTCAATGATGTCTCCGAAATGTTCAATTGTTGAGAACGACGGTGAATTGATGTTGATGGCGCTTCATGCACACCTTCTGCCACAGCAGCAATATTCTCGGGGGAACGGACTGTTTTTGGCTTTTCACGCTTTGGTTTATCCATGAGGATGTCAGTTTCTTTCACTTTTTTTCACAAGATAACGAACATACGGAGCTGACGGTGATTCTCTTCTTCCAAAATCCGTAGCCAATTTTCGCACACATTCTGCAACATTACCATGATTTTCAAAGTAGTGTCGCAATATTTCCCAGCATTGTTCAAGCGTATACACAACCATATTCGTTCAGCGAAAGGATAAAACTAATTATCTGTCAAATCAGACATGAGCTAAGTGTTACCATTCACGAAATAAGCACTAGTTGAAAAAAAAAACGTTAGATGGCGGACCCTTTAGTTCACCCCGTGAAAATAAAACTATCTGGGTCATGAACATTTTTTACTTTGCATTATTGGCAGCTGTGATTACCTTTTGACATTTAATTTTCTTGTTTACATTAAATAAATTGTTTACTACGGAGCTCGGAAATTTTCCTTTCTTGATTTATTTTAGTTGAATAAATATGAAATAATAAACTATAATAAATAAACTATAATAAACATGTTTTTTTTTTGTATTTCTGTCAAAGCGGAGTTGCCAGTTGTGTATAAAAGAAATAAATTAAGGCTCCCCCATACTATAGCGGAACTTACGTCTCCAAACCCACTAACCAAGTAGGAAATTCACTCCTCAATGAATGAACATACCTTGAATTAATCCTATATAACAGCGGTTATATAGGATAGATTATCATTGAAATCACTTATGAAACTTAATGCAGTCGATCACCATTTAAGTAGCATGTTATGCTTAGCCCAAGTAAAAAGGTAGAGAATAGACAAGAAAAAAAAACTTTAATGAATAAAAAATATAATAATGAACATTATAACCCTAACCCTCCACTTGAAATAAATGATTGCAAGAAATGTGTCATTTTTTTAGACATCTGTATTTATTTCTTGTCTTCTCAGAAGAAATAAACGCAGAAATAAAATTTGACGTTTTATGACATCCCACATTAATATCGCACACATATTTTAAGAAAACATTGAATCTTGTTTATTGTTGGCTTATTTTCATGTTAAATTTTAATAATTCATTTAAAAAAAACGGATTATACCTATTCTAAAGTACATAAAGCGCTTAACGCTCCTTGGAGAAGAATGAAATTTCACGATTTATGTTTGCCCACATAGCAAAGAAATATAAGTCTGTCAAACGACGCGCGGAAAAACGGAAAAAGTTAAACAATGTCTAGCGTAGCGACACGCGGCCGCGTTTCCATTGTATTCACTCAACTGAGTTTCTATGCATTTTAACTTTGACAGAACGGTTTTTGAAGTGCCGCGAGATCGACCGCGTGTCCATTCTGTTCAGCCAGTTACGGGGTGTTCGAATTGTATTGCACCGCGTAATAGTATCTTTCGAAAGGTGGTGGCGGGGGTAAATAAACTTACTGAGTTATCGCTCTTTTTTCGTTGTGCTTTTCCTTATTGTTTGAGTAAAGAATAAGGGGTGCGGAGAGATGATTCTGTTTTATTTGAACAAAAGTAATACGGATCTGCAAAATTGATTCAGAATAAGAAACAAATTTTTTTTGCCCAATGGAAGGATTCAACTTGGAAAAATTGATATCTTTTACCAATGGGAAACCACATAAAAATTGCACTAGTGTAGATGCAGACCTTATAAATTATAATAAGTTGTTTGGTTATTTGGCAACACCGTGGTTGACAATTCAAAATTGAAGTACCAACTTGTACAAGTTAAAAGCTAGCCCTGGTGGTGAAATATGTAATTAAATTCTGGGTCAGGAATATTGAACTGGATAAACATCAAGATCTTTGTAGTGTTGTTGTAATGCATGTAAAGCTTTGACCTATATGGGTCTTCGTACATAATAAAACGCGGCTGAGAAAGTCGAGAATATGAAGTGATTCTACATGAAGAACGTATAAAAGAACGCAATATAAAATATAATTGTACTTAAAATTGGACTGCACTATTTTAAGAATACACACATTTTTATCAAAATGTTTGGCATCGTTTTTGAGGAAGTTTTTATTGTATTATTCTTTTTTTTTTTAAGTATTCAAAACAATTTCAGAAATTTTCTAGACAGTCTCGAAGAAATCTATTTAGTCGTTTTCGAAATATTAAATTTTCAAATCAAACATGAAAATTTTTGATTTGCAATGCGGTTTAAACTTTCTAGGAGTTTCTCCATAAAACAGTTCAAAAAATTCAAATGAACCCTATTTCATAAACCAAAAAATAGTTGTACTAGAATTACCAAAAATAAACACTTTTTTCCAAAAAGAAAAAAAAGTAATAAACACGGAATAGTACCTTTTCCGTTCATTTATGAACAGATTTTTTGTTTTATAAAAAAATCGTTGGAGTAGTTTATGAGAAAAACAAGATTTACCTTTATAGTTACGAAAAATATATGGCAGGTACCGTTATTTTTGTTCCTAACAAATTCTAAAAAGCGTATGGGCATATTACCTACCGAAGAATCAATATCTAACAAGTTTGAATCGGTCCAACCGTTTAGATGACTGACAGACTGACGGACTAGCGGACTGACCGACTCACAGACGGAGAGACAGAATTGTGAAACCCAATTTGTTCGTCTTCGCTATTATCGCAATATCAAGTTTGATCAAAATCTTGAGATCGATTTTCTTACGCATCCATACCTAGCTATATTGTTTACGTACATATGTACATATATATTGAAAGTAGAAAGGTAAATAAGTAGGAGTTTTTAAATTTCGAAACCGTTTATCTTTACCCTAGTACCTCCTATAATCTATTGATCATCGAAAAATCCAACAAGGAAGTTTCATTTCAAAAACACACTTTTTCTCTTTGTTTGATAAAATCTACCGTCGTATTTATTAGTCATGAACTTTCGAATCATTTTCTAATAAGCTTTTTCTTAATCTTTTATTTACATCATTGACAAACTGATGGTTCAAAGGCAATAGATTATCTTAATTAAATCAAATGCGCATCTTTAATAACAAACGAAAAACCCAACACATTATTCCTAATTAAAACGATAAGAAGAAATTAATGTACAGTGAATCTTCTTTTTTCGCTATCTATTTTGACGTTCGACAACAAAATTTGCAACACACTTATTGTTAATAAATGACTCCACATATTACAATAAATCAATTTTGATATCTTAAAAATGAAAATAAATATTCGATAACAGTAAAAAAATTTTATTTGATTTCAAAAGGTATAAATAGTGAAACGATTATTGAATTCGGAATAGTTCTGACCATGGCATTTTGGAACGTATTAGCATTAGTGATTGTGGCTGTTACTGCCATCAACGGCCAGCACAATCCCAACTATTGGGGTGGGCGTGATGTTATGGTTCAACTTTTCGAATGGAAATGGGAAGATATTGCTAATGAGTGCGAACAGTTTCTGGCTCCAAAAGGATATGCAGGTGTTCAGGTATGGTGAAACAAGTACCTCTCTATCGACTAGCCATTACCAATAAATTTATTAGGTTTCCCCAGTTACGGAAAATGCTGTTGTAGAAGGACGACCTTGGTGGGAGCGTTATCAACCTGTTTCGTATATTCTTACAACTAGATCTGGCAATGAGGATCAATTTCGAGACATGGTAAACCGTTGTAATAAGGTCGGAATTCGTATCTATCCAGATTTAATCATGAATCATATGGGAGCAGGTGATAGTTCCATAGGTACTGCCGGTTCTGCAGCACAACCCAACGATAAAAATTTCCCAGCTGTTCCATATTCACCAAATGATTTCAATCCAACTTGTTCCATTACAAACTTCAATGACCGTGTGGAAGTCCGCAATTGCGAGTTGGTTGGATTGAAAGACCTGGATCAAAGCAAAGAATATGTTCGTGAGCAGCTCGTTACGCTCATGAATAATTTGATTGAAATTGGAGTCGCTGGATTCCGTTTAGATGCAGCAAAACACATGTGGCCGCATGATATGGAGGTAAGAACATTTCGTTTTCATTGAAATTTTACAATATTAATATTTTGATTAACTTCCAGATAATCTTGGATTCACTTGATGATTTAAACACTAATCAAGGGTTCGCCGCTGGTTCTCGGGCATTTATATATCAAGAAGTTATTGATAATGGTGGTGAAATGATCACTCGTGAGGAATATACACACTTGGGAGCTGTTACAGAGTTCCGTCACTCGTCTAAAATCAGCAATGTTTTCGAAAATGGTGATTATTTGAAATGGCTAAAAAATTGGGGCACCGGTTGGGGATTTCTTCCTAGTAATGAAGCCTTGATTTTTATTGATAATCATGACAACCAAAGAGGCGAAGCACTGAATTTCAAATCATCCAGAAGATACAAGATGGCATCCGCGTTTATGTTGGCTTTCCCCTACGGTATTCCTCGCGTCATGAGCTCGTTTGATTTTGATGTTTCTGATGACGGTCCACCAAGTAGTGATGGTGTCAGTATATTGTCGCCAACATTCAACGATGATGATTCATGTGGAAACGGTTGGATTTGCGAACATCGTTGGCGCCAAATCTACAACATGGTTGGGTTCAGAAATGCAGTTGAAGGCACTTCCGTTAATAATTGGTGGGACAATGATGGTGACCAAATTGCATTCTGCCGTGGAAATAAGGGCTTTGTAGCATTTAACCAAGAGAACTATGATTTAAGTCAGCGCCTCTACACCTGCCTGCCAGCTGGTACATACTGTGATGTCATTTCCGGAAATAGGTCTGGATCACCTTGTTCAGGAAAAAAAATCGTCGTTAATAAGGATGGATCAGCTCAGATCAATATTTCAACTAACGATGAGGACGGTGTTTTAGCTATACACATTGGATCAAGAGTATAAACAGAATTTTTAACCTGATTTTATGTCTCGGAATTGCACTCCTTCAAATAAACCGCGCGGATTAAACACAAATGTAAATATGTACCTATATATAATACAAAATATCCCAGTATTGATTTTGTGGTGGTAATAAGCTAAGTGCAAAATTTGTGTTCTCATATTAGTTATTTAACTATCAGAGAGATTGAATAAATTTCTCAAATAATAACATTAATATCAGCATATCATTGTACAATTTTAATTGTACATTTTATTGACAATGATCAATGAGGATTCGAATAATAAGGAGACTTCTTACACCAATTTACTTATTTAATGTAAGAATCAGTTTGGCTATTCGAAAATTAAGTTGATGAAAAAAAATGCATGTGAATCGCAATCACCGTTGCCACCTACTGTTTTTACTACACTTTTTTTTAATAAAAGCACACTACGGAAGCTCCTCCAAACACTACACTTTTTTTACATCAGACATTTTTTTATTCTTAAAAGTAAATAGTGCGTTTGTACCTTTAAATTGTACACAATAATTTTTCTGTAAGCCCATAATACAACATCCTCAATTCCACAATCCACATAATGAATGGAATCCACAGTTTGACAGATCATATTATTGTTTTCTTCTTCAAATTTCTACTTTATGGCCTTTTCGATTGGCCGTCCGGAACACGTTCCTCCAATAAAACACCCGGAAACCATTTCTGAATTGTATGTATCACTGTTTTTGTAAAAATTAAATTTAAAAAAATTCACATCGGCTGAAACGAAATTCCAAAACACTTGATTTCAATTTAGATACACATTTTCTTGTATCAGTAATAATTAACTTGCTTCTTTTTATTTTATTTTACCAGAAAGTAGATTAAATTTAATAAACTCATCGAAATTACAAAAAACAGACCAACCCGAAGATTTTGACATTTTAATTATGTGAGTGTATTAGTGATTATGTTTTCGATTCTAAAAATACAACTGTCATTTTGTGGGGGTCAGAACAGTTCTGGACGGCCAATCGAAAAGGCCATTAGTTTCACAATGTACCATTTTGAAATTGGAATGTGCAATGTGAACTGTTTTTTTTTTTAATTATTTTCGAATATTTGATCGGGTTGCACAAAATCTTGTGCTAATTTAATATTTTATTTTGTGAATTACTATTGCTACGAGTACCAAATTAAAAGATATTGTTCAACTATCGAAATCCCTAAATAAAAAATAACTTAATGCTGCTTGGATTTATGTATAAAATGATTTAAGGGCCAATTTTTCAATAGTCAAAAAATTCGATGTTGATATCCGGTTGTTTAACAGTCAAATAAGTTTATTCCTCTGGCAAGTAATTTGATGTTTATCTGGAGATTGAAAAATCGGCCTTAAGTGATTTTAATTATAGGAGTAAGAACCCATAAAATCTAACCATGTAAAGATGTAATTATTTTACTTATTATTATGTAAGAATAATTTTATATGAGTTGTGGAAACATATAAGGGGTATTCACGATCCGATGTATCTGGTCTTGTAACATTGTAAAAGTGTAGCATTTTTTTGCACTACAACAACAAAATATACTAAATGTCTAAATCTTACACTTTTACAATACCCGAACCCTATTGTAACAGAAAAATACAAGAGTGTAAGATTTTTTTAATACAAGCTTTCTTCGGAACAAATGTGAAACAGATTTTGACATTTGATTCAGTGAAGGTGTGTTCACAGTCTGTTGTAAAAAAATAAATTTTACAATTTTACAAGACTTGTCACGATCTAGTGTCGTGAATACCCTTATAGTTTAATATACCTTTTTATATTAATAAGTGAATTAAAGCATTGCAAAAATTGTAAAATTATTTTGTCTTTTTTTTCTACCCTTCTTATTCCTAAACACTACACGTTAAATCAGTTGAGCTACAACACGGGTCGTGATAGAAAAAATTGGAAGAGCAACGACTGTCGACTATATCTGTCAGCTGTGAGAGAGCTGTATTCGGGCTCTTTATTTCTTTAGTTTTCGAAACTATAAGATCGAGTGAAATGTAGAACAATGTAAAAAAAAATTTACTCGATTTCTAAATTGGATTTCGATTCAATTTTGCTTAATTTCTCGAACTTAACTGATAAATTCTGCCAAAAAGCATCAGTCAATTGAATAACAACTGATTCACCTTGTTTACTTACTGAAAAGTTCTCAGAAAATCCTTTGTAGATTAGTTCCAAGTGCATATGTACATAAAGGAGGCTTTACATGCATCTTCATCTTCATCTGCATTGACATCTGCAAAAAAAGAGGAAACAAAATAAAAAATTTATACTTGTGCGATAGAGAGCGAAAACCAAAATGGAGATCATCTTCATGTATGAAGATTATAGGAAGTACGAACCTGAAGATTGCAGATTATAGTGAAGATGAACATGTTCATCTTCATTATAGCATTTTCATCTGCACCATAATTTGTTACGTTCAGATAACGAATTTTAAAGTTTTTTTTTTACCATTTCACCTCTGTTTGCTTAAAAACAACGAAAATAGAGAACATTTTCTTCTCAAAACTACATACCTGAACGCTAAGAACATGTGAGTGTGAGATGTGTCAAGAAAGTTATAGCAGAGTTCGAGTAAGTTATTAGTGTGTACCCTGTCTTACTTTTATGTTTGTTTTATATTATTGGCCCGCTCTACTTTTCTTCAAGTCTGCAGATGCAGATCCATGTAAAGCCGCCTTAATGTAAGGAATTTCTGAATCTGATAGGTAAGCATAAGTTAAAGATTTAGCCAAAGCTGTAATCGGTGAATTTTGAGCTCTATAATAAGCTGTTCCTGGACAACTGCTGGATGTCTACAATAAATTAGAAATTGATAGACTTTCTAAAATGCGTCGTGGATCTAGAGAAAAAAAATGTTATGTAGTTTTTCGACAGAGTTTGAAGACGATAATACGATACCAAGCAGGTTTTGGATATGCTCTTAAAAAATTAAATAAATTGTATTACTCGTATATTGTGATACTTGTTATTTTAATCGGCTTATGTCGTTTTTGGCAATCCGGAAGCATTCCGGGCTCTTCTGAAAATGTTCTTTTAGGAAATAATGACAGTTCTAATTCTGAAAAGAAGAGAATTTTGCTTCTGGGATTGAAATCAGAATCGGCACCAGTAGCACTCACACAGTATGCCATTTTGAAAATTATGGCACATCGCGAGGAAGAATGAGCTTGCTCATTTTTTAATGGCAGATTGCCATTATCAATCAAACAGTCATTATTTTTCCCCGTGTAAATGGTTATCATTATTGATTTGGTTTTACCATAATTTTGCCAGTTTAATGGCACGAAAAAATGGCAGACAATTTGTCACTCGTGTAAATTCGGTATTAAAAGCAACTTTGTGTAAGTCGGCCAACAGGTGTCCTCAAATAGACCGAAAACTCGTCACGTGTGTGGCTAAATGGATATTTTGTGTAATGACACCGGTGTCGACACGAGAGTCATATGAATGGGCCGTTTTAGTCCAATGTACTTTACTATACGTGTGAGATACGCCAGATGTGCGAATCCAACGTGCGTCGCTTCGCCTTGTCGTGTTCATGTTATTTCTTTTGTTTTGTAACCTATGTATTAGTGCTCAATAAAATAAAGTCAAAAGTGCCAAAGAGTGGAAATGATGAGATACGTTTATTCGATACATCGAGAAAAACATCGATGAATCGTTAATCATGGAAAGCATTCGATACATCGTATTTATTAGATGCATCGAGTAATAAACATCAATGTTTTCGATGTATCGATGTAAAATGAGCAAACCCAAAATAAGTTAAATCAAATTCAAAGACAACGCACGCTACAAGGCAAGACGAATAATTTTATTTTTTCTATTTTTTTTTTAGTTTAAAAAAATACTGCCCATTCAACTTTTTTTTCATCATTCATAATTTTTTTTTTATCAGCCGATACAGTACAACTTTTTTGTGATAAGCCGTGTTGTTGTATATGTAATTAATTAATAATACTATGCGGTTTCGTATACTTAAAGCACACTTAGAAAAATAAAAACAGATAAATAAAATCATTAAACACGAAGGGTTTTGCAGCCATACTCCTTAGTGGATTATCGTACTTGGTCTGAGTTTAAAAACAATTTTCCAAAAGGATGACTTGCTGACTTCTCTATACATCATATGTGTACAGAATGTACTGTAGTTCTGTAGTTTGAGAAAAACATTATACATACATAACTATATGACCAAAAATTATATATATTTTTTTAAATATGAATCTAGCAATGCTTTAGTAACATTACAGAAAAAAATCATTATTCTTTCATTCTAATTTTCTTTCGCTCTAAGCCAAGCAAAAATAATGATCGGCAAAACGATTTTGATAACAAAATAAACACCTTTTATCTTGCACTCCGATAGTTCGATTCAAACTTCTCATATTTGATTCGTTTGATCCGACTCAAATATAGCCTATTATCATTTTTACTTGCAATATATAAATATAGGTACAATGAAAGCTCTAATAAGCGGACACTCATGGTCGCCCAATTTTTTTCCGGTTATAAGAACTGTCGTCCGGTTAAGGAAGAGAATAAGGAAGCAAATGACTACAAAAATAATAGCAGTGCAATAATGGAACGCAATCAGAAAAGGGAACCATACACTTTCAAAATTACACCAACTTAGTTACCCGGGAAATCACCTATAAAGTTTTCAACAAAACATCGCTCGGTCCGGTTATTAGAGCTTGGCGTCCGGTTATCGGAGATTTTCCCATGGAATTGCTTACATATTAAAAATAAAAGATAAACTATACTGAGAACGGTCCTTTCCTTTTTTTTTGGTTGCTTGATTTGTTGTTAAAAATAAACCCTCCATAAAATTATGTGTCCGCGTATGGGAGGTTTTCTATCTAAGATGAGCATGACGCGTCCGTTTATGAGAGTGTCCTCTCATAAGAAAGTAACTTGCATGAGAATTTCAAAGAAGAAGTTTGCTTCCGAAAATGTGTCCGTTTAAGAGAATTGTCCGCTTGTTGGAGCTGTCCGCAAGTAGAGATTTCACTGTACTACATATGTAGTGGCATGTTTTGGATTCATAAAAAAGATCGAACACGATATTTTGATCAAACTTGACATTACGATGATAGCGATGATGAAAAAAGTATGTCTGTCCTTGAGTTTACAGTCTGACAGTGTGCATGGATTTTCTTAGAACATTGTTTTTTTCGGTAATATGCCCACACTTTTTTCCAACAAATACTGAAAACCCGTTTAAAAAAATTACCAATAAAAATTGATAAAAAATGTCCGTTCTGAAATTAGTGCAGTTCACTTTTAACGCATTTTGCGTTCTTATCAATGGTACTTCCAATAGGTTAGGTAATGTTGAAGTGGCTGTCAGCGTTGCAGCTGACACACTTAGAACAGAGTTGGTCCCTTATCATTCCACATGAATCCAGAGATAATCTCCCTATTGGTTGAACCATTTGGAGCTCCTAATGAAGTGTTAGAGACAGTAGATGTACAGGGTAGCCCACGAATCGAGCTACAATAAGAAATTTAATTAACTTTTATTTTAATCGATGTATTTCATTAATTTTTTTTATTGGATTAAAAATTAAATTTTATTTTAAACAACTAATGTTTTTTTAAAGATGATAGACCGCAAATGACCTCCACGCTCATCTACGCATATGCGGCACCTGATCAGAAAATTGTTCATTGCGTCCTGAAGGGTTGAAATTGGGATCGCCTCAATTATTGTCTTAATGGACTGCTTCAATTCAGTCAAATTCCTGGGTTTCGTTTTGTACACTTCCTGCCTGACATAACCCCATAAAAAAGTCTGGTGTAGTCAGCTCAGGTGACCTTGGGGGGCACCGGAAAGTGCAGTTTCTGGATATCAATTTGTTGGCAAAATTTTGCTGGAGCTTGTGCACTTGCTCCATCTTGTTGAAACCAAATCCTGCTGAAAAGGATACGTCTTCGGCAAAGTTCTGGGTGAAAAACTCCTTCAACATCTTTAAATAACGGTCCCTATTGACAGTTTGTGTTATACCGTTTTCTTCAAAGAAGTATGGCCCGACAATACACCTTGATGAAACTTCGCACCACACAGTGACTCGTTCTGGATGCAGTTCCACCTCATGGAGCATTTCTGGATAAGATTCACTCCATGTAAGGCAATTTTGCTTGTTAACATTGCCGTTTAAGTCAAAATGGGCCTCATCAGACATGAACAAACAATTTATCAATGTGTTGTCTTCTTCGGCCATTGCAATAATTTTTCGGCAAAATTCCAGGCGTACAGGCAAATCCTGAGGGTTTATCTTGCTTGTAATTTGGACTTTGTACGGAAACGAGTTTAAGTCATCATGAAGTATCCGTTGTAATGACCGTCTGCTAAATCCAATTAGGCCCGATAAGTTTCGAGTCGAAACACTTGGATTTGCCTCTATTGACGATGCAACAGCCACGATTGTATCCTGAACCCGGACATTGGGATCTCGATGATACGGTCTTCGTTCGATGCTTCTAGATTCGGCAAATATGTTCACCAGGCTCATAATGGTCCATCTACTCGGGGCAGTACCGCCAAACTCCAGCTTAAATTCCCTTTGGACGGAAATGACGGACTGCAAAGAATGGTATCGCTGCACTATCCAAATACTTTTTTCAGTATCCTAAGCATTCATTCTGATAAACCTATATCACACTGAAAAAAAGTTATTACGTTTTATTTTTATAGCACGATTCGTGGGCCACCCTGTATGTTTTATTTAGATTGCTGAGATCATCGAAGAGAAAGTCTGCAAGATGGAGCTTATATGCAGCTTATAGGACAGTTTCGGGCTATGACACCAATTACGGAGCTTATGTGCAATCTGCTTAAGGATATCAAACACTCATTATTGGGTGAACTGATGAATCAATGGAGATTTTGATTCATCTAAATTGAAATAACATTTTTTGTTGGGTGGCTATGGCACAGTGGATAAAGTGCTTGATTGCTAACTAGGACGTGCGGGTTCGATCACCACGCTATCCGCATTCTTTTCTATGCCTCCAATTTTAATTGGATACCGCCCATGGGTTAAAATAACGCTGTCAATACCTGGTTCTCAAATCCACTGTGCCAAACTAGTGCCGTGCAATTCAGGTTGCATTTAAAAGACCTTAGGTCTTACAGGCATATAGTTAAATTTAAAAAAAAATTGTTTCACGATTTCTGCATTTAAAATTGTTGGTCAATGACGCTTTTCTTTTTTGATTCCGCACTCTCACGATCACGTAGACATACATTTTTTGAATTATTTTTGTCTTACGACATTATAGAGAAAACTCTTGATGATCCGTTTTCTTCATGTCGAATATGAAATTCGGAGCACTCAATTATACTGTATTCGGCTATTACACAAATTAACTTAATAAGAATATGTGTTGTTCATTTAATTCCCAAAAATGCAAATTTCTACAAAATACAATTTTTTACATGGAATTTGCCATTTTGAACTTGATGCTGACAAACGGAGGTAATATGAAAACAAAACTGATGAGACGCTCCGTTTTGCAAGGAGATAAAAAAGCCCGAAGTCGTTGAAAGTCACCAAATTTAGAAATCAGTAGAAGCAAATGATGACATTAATATAGGGACCAGTTTTAACGATCATTAAAACGAATCTTTTAAAACACATTGGAGCTAACGTTTTATTCAAAATGCCAATCCGCTGATAGCCAAAAATATTTTTCTTCAGTTAAATTTTTATATGCAAAAATTTGTCTTGTGAGCAAAATGATTGCAAGTGATTTCTCATAGATTTGTATCTTTTTTTATATAATTAAAATCGTGCGATAAGCAATAAATTATCCAAAAGAAAACTTTTACTGATGATGACCACCTTCACTTATGATCATTAGGTAAAGGTATAACCGGTCATATAGGCAGATAGATTGATGAAAATTATATAGTTTGTTTTAAAATTGAGCACGTTCATCGAAAAAATCAGAAATCAAAATACATTAGAAAGAAATTTATGCAAAATTTCTGATTCCAAAATAAAGCTTATGACTTGACAATTAGGTACTTCTAGCCGAATATTTTTGATATACGTTTCCATATAAAATTGACTTTAAAGTTAGCTTTGTTCACTGACTTGTTCTGCAAATAAAAATACAATTTTTTCCTGTTTAGTGAGAAATTTGCTATTGTGACTTGCTCTGAGTTTAAGTTCAGTGAAGTGTTCTAGAACAGAAAAGAACAGGATTTTCTGTTCTGGATTTTGAGTAAGATCAAACTAGAACAGAATCGTAAGAACTGTCAAGATTATTTGTTTCTTTCCTGTTTTGTTTAGTTGGTGGTTGTATTGACGCATGGAGTCACGGCACCTGGCAGTCAGCGCGTGAACTTTCAATTGGAAATAGATTTTTTTTCGATTTGACGTTCAATGTATAAGAGAAAACCAAAAAAGGGTCTCATTAATATCTCTTTTTCTGATTAATTTTGTATGAACAGGTACAAATACTTTGACAGTAATAGACTAATAGAGCATGAAAAATTCTAAATCAAGCGTAAAATATATCGAAATTGACAACTATAATGCTTTACTTTTAAAATGGAAAACGATAAAAAAAAACAACCTTTCAAAGAGAAACAATAACAACATCATCGGTTACGAAAAAACAAGACAGGTTCGTAGATAAGATGATTAAAATTACGACTTTTTTTTACGAAAATTATGTTTGTTTTTAAAATGAATCCTTTTGAATAATTCAACGTTTGCTTAGAGAATAAATAATTTCTTCATACCAATTATGGGAAAAGAAAACTAAGAATTTTTAAAACTATCGAATGCCTAAACTTTTTTTGATAAACGGATGCATTTTGTTTTTGTTTAATATATTATTTATTACGTAATTTTTATATTAATAAAAGCTACACAAATTGAAAATTCCATATCAAAATTTAGCAACAAAATGAACGAACATTTTTATTGGATCCACGTACAAAGGGATTCTTATATTATTTATATCTTCACTATATCAAATGCTTATGTTTATTAAATAATAAGGGGTTTTCCAATAAGAGGTGTTATTTTGAATAGCCCGCTATTTCGGTAGCTGTCACCTTTGAAGCTGTCATTTTTTGACATTTGACAAGTAGAAACTACGCTATTAATAAAAATGGAACGATACACGCTTCAACAACGCATTTTTTTTTTGAATATCAAAATAACACCTCTTATTGGAAAACCCTTTACATATTTTTAAGTTCTCTTTAGAAAAACGCATTATATTAATTAATTTCATAAACGACAAATGATTTCATCAACTTTCTGCTAATGTGAAATACCTACACCCTTTAATAGAAATACCTACATCCATATTTAGTTTATTAAACCCCCTTCACCTACTACGCACATGACATCATTTTGACTGACGACATGAGCTCATTTAAAAAAAAAAACAAATAAAAATTATGTTTTGATATATATTCTTCTTGATTTACATTCTCACATGTATTCTTATTATACTAAATTCATAATATGGTACGCGTTCATATAAAATTAATTAGTAAAATGAATGTTTTTCAGGCCCTTTTTTGGGTTTTCTTATGGGAAATACATTGAACGTCAAATTGAAAAAAAAAATCTATCTCCAATTGAAAGTTCTCGCGCTGATTTCCAGGTGGCTAGGAAAGCAACTTACCAGGTGTCAATACTTTTAATTTAAACCTTATTATTTTTACTTGCGATTATAAGTAGGTACTATAAGGCAAGTTATGAATTCGTCGAAAAAAAAAGTTTTGGGATAACAATCAAACATGAGATTACGATGATAGCAAAGTCGAAAAAAGATGGTCTAAAAATTCTGTCCGTCTGTATGTATGTCAGTCTGTCAGTCTGTCAGTCTGTCAGTCTGTCAGTCTGTCAGTCTGTCAGTCTGTCAGTCTGTCAGTCTGTCAGTCTGTCAGTCTGTCAGTCTGTCAGTCTGTCAGTCTGTCAGTCTGTCAGTCTGTCAGTCTGTCAGTCTGTCAGTCTGTCAGTCTGTCAGTCTGTCAGTCTGTCAGTCTGTCAGTCTGTCAGTCTGTCAGTCTGTCAGTCTGACAGTCTGTCAGTCCGTCACTCTGTCAGTCTGTCAGTCTGTCAGTCTGTCAGTCTGTCAGTCTGTCAGTCTGTCAGTCTGTCAGTCTGTCAGTCTGTCAGTCTGTCAGTCTGTCAGTCTGTCAGTCTGTCAGTCTGTCAGTCTGTCAGTCTGTCAGTCTGTCAGTCTGTCAGTCTGTCAGTCTGTCAGTCTGTCAGTCTGTCAGTCTGTCAGTCTGTCAGTCTGTCAGTCTGTCAGTCTGTCAGTCTGTCAGTCTGTCAGTCTGTCAGTCTGTCAATCTGTCAGTCTGTCAGTCTGTCAGTCTGTCAGTCTGTCAGTCTGTCAGTCTGTCAGTCTGTCAGTCTGTCAGTCTGTCAGTCTGTCAGTCTGTCAGTCTGTCAGTCTGTCAGTCTGTCAGTCTGTCAGTCTGTCAGTCTGTCAGTCTGTCAGTCTGTCAGTCTGTCAGTCTGTCAGTCTGTCAGTCTGTCAGTCTGTCAGTCTGTCAGTCAGTCAGTCTGTCAGTCTGTCAGTCTGTCAGTCGGTCAGTCTGTCAGTCTGTCTGTATGTATAGACACCCACAGCCCAAAAGGGTGGGCCGAATCGCTTCAAACTTGGTATATAGAGTTTTTTAGGTATTGTACAGAGGGGAAATTGAAAATTTGTTTAGCTCAAAAAACAACGGTACCTGCCATATAACCGTTACGTTCAAACCTTTTTTTCTCGGAAACGGGTCTAACGATTTTTATAAAAAAAAATCAGTGCGGCTTTTTAGCTACGATCGATCATATGGTTGACAAAAAATGAGAAAAATGTCTAAGAACGGTACTCTCCATATGACCGTTTTTTTTTTGCTTTCGACTATCTCATAAACGGCTCAACCGATGCTTTCGAAATTTCACACATATATAGGTTTAGGTTGCCCAAATTATACCGCGTACCAATATGTTTAATTAGTATTTTTAAAATCATTTTTTGTTTAATTTAAAAAATTCATATTTCGAAAACTGCTCATTAAATATTTTTTTCAAAATTTATATTTATGTGTATTTATTGAATACCTATGAATTGGCGTTTTTGAATTTTTTTTGAAAAATGTTTTCAAAAAGTTTTAAAAAAAAACTTTTTTTCTCAAAAACCCCTGCAAAGATTTTTAAATTTTTTTTCTCATAAATTCAAATTTATCAAATAAAATGGCGTACTTTTTTTGAGCTTAAATTAGTTTAAGTATTTATTTTAGAATTTTGAATTATTTTTTCTTTGATTAAGCCGATTTAATATTTTGTTTTTCATCTTATATTATAATATTTAAGCTGTCCTACCAATTTTTTTAGAAAAAAATTAAATATATTTTGTATATATAAAAAATGAAGTTAAAAACTGTTTTAAATATATATTTATTTAGATTTTCAACAGAAGTCTTTTACATTCGATGTGATCGGACATAAAAGCAAGTTCGTGCAATCCAGTCGTGGATTTTATTACGTTTGTTATTGGTTTGGCAAACGCCGTTGGATTGACTTGGCCGCTTTTTTCTTCAGTGAACACAGCTATTATGAACGATAATGGGCGCAGCATTGAAAAATGATGAGATGTTAGTGTTGTTGAAATCCCGTGTAAGAACACAGCTGCTGGTAAAAATTTAATCTGAAACTATCCGAAAAACTTTGCGTTTGTATCCCATGAGAAATGTCAAAAACATATACAAAATCCATTCAAATTTTACCTATACGATTTTGACTATTGTTGAAGTCAAATGGATACTTACCTATTTTATGATCAAGTAGTTAAATCAATGGGGGCATTCAGATTTCAGAACAATATTCTTTCTAAAAGCCACTTTACACGATAAGAAATCATATCAAATCGTCCGAACGCACACAAAAAAAAACTAATGCCTTCTCAAATGAAAAGACATACGACTTTTTTGACATTGCGACTGCAGTGAATTGCATTTAAGAAGTCAAATGTTATTTGTTGTTCTTGTTGAATAAAAGGCTACATTCAAATTGAAAAAAAATTTCTTAAATTTTGTTTTTGAATATTTGTTTTATTTTATTTAACCAAAACTATAATATGACGGTACCTTATGAGAAATCATAGAGATCATATAATTTTGTAATTTTATTGGCATTAAGATAGGTTAGTATCCATATTAGTACCTACATCCTAAATAGCTTACGAACTCGTTTTTTAAAATATTATTTGTTTCGTCTAGTGCTTTGTAAATATTTATTTCCAGCAGGGGCTTATTTTTCGCTGGGTTGGCCCTATAGCCCACCTGTATCCGCTACTGGTCGAAAGGAACTAGTTGTTGTTACAATGACATGTAAGTTGATTTGCTAGGTCTTAGGTAATACCTCGTTTTCTTTTCGTCCGAGCCAAAATTTTGTTTAGACTCTTGACCCAATATGTATAGCTAAAACACCATCCTCATCGTCAGTTGAAATATTGATCTGAGCTGATCCATCCTTATTAACGACGATTTTTTTTCCTGAACAAGGTGATCCAGACCTATTTCCGGAAATGACATCACAGTATGTACCAGCTGGCAGGCAGGTGTAGAGGCGCTGACTTAAATCATAGTTCTCTTGGTTAAATGCTACAAAGCCCCTATTTCCACGGCAGAATGCAATTTGGTCACCATCATTGTCCCACCAATTATTAACGGAAGTGCCTTCAACTGCATTTCTGAACCCAACCATGTTGTAGATTTGGCGCCAACGATGTTCGCAAATCCAACCGTTTCCACATGAATCATCATCGTTGAATGTTGGCGACAATATACTGACACCATCAGTACTTGGTGGACCGTCATCAGAAACATCAAAATCAAACGAGCTCATGACGCGAGGAATACCGTAAGGGAAAGCCAACATAAACGCGGATGCCATTTTGTACTTTTTTGATGATTTGTAATTGAGCGCTTCGGCTCTTTGGTTGTCATGATTGTCAATGAAAATCAAAGCTTCCTTACTAGGAAGGAGTCCCCAACCAGTAGTGCCCCAGTTATTTAGCCATTTCAACTGATAGACATTGTTAAAAACATTGCTGATCTTAGATGAGTGAACGAAATCAGTGACAGCTCCCAAGTGAGTATATTCCTCTCGAGTTATCATCTCACCACCATGATCAATTACTTCTTGATAGATAAATGGTCGAGAACCAGATGCAAATCCTTGATTAATGTTTAAATTGTCAAGTAAATCCAAAATTAACTAGGAGTAAATCATAACAACATTAATGTGGATACATTTTAAATAAAATGAAATTTCCTTGCTTTCATGTCATGTGGCCACATGTGCTTAGATGCATCTAAACGGAATCCAGCAACTCCAATTTCAATCAACTTATTCATAAGCGTAACGAGCTGCTCACGAACATATTCTTTGCTCTGATCCAGGTCTTTTAATCCAACCAACTCACAATTACGAACTTCCACGCGATCATCGTAATTTGAAATGGAACAGGTTGGATTGAAATCATTTGGTGAATATGGGACAGCTGGGAAATTCTTATCATTTGGTTTGGCTGTAGAACCGGCAGTTCCTACAACATTTTTACCACCACCCATGTGATTCATGATTAAATCGGGGTAGATGCGAATTCCAACCTTATTACAACGGGTCACCATGTCACGAAACTGATCTTCATTGCCAGATCTAGTTGTAAGAATATAGGAAATAGGTTGATATCGCTCATACCAAGGACGACCTTTAACCACAGCATTTTCAGTAACAGGAGAAACCTAATAAGGTTATGAAAAAATTTCAGCCTTTGGATAAAGGTACTTGTTTCACCATACCTGAACACCTGCATATCCTTTTGGAGCCAGAAACTGTTCGCACTCATTAGCAATATCTTCCCATTTCCATTCGAAAAGTTGAACCATAATATCACGCCCACCCCAATAGTTAGGATTGTGCTGGCCGTTGATGGCAGTTACCGCCACAATCATGAACGTTAATACGTTCGATAATGCCATGGTCAGAACTGTTCTGAATTTAATAATCGTCTCACTATTTATACATTTTGAACTCATTTGCTGTTTTAGCTTGTTGGTTTTTGCCTTTTTTTCGAGTCACTTGTTGCTAATGTTTCTATAGTTTAAGATATCAAAATGAAGAACAGTAATAATACATGTATTTTTATCACTTTTGGCAGGCATATAATATTTTTTTTTAAGAAGCACTTTTGTTTTAATTAAGATAATCTTATTTCTAGGAACCATTGGTTCAATGTTCTTAGATAATAATATATGGCTCATAAGAAACTTATTTTAAAGTTTAAGGTTCATCCCAACAAGATAAGATAATCTATTTAACTCAAGTTAGCAACTGCATAAAACGCAAAACCTTACAGATTTTTGTGTCTTAAGTCCAATTTTATTTTTATATTTTTGTTCTTTAACTTTTCCGACGATATTAATAATCTCGACTGTAAGACTGTGACCATAACTATACAACTTTACTGCTTCGCACGTAGTAATCGTTATTTGAGATTACCTAAAAAAAATATCGGCAAACTTCCGGTTATGTATTGTTCCATATCTGCGTGTAATTGAATGTTCTTTTGCACTTCTTGGTGGCTTAAGAACATCACCCTCAGTGTGGCAAATTTAGCATTTTTCCTGCTAAATTTAGCCGTAAAAGTTTGCTTTTAGCATTTTTTATTTTAAAATCCTGCCCGCATTTTCTTAGCAGGAAATCTAGCAGTTTTTCATATTTCTGAAGGCTAAAATAAAATATTACTTTAAAAAGTTAAAATTCAATCAAACATAAATGCGTATCGCTCATAATAGAGCTTCAATCGCGAACTCCACAAAATTTGGGGGTGGCCGTGGCGCGATAGTTGTGTGCTCGCCTGTCAACCTCGTGGTGCAGGCTCGATTCCTGCCGTTGTCTATGTCTTCTTATATTCCATTAAAAACCAATTCTAAAAATTATCATAAAATAAGTTGCTGCTTTGCTCATTACATGCTGTTTAGGCATAACACTAACAACATGTGATTGAGTAAACTAGCATACCCATAAAATATGACAACGAAATAAATAAAATAATGCGAATTTTAAGGGACATACATAAATAAGACACGGTAATTCTCTCGGCATTAGTTCAGCCGCCATCCCTGGAGATAAATCTGAGACAACAACCAGCTCTAGTCTCAGAACATCGAGCCACACATCTTTCCTATCCTTCTTTCCCTTTTTCCACCGGATTCCAGGCTGTGTTAAGAAAAAACATATAAAGGGTATTCTTAGTCCCTTGAGCGCGTGCAAAGTTATAAAAAAAAAAAAATCTACGAATTTTGCAGCAAGTAAATTTCTTTTATTTTAAAAAAAATTTTGCGGATTCATAAACAACCATTAAAGATTTTTTAAAGATAAAAACATGAATTCTGAAATTATTTCCAGAATTAAATCATAATGGGACAACATAAATCCAAATAAAGGGGAGAATATTGAAAATACTGTTGAATTTTTATGCCAGGTAAATAGGTTCATCCATGCATCCAATGAAAAGTTTTACAAAGACTTATCAAACTTTGTCAATTCGTTTTTATTTTTACCTGTCTCAAATGCTTCACTTGAAAGAGTGTTAAGTTTAATGAATCTTGTTAAGGATCAAAGAAGGAATGGAATGAAAATTGAATCTCTAAATAGTATGCTTTTTATCCGAGATAATTTATCTGGGAAACGCTGTGATGCCTTCATTATTCCTCCTAATATAATCAAACAAGTTGCCTTATCAAAACTTTATTTTACCTTAGAAGAAGAACAAGAATTTTGTGATATTTTTGGACTTTAAATGAAGGAGAAATCTTTTAAGTAAAAAATGTGTATGAATACTTTTTACTTCATTAGATTAACATTCTCTGGTAACTGATTTTTTTTGTTTCTTTTTTCTAAACAAACTTAACAAAATAAACAACTTCTTTTTTGAGAATTATTTAAAATTCAACATACGAAAGCAAGAGAACTACAAACAAATTTACACTCGGTACCTACTTTAAACGTCACTCTAAGAAAAATAGGCATTTTTCTTAGTAGTTTTTGTATTCCAAAAATCCTGCTTAAACCACTATTTTAGCAGGATTTGAAATTTTTCATTGGTCACACTGATCACCCTTATCAGATATGGTGGGGTCTATCGAATGTTTTTCAAAGTCAACCAAAACAGTTTGCAATTTTAGATGCATGGTTCAAGATGTTAATGCGAGATTTTGAAATTTATGATAAACGGAGTTATTAATTTGCGAGATCTTGGTTTTTGATATTTTGAAAAGCGAGTTTTCGCTATTTCAGATTTTAATTTGTGGGGTATCATATTACTCCCATGATCCTTTAGGCCTGCAGCTATTTCTACGGTAGTGAGAATATTGAATACTTAACAAAAATAGGTTCGGCGTGGTGCCTAACTTATACCGTGTATCAAGACAGCAACAAATTCAATTAATAAAAGCCAAAAAAGAAAATACACCAACGTATTATCTCATTGTATGTTAATAAGGTGCTGGGATTATAATAAATAAAATGCACGCCTGGATCGCACATACTATGTTCGTTCACATTATATGCAAAAGATTCTTAATAGGAACTGCTAAATGTATTTTTAGAGTTGTTTTTCACTAAATTTTTTATAGGTACATAAAAATTCTTAATTTTTTTCTAAAAAAAAATTGGCATATGGTCATTTTAAAATATTTAATAATATAAATTCAAAAACAAAATTTCGGAAAAAATTGTAGACCCGTTTTCAAAATATTGAATTTTCAAAAAAAAAAAAAAATAAATAAATTTCGAAAATTTGGAAATGCAGTATTAATTTGAATTCGAAGGAGATCCTGTGTGAAAATTTTGATCGAAATTCGTTGAGGCGTTTATTGAAAGTCGAATATCAATAAAATTGTTGTATGGCAGGTACCGTTAATAACAAAATATTTAAACAAAATGTTTGACCATACCCAAAGTAGTACACACATTAATTTTTATCAAAATAGTTGGAGCCGTTTCGAAATATTTAAACAAAATGTTTGGCCAAAATGTAGACCATACCCAAAGTAGTACACACATTAATTTTTATCAAAATAGTTAGAGCCGTTTTCGAGATAATTAAGATGGTAGAAAAATTTGTATGGCAAGTACCGTTATTTTTGGAGCTAAAACAGCGATTCAAAAATATATTTTGGACAATCACCTAAAACGTCTAAGCACCAAATTGAACAAAATCAATTCAGCCGTTTAGGCTGTAGATCGTTCTACAGACAGACAGACTGAGAGACAGACACGGAATTGCGGGACCCACTTTCTTGATGCTCTCTATCATCGTTATGTCAACTTTGATGAAAATCTCGAGTTCGATTTTATTCCAAGTGCAAAACTTGCACCTATCGCAAGGGAAAAGGAAATAATAAAAGAATTGTTTTTCTTAAAAAAATGTGGTTTTCTTTATTTTTAATTTTCTTAAAAAGTACAAGCCATTTGAGCTTCCGGTTTTCCATTTGATATTTTTTTCCCATTTTAAACGTTATATTCGATTAGTTTTTTAAAGCATTTTACTAATATTAATTTTAAACATACTTTTTAACTAGCATCATATATTTAACATATTTCCTTAATAAAATGCAGCCATACGCACCTAAAATAATTAAAAACCTAAGTGAACATAACAAAGTGTGTAATGGATTTAGTATGATGCTGCTAAAAAGATAAAATATCCTTCTGCAGATTTTAACTTTAGTAAATTGTTAAAAAATAGTTCGATGATTAACTCGTTTTAAATTAGTAAAACTTTCTTCTTAGCCTAGTATCATTGTCTTCGAAATTGTTTTCGTCGTTATAATGAAAACTCAATCCAATTTATTTTAAAATATATTTAGATATTAAGTCTAAACGTTATAAGTCGTAGTTCCAGAATGATGGAAATTCTTCAAATATTTTATAACTGAAATTTATAAACAAACAGTTAACTCGATTTAAATAAACAAAAAAAAACTAAGTTACAAATATGCAAGGTAAGTTTTCTTAACAATCATATTAAAAATGATGCAAGTTCGCTTCGTATTCGCGTATTCGCTACCAACAATAATTACATAATACCAAATCTATAATCTTATTAGCGATCACAAATCCTTTTGTCAGCTCGTTAACAAAAAAAAGTAAGATGGGCATCCATTCTCTTTGCCCTTCAATAATGAAACCTCGAATGACAATATAACTATATATCTAATTACTTAATGATTATTTCTCTCCAGTCCCTGATTGTCTTCGTGCCATTTTCCTAAAAAAATGTTGTCTTCTCTTTCTTATCTTCTGTCAAAAAATTGCATTTATCCTTATCCCAAGGAACATTCCCCAAAATATGGAAAACATCTCTCAAAGGCGAAACTTTCATAATGGGTTATCCATTTTGCGGTTTCAAAAGTAAACGTAAATAAAACACATAAAATATTTTTGCCACCACGCGAATTGTGGCAAGCATCGATTCTTTTGAGGTAATTTTCGACCACTTTTTGAGACATATTGGGCGGTATCTCAGACATAACTTGACGAATGTTGGTTTTCAAGTGCTCAAGAGTTAAAGGCTTATCTGCATAAACACGGTCTTTCGCGTAGCCCTACAAAAAAAAGTCCAGCGGTGTCAAATCGCATGATCTTGGTGGCCAGTTGATATCGCCACGACGAGAAATTACGCGGCCAAGAAATGTCTCTTGCAATAAACCTATATTCTTGTTGAAACCAAATATTCTCCAAGTCGTATTCTTCAATAGCAGGCAAAAAAAGTAGGTTATCATATAACCATAACGCTCCGAATTGACGGCGACAGTCGTTCCATCATCGTTTTCGAAGAAGTAAGGTCCAATCACACCTCCGGACCAAAGAGCACCCCAAACAGTGACTTTTTATGGATGAAATGGCCTCTCTTCAATTACTTGAGGATTTTCAGAACCCCAAATACGACAATTTTGCTTATTAACATACCCACCGAGTGAGAAATGTGCTTCGTCGCTGAACAAAATTTTGTTCCACCGCCTGTTGTTCAAGCACCCATTCGACGTATCTACGACGTTGTAAATGGTCAGCTGGCTTCAGTTGTTGTGTGAACGGGACTTTATATGGATGTTTGTGTAAATACGCCATAATGTGCCATAAGACAGTCCTAGTTCCTGAGAACGACGAGGAATCGACACATTCGGGTCTTCGGCAACACTTTACGAGCGAAACGATGATGCACAGGCCTTACAATATCTGTAACCAATCCAGTCTCTTAAAATCTCTTCACAATTTTTCCAATTGCTGCCGTAGTTGGACGATTATGTAAACCATAATCTCCTCTTAAAGCACGATATGTGGCTGTGGCAGAATCACCATTCTTGTAGTAGGTTTTAATAATTTTTATGCGTTGTGTGATAGCTAAGTGATCCATTTTCGTAAATGTCAGACTTTCATCTAGAAAAAAAAATTGGTTTAACAACTTCGTTCGACAGATGTCGAATTCCAGCCCTATACTTATGAAACCGCAAAATGGATAACCATTTATATCCCAAACAAATTTGAAAGCATTTCATATGAACTCCGCAGTTTCTGTTGAAGGTCCTTAATTACCCCCGTACAGCATGGGATTTTACAAAACAGATTCACCACCGTGTCGTTCACTCTAATAGCCTTCGAATATGGAAAAGAATTTGATATTGTCTCCACTGGCTTGTCAAAGTTATCGCAGTATCTGGAGACACATCTCCCCTCCTAGCAGATCTCAGCAGCTTCTCAACCTATTGTGCCAACAATTACTTAGAGCTCACCATTATCAAATCCCAGACAATGACTTTTTCACGTAAACGCATTAAAACAACTCCCCGTCTTTACTATCTTCATAATCAACCCATACACCTAGTAAAATAGTTATAATAGAAATATGCACAATTCTTCAATTAAATCCATCTCAAAATATAAATTCGGCAATAATCACAGACAGCCAAGCAGCTATCAATTTCGTAAGTTGGACAAAAACATCTTCAAAACTGTTCCAACAATGCCGAAACGAGCTCGATAACCTAGACATTAACCATAATATCAGCTTAATCTGGGTTCCAGGACACAGTGGCATTGAGGGAAATGAACTGTCAGACGAACTGGCCTGGCTGGGATCTGCCCTTTCATAGTTCGATTGCAGACAGTATCTTTATTCCAATGGCTGCGAAAGTGTTTCAATTTTCCTCACGGAATCCAACAAAATGTGGAACAATCTAATCCACTGTACGATATTTAGAAGGATATGGTCCTCCTACAATAAATCCCGCACAAATTATCTCACTTGAATACCATAGGAGAGATAGCAAGGCTAGTCGCTACTTGCACTGGACACTGACGTTTGGGTGAGCACGCAGCCAAGCTGGGTATTCACACAACACCGATTGCCTTAGCTGTAAAAACTATTTGTAAAAGGAAATAGTGTTTCACTTCCTCTGCTCTGGCAAGACTAAAAAAGCAGGCAGTCCTTTATAAAAATTTTCCCTTCTGATCTAAAAGAACTATCTGATACAAAAATCAAAAATCTAATCTTTTTCCTCAATGGTTCGAAATGGCTCTAGCGAGGCTTCGCTTGAGTATGATAGAGTTATTGGTATCAAAAGGGCGGCGCTTTCCAACGCTAATTGGGTCTAAGATGCGAGCTCGCTCTTGACTGCCATTTAATCTACCTAGCACCTGTAACCTGAGAAAGAATGCACCACACCTCCTATTATGGCCTTAGTAAACCTTTTGTCAACCTTAGGTCAATTAATCCAAATTCATTTGATTTCAACATCAGCACCTGCAACCTCAAACTCCTTTGGTTTTCCCACCCCCAATCATAGTTATAAGTTTAAATCTAGTTTAGTTTTTAAGTTTACTTATAGCTTGAATTAAGCTGAATAAATGTGAATGAGGCCCCACTAAAGTAAAACAAAATTTAGGTTAAGTTCAGTGGAGTCCTTAAATGTAAAGGAAATAATTATAAATAAAGGCCACGAGAATTGGCTGTATTTTTATGTCTATAATGTATTAATCAAACCATATAGAAGAAAAAAATATGTTTATGTACATATTTGTACATTTTGCTTTGCAAATAATATCTTATCGTTTTTAAACTTTATTTTTTTAGTTTTTATAATTTAGAACCAGCATGTATCGCCAGAACGCCATCTTCTTCTTTTGCTCCAATAAAAACATTTGCCATTCCATCTTGGCCTACCTTAACAGTTTTCCCAGAGCAAACATTTCCCACTTTACTGCCGGATATAATATCACAATAATTACCAGCTGCCAAACATGTATTCAAAGTCTTATTCAAATCTGAGTTTTCTTGATTAAATACTATAAATCCCTTATCTCCACGGCAAAATGCAATCTGATCGCCTCCATTGTCCCACCAGTTTCTAAGTTCTTTTGTGCCAACAGTATTTTTAAACGCAATCATATTGTATATTTGACGCCAGCGATGTTCACACACCCATCCATTGTCACAGGAACCGTCCTTTTTGATGGTGGGTGATAATATTGTTTTCCCGCCATCTTTGCTCGGTGGACCCTGGTCGATATTCGAGAATGTAAAAGAGCTCATGATTCGAGAATTACCGTATGGATAGGCCAGCATAAATGCTGTGGCCATTTTATATTGTTTGGGTTTCTTATAGGTCAAAATATCATTTCCACCAGCGCCATGCCCTCTTTGATTATCATGATTGTCCACAAAAACTAATGCACTTCTAGAAGGCATTAATCCCCAGCCAGTTCCGAAATTTGCAAGCCATTTTAATTGGCTAATTTTATTGAAAGTCTTTCCGATTCCATCAGAATACCGGAATTCAGTTACAGCTCCTAGATGAGTATATTCACTGCTGGATATAGCTTCACCTCCCATATCAATAACTTCCTGAAAAATAAACGGCTTCGAACCTGCTGCAAATCCATGTTCTATACTAAGATTGCTAAGTCGATTAAAAATAACCTAAAATATAATTTGAATTGCATTTGCGATGGTTTATTTAAAAAGATACAAACATTTAAATCAGCTGGCCACATATGTTTACATGCGTCCACTCGAAATCCTGCCACACCTATATGTATAAGCTTGTTAAGGAATTCAACAATGCGATCTCTTGTCCAATCTTTGCTTTGATCCAAATCCTTTAATCCAACTAGTTCACAGTTTCGAACATTAAATGGATCGCTGTAATTGTTAAGAGTGCACGTTGGATGAAAATCCGTATACGTAAAAGGAACAGCTGGATAGATCTTATTTGTTGGGTCTGATGTTGAACCACCCGTTCCAATTCCACTAGCTGCAGCCATGTGGTTAAAAACAACATCAGGGTATACAAGAACTCCAGCCTTGTTACAACGTTGTACCATGCTACGAAATTCTGTCTCATTGCCAGAACGTGTGGTAAGAATATAAGAAACGGGCTGGTACCGCTCCCACCATGGACGTTTGGGCACAACAACGTTTTCATTTGGCGGTGAAACCTGAAATAATATCATATTGTTATTTAAAATATATTTTTAAGTAAAGCAAATCTTGAAGTAAAACAAAACCTGAACTCCGCCATATCCCTTAGGACCAAGAAAAGTCTCACATTCAGTTGCAATATCCTTCCACTTCCATTCAAACAAATGGACAATAGAGTTACCATTGGCCTTACTGTTGTATTCAAATTGGCCAACGCTAAACGGCATTACGCAACCCAATATTATTAATATTTTACGAAAATTCATATTTTCTGATGTGTACGAGTAAGTAGGTATATTTATTATCTTGCAGTTAATGTATACTAAAAAAGAAAATGACAAAGCACATCAGTATTATTCTTATCTTATAGGAATGGATTGGATATTGTTTAAATTTTGTAAATAAATGAAAATATAAACCTATACTTTTGAAACCGCAAAATGGATAACCCTTTATTATTGATGGTCTTTTCGATTGGCAATTCGGAACTGTTTGGAGAGCGTGTAAGCATCTTTGAAACTTTTCTATTTACAGTTCATCTCCTTAAGAGAAGAGTAAACGATTCTGGATTCGAATCTGTGTGGTTTTCCATTGGCACAAGAATTTCTGTCAAAATACGGATTTTGACACTATTAAACTCTCCATTGGGCAAAAAAAAAACATTTTTTTTTATTCTAAATCAAATTCGCAGATCCGTATTCCTCGATCAATCTACCCCTCTTTTTACTAAAACTACTAAGGGCTAATAAAATTGGAAGCATAGCTTGACAACTATCACTTTTACGGACACGAATTTTCGTCAACACTATTATGAAACAAAATAATTTATTCCTAATGCGTTCCATTTGCCACGGAAAAAATCAAATTCCGCACCAAATTCTTTATTAAGTTCATTACTCAGTTCGGGAAAAATATCATTTCTCATACAATTTTTCCCGGGACAAATTTTACTAATTTTTCCCGACCAGTACTCACCTCAAAGCAAAATAAAAATTTTTATTTCGAACGGCACATTCAAAAATCTCCACTTAATTTTTCCAAGACAAATAATGTCCGAATCATTAGGGGTATTCACGAACTGGTCTAACAAGTCTTGTAAAATTTTATTATTTTACAACGGACAATGAACACACCTTTTCTTATCTGTAGCAACACTGGATAAAATGTCAAGATCTGTTTCACATTTGTTCTGAAATATCTCAAGTTTGTGTTAAAAAACAATTGGGTTCGGGTATAGTAAAAGTGTAAGACTTTGACATTCAGCATATTTTGATGTTGTAATGCAAAAAAATGCTACACTTTTACACTTTTACAATGATACAAGACCAGATACATAGGATCGTGAATACCCCAATTGTTTTGCTAGACAAATTGTGATGTTTTATGTACATTGGGCCTTTTATCACTTCATAACTTATCCCCTGTTTAGTTTTGCAATATAAAAAGATATTAGGAGGTATACGACCAGAAAAATGATTGAAAAAGTGGGTACATAAATTAGTTGCAAGAATTAAATCAATTCACCACTTGATTTCAGTTAGAAAGTAGCGTAGCTATAATGGGAATGACTAGGTAACTATAAAATATTTCTGAAATTTATTTGGAGGTTTGTTATCCAAGTACCTATGTATTTGAATAAATAGAAAGGAATAATGAATTAGGGAAAATCAAAAATCAGTGAGCCTTAAAAGCAATAATTGAAGCTGAAAAAATCGAGAAATGTAATAAATCAATAAAAAAAAACAACGGGCTGCACTCCGTGAGTGCTGGCTGAAGTAAAATCTTGAACATTAGGTGTGTTTTTTTGCAATCCCTGGGGGAATTGGTTGAAAAAACGACCAAGGCGCTTAGTGAAATACTTGGCAGCACTATTAATTTGCAAGATGACATTTGAAGAACAGCTGTAATGCAAGAAAAAAACAAACATCACTGGCTTCGTTCGGTGGCACAACCTAACCCATCCGGATTGCTTGGTGTTGTTGTAACGCTTAAGGAAAAAACAGCTGATGAACTAAACATATGTTGTCAAACACAAATCTCAAGCTACCCAAAAATTATTGGATTCGTTGAGATTTGTTTGGAAATGTGAGGAACAGCTGATTCAAAACATCAGATGTGTATGCAATACAACTGACATAACGAGAAAGCTACCTGAATCGTTCGAAAATAAATCCGCTACAAAAGTATCTTGGATAGCCTATCGGCCGCGCACCGAACGAGGCCACTGTTTGCCTCATCCTCATCCTTCTAAAAATCATTGGGTTGATTTGTTTTGTGTAATTTCGATATATTTATTGAATTTAAACTACTTTTCTATTAAAATAACATACAAAGAACCAAGTTAATTACTATTTATACAAGAAAATGTGAATCAAGTAGTTTGAAAATTGAAATCAAGTATTTTGGAAATTGTTTTTAGCCGATGTGATTTACTTTTAATTTTAACTTTCACAAATACAGTGGTACATAGAATTCAACTGATTGAAAACTACCCCATTCGTCGGTTCGGTCACTGGTGAAATGATATTAGTGGACGAGTTGCTTATTCGGGACGGGACGCTCAGTTCCTATGTCATTAGGAATATAGGTCTGAGCAAGAGCGGACGACGATCAAGAAGATTGAAATATGCCTAGGATGGAGCAGATAATCTGTATTGGGTTGCTCCCGTGTACAACAAAACGCAGCCGAAAACAATTTTCTCAGAGAAACCTTTGTTTTGTAGTTCATTCAATTCTAGTTAATTGAACGAATATCAACTTCAGGAAATACTTTTTTATTTAATAATAATGGCCTCGTTCGGTGCGCGGCCGATAGGCTATCCAAGATACTTTTGTAGCGGAGATCAGGGAGCAGGCGACTAGGGTGGATTATATCTACTCTGTTTTGCCGAGCTTAACGCAACTTAGAGGTTAAAGGCGCGCTGCCGGAGAGGCCGTTTAAGATCCTAGCTGTGAATGTAAATTCACTGATTAGGACCGAACGTAGAGCGAATTTATTCCAATTGCTTAAAGACATAAGTCCAGATGTGTTTATGGCTAGCGAAACTAAGCTTAACCAGAAACATAAATTGACTAACAACAATTACAATATCGTAAGGAGAGACCGACCCAACTCCACTCAAGGAGGGGGCGTCGCAATCTTTATACGTAAAGGCATTAGTCATAAGGTAATATATAATAGTGATGTGCGTAAATTTCGGACGTTAGAGGCATGCATCATATGCATTCATCTCCAACAGGGGAAGCGAATGTATGTGATCGCTGCCTATGCACCGGAAACACCTCAGCCCACACAGTTTATAACAGAGCTTGAAAAGCTTTTTGAATGCTTAAGATTGAGCTCGGAAGAAAACTACTACATATTGGCTGGTGATTTGAATGCCAAACATATAGATTGGGGAAATCAAATACAAAATCCTCGTGGTAACCATCTGTATAATTGGATGGGTCGATACAACCTGGAGTATCGCATTGAACTTCTCGCTACAGACAGGCCATCGTTTCCAAGAAGCGGTGCCTATCTGGATCTATTGTTGAAAGACGCAAGACTAACAATTACTGATACTGTGGGCCATCGGTCTAAAAATTGTTTAAGAACGATCGAGTACGACAGTGACCACTGCGGACTCGCCACCGTAATACAACTTCCGAACTCGCTTATGGAGTTGGAGGAGTATGTACCGGTGCATACTTACAATTACAGTAAGGTGCGCTGGCCACGCTTCTCGAACGTCTTATTGAGCGAATTACGATCAAATGGTATATCCCCACCAAATGACAGGAACATGACAAATACTGAAATTGACAGATACTTAGAACAAATGGACGAAACAATTCAACGAACAATGAACAGGACAATACCGAAATACAAAGAACGTAACGCAACTGACATGTACCGTAACGCGACAATTGATGCATTACACAGACAAAAAAGTGGCTTACTGACAAGACTAAAACGCTTGTACAGACGGTTTACTGACACACGAGATCTGGAGATAAGGACACTGAAGTCGTCCATCAAAAACATCAACCAATTGATCAAAGAAAATTATAGGTTGTCCATTAATTTGTTTTGGGACAACAAAATTCGGGCCGTGAACGCTACCGACCCGAGTATGTTCCCACAAATTAATAAGATATTCAGAAGAAAAGATCAAAACGACCTTCCGTGTCTTAAGCTCCAGAGGACGACACAAAACAGAGACGTACTTCTGACAGCAGGCATAGACCCAGATGACGCCGTCTTGGACGATGACCTCTTCATAATCGAAGATCCGCAGGAGAAGGTGGATGCTGTGGGGGCTGCTTTCCAGCAAGTGTACAAGGTGAATGCTAGCATTCGCCCGAATCATGACCTGGAGAACAGAGCTCTGCTTCATCACTTATGGCTCCGAAACGATATAAGCGAATGGCGATCTGAGAACCTTGGTTTTACCGGGTTTAATGATGAAGATTTGGCAAACGCCATAATCGCCGACCGAAATGGGCCCAGTCCCCTGTTAATTTCGAAGAATGAGCTCCAGCTCATCTTCGATTCATTAAAGAAAAAGAAGTCTGCAGGAGTCGATGGTATATCCAACGTTGTACTACGACATTTGCCTCAAGAAGCAGTTGACATTTATACCACACTGTTTAACAACGCGCTGAATAATGCATATTATCCAGTGCGGTGGAAGACAGCTGTAGTGCACCCTCTCCCAAAAAAGGGAAAGGACAACTCCAATCCGGCGAATCTCCGGTCGATAAGTCTTCTTCCGAGTATCAGCAAAGTATTTGAAAAGGTTATTAATAGAGCCCTGTTCAAGTGGGCGGAGGACAAAAATATCATCCCGGATAATCAGTTCGGTTTTAAGGCGGGACATGACACAATTCATGCCGCGTCTAAACTAGTTTCTGATATCCAATGGAACAAAACTAAAAAGCAGTGTACGGGTGCCTGTCTGGTTGATTTGGAGAAGGCCTTCGACACCGTATGGTTAGAAGGTCTCTATCTAAAGCTAACCAGACTAGGTATAAGTAAACCTCTATTGTATATGCTTTATGACATGCTAAATGGTAGAAAGTTTGTTGTCAAGAGTGGCAATGTAACTTCTACCGCAATTTTTAATATTAATAATGGTCTTCAGCAGGGAGCGGTTAACTCGCCGATTCTATTCAGCATTTACACCAGCGATCTGATAGGTAGTCTAACTCAGGCAATTGCGTACGCCGACGATCTAATTGCGTACAGAACAGCTAATACAGTTGAGGTCATCAAAAGTCTCTTGCAGGGTGACTTCGACAAGATTCAGCGATATTGTGATGACTGGAAGTTGAAAATCAACTTCCAGAAATCAGAAACTATTTTGTTTAGGACTCCGTTGTCTAGCGCCTCAAGGGATACGAGAAAGAACTGGCGCAAGCTGGTGATCGTAGGGCCACATGGACATCCACTGGCGAGTAAAAGTGTAGTAAAGTACCTTGGCATCTGGTTGGATCAGTACCTGTATTTCGACAGACATATTGGTGCTGCTTTGGCCAGGGCTAGGGGAGCCTTTGCCTTGACAAAACGACTGTTTTATAGCAGCCGTCTTGACAGCAGGGTGAAGGTGATTTGCTATATGGCCCTCATCAGGCCGATGATTGCCTACGGATGCCCGGTGTGGTTCAACGTTGCCCCATCTCAAATGGAAAAGATTCGGGTGTTTGAGAGGCAATGTCTTAGACGTTGCCTTGGATTACACAGAACACCAGAGTCGGAGTACACAAGATATTATTCCAACCAGGTTCTATACAACGGAGCCAACATAAACAGAATAGATAATTTTTTGTTCAAGCTGATTCGGGGTCACGTTGCAAGAGCGATGTCCTCAACTAACAGCTTAATTTTTGGGGCGTATTACCCCAATAACGAATATTTTGAGAGTGCGCGGTTAAGTGGTTACATCCCTCCCGAGGCATTCCTCTATTTAGACAGTCGAGGGCTGATACAGGATGGAGGGGCGGTTCCGCTCATCTACCACGTCAGCCGGAAAACTGTGGATAGGCGACTCCTGTATGGTCGAGACGTCATCGCTCAAGGTGGAGAAGAGCGCCTTCGGTTCAGTAGGACTGTGTCCGATCGGGACCGGAGGGATAGGGCGAAACAGGAGAACCAGTTCTGGTGGCTCTCTGAACAGCATCGTGATATATAAAGTCGATGAAGATGATATATCTTGGTCGACTTACATAGATTTAGGGCATTAGGTATAGGGAACAGTCAGGGTGGCACTAAAAAAAATTAAAAATATGTATGTATGCGGGGGCATACGTGCATGTATCTGCGTGTCTGTACATGTATGTGCGTACGTATATGTATGTGCGTATGTACATGTGTGGGTGGCTTGCATGCTGGTGTGTGTCTGCATGCATATAAAAAATAAACAAAAAAAAATTAAAAAACGAAAAAAATGCTGCTGTGGCTGTTCTAGTTTTTAAGTAGTTATAAGTATTATTAGGTATTTTAAGTAGTTTAAGTTATTTTTAGTTAGTATAAGTTAGTTTTATTTAGTTTTAATTATTTTTAATATATATTTAGGTTTAGTTTAGGAAAAAAAAAAAAAAAAAAAAAAAAAAAAAAAAAAAAAATGATCAGATATCAAGTTTTTAAAATAAATAAAAAAAAAATTAGATTTAATTAAAATAGTTTTTAGGTCGAAAGACATTAGTTGTAAGAGTTATTGTTTAATTTAGAGCGCCCGTAAAGGGCCAGTAAATTAGTTGTAAGTTATTGATAATTAGGCTAGTTTTAAACATTTTTGTCTAGCTTTAAGATAGTTATAAGTCAAAATGAAATAAAAATGAATTTAAAAAAAAAAAAAAAAAAAAAAAAAATACTTTTGTAGCGGATTTATTTTCGAACGATTCATGTAGCTTTCTCGTTATGTCAGTTGTATTGCATACACATCTGAAGTTTGAATCAGCTGTTCCTCACATTTCCAAACGAATCTCAACGAATCCAATAATTTTTGGGTAGCTTGAGATTTGTGTTTGCCAACATATGTTTAGTTCATTATCTATTTTTTCCTTAGGCGTTACAACAACACCAAGCAATCCGGATCGGTTAGGTTATGCCACCGAACGAGGCCAATTTCACAGTCAAGTTTTAATATACATATAATAAAAATAAACGCAAAAATGAAAATCGCTGTAGAAGGTTGTGCTCATGGCGAGGTGGAAAAAATCTATGACACCATAGAGGCAACACAAAAGCGGAAAATGTTAAAATTGATTTGATGTTATGTTGCGGAATGTATATTAAAAGGTAGGTTAGGTTAGGTTGACATGGTTGTCTATTTCTCATCTAGGTTTAAGTTTTCTCTTTTCTTTTTTTACCTTTCATAAAAATTGTAATGGTCTTTTTGAGTGGACGCATATAAATTATAAACCTGAAGTTTAAATCACGTAATATCTTTATGTTTGTCAAAATCAAAATAAAAAGAAAATAATATAAAACTTAGTATAGCTTGGCCAATTCAAAGCCGGCGATGTATATATATATATAAGTGTAATAATTTAAGTTTATTATATTGAATGTTAATCTGAATTCATAAAGAAATCTCAATAAAGTTACTACTACTACTACTGACATGGTCGTCAGGAAGACAACTGACACACTTAGACCAAAACTCAACCAAACCAAACAAAATTGATAATTATTTGACATGTCAAAATGTCAGTTTTGAGGTGTCTATACATTTTATCGATAACTTAGTGGTAGCATAGTTTTTATCCTCTCCAATAGCAAAGCCCAGAGAATTCTCTGGGTTTAAGCTAAGCACCCCCGGGGATTAGTTGTTGTTGGATTTAGTATGCAAATTGTTAATCCTACTCATCGCTTTTTTCGTCCAATTTCCCCGAGGCTTAGAAAAAAACACGCCTATTGACGTTGTGCATTTTTCATCTTGAGATTTGCAGTTTTAATTTCCTATACAGTAGACGCTCGATATAGTGAATCTCGTTCGAGTGAACTATACAATATAGTGAACACACAAAATTTTATACAGGGTACTCTAAATAGTGAACAACAAAAATGTCGATATAGTGAACACTGATTTTGTTCTCAGAATTTTCCATCTACAATGCGTCCATAGCTTGTCGATAGGGTGTTACCGTTTAGTTTCATGTCGTTTTAACCATAAAATCTTCAAATGCGTTTGTGTATGTGTCCTATTTCATCAAATGATGCTGTTATTTATATTGATAAAGTCATTGAATGGGCGGCACATAATTATGCAGATTATTCTGACATTTTAGTTTCATAACATTAATAAAAAGCTATCCAAAACAATTTGAAATTACGGAAGACACAAATTAAAGTGACGAATTATTTTTCCACTTTAATTTTTCGTTATAGGAGTACATAAATTTATTTCTACCTTGGTACCCGATAGTTAATATTAATTTACATCAATTTGTTTGTTGTTGTTTTTATCTTTTATTTTTTTTGTTATTTACGTTACATGAAATGTTCTTTTCTTTTGTTTTATTGATAAAATTTTTTAATGAAAATTAAAATACTTATGCCTTTGTCAAGCCTCACTCTGCCTATGTATTTTATTTAATGTTTAAAAAATAGCCTATTTACACTTAAGAATTATAAAAAAAATTGTGTGCACTACACACTACTCAATGTATATAGTTTTTATTAAATTTAGCTTTGAAAAACTAATAAAAATTCTCTCTCGAAATAGTGAACATGCCTGGTTTTATTACTTCACTATATCGAGCGTCTACTGTATTTATACACACAATGAACGATGCTATACATAGTGAGTGTGTTTATTTATTCATTCTGGTATGTCCAGAATATTCGGAATACCGGTTTTGCGTTTCTTTATTCCAGGGAATATTCCGGATAAACTATTTTGTTGTTTCTTTATTCATTCCGGAACGTTTGGAATGCATTCTTTTTATTCCATGTTAAACACGGAATGAAAAGAATATTCGCGGAATAACCCTTTCATATGAAAGCAAAACAAATGACAGCAGCCAAAGACGAAAACCAAGTAAACAAAATGGATGACCAAACATTGTTTATTTTTTTATTATTGAAATAAATATATAAATAACAATTAAATGTGACTTTTCATGAATTTGTAAATTAATGAGGCCTATTCTGCCACATCTGTTATTCTGCTATGAATTTTCTGTTATGATGCATAACAGCTCTTCACCATAAAAGATATTTTATAATTGTTATTCAGGAGTTCGATCTTTTATAAAAGTCTGTTATGTAACTTCGAAAAAGAAAAATTTATACGAACAGACCCAAAATCTGCTATCAAATTATCAGCTGTAGTAGGTAAATAAAAACTCTCGGCAGTAGGCACTGACTAATGAAAATATTAACCTGCGCAATTATCGTGTTTTGTTTCGCGTAGATAAATAATATATAATCTTTGCAATTTGTCCATAAAAGTTCCTGAATGTATTATATCCAATATATAAACTTGTGTAAAACGAACTCCGGCAAAATAAGCGACACTTTCTTTTACGTTTCATCCATCAAATTTGTTCTGTGCTTTCGTGTATTCAAATAATTAGTTTGAAATTATTTACATGTTTGTGCTTGTTATTATGTATTTTAATATATTTTGTTATATCTGTCCTTTTACGAACAATTCATTAACAAAATAAATGTTTTTACTTCATATATTGAAATCTTTTATGTTAAAAGTAACAAAAATGTGTCTTTTATTCTTTTATGATTCATAAAAGATTCCATAACAGATTGTGGCATGCTGAATACCAAAAATACAGTTCGTAAAAGACTTGTTGAGAATTTCGAAATTTTGACAGCTCATTAGCAGATTTCTTAACAGATTTCATAGCAGATTTAGCATGCAGAATACCAAAATTATAATTCATAAAAGATTTTTTGACAGCTTAAACTTTTGTATGAAAATTCATAACAGAATAGCAGAATAACAGAATAAAAGATCTCGCCGAATAGACCCAAATAATAATTTATTTTTACTATTTTCCATAGAGATATCTATTTTCTTGTTATTATCACAACACTTAAAAGAGCTGATCGATGTCGTTTTTTTTTTCTTTTCTATTCCGGAGAGAGTTTTTGTTTCTTTATTAATTCCATTCTGGATATTCTAGATAAACATTTCGTCTTTTCCATCCATTCTATTCCTTATCCGGAATAAATAAAGAAACACACTCAGTGAGTGTGTTTATTTATTCATTCTGGTATGTCCAGAATATTCGGAATACCAGTTTTGCGTTTCTTTATTCCAGGGAATATTCCGGATAAACTATTTTGTTGTTTCTTTATTAATTCCGGAACGTTTGGAATGCATTCTTTTTATTCCATGTTAAACACGGAATGAAAAGAATATTCTCGGAATAATCCTCTCATATGAAAGCAAAAAATGACAACAGACAAAGGCGAAAACCAAGTAATTAAACAAAATGGATGAGCAAACATTTATCATATTTTTATTTTTGAAATAAATATATAAATAATAATTAAATGCCAGTTTTCATTGATTAATAAATCAATAAGATTTTATTTGTACTATTTCGTTTTTCTGTCATCACAACACTTTCAAACGGGTGATGTCATCTTTTTCTTTTCTATTCCGGATAGTATTTTTGTTTCTTTATTCATTCCATTCTAGATTTTCTGGATAAATATTTCGTCTTTTCCATCCATTCTATTCCATATTCGGAATAAATAAAGAAACACACTCTTTATATACACGAATTTTACGAGTATACAGACGGTCTGGCGTCTAGCCATCAGCACTTCAGCAGTCACCATCCATGCATAAACGAATAACGTAAAGACCCGAAACCTCTGCTTTCAATAGACATTTGCCTACAAGCTGAAACATGTACACAAGTAACTTTTCTGTTCCTCTTCCTATAGGCACATAGACAACACAGTCCTAGTAATTTGTTTTTCGATTTCCCATCTATTCATGGATAGAGTTTCAAAGCTACAAATACAACAATGTAAATAAATGTGTTTTGGGGGGTGAAACGTACGAAAGTTTCCAATCTTATTATGGCTTATTTGTGCATCCATGGATCCGCGTAGCAGACTGTAATCAAAACACACACGCACCCTCGCGCAAGCATTCATTTTCTCGGAGTGGTAGAAAGAGAGGGGGATATTACTTCCTCTGCTACGCCACGCCGCGCCAGCGGTCTACTTACCCACCAGATCTTATGAATCCTCGATTAAGTCACGTGACCTGATGCGAGCTTAACATTTTTTACGCATTCCAAAAAAGTGGACAACGCCGCTAAAGAAGTTTTCACTTCAAAAAAAATATATCGAAACGGGACAAAGTAATAACTTTGTCTATTTATTTTTAATTGAAATTACATATGTATGTACGGTGGCGAACCTGAGGCTTTTACCGCCCTAGGCAAATCATAATTTTGCCGCCCAAAGTTAAAAAAAAATCGTATAAATTAATATTTAAAAGATTTATTTAATACATTTAAAGGAATTTCGATAAAATAATTTAAAAAAATATTGAGATTAAAATGCTGCCCTTCGCGATATCATTTTTACAAATCTTGTAGCGATTTCATCTCCTTTTTCAATGGAAATCTTTACAAGGGCTAATAATCCTTTTTCAGTCATTGAGTGTAAATATGATTTTATTATGTTAAGTGTTAAAAAACTGGCTTCTACTGTGGTAACTCTTAAGCGGTCCTTAGACGCTCAATATAATTGTGCAAAATATTGCACAATATTATTGGCTATTGGCCCTAGACGGCCCAATATTTTTGTCCAATAATTAATAATTAAATCACTCGCGGAAAAATAATTAAGCAAATATTGTGCAATACTCCCCACAGACGATACAATATTTTTAGGTTGCGTTTTTACACAACCTGGCAATATTATCTACAGACGAACAATAATATTGTGCAATTTCAAATATTGCGCAATAATATAGAGCATCTAGGGACCGCTTTACAGGAAATGTTAAGAGTATTTGAAATGTAGTTGTTTAATTTGGATCTGATAAATTTACCATAATACAGCTTTTGCTCTGCTTGACCAACCGGTGATAATTTTTTTAAAACAATTTGTTTAATTTAGAACAGTTAGTATATTTTTGCAGAATGGCTTATCTATGTAAGAAGAACGTTAGGCAACTGAAAAGAACAAAATCAAATCTAAAGAAGTGAACAAATTTTAAAATTGCACTGGTTGCAAGCAACGGTGAACACCACCAAGCTTCCATTGTGTTAAATACTTTTACAGAAAGAAACAGAGGTATAAGAAATAAATTTGTATGAACATATATGCCCTCGAATACCTGAAGATATCCTACAAGAAACAAATATCAAAGCAGAATACACAAAATACAGGGCAGTATTTGCTTATAGTGTTTTACATTCAAAGAGACGCATTTGTGTTACCCTTTTTTCAGTTTTAAATTTGTTGCACCAATTTTGCCGCACTAGGCATAATTACCTATTTTGCCTTCAGGCAGGTTCGGCACTGCCTACATTTAAGGTGGCTTCTGATAAAAACCCCGTTTAGTCCCCCTTTAGTCCACCTTTAGTCCATGGACTTACAAAACCCTGCAATAAGAGTTAGACCATGGACTAAAATTTTCTATCAATACAAAATCCAAGAAAATTTACAACAATATTTATTAACTCTGTCTTTTTTATTCTATGTCCCTGTAAATTGTGTTCTCAAATGTCAATTCTTAGTCCTTCACTATAGACCACCTTCTTAGATGGTGTAGCGAAGGACTAAGTTGGTAAACGTGAAATAGAAGAAATTCTCTTTTATTAATAGCATTTCGCACTTAGTCCACGGAAAAAGTCCTAAACCTTCCACAGTCTATGCTTATTAATTTGGGTGTAAGTGTACAAACAGTGTGGAGTTGGGAGTGAGCAAGATTATAGAGCAAGGGGCAAAGCGGAGAAATCAAACACGTGTGGTGAAAGGATAGCACACTGCACACATAGTACGGAGATGGAGCTAAAGTCAACAAGGGATCAAAGAATGCTCTCATCATCTGTGGGGTTTTTAACTATGATCTGTTCAATTTAAATTTTCAGTATAGGGAAGATAGAATATTTGCCTTTCACTCTGACTGTAATAGATGCCAATAAGCTTATACTGTTTTAAAGCTCTTACATGGTTGCAGTAGTGAGCAAACTAAATTACCACAAACGTAGCAGAGTTTATACTCTCTTCAATTCATATTTTCAGTACATGCCTTATGGGAAAAATTTTTCAAACACACTGGTGCCTGTAGCTGAAATAACCACTGAGTTACATTCAAATTGTTTATGTAATCTTGTTAAAACCAGCGGACATCCCACCATGACCTACCTCCTTCACATCCAAGTACACACTGCTGCTTGAGTGCCTTCACCATGAGCACATCACTCGTTGAATGATTTTAAAATAAACGGGGAGAGTAAGATAGCTCAGGCTCCAAAACCTGAAATGGATTCTTGTTACCACAAATTAGCCAAATAAGATTGGAAACTTTCGTACGTTTCACCCCCCAAAACCCATTTGTTTACATTGTTGTATTTGTAGCTTTGAAACTCTATCCATGAATAGATGGGAAATCGGAAAGCAAAGCAAAAACAAATTACTAGGGCTGTGTTGTCTATGTGTCTATAGGAAGAGGAACAGAAAAGATTCTTGTGTGCGTTTTTATCAATGTGTCTATTGGAAGAGGAACAGAAATGTTACTTGTGTGCGTGTTTCAGCTTGTAGGCAAATGTCAAATGAAAGCAGAGGTTTCCGGTCTTTACATTATTAGTTTATGATAGTTACAAGTATTTTTGAAATGGTAGGGGCGTCTACGTCACCTTATTTAGGCGGGAGTTGCAATTTTCTAAAAAAAAATTACTTAAGATGAGAAAACAAAATTGGGTGGCAATGGCGCAGTGGATAAAGTGCTTGATTGCTAACTAGGACGTGTGGGTTCGTTCCCCACGCTAGGCGCATTCTTTTCTATACCTGCAATTTTAATTGGATGCCGCCCATGGGTAAAAATGGGACAGTCAATACCTGGTTCTTAAATCCACTGTGCTAAACTAGTGCCGTGCAATTCAGGTTGCATTTAAAAGACCTTAGGTCTTACAGGCATATAGTTCAAATTAAAAAAAAAAAAAAAAAAAAAAACGGCAAAATTATAGGTTTTCTGATAACCACAATCCTTTTGTGTTCTTTTATATTTGGTTTCAGCATAGTTATTTGTGTTAACAGTTTTTGGAAAAAAATACTTTCAATTTTTTTTTAAATTTTATATTTTTGTATTCAAAATTGTGAAACTAAGTACAGGATATAAATTCATAATCGAATACTGGAAATCAGATGGTTCTATGTCTTTATGTTTATGAGATAATTAAAAAACACCAAAACTACTTTCGTATTCCAATTTTTATAATTAGCTTGTCTATCATACTAAAATTGCTTTAGCTTAGTACTGAATCGTTAAAAATTATATAGGCCGTTGTTTTAAGAAAATCACACCCCCTTGGCTAGTTGATTTGTATATAAAATGAAGAATTGGAATACAGAGGGAATTGTGATCTATAACATATAATGGGTATTCAAGCAACAGGATAATTTTTCGATTTGCAGAAAGATATAATTTGCGTTGCCCTTATAGGTTAAATTTATTGAAAAATAAAATGTACGTCTGGACAGCTTAAGCACAAAAGCGACCCCCTGCCGATAGATGCCGCTGGCGATGGTGTTTTATCATCGCGTGGAATTTTACGTTCATATAAGAAACATGTTACTTTTTCAATTTTTGTATAAACATAAGAGGAGTAAATGAAATAATAAGAATAAAAATCGAAAGGAATAGAAGATCATTAACATGAAAAAATTCGCAATATTTCCATGATTTTTTATGAACAATGAAGCAACAAACAGAATTTTTATCATACGATTCAGAATCGCATCGCTTCCAAACAAATATTATGTAGACATAATCGTTTAAAAATGTGAAATTCCATTCTAATCAAAATCATGATTACAAAACAATCTCAAAATCCATTCATACTAAAAATTCTAATACGTATTGTTGTTTTACTAATAAGGAATTATATTTTTTCGGGATTTGTAAAATCATTCCGATTACCATGGAATTTTTGATAAGTGTGATTTATATATTCATTATGTATATAAATCACGCAAATAAAAAACAAACTAAATAATTATTTTGTATAAAAGTCGCAATAAAAATCTAACAAGCGGTACCCCTATTTAAATCATTACCCATAAATAGATTCACGGCCGCGATATAAATTCTTATATTCTCCAAATATAATGGCAATAATTGAATTCAATACATTTCGTGATTATCTATTTTTATGTTGTTTTTTATTGTTTGCCTTTGTTTGGTTAAAGTACATACATTACACACATACATAGTTTATTTAGTACCTACATACAAATAACACAATTATTAGAAAATGGAATAATTGGTGACCATAAGATACACTTGCGCAACAAAGGCGTACGCAGTTATTCAATCAGGAAGTGTTGCCAGGTAACATTTGTAAGATATAGATCAGCAGAATCTTAAATTTAATTCTAATTGTTAACATTGTAACAGGCAGCTTTATGTTCTTAGGCTAACTCATAATCCATAAATCCATACTGATGCCTCTTCATAGCAGTGTTCTTTGCTAAAAAACGGCATTTTTTTGATTTTGGGAAATTGAAAAACATACCGTTATACTTTTGATGTAGAACTCCATTTTGTATACAAAATTATAACGTTTTTACTTGCGATATATGCATGTGGTACTATAGGGCAAGATTTGTATTTGAAAAAAAAAATCAAACTCGAGATTTTGATCAAACTTCATATTGCAATGATGTAAAACACCAAAAAGTGGGTCCCACAATTCCGTCTGTATATCTGTCTGTCAGGGGCGTATACAGCTTCACTTCTCGGGGAAGGTCACTCTAAAAAAAATCAGTTAAAAAAAACATGAGTGTAAAGTGATAAAAAAGTTTCAATTGGATTTCATTTTCAGCACAGTCCACAAAAATTATATTTTAATATTAAAAATCAAATAAACGTTGTAAAGTTATTCTGGTATCTTAACCACAACAACAAGAAGTATACTGAAGCATATTGATAATTAAATTACCAACAACACCACTTTTAGTATAAATAGTTCAGTGTAAATACTTAAGTACTTTTCTTGACAAAAAATTAAACTACGTAAGTCAACATTCCTTAGAGGCATTTCATTTCAAAGATAAGTAATGTTTATAAAAATAATAAGTGCAAAGAAGGTACTGTGTGCCGAAACAGCTGAAACTATAGAATAACAATAACATATAATTAGCTTCCTTTAACATTACAGAAAAATTTCAAAAATATAAACAACTTAATTCAAGAAGCTATCCAAAAACCGTATATATGATATCTGGTTTGGTAACGTAAAATTTTGTCACCCATTTTCGAAACTCTGTTATATTTTTTCATTTAATGTCGAATTACTTTCAACCATTTAACGTCAATTTTTAAGTGCGGTATAGGCACTATAGCACTATAGGGCAAGTTTTGCATTTCGAAAAAAATCGAACTCGAGATTTTAATCAAACTTGAACACCAAAAAAGTGGGTCCCTCAATTCCGCGTGTCTGTCTGTGTGTGCAACGCTCTACATCCTAAACGGCTGAACCGATTTTATTCAAGCATGTGGCTTAGGCGATTTATGTGATTGTCCAAAATAGATTTTTGAATCGTTGGCTTAGCCCCAAAAATAACGGTACTTACCATACAATTTTTTCTACCAATCTTAATTATCTTGAAAACGGCTCTAACGATTTGGATAAAAATTGGTCTGTGTACTACTCTGGGTATGGGCTACATTTTGGTCAAATTTTTTTTTTTAAACATTTTGTTAATATTTTGTACCTGTTATACAACCTTTGTTTTACCTTTCTCACAAACGACTGAACGCATTTCAATCAAAATGCTTATATAGATACATCAGCTCCTTCGAATTCTAAATAATACTGCATTTCAAAATTTTCGAAAAATATTTTTTTGCATTTTTTTTTTTTTGAACATTCAATATTTTGAAAACGGGTGGACAATTTTTTCTGAAATTTTGTTTTCAAATTTATATTATTAAATATTTAAAATGTGCATACCAATTTTTTTTTTTAATTTCAGAAATTTTATATATAAAAAATTAATTGAAAAACGAATTTACAAATACATTTAGCCGTTTCTCTTTTGGATATAATGTGATCGAACATAGGAGCAAGTACGTGCGATCTAGTCGCGCATTTTATTTTATTTTTAATGAATCTGTGAAGAAATCGATTTTTTATGTATTTGTTGTTAGCGTGTTGTTTGAAAGAAATGTTTACACAAAGTTTATTGCAGCCAAATATTCATAACGATTGAGAATTCAGAAGTTGAAACAATCAGGTACTGAAGTCAAAATCGGCTATAACGAACTTGTTGGATCCAGAGAATTAATTCCTTATACATATCCGTTGTTTTATTATAACAGATTTTCTATTTCTTTGTTTTTTATTATTTTAGCAAAACTTCTATTTCTTTACAAAGTAATGAGATTTGTTCGTATCGACATTTTTTTATTAACTCTTCCACTATATTTTCATCTCCATTTTGGTCAAAAATTCTTCAAATTCTTGGCAACAATGCAAACGATCTCAACAGCCTGAAGTATATCTTCTATTTGCACTTGAATTTGTATTTCAGTTTCTGTAAGTAAGAATGTTGCAAAATGTTTTGCCAAGTCTTCTGCCTAAGTTTGTAGAATTGGTCCACTTAGTGGAGTATTAAAGCTCCTTTAGGTGTTGAACCACCTGAGCAAACCATCATCTACGTCGGGATATTGACTGTATCTAAGGTTTTTTGTTTTTAAGTTGGATTCTTCAAAATTATTCTTAATTTTATCTCGAACTCTCCCGAAAGAGAAAACTCTGCTGCAAAATTTGTATTGGAATCACCAGTTTCGAGCCTTAAGGTTATTGCAGAGATTTTTCTTAAACGTAAAAACTCTACGTTTTGAACTAAAACACTTAACCTTTCTTTCTTTAAAATATACCAGTTCCTCGCAGAAACTGAAAGCGTATAAAAAAAACAGTAAGAGGGAAATCCCCATAATTTATCATTTTAAATGCGATAGATTTTAAAATTTATCATTTAAAACTGTTCGCTATAAGCGATTATTGGTTAAAGCCGATATTTGGTTAGTACAGTTTGTATGACCATCTGCCGGGACTTGAAGATTATTTCGCAATAATAGATATCTCGATATAACCGATTTCGACTGTATTTCTTGTTGACTAAAAACTTTCGAATACTTGTTTCTGCGACCGCAACAAAAAAAAACATTTCAATTCGACGTTAAAATTTTTGTGGTTTCGAACGTTGAAAGAACTGAAATAGTTACATTCTTAAAAATATTTACCGGGATAATAATAATAAGAATAAATATCATTGTTTTGGTCTATTTAATATATTTTTATTATTTTTACTTTTTCCCTTTTAAGCTTATGTAAGACAAAAAATTCAATCAAAAATGTTAATTCCACTATCTGGCATCACTGATTCGAATGACAATTTCACCGTTTTTTTTATAGTAAAGGGTTATTGCAGTTTCAAAAGTATAGGGCTGGAACTCGACATCTGTCAAACTAAGTTGTTAAACCAATTTTTTTTCAGTTGAAAGTCTGACATTTACGAAAATGGATCGCTTAACTATTGCAGACTTCGAGAATATGTGGTTTCAACAAGAGGGTGCCACATGCCACACAACTCGAGCGAATATGGCTTTATGGCAAGAGACATTTCCTGGCCGCGTAATTTCTCGTCGTGGTGATATCAACTGGCCACCAAGATCATGCGATTTGACACAACTGGACTTTTTTTTGTGGGGCTACGCGAAAGCCCGTGCTTATGCAGATAAACCTTTAACTCTTGAGCACTTGAAAACCAACATTCGTTAAGTTATGGCTGAGATACCGCCCAGTATGTGTCAAAAAGGGGTCGCAAATTACCTCAAAAGAATCGATGCTTCCAATTATTCGCGTGGTGGTCATTTAAATAATGTATTGTTTCACACATAATGTCAGCGTTCAAACTTTATAATAAAAAAGAAATATCATGAAAAAAATATTTTATATGTGTTTAACTTACTTTTACTTTTGAAACCGCAAATTGGATAACCCTTTATATATGTGCATATAACAAGTATGAAAGGAGGTGGTACACGCCCTTGCTGTCTGTAGAACGATCTATAGCCTAAACGGCTGAAGCGAGTTTCTTCAAACTTGGTAACTAAGTGGAATAGGTAATTGTCTCTAAAATATTTTAGAATCTCTTTTTTAACCACAAAAATAACAGTACCTGCGATACAATTTTTTCTACCATTTTAATTATCTCAAAAACGTCTCTAATGATTTTAACACAAAAACATTGTACACCAATATAGTCTCCTTTTTTTGTTCAAATTTTGTTTTATATATTTTGTTATCAACGGTAGTTTTTTACTCATAATCGGCTCTATACGGATTTCGATCGAAATATGTACATATATAGGAGATCCTTCGAATTCTAAATAATATCTACTGCATACCAAAATTTTCAAAAAATATTTTTTTTTTTTGGATTTTAAGAATAGAAATAAAATTGTTACACTGAAAATTTTATTTGAAAAATTAAAAATTACGAAATTTTGTATAGGTATAAAAAATTAAGTAAATAAAATGCAGGACTGAATCGTACGAACTTGCTCTTGTAGCTAATAACTTTAATGTAGATAAGCATTGAGGTTTAGTTAGTTAGGTGTAGTTATCCTATGCAGGTTTAAAGGCTATGTAGGTAAAGATTACCTTGATTCTTAGTATAATGAACTGTCGAATGATTCGAGAAATAGTTACATATAAATGTATATTTAAATCTAAGTTATGGATTTTAATTATTTAATTTAGGAGAGTAAAATGTATCAACAATAAAAATTGATGGAACCTAAGTATGTAAACATATAGATATTATAATTAAAATGAAGGATGTAGGTGCGTAGGTAGGTATATATATACACACAACTTCATAAATTAGGTGCAGTATGCATTAAATAAGATTCATGTGATTTTCAAAAAAAAATTTGAGGGCCTACATTGTATTTACTATTCAGTAAAAATGGAATAACAAAAAGGTAGAAATAAATGGATAATACACATAATTAAATGTTTTTATATTGCTTAGCCGTTATAGTTTGAGGGAATACAAAGATGCAATTTGAATTCATGGATAAATAATAATATATAGAGAAAAATCGTTTTAGTGTTTTTTTTAGTAAATTAATTTTTTATGTATAAAATTGTGAAAACATTTTTAGAAAAAAAATTTAAAGCGCCACTTTAAAGATATAATTAATATTCATATAAAATTAAAATTTCATAAAAATCTGTGACTTTAAAAAATCGATTTTTCAAAAAAAAAATTTTTTTTTTTTTAAATCGAAAAGCTTTTTTTTTTTAATTTTTGTATGTAGTTTTATTAACAATTTTAGGGAGCATTTGTATAAAAAAACTTATTTTAGTCGGTTCACCCAATATTGAAAAAGTGGAAAATATGAAAAGTATGGTAAAGTAAGGTATGGGAAGTACTGTTAAAGAGTACGCAAAAAAAATATTTGTATACTTAAAGGTGAACTGTACCAATTCAAGAACACACACATTTTTTAATAGAAATTCTTCGAGAAATACATTTTTTTCTTAACGGTTTTTTTACATTTGTATAGGAGGTACCGTTGTTTTTTATTTTAGAAAAATATTTTTTTTACCTATTCAAGATAATCTCAAGAAATGCGAAGTTTGGAAAAAATCTCTTAAGTCGTTTGCGAAACTAAGTTTTCAAAAAAAAAAATTATTTCCAAAATAAAATTTGTTTGAAAAATTTTGGTATACAATAGTGTTAAAAGTTTCTAGGAGCTTGTGCGTAAAAAATTTCAAAAAAATTAAAATTACCGTTTCCGAGAAAATCGAAAACCAAAAAATGGTTCTACTAGAGGTACCAAAAATAACAATTAAAAAATTATCAAAAGGTATCCTTTCCCTTCATTAATGAAATGATTTTTTTTTTATAAAAATCGTTCGAGACGTTTTTGAGAAAAATAAGATTTTTGATGCTGGCCAAAAAAATGTATGGGAGCTACTGTTATTTGCCGTCTTAAAAAATGAAAAAAAAAACGTCTATTACCGCAAAAACAATATGTACCCAGTTTGAAGCAAATCTATCAAAGAGTTTAGGCTGTAGACTCGAGGAAAGCCAGACAGACTGACAGACTGACAGACTGGCAGACTGACATACTAACAGACTGACAACTGACAGAATGACAGACAGACGGTATTGGGGGACCCACTTTTTTCTATGATAGTTTTGTCAAGTTTGATTGTTAAATTATTTTTCTTTTTTTACGAATACATAACTTGCCTTATAGTACCTATAATCGCAAGTAAGAAGACAAAAAATACATTGAGCTGTTTCTACAAAAATCTTACGCTTAGGATATGATCGAAAATAAGAGCAAGTACATTCGGTCCACTTAGTCGTGCATTTTATATTTTGTTAAGTAGGTATCTATATACCAAAGTTTTTTCGATTTTTTTTGCAGTAGCTATTTTGTCATCAGCTGTGTTTTTACATGACCAACCTATTCAGGTAGCTTTTGTTTCATTTTTGAATGTTTACAATCCACCCTACGCAGTTTAATAAGCAATTCACCTAATTGAGGATTGCCTCATCATCCGGGTTCAACGATTTATATAGAAGCAACTGATCTCTGTTCATCTGTCCCTAAGTAAACAGAAATAATATCTACTCCTTTTTGTATTCAGACGGATATCGTAAAGATGAACCTATTCCTTACTTCCGAGCACATATTCCTTCCATTTACATATTTGTCTTTATCTAAATAATTTTTTAATCTTTTGTATATTTTTCTTCCTTTAAGTTTATTTTTGCTCGTATTTTAAAACTAAAAATGGAGGATCCAGCAAAGAAAATTTGGAAATTAGAGACCATAACTAACATTTGTTGCATTTCTATTAAATTATTATAAATTGTATATTTAATCTATATGTAGGTAGGAAGATTATGGTACTCACTATTCTCAATAATATTACGCTCTGTCTCTGTATCTTGTGCCACTAATAAATACGAGCAAGATTCACTTTATCCGATGAAATTCTATTCTGTTTACATGCACACACATAGGTTTTTTTTTCGATAAAATATTGAAGGTAAAACCAAGAATTGAAACTTTTGCTTATTATGGCTAATAAATCTTTTAAACCGTATCTTCTGCTAATGTATATTTGCTAACTCTTAACTTATTAAACAAACTAAATTGAATGAATGAGAATGTATTTACATGTCGAACTATTTTCTATCACTGACGCAAGCCATCGATTTTTTCTTGGCGATCTATTTAAACACATTTCTCCCATACATCCACAAACCCGTAAACATTTTCGTTTTTGCATATGCCATGTACATACCTACATAATACGTACTTATCTGTGTTTTGTACTATGGGTTTAATAATACATTTTTAAATTAATACTCGCATATAAAGATGTAAGCGAATTGTTTTTATTCGATTTGTATAATTATTGATACTAGAGTAAGTAGATAAGATGTAATCAAATTTTTGTGTTAAAAACTATAGTAGGTATCCATATAAATGTAGTTCACATGGCATGGGCGAACTCCAAAATTTCTGGAGGGGGGGGGGGGGGGGGTTAAAAAAATATGGGTATTAACTAAATATTAACGAAAACATTTTTTTTAACGAACCTTGCCTGCGTTGCTTCGCAAGATCTTAATATATTTTTTAATATGACTCAATGCATATCAAATGCTCAATGAGATTGACCGCAATTTCTACTTTATTATTTCCTAATAAACATGTATATACATAGTTACTTATAACGGGTGATTTTTTTGCTACTTGGTTTTTGACGTTTATATTTTTGGCAGATCACACATGACAAATTCCACGAACATTTGACATTTCGATTCAGTATTGTTTGCCATTTCATCATGAATAGACTTACGCCTGAACAACGTTTGCAAATTATTATAATTTATTATCAAAATTCGTGCTCTGTGAAAAATGTCGAAATTATGAAATTATGGCAAAATTGTCTTCAGCGACGAGGCTCATTTTTGGCTAAATGGATACGTGAATAAGCAGAATTGCCGTATTTGGAGTGAAGAGCAGCCAGAGGCAATTCAGCAGCTACCAATGCATCCCGAAAAATGCACTGTTTGGTGCGGTTTATGGGCAGGCGGCATCATTGGGCCGTACTTCTTCAAGGACGATGAAGGCCGCAGGGTTACGGTCAATGGAGAAAGGTACCGTTCGATTATAACAGATTTTTTTTTGCCGAAAATGCAAGAATTGAACTCGGTCGACATGTGGTTCCAACAGGACGGTGCCACATGCCACACTGCACGCGAAACCATGCATCAATTGAGAGGCGAAATTGGCCACCAAGATCATGTGATTTGACCCCGTTAGACTATTTTTTGTGGGGCTATGTTTAGTTTATTGTCTATGGGGACAAGCCAAACACGATTGCTGCCTTAGAAGCCAACATTGAACGCGTCATTGGTGAGATTACTGCCGAAATGTGTGAAAAAGTTTGCCAAAATTGGACCTTCAGAATGGACCACCTGAAGCGTAGCCGCGGGCAACATTTAAGAGAAATTATTTTTAAAAAGTAAATGGCAGAAATTGATTTATCGATCCGAATAAAAATTTCATTCACTTTTTACAAGTTTCTGTGTTTTTTTGAATTTTCAAAAACCAAGCTCTTAAAAAATCACCGTTTATATGCTTTCCGTAACCAAATAAATTCGAACATGCATATTTCAAAGCTTCTGGATATAGGTACAATATTAGCCGTTTTATTATTTTCATGAAGAACTAAATACTGATTTTTTTTGAGACAACTCTTTTTAAAGGGCTACATAAAGTTGGCCATGAGAAAAAACACTTTCCTTAAGATTCTTTGTACTTAAAGATGTCATTTGAATAATTGTATTATATTATCGCAAATTATCGAGGAATTTCCTAGATTGTGTATGTTTTTTTTTATAATCGTGATGTTAAGGAAGAGATAGAAGGATAGGAAAACTGTGTGGCTCGATGTTCTGAGACTGTAGGTGGTTGTTGTCTCAGATTTTATCTCCAGGGATGGCGGCTGCACTATTGCGGAGAAATGTCCGTGTCTTATTTATCTATGTCTCTTATAATTCGCATTATTTTTGTTATTCATTGTTATATTCATCGGTTACTAGATTTACACAATCACATGTTGTTAGTTCTATGCGTAAAGAGCATGTAATGAGTAAGACAGCCATACGAGTTGTATGACATTTATTTAAGAATTGATTTTTAATGGAAAAATAAGAGGACATAGACTACGGCAGGGATCAAACCTGTGACCATGAGGTTGACAAGCAAACATACACCTATCGCGCGACGGCCACCTCCTATCTCCATTGAGCATACTTTTTAAAGGTTCAGGTGGCTCGGTTATAGAAGAAATGCTTACTTTATTATTAGCACAACACATGCTATTAAATTCCTTAGCCCGTTTTTTGGCTTAGCAAAAATTGCAATGTTTATTAATTTTTCCTATATCTGCCATTTTGTTGTTCGAATACGAAAACTGTGGTACATAATATCCACTGTATTCCCCAAAGAACTGATTAAGACTTAAAATATTATTACTTGCTGTTCCTTCGTTAATCGATAAGCGAAGAATTGAGTGGACTGAAATTCAAAAACAAATAAACAAAATTAAAGCTGAAGCGACCCAGTCATTGCGATATTTTTTCATAATCTTACCCGCGGTCAAGGGAATATGATTACCCTTTATATGTTTTTAACACACCGCGGGCTTCATGTAAAAGAAGAGAATGAGGGATAGGAAAGATTTGTGGCGCGAACTGGTTGTTGTCTCAGATTTATCTCCAGGGATGAGAGAAAATTAGCGTAGAAAATTACCGTGTATTGAATTCATTGATGATGACCATTTAATAATTTGTGCATACATTTATTTCTCAGCTTATAAGTACTGTTAAGAAATGATAAAGTTATTAAAATTTTATAAAACTATTGACGTCATGCAAAAGATCTCATTTCAACCCCCAAAACCCCCCGCATTCGCTCCTGACTTATGGTCTTGATTCGTGACAGTTTATTATTGTTATTTTCTAGATTTTGGATAGGTATCAAGTAAAATGCGTTTATACATACGAGTACCTTTATCGTTTTTCAATGAAATCTAAAATATTTGCACTCAAAATCGAGAATTGCCCCTGCTCTTTTGAGACATGATGAGTAGTTAAGTTCGAATTTAGTTTCGAATATACTTAAATCTCATTGTTGAAGTTTAATGTGACACTAAAAAAGTTTACTTAAGTTAATAACTGTATGGCGGAAATGTGAAAGGTATATTAAAAAAAATGCACGACTGGATCGCACGAACTTGCTCTTATGTTCGATCACATCGTATGCAAGAGGTTAAGAATCTAAATATATTTTCAAAATCTTTTTTCACTTAGGTAATTTTTTTTTTTTTAACTTGGTACGACAATCTTAAATGTTTAATAATATAAACTTTAAAACAAAATTTAAAAAAAATACCACTCACCCGTTTTTGAAATATGGAATTTTCAAAAAAATATATATATTTTTTTTAAATCGAAAAAAATATTTTTCGAAAATTTTGGTATGCAGTATTATATATAATATGAAGGACCTCCTATATAATTTTTTTTAATCGAAATCCGTTGAGCAACAATAAATAGCTGTTTTTTCTGTTGTACAAAATCGGACATTAATTGATTCTCCAAAGAGAAATACATTGGTCCTAGTGGCATATATAAAAGATCTTTTGAGGATCTCATCAATTGCCCAAAGTCTATCGCATCTGAACATATCACGCAGACCACACATACATTTTCTAAGAAATAAAGCCCAATAATCAATTAGTCATCTATTTATACGATAACTCTTTGCCATAAAATTGAGAATTTTGCCATTAAAATATTGCTATACTCTGCCCCAGAAACATAGGCAGTACAGGCAAGATAGGACGTTTGCCTCTCATTCTCGTTACAGTGAATTGCATAAATCTGTCACCCACGAAAGCTCTCGCAGGGTTTTCTTAGTGTGTATTTTAAATGGACTCAGATATGAAAGAAGAGTGTGTAGGGTTACCGCCCTTTCTTTTAGATAAGCATTTTTTATCTAGTCGTTTTGCTTATAAAAATGTTATCTTTTCCAAACCACCATAAGGTACGATAAAAAGTGCCAATAGGCGAAATCCCTTTTAAATAAAAAACAAGTAAAAATAAAACATTTATTCATTAGGATTAATTATAAATTAAATAACATAACTAAATATAAATTCATCTTTTAAATAACTATATTTAAAAAATATTTTATTCAGGAAAGGATTTGATGCTGCTGCTATCTAGGTTTATAACAAGATTTTCTACAGAGCGTTCCGAAAAAACGTCCATTTCTCACATTTTTGGCTCATCGTCGAGCAGCTGGACGTATCGGACACACCGATGCCATTTTTACTTCACTTCACATTAATTAACCACGCGCTTCGAAAATTTACGCAAATAATGTTCTTCTTCAGAAATGCTTTAAATTTTGTAACTGCATTTGAACGTGTTTAAACACATTGAAAGTAGTGCAAAAAATGAAAATACTCCACGATAACACTCATCATTCAAAACTTTTTTTAAAGCTCTCAAATCAAAAGCACCTCAACAGAAACCTAAGGAAAAAAAACCGAACAAGTTAACTAATCGACACGGGTAACTCTGATAGCACACCAATATTTAATGGGGGTTGAATAGGAGCAGCAGCCACACAGGCCACAGCAAACGCAATTCAGTCCACCCACCGTCAGATGTGCGCTGAATAGGACGTTGGGTCTGCGTCAGATGCAATGCATTTTTTTATTATTTTATGTATTTACGGACACGGGCAAACACTTTTTATGGAATAGTTCTTCCAATTTAGTAAGGTGTAAAAATATGACACCCTAATGATTTTGAAAAAGCTTTCCCATAAGACGTGTACTGCCTATTTTTCTGGGACAGAGTATAGAAGCCGGAGCCCATGTTCTGTAACTTTCGAATTGATAAAAATAGTCGAGAAACAAAAAAATGCTTATTTGGTTGTTAAGATGCCAAAATTACTTTTTCAATTTATCGCCTTCCATTGGAAAATCGTAGTCAAACAAATTAAAAAAATTAAGGTCTCGCCTCAACTTACAGAGATCTTATTTGGTTGTTAAGATGCCAAAATTACTTTTTCAATTTATCGCCTTCCATTGGAAAATCGTAGTCAAACAAATTAAAAAAATTAAGGTCTCGCCTCAACTTACAGAGATCCGTTTTTTCAGTGGCTTTAAGTGAGGAAAAGTTATCGCCTAAGTTGCACAACATGGGCCCGGCTTACTAAAATTCTTCGCCGAATCAAGTGAATGAAAAGAGCTACTCGGAAAACTTTATAAAGATCAGCGGGCTGCTGGTACTTACTTACTTAGGTAGCCTCAACCAACATGGCTCTCCAGCTAGCTCGGTATTTGGCTAGCTGCCTCCAGTTTCTTACTCTAAGTTTGTTGAGATCATCTTCTACTTGAGTGTGCAAGTAAGGCAAAGTCTTCCTTGACTGCGTCTACCTTCTGGGATAGAATCGGAGATCTTGCGAGCCGGAATATTGTGCCCATGCGTTCTACATGACCTAACCTAGCCATCTTAAACGTGATATTAGTGGTTTATACCAGGTCAATGTCATTGTACATCTAGTATAGTTCATGGCCCGTTAACGATATTCTAGTATTCTTGATATTGTTCTTGCATTTTGTTAGTGATGATGTGACAAATTATTGTACATATATTGAGCCGAAGTACAAATTTAAAAAAATGCCAAAATGTCGATGGTCATTTTGAAAACAATTCTCTAGGTATAAAAAAAAAACAAATTTAATAATTTCAATAATTCAATAACATAAATATTAATCTTTTTCAGACATAATTTTTATAATACCCAACAAACAATACATTTCAACACATATATATATGTATAGCTAGAATTATTACACACTGAATGTGTTGACTCTCTGACGTAAAAATTACGCCAAACTCTGTGCTAATTGAGTCACCTATTGTAATTGTCAACAAAAACCGTTGCCAATGTATTGACGAGAGAATTAAACTGCTCCGACACAATTTTGTCGAACAAAATATAATAGGTAGAGATCTTATGTTATTCAGCGTAAACACTGCAACAGCGGTGTACCCCTTTTTGTTTACTTCTTATCTTTGAAGCAGCTGATTTTTTAATCTTCAAAAATTATTGTTTTATTAATTATTAACCACAATAAAAACAAGCATTATCAGCATTATCAGCATTATTATATTATTATCTTACCTACTTTACTTATTAATTTTTAAAATACAAATCATTTAGATAACCTGCTGAGTTATTTTTCATATCTGTATAGTTTTATTTGAATTGAAAATAATAAACCTAATTATTATTATATTTGTGTTTAGGGTCAAAGTATTTATGGATGACCATTGTCCAACGTATACCCATGTCAATCAAGTACAAGTACCTATTTTGATTTGTTTCCAACAAATTGATTTCTTTAAAAGCTTATCAGGAGAACTGCAATAACCAACTTCTTTATCGTTTTTTTTTCTGTAGAAAAAATGGAATATACAGTGATGTTACAAATAAAAATTAATGAGTTAAGAAACAGGGTGTCTTGCGTTAATTTTTCATAGTAAAATAAAAATGCAAAATAACATATTGGAGATACAGGAATATGTCGGTAATTCCTTTGTAAAGTTTAGGATTTAGGATTAAATGTTTAGGGTTAAGGTATAGGGCTTAGAACGAAGTCAAATATTCTAAAAATCACGGCGAGTTTTAAATTTGAAAAAAACGAATTCGATATTTAATAAAACTAGACATTACTATGATAGAAACCATAAAAAAGTGGGCAACGCAATTTCATCTGTCGAACAAGATTTGTATACAGGCTATTCTAATTCTAAATACAGTGGACTCTCGTAAGCTTAAACATACGATAACTTCATTTCTAATAACTTGGACAACTACTTTTCCACATACGCATTCTATACCTTGAACAGAAAGTGAAATTTTGTTTTATCAACAGTGCATAATTGATATTGCGTTTGGTGAATAGTGTAATAAAATTGAGTTAAATAAATTTAGAAAATTTAAATTTAAATTTTAATTTTAATTTTAATTTTAATTTTAATTTTAATTTTAATTTTAATTTTAATTTTAATTTTAATTTTAATTTTAATTTTAATTTTAATTTTAATTTTAATTTTAATTTTAATTTTAATTTTAATTTTAATTTTAATTTTAATTTTAATTTTAATTTTAATTTTAATTTTAATTTTAATTTTAATTTTAATTTTAATTTTAATTTTAATTTTAATTTTAATTTTAATTTTAATTTTAATTTTAATTTTAATTTTAATTTTAATTTTAATTTTAATTTTAATTTTAATTTTAATTTTAATTTTAATTTTAATTTTAATTTTAATTTTAATTTTAATTTTAATTTTAATTTTAATTTTAATTTTAATTTTAATTTTAATTTTAATTTTAATTTTAATTTTAATTTTAATTTTAATTTTAATTTTAATTTTAATTTTAATTTTAATTTTAATTTTAATTTTAATTTTAATTTTAATTTTAATTTTAATTTTAATTTTAATTTTAATTTTAATTTTAATTTTAATTTTAATTTTAATTTTAATTTTAATTTTAATTTTAATTTTAATTTTAATTTTAATTTTAATTTTAATTTTAATTTTAATTTTAATTTTAATTTTAATTTTAATTTTAATTTTAATTTTAATTTTAATTTTAATTTTAATTTTAATTTTAATTTTAATTTTAATTTTAATTTTAATTTTAATTTTAATTTTAATTTTAATTTTAATTTTAATTTTAATTTTAATTTTAATTTTAATTTTAATTTTAATTTTAATTTTAATTTTAATTTTAATTTTAATTTTAATTTTAATTTTAATTTTAATTTTAATTTTAATTTTAATTTTAATTTTAATTTTAATTTTAATTTTAATTTTAATTTTAATTTTAATTTTAATTTTAATTTTAATTTTAATTTTAATTTTAATTTTAATTTTAATTTTAATTTTAATTTTAATTTTAATTTTAATTTTAATTTTAATTTTAATTTTAATTTTAATTTTAATTTTAATTTTAATTTTAATTTTAATTTTAATTTTAATTTTAATTTTAATTTTAATTTTAATTTTAATTTTAATTTTAATTTTAATTTTAATTTTAATTTTAATTTTAATTTTAATTTTAATTTTAATTTTAATTTTAATTTTAATTTTAATTTTAATTTTAATTTTAATTTTAATTTTAATTTTAATTTTAATTTTAATTTTAATTTTAATTTTAATTTTAATTTTAATTTTAATTTTAATTTTAATTTTAATTTTAATTTTAATTTTAATTTTAATTTTAATTTTAATTTTAATTTTAATTTTAATTTTAATTTTAATTTTAATTTTAATTTTAATTTTAATTTTAATTTTAATTTTAATTTTAATTTTAATTTTAATTTTAATTTTAATTTTAATTTTAATTTTAATTTTAATTTTAATTTTAATTTTAATTTTAATTTTAATTTTAATTTTAATTTTAATTTTAATTTTAATTTTAATTTTAATTTTAATTTTAATTTTAATTTTAATTTTAATTTTAATTTTAATTTTAATTTTAATTTTAATTTTAATTTTAATTTTAATTTTAATTTTAATTTTAATTTTAATTTTAATTTTAATTTTAATTTTAATTTTAATTTTAATTTTAATTTTAATTTTAATTTTAATTTTAATTTTAATTTTAATTTTAATTTTAATTTTAATTTTAATTTTAATTTTAATTTTAATTTTAATTTTAATTTTAATTTTAATTTTAATTTTAATTTTAATTTTAATTTTAATTTTAATTTTAATTTTAATTTTAATTTTAATTTTAATTTTAATTTTAATTTTAATTTTAATTTTAATTTTAATTTTAATTTTAATTTTAATTTTAATTTTAATTTTAATTTTAATTTTAATTTTAATTTTAATTTTAATTTTAATTTTAATTTTAATTTTAATTTTAATTTTAATTTTAATTTTAATTTTAATTTTAATTTTAATTTTAATTTTAATTTTAATTTTAATTTTAATTTTAATTTTAATTTTAATTTTAATTTTAATTTTAATTTTAATTTTAATTTTAATTTTAATTTTAATTTTAATTTTAATTTTAATTTTAATTTTAATTTTAATTTTAATTTTAATTTTAATTTTAATTTTAATTTTAATTTTAATTTTAATTTTAATTTTAATTTTAATTTTAATTTTAATTTTAATTTTAATTTTAATTTTAATTTTAATTTTAATTTTAATTTTAATTTTAATTTTAATTTTAATTTTAATTTTAATTTTAATTTTAATTTTAATTTTAATTTTAATTTTAATTTTAATTTTAATTTTAATTTTAATTTTAATTTTAATTTTAATTTTAATTTTAATTTTAATTTTAATTTTAATTTTAATTTTAATTTTAATTTTAATTTTAATTTTAATTTTAATTTTAATTTTAATTTTAATTTTAATTTTAATTTTAATTTTAATTTTAATTTTAATTTTAATTTTAATTTTAATTTTAATTTTAATTTTAATTTTAATTTTAATTTTAATTTTAATTTTAATTTTAATTTTAATTTTAATTTTAATTTTAATTTTAATTTTAATTTTAATTTTAATTTTAATTTTAATTTTAATTTTAATTTTAATTTTAATTTTAATTTTAATTTTAATTTTAATTTTAATTTTAATTTTAATTTTAATTTTAATTTTAATTTTAATTTTAATTTTAATTTTAATTTTAATTTTAATTTTAATTTTAATTTTAATTTTAATTTTAATTTTAATTTTAATTTTAATTTTAATTTTAATTTTAATTTTAATTTTAATTTTAATTTTAATTTTAATTTTAATTTTAATTTTAATTTTAATTTTAATTTTAATTTTAATTTTAATTTTAATTTTAATTTTAATTTTAATTTTAATTTTAATTTTAATTTTAATTTTAATTTTAATTTTAATTTTAATTTTAATTTTAATTTTAATTTTAATTTTAATTTTAATTTTAATTTTAATTTTAATTTTAATTTTAATTTTAATTTTAATTTTAATTTTAATTTTAATTTTAATTTTAATTTTAATTTTAATTTTAATTTTAATTTTAATTTTAATTTTAATTTTAATTTTAATTTTAATTTTAATTTTAATTTTAATTTTAATTTTAATTTTAATTTTAATTTTAATTTTAATTTTAATTTTAATTTTAATTTAGCTTAATACAAGCAGTTACATGTTAGATGAACATAAGTTAATAATAATAATAATACCAATAATATAAACATAATACTAATTTAAAAAAAAAATAAATAAGACTAGGTTAATGGGTTAGGGAGAGGTGTGTAATATAATTTTTCTGAGGGAGGGAGAACTAAGGGAGAAATCAAGGATATCATGTACTGAATTAGCCGAGCGTAGCATTCTACAAATAGGGTTGAAATGGGCGTGGAAGGCGGAAGAAAGGAACGGATTTTAAGTTACGTGGATTTGCATTAAAATTAATTAATTTGAGTAATTCAGGACAGTCAATGACTCCAGTGATAAGTTGGTGGATAAACAGGATATCAGCGATACGCCGACGTTGAACAAGAGCCTGTAATTCTAATTGTAAGCGGCATTCATAAGGAGGTTAGACCATGGTAAATTGTGTAATCGAATCGAATGAATCTTCGTTGTACAGCTTCAATCCTGGGAGAATGAGTTATTTGAAAAGGAGCCCATACCTGACTTGCATACTCGAGGATTGGCCTAACATATGTGGTGTAAAGAGATTTTGTAACCTTGGGATTGCAGAATTCCTTAGACCATCGTTTAATAAAGCCCAAAAAAAATTTACTCTGGCAACGATATGATCAATTTGAGATCGAAAATTTAGCTGTTTATCGCATATTATCCCAAGATCGCGAATAGAGGAAACAATAGGAATAGATACAATACAGAAGTGATACGTTCGGGAATTCGATTGTAAACGTTTGCGATATAAAGACATAGCTTGGTATTTTTGAACATTAAGTTCTAGGAAATTTTTATTGCACCAGGTAAAAAACGTGTTAAGGTCTTTTTGAAGAAGGGAAGAGTCACGAGAAGATGAGATTACTTTTACTATTTTAATGTCATCAGCATAAATTAAGAGATCGGAGAAGGAAATGATATTACCCACATCATTGATGACAAGCACAAATAGGAGTGGGCCAAGATGGCTGCCCTGATGAACCCCTGATGAGACGTAGATTGAATCAGACACCGCATTTCTAAATACAACTCTGTATACACGGCTCTCGAGGTATGATTTTATTAGAGTTACGCTTTTTCAATAGAAATAAAAAGACTTCTAAAGAACAAATAAGAAATTTATTATGAATATTGATTAAATATGTTTGTATGTTGAAATTACAAAGAAGAATGAATAATTGATTGAAATTATTGTATACAAAATAATAAAGCTCTACTCATGTTGCTTTGACTAATATTATATATGAAGAGTGTTTTATTGTAAGGTGCAAAATGATTATATTCAACAGATTTGATCCATTCAATAAACAAAGGAGGAAAGCCGAAGGCGTTGAGTTTGATATAAATAATTTGGTGATTAATCTTGTCAAACGCTTTACTAAAGGGTTTTCCAATAAGAGGTGTTATTTTGATATTCAAAGAAAAATGGCATTTTTGGAGATAAATGATCGGATGTTTATTTCATTATAAAGAGGAAGGTATGCCGTTAATAATGGAACACAACATCAGCCAAATGGCCGCCAAGACCACGCTTACAGGACCATATCCTTTTCATGAAATTTTCCATAACCAACTCGCAAAGTGGCTGCCCTATGTCCTCGATAGCCTCACGAATTTCATCTTTGAGGTCTTGAATCGACGCTGGGCTGTTGGCGTAGACCTTATCTTTCACGTGGCCCCAAAGGAAGAAGTCGCAAGGTGTTAAATCACAAGATCTCGGTGGCCAATTGTGATCACCTCTTCGAGAGATAACACGGTCCGGAAACTTTTCCCGTAAAAGATCGATGGTTTCATTGCTTGTATGGCACGTAGCGTTGTCTTGTTGAAAGTAAACGTTGTCCAGATCAATACCATCCAATTCAGGCCATAAAAAATCATTAATCATCTCTCGATAGCGCAATCCATTGACCGTAACTGTTGCTCCAGCCTCATTTTCGAAAAAGTAAGGTCCAATGACCCCGCGGGACCATAAACCGCACCAAACAGTCACGCGTTGAGGATGGAGAGGCTTTTCAACAATAACTCTTGGGTTTTCCGAGCCCCAGATGCGACAGTTTTGCTTGTTGACGTAGCCTCCGAGGTGGAAATGGGCCTCATCAGTCAAGATGATTTTTCGATGAAATTCCGGTACATTTTCATGCATTTCAAGGTCCCAATCAGCAAAGACACGACGTTGTTGATGATCAGCCGGCTTGAGTTCTTGTGTTAACTGAACTTTATAAGCCTTAAGACCCAAGTCTTTATGCAAAATACGGTGTAATGACGTTTGTGGAATGCCTAATTCCAAAGAACGACGAGGAATGGACAAACCTGGGTTTTCTTCAACACTTTGGGCTACGACAGCAATATTCTCAGTTGTTCTTGAGCGACGTGCACGGGTTTTATTCTTCACATCACTATATTGTCCCAACAGCTCGAATTTGTCCACCAATTTATGTATTGCGGTCCGACAAGGTGCTTCACGACGACCCAAAAATGTTTTAGTTTTACGAACCGTCTCTGCCAAATTTTCACCATTTTTATAGTGAATTTTATTAATTTCAATGCGTTGTTGAAGCGTTTATCGTTCCATTTTTATTAATAGCGTAGTTTCTACTTGTCAAATGTTAAAAAATGACAGCTTCAAAAGTGACAGCTACCGAAATAGCGGGCTATTCAAAATAACACCTCTTATTGGAAAACCCGCTATATCAAATCCTTTTCTTCCATGAGACAAATGTGGTAAGATTAGTCGTGGTAGACCTGCCCTTTAAAAATCCATGCTGTAATGGAGAAACAATTGACTTGCAATGAAAAAATAGGGATTCATACACTATGCTTTCATAGAGCTTGGGTATAGCGGAGAGCTTTGCAATTGGCATATAATTGAAAATCTCATTCTTAAAGCCCTTTTTAAAGATTGGAAAAATAAACGATTCTTTCCAAATTGAGGGGAAGACTGATAGTGATATTATACTTTTAAAGTTTTCGCTGATACCCTTTAAAAAAACGCACCCGCTTATTGGCTTACTCTTGGATTGGTGGTGTGAAAAGAGATTTATTGCTTTTTTTAAACTAAATTAAAAGATTCATTGTTTTAAATAAGCAGATGGTCATGGTAGCCCATATACACATTTCTCTAATATTTGCGGCCATTTATAATGATCAGTACGGAAACCTTATTAGAGCTTTAACTTCAAAATGCCCCATCTTCCCTGTACTGACTATTTTTGTTGGACAGATTATATGTTGTTACTACAAAATGCAAACGGTTTTTGTAAAGGTGATTCCATATAATCCTTATATAAAGTTGTATTCTTCATAATATTGAGTATAAACGACTATCAGTTCCAATTCAATAAATGCATCCACTTTTCCACGCAACGATGTCAACTCGACGAGCGCCCTCATCGATGGTCAGATATAGAATAGACTTTAATCTCAATCTATCTGCTGCACTCGTCGAGCTCCAAGGTAGAACCTACACTAACACTACACTACCATGAGCAGAAGGGATTTGCCTGCTCATATTCTAATTAGAATAAGACCTACCAGGGTTACTGTTTAACATTCGGCCATTCACAACATCACTGTCCTCAGTGAAGTAAACTGCTATGAACTTCTACACTTAAAGACAAAATATTCGAACCACAACTATCTTTAGCACATAGCTTAACCAAGAGCACACAGCTCTACAAAAGCACACAGCTCTACAAGAGCATACAGCTCTACAAGAGCACACAGCTCTTCAAGAACACATAGTTCTACATAAGCACACAGGTCACCAATAAGCACACAGCTTACCGATGCACACAGCATACAACAAAGCACATAGCTTAACAAAGAGCACACAGCTCCACAAGAACTCGTATTTACACGAGCACACATCACTAGGAACAGTTATGGTTTACTTTATTTCCTTAGTAACAATTTTAGCTTTTTGTTAACTTTTATTTGAATATTTTTAATGTGCGGCTATTCATCTTCGGACACTAATTCGTCATGAAAGAACTTCCACTTTAGCGAATGGTTTCATACAATCGGCTGCATGAACTGACGGGTATGGCTTCTTTGAAATCTTCAGGGCAGAACAATCTTCGTTTCCTAGTACTGATTTTTTTTATATGGACCTTTATGTCTCGGTAAAAGTTTTCTCGACTGCCCGGTTGCAGGATTTTCTGCTTTTATTAAATCAAGATCTCCTTGTTCATAGTGTTGTGGCTTAAAATGTCTTATGTTGAATTTTTTAGCTCCTCTTGATTGAAATTCATCGACCCGTTTTTTAACCTTTTCACGAAGATCAGCTGATGACATATTTTATTCTTCGTCACAGTTATTGTCTTCACCAAAAATGTAGTTATATTTTATATCACAACAAGTATTTAAGTATCTATACATTTTTGCTTAATTGTCTTACCCAAAGCAATTGCCAATTGGTTGTCGAGAAAATTCCTCAGTTTGAAAGTAAGAAGAACTTGTTGAGGAGTCTGATTGGTAATGCGATGCTTCAAATAGTTTAAGCCCCATAGAATTCCAGATGGATGATCTTTCCAATTTCGTTTCTTCCTGTCTTTTTGCTATTGAAGATAAGGAAGTTGTTACCGTTCGAAAATATCTTTCAATTTGACCATTTGCGCGAGAAGTGTGTACGGCGCTTAAAATATGTCGTATTCCATTTTATAGACAGTATTGTTCAAAAACTTTTGAAATGAAAGTAGTTCCTCTATCACTTATTATTTGAATTGGCGTTCCAAAAAATTGAGTCAGGTCCGTCAACGAACGAATAACGCCCTTGGAATTCGTTGATTTCACCAAACGAAGTATCATAAACTTACTAAAAGCATCAATTATTCCTAAGATATATAAATTCTCTTTAATTCTTCTTGGAAAAGGACCTAAATGGTCAACATGTATTGTATGAAAAGGTATAGCTGTCTTATCAATTGGATGGAAAAAGACACTCAAAATAGCTATTTAAGTACTTTTCCACAATAGTCCTCATTTTTGAAAACCAGAAAGTTTTCTTAATATGCTCGATGGTTCGATCCAATCCACAGTGTGTTATCATGTGATGTTTGTATGACACTCTACCTCAATGCCCGTGGAACAACAATTCTAGAACCTTCTGCGGTTTTCTCGAAAAATCGTCCCGGTTGAACGGCATATTCTTTTTCCACAGCTTTGCGTTTGTTTGTCTTTTCCCCTGTGTTAGGTAGGATTTCAATAATTTACCGAAGGTGTTCATCATCTTTTTGAAGTGCAGTAATCTTCGGTCTGCAGATGAACAAAACTTATATCCAATCCAACTTCCTCCATTTCATTAGAACTTTTAACCGGATTACGACTCAGGGCATCGGCATGTTGTATTTGTGAGGCAGGCTTGTATTCCAGTTGGAAATCGAATTCTTGTATTTTTAGCCACAACCTGGCAATTCGTGGTCTCAAATCTTTCTTATCCTGCGTTAAATTAAGAGAGTCCAGTCCGTTAATATTTTGAATGGCTTACCAAGAAGGTAGTAGGTATCTAAATCTTTGCAGACTTTCAACTATTGCAAGTGCTTCAAGTTCATAACTGTGGAATTTCCTCTCCTGGTCTGTTGTAGCATGACTAAAAAACGAAACTGGTTTCTTTTCAAACGTTTTGTTAGTTTGCAACAGAACACCTTCTAGGCCTTGAGAACACGCATCCGTATGCAGTTCATGCATTAACTTTGGGTCATATATTGCAAGCACTGGGGAATCACATAATTGAGATTTAAGAAAATCAAATAAAATCTTTTTGTGTCCATTTAAAATATGTGTGCTTTTTTAATATATTGTTCAAAGGTGCAGGGATTGATGCATTATTAGGAACGAACCGACGGAAATAACCGGATAATCCAAAAATTGTTTTACATGTCACGTCTCCGATGGCGTTGGGAATAACTTGACTGCACTGATTTTAATTGAACAGGGTTTAACTCCATCTTTACTTATTTCGTGTCCTGAATAATTAATTGAACTTGCAAGAAAAATAAACTTTTTTAAGTTAATAGTTAATTTTGCCTCTCTTAGTGTAATTAAAAGTAGCTCTAATAGTTATAGCAATTTTGCAACCGTTTCTGCAAATATAACAATATCATCCATGTACGCAAGTATGTTTTTGGAACCAATTTTTCGCATTATAATACTTATTAATCGCATAAATATTAAAGGAGCATTAGTCAGTCCAAATGGCATTCTTTTCAACTGAAACTGGCCTCTAGAAACCACAAACACTGTCAAATGTTTAGAACTTTCATCAACCAATATTTGATAATATCCTCTCAATAAGGCAACTACTACGAAAACGTTACCATTGTACATTGCGTTAATTTGTTCTTCGACATTTGCAGAAGGAAAATTTTCTCGAATTGTATTATCATTTAATTGACGATAGTCTACACACATTCTATAAGTTTGAAGACTAAGGTTTGGTTTTAAATGTTTTATATTTATTTAAAGAAATCAACTGTTTAGACTTACAAATAGCTTAAGAATAATAATTTTTGATACATTAATACATTTGAAATTTTTTTACCCTGAGAAATAAAATAGATTTATATTATTTAGCAAGTAACAAGTAGAAAATTAGCAAGTAGCTAAATAAAGTAAGATTTGATAAAATAATTATGTAATGAATTATTGTCTACAACTCGTCCAGATCATTTATAAATACACTTAATAACAATTTAAAATTTCCTTTACACGTACGATTACAATTTCATTTATCAAACAAAACAAACAAATATATGATGTACAATATAGTTACATACATACATTTATGAAATGTATTATTACTTATTATTAGGCGATTTAAAGTTATTATTATTTTAAAATATCAAACGAAATCATTTATAAGGCATGTTGCTTCTCCTATTCAGAACCCGATTCTAAACCAAGATCATCGCGCCAATCAGCCCACTTTCGCATACGAGAAGCCTCAATAATACCATCATATGGTAGTTGTGTCATTTGACAATTATTCTCTATGTCTTTAACCACATATCTGTCATTCGGAAGTATCTTATTTATTTTATATGGTCGCTAAAATTTTGGCACCAACTTTTTATTCGTTCCAATTGTGGTGCCAATATTCCGAATAATAACAAAATCTTCTTCTGAAAATACATTGGGGGCTCTGAAATTTCTCGCAATCATATCGGAATTTCGATTCTGTGAACGTTCAATGTACTTTCAAGCACTAATTCGCTTTTGATCAAGGTCTCGATTGTAGGTTAGGTTAGGTTCCAAATGATTTTATTTCATACAAATTACAAAAGGTTAGTGTATCATTCATTTTTCAAACATGGCCTACGCCGTCTGTCAGTTGACAATTATTAATACTTAATTAATTAATTTTGTTTAATATACAAAATTGAAACATAAAATTAAAAAAGTTCTTCTAAGATCCGTTTTCTGTAGTTAAGTGCTAGCTTGGTGTAGTTGTAAAGGGATTCCCAGTCTAAAACTCCGTTTAAAACATCTATGACTTCCTCTTCACTGAGGTAGTTTTTTCCAAGTGTACTACTTCTGGTTTTCACCAAAACAGGACATCTTCCCACGAAGTGGAACACGTTTTCGCGTTCTCTAATGTTACATAATCCACACATTTCTTCCAAATCACTCCTATGAGGAACATAGATCAGGGGAAGTATCTCCCCTCTTGCTTTTAAAACCAGTGACATGAGATCGGTTGGATACTCCGCCCTGAAGTAGTTATTTCGTAACAGGTTATAGTTTAGCCTTGCATATATATCCCTGTGTAATGAACTTCTGGCTTTCATAGTATAATCCTCTCTCTTTCTTTCGTCCACTAACGATATGAGGCTATAGAGTTCGCTTTTCCACGTTTCCATCCTATCGCTTCGGAGTAATAGTGGATGTCCACAGTACTCTGCTAGATCTCTCCATGACTCGAACCATGATATTTGTTTTTGAATCACAAGCATCGTAATTTTCTTTGGTAGTCTCCTATCATCCATTGCTATAGTCTTTAAAATATAGTATGTCTGTATTTTCAGAGTTGAAATAAATAAAGATGGTAGACCTGTCTCTAGCATTAGTATGTGATTCGCAGTACTATTAAGTAGTTTCAAGCTTCTTTTTAAGAAATAGCGCAGAAGCTGCTCAACTTCATCGAACTCCTTATGGCCCCTAACTTGAACTGCATAACACATGATCGCTTTCGCTGTGGTTTCAAAAATACAATATTTGGATTCGTAGTGAACATCTTTACAGTGAACCACAGTCCTCCATGTTGCGTTTAATGCATGCTTCGATTTGGCCAAATTATCAATCATATGATTTTGCCAGTTCAGGTTTCTAGATATCCGCATACCAAGATAGTTGTATTCATTTACGACTTCGATGTTTTGAGCTCCAAATTTCCAGGTTTCACTGCGGCCGTTTCGGCCGCCTCCTCTATGAAAAATCATGACTTTAGACTTATCTAGGTTCACCTGGAGCCTCCATTTGTTGCAGTACTCGAACAATCTATTGATCATCAATTGGAGACTACCAGGCGACTCCGCTAGCATCACAATATCATCGGCGAACATTAGTACCTTGATTAAAAGATCCGCTGAAACACGTGCTCCACCCTGCAATACCTCTTCTAAGTCATCTATAAATAGAGCAAATAATAAAGGACTCAGATTACATCCTTGCCTCATTCCTATTTCCACTTCGAATTGTTCGGATTGTTTGGATCCAAAAGCGACTGCAGAAGTTGTTGAGTTATAGAGGTTTTCCAAAACGTTCAAAAACTTTGACGATACTCCTTTGTTACACAGCTTTAGCATAAGTGCTTTCCTGTCTATGGTATCGAATGCCGCCTTGCAGTCGATTAAAAAGCCGTACAGTTTTCTTTTAGATTTAATAAAGATTTCAGCTATATTGGTAAGCGAATAGATTTGATCTATGGTCGAGTAATTCTTTCGAAACCCAGCTTGCGACTCGCTTAGCAAGTTGTTGTTATGAACCCAATCATAAAGCCGTTTGCAGAGAAGTTTCGTAAAAATTTCCATAGATGAATTCAGCAATGATATTCCTCTGTAGTTGGCAGCATCTTCCTTGTAACCTTTTTTAAAAATTGGGCAAATGATGGCTTCTTTGAAATAGAACGGTAAATAAGCTGAATCGTATGCGTGGTTTAAAGCTTTTGTTAGAGTCACTATAAAAATAGAAGTGTCTATTTTATAGAACTCTTGAGGTATTCCATTCGATCCTGGAGACTTGTTGTTTTGGAGCTCTTTCAATACAAGTTGAACCTCTGCACAAGAAAAAGGTGCATCCAACTCTTCGTTCTCATAAAAAGGTTTGGCAAATTGGAATGTGGAAGAGAAATTGTCTTTTGTTAACGTTTTGAAGTGTTTAGCAAGGTCTTCGATTTCAATGGGTGAAATAACTTGATTGTTACGCTTTTTACTAATTTTTCTAACTACTGTCCAAAACTCAGCAGCATTTCTGCAGTCTGCAAGGTCTTGAGCAAGTTTTCTTGAGTAGGTTTGACGTTTATAGCTTAGTAGCTCTTTGTATTGTTTGTTAACTGCAAGATATTGCGCTTTAAAAAAGTTATTCTCTGGAAAACTTCTTAGTAATCCTAGCCAAGCAAAAGATTTTCCACGAGCTACCATACAATCATTATCAAACCATTTTTCGTGGTAATGGATAAAATTGTTTTTTACCTGACATTGCACCGGAATAGACTTAAGGACAATATTGTCCAGCTCCGATAAGCTAAGACAAAATGTTGAAGATGATGTCGCTTGAAGGAGAAGACTATTATTCAAACAATGTGAGTATCTTTCGGCAAAAACATTTTTCCACCTGAATTTTCCCGGAGTTACTAAGTCTTCTGGTTGCCTCTGGTTTCTGTTTAGATTGATTGTTAGTTGGATTGGGAGGTGATCGGAATGTATTTCTGTTATGACTTCAAAATCGTCCATCATAGCACTCTAGTCTCCTGACACCATTGCGTAGTCGATTACTGAGTTTCCTTGTGGTCCTATAAAAGTGAACTCACCTAATTTGTCTCCTTCCGCAGTACCATTGCAAACACTCAATCCAAAGGAATTACATAGATCGATAACTTTTTTACCTTCTCTTTTAATTGTTGTATCTTTTGAACTACGATTCCTATTTTCTATAAGCTTACTTTCACTTTCTAGAGCTCCGGTTCGGGCATTGAAATCTCCAATAAGCTTTAAATTGTTAATGTCCATATCAAATAAAATGTCTCCAAGCTTAGTGAAGTCACTTTCCCAGCTGTTGCAATTTAAGTATATAGGGATGAGATTAAGTAAGGATCGATCAGTTTTAATTTCAATGAAATGTGTGTCTCCTTTTCGGTGATTCTTAAGTGCTGGTATCCATTTTAGTTTGTATTCGACGAAACTTGATTCAAAATTTTGTGTATGCTGTTCAGTTACATGTGTTTCAATTAATATAATAATATCATACTCATTTATACTCGATTGTATAATTCAAATTTTTCATCTAAGTATTCAATAAGCACATCAATTTCTATTGCTCTCTGTTGTACACCACACAACAATTTAAACGAAATCTGTCCGGTGGCTGAATGAACGGAATTATTTATAGCGAACTCAACTCTCGTAAGCATCTTGGTCCAGTCAGAATGTTGATTTGGCTCAGATAACATTGATTTTAATACTCGATTCACTCGCTCCACTTGACCATTCGCCTGAGCTGAACCAGTAGCAATTTTAACATGTTCAATGTTATTCTTAATAAGATATTCGCTGAATTCTGAAGATGTAAAACAACTTCCCCTATCACTAACGATCCGTCTAGGGCAACTAAAATACTTAAAATATTTATCAAGGGATGCACAAACCTCTTTTGAACTCTTTGAGTTTACTGCATATAGCTTAACGTGCTTTGTAAACGCATCTACTACTATTTAAATACGTTCTCGTTTAGAACATATACTCGTAAGAGGGAAGTGTATCAAACGGAATTGATTTTTTCGGAATAGAATGAAGTGATCGGTTTCTACTTTGAGACGGAATCGAGTACATAGTACACTTAAGACAATTCGGAATGAAGTGTTCGACCTTTTCTCATATTTTCGGAAACCAATAATGCTATACAATCTGGTCAACACATTTATCAGTACCCAAATGACATAATCTTTCATGTGCGGAACGAATGACATTAGTTTCCATTTCACTCGGAACATACAAAAGTAATCTATCTGAATTTTCAAGAACGAAATTTGGTACTGAGGCAACCTCCAATTAGTTTCTTAACTGAACAATTGTTTCATCCCTATTTTGGGTAAGATGCAACTGTAAATCAATGTCATCGGAATCAATAACGGAAACTATACGATCATTTTTCTCATTCGTCTTAATTGAAATTGGATGGTGCCGACTTAATGCATCCACATGACCCATTAATGTACCACTTCTATGACTAATAGAGTAATCGTACTGCTCCAATTTCAAAGCCCACCGAGCTATACGCGGAACTGCCTTTTGCTTTTCTAAGGTTAATGCCAAGGAATCACAATCACTGATAATTCGGAAAGGAATTCCATCCAAGTAATTATGGAACTTTTCTAAAGAATAAATTATTGCTAAAGTTTCTAACTCATAACTATGAAATTTTTATTCAGACCCTGTAGTTGCCTTTAAAAAATATGCAACCTGATGAAATTCACCGTCATCATGTCGTTGCATCAGAATACCTCCATAGCCAAGTGCACTGGCATCATGCAATTCTGTTTCTCTTTCTGGATTAAAAATAAAGGACTCGTTCTTAATTTGTTACTCAGAAACTTAAAAATCTCAACACAATTTGTATCAAAACTGAACGGAATATTTGGCTTAGTCAAATCTATCAGGGGTTTTGCAATGTCTGAAAAGGACGGAATAAATCGTCGGAAATAAGAAAACAACCCCAAACACTTCTGTAATTTATTAACATTTTTCGGAATCGGAAGTTGCTGATTTGCAGTCAAATGATTATTATTTGGGCGGATGCCTTTTGCATTAACAGTAAAACCCAAGTATTCAATTTCTTCATAGCAAAACTTACATTTACTTGGTTTAATCTCAAGTCGGAACTCAGCTATACGCCGTAAAACCCGTTTAAGCAATATGTTATTCAATAGTCAATTTTGCTAACGTAATATCGTCAAAATATACCACTACAGAACCTTCGTCGATAAACTGACGTAAAATAAATATCATAAACCTCTAAAAATAAGCTGGACCTTTTTCAATACCAAATGGTAATCATGTATGTTCATAATGTCCATCAGGGGTAACAAATGCGGTGAATTGTATCGAGCCTTCATCAATCGGAATAAAATGGAAACCATTTCTAAGATCCATAATAGTAAAATATTTTTTTTTCCATCCAATCTTCTCAAGCAATCATCTATTACTGGGATAGGAAAACTATCACGCACCAGAAATTTATTAAGTGGTCGATAATCAACACACAATCTTTTATCGTTATCTTTTTTTTTTTGGACTAAAACTAAGGGAAACGCGTAAGGCGATTCACTAGGTCTAAGCATTCCCTTTTCTAATAACTCTTTCCCTTGTTTATTAACAATTCTTTTGTCAGAAAAAGATAATCTTCGCGGAGGATAACTTATCGGAATATTTGAGGTGAGATGAAACTTCATGAAAAAATCATGCTTAATAATCGGAATATTGTGAAGATCTAAATAATCAGAACGAATAATTATATTTATTCTGTCTACATTCGGAACTAAAATTTGGATTTATGTCATACTTATTCTCAATTTTTTCAAATGCATCTATTGAAAATATATAAGGTAACGAATGACTTTCAATATGGCCAGGTTTACTACATGAAGCAATAATCGTATGAGACAATAGACTACACAACGAAAAATGTTCTGAAATGTCAGAATAATTTTTAGCTAATGATTTGTACGCAATGTAACACTTGTTTGGCAATTTTAATTTTATTGGCATCTGAATTTACATTTATTTCAATTTTTGGTTTCACAATAGTATTTGGAATATAGCATAATTTAATTTGAAAAGTTCGCAGAAAATTACGACCCAACAAAACTGGATAAGGAACACAAGTGTCCGGAACAACATAAATTTCTATATTTTTAACAATATTATTAAATTTTATATTAACATAAAAAATTCCGTAAGTACAAACTGGTAAATTTCCTACTCCGTAGTATCCAGTTTGTCGCATTTTTTTACAATGCACCCCTTTTGGAATTTCGGAATGCTTAATTAAACTTATCGAACTGCCATTATCGAAAAGAGAAATATATGTGTTACAAAGCGGAAAAGAATCACTAGTAGGAAAAGCAACACTTACAGTATTTATTTCGTTAAAACTCTTAAACTCGGAATTGACATCAATATCGGAATGGTCTTGATTTATAGAGCCGGAACAGAATTCATCTATCAATGCAACACCATGGGGATTTTTTTGGAGGTAACTTCGGGAAAATTTTAAGAATATGAAATGTTGAACCACATCTGAAGCAGGATCCTTTTTCGCGTTTCGGATGTGGACATAATGTGAAGAAATGTCCAGTACCAGAGCAATTATAACACTGAACAAGCTTTTTTTCGGACTCACTAGCGGAAAACTTGAATTTAGGCTTTTTTGTTGGATGCTTAACTGTGGTTGAACAAAAAGCGGAATAAGTTGATCTGTGATGAGTCGAAATTAATTCTCGTAGTTCAGCATAACGGTGAGCCAATTGTTTTAATTAGTCAATTGTACGTGCTGGGTACAACACTGCAATGTCAGCCTAACGATCCTGGAAACCATCGATGATGAACTGAAGTGTTTGCTTCTCGTCAATATGGGCACGTGATGCAAGTTCTTGCATTTTCAAAATGTATCCCATAATCGAAGAATTAGTGGAAACAAATGTAGTATTCCGCATCTTGTCAATTATTTCAGAAATTGAATTGTTATTTCCAAAATTGGCTAAGAAATTGCTTCGGAAATTTTCGTACGTGGCTAATTCGTCAATTTGAAGAAAAAATTCGGCAGCGGAATCAGGCTTCATCAATCTATGAATAGATTTTAATCGGAATATATAATTACCTTGAACTGAATCACATGCTCTTTCAAAAGTTTCAATCCACTTTTTTTGCATCGTATGAGCCGTCTCCAGAAAATAACGGAAGAGAATGCTTAATGTCCTTAAACGTAGGTAGAATCGATGGCGACAATGAACTTGCTACATTTTCTTCTAAACTTGTTACCTCACGGCGTAGCTCAATCAGCTTCAATTTATTTTGCAGCATCTGGATTTCTGCATCCACCTCAGCTTCATTTGCAACGATAGGTTCTGGATTTTGTTGAGCTTGCGGAAAAATCGTTTTTATCTTCGGCCTGGATAAATATAAATAAGTGATGGCGACATAGTTTTGCGGAATAAAATCAATAAGGGCTTATTATTTAGGGCTGCCCACTTCTTAAGTTGAAGACTAAGGTTTGGTTTTAAATGTTTTATATTAATTTAAAGAAAACAACTGTTTAGTCTTACAGATAGCTTAAGAATAATAATTTTTGAAACATTAATACAATTTGAAATTTTTTTACTCTGAGAAATAAAATAGATTTATATTATTTAGCAAGTAACAAGTAGAAAATTAGCAAGTAGGTAAATAAAGTAAGATTTGATAAAATAATTATGTAATGAATTACTGTCCACAAGTTCCATATTTTTTTTTTTCTAACAAAGCAGGACTCGCAAATTCAGAGGTTGATTCTTCAATGATATCATTTTTAAAAAAGTTCGTCAATTATATCACCAAGCTTTTCCATTTCGTTATACGCGACATGGTATGGCGCTGGCGTCTTACAACTTTATCTTCTTTGAGGCGGATTTTTAATGTAATTATATCAGTCGCTCCCAACTCTGTTAAATTTAAGGCAATACATTCCCGGTATTTATTAAGTATGTCAAGAAGTTTAGTTTTGCAAATTGTATCACAAAGAAAATTACCAACGAAAATATCTTAATATTGGATAACTGAGTTTATCCTACTGTTACGATTTGGCATTTTCAATGTGGCTTTCTGATGTCAAGCACTTGAGTTATTTTTGTCCAAATGTTTCACTTCTAAGCTGCCATATGTTTTTAAAAGGCACACATTTGGAGAATCCAAAAAATTTCGTCCTAAAATCATTAAACTCTTGTAACTGATTTTCTACTACCAGTATATCGATGTTCATTGGTACTTCTCCAATACACACACTCTTATTAACTTTTCCGATTGCGTTTGAAGATCCTGTCCCGAATCCTTGAAGTTTTGTATTGCATTCCGTCATATTCCAGGCCCACTTTTCATCTTCCATACGCTGTATTGTGGAACAGTCACTACCTAGGTCCAAAAATGCTCTGATTATTGCTTCATCTAATTTAACCATTTTTATAAGGCCACTATCATCGTCATCAGAGTTCATTAACCGACGTATTTTGCGAGGTGGTTGCTCACTTATTTCACTGGATCTGAATAGTCGATTTCGTGTATTAGGTGTATAATAAGGAGATCTTGTACGTGAATCGAATAATTTATTAATGCTTTGACCTTTTTTCGTCCATGTATCCGCTTGTGTATTTATTGTTTTTAAAGTTCTTACTATTGTTAACAAATTAACAGTATCTTGACAATTTGTCGTAATTTAATTATTAATGAGAGTTCGATATCTTAATCCAGATATTATATAATTGATTATAGTTTTGGTAGAAAATTTACCACGTCTTGCAATAGCTAAAATTTCATATATATAGTTTTCCTAACTCTCGCTATCTTCTTTTTGCCTGGACATGAGCAATATATGCACGTCAGATTCGTCTGCAAATAAAGGGAAATCCTCCAAAAGCCTGATTTTTAACTCGTTCCAACTCGTTATATGTCATCTTTGAGCAGCAAACCAATGAGACGCAGCATCATCCAATCGAAGATAGGCATAAAACACTGTGCATCGATCATCCCACTCAAAAAGGTGTCGAATATTTTCAATAGTTTCTACCCATTGAGCGGCGGTAAGTGAAAAACCGTTAGATGGATTGAACGCGGGAATAATTTTTTTTATTTCGTCTGTTCCCAGTCCGCAACGATCCTTGCACAGTTATCTCAGTTAGTAACGACACCTGATGTTCTTGACTTTGGGTTCGAATATTACTGATTTCATTTTCTAGCTCTGCATTTCTTTTTTTTTCAGTTCTTCTAACTCCTTCAGTACATCCGTCATAATAGCTGGTCACTCAAAACTGTTCAACGTATAAATTTCAAAAGCTTAACTTTTTTTTTTAATTTCCACTTGCAAAAAAAAACTGGTACGCTTAGTAAAATGATCACTTCTGCTGCTAAAAAAAACAAGTAATTTACAAATCCAGAACTATCTTAATCGTAACTTATTTTAACTCGATATATCTGTATGCATAACATATCCAATGCAATGCTAAGTACCTACATTGAATTCATATGTATATCAATTCTTATTTTGTGGGCAACTTATTTATGTAATTCATAAGACCGCCTCAACTCCGCCTTTTAATTTTGACTACCACATAGAAAAACATCAATAAGAAATCGTCACTTATATAAATATAACTAAAACAGTTTACTTCCCAGCTTCTAGGTATATGTACCTATATTTTCAGATACAAAATACTTAGATAGAAATGCCCATAACTGCAAGAAGTAGGCTAGACATATGCCAAATTCTATGTACACAACTTATATAATAAACAATCCAGGATAAGTGCGAAAAACAATTCTTTGGCTAAAAAAATAGAATTCTAAAACAATAAAAAGAAACCCAACTATATTTTTCCCTTGTAAATTCACGACATCTATAAACACGACAGCAAAAAAAAAGGTTATTTATTACAGGCAGTGAAAAAAATATGATCATAAATATGCAACAACTGCCTTAATCACACAAAGATAATCTATAACTGCTGACCTTTTTAGTAATAAAGGAGAGTAATACAACAAGAACCCAACAGCTGCCAAAAATTATATCCCAATGCAGGTACCTAGAATGAGGAATACAAAACATTTTATAAATCAAGGACTGCGCATAAGATGCAAGTAGAACTCACAAGTGATCTACAAAACACCAGAATACTAACAAAATTCAAAAGTACAAAAAAAAATGTAAATATAAGCAATTGAGTCTTTAGAGAATACAATAAATATAATGACAAAACAAAGCTACCCAGTAGGAAATTTCGACATCAATGAATTTTATTGGTGAATTCATCAATGGTCAATCGACTATTTCGATCGATGAGTAGTATGTTATGATTTCATAAAAAAACGGTTGCGCATTTTTCCATCAGTTAACTAAATTCAAATGAATTGAATGCTCACAATTCACTACATTTTCAGTTACAAAATCATAAACGATGATTTAACTGATGAAGAGTAATGTAGAGATTCATGTGTTCGCAAATGATGTTTGGTTCTCTGCGGTGCGGTGGTTGTTTTGCTTTCTTCCCGAGAACAACAAAAAAATGCAACAAGAAAGCCTTTAAAAACGGGTTTTATTTGCCATGGGAAGAGTGACGATCATTACCTTTTTCTACCTGCAACGATAAATGCGCTAAGTAGTCTTCGCTGGTCATGGCATGAGTTCGTGGGTTTTTTTTTAGAGAAAGTGAAAAAACATATAAACCAAAAATTCTAGTTTTGTTCGCGATCATTATCATCAGCAACAAAAGTTTATTTTTTTTATCAAAATGTTTTTTTTTTTCGTTCAGAAATTGTATTGAGCCAGCTGAAAGGTTTCAATTATTAACCTTAATATATTTGGCGACTGGTGGGTATTTCTTCGAAATTATTCAAAACAAAATTTTAAAATGCCGACATTGCTTTTACCGCATTATACCTACTCAATACGTAATGCTGCCGACGAAAAGTGCAAAACCTACGCAGCAGAATTAACAAAATGAATTGCTAAGACCGACACGTCAGATCAAATTTTATCAAGACTAAATTTTAATTATTATTAGAATGAATAATCGTCGAATAAAATTAATACAATGATGTTTGGGGGTATAACATATATATATATACAATGTTTCTGTTTCCTTAAAAAAACATATTTCCTCTTTCACAGAAAACTGGCACTTTCATGTTATTTAATACATACAAAATGAGGAAAAAAAGAAGTATGTATCATACGGGCTTTACCTAGTGATTTCATAATTGAACATTCATGTCATTTTTCATCATATAAAATTCATATGCGAATTAACGAGATACATTAACAGGGTGAATTAATGGATTTGCATTCATGCCATTTTTCACCTGCTGAATAAGCAACTCTAAGTTAAATAGTGATTTCACAACTTACCGTTCATGCCATTTTCCATCACATATAATTTACTTATGAATAAACTAGTTACTCTTACATCTTGATTTCACCGTTAAATATTCACCCAGAAAATCACTTGGTGAACGCCTATGACAGCCCCATGTTAAATTCATCGATGTTTTCATACCAAATTCATGGGGTGTAGGGTGTAGCTTCCACAAATTGATGAAAATATTGGTGATTCATGCATGAATTTTTTGAAATTTCCTACTGGGTAAACCTATAAACATTCTAAATTGTTTGTTAGAGAAAAAATGACCATAAATATCTGTTGCGTTGTAAATATATTTATAGTAGGTACCTAGAGCAGCAGGCAGCGAAAAATCAGAATGCGGAAAAAGAATTTAACAGATGTACATTAATCTGGAGTACAAAAAACAACGAAAAACAAACGGCAACCTCAATAAAATATTCTTTTCAAATCATACCTTAACTCTTTCATTAACCAAATGTATGTATATTATTTGACACTTGTGTAGTATACCCAAAATAGGTATATATATATGTAAAACACACAATACCTAAATATATATATTTTTTTAACACAATCTGATCTTAATCAGCCAATTCTCATAATTATATCACAACACGATTTCTAATAATTTTTTGTAAACACGTTTTGTTAATATTATAAGGCAAGCGAACTTGGACCCCACTTCTGACTATAACACACTATCAATTCCAATTCAATAAATGCATCCACTGTTCCACGCAACGATGTCAACTCAACGAGCGCCCTCATCGATGGTCAGATATAGAATAGACATCAATCTCAATCTATCTGCACACTCGTCGAGCTACAAGGTATGTAGAACCTACACTAACACTACACTGCCATGAGCAGAAGGGATTTTGCCTGCTCATTTTCTAATTACAATAAGACCTACCAGGATTGCTCGTTAACAAGAGTGTATCATAATAGATGTGTATATTAATAAATCAAGTGCGAATTAAATAATCTACATTTTGAAAAAAATGAGTTCGAAAACTGCTAAGCATTAAGAGTATTAACACTAAAACAAAAAGCTGCAACATTGAAAAAAATTAGAGAAACAGAAACTGCATCGCAACGGAGTCAGTTTGCATTTCGAAAAGGACAATATGCAATATTAAGCTAAATTCGCAACATTTAAAAAACTTTTCTTGGCCACGTAAGATTTGCAAAATGAAAAAAGCTGTACATCCAAAAACTGAGAAAGTCCTTTACAAGTGATTTCTTAACCAACGGAAAAAAAATGGGCAACTAACGGAACAGAGAAAAAGCTAAGCGGCTGTACAAAAAAATTGGTGGCAACAATGACGGTTGTGGTATAACTAGGTACGTTTTCTAGGGACTAGTCGTACCATTTAAAAAGGGATTATAAAATAAAATTACATTGCTTCAACTATAAAAACCAGCATATTTATAACGTAGATGAAACCCATTTGTTTTAGAAGATGTTACCAAAAAAATTAGACATGTTTCGTTGTGGAAAAATTCCAATACAAAGAGTAACCTTACTGTTGGAAGGCAATGTTACACATGTTAGGTTCACATAAAATCGTTCCGTTTATTATTGGAAAGTCAAAACATCCACTTTCTCGTAATCATTTTGAAATGCCAGTAGAATACAAAAGTTCTGTCAATGCCTGGATGGCAAAATATATTTTCAAAGAATAGGTCTTTAACAGTTTAGTTCATCAAGTTAGGAAAAATCCTTCATCCAACAAGAAAAGAATTAATGGCTGAAAATGAAAACATGCAGAATGTTCTTGCCACAAAACGTTACAGCGTTGATACAATGGATGCATCAAATTCGAATAAGAATAACAAAGCTACATTTTAAATCAAGCTTGCTCTCGTCAATCATTTCCATGGAAAATGACGAAATTGATTTTCCATTGAAATATTTAAATTTACTTCAAGCACTCTTTTTGATTTCATAACCTAGGGATAAGCCGTCCTCCAAGGTTCTTAAAAAAGACATGGTGCCGTCTATTCTCAGAGAACGTCGGATAATCAGAAAAGTGACCAAACTGAATTCTTATCCTTACAATGTTTGCTGGAAATAGTAGAAAACCAGGTAACTTTCCATAACACTTGTTTTTGGACAAGAATTGGTAATACACAATTTGTTGAATGCTCATAGGTGCTCAAAGTTGATGACATCAGTGAGTAGTTACTTGATGAAAATGTTCCTGAATTAGCAGCAGGGATTTATGCTGAAAGTTATTCAGATTCTGGTGATGTATAAATCGTACCAAATGTTGTGAATCGCAAGGAGGCCATAAAATCTTCGATAAAGTCATCATTGGGCCACACAAAACCAAAATCTTTTTCAGAACTCACAATTCTGCAGAATCTCAAAGAATCTGTTTTTCAAAATGTGCTGCTCAAATCTAAGCGATTAAAATAACATTTTTTTTCAAGTTGTTTTAAAAAAAGTCGCATTTCAAAATATTTATTCATTATATCACTATATTTGCTTAGAATCATTCAAACTAATTAGTATTAAAAAAAAAAACAACTACATATTTTGCATCATGATCCAGTAACTTGCACAACCATATATCTTGAAAACTCCTGGTTTCGTACGTGTTCATGCTAACGAGCGTTCACTGTTTAATCTTAGTATGATTTTCAAAAAATAATTTTGCGGATTTTTGAAAACGGGTGGATGATTTTTTAAAAATTTCGTTCCTAAGCTTATATTGTTAAAAACATACTTAAAATTATCATACCAACATTTGTTTAGAAAAAAATTGAAGAAATGTTGTATTATAAAAAATTAAATAAACTAAGACCTTAAATAATAATGTTAACGCTCTCAAGTACTGAGGAGTCGTAACACTTTTTGGCAGCGTCGAATTAATAAGGAACTGTCCCGTAAGCAAATTGGCTTTTTCACGAGAACTGACAAAACGCTTTCCTTTCGAATATTTTTAGAAATTACCAAAAATGTATTCTTCGTCTTCGATTCATCAGCACAAGTCGATTGATTTGACTGTTCCTTTCTTTTTGATGTTTTGTGGTGAATCCAAGTTTCATCCATGGATACGTAATGGTGCAAAAACTCAGTCAAATTTTTCTAAAGCATCGCCAAACACACTTTTGAAGATTTGAAACGAATGTGTTTGTTGTCGATTGTGAAATTCTTGAGCCATATTGTTTTTTTGTAAAAAAGGCTTGGGGCCTCTTTTTTTTAATTTCAAGTCATTTTTTTTTTTGAAAATTGCCCTTCCTTCTAAAAGGAGGGAGATATAGACTCCTCCTCCGTAGAAAAAAAAAATTATTATATTAAACCACTATACAAATATCCGTTACAATTTTGTGGCTGTACTCTTCATACAAAGTGAGATCACCGCAAATACAAAAAAAAACTCATATAAAAGCAGTTCTATATAGTACTTTACAATTTTCTCAAAAACTACAATACATAAACCATTATAGTTATCAGTTTTCGATGAAAAATCAATAGGAGTAATGAATACAGGAAACCAGTTTGGTACATAGTTTCAAAATTTTTAACAGAAAGTAATAAAAACTTTTTTTATTATTTATTTTTAATTTTGAGTTTGAAATTAATATTTTTTAAAAACTGTCTATAGGAATTCTTAAATTTTGGAAAATGTGATAGAACGGACTTCTGGCTTAAAAATAGTGGCGCAAAAATGTAAACAACCTATTATTAAGACCTTAACACGATACTAGTTGCAAGTTACTCTATTCATAGTAGTCTACTAACTTTTCATAAATTTTAAACCTTTTGTTAACTAGTAAAATGCTAATGAAGCAGATAGCAAAGCATTTGTAGGGTTTGAATTTTGATGAACACAATTATTGTGTTTATGCGTTGTAAATTGATTATATGTTGATCGAAACCCAACATGTGCTCTAAATAAGTATTCGATGTTTATATTTTGATGAAAGGGCACGGTAGTGCCCAGCCAAGTCCTGGCACTACACCCTATTAACATAAACAAACTCAGGCGATTTTCGACCCCCTTCTAACTTCACTAACAATACAGTCAGGAACTTCAATGTCTCAGCATTTGCTAAGCTCACCAGGCTTAGGCAACTCGCCAAATTCTTTAGCTTTAGTGGTTCCCGAGTTATAAGACTGCAAAAATCGCAAATATTGTAATTAACTGACTGACTCACTCACTCACTCACTGACAGATCATCAAAATTGTGGCGCACTTCCGACATCGTAGAATCTTGTAATTTAGCACAACGGTAGGCCTTGTGGTATGTACAAAGGAAAAAATCGAAAATTTAAGATTTTCTATTCAGGGGGCGTGGTACCCGCCCATTTCCATAGAATTGGTATAAATTATTTATAGCACTTCTAATTGTTGTGGAGTAATGCAATTTGGTACAGCGGTAGGGCTAAAAGTGCAGGCAAAGGCCAAATTCTAAAATTTGAGATTTTACATTCAGGGGCGTGGAACCGCCCATTTCCATTGAATTGATACCTTGGCTTTAATTGTGTTGGTTTACTTGGCAAGTTTTCATTTCAAAATTGAGTAATTAGGTAATTAAAGAAAACTTGTCAAGTAAACCAACACAATTAAAGCCAGTAATCATAAAATACAAGACTTCTCTGATAATTTTGAGGTTCTTCCATATAACTCTACTTAAAATATTTGATATTTGACATTAATAAGCTTAGAAATTGGCGTAATTTTAGATCTCACTACTTTTCACGGCTGACTTGTTACGCAAAGGTTTTGTATAAATACGAACTTGGCTCCTTTTTCAACATTTATGTTTTTGGTGTGATCATTTTAATTTCATTATTGACAAAAATAAAAAAAAAATTGACACCAGCAGGACTCGAACCTGGGCATCCCGCGTGCAAATCCGATATAGAGTTAGATCGGGTAATGTGGAGTACCCTAACTATTTTCGGCTATATTTTTAAAAATAAATCCTAAAAGCGTTATCGTTCATTGAAATATTGGATTTATCTCAAATGCATTAAATATTTGCAAAAGTTTGACAATAGTGAAGGGTAATGTGGGGCCCATAGTGCGGGTAATGTAGAGTAGTGCTTCAATTTACCAGAAATAGAAATTGATATAGATATTTCCCATTATATGAATGAAATTTTTACCTTTTATGGTTTATTCGGCATTTACGTACCTATTTATATAAACACAAAAACAAAATTCAATAAATTTATCATTTTATTTCAAGAAATAAAATTAAAAAATGGTGGTTAATGTATTTATATAATTTGAAGCAAAACAATAAAATTCAGTTTATGCATTCATAAAACAATACATAACGAGCACGAATAAGGAATACTTATTAAAATTGAGACGTTATTTTTGGAGGTACGCACATTTAACGCGGAGCAAAATAGTATATCGACCACACATTAAAACAAAAATGTCGAACTGCGTAAAACCTACAACTCATGGACACGTGGCAATGAATGATTTGCCTCTCTGCTAAAGAGAATTATCGCGTATCAGCAATAACAGATCTCTTACTCTTCCAGGAAAAAGAGAAATGCAGGGGTCCACATTAACAGCCTACTCCACATCACCCGATCTTACACAACTATCAGAATGACATGTGGATTTAGTACGATATTAAAAATTTAAAGTAGCCATTTGGTGATTTTAACTTTTTAAATTTAAAGAAATTTTAAGAAGATAATACGAAACTAAACTCGTTTTAAATTAGCAAAATCCTCTTTTTAATCTAGTATCATACTAAAAATGATTTAACATATTACTAAATCGTTTAAAATTTTGCGCCATTATTTTTAAATATTTTTTTTTTCATTTATAAACCCTCCCCTCCTATATTAAAAATATTTGTAACTAACAGTTCTACAAGAATCTAATTTTATTTTTTTTATTTTAAAGAGAAGGAAAATTTATAAAAATGTGTAAAAAGAAGGCACTGTTTGCCGAAACAGATGAAACCTAAGCTATAGAATAAAAATAAAAATTTATGGTGATTAAAAACAAATGGTTATATAAAACATATGACTAAAAAAGCAATGATTCAAAATAGCTTTTAACGGCCCTTAGTCCACAAAATTTGCATTTCGTCCCGGCGATCTCACTTGGAATCAAATCATCAGTTGGTTAGTGAGCGCCTTACCAAAAAGCAATATTATATTATTTAAGAAAAATAAAGCAATTTTAATACATACTAATTTGTCTTAAATTAATTAAATAATTTTTTGTTTTTTATATAATAATAAATTATAAATAATAAAAACCTAATAATAATAATTTAAAAAAATCAATTAAATTAATAAAAAAGAGCAAAATAACGACATCTAGCTTTCTCTTAAATTTTTTATCAAGCGTTCAATAACTTCGCCTCTAGGTACTGATATGGTAGTGTATATTTTTATGCAGGTGCAACAAGCAGGCCTGTAAGTCGATCCTTCCCCATTTTCGACCGCAACCACGTTTTCAATATCAGCAAGGTCGAAAAAGACACATTACAGGATCAACAAAAACGAAGGTCATAGTTCCTCAATATTTCTGGGAAAAAACGGGTCCGCAAGTCGTTCAAAACTCCCTCCAATATTGGTACATACATACATGTGTAGATGTTTTTTAAAAAGTACTCCTTCACATCAGAAGCCGGTTGTTTCGCCCTCATCGTCTACCTTGCAACAACATTGGTTTTGAAATTTCGATATCCAATAAATCTGCTACTTCTCCTATTTCTTGGAATATACTTGAAAAATAAGTAGTAATAATATAAAATGTTATTTTAAAAAAAAAACTGTCAAATATGCTTAACTATAATATGTAATTTCACTTAGCAACTTAAGCAGTATATATATTAGGGCTTACACTAAAAATAATCACATTACAGAAAAAATACAAAAATATCAACAACCTAATTCAAGAAGCAATATATGATGAATGTTTGGTAACTTGAATTTTGTTCACCAATTTTCTTCAGGAAAATATGAAAATTACTAGTACTCGCAAGAAACTCAACGTTACCAAACACATCAATATAGTTAAATAAAGTAATTGCAAATTGAAATGTATTCTTAAAATTTTTAAATTCCTTTTTACTTGCGATTATAGGTACTATGCTCAGTTCAATTTATATTTCCAGTACAGGGAAGATAGGATATTTGCCTTTCACCCTTACTATTATTGATTTCAATAAGCTATCTCTATTTCTATAAAGCGTTCCCATTTTCCATGGTTGCCGTAGTAAGTATTATAAATTTTCATTTTCCCTCTCAAATGCCAGTAGGGCTACCAATTGTTAATGTAGATTTCATGAACAGAAACATGTACTTACATCGTAAACTAAATCTAAAAAAATTAAACTAAATCCAAATAAAAATAAATCTATTTTCCTCTACATCACCAAGAAGTAAGATATTAGGCGTTTTTAAGAGTTGCCCAGAAGGCCTAATCTATTTTAATGTGAAAATAAATCACAGAAAAAAACGTAAGAATATGGTATAATAAGGAACTTGTGTCCTTCGGAGAACTGGTAGCCATTTTAAATGTAAATAAACACAGCACAAAAATTATAATATCACCTCAAATTGCACCGCACTATTTTAAATATTATATTTATATACACGAAACCTTCTGCATTTTATTTCTATTTTCATGAACAAAAAATCCTTTGTTTATTTAAATATGCAATTAATTAATTGACCGAACTCTATCAAAAACTTGCTCAAATAGTAATTTTTTTCTTAAAAAACTACCCAACAAATAATAATATATAACTGCATTTTAACAGTTTTCAAAAAAAAAAAAAAAAAAACAAAAGATGTAAGCAGAAAACCACGCACAGCACCTTTCTCCTTAAACTGAAAAAATACCCTCGAAAGCTCTAAGAAAGCTTCGATTCTGAAAGCGCCATAGCGAAATCCAAAGAAATGTTATGCTTTTAAACAACATTTACCGGGATAATAATTAGAATGCATATCGTTGATTTGAGGTAAATATTTACTCGTAGTTTATTTTAATGTTATTATTTTTTTCCTTTTAAGCTTATAAAGGGTTATCCATTTTGCAGTTTCAAAAGTGTTGTATATATTTTACAGTTGAAAGTCTGAAATTTCCGAAAATGGATCGCTTAACTATCGCACAACTCATAAAAATTGTTAAAAACTACTACATAAATAGTGATTCTGCCACAGCCACATATCGTGCTTTAAGAGGAGATTATGGTTTACATAATCGTTCAACTACGCAAGCAAATGGCAAAATTGTGAAGAAATTTGAAGAGACTGGATTGGTTACAGATATTGTAAGGCCTGTGCATCATCGTTTCGCTCGTACCACTGAAAATATCGCTCCTGTAAGTGAAAGTATTGCCGAAGACCCGAATGTTTCTATTCCTCATCGTTCTCAGGAATTAGGACTGTCTTACCGCACATTTTGGTGTATTTTGCATTTGGATCTACACCTACATACATATAAAGTCCAGCTCACACAACAACTGAAGCCAGCTGACCATTCACAACGTCATAGATACGTCGAATGGGTGCTTGAACAATAGGCGGTGGACGGCGATTTTTCAAACAACATTTTCTTCAGCGGCGAAGCACATTTCTCACTCGGTGGGTATGTTATTAAACAAAATTGTCGTATTTGGGGTTCTGAGAATCCTCAAGTAATTAAAGAGAGGCCATTACATCCACGAAAAGTCACTGTTTGGGCGCTCTTTGGTCCGGAGGTGTGATTGGACCTTACTTCTTCGAAAACGACGATGGAACGACTGTCACCGACAATTCGGAGCATTATGGTTAGATGATAACCGACTTTTTTTTGCCTCCTATTGAAAAATACGACTTAGAGAATATGTGATTTCAACAAGACGGTGCCACTTGCCACACAACTCGAGCGAATATGGTCTTATTGCAAGAGACATTTCCTGGCCCCTTAATTTCTCGTCGTGGCGATATCAACTGGCTACCAAGATCATGCGATTTGACACCGCTGGACTGTTTTTTGTGGGGCTACGCGAAAGACCGTGTTTATGCAGATAAACCTTTAACTATTGAACACTTGAAAACCAACATTCGACAAGTTATGGCTCAGATACCACCCAATATGTGTCAAAAAGTGGTCGAAAATTACCTCAATAGAATCGATGCTTCCAACAATTCTCGTGGTGGTCATTTAAATGATGTAGTAATTCACACATAATGTCAACGTTCAAACATTATAATAAAAAAGAAATATCATGAAAAATAATATTTTATATGTGTTTTATTTACGTCTACTTTTGAAACCGCAAAATGGATAACCCTTTATAAGACGTGAAATTACCTCAAAAAATGTAACTATCTGGCATCACTGATTCGAATGACTTAAAACTTTTTTTAATAGTATATATTTTTTATAAGTATATACATAAACATACCCATCTTTTGGATATAAAATTCAAAATAGAGCTTTAACAATGATTGGCGATATAGTGGAAACATTTACAACTCTAGGACGGCATTGAAATATTATATGTCTCATTATTTTATCGCTATTATTATAATCATAGAGAATGTACTAGAGAAATACCCAGTTGCATTCCTCGCCTTAAACTATTCAAATGTAATACTCGCCCCTTTTAGAATGCTCATCAATTTACCATTGAGCCCAACCTCGGACGTACTGTTAAGTACAAAGATTGTTTCTTTTACAACGCAAATGTGGAATACTTTACCTGGCTCTATTTTTCCCCCTTATTTAGATATTCAGAAATGCAAAACTAATGTGCATCGAAAGGGCGCCCCATGGTGGAATACAAATCTGTCAAAATTAAGATCCAGGGTTAGAAAGCTCACAGAACTGACTAATTATAACAAAGAAATAAGGAAAGCTAAAAGAAACAGTTCCACGTCTTTCTGTGAGGGAATTTCCTAGGAGCTTCACAGAAAATGAAGAGCAGAGGGTGACTCTGCTACTCAACACGCATTTTCCAGGCAGTCTACCAATGGTAGAACACTCAATAAAGAGAATACCTCTCAAGCCAAACAAAGAAGACTGGAAGACTGCAGCAACCATATGCTCAGGAAAAAGTATTGAGTGGGCGATTAGCACCTTTCAACCATTTAAGCCACCAGGGGTATATGGTATCTTGCCAGGTAAACAATACCTCCCATGATGCAGTCAACGAAGCTCTTGTTAGGAAGTGTGTACCCATCACCATAACCAGATGGATTAGAGAAATGTTAGTCAGTAGAACAGCGGAGGCAACAGCAGGAACTACGGTTCAGAGCATATTCACCACAAGAGGATGTCCTCAGGGAGGGGTATTATCACCCTTGCTGTGGAGTCTTGTAGTGGACGAACTGCTAGAAAATCTGAACTCCCAAGGTATACATGTGTATTGGCGTTGCCGATGATATAGTTATTACAGCCCTAGGGAAGTTTGAAGAAACTTTATGTGATATAATCCAACGAGGATTAACAATCACAAGGAAATGGTGTCTTTCTGTAGAACTAAAGATCAACCCTACAAAAACCACGATTATACCATTTACCAAGAAAAGACTTCTACCACACACGAAACCTATCCGGGTAGCTGGCGAAGTAATAGACACAAAGAGGGAGGTAAAATACCTAGGTATCACACAAGATAGTAAACTCCTTTGGAACAAACATGTAGAATCAACCGTCGGGAAAGCCACAAATGCCCTAATGATATGCAAGAGACTTGCAGGCAAATCTTGGGGTTGCAAACCGAGAATCCTTAGATGGATGTACACCATGATGGTAAGACCCATCAATACCTATGGTGCGGTCGCATGGCACAAACGAACCGAAATATTAACAACTAAGAAATCCCTAGAGAAAGTACAAAGGATCGCATGCTTAGTCATAACTGGGGCAATGAGAACCTGCCCTACATCAGCCATAGAGTTTATACTTCATCTGTCTCCTCTACATGGGGTTATTGGAAGTGCTGCAAAGGGAGCCATTATGAGATTTGCCAAAGAGGGAACTGGGACTGGCAAATGTATAGGTCCCAGGGAAAGAGACAACATTCAGAAGTCTTTAGTAACAGACCTTATTGACATTCCAAGAGATGGTACGATTAAAAAATATAACTTCGAGAAAAACTTCCAAACGAAGTTAAGTAGCAAGAAAGAGTGGGTAGCGGAAACTGTTAACCACACTCTGAAAGCAAACATCATCAAGTGGTACATTGATGGATCGAGAACATCGGAAGGGACTGGTGCAGGAATATTTGGGCCAAGAACCAAACTTTCCATACCGATGGGACAGTCTACTAGTATTTTCCAAGCTGAAGTACAAGCTATAGGAAAATGTGCAGATCGTAACCTCGAGAAAAATTACAATAAAGAAAATATTGCCATCATGTCAGACAGCCAAGCCGCACTCAAAGCTTTGAGCTCCTACTCTATCAGTTCTCAACTGGTATGGGAATGTGTAAATGAACTCGGCAAAAATAATACTGTCACACTTCATTGGGTACCTGGCCACGTAGGTGTCCAGGGTAATGAGGAGGCAGACTCCTTAGCAAAAATAGGTGCGTAGACTCCCTTATAGGGGCCTGAACCACAGGCGGAATAGGAGAAAATGTGATTAGAAATAAGATCAAAAAAGAAGAGGAGTCCATAAAATCCAACAATTGGATAAAACTCCCCAAACTGAGACAGTCCAAACTACTACTTGGAAATTATAACCAACAACGTTTCACAGACTGTATAACCTTAAGCAGGAACAACCTCAGAATAATAACGGGTCTCCTCAGAGGACACTGTAAATTAAAAAGACATCTAAACATCCTTGGCTTAGTAAGTAGTGCCACATGCAGGTTCTGTGATATAAAAGAGGAAACGCCGGACCATATTCTGTTCAATTGTGATGCACTTGTTAATCAAAGGAAAAAACGCCTTGGACGAAACCAGGTGGAAGAGAGTGACTTACCATCTTTAAAAATGCTTCAAATACTCAATTGAGGGAAATAAATTTGGAGGAAGAGCTGTAAAATGCTCTATCATTATCCAGCTCTTAACGGGGGCACAATATATCACAAGGTCGCAGTGCAACAACCCCATAGTAATATTCATTCATTCAATGTGCATCGATATCTCTTGTTAAATCCTTCTCTATTGATCATTTTAAGGGTAGTCAAAACCTCTTTAGTGCGCGCATCATTATAAAAAAAAGTAGGAAAATACATCTCGTTTTCTCTACAGAGTTGGAGAGAGATGTGAATACTGGAACGTAGGAAAAAGTAGCAGGAGCAAATAATCTTTACTCTATCATAGGCTAAGAGGTTGGTTGTTTTATTTTGTTTTTGTTTTTTAATTCCAATCTGCAAATTTGATTGAAATTATCTCATTTCACTTACAAAATTGTATGGGAAATTCGATGTTCTTATCAAACGAATTGCAAATAAAACTCAATTTTAGGAACAGCTTTGTTAATAATCTCTTATATATTTTTTTATGAAAAGTTTTCTATGTTGGAGCGTAAAGATGACCAACACTTTTAATGATCATAGTGATGTTCACCTGTATTCATGTTTTCAAGCTTAATTGTTGAATTTTATTTTCCCGCGGTGGAATATTTTTCAATTTAATTTAATTTAAGGTTTATCAATAAAGTTCACTAACTTACAACAACCATTCATTTTTCTTGTTTTGTTTTATTTGTTGTTACATTGTGAATAGGTTCCAAAACTATAGGTATACTATTCATACACATAATGTACACATACATGTATTATTTAATATATTCGATTTTTTCGTATCAAGGTATAAATAGTTTAAGGAAAATTTGTCTATAAAAATCACAAAATTTACTCACAGAGTTATTTTCAATTGGCCAGTTTTTATTTGTTTTTGTTTAAATACGTAGAGTCGGAGATCTAACTGATAAAAAGCATATAATGTGTTCATAGGCACTCGTTGGGTAAATTTAAACGAACTTCATCCAAAAAAAATCCTTAAGGCAATGATAAATTGATTCAAAATGTCGGTTAAACATTTTAGGATTCTTTTCGCATTTTCCGGAAGCCAACCAATTTGGACACAGAAGAAACAAAAATGTTACTCGCGTGCTGATTGCTTCACAATAATTACTTGTTGATAACAAGAAAATAAAATTGAATGATAACATTTGTGTATTCCCTTGAAAATTATTTATTTAGTTATCAAATTTGTGGTTCAGGCGGCTTGTCCGAAAAAAAAAAAACAAAATACCGATGAGGAAACTTCAAACAGTAACATTTGGAGCTGATAGTTTTAGAGCATTTTCGAGAAGCACTAAAGAAGCAATTTCTCCTGGTTGCAAGAATTTTGGTTGCAAAGAAGAAGTTCGATTAATTTGCCCTGCCCTATGCTTATACATACAATAATTATTTACACTCCCTGTATTTATGTACATTTAAAAATATTTTTGTTCTTAATCATCAGCATCGCAATATTCCCATTCGATGCTGTAGTACTTTTTGCTAGTTTCCTTTAACCACAAATTGGCACAATACATGCTGCAGAAGTTGCACGTGAATATGATCTTCGATGTACTGCTCCGCCTAAATATAAAAAAAAGTAGAATATTAAATTAATGTTATAAACTGTTTAATTCAATTATAAATTAATAACCTTTTGACAGGCATAAAATAATACGATGTATACAGTGGGTTGAAACAATTTCTGTAGGTGCAGCGGGCAATTGGACCGTTTCTTATATGATCACCCATATATTTGGTTGGCAGTGAGTTGAGAAGTAATTCATTTTTGTAGATAGGCAAGAAAAGATTCAGGTAATTCAAAGAATGTAAACAATCATCATAGAGTGTTATTCGGTTCTCAGTTGAAGGAACAGGAAAGACTTCCAAGGTACCAAATGGAAGTAATAATTTTGTATTGGTGGCCTTTTCGCGAACAAAGAAGAAATGAGGATGCTCAATATTTCTAAAAAAGTTTTTTTTTATGGATATAGTAAGTATTAAGTACATTCAAATTATATTAAAAAAAAATTAAAATTAAAAAAAAATCTGTAAAAAAAAAATATGAATTATATATACATATATACAGTGTACTCTCTCCTTACGGACACCTTCCATAACCAGACACTTCTAATAACCGGTCAGAAATCAAAGAACGGAAATAAATATAACTACGATTGTTCATATCAAAAGTTTTCTTCTCATAACCGGACACGGCCACCAATTTTAATAACCGCCATATAATATCGCTCTCCCTTAACCGAACAAAACAAATCTATAGGGGTATTCACGATTTGGTGTACCAAGTCTTGTAAAATTGTAAAATTTTATTTTTTTATAACAGACTGTGAACACACCTTTTCTAATCTGTAGCAACACTGAAGCATTTGTCAAAATCTTTATCACATTTGTTCTGAAGAAGGTGTAGTTTGTGTTAAAAAAATCGTACACCCTTGTACGAGTATTTTTCTGTTACAATAGGGTTCGGGTATTGTAAAAGTGTAAGATTTTGACATTCAGTATATTTTGTTGTTGTAGTGCAAAAAAATGCTACACTTTTACACTTTTACAATGATACAAGGCCAGATACATTGGATCGTGAATACCCCTTATGTATGGCGTTGTGGAACGTTGTTTTGATTTGTTTTATTCTTTTTACTTGCTATTATGGGTACTAACGGGTGATTTTTTTGCTACTTGGTTTTTGACGTTTATATTTTTGACAGATCACACATGACAAATTCCACGAACATTTGACATTTCGATTCAGTATTGTTTGCCATTTCATCATGAATAGACTTACGCCTGAACAACGTTTGCAAATTATTGAAATTTATTATCAAAATTCGTGCTCTGTGAAAAATGTGTTTCGCAAGCTTCGTCCGTTTTTTTTTCCGCTCATTTTTGGCTAAATGGATACGTGAATAAGCAGAATTGCCGTATTTGGAGTGAAGAGCAGCCAGAGGCAATTCAGCAGCTACCAATGCATCCCGAAAAATGCACTGTTTGGTGCGGTTTATGGGCAGGCGGCATCATTGGGCCGTACTTCTTCAAGGACGATGAAGGCCGCAGGGTTACGGTCAATGGAAAAAGGTACCGTTCGATGATAACAGATTTTTTTTTGCCGAAAATGCAAGAATTGAACTCGGTGGACATGTGGTTCCAACAGGACGGTGCCACATGCCACACTGCACGCGAAACCATGCATAAATTGAGAGGCGAATTTGGTGAGCAGTTGATCTCACGTTTTGGCGCAGTCAATTGGCCACAAAGATCATGTGATTTGACCCCGTTAGACTATTTTTTGTGGGGCTATGTTAAGTCTATTGTCTATGGGGACAAGCCAAACACGATTGCTGCCTTGGAAGCCAACATTGAACGCGTCATTGGTGAGATTCCGGCCGAAATGTGTGAAAAAGTTTGCCAAAATTGGACCTTCAGAATGGACCACCTGAAGCATAGCCGCGGGCAACATTTAAGTGAAATTATTTTTAAAAAGTAAATGGCAGAAATTGATTTATCGATCCAAATAAAAATTTCATTCACTTTTTACAAGTTTCTGTGTTTTTGAATTTTCAAAAACCAAGCTCTTAAAAAATCACCGTTTATAAGGCAAGCTAAGTATTCGTAAAAAAAAATTTTTTCCTAACCATCAAACATGACATTACGATCATCGAGAACACCAAAAAAGTGGGTCCACCAATTCCGTCTGTCTGTCTGTGCTCGAGTCTGCAGCCTAAAATGTTCTTTGGATTTGATTCAAACTTGGTATATAATATTTTTTCGGTAATATGCCCACACGTTTTTTTTATGTTTTTAATTTTTCTTCAAAACGGCTCCAACGATTTTTATAAACAAAAATCAGTTCATTAATGAAGGGAAAGGATATTTGACGATAATTTTTTTTTTTTTTTGGAAAAAACCATTTTTGTTGGTTTTCGATTTTCTGGGAAACGGTTAATTTAATTTTTTTACGCAGAAGCTCCTAGAAAGTTTAAACACTATTGTAAGCCAACATTTTTGAAACAAATTTTTGTTTGGAAATTAATTTTTTTTTTAAACTCAAAATTTCGAAAACGACTCAATAGATTTTTGCGAAACTACGTAATAGTCAAAAAAAACTATTTTTCTAAAATAAAAAACAACGCTACCTTCTATACAAATGTTAAGAAACCGTTAGGAAAAAAAATTCTCAAAAACGGCTCCAAGAATTTTTATAAAAAAAAACGTGTGTGTTCTTAAATTATTACAGGCCACTTTTAAATATTTTATTTTTCGTACTTATTCCCGTACTAATTTTAACAAAAAAAAATCAACTGTTGCTTGTACTTGTACATTGTTACCCGGCAAAAAAAGCATTTAAGACTTTAAGAAATTAGATATCTAAAGTTTTACATATTTTATGTTTTGCTTTTTAATCTGAGCAAAATCTGGTTACAAAAATTTAAGAAGCGGTACAATTTAGCTTTTCGAAAAAAATTCTGAGTAAGCAGCAAATGTTGACTAAGCCGATGTTGTTAGCTACGATAGTAAAGACATTTTTTCGAACTCTTCCTGATAAAACATATTGGTTGAAAAATGAAAAGTACTCAGGTGGTAAAATGGCTAAAGAAAGACTCCCAATCTTGCATTATGTTAACATGGCCGGTGAAAAAGGAAAGTTATAAAGTAGTAACTTGGCGATCAAATAAAAAATCTTGTATGACATGTGAACTAATGACAGTAGTCATTGACCGAAACAATTACCTTGGGGTTGCAAACAGTGACCACACTGGAGCCCAACACAAAACAGATTTGTGTTGTGTTAGAACTCACAAACATGTTTGCTTGGCTCGCAGGGACAGATACAGGGACAATTAGTGATATGACCGTAACTGAACATATTCATACAGTCGGGCTTGAAGGGCCGTGTGTTAGGCAAGTAATCAAGTATGAACCTGTTTGGGTTACGGATCATGAACTGTACCAGTCTGAGCTGCTTGACTTCAAGGAAGAATAAAATACATTAAAAATTAATCTTTATACCTCGTCTATTGTATGTATCTACTACATATTTCTTTTTTAAAGGATGCCATTTTTTTTGTTCCCCCATAACCGGACACCTCCAATATCCGGACAAATTTCTCCGTGCCATTAGTGTCCGGTTATGAGAGAGCTCACTGTATGTATATTTTACTTTATTTAATAATAAACTAATCAATTTTTTGTAGACGGAAGAAATTTTCAAGAATTAATGTACATGGTGGTAGGTAAGGGCCACAAAAGGCTAGAGAGAGTAGGTTCAGTTAAGCCAATAAAAAAATCCAAAAGAAATTATTTTAAATCAACAGTAAAACTTACAATGCCATGATGTACCTTTTTGGAAATCCATATATCCCTTCTTTAGTTTTAATTTTAAATTAAGTTGTGTTAGAACATAGTTTTATAAAAGTTAATTTTTGAACTCTAAATTTTGAAAACTAATTCTTAAATTTTTTTTTTGTAATTAAGTGTAACTTTCGTTTTCAAAATTCAATGCTCTTACTAATTTTCAATAAAAATCAAGAAACTGGAGGACTAAAATTTATCTTAGTTTTTGAGAAATTAAAAAAAATTAAAAGTACTTTTTGGTTTTCCCAAATTTGATCTGCTCTGGTCAATTATTAAATTATTACCGGAAAGGTTCCCCAATAGGAAATGTACCAACTGTTTTTTTTTTGTGTGAAAACTGATTATTTTTTATTGTTTTCGAGTGTATAGGTATCTACATCACTATATAATAAATTCAATTAACACACGATCAACCTAAGATTTAAAACCTTATTATTACTAGGATTAGATTAACTTTAAAGTTGCGCAGAGTTGCTCACCACAATTATTTGTTTATTGCTCGCAACATTTACTTACTTGAACATGCGCATCTTAGAACGTGTTGCCGGTAGGCAAAAATTGTGTACGTCGGGTATAAAATATTTGTTTTCAACTGTAGAAATTCAAATCAACATTAATACCAACTTATATTCATTTCAAATATCAACAAATATAAACCGAACAGATAGACATGTTAAATCTCATTATAATCTGCTTATATCTTCTGTATTATGAGAGTGCGCGGGTAAGTGGTTACATCCCTCCTGAGGCATTCCTCTATTTAGACAGTCGAGGGCTGATACAGGATGGAGGGGCGGTTCCGCTCATCTACCACGTCAGCCGGAAAACTGTGGATAGGCGACTCCTGTATAGTCGAGACGTCATCGCTCAAGGTGGAGAAGAGCGCCTTCGGTTCAGTAGGACTGTGTCCGATCGGGACCGGAGGGATAGGGCGAAACAGGAGAACCAGTTCTGGTGGCTCTCTGAACAGCATCGTGATATTGAAAGTCGATGAAGATATTATATCTTGGCCGACTTACATAGATTTAGGGTAATTAGGTATATGGAACAGTCAGGGTGGCACCAAAAAAAAAAATTAAAAATATGTATGTATGCGGGGGCATACGTGCATGTATCTGCGTGTTCTGTACATGTATGTGTGTACGTATATGTATGTGCGTATGTACATGTGTGGGTGGGTTGCATGCTGGTGTGTGTCTGCATGCATATAAAAAATAAACAAACAAAAAAATTAGAAAAACGAAAAAAATGCTGCTGTGGCTGTTCTAGTTTTTAAGTAGTTATAAGTATTATTAGGTATTTTAAGTAGTTTAAGTTATTTTTAGTTAGTATAAGTTAGTTTTATTTAGTTTTAATTATTTTTAATATATATTTAAGTTTAGTTTATAGGTTAAAAAAAAAAAAAAAAAAAAAAATGATCAGATACCAAATTTTTTGTATAAAAGTTTCTTGAAATATAAAATAAATAAAAAAAAAATTAGATTTAATTAAAATAGTTTTTAGGTCGAAAGACATTAGTTGTAGGAGTTATTGTTTAATTTAGAGCGCCCGTAAAGGCCCAGTAAATTAGTTGTAAGCTATTGATAATTAGGCTAGTTTTAAACATTTTTGTCTAGCTTTAAGATAGTTATAAGTTAATATGAAATAAAAAATGAATTTAAAAAAAAAAAAAAAAAAACGTGTTGCCGGTAGGCAAAAATTGTGTACGTCGGGTATAAAATATTTGTTTTCAACTGTAGAAATTCAAATCAACATTAATACCAACTTATATTCATTTCAAATATCAACAAATATAAACCGAACAGATAGACATGTTAAATCTCATTATAATCTGCTTATATCTTCTGTATTATGACCTTTTTACATCATCTAAAAAAATTAGAAACTATTCTGGAAATGAAAATATATGAAAGTCCTACTGCAGGTCCAGGTCTACAGTCATTTGAAGTGATGCACATATAAAAAAGGTTGTAGATCGTTTCTCGAAACAAAAGAGAATAATATATATTGTAATTCAAATAGAATGGTACAACATTTTAAACATTTAAAACCTACTGTAAGCTATGTAGTTTTAAGATAGAAGCCAACTCTAGTTTTTTTCGAATTTTAAACAACAAAAAGTATACTTTAACGTTAAAGATCTTTTCTAACTTTAAAAATAACAAAACGCTTCTATTTAAAGTATACTTTATCCAGTTGGTGTTTGACATTTGATAACGAACAAATTTAAGAAAAATGATTTTTAAAGATTTTGAGTTTTTAAGAAGCCAAACCGCTTTTTTATAATCCGGATTTTTATTATCTCGTTTCGAAAAATCGTGTTTTTTTATCATTCCGTTGATTACATTCTCACTTTTGTTCTAATATTGTAAAACAAAATCATGGAATTGTATGAAGAGACATATGTAGGTACATACAATACAAAGACGCAATAGGCGCGTTAAACTGAAACTCTCATAAGTTATTAGAAGAGTTGTTAAGCTGTTCAAAATGACCAACAAATTTGATAAGGACTCGCAAATAAATGACTTTTTTTTAACTAAAATCGTGTTTTTCCTTAAACAAGTAAAGGTATTGTTTAAAATTTTGCGCCAATGTTATTTTAAGGTAAGAGCAACATTTAAGGAAATTAAACGTAAAAAAACAACTTAATTTTTAATAAAAGGAGTGGGCCTTAAACACAACTACATATATATAAAAACGGCCCAATACATAGTATTTACCCTGAACACAACTTGAAAAATGCTTGCCCGACTACAGGATTTTAATTACTTGCGATATAGGAGGATCGAGACTGTAATCAAACTTGACTTACGATGATCTAGAAATGGGGGTCCCGCAATTCCATCTGTCTGTCTGCCTGTCTGTTGATCGATCTACAGCCTAAATGGCTGAAGCGATTTTCTTCAAACTTGGTACTTTTCTAACATCTTAATTATCTCGAAAACGGCTCAAACTATTTTGATAAAAATAATTGAGTGCAATACTTTAGGTAGAGTCTATATATTTTGGTCATAATTTTTTTTTCAACATATTTTCATATTAACGGTACCTGCCATACAACCTTTTTTTTATTTTCGGCTTTCTTATAAACGGCTCTACTGATCTCGATCAAATTTTTTATATATGTAGGATGTCTTTCGAATTATAAATAATACTGCATACAAAAATGTTCAAAAAATATTTTTGGGATTTTTGACAAAAAAAAATATTATTTTACGATCCAGTCGTGCATTTAATTTTATCTGACATAAGCGGAAAAACTATTTTAGAATTGTTTTACTTTGCCAGATCTGATTTTCTTTCTTTTCCAATGGCTTACGTGTTTCTTATTTAGATAAGCCATTCTGCAAAAACATGCTAGCTATTCTAAGCAAATTGGATGCACCTTGGTCAAACAGAGCAAATTCTCTGCCGTAATGAAAAATTATCCGGAAGTTATGATTTTTTAATCGAAATAGCAGAAAGTGCATAATTTTTTTGAAAATTCAAGTTTCAAAGCAACTCAACTAAGTAAACGCATATACAACTTCGTTTTGTCAAAGATTATTTGAAATAAGTTTTTAGGAAAAAAATGTTCTTTCAAAAGTGCTTTAGTTTAAACCCATGAACTTTTTACCATGCTTAGAACATTTAGATAAGCTGCGGCAGTGCCGTTGTGAGCAATCTTTATTTGAAGCATTATACAAGAACGCTACAGAAATTACTACAAAGAAGAATACAAGTAGATTTCATTGCGTCTGAGTCGATGAGGTTGCATGGTCGCCCATTTCTCAGTCTGAAACAATTGATCCAAAATTTTAATTAAAAGTAATCGATGTGACGTTACCTTTTTTCGATGAGCGTTTTGGACTGCACGGTATCAATATCTGAACGAAAACTTCGTGTTTCTCTGCAATATTTCAAAGAATGTGGAGTTTAAGAATTGCGAGAAACTTGAAGCAATTTCAACAGCCAGATCTCTTGAGTGAAATTAATATATTCAACCAAACGTCTACTCTTACTGATCTCAATACGCTAACAATTTTAAATTATTATGCTTTAAACCATTTGCTTGAATTGTATCCAAATTAAAAAACTGCGTTAACGTTTCCTGTAAATGTTGTTACAGGGGAAGCTAGTTTTTCAAAATTTAAAATGATAAAATCTTATTTAGGCAGGAGGCTGAACTTTGACTGAAAAGCGATTAACAGTCATGGCAACGATTTGCATTGAAAAAGACATGCTGAAGAAGAATAAATGTCTACGAAATTAGCAAAACTGAAATCTCGAAGAGCAGCATTATAATCTTAATATTTTTTTAAAATTATTGAAATTTATTAAATAAATTATTAATTTGTACGATTTTGGTTTTTTAAGCTTTGGGTCGGCTAAATTATAATTTACCTAAGGCGGCAAAAGCCACAGGCTTGGAACCGCTCGCCAAAATTTGTAAAATCTCCACAGATTTAAAAATTACCCAGATCCGATTGCTGCGGAACGAAATCAAGAGATAGTTGCACTTTTTAGTTCTCGCAATCCAATTTTTGAACAGAAAAATTGAACAAAATTTATAAAAATCTTACTTATTAAACTTAAAGTAATCGCTTATAAATACTTTGAGTACAATAAAAATTATAAAACAAAAATCCGGGTCTTCCCGAATTTTTCTCCTGTATGTCCTCCCTTTTGGGTCAATACAAATGCATAAGATGCAAGACCGTGAAAATCGAACAATCCGTTCTCGAGTTATGAGCTCACACTCGTACGCCATTTTCTTTTATGTATACGCATAGATGTAAACATTACAATACATACATACATATGAATGTACATATTTTTTTTTTAATAAACACGCACTAAAGGGGTTTTGGCTACCCTTTATATGACAAGCACAGTGCGAGCTTTAGAAAAATAGGGAAGGATTAAAAAGGAGATACCGATGAACATTACTTTTGAAGTTCATAATATCAAAATGAGCGGGAAAAGTAGAGCCTGGTAAAGCATTCCACATACGTGTTGTACGACTAAAGAAATAATCTCTGTACTTGGCAGTAAGTCCGAAATTGGGCTCAAGGGTAAACTGATGAGCATTCCTAGAAGCATGAGTATTACGGTTGAATTGTTTTTTTTTTTTTTTTTTTTTTTTTATTTTTTTTTTTTAAATTCATTTTTATTTCATATTAACTTATAACTATCTTAAAGCTAGACAAAAATGTTTAAAACTAGCCTAATTATCAATAACTTACAACTAATTTACTGGCCCTTTACGGGCGCTCTAAATTAAACAATAACTCTTACAACTAATGTCTTTCGACCTAAAAACTATTTTAATTAAATCTAATTTTTTTTTTTTTTATTTATTTTATATTTCAAGAAACTTTTATACAGAAAACTTGGTATCTGATCATTTTTTTTTTTTTTTTTTTTTTTTTTTTTTTTTTTTTTTTTTTGTACCTATAAACTAAACTTAAATATATATTAAAAATAATTAAAACTAAATAAAACTAACTTATACTAACTAAAAATAACTTAAACTACTTAAAATACCTAATAATCCTTATAACTACTTAAAAACTAGAACAGCCACAGCAGCATTTTTTTCGTTTTTTAATTTTTTTTTGTTTATTTTTTATATGCATGCAGACACACACTAGCATGCAACCCACCCACACATGTACATACGCACATACATATACGTACGCACACACATGTACAGACACGCAGATACATGCACGCATGCCCCCGCATACATACATATTTTTAATTTTTTTTTTTTGGTGCCACCCTGACTGTTACCTATACCTAATGCCCTAAATCTATGTAAGTCGGCCAAGATATATCATCTTCATCGACTTTAAATATCACGATGCTGTTCAGAGAGCCACCAGAACTGGTTCTCCTGTTTCGCCCTATCCCTCCGGTCCCGATCGGACACAGTCCTACTGAACCGAAGGCGCTCTTCTCCACCTTGAGCGATGACGTCTCGACTATACAGGAGTCGCCTATCCACAGTTTTCCGGCTGACGTGGTAGATGAGCGGAACCGCCCCTCCATCCTGTATCAGCCCTCGACTGTCTAAATAGAGGAATGCCTCAGGAGGGATGTAACCACTTAACCGCGCACTCTCAAAATATTCGTTATTGGGGTAATAAGCCCCAAAAATTAAGCTGTTAGTTGAGGACATCGCTCTTGCAACGTGACCCCGAATCAGCTTGAACAAAAAATTATCTATTCTGTTTATGTTGGCTCCGTTGTATAGAACCTGGTTGGAATAATATCTTGTGTACTCCGACTCTGGTGTTCTGTGTAATCCAAGGCAACGTCTAAGACATTGCCTCTCAAACACCCGAATCTTTTCCATTTGAGATGGGGCAACGTTGAACCACACCGGGCATCCGTAGGCAATCATCGGCCTGATGAGGGCCATGTAGCAAATCACCTTCACCCTGCTGTCAAGACGGCTGCTATAAAACAGTCGTTTTGTCAAGGCTAAGGCTCCCCTAGCCCTGGCCAAAGCAGCACCTATATGTCTGTCGAAATACAGGTACTGATCCAACCAGATGCCAAGGTACTTTACTACACTTTTACTCGCCAGTGGATGTCCATGTGGCCCTACGATCACCAGCTTGCGCCAGTTCTTTCTCGTATCCCTTGAGGCGCTAGACAGCGGAGTCCTAAACAAAATAGTTTCTGATTTCTGGAAGTTGATTTTCAACTTCCAGTCATCACAATATCGCTGAATCTTGTCGAAGTCACTCTGCAAGAGACTTTTGATGACCTCAACTGTATGAGCTGTTCTGTACGCAATTAGATCGTCGGCGTACGCAATTGCCTGAGTTAGACTACCTATCAGATCGCTGGTGTAAATGTTGAATAGAATCGGCGAGTTAACCGCTCCCTGCTGAAGACCATTATTAATATTAAAAATTGCAGTAGAAGTTACATTGCCACTCTTGACAACAAACTTTCTACCATTTAGCATGTCATAAAGCATATACAATAGAGGTTTACTTATACCTAGTCTGGTTAGCTTTAGATAGAGACCTTCTAACCATACGGTGTCGAAGGCCTTCTCTAAATCAACCAGACAGGCACCCGTACACTGTTTTTTAGTTTTGTTCCATTGGATATCAGAAACAAGTTTAGACGCGGCATGAATTGTGTCATGTCCCGCCTTAAAACCGAACTGATTATCCGGGATGATATTTTTGTCCTCCGCCCATTTGAACAGGGCTCTATTAATAACCTTTTCAAACACTTTGCTGATACTCGGAAGAAGACTTATCGACCGGAGATTCGCCGGATTGGAGTTGTCCTTTCCCTTTTTTGGGAGAGGGTGCACCACAGCTGTCTTCCACCGCACTGGATAATATGCATTATTCAGCGCGTTGTTAAACAGTGTGGTATAAATGTCAACTGCTTCTTGAGGCAAATGTCGTAGTACAACGTTGGATATACCATCGAGTCCTGCAGACTTCTTTTTCTTTAATGAATCGAAGATGAGCTGGAGCTCATTCTTCGAAATTAACAGTGGGCTGGGCCCATTTCGGTCGGCGATTATGGCGTTTGCCAAATCTTCATCATTAAACCTGGTAAAACCAAGGTTCTCAGATCGCCATTCGGTTATATCGTTCCGGAGCCATAAGTGATGAAGCAGAGCTCTGTTCTCCAGGTCATGATTCGGGCGAATGCTAGCATTCACCTTGTACACTTGCTGGAAAGCAGCCCCCACAGCCTCCACTCTCTCCTGCGGATCTTCGATTATATAGAGGTCATCGTCCAATACGGCATCCTCTGGGTCTATGCCTGCTGTCAGAAGTACGTCTCTGTTCTCTGTCGTCCTCTGGAGCTTAAGACACGGAAGATCGTTTTGATCCTTTCTTCTAAAAATCTTATTAATTTTTGGGAACATACTTGGGTCGCTGGAGTTAACGGCACGAATTTTATTGTCCCAGAACGAATTAATAGCCAATCTATAATTTTCTTTGATCAATTGGTTGATGTTTTTGATGGACGACTTCAGTGTCCTAATCTCCAGGTCTCGTGTATCAGTAAACCGCCTGTACAAGCGTTTTAGTCTTGTCAGTAGTCCACTTTTTTGTCTGTGAAGTGCGTCAATTGTCGCGTTACGGTACATGTCAGTTGCGTTACGTTCTTTGTATTTCGGTATTGTTCTGTTCATTGTTCGTAGAATCGTTTCGTCAATTTGTTCTAAGTATCTGTCGATTTCAGTATTTGTTAGGTTCCTGTCATTTGGTGGGGATATACCATTTGAACGTAATTCACTCAATAAGGCATTGGAGAAACGTGGCCAGCGCACCTTACTGTAATTGTAAGTATGCACAGGCACATACTCCTCCAACTCCATAAGCTGGTTCGGAAGTTGTATTACGGCTGCGAGTCCGCAGTGGTCACTGTCGTACTCGATCGTTCGTAAACAATTTCTTGGCCGTTGACCCACAGCGTCAGTAATTGTTAGTCTTGCGTCTTTAAGCAATAGATCCAGATAGGCACCGCTTCTTGGGAACGATGGCCTGTCTGTGGCTAGAAGATCGATGCGATACTCAAGGTTGTATCGACCCATCCAATTAAATAGATGGTTACCTCGAGGATTTTGTATTTGATTTCCCCAATCTGTGTGCTTGGCGTTTAAATCACCCGCCAATATATAGTAATTCTCTTCCGAGCTCAATCTTAAGCATTCAAAAAGCTTTTCAAGCTCTGTTATAAACTGTGTGGGCTGAGGTGTTTCCGGTGCATAGGCAGCGATCACATACATTCGCTTCCCCTGTTGGAGATGAATGCATATGATGCATGCCTCTAACGTCCGAAATTTTCGCACATCACTATTATATATTACCTTATGACTTATGCCTTTACGTATAAAGATTCCGACGCCTCCTCCTTGCGTGGAGTTGGGTCGGTCTCTTCTTACGATATTGTAATTGTTGTTAGTCAATTTATGTTTCTGGTTAAGCTTAGTTTCGCTAGCCATAAACACATCTGGACTTATGTTTTTAAGCAATTGGAATAAATTCGCTCTACGTTCGGTCCTAATCAATGAATTTACATTCACAGCTAGGATCTTAAAGGGCCTCTCCGGCAGCGCGCCCTTAACCTCTAAGTTGCGTTAAGCTCGGCAAAACAGAGTAGAGATAATCCACCCTAGTCGCCTGCTCCCTGATCTGGTTTTGGAGGCCGTTCAACTGGCCCTGGATGGCCAGTAGAACGCCCATAATATCCGCCTGTGCCGCCGGCGCCTTAGGCACGGGGGCCTGTTGGGCGACCTTTGGTGTAGGCTGTACCGTGCTTCCCCTTCCTGACGCCATTTGGGCGTAAGAAATTTGGGGGTTGACGGACGTTGTTGTAGGAGGGCGCACTGTTGGACGCTTTTCTACCACTGTTTGATTTGCTGCTTTATTGTTTTTTATAAGCTGAAACGTCGGGCATCCCCGATAATTAGCGGGGTGTCCGGCGCCTCGGCAGAGTACACATTTAAGCTGGGTCCTATCTTCGACCCGTTCTTTTCCTAACTTGCATTCATCTGCATTGTGGTTCTCTCCACACTTAACGCAGCGTGACTGCATTTCGCAGTTTGCTGCGGCGTGGCCGAACCTTTGGCAGCGCATGCATTGAAGCATGTCGCCGCGCCTTTTTAATTTGTCCCAAGTTACAACCTGGCAGTTGAGGACGGATATACTCATCAAACTATCCAGTTTGCTGCTGGGTGAAAGTTGAACGAGGAAGAAGGGAAGACTCCGCTTCTCCCGCTTAGCTCTAACTGTAGCGAACGGCTTGACCCCGATAAAGTCGAGATCGTCATTCGCTTTTTGGCGGAGTTCATTTAAGAGCACCTGTGGTTCCGTGTAGGAATCTATGCCCTTCAAAAGGACCGTTTGAAATTTTTCGGTTTTAGGGGTGAAACTAAAGAATTCGGTAGTAGTTTCTTTCAGCAACTCTTTAATTTTTTTGTGCTGTTCCAGTGTGAAGCACTGGATAGCATGCCTATCGTTATTTAATCTTTTAATAGTAAAATTTTGACCTATGGTCAACTTACATAGATTTATGGTATCCTGTAACTCCATTTTATAAGTATTAATGGGTGGCACCTTTTCTTTTTTCATGATCGGCGGCTGTGGCTGCTGCTGCTGAGACTGATTTTTCTGCGGCTGTTGATTCTGCTGCTTTTGAATCTGCTGCTGCTGTTTTTCTTGCGGTTGTTTCTGGACTTGTGTCTGCTGCTGTTGCTGTTGTTGTTGTTGTTTTTGCCGTTGTTGTTTTGGCTGCTGCTGTGGCTGTTGTTTTTGTATTTGTTCTTTTTTCTGTTGTTGTTCTTTTTCTTCGAGTTCTTTTAGTTGCCTCGCTCGGCGCGCTTCTTGGCTGGCCTTAACTTTACTTTTTATCTTTTCTATTTCTGCCTCCAAAGCATCAATTTGGGCGAACATTCTTTGTTCGTCCTCCTCAGATGACGCCTCTGATGTGGAGAGGTTCACGAAGGCAGTACTATCGCCCGTCGTGAAGTGCCCTTCTCCTTCTTCAGACATATATGCTATACCCTCTTCGGGTGAAGTGTCTAACTCGGTTTGTCTTGCTGCCTCTGACGTCTCGTCTATATCGGACGTATGCACCCCAGCTGGCAGCTTTGCTGAGGTGGCCGTGGATCTCCTTTTTACCAAATTTGGTGCGCACTTGATCCTCTTTCTGCGCTTTTGATTAGCATCGGATGATGTTGCCGTTGTTGTTATTGCTGTTGATGTTGTTGCTGCAGAATCACTGCTTGTAGTTGGAACATCGCTGGCCTCATTGGCCCTAGGACACCTTTCGATGCCCCGGTGCTTAAACTCCTCCTCCTTTGCTCGTTTTCCCAACCAATAAAGTTAACTACTTCACGGTTGTGAAAAAAAGCTGATAAAGTTCTGATGCCCTCCTGGGAATCGAACTGGCGACCCTCGGATTCTCGGTCGGCCACTCTATCCCTGTGCTACTGCACCACTTGTGAAATTTTGATTTAATTTAGAACTTAAGCTCACACACGAATTTTAATTGGAAAAACTGGGAAGCCGAAAACGTCTTAACACTTCCACAGTACGAGATCGACTGATGACGGTTGAATTGTTTAAGGGGAGGAATGCAACTGGCTACTTCACTTGAACACTGTTTATAAAAATAGCGAAAAAATAGCGAATTACATGAAACATTACGAAGATGTTTTAGAGATATAAATGTTTCCACTATAGTTCTATCGCCAATTATTCTTAGAGCTCTATTTTGAATTCTATCCAAAAGATTCAAATGAGTTTTGGGAGCTCCTGCCCAAATGTGCGAGTTATACTCCAGCCTTGGACGAATGAAGGCCTTATAGATTACAGCCAGATCAGACGGGGAGAAGAATTTCTTCCACCTTCGAAGAAAGCCCAAGCACTTTGCAGCGTTTTTGGCGACATCAAATATGTGTTCATTCCACAAGAGGTGGTCTGTGATGCACATGCCGAGGACTGAAAGCTGATCGGTTTCTTCAATGCTAATGCCGCTCATGGATAGCGGCATGGGGGGTGGGTTCTGCTTTAACGACAGAAGACAGCACTGAGTTTTTGAAGCATTAAATTCTACGCGGTTTTTATTTCCCCATTGGTCAATGCTGTCAAGATCAGAATTTAATGAGCTTATCATACGCTGCCGTTGCAGTTGCACATTCGAACAACAAGAAGGTGCATCTGAAAACGAATATGAAAAGCTGCGAGTACTAAAGTCAGCAAAACAATTAAGTGGATTAGAAGTTCCAGATAAGAGATCATTAATAAAAATGAGAAAAAGGATCGGAGACAATACGGTGCCCTGGGGCACACCAGCATTTATATTGTGAATATCAGACTTGAAACCGTCCAATACAACTTGTATTGAACGGTCCGAAAAGTAATTTCTAATCCAACGAAGAAGAGATTCATCGATACGAAATGCACGCATTTTCAATAAGGGAGCTTGATGCCAAGCTCTATCAAATGCTTTCAAAATATCAAGTGCAATTATCTTACTTTCTCCAAAACGATGTAAAGATTTGTGCCACTTCTCGGTGAGATATACCACCAGATCACAAGTGGACCTATTGCTACGAAAGCCATACTGCCGGACATTAAGGAGCTTTCGTTCTTCAAGATATTTCTTAAGCTGATAATTAATCAGCTTTTCCATGACCTTGGAAAGAAGAGACGTAAGTGCAATTGTACGGTAATAATATGTATATAATATTACTCAGTCTTTTTACATCAACAAGTAAATGTAATAAAAGCCGTGTTTTATTATCGCCAATAACCCATATGGTTCACACCGTGAAAATTAAACGATCTGGGTTATGTACTTATATGTACACTCTGTTTGCCGAATTTAATACGTATCTTTGCAAACCCAGGTAGAAACACCGATAGAAACCCGAATCTCGTGTTGTTATTGTAATACGTGTTAAAACATAACCCAGACCCAGACCCGTAGATAATAAAACGGAGCTAAAATCTTTCCTTTCTTTTTTACTTTCATAGACATTTATGAACGACGAATTTTACTAAGTTTGATATTCATGTTGACTGCAAATATACTGCATTATTACTGCAGCCCTACTTATCCAGATTTCTTACATTAGTCGACATTTGCGATGAGTATATGTGTATCTGCTTTTTCTAAGGTTCTATATTATTCACACCTGTAATTTCACTTCTTTTTGCTTATTTATATTTAAAAAGCAGTACAAATTAAATTGATTTTATGCAAATCTATTTTTAAAAACTGTTTGCATCAAAAAAAAAAACACCTATCCGCAACAGAGAAAGTAAAATAACGTTCTCGGTTATTTGTTGCTGCTTGCAGCGGATACCAAATACAAAAAATAAAAATCACAATCATTATACCTAGGATTTATCTCATAAGTCATACCTTTGCATGCCGGTTTGTATTGCATCATATGCACTGGCAAAAAAATGTTCATATATCATAGGAATATGTGTGATTGTAGGATTTTGAAATATGTTCACCCGATTAACAAACTTCGCTAAAGCAGCTGGCAGATACAGCAATCCACAACCTAAAATTGTATAAACAAACTTAAAAACACAGATCAATTACAAGGTAGAGCATGACCTACGTTCCGCAGCCAAGAATTGTAAAGATTGCATATTTGCTATCCGTTCCGGTATGTATGCTAATTGAGTATTGTCACTCATTAAAAGTTCATTTAAATGGCTGCATTCTGACATTTCCATTGGCAACGATGAAAGCTGATTAGCACTTATGTCAAGAACTTCTAACTTTTTTAAACACCCGATACCTGAAAATTTGAGTCTTTGCATATTGACATTGACTTCTCACACATTATTTGACATTTGTTTTATCAACACAACATACCCTTGGGAATCTCCTTCAGTTTGTTGCCACTCACATTGAGCCGTTGAAGAGTCTTCATTTCGCCAATAGTATGAGGAAGGCTAATTATTTTATTATTGGAAACATCCAGGAATTCCAAATTCTCCAAATAATATATAGTATCTGGCAATTTTTCGAGAGCATTTCCCGACAAATGAATGAATTTCAGATGTGTCAAATTCAGAAGCCATTTGGGTATTTCAGTGATGAAATTTTCCTTAAGATATACCTCCTCCAGATTCTCGTAGAGAAATAGATCAATCGGAACATTGCGATAGTCACGGTAGCTCCAATGTAGAACAGTTTTACTCATTCCTCAAGCGAACCAAAAGTGCGCGAAAAATTTATTATAAAAATAGATAATTTACTCAATATTTTTTTTTACATGTATAGATAATAATGTAATAAATAAATAATATTCACAGACAACTTTGCTTTTAATATCAATTGCTTAATTTTACAAGTGTTTTATTTTTTTCACTTTTTCTCTTTTATTATCGGACATGATCACAGGCACTGCACTATTATTCTAAATTTTCTATTTATCTTTATCGTCCGCATCTACATAATATGTAGAGTGACATAATTATATTCGTAGATGATTTTTTTAAGAAGAAAGTCCGAGCGGTGGTTCTGACCTTGGTATCTCTTTATAACTTTTGCTTACATTTTGAAACAAATTAATGAATGTAGCTAAACAAAACTGTTTGCATACTATTTCTGTGTATCTAAACAAGTATACAGTAAATATGTTTCTGATTGCAATTTTTTTTTTTACGAAATTTGATAGTATATTTCTAGGCATTTTACATTGCCACTGATACTGAGCTTTTGTGGTCACTGCGACTGCACAGTGTTGTGTTATTGCTTTGAAATTTTGTGCGATATATCTGAGTATGTGTTCATAGTACATATTGATTTTTAAGCTCTGGTTAAAATGTCTGTTGAGTGTTGACATTGACATTCGTACATACATAGTTTTTATGAACAGACGCGGCGCGGCACGGCAGGGTGGTCTCAACTTAAATTGATTTTCCTAAGAGAACATTTTTGTAAGTGAGATGCAGAAGAATATATTCTGTGGATAAAAATAGAATTAAAATCATATTAATGCATTTGAAAAGCTCTTATTGAGTGAAATTTCAGTTTTGTGACGTTTTTATAACAAAGAACGTCACAAATTGAAAATTTATTCAAAGCAACAATTCCCTTCTATTGAGGGGCATTTCCGTGTTATGTCGATTTCGTTTCAATAATTAGGATTCGCTACTAAAACCAATACTTTTTGGCTTTGAAAAGAACGATTACGGACGGAATCTCTTTTTGGGACTGTGTGTGTTGCTTGGCAGCTCTAAAAAAAAACAAATCTTCAATTCGTTAAAACATCATTATTTCGTTTTAATTTCCCGATTCCGACGCGGGGGAGTTCCTAAAGCCACTTGCACTTTTTTAATATTTGTTTCCAAGAAGTTTTTAACAATTTTTTTTATTTTTTAATATATTAATTTACTTTTTCTGTACACTGCCACAAAATAAAAATTAATTCACAACACAACATTTGAGAAACGTCAAAACAAATATTGTAGTGTGTGTACGAATCTGTGCACAAATCCGTTTTGAATCCGTCTCCAAAAAGAGATTCAATACGGATCTGTTTTTCCAGAAAAATATTGGTTTTAATTTGAAACGAATTTGATTTTCAGAAAAAAATTGACGGCGGATCGACGGCAAGTCGATGTTTTTGTTGAAACGAAATCGACATTAGTTATGTATAACTATGTTCAATATGATAGGAGGGCTTTTGCAAAATTTGTACAAGTTATTTTTTTACCATGTGTGTTTGCTAGTAAAGAGCTCATTTCTCTTCCGGTAAATACAACGGGGCATTGATAATGAAATCACAATGAACTGGCTTGCAATCCATGCACATTGGTATTGATAACTAGAACTTAAGTGATTTTTGTTCCAAATAAGGGTGTTCATTAAAATAGGAGTGTGGAAAAATTAAATTGAAATGTATGTATTATTTAAGCAATTTAAACAAAATATTTTTTTAACATAGGTATTGCCAAATATACTAACGGTGATTTTTTTGCTACTTGGTTTTTGACGTTTATATTTGTGACAGATCACACATGACAAATTCCACGAACATTTGACATTTCGATTCAGTATTATTTGCCATTTCATCATGAATAGACCTACGCCTGAACAACGTTTGCAAATTATTGAAATTTATTATCAAAATTCGTGCTCTGTGAAAAATGTGTTTCGCAAGCTACGTCCGTTTTTTTTCCGCTCATTTTTGGCTAAATGGATACGTGAATAAGCAGAATTGCCGTATTTGGAGTGAAGAGCAGCCAGAGGCAATTCAGCAGCTACAAATGCATCCCGAAAAATGCACTGTTTGGTGCGGTTTATGGGCAGGCGGCATCATTGGGCCGTACTTCTTCAAGGACGATGAAGGCCGCAGGGTTACGGTCAATGGAGAAAGGTACCGTTCGATGATAACAGATTTTTTTTTGCCGAAAATGCAAGAATTGAACTCGGTCGACATGTGGTTCCAACAGGACGGTGCCACATGCCACATTGCACGCGAAACCATGCATCAATTGAGAGGCGAATTTGGTGAGCAGTTGATCTCACGTTTTGGCACAGTCAATTGGCCACCAAGATCATGTGATTTGACCCCGTTAGACTATTTTTTGTGGGGCTATGTTAAGTCTATTGTCTATGGGGACAAGCCAAACACGATTGCTGCCTTGGAAGCCAACATTGAACGCGTCATTGGTGAGATTCCGGCCGAAATGTGTGAAAAAGTTTGCCAAAATTGGACCTTCAGAATGGACCACCTGAAGCGTAGCCGGGGGCAACATTTAAGTGAAATTATTTTTAAAAAGTAAATGGCAGAAATTGATTTATCGATCCAAATAAAAATTTCATTCACTTTTTACAAGTTTCTGTGTTTTTTTGAATTTTCAAAAACCAAGCTCTTAAAAAATCACCGTTATAAGTTATTGGAAATTCTATAGGTGTAAAAGGAAAAGCGTTTTTAATTGCCTTAACCCTAGAAAGATAATCATATTTTGCAATACACTAAAGATAATTATGCGTCAAACTTCTAATAGCTTTATTTTTTAAACTATTATGATTTGAAAAAGTTTAATGGGTGTTAAATGGGTCTTTGTGATTAAAGAAATTAACGTATAGGTATACATTTTATGGCATTACTACTATTTATTCAAACGATAAAATAATCGAAAACAGATAAATTAACAAAAAAAAAAATATTTAAACATAGCTTAAGTTTTAATTTAAAAAAATGCTTTAGACTCACTTGACTCACAAGGTGGTTATTATTCAAAATGGGTGACACCTACCTCAACAGCTCGTCCCCCTACCGATAGATCACCGTATTTTCGGAGCTTGCGAACAGGCAATATTTAAGAACAGAGAGATCTATATTTTGTTTTCGGATGAGTCATTTGGACGCACATTATTTTTCCAGGGTTAAGCACGTGGGTCACAAAAATTAGTGGAATCAGTAGAAATACTTGTGAAACAAACAGTGTCAATTTGGTTGATAATTGGTGTCAGGCGAACGCTTGCAGTGACAACCTAAGCACCAGATACCAACGGAATTTCTCAATTTATATTTTTCCGGATTACAATTATTGGCGCTTTGAAAATTTAAAATTATATCGCCACGAAATCTGACAAAGTAATGTTTCAAAAACCACAAATTGCAAATTGTTTCTCGTCTCTTACCAGAAACTAAGCCGGAAGAATTATTGGATAATTTGGTTGCTACTAAAGCTATTGCAAATTCATCATGCGTCAAATGTTCCAAAATAAGTAAACCTAACAGTTTCGTAACCTCTTTTAACCCAGTTGTCTCTTTGAACCCATATGTAGTAGTTCGTGGCCTTCTAATACATTGGTGAAAGAATTTATAGCCCCCATGAGAAAGAAATCTAATATAAATTCGGCTTCTAGTTTAAATTTAAATTCAAAAAACTGCCCAGGTTCTGCTTCTAATACCAAAATGTAGGAGGTCTTCGAAGCAAAACTTCCAAGAGATATAATAATTCCCTATCTTTGCCATACGATCTTTTTGCTCTGACTGAGACTTGGCTTAATGTCTCAATTTTAGACACAGAACTTTTTGATAGCGAGTTCTTAGTTTACCGAAAGGATCGTCATGTTGATATTATGAATTCGGTTGGTGGCGGAGTACTTATTACTGTAAGAAGTAATTTCTGCTCTACACAAATAGTCTTCCAATTCAATCTGACAATTGAATTGTTGTGCGTCAAAATAACTAAGGAATCTTTAGTCTTATTTGTTTTAAATGTTTATATTCCACCTAGAAGTCGAGTGTCAGTATACACTGAACTCTCTTTAGCACTCGACTTTATTTTTAGCTTAGCTAGCCTTGACAGTAATATCCTTCTATTAGGGGATTTTAATCTTCCTCACATTGATTGGGTTCCCTCTGATGACTAATCCTATTTCGAAGCTTCCGCAAGTTCATCCCAACAGGAGCTCCAAATGTTGGATAATATTATCTCTACGGACTTATATCAAGTTAGCTCTATACACAGTTTTAAAAATAGACAACTTGACCTTGTATTCTCATCTGACGCCGGCCGTTAGTACAGTAGTGGTAGAATCTACCTCTGCTCTATCTAACATAGATCGTTATCACCCGCCTCTTGACATTTTTCTTGACTTGAGGGGTCATTTACTAGAAAATAGTAATCCTCATGACTGCTCCCATACTTTTGACTTTCGCAAAGGTGATTTTCAACAATTCTTGGATAGTTTAATAAATTCCGGTATAGAACATTTAACGATTTCTAATGATCTTGACTCAACTATCTCAAGCTTCTATTTTATTTTGATGAGATGCATTAATGAAACAGTTCCTATAAAAAGATATATTCCTTCCAATTCTTCTTGTCATCCTTGGTTCACAAAAGAACTGAAATGTATCCGAAATAAAAGAAATAAGGCTTGGAAAAAATACATTAGGTTCATGACGGTAGAGAATCAAGTAGTTTACATTTCCTTTTTTGAAGAATTCAAGAAACTCTCTTTCGAACTCTATAACGAATATCTGGAAACCATGGGGCGTTCTTTGAAGTTAAACCCGAAAAACTTCTGGAAATTTATAAATTCTAAAAAGAAATGTGACGGGTATCCAGTAAACCTCATTTATAATGACGTAATATTAAATACAACTTCTGAAATCTGTGACGGATTTGCAAGTAATTTTAGCCAATCCTTAATTGATTCTCCTGTAGTTGTTGACGAAAACTATTTTCATTTTTTACGAAATTGTCCTCAAGTATCATTTAACAATATTACAATGGAGCGCGAAAAAATTTTGAGCTTTTTGTCACATTTAAAAGAGGACTATTCTATTGGACGTGATGGAATATCACCTGCTGTATTAAAAAAATGTAGGTCCATTTTAACTCTTCCTCTCAGTAATATTTTTGAACTATCTCTGAAATTAGTTAAATTTCCTTCAGTTTGGAACAATGCATTTATAACCCCAGTATATAAAAAGGGAGATAAAACCAATATTATCAACTATAGATCAATTTCTAAACTTTCTTGCATTCCGAAGTTGTTCGAACAAGTTGTATGTGATAGTTTGACATTTATATGTAAAAATATTATTTGCAACCAACAACATGGTTTTATGCAGAAACGGTCTACTGTTGCTAATCTAGTTGTCTTTTTGAATAAATGTTTAAACTCCCTAGGAAGTGGTCAAGAAGTATACACAGACTTCTCGAAGGCTTTTGATCAATTGTATCATGAGATTATCAAGTTTAAACTTAATTCATACGGGTTTCCCCCATCTTTCATCAAGTGGATATCATCGTATCTTGAAGATAGGTCATATCAAGTCAAATTCAGAAAGTCTTACTCAAGATCCTTTATTGCCAAATCAGGTGTTCCGCAGGGAAGCCATCTTGGACCATTACTCTTTACATTGGCTATTAATGATGCTCCTCTTTGTGTACGCAATAGCGAAATTCTTATCTTTGCAGACGATATGAAGATTTATAAAAATATATCATCTCCAAAGGATCGAACTCTATTGCAGGAGGATATTAACCACTTTGCCTTGTGGTGTGAAAAGAACAGTTTGAATCTTAACCCGGCAAAATGTCAAATAATGACATTTTCGAAAAAACGTTCTCCTTCTTCTCAAGACTATGTTATCTCACGGCACATTTTAACTCATGTTATAACTATAAGGGACCTTGGAGTTCTCTTTACGCCCAATTTAGACTTTTCTGCCCATATTAATATCATCGTTAACAAAGCCAATTCAATGTTAGGTTTTATTAAGCGTTGGTCCAAAGAATTTGTTGATCCAAATGTTACCCGTGCTTTATACAACTGCTTGGTTCGTCCCCATCTTGAGTATGCATCGCAGGTTTGGACTCCTCTTTACGATGTTCATATTGAGAGATTAGAATCTGTTCAAAGAAACTTAACTCGTTTCGCATTGAAAGGGCTTCAGTGGAGTGATCCTTCTAATGCCCTCCCTTATGACCAACGTTTATCTATTCTTAAAATGCAAACACTGGCACAGAGAAGAACAAACAATGATTTGGTATTCTTCCACCAAATAATAACTGGCGTCACAGATGCACCAGACCTACTAGCTTCAGTTTTTTTTAATTATCGGGGAGGAGGTTATAATCTTCGTGGCCTCGACTTGATTAAAGTCCCAACACATAGGACTAACTATGGGATGCATGAGCCCTTGACGCGTATGGGTAGACTTTTAAATTTGAATTCAAACATTTTTGAAATTTCAGTAAAATTAAATTTAAAAAATATACTGAAAACCAGTGCTCCACGCTCCTAAATGTTTTTGTTTCATATTGTTTTCTTGATTTGTTTTTGACGTAATATTATATGTAATATTTTCATGTTGTACTTGTGTTAGTGTTATTTGTAATAGAGTTTGCCTAATAAAATAAACTAACACTGCACTAGATGATGAGCCGGTGGTATAACACAGTTTGCTGTGTTGGCAAACCATTGGTCGTAAGACGGAGCTTGCTATAAGCTCTCTTCGACCAATTCTGATAGTGTGCACAAAAAAGATATCGTGTACATGCTCAAGACTTCAATTTGTATAATATGGCTTGCGTTCGCTGGAGAATCAATAAATCACAAGAATATTTGCCAGAATGCGGTTTGAATTTAAAAATAAGGAACTAACTTAACAATACAAAAACTGTGCCTCAAATGCCAGAGAAACACTAAGTTATTAAGATCACAAAAAATGCTCTGAGAAATACGTTCTGCAAATTAATATTTAAATTAAATTGGGCAACCAAAACGAAGGCTATATAACAAATATATATTTTTTTATCAGCACGTCGAAATTTAAAGATCTTATACATAATCTGCTATACACCCTCGTCTGCCCTAAACATACAACTATACTATTCTGAACACATTCGGATCAAGACTAGGACGATCCGACAATGCTAAACAACAGTTAGTCTTCAACAAGAACTTCCAAGTTTCCATCCCATCAAGATCTGCTTGGGAGGATGAGAGGTTCTTAAAAGATGAATCAGCTCACTTTTTTACGGAGGGTTCAAAAACCTAAGGGAGAGGGTGGCAGTGTGCAATCATAAATATAAATAGGTTATATCTTGTGTTAGTGTTATTGAAAACGTGATATCCACATCGGATATTCTCAGCCATTCAAGGAGCCCTTAAATCACTTGGAGCTGTTTCCGGAAACCATGTAACTGCCCGCAACTGTCGATAATCTCTCAAGGAGATGGCATAACAGTTTAACATTCATCTGATTTGGGTGGCGGGACCATTTACTACTCAGAAGTGGAATCCTAATACCAATTCTACCTAAAATGGAAGAAATCGTTATGCCTATCGCTACATGTAAACTTATGGCACCACAAAACAAACAAACATGAGATGGTCAAACATCACTACTTGCCTGTCTACTAGCAAAGCAAGTATCAACTACATCGAATCATTAGCGGCTCCAAATCTAATTAAAAAGAAAATATTTCTTAACGTGATATCACATTGGACCTATCTGTCGGCTCTTTCATGGGTAATGTAGGCTTATCAAACAGGTTGGGTTCGATATCCCGCTTTTACTAATCCCGTTTATAAAATTCTGTTTTTTTTTTTTATCTTGCTTTTAATAATCGTGATGTGTATACAATCCGGGAGTATGCTGTCCCCTGCAACCCATGCTTGGCCCAAAATAGGATTTGAAGTGTGTGCGAGCTTGGATATTTATATACAAATTATATTGTGTAACATCCATCCAAATAGAGCTAACGGGATTGAACGGGTTTATAACAGATCGGGATTTTAAATAAGATTGATTTTAAAAGGCGGAATTCTGATAAGCTCTTTAAAAAAAACAACGATAGCGCCCTATTTCCTTTTTTTAAAATAAAGTTGCGCGCATTAAAGGGGTTTTGACTACCCTTGAAATAATCAAGCACAGTGCGAGCATTAGGAAAGTAGGGATATCCTTCCTAGAGGAGATATGAAGAGATATGGACATTATTGGTTGTTAATTTCTGAATATCAAAATGGAAAGGTTAAATAGAGCCGGGTAAACACTACGTCTGAATTTGGACTCAAGGGTAAACTGATGAGCACTCCTGGAAGCGCGAATATTTCTGTTGAAAAATTTAATAGAGGAAATGCAACTGGCTATTTCGCTAGAACGTTGCTTATAAAAATAGCGACAAAATAATGAGAGGCCCGACGGTGTTCTAGAAATTTAAATGTTTCCAATGTATGTAGTTCTATCGCCAATCGTCCTTAGAGCTATATTTTGGATTCTATGTAAAAGATTCAAATAAGCTTTGAGATCGATAAGTGAGAGTTTTACTCCAGATTTGGACGAATGAAGGCCTATAGATTACATCCAGATCAGAAGGGGAGAAGAATTTATTGCATCTTCGAAGAAAGCCCAAACACCTTGCAGCGTTTTTGGCTACATCGAATTCGATGTGATGCACATGCCAAGGACTTAAAGGTGATTGCTTTCTTCAATGCAAGTGCCACTCCTGGATAGCAGCATGGGGGCTGGGTTCTTCTTTAACGACAGAAGACAGCACAGAGTTTTTGAAGAATTAAATTCTACGCGGTTTTTTATTGCACATTGCACAATGCTGTCAAGTTACACGTCGGAAGAACAAGGAGGTCCATTTGGAAACGAATATGAAAAGGACTAGACTCGGGAGTCCGGGACATGCCTGATGTGTGATTCAGCAGTCATCCAAAGTTTAAGAGCGAACAACTGTTATAATAATATTGTTAATGGCTCTAGTCTCGTTCTTATAGTTACAAAACCCAAAAATCTTAGGCGTTTTTTTGATGTTTTTAGTTTGCTGGTGCTGGTACCATTGGTAAAATAATAATATTGTTTAACCTTTCTTGTCCAACAGACTTTTTTTATAATAGACCAAGAGCCCACAGCAATTTTTGGGTGGGATTGATAACAAAAAATAATAAGTACAGATATGTCCAAACTAATTCACTAATTCACATCGCTGATGTTTGGTAATATTGTGTGTTTTACTTATACAGGGTGGCGCACGAATCGTGCTACAATAAGAAATTTAAATAACGTTTATTTTAATCGATTTATTTCATTAATTTTTTTTTTATTTGATTGAAAATTAAATTTAATTTTAAATAAGTAATGGTTTGGAAAGATGATAGACCGCAAATGACATCCACGCTCATCCACGCATATGCGGCACCCGATCAGAAAGTTGTTCATTGCGGCCTGAAGGGTTGAAATTGGGATTGCCTCAATTATTGTCTTAATGGACTGCTTCAATTCAGTCAAATTTCTGGGTTTCGTTTTGTACACTTCCAGCTTGACATAACTCCATAAAAAAAGTCTGGTGCAGTCAGGTCAGGTGACCTTGGGGGCCAGCGGAAAGTGCAGTTTCTGGATATCAATTTGTTTGGGAATTTTCGTTTGAGCTCCTGATGAAACTGCGCACCACATAGTGACTCGTTCTGGGTGCAGTTCCTCATCAGACATGAACAAACAATTTATCATGTGTTGTCTTCTTCGGCCATTGGAATCATTAACCTGCTTGTAATTTGGACTTTGTACGGAAACAAGTTTAAGTCATCATGAAGTATCCGTTGTAATGACCGTCTGTTAACTCCAATTTGGCCCGATAAATTTCGAGTCGAAACACTTGGATTTGCCTGTATTGCTGATGCAACAGCCACGATTGTATCCTGAACCCGAACATTGGGATCTCGATGATACGACCTTCGTTTGGTGCTTCCAGATTCGGCAAACATATTCACCAGCCACATAATGGTCCATCTACTCGGGGGAGTACCGCCAAACTCCAGCCTAAATTCCCTTTGGAAGGAAATGATGGACTGCAAAGAATGGTATCGCTGCACTATCCAAATCCTTTTTTCAGTATCCTAAGTATTCATTTTGATAAGCCTATACTCACACTGAAAAACAGTTATTACGTTTTATTTTTATAGCACGATTCGTGTGCCACCCTGTACTAGGCAAATATTAAAAAAATATTAGTGTTCCATATTAGTGGTAACTATTTTGTTAATCTATTTTATACAAAATTTTTTGAAAACTAAAAGAGGTTAGCAAAATTTTGTATTCCGTTTGATGCAGGCTTCCCAACAAGCTGGTCATAAAAATAGAAACACTTGATTAATTTAACAAAAAATAAAGCATTTTGATAACCAATGCACTTTTTTTAATTCATTAGCAAACAATATTTAATATTTCATTGAAAAACATTTATTTTTCAACAATGCATGCATTTGATTTGGCATAGAGTCAACCAACTTCTGGCGCTTTTCTTTTGGAATCGAATACCACACTTCCTGGACAATTCTCTATACGTAGTCGTGCCGTAAATACTGTTACACATTTTTCTTTGAAAATGAAGAAGACAAATATCAAATACGTTATAAATTTTATTAAGTGTAATATAAAATAGTATTAAAAATAATATTATTGACTTGCTACACAAAGTGGCCACCCTTAGCCTTAACACAGGCCTTGAGTCGCTTCGGCCAATCGTCTATGGCAGCACGCACCTTTTCCTCAGGAAAATTCGCCACTGCTCGGACAAGACTTGATTCCAGACTTTTCAAAATCGGATGTCCTCTGTGGCAAGCCATCAGCTCTAGCTCTGTCCAAAAAGAATAATCCAGAGGATTGAGATCGGGACTGCCTTAGGGCTAATATGATGCCTTGATGAACTCAGGAACATTCTTTTCCAGCCACAACTGGGTCGATTTGGCTTTGTGGGCTGGAGCTGAGTCCTGCTGGAACACCCAATGCTTTTTATTGAATAGAGTATTGTTGAGTGTTTTCACCACTTTCTCTAAAACGTCTTCTTGGTAATTTTTTGCTTTTGTTTTTACACCTTGTTCACAAAAAGGCAACTTTGTGGTGTCTTCGTAGCTCACTTCCCACCAAACCATGACCGAACTCGGATGATGGCCCCTTTCGACTATACCAATTTTATCTTTTGCCTCCTGCGAACTCCGAGCATTGACCTTGTCATTTTGGCGATTGTATTTTTCTTCAATGGTGAAAATTTTCTCATCTGAAAACATGATTTTACGATATCTTCCATCACCGTAACGTCTGAGCAAGGCTTTTGCTCTTTCTAGCCTAATTTTTTTCAAGGCATTGTTTAATCTCTGCCCAGTCACTCGGCGGTAGGCACCCATCCCAAGGTCATTTTTAATTAGCCGCGACATAGTTCTTCTTGAAATATCCATCTCTCGTGACATGATTTTCTGCTTACGAAGGGGATTTCGGCGAATTCGAGCTGCCACTGCGCGAACGGCATTTTTTGTCCTCACACTTCGTGGACGACCGGGCCGAGGCTTGTCTTTTACGCTTAAGGTATCCATATAACGTTTAATTGTACGCCACACAAAACTCGATTAATACCGAGGTTTTTTAACGACTTGCAAATAAAAGAATTGGATTTTCCAGCCTTATGCAGCGCAACAACTGCAATTCTCTTTTCTTCTTTTGTGGACTCCATCTTTGCACTTGTAAAGTAGAACTAAGACTATATTTTATTTTAAACCTATATAACAGTAGTTATTAAAAACAATTAATGTGACTTGTTGTATGCAGCTGAATGTCAAATTATACAGGTTCAAATAGTTGTAACAGTATTTATGGCACGACTACGTAGATCCGTTTTGTTGGGAGGCTTATGCTTACTAACCTCAATCTTTAGCTAATTCTAGAGGTTCTCAATGGTGGTTTCGCTGAAACCAGAGCTTTGTTGACTTTTCCGTGTGCTTAGGGTCGTTGTCTTTCTGGAGAAGCCATTTAAGTGGCACGTTTTCGTCAGCCCACGAAAGCATAACATTTTCCAGTATGTCCACATACGACTCCTTCGTGATTATGCCTTCTATAACGAATATTTGACCAACGCCCCACCAAGAAAAACAACCCTATTACATTATGCTGCCACCCCATGTTTCACGGTTAGTTTTGTGTACCACGGATTATAAGCCTCGGACTTTGGGTGACGAACAAACTGTTTCCCATCCATTCCTTATAAATTTATTGTCGTTTTGTCTCTCCAAAGCACATTCCTCCACTGTTTCTTGGCCTGAAGTGGGTCATCTTTCATGTGATGCATTTTGGCAAAACACATCCGCTTCTGGGTGTGTATTATTTTTGGGGTTTTGGGCACTATTCTTGCAGATCACTCAATGACTCTTGCGATCTCTCTCACCGTTGTTATGGAGAACTAAAATGCCTTGGCGTTGGTCTTCAGTGCAGTGTTTCGCTCTTCCCATTTCTAAGTGTCATATATTTAAAAAAAATGTGCCTAACATTTCAAAATTATTCTCAGTTAAAAAATCAAACCAAAATCTTGACTTCTTTAAGCTAATAACAAATTTGTTTGACTTTTATTCAAATGCTCCTAGTTTTTGGCCAGCAAATTTTGTAGTTGCAATCAACTAAGTGCATAATATTGCACATACCTTTTGTTGTACCACAAGATCATACGTTCAATAGACCGACAATATAAAAACCGTTACCAAAACACACCAATTTTTTCGCATGTTCACCTAACTAAAGTGCAAGATACAGTATTGCCTAAAAGTAAGGAGCGCTCCTATTATTTTGTCCATGTCTGAAATATATAGTATCTACTTAAGTACATACTCAAATATTCAGTTTTTTTTTTCCAAAGTCTAGATAATTGTGATAACTACTTTACCATAACTTCGTTTGAGTAAAATAAGATTTTTATTTTTGAGAAAGTGTTTTTTTTTAATACAATTCTGTATACTACTGAAATTATTCAGCCAAGTATAGAAGACTTAGCATTGTAACTATTTAATTGGACTTGTTGAATTATTGTTTCAAAATATTGTTTGTTTTATAAAAAACACCTTCTTATTAACTATGTCTGGTCCAGGACAAAATCTTCCAATGATTAAAATTTTAACCTTGTTGGATGTATGCACTTCACATTGTATTTTTGTCAAAAAATCCATGTAAGTTGAACTGAACTAAGCAAAAAGTGCATATTGATAAGGCGCTCACTACCCAACTGATGAGTCCAAGTGAGATCGCCCGAACGAAACGCAATTTTTTTTTGGCAACAAAAATTATAGCAGGTATCGTTATTTTCCGTCTAAAAAAAAATTTAAGAAAAACCTGTGGCATATTACCGAAAAAACAATATGTAGATACCAAGTTTAAAGGAAATCCATAAAACCGTTTTTGCTGTAGACTCAAGGACAGGCAGACAGACAGACCCACGGAATTCCGGGAGCCACTTTTTTTTCTTCGCTATCATATCATTATAGGTTAGACTTATATATAATAACCACATGTTCCCTTCGGATTATGATAAGTGCAGATTATTTTCGGAGCTTGATTTTTATTCGGGACAAAACTGTATTACCGATGCAAACTACCCCTTCATTATCCATAGTTTATATGGAAATTTAAATTCTAGAATAACAAAACCTCGCATCTCGCTTATAAATTGATTTGTTTTCCCATTCTATTAGATATATCAATGTATTTTAATTCAATAACTCATATATTAAAGGCTTAGACAGTAGAACCTTTATAGTATTGGACCCTAAGAACAAGTCTGTGAATTTTTGAAAAACTATAAAATGTAATATTTTGGATTTGTGAGATTAACAGATTGTAAAAAATTAAAAGTATTATAAGTCAACAATTAAAAAAAATTTAACATTTTTATACATTTCGTCACAGATTTCTTCTTGCATCAATGTTTATTTTTTTAAATTCCTTATCACTCAGAAATCGCCATCTTTTCCCGAAAATCATTGAACATTCTTTTTCGACAGCTTCATAGGACTTCGATGATCGTCGTAGCCAGTTGTAAAAATCATCTGACCAATCTGGGTTTCTTGGCCAATCACAGCGCAAAATAACTGCAAACCTTCGAATATACAAGTTTCGCAGATTTTTTCCAGTTTTTGCTATTAATAATATTGTAGACGTAGACATTTTTTCTCTTACTATCTGTAAATGGGAAATTATTTAAAATACAAAGACAAATAATATTTAAGATCACATACCAAAGTTTCTAGGTTACATGATTGCCGACAAAGTAGTAACATCAAGCTGTCCACTCTATTATCAAAAGATTTCGGGCAAACAAATTTTGGTAAAAGTTCGTGGCCGTAAATGGTAAGTGTTAATTTATAGTGGTCGACTATTTGCATCACTAAATCTGGTTTAATCTTAAATTACAGCAAAATAAACAAAAAAGCTCTTACTAAACTGCATTGTAAAAGAATATCTAGCCATTTTATAAAACAGGTAAGTAAATATATATAAGGTGATTTTTTAAGAGCTTGGTTTTTGAAAATTCAAAAAAACACAGAAACTTGTAAAAAGTGAATGAAATTTTTATTTGGATCGATAAATCAATTTCTGCCCTTTACTTTTTAAAAATAATTTCACTTAAATGTTGCCCACGGCTACGCTTCAGGTGGTCCATTCTGAAGGTCCAATTTTGGCAAACTTTTTCACACATTTCGGCCGGAATCTCACCAATGACGCGTTCAATGTTGGCTTCCAAGGCAACAATTATGTTTGGCTTGTCCCCATAGACAATAGACTTAACATAGCCCCACAAAAAATAGTCTAACGGGGTCAAATCACATGATCTTGGTGGCCAATTGACTGTGCCAAAACGTGAGATCAACTGCTCACCAAATTCGCCTCTCAATTGATGCATGGTTTCGCGTAGCTTGCGAAACACATTTTTCACAAAGCTCGAATTTTGATAATAAATTTCAATAATTTGCAAACGTTGTTCAGGCGTAAGTCTATTCATGATAAAATGGCAAACAATACTGAATCGAAATGTCAAATGTTCGTGGAATTTGTCATGTGTGATCTGTCACAAATATAAACGTCAAAAACCAAGTAGCAAAAAAATCACCCTTTATAACAAATAATATATGCTCAAAGCACACATTATAAGTAGAAAGCGCCTAAATATATTTTTAAGCCGTTTTTTTCATATTTTTTTTTATATACGAAATATATTAAATTTTATTCTAAAAAAAAGGTATGACAATCTTAAGTATTTAATACATTAAATTAAAAGACAATTTAAAAAAAATCGTTGAATTGTCAAATATCGAAAAAAAAATATTTTTTGAAAATGTTAGTAGGTATATAGATATACAGTATTATTTGAAATTTTAAAAAAACCTCCTGTACAAACATGTTGATCGAAATCCGTTGAACCGTTAATGAGAAGGTCGAAATATGATACCAAATCGTTGACTGTATGTAAAATAGTGGTTTGATTATTTTCAAAAAACCATTAGAGCCATTAGAGGTAATAAGGATTAACCATTTTTTGTACGGAAAATTTTATGATAGGTACCGTTTGTTTTGGGGCTAAGAGATGATTTTAAAAAGAAACCATCCAATCACCCAAAAAAGCGCTAAGGTATCAGGTTTGAACAATTTAGGCAATTAAAAATGTGGATCGACTTACATAGATACAGACGAAACTTGTTCAGTTTAATAAAAATCTCGAGTTCGATTTTTTTCCAAATTCAAAACTTGCTTTTTAGTACAAGCACAGGTATACGTAAGCTAAAATTACACATCTAAATTTTTTTTAGATTTTTAAGCCTTATACGTTAAATAGATAATAATGTAATTTTAGATAGTTTGTGAAAAGAATCGTCATTCAGTTTATCAAGTTTACGGAATATGCTTTTCGTTTCAGTCACAAAAATGTGGTAAACAAGCAGCATATCAGTGCTAGTTTGGTCGAGAAGCAAAGCGATATAAGGGACATAAATTCCATAAAGAATGCAATTTTAAGTTAAGCACACAAAAAACACAACGAATAATTACGAAATATCTTGCTTGAGAAGAAAATTGCTTGTCCTACTTAAATAGTTGTGCCTCTTCCCAAAATAATGCCTCATATTCTACATGATTTGGGACCTCAATGATAAACAATTTTACAAATTTGCCTGATAAAATTTGTTCGATAAATGTAAAATTTCATAAGATCTTAACAAATTATATAATTGTCAGATAAATATAACTACACATTTGTCATGACTACTAGTATGTTGACGAAATTAAGCGAAACTGGCAATGATGCAGTAGATAGAGTGATTTTGATTGCAAACTGTTTTCTATATCTCCAGTTTTAATTATGAGAAAGTAAAGACCTAATTCTTAAAAATCCATTGTACCAACAAAATTCTTTTCTATCTTTCTATTCCTTTTAACTAATGCCGTGCAATTTAGGTTGCATTTAAAAGACTTTAGGTCTTATAGACATTATTGTTATTATTATTATTATTATTATTATTATTATTATAAGATGTAAGCAATTGCACTATCTCTACCTCTCGTAGGATAACATTCACCTGCCTACCATAGGCTAGGCTCTGATGGTCATGCGGGCATGAGGCCAGTCATTTCCTCTGCTGCTTATAGTTTTGCTAGATTATTATCGAAGATTTAGAAACTCCCTCACAATTCGGCAACTATCTAATATGACTCCTTTTTGCATGTCATATACTAGTTTTGTTGGTATATCAAGCCTTTTTAGAGCGGTTATTGCAGATTCAGGCACTAATGCTGTGGTAGAAAGTACGATGGGGATAGTTGCTAAGCTGTTTGCTCTCCATAGTTCTTTTAATTCATTGCCCAGGGCCACGTATTTTTGGATCTTCATGATGTAAGTTCAGTCCATGTTATTATTATTAACAACTGCAAAGTCAACAATGGTGATTTACTTCAGTCGTTTATCGTGAATGACAATGTCTGGTCGGTTATACTGCACACTTGTATCAGTCAAGGCCGTCCTATCTCTATTTTCCGTAACGGATTCAGGTGTATACTTAAAATATGTGATGTACGCTGTAGGTGTTGGTGACAGTCTAAGCTTTTGTAGAAGCTCCTGATGAACAATTTTACCCACTTTGTCATGTCTGCGCTTGTACGAGTTGATTGCAAGGCTGGTACAGCCAGCAAGAATATGCTGTATTGTTTCGTGAACAGCTCCACAACGTCGACAGGTGTCTGTTTGGATGCTTTGATCATTTACAATGTATTTCTGGTAGTTTGGTTATTATTTGGTACTTACTGGTATGACCTGGTCCTGAATGACTACAATGAATCCCTCCGTTTCTGGATATAAATTTCCAAATCGAAGCCAAGAATTTGACATTTCCTTGTTGGCGGTTGGTTCTTCTAGTTCGTTTGGATGTCTTCCGTGCAATGGTTTGCTTTGCCATTTGAGGTAAAGGTTTTCGTCTATATTTGCTGATTCGCTTAATTGGTTCCCGTTCTTCATGCTAGCCGGTGTGAAGTTATCATCAGCATTCAGAATGGCTTTATGGAGCGGAGCATACAAGTTTACGCTTTTCTGGAAAAATATTCAAAAAGTTGTTGTTTTTGCCTTTCAACTATGCCTTGTAGGCTTGTTATTTCTCCTCCTCCTTTGGAGCTCGGGAGAGTGATCCTTTCGATCGCAGCTTGGGGTGGTGTTGGCGGTATTTTGTCATAAGTGTTCTTATTTTCCTCTCTAGGGCTTCTAAGTCTGTTTTGCTCCATTTGACTATGCCTGGTGAGTATTTTATTAGGGAAACAGCATATGTGTTGATGGCCATTGCCACATTTCGGGAGTTCAAAGATCTTTTTAGGATTTGTTCTAAGCGGTTCTCAAATGACAATGCTAAGCTGGTTTTGATGCCAGTGTGTTTGATTGATTTCGACTGTTCCATACCGAGGTACTTATAGATATCACCTTCATCCATTGACTCAATGATCTCATTTTTGGAGGAGATATATTCGAAACCTTTGGATATCTTTCCTCTTACGATGTTAACTGTCCTGCATTGTTGTATGCCAAACTCCATTTTTATGTCGCTCGAGAATTGTTCAACTATTCGGAGTAATTGTTCAAAGCTATTGGTAGTGCTTGTATACAGTTTGATGCCGTCCATGTACATAAGATGGGTTAGTCTTTCATTCTGGATACTTGTTTTTATTTCAAACCCATGTTTACTTTTATTTAAGAGAAATGACAATGTGTTCAGTGCAAGACAGAACCATAATGGACTCAGAATATCTCCTTAGAAAATGCCTCTCGTAATTTTTATGCTGCAAGATATTATTGTTGCTATGCGAAGCTTTGTACACCAATTCGACATCACTCTCAGGCAGAATCGCACAATCTGTTCGTTTATTTTGTAGATTTTTAATATACACAGTAGCAAGCTATGCGGAACCATATCAAATGCCTTTTTATAGTCAATGTACGCTGCATGTAGATTCCGTTGCTTAGAACATGCTTGGCTGGTGACGACTGCGTCTATGGCTAGCTGTTCTTTGCAGCCTAGCGATCATTTCCTACAGCCTTTTTGTTGCTCGGCGAGTATATTGTTGTCATTACAATGTCTATTGATGAGTTGTGTCACACAGGCTGTAGACAGTTTATACAAGGTGTTGAGGAAAGTTATTGGTCTGAACTTTGCTGGATCTTGAGTGTTATTCTCTTTGGGAATAAAGTATGTTATTCCTTCACATAAATATATAGGCATTTACCCGGGGTCCTGTATGAAAATGTTAATTTCACGGCGTATTATTTCGTGAAGTGTATCTTAAGCCTTCCGCCAATAGGTATGCAATCCATCTGTGCCAGCTGCCTTCCAGTTATGGAGCTTTTTAAGGACATCGTGGAAAACCTCGGCTGAGATGTAACTGTTTTCCATCGGATTGATTCCTGTTGTTAATGGGTCATGTTGTTGTAATAAGGATGATGCCTCATTATGCTCAATTTTTTGGACCATATTTCTCTCCAGAAGTTTTCCAAATCATCCTTTTTTTGGGAAGGATTTCAGTTCTGAGTTTTTTCCTTTGCATTTACTGTAGAATTGTCGTTGTGAGCTATTGAATAAAAGATTATCCTCTCTTCTTTGCTTGGATTTCTTGTATCGCCGAAGTCGCTTGGCATATACACTAATCCTTTGCTTAACTGTGTCTAATGCTTCTGTTATTGTACGGTTTGTGTCGTTTTACGGTGCATGGATTACATACTTTCTTTTAATTTTCAGGGCTTTTCGTCGGAGTTTAGGGTTTGGGTTGCTAGCAAAAGATGTTAGTATGAATGCGTCCCTTCTAAGTAAATCAACTTTTTTTTTTGAGTTTATAATCTTTGCTCCTCTGCTATTCTCCCTCCGTTTGCCTTGATAATTCCATATGCACTACAGTAAATGAGAAGTTCCAACTGGTTGAAGGTTGTAATTTCATCAGTATAACTGGGGAGAATCATTTCATTCATTAAATCGACTTTAGTTTTAAGCGGTTCATTCAGTTTTTTTTTTTTTTTTTTTTTTATAACTTTGCACGCGCTCAAGGGATTATGAATACCCTTTATATGTTTTTTCTTAACACAGCGCGGCATCCGGTGGAAGAAGAGAAAGAAAGATAGGAAAGATGTGTGGCGCGATGTTCTGAGACAAGTGCTGGTTGATGTTTCAGATTTATCTCCAGGGATGGCGGCTGAACTAATGCAGAGAGAATTACCGTGTCTTATTTATTTATGTCCCTTATAATACGCATTATTTTATTTATTTTGTTGTCATATTTTATGGGTATGCTAGTTTACAATCACATGTTGTTAGTGTTATGCCTAAACAGCATGTAATGAGCAAAGCAGCAACTTATTTTATGACAATTATTAGAATTGGTTTTTTAATGGAATATAAGAAGCCATAGACAACGGCAGGAATCGAACCTGCAACTACGAGGTTGACAGGCAACTATTAACAACTATCGCGCCACGGCCACCCCGGGGAGTTTTGGTCTGAAAGAAGGTTCTATCGAAGTATATTTTGTGATAGCAGTTTTCAGTTGGTGTTGAAGATCTTGTACGTTGGGATCGTCATTCAATGTGCATGTTGTGGATCGGTCATCGAGTTCTAGATTCAGGTTTTGGTGTTCGGTTTCAATTGCCAGAGTTACGTTATTACTGTCTTCCTGGTCTGCAACAGAAAGCTCGTTTGCAACTTCCCGCATGATGGATTCTACTAGTGGTGCTGCCACGGCTCTTCTCCGTATTATTGCCGTTTTTCGGTCTGCAATATTCTGTTCCGTCACATGTGATAGGTATGGGTATTTTTCCACAAACATTCTGTGCAGGCGTTCTCTGTAGCCAGATGTTGATTATTATTATTATTATTATTATTATTATTTATTATTATTATTATTATTATTATTATTATTTTTTTGTTATTATTATTAGGTCTTTGAGTGATATCCGTGGTGAACAGAAGTGTGTATTAGGTTTGCTAAGAAGAAAGATTTAAAAATATATTGAAAAGTGAAGCGCGCGTTGCTGAAGTGATAGTAATGAATCACGTAAGTTGATTTATAAATTTAATAATTAAGATTGGAAAATATAAATTGATTACAAAGTGTAAAAGAAAAAAAAAACAAAAAAAACTAAAATTAAATTGAAAATCCTAAAATATATAAACGAAATAAAGTGGTATTGGTGCAAGCAGTATATACAAAATAATAAAATAAATAAAATGAGTGGATGTGCACAGTGTGAAAATGCAATAAGCAGGCAAGAAAGCGGCTTTGTATACAATGCTTTTTGCAAAAAAATTTATTGTAATAAATGCGTAAGCCAAGGGCAATATGAGATGGTGTTCTGAAACACAAGAATGTTATATTTATTTGTGATGAATGCAAGTAATATTTGAGGTTGATGGTTTCCAAAATGGACGATGTACTTAAAGTGTTAAATGAGAATGAAATTGCATTAAATAAAATTGAAGATGTGTTACAAGTGGTAAATGAAAACAGGTCTGCATTAAATAAACAAGAAGATGGGATAAAAAAAAGTTCCGAGTTGCATTGTGAAAAAGAGTCAACTACTGAAATAAAAAAGTAAACAAACCAAAAACAGGCGTGTTTTTTTCTAAGCCCCGGGGAAATTGGACAAAAAAACGATGAGTAGGATTAACAATTTGCATACTAAATCCAACAACAACTCATCCCCGGGGGTGCTTAGCTTAAACCCAGAGAATTCTCGGGGCTTAGCTATTGGAGAGGATAAAAACTGTGCTACCAAAAACTTTTTCACAAAGTTATCGATAAAATGTATAGAAACTTCAAAACTGACATTTTGATATGTGAGATAATTATCAATTTTGTTTGGTTTCTTTGAGCATTTGGTCTAAGTGTGTCAGTTGTTTTCCTGACGGCCATGTCAACCTAACCTAATCTACATTTTAATATAAGTTCCGCAACACAACAGCAAATCAATTTTAACATTTTTCGCCATTGTATTGCCTCTATGGGTTTTTCCACCTCGCCATGAGCACAACCTTCTACAGCGATTTTCATTTTTGCGTATATTTTTATTATAGGTATATTAAAACTTGACTGTAAAATTATTATTAAATAAAAAAACATTTCCTGAAGTTGATATTCGTTCAATTAACAAGAATTGAATGAACAACAAAACAAAGGTTTCTCTGAGAAGATTGTTTTCGGCTGCGTTTTGTTGTACACGGGAGCAACCCAATACAGATTATCTGCTCAATCCTAGGCATATTTCAATCTTCTTAATCGTCGTCCGCTCTTGCTCAGACCTATATTCCTAATGACATAGGGACTGAGCGTCCCGCCCGAATAAGCAACTCGTCCACTAATATCATGTCACCAGTGACCGACGAATGGGCTAGTTTTCAAGTATTTGTGAAAATTAAATTAAAAGAAAATCACATCGGCTAAAAACAATTTCCAAAATACTTGATTTTAATTTTCGAATTACTTGATTCACATTTTTTTGTATAAATAATAATTAACTTGGTTCTTTTTATGTTATTTTAATAGAAAAGTAGTTTAAATTCAATAAATATATCGAAATTACACAAAACAAATCAACCCGATGATTTTTAGAAGAATGAGGATGAGGCAAACAGTAATGTTTATTTTTTTCTTGCATTACAGCTGTTCTTCAAATGTCATCTTGCAAATTAATAAATAGTGCTACCAAGTTTTTCAATAAGAGCCTTGGTCGTTTTTTTCAACCAATTCCCCCGGGGATTGCAAAAAAACGCACTAAACATATGCCGAAATTAGTGCCGTCAAAAATATTCCACCGGTTGTAGTGATGCCAAATGACAGTCAAATTAGTGAAACAACAAAAGAAGTTTTAAAAGAAAAAATTAATCCGGCAGACCTATCGATTAAGGTTAGTGGATTGTCTAAAAGCAAAAATGGGTCAGTATTAATAAGATGTGAAAATGAAGAGTCAACAAAAATAATGCAAAGTGAAGTAAGGGGTTTTCCAATAAGAGGTGTTATTTTGAATAGCCCGCTATTTCGGTAGCTGTCACTTTTGAAGCTGTCATTTTTTGACATTTGACAAGTAGAAACTACGCTATTAATAAAAGTGGAACGATACACGCTTCAACAACGCATTTCTTTTTTTTTTGAATATCAAAATAACACCTCTTATTGGAAAACCCTTTAAAAGAAAAATAAGGAGACAGTTATAGAGTTAATGTGCCATCTTTATACGACCCAAAAATAGTGATAATAGGAGTTGATAAAAAAATAAATGAAGATAATCTTATTGAAATTATAAGAAAACAAAATAAACTAAGTGGAATCTTAAAGCTCATAAGGTCTTACAGTAATTATAAAGATATAAATAAGTACAACGCCATGTACTTATCGTACTCATCGTGTATTGAACCATGACCAACCGCTTAGTAGATGCGAATTGCGTTGGCTACTAAGCGGCTGGTCATGGTTCAATACACGATGAAGGCACAAGAAGTTTTTCAATTAAAATGAAAAAGTAGACTAGCACCACTAGAGCAAAGGAATCTGATGATCGAACTTGCCAGGTCGTGAAATACCTATAATTCCAGTTGTTGTTGGGCATTCAGAGTCATCAAATGACATCGGTTATAGTTCCTATACCAAAAGTTGAAAATTCAAATAAAAGTGAAGATTTTCGACCTGTTAATATGCTACCGTTGCATGAAAAAAATTTGGAAAAAAATAGTACAAATACAACTCGAGAAATATATTGATCAAAACCAAATAATTATGGAAGAACAATCTGGATTGAGTCAAAATCATTGTTGTGAATCGGCTCTAAACTTCGTGTTAGCAGACTGGAAATAGAAAATGCATGAAAATAAAAAAATTGCTGCTGTGTTCCTTGACCTTAAAAGAGCCTTCAAGACGGTAGACAGTAAGATATTGTTGAAAAAGTTAAATACGTATGGGGTAAGAGGGGTTGAATATGAGAGGTTTAAATCGTATCTTTATGGGAGAAGGCAAGTTTCAAAATTTAATTTATCATTACCTATTGAAACGAATATTGGTGTACCTCAATGATTAATATTGGGGCCACTCTTGTTTTTGTTATATATGAATGATATAAAAACAGTAATTAAGCATAGTCAAATTAAATTTTTTGCTGATGATGGACTGTTGTATATTGATGAATTTGAATTAAGCGTTTGTAAGAGTAAACTCGCTGATGCAATAAAAAAAATATTTGATAAACTTATGTTAAATATAGTAAACACAAAAATTATTGGGTTATCCATTTTGCGGTTTTAAAAGTATAGGGTTGGAATTCGACATCTGTCAAACTAAGTTGTTAAACCAATTTTTTTTTCAGTTGAAAGTCTGACATTTACGAAAATGAACCGCTTAACTATAGCACAACGCATACAAATTGTTAAAACCTACTACAAAAAATGGTGATTCTGCCACAGCCAAATATGGTGCTTTAAGAGAAAATTATGGTTTACATAATCGTCCAACTACGCAAGCAATTGGCAAAATTGTGAAGAAATTAGAATAGACTGGATTGGTTACAGATATTGTAAGGCCTGTGCATCATCGTTTCGCTCGTACCACCGAAAATATCGCTGCTATAAGTGAAAGTGTTGCCGAAGACCCGAATGTGTCGATTCCTCGTCGTTCTCAGTAATTAGGACTGTTTTACGGCACATTATGGCGTATTCTGCATTTGGATCTGCACCAACATCCATATAAAGTCTTGCTCACACAACAACTGAAGCCAGCTGACCATTCACAACATCGTAGATACATACATCGAACGGGTGCTTGAACAACAGTCGGTGGACGGCGATTTTTCGAACAAAATTTTCTCCAGCCACGAAGCACATTTCTCACTCGGTGGGTATGTTAATAAACAAAATTGTCACATTTGGGGTTCTGAGAACCCTCAAGTAATTGAAGAGACTTTATAATTAGAAAGAAATATCATGAAAAAAGATATTTTATATGTGTTTTATTAACGTTTACTTTTGAAACCGCAAAATGGATTTCCCATTATTTTAAAATTCAAAAGAGATGCATTAGTATTTTTAAAACTTTTTATTAAATTTAAGATATTTTTTAAATTAAGATAATTATTTACATGAAATTGTTGAATAGTAAGCTTAAGCTGAATAAACTTTATCTAATCTAATTATTAGTTTTATTATTATATTATTACTTTCAGCATTCAAGTGAATTTCTTCTCCCAATAAGTGTGCTTTCATCAGACTTCAGAAACTTCTGGTGCAGAGCTGAATTATTGTACTTATTCCAACATATTACGGTTAGGGGACTATACTTGACGGGCGAATAAGAGTCGTTTACTTAGAACTGTTTTCGAGATAATTAAGATTGTAGACAAAATTGTATGGAAAGTAGCGTTATTTTCGGGATAAAAAAACACGATTAAAAAATTATTTGAGACAATCACCTAAACCACTAAAGTACCAAGATTGAAGAAAACCGCTTCAGCCGCTTAGGCTATAGAGCTTTGTGCAGACAGACAGGCGGAAATCCGAGACACACTTTTTTGGTGTTCTCTATCATCGTGTCCAGAGTTGCAAAAGCTTAAGTCACTTTCTGGCTTAAGCTTGACTTTAATTTAAAAGCTATAGTTAGTGACTTATGAATTAAATAAACTTGAATCAACTGCAAAATTTATCCATTTTTGTTATATCTGTTATTTTGTTGTTCGAATACGGAAACTGTGGTACATAATTAAAAGCCCCTACTCCCCTAAATCTGATTAACACTTAAAACATTAATACTTGCTATTCCTACTTTACCTGGAGTCTCCACGATCTAGGTTTTCTAGTAAGCTAGGTCGCATTCTATGAAAATTGTTCATGGAGACCCCAAATAGCAATCTATAAGAAATTTCAGACTAGACATTGCTACAGCTCATAGCATTCTATCAATAGTATACTATTTGGCTGCCATTTTCACTTTGAGGTTAACGTTTGTGGCTGGTGAACGTTTATTGTCTGTGAATTGTTATAATTCCTTGTTTTTTTTTTGTTTACTTACGTTTGTTGACGGTTTTTTAAGTTTTGTAATGCTACAACAATGCAAGAACACACTGATACGTATTCCTTCCCGAAATTTGTGCAATTGAAATTAGGGCTGGCAACGAGACGAAACCAGGCGAGACATTTGTTAATCTCGTCTCGGTCTCGTCAAAATCGAAAAATTCCGGTCTCGTCCCGGTTTCGGTCCAGGTCTCGCCTAACCAAGTCTCGTCTCGGCCTTGGTCTCGCCTTTTTCTGGAGAAAATTTTAATGTGCGGTCTCGTCTCGGTCTCGGCCTTGGTCTTGGTACCATTCTTAGTCTTGGTTTCCTTCGTGTTCTTTTGGTAGTAAAAAGATGTAAGATAAAGATAAGACGCATTGTTCGGATTGCAAATATAGAGTATGATTGTGGTATCTCAGCAGTTCGTCGGTAAGAAAAATGCGGGAAAATGTATTAAACAAACTCGTGCGTCTGTTTTGTCTTTTGAGTTAAGTGGAAATAAATAACATTTTGGAAGAATTATGTAAGTTAATATATTTCATAGCAAAAACAAATAAAATATAAAAAAAAAGGAGTACCTACATACAACGCTCGATTTTTTTAAAAATAAATTAACCAGTTTTGTCAGGCCACGACCTGTCAAAAACCATTTAATGATGTCTCCAATTTAAATGAATTTAAAAAAAACCTCTACAAAACTCAAATTGTACCTCAAAAAATCGAAATTGTTCGATTTAATTTATTGCTCCATAAAAAGTTGATTTTAGACCTTTTAGGTGAAATTGCGAAAACAAAATATTGCTCAAAATGTCAAGATATATTAAGCTGCCTACATTTGAAGTCATGAACTGTCAAAATCCATCGAAGCATCGCTCCGATTTAGATGGATTACAAATTCTCTACAAAATTCAAATTTAACCTCGGAATTTTTTCCTCCGGCAAAAGTTGATTCTAAGCCTCTTGTATGACATTTTGAAAAAAATATTATCAAAACGTCAAAATATAGTTCGTTGCCTACCTGTCGAGCCATGAGCTTCCAAAATCCATTGAAGGACTGCTCCGACTTTAGTGTTTGGTAACGTGAAAAATCGTACGAATTGGTACAAATTTATACATTTAGCTGTAAAAACTCCTAGAAAAAAAACCCAAGTTTGGGAAACTTGGTGAAAATAAACGTACAATATGGATCTCAAGAATTCGATCAAACTTAGCATCTGCACGTCTTTTCCAACTTTATTGTGCTTGTCAATTATGAATGAATCAAATAATGATATATCCTTGTACGTTGCTTATGCTAAACAAATCATAAACTAGAAATTTTGTTCTGCAGTACGTAAGTCCATGAAGCTAAGGCCATAGACTTCACTTAAAACGAGTAAGTTTTACTTGTGTAGATCGAAAACTATGATTTTAAGTTGAATTTTATTAGTTGCGTATGAAAGCGCTCCGAATGGCTTACATTTTGTGCGAATTTAGTTTTCAAAGGTGTGTGATAACGTACCAAATAAGCTGTGAAGTAACGTTATCAGACACCTTTGAAGAGCCGTATTTCCAAGATAAAATTTCAATTTTCTACAGTTTTCTTAATCCATTTTAATCGGACCAATTCTTCAATGAATTTGACAGTTCATGGCTTGGCAGGTAGGCAATAAACTATCAGATCTATTCTGCTATCTTCCGATTCACGTAAATATTTCACTCAATTTTTCACTATTTAGATATTTTTAAATGTCTTCTATCTTTTGAATCCAAAGCTTTACTAATATTTTTTTTGTTTAGTTCTTAAAAGAATCAAATTGTTAAAATTTATTTCTGACCGACATTTTTCAAAAAATTCGTTTTTTCCGTCGGATAGCAGAATACAAATATTCACGTGAACGTTTAACAGAATAGGCCTGTATATTTTGACGTTTTTAAAATATTTTTTTTTCAAACCTCACCCAAAACGCCTTAAGTCACCTTTTTCCGAAACCAAAAATAAAAATCGGAAAAACTTCGAGTTTTCCGAGATAAAATTTTAATGTTGCAGAGGTTTTTTAATCTATTTAAAGCGGAGCCATCCTTCAATGGATTTTGTCAGCTTATGGCTTGGCGGGTAGGCAACGAACTATATTTTGATGTTCTGATTATATTTTTTCCAAATGTCACCCAAAAGGCTTAAAATCAAATTCTTCCGGAGCATAAAATTTGAATTCTATAGAGTTTTTTTTAATCCATTTAAATCGGAGCGATCGTTCAATGGATGTTGACAGTTCATGACTTGACTGGTAGGCAACTTACTATATCTTGACATTTGGATAATATTTTTTTCCAAATGTCACCCAAAAAGTCTAAAACAGACTTTTTCCGGAGCAATAAATTAAATCTAAAAATTTCGAATTTTCTGAGGCGAATTTTGAATTTTGTTTCCCAAAGTTGGGTATTTTTCCTATGGGTTTTGACAGCAAAATGTGAAAATTTGTACCAATTCGTACCATTTTTCACGTTACCAAACACTGAAATTAGAGGAGTCCTTCAGTGGATTTTGACAGCTCAGGGCTTGATAGGTGGGCAACGTACTATATTTTGCAATTTGGATAATATGTTTTTCCAAATGTCAGCCAATAGGCCTTAGATCAACTTTTTCCAAAGCCAAAAATAAAATCGGAAAAATTTCGAATTTTCTGAGGTAACATTTTAATTTGTATAGTTTTCTAATCCATCTAAAGTAGGGTACACATTATCGAACCTGCGTGACATTCTTGTAGGATATCGAACATGCGTAAAAAGTCTTGGGTACACATTTATCAGTTTTGTTGTCCGTCCGCCAAACAAAATTTTCATTTTCAATCCAAGATCTAACTCAATAAACAAATCAAAATATTATTTCTTTATTCCCTACTGACAAAGATTCAAAAATATACTAAATAACACCAAACATACTTGTTGGCTGTTGCTCAATGAATGATTTGCATACACATCATCGATCAAGAACGCTGTCTAACAGGCAATACCAAAAAATTTTGTGAGCAGGCCAACATGTCTGTCATGCCTTCAGGCAAGTGTACACATTGTCGAACGTGAGCTAAACTGTCACGCATGTTCCATAATGTGTACCCTTCTTTAATCGGAGCGATCCTTCAATGGATTCTGACAGTTCATGTCTTGACACGTAGGCAACTTAATACATCTTGACATTTGAGCAATATTTTGTTTTCAAAATGTCACCCAAAAGGTTTAAAATCACATTTTTAGGGAGCAATAAATTAAATCGAAAAATTTCGATTCTTTTGAGGTAAAATTTGAATTTTTTAGAGGTTTCTTAATCCATTTAAATCGGAGCCGTCCTTCATTGGATTATGACAGCTCATGGCTTGACAGTTAGGTAAGAACTATATTTTGTGGTTTTGACAATATTTTTTACCAAATGTCACCCAAAAGGAAGCAACGCCATGCATACATAAATCGTACGTATTCTTCTCTGGATTTTCGCAATGCGCCTATCTCTGTATAACTATGTACGTGTACATACATATATGGTTTGATATGTTAACGCGCATATAATATTTCGCAAAAAAAAACTTGTGAATATTATAAAAAATTAACATGTTTAGATACTAAAAAATAATGAAATTAAAACAAAATTTTCTTATAGCGAAAATCGAAATCAAGCCACCGAGGCCGCCGAGACCAGCGAGACTCTCGTCGAATTTCGGTACCAAAAATACGGTCTCGTCTCGCTCTCGTCTCGGTCTCGTCTTCGGTACTTTTAAAGGAGTCTCGTCTCGTTGACGAGACCGAGACGAGACCGAGACTAGTCTCGGTCTCGTTGCCAGCCCTAATGGAAATAGTATGCTATGAAATGCACAATGCCAAATTTTGTAGCATTCTATTTTGCTTTCTCTCTATGAAAATGACAGATAGTGTACTATAAAATATAGAAGGTGGAGACACCGTGTTAGGGACAGTTATAGCGATCAGGAAAACGCATCAGGAAAAGTTGAAACAGTATGAAAATGAATATTTTTTACTGATGGTCGTTTATAGCAAACATTTAAATTATGTCAGTTGACAAGCCTTACTTCTAGTCTGTCATCAAGTTTTCCTGATTGAAACACAAACGAAGTAGTTTTTCGTCCACAATTATGTCAGTGGAACGAGATAAATTGGAACCCAAATAATTGGAATGATTTGTTCCATTTTGTGTCAAATGGCAATCAGATGGCACGAAAAATGAATTTTCATGAGGTAAATAATGAAATAAATTTTTAGCAAAAAATAATTGTTCTATTGGAAATATTTCTTGCAAAAAAAATTTCTGAGTTATTCGTCATCGATTAGTGTAGCATTTGTATTTTAAAACGCGTTATTATAAATTATCCGTTAGAACTTTTTTCAGGACTCGTTTTCCTGATCGCTATAACTGGCCTCTTAATAGATGAGCGAACAATTGAGTGGACAGAAATTCAGAGCTAATAAACAAAAGAAAATGCATACACACGATTATGAAATGGAACGAAGCAGCAACCCAGTCATTGCGATTGAATGGAATTCAAAGATGCAAACATACACAAATTTGATAAATTTATAATTTGTTCATACATTTATTTCTCAGCTTATAAGTACAGTTAAGAAATGATTTAGGGCTTAAAATAAAATAAAAATCTCATTTTAATAAAATATCAAGCAGGTTTAAGAGCATAATAGAATATGTTGGTCAACTTCGACAAAAAAGTGCGCGATTTTTTAACCGCGATTATAGGTACAAGGCAAGATATGCATTCGTCGAAAAAAAAGTTTTGCGATAACAATCAAACATGACATTACGATGAAAGCGAAGACGAAAAAAGATGGTTTAAAAATTATGTCCGTATCTATGTCAGTCTTTCAGTCTGTCTGTATATGTAAGTATAGACACCTACAGCCTAAACGGGTGGCCCGAATTGCTTCAACCTTTGTATATAGAGTTTTTTTAGGTATTGTACAGAGGGAAATTTAAATTTTTTGTTTAGCTCAAAAAATAACGGTACCTGCCATATAACCGTTACGTTCAATCCTATTTTTCTCCAAAACGGCTCTAACGATTTCGACTAAAAATAAAATCAGTGCAGCTTCTTAAAAAATGTCTAAAAATTGTACTTTCCATAGGACCGTTTTTTTTTTGTTTTCTACTATCTCATAAATGGCTTAACCGATCCTTTCGAAATTTCAAATATATATAGGTGTAGGTAGCCCAATTTATACTTCTTACCAATATTTTAAATTAATATTTGCTTGTATTCTTAAAAGCATTTAAAAAAATTTATATTTTGAAAACTGCTCATTCAAGTTTTTTTTAAAAAATATATTATGTATTTGCTAAAAACCTATAAATTTTCCTTTTTGCATTTTTTTTTTGAAAAATTATTTCAAAAAGTTTAACGAAAATTTTTGTCTCAAAAACCGCTCCACAGAATTTAAAAAAATAAAATGGCTTACCTTATTATAGCTTAAATTAGTTTAAGTATTTATTTCAGAATTCTGAATTATTTTTTCTTTGATTAAATCTCTTGTTTTCAGGGTTATATTTTTAAATATTTAAGATTGTCATACCATTTTTTTTAGAAAAAAATTAAAGCCATTTTGCATTTGTATATAAAAAATTAAGTAAAAAACGACTTTAAACATGTATTTATATTTTTAATAGAAATCTTTTGCATAGGATGTGATCGAACATAAGAGCAAGTTCGAGCGATCTAGTCGTGCATTTTATTTTCAAAGTTTATAATCTTATTCAACAAATATATTAACCAAAAAATATTTTAAAACATTCTTAAAAGAATAAGGAAAATTACAAAATTTGTTTCAAATAAATCGGTTGAATATTTTCTGAGATTACCCGTGACAAAAGTAATAATTGTTTCGCCTTTATATATTAGCAAAGTATCGTCATAATGGGAGCTTAAGCTGGGCTCCTGATCGCATATCAATTCAACGTTAAATGTAGGGACTAGGAAAACCGTGAAGAAGATAAACACGGGGAAAACACTTGGCAGTATTTAAATTCAAGCAGGTTTTGAGAAACCAGACTGAGAAACTATCGAGATCAAATAAGATAAGAGTAGAGTCATGTGTCAAAGAAATTGCTTTGAAAAATTTGGCATCATCGACTTAAAGAGAGAACCGTAGAATTCGCACTCGGAATCTCCACAGCATCATTTAAGATTGGTCTTAGTCAGGGGTTCAGTAAAGTCTGTAGTATACTATCATTAAAAAAATGTCATTCAAAAAGCGAAATTGAAATTGTAGTAGATATTTAATAGCTGTATAGTTGCTGGAAATGAATCTTAAGACAATAAACCACTAACATCTAAAATCCAATGCAAGTACATAATTACAAAAAATATATAGTATTAAGCTGTTAATAATTTTATCAAGTATACAATTTTACCAACCTTAGTTTTTGGCGCATTGTACAATATACTGTAAACAGGAGCTTCGGGTTGTAGTAGAATTTCGCCATCAGAGGCTGATTCTACTCTAAGGTGAACTTTTAAAGTAGGATTATCTCGTTTGAGTGCACGCCAGGCCTTAAATCCACAAGCGGTGATTGATCCTGATGTTGGAGTATATCGATTTTGATAAATATGCAGATGTTGAAGTTTTGAATCTGCCAACAAATTTATCACGTCGTCATCAATATTTTGAGGTGAAATTGTTAGAACCTACTTACGCAATTAATGTTTTTAAGAGTTTAATTGTGTATTTTGTCAACTCACCTTTAGGTTAGCAAAAAGCCCTACATGCATTATTGGGCAGTGGGTCGTTGTCACATTGACAAGATTTAGAACTCGCATATGCGAGAAACATGAATCAAGAACTTCATCCAGAAGATGGTTAGCTTCATAACGTTCCAGAACAAAGTCAATTAATTTTAAAATTCTTAGCTGTGTTAGTTGTGTCATAAGATTTTTCAAGCATTTAAGAAGTTGTCCTAAGATCAGTTAGATATGATAAGGTTGAATAAAATTTAATTTTAACTAGTCTTAACCTCCTGTTCCAAACAGTTTTATACCCTCGGGATCATCAGTTTGAGACATGTTGCATGGAAACTCATATACTAAACTTCGTATTCTTGAGCCAACGCCAGTTAGTTCGGGACGTTCAATTCTCTGAAATAAAAAATATAGGTCGTCAAGCCATTTTTTAGAAAATTGTTTAAAATTAAAACCTTTTCAATGCTCCACGATAGAAGAGTCATAAATTGAAAAATGTTGTTAAAACTGTGGATTGGGCGAAAAACCAAGCCCCCGATATGGCGTCCGACACGTTGCATGCAGTTTTGCGTCCTTATGTGATCGAGGACATACTGCCAACCCGAGTAATAGTTGTATTTGGTGCGCGTAAGTGTTTGATCATCAACAACAAAATTTGACCAAACTCGCGGCATGTGAAAAATGCTGTACCAATGACGGCAAACCTTATCAACGTAAAATTATACATACTTTACTTATGTATATGTGCTATGCAATCGGTTAAATACTACTTCATCATTAATTTACCAGGCTAGCATAGTATCGTTCTTTCACTGACAAATATGAAAAAATTTCCTCCAGTAGAAGATCAGGCAAGATACACCATTGTGAATACTCCTTGTTTGGATCACAATCATCATCATCATTCTCTTCAACGTCAATATAACAAGCTGAGAAAATAAACTTAATAGTTTTTAAAATAAATATGTATGTATGTTTGTAAATGGCCTTAGCTTATAGATATCTAATGAATAAAATTACAATTATTGTAAGACTGCTACAATTTTAACTTGATATTAAATCTTGAGAGATTTGCTTAAGATAATTTGATTAGAAATCCATACGATACCTATATGTACATTTATTGGAAAGCAGGGCAGTTGTGTGATCGTTTATTACATTTTCGGAGGAGATTGGAATTCCTATTTTTAAGATTTTGAGGTGAATCAGGTTCCTTACTCCAATCACATGCCAGTAGTCGTTTCCTTTAAATGCGGACAAGAGATCGACGAAAAACAAAATATCCCAATACGACTAAGTGCACTTCGGCATACCCAAAAAGGTAGCTGGAAAGATAATGCCTTCGGTCACGCACAGAATCTACAGTAATAAGGGAAGCACTGACTACTTAATCCTCCGTCTAGACTTTCATAAACCGTTTACTACCGTCTTTCCTAGTAGAGAGGACTGGCAACTGAACGCGTCACCGACCTACGCATTGATGATATCAATATACACCAATTGTTCCAAAATGGATGCTGGGGTTGGTGCAGGATTTTTTTCAGAAACCCTTTGATAAGCCAGCTCATTCAGGCTGCCTAACTACAGCAGACTCTTCCAAGCTGAGGTCTTTTCAGTGACGGAAGCTGCCAAGCAGATCTCAATGGTGGCAATACAAAAGACTGATATCAAATTCGTCAATTACAGCCAAGCAGCAATTAGAGCTATTTTTGACATTAAGATCAAATCGAAGCTTGTTAACTGCTGTCATGAAAAGCTCAGGGTTCTTGGCGCACAACATTCTGTAAGGCTATGTTGTGTTCCTGGTCACAGTATTGCTCCAGTGAGTGAAGACACTCCTCACTTCCTTTCTCACTGCCCTGCACTTTGTCATCTAAAAAGCTTCTCGGGAGTCACTTCCTTAAAGATTTAGAGGAACTCTCTAACATTTCTAGCAAGAATGTACTAAAATTCATTAACGCTACTAAATGGCCTAAAAGTTCCTAATCAACATAGCTAACCACAGATCGAATTTGTCTCTTAAGGCAGGGTGAAGTAATATACATGTCATAGGACGACAATGATAACGACTATCGACTGTCAGCCGCACGGGTTTCCTGTAGGAGTGGCAATAAAAGAAGTTTGGCTGCAAGCCCTTCACCAGCTTTTGCCGCTCCTGCGGTGAACACGAGAGTCATTGAGTTAAGGTGACCGCCTTTCCTTAAGAACGGCAAAATACTCTTGTGGAAGGGTCGGCCGTCTCGGCTTATTCAGCCAATCTGGCGCAACTAAACAGACACACATCCCAACCACTGATCCATGAAACCCACCCACCAGACTTTGAGGGGAGCCACTCAAATGACAGTGGTATTGTAACCTCCGCTCAACCCGGTGTCTATGTGCCGACCGACACTTACAAAGATACTACTTCCTTTTTAGCGCTCTTCCGATATTTCCAGCTACTGCTTGCCGGAAAGAGGTATGTTACATTATGTTTTTAGCATGGGTTTCTTCCAATAGGGTATCACAACGGATCTACATTGATCTAAGTGTGGCGGTAACAACTTCAACTGTCAGCCCACTAACCTAACCTAACCTAACTAATGCCAAAATTGAATTGAAAGGATTCCATAATATCCATAAGAGTTGTTTAGCCACATATCTGAACGAACTGGAAAATCTAAAGTTGGAATTCATTAAGGAATGTCCAAAACCAAAGAGCAGCAGAAGACCTGAGGAGTTTATGAAACCTTGATTTGACAGTGAATGTATCGAATGCAAGAAGACTTTCTTACAATACGCTAATCCATTTAAGAAAATCGAACGAACAGTAATGCTATTTGTAGGCAGAAATACGCGTGAGTTTCGAAATCTCGCCCATAAGCTTAACTGAAGAGTATGTACTATCAATTCAGACTTGAATTGCAGTATTTTGTAAGCCCTTTTTCATCAAACTGCTCAGTAGTCACCCGTTAAATGATAATTGTATTAAATATGCCCAACCTGGCACGTATGTGGAAATGCTCACACCACTGAATGGAATACCTTCAGAGTCTTATCGATATAGCTCCGATAATCTCGTGAATAGCTTAACGATCCTGTTTAATAACGTTCTGGAGTAAGGAATCGCTCCACAGCAATTTAAAAAAGCAATGATTTACCCAATAAACAAAAAGGACGATACCAGTGATCTAGTTAACTATAAATTTTTTACATCAATCCTGGAAAAGAGACCCATATTATGGATAGATGCAGAAAAACTTCTCAAAGAAACTTAGCTCGGATTCAGGTCCGGTTACTCGACAGTCCTCAGAAGTATTGCGGAGTCATTTTTTCTCGAAATCTGAAGTTATATATGTATTTTTTTTTTGAAAATTTCAAAGCAGCGTTCGAAACTATTGACCGTAACGCAATTATGTTTAAGTTGTATGGGCTAGGAATGTCACTTAAGTTTGGACTTGTTTTACAAATTACATATACTGAGACGACTGTAGCTGTATGGGATGGAAAAAAAATTTTTGAATGGTTCCCGACAAAAACCGGCGTAAGACAGGGTTGAACAATAAGCCCAAGTCAAGTTTTGTGTATTGTTTTAATAGATGATATAACTGACTCTTTGCCACGATGAGTAGAATACGTAGGAAAACTCATAAAAGCTCTTCTCTTTACAAATGATATTGTGATACTTTACTTGCTCTTCTCCACAATATCTGCAACTGATGATCAACAGACTAAGTGATTATTGTAGTCGATAGAAGGTTATTGTCAATCAAATTGAAAAACCGAATGTGATGGTCTTCAAAAAACTTGGGGGAAGAGCGAGTGCAAAAGAGCAATGGACTTATAAATAACAATGAAAGAATCAAAGTGGTGAGCCCATATAAGTACCTAGGAGTATGAAAATTCATCTTACCGAAAAACTGTCCCAAGAGAAAACTGGCAATTAATTTTGCATGGACAGCAATGTTGCTCACAGCATCCAATTCATAGTATTTCATTCAGTTTGAGAATCGATTTTGTTTTATGCCGCGCATATATGGGGAGGAAAAAAATATGAAACCGCTGAAAGACTCTTGAGGTTTTACTTAGGCTAGTATCTTTCTGGTCGATGAGCCGAGAATTCTTTGAAAGCACCCAAGACGACACCATATTTTTGGTACCGAAATTCACCGAGAGTCTCGGTGTTCTCGGTTGTATCGGCGGTCTCGGTTGTTTGGTTTCGATTATCGATAGAAGAAATATTTGTTGATTTAACTATTTGTTTAATTTTTATAATATTCACAATTTTTTTTATATGCGCGTTAAAATTTAAAATATGAAACCGCATAATGTATATAGTTATACTCAGATAGGTGCACTGCTAAAATACAGAGAAGGATTTATGTATTCATTTCGTTGGAATAGAAATCACTAATTTTTGAGACTTTGTTTCCCCCTTCGGAAAAAGGGACTTTAAGGCACAATTCACATAGAACTGGCTTAAGGTTTTGGTACATACATTTGCCACTTTGTGTAGTTTGCATGTTCTCTTATGGGACAATACACACACATACGAAGAGGCGAGGGTATGGTGTGCCTTGTCATTGCCACGCATTAATGAAAACTCTAGTGGCCTACGTAAACGTCGCGCCACAATGAAATCACTCGTTAATATGTCAAACCAAAATAAACATGGCAGAAAATATAGGGTTGGCTTGTGGCTCCCGCCGTGAGCGGACGTGTTTTTCCGTCCGGAGAAGTAAAAGAGATTAAAAAAAATTGTTTAATTAAATTAACTAAATTAAAAGTTGTGTTAACTTACAAAATACGTATTAAATAGTATAATTGTTATTTAATTGTTATGTTGTACTAAGTCGACAATACCAGGGAAATTGTAACTTGGAGAGGGAGCCAACGAACGACATCCACGTGTATAGAAGCCATCCGAATTATACCTACTCCCAGCTTCCTTGGTCGAGGACACAGCATTCGGATAGGGACGTCGCGTCGTCCCAGAAATTAGAAGCATCCTTTGGATCGCTTATGTCGCAGCCCATAATGGACACAAGCTGCAGAATCCCGTTATACAGTAACGGAACCGATAATTGGAGAAACAACAGTTCTGGTCATCTCACCATACAACAACTAGAAGATCGCTATCATCATATAACCATTGAGATATCGCCCTCTCATTCAAACGAAAGATGTAAAGTATTGAGCTCTCTCTATAACTAACGAAAAATTAGATGCACATACGCTTATGTATTCCAATTCGTAAATGCACACATTTTGTGTTTCAAGACAAGATAGACGAGATGAATCTCTAATTCTTTTTTTTTAATGAAATCGTAATGGTCTTTGTTGATTGGACTCATTTTTTAATTTTTTAAACTCTAGTTTAACAACTATGTAATTTTAACTTTCTTTTGTCTAAATTTAAAGAACAAAAACAATATAAAATTCAGTGTAGCCTGGCCAATTCGAAGTGGGCAAAATAATATATGTAAGCGCAATACGTGTGTATTATATATGCAAAATTTAGTTATAAAAAAATCTCAATAGAGTTTACTATTACTACGACTACTGGCAGAAAATATACCAAAAGTTCAATGCAAATGGTATTTTTTTAATTCATTTATTTTTATTCTTAATGGAAGCCATTTTGCAAAGAGTGTTTCTGTGATTAAAAGTAAGCTAGTTGTTTATGTTTATGTCATTCCCGTTCTCTGTCATTTCTGAGTGAACTCAGTTCATCAGATGGCCGTGGCGCGATAGTTGTGTGTTCGCCTGTCAACCTCATGGTCACAGGTTCGATCCCTGCTGTAGTCTATGCCTTCTTATTTTTCCATTAAAAACCAATTCTAAAAATAAATGTCATACCATGAGTTGCTGGTTTACTCATTACATGCTGTTCAGGCATAGAACTAACAATATGTGATTGAGTTAAACTAGTATACCGATAAAATATATGCCAAAGAATAAAAAAATTAATGCGAATTATAAGGGACATCGATAAATAAGACACGGAAATTTCTCCGCATTAGTTCAGCCGCCATCCCTGGAGATAAAATCCGAGACAACAACCACCTACAGTCCCCGAATAACACGCCACACATCTTTCCTATCATTCTTTCTCTTCCTTAACCTCACCCTCACGCCCGCGCTGTGTTGAAACATTTAAAGGGTATTCATAATCCCTTGAGCGCGTGTAGATTATAAAAAAAAAAAAAAAAAAAAAAAAATCACACCCTCCATGCCCGTAACAGATCTGAACCACACCAGTTCTGTGCGAATCGCGACTAAGACTTTTAAGGGACACTCTTGGAAAAAATATTTTTGAAACGTTAAAATATAGTTTGTTGCCTACTTTTCAAGCCATGAACTGTCAAAATCGATTGAGGGATGGCTCCGATTTAAATGGATTTAAAAAAAACTATACAAAATACAAATTTTACCTCAGAAAATCGAAATTTTTGATTTTAAGCCTTTTGATTGAAATTTGGAAAAAAAAATATTTTATTTTTTATTTTATCCAAACGTCAAAATATAGTTTGTTGCCTATATGTCAAGCCATGAACTGTCAAAATCCGATGAAGGATGGCCCCGATGTAAATAGAATAAAAACCCTCTAAACGTCAAAATATTGTATGTCAAGCCATAAACTGTCAAAATCAATTGCGGGATGGCTCTGATTTAAATGGATTAATAGATCCGCACCCCGCATTTTTCATATCAACAAACTGCTGAGATACCTTACTCTATATTTTCCATCTGAACACGCGTCTTATATTACATCTTTTTACTACCAAAAAAACTCGAAAGAAACCAAGACTAAGGATGAGACTAAGATCGATACTGCGACTCGGTTAGGCGAGACCGAAACCGAGACAAGACTGAAATTTTTCGATTTTACTGAGATCGAGACGAGATTAACCCTTCCTTAAAACGAATTTTTTGACTTTCTCAAATATAGTTCTAAATACATGATTATGCTGATTTTTTTTTTCATTTTGCGAAAACAGATGGACGATTTTTTTCTTGAAATTATGTTTTTAAAACTACATATTTTTTAAAAATTAAGATTGCCATACCAATTATCTTTACAAACAAAAGTGAAAAAATATTGTACCAGTATGAAGATTTAAGTAAAAACCAATTTTAGGTATTACCTAATACTGGTAACACCTGTATTTACCATAAGTAGTAGGTTAAAACTGTTCTATTGGCCGACATTGTATTTTTGTTTGTACAATTGGAATAACTTAACTCCAAATACACCATACACATCACAACACGAAATATAGAAAACTAAAAACATGCACATTTATATAAGTTGTATTTAAATACTGGTAGGTAAATATTTATTTGGCCTGCAAGTCAGGACTCACTGCCAGTTTGTCTCGGCATCGGAAACCGCGCGAATCGATCCAAATATTTTATACGCTATAACCACAACAATATTTTTTAATCATTACTAGCTATGAAATGAAAATAGATTATTTTATTTGTATAAATTCCAGATCTTCTCCCGCTGTTGAAGATAACATTCGTTTGAAGGTTTTTATTTCAGATAAATCGATTTCGAAAATTATTTCAACATTAGGCACTACCTATAAAATGTTTTTTTATACGCACGTATTTCATATTTGTTTACTATTAAATGTGTAAACTGCTCTTATTATTATTGATGATGAAAGAATTTATATAGATTTGCGATTAGTTTTTATTTACCCTTTCGATATTTAGTAGTCCCCGGAGACCACCAAGTAGGACCTTAGCAAACATACCGGCTCTAATTTAGTTAATACATATGACATCATGTTATATAAAACTTGTATGAACATAGCGTGTAATATTTTCTTGGAAATAAAATTGAGCAAAACAACAACACAACCTTCTTCATTCTGATCGATTTTCCAGCAACCTTTCTGAACTTTTTCCGACATTTTGGAACATAGCCCTTAGCGAAGAACTTATAAAAATTTAAATGCTTTAACGACTTATATACACTTCTTATAAGATAAAAATCATCCGGAAATTTTGAAAGAATAGCGAAAAGCAAGCGAATTGTTATTTTCACTACTGGCACTTTTCCCAAATAATTTTTTTTTGACTCTCACCATATATACCGTATGGATTTATATATATTTTTTTCTGTCGTTATTTTAAAAGTTCGTGCTAAGATGAAAAAGAAACAAAACAATTTTAAACTATTCGAAAATGAAATCTTTAAAAATAAACATACGAGTACATGTAGAGAACCAGTCAGCTGTTTCAGAAAAGCAAAGAGCATAATCACAAAATTCTGCTCAAATTCTTATGCTCAAAACTAGAATGTTTATATTTTGAACGTATTGACAACGCGTTACATATGTACGTGAAACTTTTAATGCGCAAAGCGTTTTAAAGTCTCAGCTGATTTTACAAGATTCATGTATGAAGGTATGCATCTCATTGAGTGAAAGAATAACGAATTTCTAATTCAGTTTGTTATAGAAGACATTATTTATGTAGATACAAAACTATGTATACATCGTGTCAGTCGTTCTTAGTGACAGTCAAAAGGGGGGCATTTTCTTAATTTTGGCGATTGCATTTTTTTTCAGACATATTTACTAATATTAAATGGATTCCAAATTCTATTCAAAGGTATTATTTGTCATATCAAAATAGTAATGAAATTTCTCAGTAAAAAATTAGAAATAAATAAGAAAATTTATTTATTTACTGAGTAATGACATGTCACTAGTTGTAGATCGGTACAACATTATTGATAGAAATAATTCCCAATAAACAGAATTGTATTGTATACAGATATGTTTCTGTTTTCTACTATGAGTTGCAAAATATTTCAATTTTCAGATGATGTTCTGAATTTAAGAAAATCTCCAAATGAAAAATCTAGAAAAAAAAAACACATTCTTGTGTGGAGTTTTGAAGAGATCCGCTGGTATTTCATCATGACCGGAAGGTATATAAATTCCTTCTTTAGCCTCACCACACGAACGTGGAATGCAGTTCCAATATTCAAAAATAATGTGCAATTGTGCAACAAAAAAAAAGAAGCCTTATCTGGTTTTAGAGTAATGTTAAGGAAAAAAATAATCCTTAGGTTATGAGGATAATATGGATATAAATACACTATTTATGTACTTACTTTTAATTCTCCCAATCAAGCACACTTCACAAGTCAAGCTTTAGCTAGGCCGTTTTCCTTTTCATTAATTTCATAACTTATGTGCATAGGTACCATATTAGGAATTAAATTATATGTGTATCCATTTCCTTTTGACTAATATGAATACGAGGAACCTAAATGCCAAGTTACGTAGAGTTATACAACATGCCTGTTTGGTAACTAGCAATGTTCACCAAGTTTACGAAACTTGGGTTTTTTCTTCTGTGGGTTTTGACAGCAAAATGTGGAAATTCGTACAAATTCGTTTGAATTTTCACGGCCAGAATTAAAAATTCAGAAATGAACGATAATTAATTCATAAAAGTAAAGATATCGGCCGAAAAGAATTCACTTATGATGCAATTTGAACCCTTTTACCTGGGCTCTTAGACACCGATTTGAATAATTGTAATGATTCATTTATGATTTGAAAATTCGTCATTTAAACGAACGTATATAAGGGTTCCATATATTCATTTAAATGATTATTGCCTTAATCTTTTCTTAATCATAAAAATAATTTCAATAAAATTCATTTAAGTGAAGGATTTCTAAGTATATAACTTCACTTTAATTAATCATATTGGAATCATTTTTGCGATTCAGAAAAGGTTCAGGGATTGATCATTTAAAGGAATATATGGAACCCTTATATACGTTTATTTAATTGCAGAATTTTTAGATCATAAATGAATCATTAAAATGATTCAAATTGGTGTCTAAGAGCCCTGGTAAAAGGATTCAAATTGCATCATAAGTGAATTCTTTATTTCTTATTCATTTATGATTGAATATTTTATCGGTGAACCTCTGGAACATATATCATTTGACTCTTGGTTGGCTTTTATAGCTTCCTAGAACTACTTAATTGTTACATGATACTATAATTAAGGAAATGATTTATATGTTTTTAAGAAAATTTAACACAATTTTTGTACATACCTTTACTTTTATCGTTTTCTTTTTTATATTTATTTTTGAAAGTATAAGTAGCTACCTATTTACTACAAAAACACAGGCTGGTTATATACCTATTATTTTTACTTTATTTTGAGCTATTATGTATAATTTATTATACATATTTGCTACGTCCGATTTATCGGAAAACTTTTCCGAACTGATAATCGACTATGCAAATGAAACTTTCGTCGCGACAATGACCCGTTACCATTACCCCTTTGTAAGAAGAAAAAATAAAAGGACGAACAAAAAAGGTCTCCATATGAAGGATCCGCCAACAAGATATGAGTGTTGTTTTTTTTATTTTTTTGACACATAGAGAATGCATATTCCTTTGCGTCTCCCCGGTATGAAGGATCTTTATAAACATTCATAATTCATTCAAAAACCTGAAGGTTTCTTGAATATTATTCTTCATTTTTGGTGATTAGAATCTGAACCTTCAGATAAATGTTTGCTGGGCGTTACCAAACATACCTACCACATGCACATTAAAAATTCCTCTTTGTATAGTTGCTATTGAGAATATTTTTGATTTGTATGTAGGGTGGTGGAGCCAGTGGTCGGCCACCTAACTTTTTTTTACGTTTGACTGTCCCTTAAAATTCATTTGTTCGAGTTTTTGATATAAATGGAATGTCTAAAATTCGAAATTCTTGTTTATTTTTTGTCAATTTGCCATAAAAAATGAAATATTTAAAAAAAAATAAATGAAAGTGTGATTCTTATGAAGTCGGGCCCTAAACCCCAGAGGTCGGCCACATGAGTTTCCAGTAGTCGGTCTCAATATAAAAAAATATATTTTCATACTAAATATGTGTCTATTTACAATTTTAAAGAATGTGGTTATCCAGAAATCATTTAAATATTTAATATCAACAGTTCAGTTAAATAAAAAAAATGTTATGGTAAGATTTTAATTCGTCTAAGAACGCCATTTCAAATTAGGTACAAACACATAGACTTTTTTTTACAAAAGTTAATTAATAGGAAAAAGTACATTTAATTTATATGAAAACGAAAACTAATAATAATAATGATAACAATATTAACTACATGCCTTTAAGATCTAAGGTCTTCTTAAATGCAACGTGAATTGCACGGCACTAATTAGAAGGAATAGGAAGATATGAATATATGAAATTACTAAGTTTGTTTTATATGCAATAAATATTTACATATTTCAGGCAAATGTTATTAAACAGTGCCATAGATAAAACAACAAAAAAGCAAATTATATTTGTATTTATATTTATGGAAAAGTTTGGTTTTCTTAATAATGTTTTCTTGGTTCTGAAATGTTTCGCAATTTCTATGATATAGCATATAGTAATGTAATGTGGGCGGTCAGTGGTTGGACGGTGCCATAAAAAAACGGTGCCATTCAAAACAATGAAACTATTACTGCTAAAATCACTTAGGGCCATGGAAAATGTGTTTGTTGGGTACACCGACCCGAAACATTATTGGACGTGTGATATTAATTTAATAATAAAAGCTGTTTTCGATCGCATCTGGCCACTTTCTGACCTACCTAAAATCTACTTGCCGGGCTTAGTTTTAACATAGTGACGAGGCCGCCAGAGGAAGGAGAAAGGAACACTAGTTGTACCAAATGCTTTTATTTACACTGAATATAGAGTAGTCAGCCTCCTTATGGTTTCCTAATAAATCATTCTGCAATTTGTTGTATCATTTGGGAACTAAGCCAATACCTGATTTCAAAAACAGGCAGAAGGATATTTTGTTGACATTATCCAAATACCTAAATACATGAAGCGTCTCCCGAAAGGTCTTCGATGCATCTATTTTTCCTAAATACTATATTAGCTCCAGTAACTACTTCGTCACTGTCGTTTGTATTGACAACTTCGAAGATGTTTGAAAAACTCATAGTAGCAAGTCTTCCATCTTAGAATGGGTTATTGAAATTCTCTTTTAAAATGTTTGGGCCGTTTTTAATAAACCTGATGATGCTTGTGAGAGTTTACATTTGTCAAAGGTCTACGCACCACTTTAAAAAAATTGTATTCCTTGGTCGCACTAATGTCTGTATTAGAATACATTTTATATGATTTATTATTATTATTTCGGTCTTGTAGATTACTTCTAGAAAACCCGAACTCCCGAATTGCCTATTTCAATTTAAAATGTGTATCTAATTTTGTTCAGTACTGAAAAAAGTGCCTCCTTCGTGTAGTTATAAAATATTCCTTTGCTCTTCGTTGTTTCGTATTTAAAGTTCTTTATAACAACATATTAAACAAATTTTCGAAATTTGTATAACCTATCCATGATCATTTTTTTGGTCATTGTACATGTATACGTTTTATTTATAAATTATATAAATATATGTAACTTATCTAAGTAAAACTAAATAATGTAATCCCAACCTCTATACTAAACCCAATAGGCCGACATAAGAACACGGGTCTTCTATAGTCGGCCCCCAAATAGCTCTTATCGTTAACAGGTGGCCGACTACTGAAACCATGGAATATTTTTTAATTATTTTGATTAACTTTGCATACTCAGTTAAAAAAAAATAAAAATAAAGTAGTCTTCAGTAGTCGGTCGGGGGATCCGAGCTCGGGAGAATTGAAAAAAAAATTCCTCTTAAAGCCGGACCCTCCTTATTAACAAACAGTATTTTTTAAAGTTTTATAGCCAAAAACAACAAATATAAGCTATAAATAAATAAAAAACAATCGCAAAATTCATCTACATTCAATAGTTTGGCGATTTTTAAAAATAACCTCCACTATTTTCTTCTATCGAAAGGCATATTTCAAACGAAAGCGAAAACTTAAGCCAAACATGCATTTTTTTTTACAAAAAAAAAAAACAGTAGCTATAATAGAATGAAATTTTGCACCGTGGAAGAAAAATTGTTAGCCTTTTGGAAAATATTTTTTGCACTTTACAACGAAGTGGCCGACTACTAGAGGTTGCCGAACTCACAGCCATCACCCTACAGCTTGAACCAAATCACTTGGTCAATGGTCGGTTGCACAGAGAGGATTCAAGAGAACAAAAATGGTGCGCAAGAGATTAAATGATAACAATGTCAGAGTTGAACTTGAAATCCTTAGTTGAAAACTGCACAATAAACCACGATCATACCTCCTGTAAATAAAGTTCATCTCTGGATGGGATGGTGATTGTGTGTAACTTTCAAAATTAATGAGATGAACAAAGAAATTTGAGGAGAGCTGCGTAGTAGAATGTCGTATAATTTCAAAAAATTCACACATGAATCACCACCAACTTTTTCCTCAAGGATATATCTCTCTTTACCTTGCAAAAGTATTTCGATATGTGAATTTTTTGTTTATAATTTACACGCGCTCAAGGGATTATGTTTGCCTTTATATGTTTCTTAACACAGCGCGCGGGCGTGAGAGAGAAGAGATAGAATGATAGGAAATATGTGTGCGCGATGTTCTGAGACTAGAGCTGGTTGTTGCCTTAAATTTATCTCCAGAGATGGCGGCTGTACTAATGCGGAAAATTTACCGTGTCCTATTTGTCTACGTCTCTTAATTCGCATTATTTTATTTATTATGTTGTCATATTTTGTGGGTATAGTATAGTTTACTCAATCACATGCTGTTAGTGTTATGCCGGAACAGCACGGATGAACAAATCAGCAACTCATTTTATGACAATTTTAGAATTAGTTTTTAATGAAAAATAAGACCAAATAGACAACGGCAGGAATCGAACCTGCGACCACGAGGTTGACAGGCGAGCACACATCTAACGCACCACGGCCACCCCATATATAATTCGTATTCGCAGGTAGGTACTCATTTACAATTTAATTGTAACAAACTCAAATTTGTTTGAAAACATTTGTTTTTTGTTTTTGAAAGTTGCGCGATGACGATTTTTTGCCTACATATTGTTTAAAGTATTAAAAGCTTTCCATAAACATGTGTTTCATTTTGTTTCCTCCGGTAAATCCACCCATTATTTTATCCGCCAAAATTCCCCCTAAAATTATTTTTTCCGGCCAAAATGGCCAGAAGAAAAGCCAATCTGGGAACACTGGGTTAAGGGAAAGAATAAGAAATTAAATGACTGCAAAAATTAATAGCAGAAGGAAAGTAAATTACTGCAATAATGGAACGCCACCAGAAAAAGGAATTTTTTATTTTATTGTTAGCTTTTATCCTACAATAATAGGAGGAGCTCCAATACGAATTCAAGAACGAATGTAATGCTGCATTCCTAAAGCAGCTTTATTTTTAGAAAAGGCATTTGCCTCGAGTGTTTAGGTGAAAAAAAAAAAAAATAACCTTAACTAAAAAGTAAGAAGCTTATTCTTTATGTGCGTGAGGCTCCTTCTCCTTGGAAATGGAGAAATCCAAGCGAAGACACACAATCACGAGCACAAACAGTGCAAAGAAGAACCCAACAGCTAACAGTGGCTCCTGCAACATAGTGATCCTTAAGAAGTTGTATTTCAAGTTAAAGTCATGAATGTGCTTTTCGACTAGGTTCTTCTTGGTGAACGAGATCACAGGTCTTCCGAAAGTGTCCAGGTAGGTGAAATGTAAGCTGTGGGACAGACGACTAACAGAATATGGAGTGATCAACTTAATGTTATTGGCTCCCTCGGGCAGAATGATTTTTACTGTTGCTTCATCGACAACCATATCATCGTAGATGTGGTCAATGATGCGCATTTTGAGGAGGAAGTTCTCGCCTGAGTTGAAGAGGTATTGAAATGAGGGTACATTATATCCCAAAGTGTAGAAAGTCCTCCAGCCACCAAAGAGCGGGAAACGTGGGCGCAGATCTAATTCAACTGAATCACGCAGAACCTTCATGTTTGAGGTAGAGATATTGCCATTGGTGTCGCGGTAGTAGACACCTGTAGCCAACGATGGTAGCATGGTTTTGTAAGACTTTGCGGCCGCCTGACCACTTCAAGCGTCCTTCTGGAATTCGTACCGAGAGAAAGAGCCCTTCAACTGCGCTCCAGAGTGAACCATGTCGATATTCTCGGTGACGGCAATGTTTCCCCAGTGGGATACTTCCAATGTGCGCTCTAAACGTGTTACAGATAAGAAGGGTGTGTGATTCTCAAAGTGGACAACGAGCTCCGCCGGTGTGAAACCTTCGATGTTCTCGAACGGTCCATAGGTGATGGTACTTCCAGAGACAGCGACTGGTTTCGTTTGGGTATAAGACTCAATGCTCTGTGAGCTCAAATGAATCGTTTTCTTTTGGGTCAGTGTCTTGTAGGGACTGTAAAAGTAGACACTGCCAAAATACCTTACTAACTGCTTCTCAGGCTGACTGATCTTAGCCGGATGGGGAGTCAGGGCTTTGGTCGATACTGTTTCAACATATACAACTTGAGTAGGAGCGGCACTTGGGAATGTCAAAAGAAACTCAACCCCATTGCTGGTTTCCTTCTCTGAATATTTTAATTCTTTTTTTGATGAATCCTTTGCCGAAATGAAAGCTAAATGTTGACGATCATTGGTCGGTATCACAAAACTGTAGGCGGTTATGCCTTTCTTTGCGGAATGTTCCAAGATAATTTTATAGGAAGTTTTTACCAATTGTGATGTTAAATCGATGGTGCGTTCCACGTTTTTATTAACAATTTCAGCATCAATTGCCGCATGGGTAAGGGCGATTGCTGAGATTGTAATCAAGACAATCGAAAATAGCTTCATTTTGTGAGAATAATTCACTGGAAACCTAAAAATATGCCGGTAGGTTTTTTTCCTTTTTCTTTAACAAATCGAGAAAAGCCAACGTGCACTTTCAAAATTACACCAACTTAGTTACCCGGAAAGTCCGCTAATAAGTTTTCAACAAAAAATCGGTCTGTCCGGTTATTAGAGCTACGGTTATTGAAGATTTTCTATGAATTTTCTTGCGTATTAAAAATAAAACAGAATCTATACTGAGAAGGGTCCTTTTGATTTATGGTGGTTTGATTTGTTGAGAAAAAAATAATCCCTATGGAGGTTCTCTATCTAAAATTATTATGAAAAAGACGCGGACAGTCTTTTTATAAGAGTATCCGTTTATAGGAGAGTAATTTGTATGCGAAATTCAAAAAACAAGTTTGTTCCCGCTTATTTGAGCTGTCCGCAAGTAGAGCTTTGACTGTATGTACAACATTTGTTTATTTTTTTTCTAAAAAAAAATTGGTATGACAATCTTAAATATTTAATAATATAAACTTAAAAACAAAATTCTAATATAAATACTTAAACTAATTTGAGTTAACGAAAATTACCCCATTTTATTTCTTGGGTAAATTTGAATTTATCAGAAAAAAAATTTTAAAATCTGTGGAGCCGTTTTTGAGAATTTTTTTTTAAACTTTTTGAAAACATTTTTCAAAAAAAAAATCAAAAACACCAAATCATATGTATTCAGTAAATACATATAACTAAATTTTTTGGAAAAAAAATTAATGAGTATTTTTAAATGCTTTTAAAAATACAAAAAAAATATTAATTAAAAATATTGGTATGCAGTATGAGTTGAGCTACCTAAACCTATTGTGGGAAATTTCGAAAGAATCGGTTAAGGTATTTATGAGATAGTCGAAAACTTAAAAAACGATCCTATGGAAAGTACCTACTGTTTGTTGTTGTTCATTTGGGTTCTTCCTTATTTTCTCCTTAATCCTTTATAAGTCAAACTTTTTTGTTGTTCATATAAGGAGGAAGATTTTATATGAAATATTTGACACTGATCATTTTTAATTGTATTATATTCAATTTTTGTATGTTTTTTCAAGCTTGTGTGGCTAATAAAAGCGCTAGTCGTTTCAATGCAATTGATAACCAGAAAACTTGCATTGGGTTGGATCTGATCATGTGAGCTCAGTGGCGTGATGGGTAGTGCGTTGGCTTCTAAGCAGCTTGGCCATGATTATATAATAATATATATACATGGTCCATATAAAACTCATCATTTTCCCGCTTAATTGCATTTTATTTTGTGTATTTTTATTGAAATTTACCTGGCAAAAATTCTTTCAAGTACACATTTGAAATTAGCTGATAAAATTCAACAGTTTGTTTTCCTTTAGCTCTTCCTTTTGTTTTATGCTTCAAAAATGAATACAAAAGTAATAATCTTAATCTATTATAATGTTCCGTGGACCAAGGGCCGTTGAAATCTATTTTGAATCAATAATTCAACACATGCGATTAAGTATAATACAAAACAGCTTAATAATTAACTATGTCTGGCCTGGCCCATGACAAAATCTTCCAATTTTAATGATTAAAAATTTTAATCTGTTTTGATATAACTTCACAAAAAGTGCGTATTTGTAGGGCCCTCACTAGACAACTGAAGAATGGAAGGGAGATCGCTGGGACGAAATCCAAGTTTTATGGACTAAAGGCCATTAAAAGCTATTTTGAATTAAATGTTTTTTTTTAATCAAAAATGTTTGTTTTAATTTTTGTATATGTAAATATAGAGATAAGTAAGTACCTATGTGCACATAAGCGGTTTTTTTATAACTGCCTTACCCGCATAAGTGCATAATAAAGTGGGGCATTTAGCGTGAGGCACTTATCCGGCTTTTACTGTATTAATAACTAAAAACGACTCACCAAATCTTATGTCTTTAGCAAAAACACACAAAATTTTGCAAATTTTTCACTTTTTTAAAATGTGTTAACACTTTCACAACACACCGACTGAAGAGCTAATTCATCAAAACAAAGACGTACAAATATGAGGAATAATTATTAGTTTGAGACTAAAATTAAATTGGCTTGATAAGATTGATAGTTTTTGTAAGAATCGTTATTGAATGAGGGGGTGCCAATGATTGTAGTCTGTACACTAATAAAATTACTATCACAAAAAAAATGCATATTTTGAATGTCCACTTTTCCTGCAATACACCACATGTTTAATGTATTTCTTAGGAAAAGTAATCTTGATGTCGGATCCATCTATTGTTCCAATTTCTGCCGGAAGAGCTGCTCCTTTAAAAAACTTCTGCTTCACACAAATTATCCTAAATCCTGAAATTAAAAAAAAACTTATTAAAATTTACATATACATAAGGGTTTTCCATTTTGCGGTTTCAAAAGTATAGGGCTGGAATTCGACATCTGTCAAACTAAGTTGTTAAGCCAATTTTTTTGTTTTTCAGTTGAAACATTTACGAAAATGGATCGCTTAACTATCGCACAACGTATAAAAAATGTAAAAACCTACTACAAAAATGTTGATTCTGCCACAGCCACATATCGTGCTTTAAGATTAGATTATGGCTTACATAATCGTCCAACTACGCAAGCAATTGGCAAAATTGTGCAGAAATTTGAAGAGACTGGTATTGTAAGGCCTGTGCATCATCGTTTCGCTTGTACCACTGAAAATATCGCTGCTGTAAGTGAAAGTGTTGCCGAAGAACCGAACGTGTCGATTCCTCGTCGTTCTCAGGAATTAGGAATGTCTTACGGCACATTATGGCGTATTTTAATTTGGATCTACACCTACATCCATATAAAGTCCAGCTCACACAACAACTGAAGCCAGCTGACCATTCACAACGTCGTAGATACATCGAACGAACAACAGGCGGTGGACGTCTATTTTTCGAACAAAATTTTCTTCAGCGACGAAGCACATTTCTCACTCGGTGGGTATGTTAATAAACAAAATTGTCGTATTTGGGGTTCTGAGAATCCTCAAGTAATTGAAGAGAGGCCATTACATCCACAAAAAGTCACTGTTTGTGGCGCTCTTTGGTCCGGAGTTGTGATTGGACCTTACTTCTTCGAAAACGACGATGGAACGACTGTCACCGTCAATTCGGAGCGTTATGGTCATATCGTAATTTCTCGTCGTGGCGATATAAACTGGCCACCAGGATCATGCGATTTGACACAGCTGGACTTTTTTTTGTGGGGCTACGCGAAAGACCGTGTTTATGCAGATAAACCTTTAACTCTTGATCATTCGGAAACCAACATTCGTCAATTTCTGGCTGAGATACCCCCCAATATGTGTCAAAAAGTGGTCGAAAACTACCTCAAAAGATTAGATGCTTGCAACAATTCGCGTGGTAGTCATTTAAATGATGTAGTGTTTCACACATAATGTCAACGTTTAAACTTTATAAAATATTTCATATGTGTTTTATTTACGTTTACTTTTGAAACGGCAAAATGGATAACCCATTATTTTATGCTACTTACCTTCTGAGTATATGTATAAAAATAAAATTAATTTCTATTTCATTAATTTTCTTTTAGCTCCAAACAAAAAAATTCAGTCTAAAATATTACAATTTAAACATTATATGCTCTGTCAAATAATGATATTTTTTTTCATTCTTTCTTGCACACATTCAAGGCAAAATCAGCTGTTATTCTGCCCTATCGAGGTAACCGCCGCAGCGGAGTTTTCTCCGCAACGCATCTTCGTCGGAAATTCAATTTCAATTCGAAGTAGCTATCATCGGAAGAAATTTTAAGGAAATACGACGACGCGTTACGATGGATATAAACTTCAGGCAGAGATGAGCAACTTAACTGATATATCGAAAATGCGATATATTTACGATATTTTTTTAATTAATAAATACTATAAACGTTTTAAACCATGAAAAATTGGCGAGAGAGTGTAATCTATTGTTTATAGAAAGAATTTTTTTCAATTGTAATGCGCTGGAGTTTTTAGGAAATGTAATTAGATGCACCGATATTAAAATCAAAATTATCGAATAAAGTCCATTCCCTATTTCCAATTTTGTTCCCTTTGAACTGTCAACATTTTGAAGAAAAAAAACTTTTAACATTCAATATTATTTATTTAGAAAATAAAAGAACATTGCAAGAACGAAAACAATATACGCTGACTACCTGACGCAACTCTAATTCTATAATTCCCTTCAAGATTGAAGAAAAACTTTCGCCTAAATAAAAATGCGTTTGCTTTTGTTTTGGAGCAGATTCAACAACACAAATACAAAACAAATTATCGGCCTGATGGTGTCACCCCAAACCTTTAAAAAATATATGACGTATTCAAAACTAAAACACAGCCACAACTTCTGTTGTCCTTCTTGTGTAATTTTATATATGCAATATCGGGATATTCGCTGGGCAGATTTATCATCCGCTCATATTGCTGTGAACTTGTTTATTCGTTCTGCCTAAAAACAAAATGCCCACAATTTAACGTACATAAGGTTTATTTCTTCATTACTTACATTTTAATAAACAATTTCTTTAAAAAGAAAACACTTTCCGCAACGAGAACTTCTCGGAGGACTTCGGAGAATATTTTGTTTGTATCTGTCATAAATAAAACCATTAAAAGTACTTCATCGCATACAAATGGCATGCGTTGGATTTCGTCGGACATAATTTCCGATCAGCCGATCGGAGAATTACCTCGAAGCAAAATGTCTCCGTTTCGTAGTAAATCGGAAAGAATTCCGCTCCGACGGTAACCTCGATTTTATTTTATTTCTGGATAAAATAAAATGATAAAATGAAAAAATCGTATGAAAACTCTGATGATAAAAATAGTATCATATCATTTTATCATACAACCTGTACTTAGGTTGTAAATATTATTATACAATAAAATGATATAACAATCATAAAAATAAAATGAAATAGAGTTGTTTCAGTTTTTGCCGCCCCCCATTCCTTTCTAAAAACAATAACCTGGGTTAAAATCTTTTTTTTTTCTTTTAGAAGAAGGTTGAAATTTTCACTGGTTGTTTCTTATACTATCCTCCAAATGCCTGATGAAAATGTCATAAAAATCGTTCAAGTAGTAGTTAATATTTTATTGAACTAAGAACAAGTCCATACAAAAAAAAATTAAAAAAGCTTCGTATTTAAACGATAGAAACTAGGCGGGACAGTGGGCGAAAACTAATATTGTAAGTTTGTCTTATCATTGACTATCATTCCTAAAAATTCATTAAAATCGGTTAAGTTATTTAGTTTTTATTAAAATGAGAAAAATGTAGACGGAAATTGATAGATTTCTCTTCCCATTGATTCATCATTCTTCAAAATTTCAACAAAATCGGTATAGTGGTTTAGTTTTTTTTGGACTTTCTTCAGCTCTCCCATACAAACGGCCCTACTGTGTGAAGTACGGTGATGTTTGTAAAATTGGAAGATAAACGGGGGGATGCATTTATGCAAGTACGGGCGGGTATAAAAATATGTCAACTTCGTTGTTCTTTGACCCATTTCCACGAAATTTAAGTATTATTAAATTGTATCAAATTAGGTAAGTCTTACTTCTGGCGCGTATACATAAGTACACGCACTCTTTTTTTAACTTTGTTAAAATGTGAGGTTTGGCGAGGATCACTAATTAAAACACACCTGCCCTACAACCCCCTGTTAAACCACGCATATTTTTTAGGGACTCTGAAAATCCTCTGAAATATACTCCTAAGGACGTTTATTAAAACCATTAATTGTATATTGTTATGAACTTATGATTTTATTTGATTTTTAATATTATTTAAAGTTAAAATTCATATTAATTAAAAAAAAAAAACATTCCTATAGACATATGTATAACAATCGGATTAAAGCTGAGTCATAGAATGAAAACTTACACATTGTTCTATGTTATGATATATTCGTATGTCAATGTGTTAGTAAAATTTAAAAAAAATATATATGTACTTTTATATATCTAATCCATGTAAACACACATTTTAAAGTTCGTATATATTAAGTTACATATTCTTTAACTTATGGTTAAATTGATTTACCGTAAGTTTGACGAGAATATCCAGTTAACATTAAAGCTTGACTATAGGCTATACTCTCTATTTAATTTCGTGTTAAGCCTTATTCTGTAGTGAGTGCGCCACGCCGCGTGGAATTCTGCTATCCATTAGGGTTATTTGAAAAGAAAATTAAAAAGCAAATAAAATATGGCTGGAACATTATTTTAAAAAGCAGCCTGTCTTTCGAATATGTATGTATGTATATCCATAATAATATGAAGTGGTTGCACTGCACCCGATGAAGAGCAGAATATATTAAAGCAGATTTAATGCGAATGGAATGCGCTTCGGTCTACAATTAAATCAGAATAGGGCTGAACTTTCTTCTTCTGTTGATTAGCACCGAATGGTATTTTTGCCTTTTCTTTTCCTATTTGGTTAAATTGCCTTTTCAAAAAAAATGGTAAAGTTTTATTTGCGTCTTAAAGTTTCTTTTCGGTAGTCGATAGTTGACGAAAGATTTGACTTTGGGGCACTCGTACTAGAAGAGTTTCTTATTGAAGATAAATCTTCCTTGGATTTGGCAGTGGATGTTTGCCTTTTCGATCGAGTTGGCTGCTCGGTTCTTTTGTTGCGTTTGACAGTGCTCGATGCAACATGCGTGAGTGTGTTCTTACGTGGAAGAGTTAAAAGCTTCTTTTCCTGCAAAAATATACATATATGTCAATAGGATTTAATGGCTATTACTAAACGATAGTTAGTACTTACCTTCTCGTTTTGTTCTTGTGAATAGTTGATTTCGTAACCTTCACTCATATGTTTTGGCTTCCATGGGGCCAGCATCGATACGGAACGGGAGACAGATCGTGTCATTGGTTGAAGTTTATTCTTTCGTAGATCTTCCCGAGATACTGCCCGCCGTCTATCAGAGGTTGAGTGGTATGCAACTGGTATAGCTCCGACAGTAGTTGCATGAAGATAAACAATACTACGCTGACTTTGCATACTAGATTCTCCCTCAGTACCAGAACTGTCTGGAAGTCGTTCGTGCTCCCTGAAAACAAAATGTATGGACTCTGGAAATCCAAAAATCTTGAGAAAAATTTATATAATCTTACCTGGAATGAAACCGTCGATCGGCACTTCTTAATGGCTTTGGCAGTGCATTTGCTTTATGGCTGTATTGATCAATACTGCTTGGATGATCTGGAGATTTTTTCATTGTTGCCGCAGAAGTAGTTTGATGACGTTCAATTTTTTTGCGGTCGTCATATCGTGGCGAATGGTGAAGTTTGTCTCTGGGTATTGATCGATTGACTGGAGTTAATGGCTGCCTATAGAAATGATCCTCTGTTTCTGATCCACTTTCAGATATGTCATCGAGGTTTCGAGATCTGGAGTAGTGTCGCCGCTTGCGGGTATCAGTTTCATCAGTACCATCTTCTTCAAGATTTTGAAGAGAACTGCTGCGAAGGTGATTAGATAAGACCGATTCAGGAGTCTGTTTTATGCGGTCGAGATCAAAGGCACTTTGAGAGTACTTTTGTGCCCGATTAAAATTAGACACAGATGGCCTTGACCTAAATATAAGTTTGTAAAATTTCGGTATAAGCTTGCAATCTAATTAAAAATGTCTTATAATATTTTTATTATAAGATTATATAAAGAAGCTAAATATCTACTTTTGATTGGTATTAACTCTCGATATCGTCGGAGGATTAGAGTCCAAATCAGTGTCTCCAAAGAAACGGAAGTTTTTGGGTGGAATTGGTGGTGCTGCTGGTGGTGTTTGATTTGAATTATATTTAAGCGCTTTACTTGACCCATTTTCAATATTTGCTGGGGCGTCAAGCTAAAAAGTAATTTGTATGTACTTGATTTGAAAAATACATAAAACCATGTTAAGTTACTCACCTTTTCTTTAGATTTGCTTTTTGATTTTCTATCTATTGATTTAAACCAGGAAGATTTTTCGGGTTTTGCTTCTCCAGAGTTCTTTGAACCTAAAGCGGAATTCTTACGGGTTGACTCAGATGATGTGCGTTTAAGCAGAGGACTTGCTTTAGGAGTTGAAAGCCGTCGGCGCATAGAAATATCGGTAGTAATCTAAAAAAATAAAAAAAAAAATAAATACAAAGTCTTGAAGATATCGATTAAGTCGTTTTCAAAAACAATAATTCAGACGCTGCAAATTAATAACAATTTCTTTAGAGGAGTCAAAAACAAGCATTTTTTTACTATTTCAGTTTAATCAAAAATTTTATCGACAAAAATTTGGTTGCAGTATGGGTTCACATTTAAGTCCATTTTTAGCAAACTTATTCATGTCAAATTTAGAGACTAAAATGAAAAATGAAAGAAATTTTCCAAGAATTTGGTTCAGATATATAGATGATGTGTGGGCCATAGTCAAAAAGCATGAACTTCGAAGTTTAATAAACATGTTAAATAAATTAAAATATCCATCAATCAAGTTTACTTATGAAGAAGAAATAAACGGAAAATTAAACTATTTAGATTTAACTATAACTAGAAAAGGTGAAAACTTCGAATTCGATATTTATCGAAAGCCTACAAATATCTACAAAACATCAGCTTTTCATTCCATGATTTTTAGAGCCTTAAATATTCCAATGACAAAAGAAAGATAATACAGTGAAATTCAAAAAATCAAAGAAATAGCAAAAATAAATGGGTAGTTGTTCTGTAACTAATTGATGATCTACTGATTGCTCATAAAAGAAAACAAAACCTAAGGAATTATACAACTTTAAAATTAATCAGAAATGAACAAGATTCAGAAAAGAAATTGTCAAAATGTAATTTCCATCCAGAATTTAAGCTAAAACCAATATTTAATATACAAAATATCAGAATTAGCCAAAGCAGTGAAATAAAAATTAAAAATCTGAATAGTGGATCAAAAGACAAAATTGAAACATTACAGCAATCAGAGATTTACTCAATTGGATGTAACAATTGTAATAAAGAATATATAGGGCAGACAAGAAGACCAATTCTCAAAAGATTTAAAGAACATTTTGCGCATCTAAAATACAATGAACCAGAAAAAGGAAGTGTATCACAACACATGCTAAATAATTACCATAATTTTAGTTTACAAAATTTGAAATTAATAAGTAATGTAAATAATCCTTAAGAGCTAGATGCTTTTGAATCACTTTATATATTTAAAGAAATCCAATTTTCAAAAAAGTTAAGCAAATGTTTAAGTTGTTAAAATAAAATCTTTAATTTATAATAAAAAACACGTTAAAAATCTCCATTATCAAATTATTTTAATATGCTCTATCAGCTATTTTTAAAATCAAGTGAAATATATACATAGGTCTTAAGAAAAACGGGGTTCAAACTCAAATGTTGGGAAGAAAAAGATAAAAAAACAAAGATTAAAGTGAATTTTAAAACTGTAAATCTCGTTTGTCTAATATATTCTTAAGCAAAAACTGAACATTATATATTTAAATGTTTGCTAGTTTTTGAGAAAATTGAAAATTACTAAAACTACTTTTTTATGAGTTTTTTTGTGAGAATGTATTTATACACTGAACAAAATGGCGTAGGTAGTATTGACGAAAATATTTGGTTAAAGTTTGACGAAATAATAATAAGAAGTTGACAATTTTTTAACAATGTTTTTCTTATTCTTGAAGATTTATTTTCAAAATCGGTAAAATTTCTTCCGTTTTCGTCTAGATTATTACGTTATTCATATAAAAGAATTATTTACGAAAAAACATTTTGTAAATGAAAAATAATCATCAAAAAAAGTCAATTCTTGTTAAAAAAAATTCTATACTACCCCATTGTCCAAATGTATAATTTCTTCAAATTGAAAAAAAATATTCATTAATACTAAAAGTATCCTGGTGTTCTTCATAAGGGTATATGAATTAAAAACTTTTTATTAAAACAAATTTTCCTCAATTTAACGAAATCTCATTTGTAAATTAATAATGATAATTTTGACAAAAATTTGTCATATTCTCCAAACTGAATAAATTTCTTTATAAAGGAAAACATTTTCTTCATTTTGAAAAATGTTTTCTTCAAACTGAGGATGTTTTTAACCACACCAGTTTCTCAATTCTTCAAATTCAGTAAATTTCGTTACACACAGGAAAGCATTTCATCAGTTTCACAATTTTTTCTTCAAATTGAAGAATTAGTGTTTCGGTTGAAAACTATATATTTTTTCATTATCCGTAAAAACATTAATTTAAAGTTTAAAAATTAATTATATTGTGAAAAAGAGTCTACATTAAATTAAGAGATCAATGCAATTATTAAATAACACTCCACAAAAGGTAAGTCATTTATGTCATATCAGTAAAGAGTAAGCAAAAAGAAAGTGTAATTAATTTGAATAACGTTTAAAAATTAGAAAAAGAACGTTAAAACGTGTTTGTTTAAATAGTGTGCATTTCTCGTGACTTGTTTTGATAATTACTCTGGTTTTAAAATTTGTAAATTGAAATCGAGAATTGGAATTTAGTGCTTTCAATTCTTTATTAAATTAATGTTACAAATTAGAGAATATTACATGTGATACTGTACTTTTTCTAGTGTTTATATTAATTCTAGTATTCTTAATTTACTTTTCCTACAATTTTGTTTTGATTTTTTTTGAAAGATTTCATTATTTAATTATAGAATACCAACAAGCTGCATTTGCTCGCCGTGCATTGGGCGGCCTCAAAGAACCACAAACTTCCTGAAGTTGCAGAGTCTAAATCTACAGCAGAATATAAGAATAAGAATCCTATAGTCTTCAAACTGGTAGTCTTGCTGGTAAGGCTTGCATAAATTATAAAACATAAAAATGAAATTTTGAACCTCAATACAGATTGATATCAAGCACCTGCTTCCAAACGCTAACAGCTTTGCTACTGAGCTTTAATGATTTGTGAAAAAAATATTCCAATTTTTGAAGAAGGAATTAAAGACAAGAGCAACCGGGTGCTTTTTGATACGATGATAGCTACAGAAAACTTAACGGAAAGTATGTAAGTCTAATACATTTTTGAAATGAGAAAATATACGAGTATGTAAATCATCATTAGTGCTTAATCATTTCATGCTTAGTTTTCACTTTAACAAAAGAACAAAATTGATATTGAAATAAAGCATATAAAAACTTCTTTTACTATATTTCAGGTGGCCGATCGTGTGCAATTTTCCACTCGCTACATAGCTTTTTAGCACGAACGGCTAAATTGGTGAGTGGCAGAGCCGTGCAAACAAATCGCATACCCGATTTTCTATAAGGGCGTTTCCTTTTAGTTGGATCGACCATAGGTGTTTGTGAGGAGGAGTTGAACAATGCATGCTTGTGAGGCATGCATAAAATAAAATGGTTTTAGATTAACATCAAATTCGTATAGTTTTTTAATAAAAGAAAAAGATTTGTTTTCAGGATTTTTTTTGATGTTGTGCAACGTGGTTCATAATTAAAACCCAATTTGGATTAAATGGAATAAATACGTTTATTAAAAAAAACACTGCGATTCCTATTACTAAAATAAGAAAATTAAAAAAAAAATTTAACATGAAAGTGAACAAAACTCACTGACCACAATTCATCAAATTAAAGAAAACTTATCGTTTATCATTAAATTTTAAGATTGCGTATGATTCAATTTGACAAAATTATGTGGATCTAACAACTTAACTAAAAATTCTAGAAAATTAAAGATTTAGTCGTCAAACTATGTGTTAGTTTTAATTTTATTAATTTTTCAATTCTACTTACATTTTTATCAATATCACTACCAAATTTGGTTCAGTGATAATGATCTCACTTTGCGTGGAGAATACGATAACTACGACGCGAAAAAATAATAACGGATTTTTGTAGAGGAATTTAAAATAGTCATTTTTTTTCCTGTGGAAGAGGTTGTCCATCTCCCTCTTTTTAGGCAGCAGGGGCAATTTTCTAAAAACAATAATTAAAATTTAAAAAAATGTATACATACATATATATTTTTCCTTCCACAGGAAAAAATGATTATATTAAATCCTTCTACAAAAATCCGTTATTAATGTGCGGCATCGCAATTATCGTATTCTCCCTCATAGAACCATATAGTTCTTAGTTTTCGATGGAATATCAATAGGAGTTATAAATTAAGAAAACCAATTAAGTACATATTTTCAAAATTCTGAACAAAAAATTAATAAAAACTATTTTAAAATGTTTTTTTTTAATTTGAAATTACTTTTGTCCAAAACTGTTTATACGCATTACTTAATTTTTTAATAATATAAGAGAACGAACTTCTGGAATTATAAAAATTTATAACACTTTATTCTTAAAATTGCTGTCATTTTTAAATATTTTTTCATATTAATTATTTTTTTAGAAAATGTCTCTCCTGTCGAAACGTTGAGAAATTGACCCCCATCCGTATTGAAAAATACGTATATCTAACTGTTATACAAGAATACATTTTTATTTTTTGGCGCCTGAGTTATCGTAATCTCCCCCAAATACATAATGAGTTTTCAAAAAAAAATGTTGCAGCCGTTTTTGGGAAAAATAAGATTTTCCTCATTGACCAAAAAAAAATTGAATACACGAATTGATCGCACGTACTTGCATTTATGTTCGATCATATCATTCACAAAAATTATGGCTAAATATAGGGTGATTTTTTTGCTACTTGGTTTTTGACGTTTATATTTTTGACAGATCACACATGACAAATGCCACGAACATTTGACATTTCGATTCAGTATTGTTTGCCAATTCATCATGAATAGACTTACGCCTGAACAACGTTTGCAAATTATTGAAATTTATTATCAAAATTCGTGCTCTGTGAAAAATGTGTTTCGCAAGCAAAATTGTCTTCAGCGACGAGGCTCATTTTTTGGCTAAATGGATACGTGAATAAGCAGAATTGCCGTAATTGGACTGAAGAGCAGCCAGAGGCAATTCAGCAGCTACCAATGCATCCCGAAAAATGCACTGTTTGGTGCGGTTTATGGGCAGGCGGCATCATTGGGCCGTACTTCTTCAAGGACGATGAAGGCCGCAGGGTTACGGTCAATGGAGAAAGGTACCGTTCGATGATAACAGATAGATTTTTTTTGCCGAAAATGAAAGAATTGAACTCGGTCGACATGTGGTTCCAACAGGACAGTGCCACATGCCACACTGCACGCGAAACCATGCATCAATTGAGAGGCGAATTTGGTGAGCAGTTGATCTCACGTTTTGGCGCAGTCAATTGGCCACCAAGATCATGTGATTTGACCCCGGTAGACTATTTTTTGTGGGGCTATGTTAAGTGTATTGTCTATGGGGACAAGCCAAACACGATTGCTGCCTTGGAAGCCAACATTGAACGCGTCATTGGTGAGATTCCGGCCGAAATGTGTGAAAAAGTTTGCCAAAATTGGACCTTCAGAATGGACCACCTGAAGCGTAGCCGCGGGCAACATTTAAGTGAAATTATTTTTAAAAAGTAAATGGCAGAAATTGATTTATCGATCCAAATAAAAATTTCATTCACTTTTTACAAGTTTCTGTGTTTTTTTGAATTTTCAAAAACCAGGCTCTTAAAAAATCACCGGTTATATACATATTATTATTACTAAATTTTTATACACAAAATTTCTTTATTTTTTTTCTAAGTAATTAGTTAGGGCAATGTTATGTATGTATTTAATAATTTAAGCTTAAAAAATAATTTCGAAAAAAATTATAATCCGTTTCGTTCTGGTGGTCCTTGTTGAGTGTACACACTGAGTTAAGCGCTTACACATAAACAATGAAAATATCTAAGAGTATATGATTTTTCTGACATCTATATTATTGTTTTGTTTTATATATTATTTGTTAATTCAATATTAGTATTCCCTTCCCTGGAAGGTTCTTTTGTTTGTAAATTAGTTTATAACATAAACTTTTAAATTGTTGTTTGTAACTTTTATCTGGTTACTGAAAATCATCTATTTCATTCCACTGAAATCTCAGCCCTTCCTACTCAAAACGTTTAATTAATCCTTAATATACATGAATTTTTAACACAAATGTGGAAAATATCCTTAAAACACTTCTATATTCCTACCGCAATTGATAGATTGTTTTGAAATCTCAAACCAAATAAGCATTATTCACAATAATATTTTGATTGGTGTTCACAATGGATCAAAAATATATCAATTATTCCTAATAAGAAATTAATCACTTGATTGACAAATCCTGCCGACAACAAATAGTTGATTTTTGACAACTACATTAGGGGTGTATGTAAAATCCAAATCACTGAGCCGAGTGATAAGCCCCTTCAAGCTCGTTCGACCATTTTCTGTTAGATATGGTTACCAGAAAGTTCGGCGTCACTTTTGTGCACCGAAATTGATTAAACCAGTGTTGAATAATTCAAGCTTTTGTTTGGTTTACCTGATAATTTTTCCTATCAAAAAAATAGTGTGTAAGGATCACTCGAAATCAATTTTTTTTTCATTTTAACGAAAATGTTCGTAGGTATCTATTTATATTAAATGGCTGCCACAACCAGTGTGACCAATGAAAAAATTTCAAATCCTGCTAAATAAAAATAGTAGTCTTAGCAGGATTTTTGGAATACAAAAGATGTTAAGAAAAATGTAAATTTTTTTTGTAATAAAAAACTGCAAAAAATCCTGCCAACTCAGGAAATCCTGTCATTAGAACGCAAAAAATGTAAATATATACCTGGACCAATCGAACTTGTCTTAAAGTGACGTTTAAAATAGGTAGCGAGTGTATATTTTTTTGCAGTTTATTACTTTAGTATGTTGAATTTTAAATAATTGTCAAGAAAGAAGTTGTTTATTTTGTTAAGTTTGCTTAGAAAAAAAGAAATAACCTTATAAATAATTATTAATCCATTTCGCAACATAAAGATACAAAAAGAAATCAGGTACCACATTATGTTAATCTAATAAAGTAAAAGGTATTCATAAAAATGTTTTATTCAAAAGTTTTCTGCTTCATTTAAAGTACAAAAATATAAAAAAAATTCTTGTTCTTCTTCTGCGGTAAAATAAAGTTTTGATAAGGCAACTTGTTTGATTATATTAGGAGGAATAATGAAGGCATCGTTTCTCATATAAATTAATTATCTCGGATAAAAAGTATACTATTTAACAAATCAATTTTCATTCTTTTGAGATAGGCAAAACTAAAAGCGAATTGACAAAGTTTCATAAGTCTTTGTAAAAGTTTTCATTGCATGCGTCGGTGAACCTATTTACCTCCACTAAAATTCAACAGTATTTTCAATATTCTCCCCTTTATTTGGATTTATATTGTCTCTTTACGATTTAATTCTGGAAATAATTTCAGAATTCATGTTTTTATCATTAAAAAAAAATCTTTAATGTTTGCTTATGAATTCGCTGCAAAATTCGTAGATTTTGTGGAGTTCTCGATTAAAGCTCTATTATGAGCGATACGCATTTATGTTTGATTGATTAAATTTTTAAAGTAATATTTTTTTTTAGACTTGAGAAATATGAAAACCTGCTAGATTTCCTGTTAAAACCAAATTTCCTACTAACAAAAATTGCAGGCAGGATTTAAAAAAAAAATTCTAAAAGCAAACTTTTCGGCTAAATTTAGCAGGAAAAATGGCCACAACAGAACTTATTGACAAATCTGTCTGCAAATTTGGGTGTGTTCTTTTGAAAGATTATTCTTGACAAGAAAATTATTGTGAAGACACAATTTGTGTTAGTTTTCGAGGACTTGTTGACCAACCCTCGTAACATATAAAATGTTGGTGCTCCTTGAATTTTTGTCTGGCTACACTACAGAGCTTACAATTTTTATTAGAAATCTGAGGTATTTAAAATCGAATGTGATTATGGAATATGTTAAATTTGTTGACAGTAAATAAACGTCCTTTCTATATCGTATCTCTTTTTTAAAATGTGTACAAGCTTGATTCCATTTTATTGAAGCAAAACCATAAGCGACCTTCATGGTCAATACGTAAACAGATATCCGAATTAGTATAGTGTCTGAACTCTGTTTTATTTTTTTTTAAGATAACAATTTGGATAGAAATGTTACGATGTGATTAAATTTGCAATCTTCTACCAACATTTTAAATTATCTGAGTTATGCTTGACTTAATATGATTGCATCCGTTTTGAACAAAAGTCTAACGGCTTTGCTTTAGCAACATCCATAAAGTAAAAAAGAAGATGACCAGCCTACTTCATCGTTCGCTAGCCATGCAATTTGTCTGCAACTTAGCAAAGATTTGCTTAAAATTTCAATTTCATTGAAAAAATTTAGTGTTGATTGTACCCCAACTAAGACTTTAGAAATTTTTACGACGTGGGCTATTGTAAATAAAGCGAGTACCTACCTATGTTTATTGTGTACATATCGTTCCTAACAGTGATATACCTACATAGCTAGCTGTTTCTGAATGAGTGGGCTTACCAATGAAAATATATTCGTACTTACGTCAGATTGAAGCTGAAAAAGATTCTATGGTTCTCTTTTTTTTTTGTAGTAATAATTTGGTTTTGTTCATTATTATGTTAAGTTGCACACGCAACCGTGATCTTAAGCTAGAAATATATATTATGTACTTATGTATCAATAGAGAATAATTTGGTCGCCTTATTAACCGACACGCAAGGAAATGACGTAGGATGGACAAGCTATTTTTCATAAAAATTGTATAAGAATGTCAGACATAGGAATAAATCAAGAAATTTAAGTCGTCAATGCCTAGCAAAATTCTTTCCATAATAGAAGAGAGCTTACTAAGCTTACCTTCAATAAGGAATGTTCAAGCAAATGTAGACAGTTGTGCCTTATGCTTATGTTAATTATCACAATACTCACAATTCAGTGAAACCCGCTTAAGTGAAACTCGCTTAATGAAAAACCCGTATAACTGAAAAAAAAATCTCTTCAATTTTTCTATTTTTCTATGCACAGATTCTTAGTAGAAACGGCCAACAATATTTTTAAAGTCGTTGTCTTATTTAATTTTTTTCACTTCGCTCATCCCCATGGGTATAGTGCAGCATAACTAATTCGGGTTCAAAGCATCCCACTCGACATTCGACCCGTTGTTGAAGCTACATGCTGATACGACGCTGGCCCTTAACAAAGCACACACGACCGTAGCTCGTCTGCTCGATATCCAAAAAGCATTCGACTCGGTTTGGATAGATAGCCTGGTTTTCAAGCTGAAGTCCCTTCACTTGCCCAGACATCTTATCCTAATCATCCATAGCTTCCTCACTAACCGTAAATTTTACGTTCGTGTGGGGAACTCTAACTCAAGTCTCATGAGTATTTCCGCTGGTGTAGCCCAGGGATCCCGCCTTAGACCCGACTTTTTCAATTTATACACCTCCGACCAGCCACTTAACATACCTAAAAAAAATACCCTCCTATTTGCTGATGACTCCATCATCTATAGCGCATCCTCTAGCCCAGACTTAAGGAGCATATCCTTAAATTGTACCACCAATGGGGAATACAAATCAACCCTACCAAAACGGAGTTAATCTGATTTAGGACCCCTTCGCACAATGGCCTCGCCAAAAGATGCAAAAACTCTCCATTATGCCTTTCAATTATGCCTTCCAAATATACCTTCTCTCTATTACGACCTCTTATGAAAGAAAAAGCAGTCTCCAAGCAAAGACGAAACTTCTGCTTTATAAGCAACTCATTCGTCTTATTTTAACTTATAGCTTCCCTATATGGTACACCATAAGCCCATCATACATGAAAAAACTACAAATTTTCGAGCGAAAAGTTCTTGGCCACTGCACTTCCCTTTTCCGTAAACCAAACTCCGTTAAGTTTTATAGCAACTCAAGGCTATACGAAGCTTCAGGAATTGTCCAAATAGACAAATACATGTACAATATCAGCGTTAATATGCTGCAAAAAATCACATCCCAATCCCAGCCCTCTTATTAATTTAGTTACGGGTGACCCAAGCACAGAAGACCGGTATCTCCACATGCTATCCATGATGGATCCAGCATTTGGAATATGGTCAGACGACAGCTTCGAAAACTTCTACGTAGCTGCAGGAACGCAGTACAACAGAGGTTGTAGCCACCACAGGACCAAGCCAGCTAACAAGCAACAGGAGTTAAGGCCCTCCAATCCCATCACAACCACACCAACCACCGACCGTCTGCACTGCTCAAGCCTGCGAGAAAAACTCAATGTTTATAATAAAAAAAAAACTATATTAGACCTCTAAGACACCTTTTATTAAAAAACGTAAAAAATCAACAGTTTAACGAAGCAGAGCCCCTTCTGTGCTCACAGATATGTATTGTTAGACTTATAGTTAAGAATTAATTATTTGTAAATACCGCTATGTAAAAACTTTAAGCTGAAGAAAATTGTATATATTGAGGCGTATTCATAATCATTTTTAAAGTGTGGTTAAGTTAAACCTAGGTTTAGTTGAATTTTCGGACGTTGATTCTATTTTGTTCGGTGTATCATTCCAAAATATTTGAAGCTATTTATGTAGGATAACAAGTTAATAATCTTATAAGAATATAAAACCATCAATTTGCAAGTAAAATCGATCTGTATTCATTTATCCAAAATTACGTTAAACTTGAGTTTAGTAAAACCTGGGTTTATCAACGACTATGAATATGCCCCATTGTATATATTGTGTCATTTTTGTTGCTTTGTTTATTTTTAACATTAGTGTATATTGTGCTGTATTAATGTGTGTAATGTTTAAGTCGAAAGTCTCGTTGCCAAAGCTTCAGTAGGTATTTCGTTGATTTATAACGGGTGATTTTTTTGCTACTTGGTTTTTGACGTTTATATTTTTGACAGATCACACATGACAAATTCCACGAACATTTGACATTTCGATTCAGTATTGTTTGCCATTTCATCACGAAGAGACTTACGCCTGAACAACGTTTGCAAATTATTGAAATTTATTATCAACATTCGTGCTCTGTGAAAAATGTGTTTCGCAAGCTACGTCCGTTTTATGGTCGTCATAATCGACCAACCGAGCAGGCTATTCAGCTCATTGTGACCAAATTTCGCACCAGTTTCACTTTATTGGACATTAATCCACCAAAACGTATCCGTAGAGTGCGTACCGGAGAGAATATTGCTGCTGCATCTGCCAGTGTTGCAGAAGATCGCGATATGTCCATTCGGCGCCGGTCGCAGCAATTGGGTTTGTGTTATTCGACCACCTGGAAGATTTTACGCAAAGATCTTGGTTTAAAGCCATACAAAATACAGCTGGTGCAAGAATTGAAGCCAGGCGACCTACCACAACGTAGAATTTTCGGTGAATGGGCCTTAGAAAAGTTGGATGAGGATCCGTTTTTTTATCGCAAAATTGTCTTCAGCGACGAGGCTCATTTATGGCTAAATGGATACGTGAATAAGCAGAATTGCCGTATTTGGAGTGAAGAGCAGCCAGAGGCAATTCAGCAGCTACCAATGCATCCCGAAAAATGCACTGTTTGGTGCGGTTTATGGGCAGGCGGCATCATTGGGCCGTACTTCTTCAAGGACGATGAAGGCCGCAGGGTTACGGTCAATGGAGAAAGGTACCGTTCGATGATAACAGATAGATTTTTTTTTTGCCGAAAATGAAAGAATTAAACTCGGTCGACATGTGGTTCCAACAGGACGGTGCCACATGCCACACTGCACGCGAAACCATGCATCAATTGAGAGGCGAATTTGGTGAGCAGTTGATCTCACGTTTTGGCGCAGTCAATTGGCCACCAAGATCATGTGATTTGACCCCGTTAGACTATTTTTTGTGGGGCTATGTTAAGTCTATTGTCTATGGGGACAAGCCAAACACGATTGCTGCCTTGGAAGCCAACATTGAACGCGTCATTGGTGAGATTCCGGCCGAAATGTGTAAAAAAGTTTGCCAAAATTGGACCTACAGAATGGACCACCTGAAACGTAGCCGCGGGCAACATTTAAGTGAAATTATTTTTAAAAAGTAAGTGGCAGAAATTGATTTATCGATCCAAATAAAAATTTCATTAATTTTTTACAAGTTTCTGTGTTTTTTTGAATTTTCAAAAACCAAGCTCTTAAAAAATCACCGTTTATATGTAGGTATACAGAGTAGTATAATATATGTATTGTAAAATTGAACCATGAATCAAAGTTCGAACAACGCGACGGTGACGTTTGTATAATTGGAAGATAGGGTCGTTATGGGCGATGTATTAATGCAGTTTGGCACTGGTAACAAAAAATGTCAACTTCATTGTTCTTTGACCGGTGTCCATGACATTAAAATATGTTTTAGCTGGCATAGAATTATGAAAGAAAAAATTGCTTCAAATTAGGGAAGTTTTACTTTTAGCGCATGTACATAAGTACACACACTTTTTTTCTTTGGTCTTCTCCATAATCGTAATTTCAAGTTTGATTAAAATCAAGAGTTCGATTTGCAAAACTTGCCCTTTATACTATATAGTACCTATATCGCAAGTTAAAATCAAACGAGTGTTAAATTGTTTCATTTTTTAAACGTTCACATCTACGAGTACCACTCAAATTCATATGACACATATGGAAATGCTAAGCTTTATAACCGAAAGGAAATTATAATAAACACAGGTTGTTTTTCAACTGTTTAAATTCGATAAATGTAGTAAAAATTGTTTTTATTTACAAGTTTGCTTTACTGAAATAAGTGAAAAACTCGCTTAACTGAAACAAAACTTTCCGATTTTTTGTTTCGTTTCGCTCAAGAGGGTTTCACTGTACTAACCACTTAGAGACTAAAACGTCACACTTACCGCCAACTACTTTTTTAAATTATATCTAGTATTTGTGTAGGTAGGTACTTGTTATGTATGTGGGCAAAAGTAATGTCAAAACGTGAATTGGCTGCCATTTTGTTAAAAATAAAAAATGAGATTGGCTGATTTTCTTCAGGTGTAGTAGTGCTTCAATGTCTAGGCACCAAATGATGACATGGCACATTAGAATTGATTAACTGTGCAGTTCCAAAAAACACTCAATCACATACACCAAAAAATACCACCAACTTTTTTAAAAGACTCGAGGACTTTACAAGAACAAACTGTATGTTCGAGAATTGGGCCATAGCTGATACTGCTACTGTTGGAGTGAAAATCCAAACACCTGTTGCTGATATTGATGCTGGAGAGCACTATCTGAGTGATTAATTGTTCTGTATTCTTGATTATATTTTACTTTTCTTGTTTTCCTTTTAATTGTAGCATGTAAATTTTATTTTTGCTTTTTTTATGCATTAATAAATTCATCATATAAAGTTATGAAGAGTTTAACGTAGCTAAATCGCTCATCTTACTTTCTTCCTATAATAAAGCTATGGCTTCAAAAATAATTTGCAATAAAAAATTGATGAATTACTTTTAAAATGGATTTCAGTTGGCTTAATTTTTTGTCGGGGTTGTGTTCTCTGTACAGATGGTGAGCTTATCTAAATTGTATCCTATGCTTTCAGGTTTAAATTCGGATATCGTTATGTGTTGCACATACTGGTCATTATGTACGTTCTAAGCACACAGTTTTATGCCAGATGCTGAGTACCTTGAGAAGGGATGTGGTTATGGTGTCACAATCATGGCTCCATAAGGACATCCATTCACAACTTGTTCAGATTCCTGGTTTTTAACTTGTTTAGGAATGATCGGAGTGATAGGATAGGAGGTGGCGTATATATGTTTGTGAAGGAACGAGCATCATTTACTGCTTAAGTGGGTCAAACCTTCAGTTTTTATGTGATGAGATTAGTGACGTAAGCAATGTGAACTACCTATGACTATTAGTATTCGTATAAGTCATCAGACAACCCATTGCCATTGACATATTATAACAAATTCAATATCTAAAGTGTTAGGGAACGACCATGTAAGGCCACATCGGATTTTATTCAAGATTTTATTTATTGTGCTTTTAAGTTTGATCTGGCTAACTCGCCAAATATATAAGTTTTAAATCATTTCAAAACATTTGTTTTGAGGTTCTTCAACAATACAGTAGTTATTTTGTGTTATACAGGGTGGCGCACGAATCGTGCTACAAAAACAAAACGTAATAACTTTTTTCAGTGTGAGTAATCGACTTATTTGTTCTTTTATTTTATAGGCTACTATTTAACTTTATCAAAATGAATGCTTGGGATACTGAAAACAAGATTTGGATATTGCACCGATACCATTCTTTGCAGTCCGTCATTTCCATCCAAAGGGAATTTAGGCTGGAGTTTGGCGGTACTCCCCCGAATAGATGGACCATTATGAGGCTGGTGAACATGTTTGCCGAGTCTGGAAGCATCGAATGAAGACCGTATCATCGAGATCCCAATGTTCGGGTTCAGGATACAATCGTGGCTATTGCATCAGCAATACAGGCAAGTCCAAGTGTTTCGACTCGAAACTTATCGGGCCAAATTGGAGTTAGCAGACGGTCATTACAACGGATACTTCATGATGACTTAAACTTGTTTCCGTACAAAGACCAAATTACAAGCAAGCTAAACCCTCAGGATTTGCCTGTTCGCCTGGAATTTTGCCGAAAATTGATTGCAATGGCCGAAGAAGACAACACATTGATAAATTGTTTGTTCATGTCTGCTGAGGCCCATTTTGACTTAAACGGCAATTTTAACAGCAAAATTGCCGTATATGGAGTGAATCTAATCCAGAAATGCTCCATGAGACGCAACTGCACCTGGAACGAGTCACTGTGTGGTGCGCAGTTTCATCAAGGTGTATTGTCGGGCCATACTTCTTTGAAGATAACGGTATAACACAAACTGTCAATGGGGACCGTTATTTAAAGATGTTGAAGGAGTTTTGTTTTAACCAGAGCTTTGCCGAAGACGTATCGCATTCAGCAGTCTTTCGTTTCAACAAGATGGATCAAGTGCACACGTAGCCACACAAGTTATGCCGGAGCTCCAACGAAAATTCCCAAACAAATTGATATCCAGAAACTGCACTTTCCGCTGGCAACCGAGGTCACCTGACCTGACTGCCCCAGACATTTTTTATCATTTTTATTGGGTTAGGTCAAGCAGGAAGTGTACAAGACGAAACCCAGGAATTTGACTGAATTGAAGCAGTCCATTAAGACAATAATTGAGGCGATCCCAATTTCAACCCTTCAGGCCGTTCAATCTGATCAGGTGCCGCATATGAGTGGATGCTCGTGGAGGTCATTTGCGGTTTATCATCTTTAAAAACCATTTGTTATTTAAAATAAAATTTAATTTGTAATCCAATAAAAAAAATTAATGAAATACATCGATTAAAATAAAAGTTATTTAAATTTTTTATTGTAGCACGATTCGTGCGCCACCCTGCATTGTACCACGGACCCGGATAGAAAAAGTAAAATTTGGCTTTTAAATAGCCTATTAAGCTTGTTATATGAAAATTATGTACCTTTTGTAACAAAAGGAATAAAGTCTTCATCGCCCCCCTGGTACAATAATGTCCTTGAAGTTAGAACAAGAAGAATAACAGCATCTCAATTTTGCTTGGAGTTCTTATCGCATGTATATGAGTTTTATAGTTCCTGGTCGTTTTTCAACATAGTTCTACTTGGTTTCACCGAAAAAGTTTGATTAGAAAAAGTGTGATGCTAACTTCATACCAGCATATAATTTTTCGAAATATCATATAAAAATATTTTTTTCAAACAAATAGTTCTGTGAAATTCAAGCCAAAAAAAATTAAAACAAAAAAATTAATTTACATACAAAAAAAATACACTTGCAATGCAAAAATGCTATAAGAAAAACGGAACTTGGGAGTAATATCTCATTTTTCGATTTAAATGGTTTAACTGAATATGTTTCCAATATATAATCCTGAAATTTTCTACTTCTAACACTATTCTGTTTTGTTTTGGAATCTTTTCAACCACATGTTTTTTCTTTTGTTAAATTAACATTTGTAATGTTAATGCACAAGAGTCCATTGGCCGACCAAAATTAAATCATTTTTTCAAGTAAGGTTTGATTGTTGTGAAGTGCTTAGCTGTGTAAAAATTATGCATAGCAGAGTGAGAATACTAGTAAAAATGTTTTAGTAATATTCCCTTTTTACTAAAACAATAGCATCGACAAATAAAAATAATGATCCAAGAAAAATATGAAAACAAAGAAATAGATTTACAGGTAAGACACAAAAATTGATAAATAGAATGAATTAAAAAAAAAGTTAAATAAAAACAATTTTTTAAAATGATTCATCCTCGGCGCCAGACATAGAATCACAATTAATGAACCTACTTGATTTTTCTGATCGCAGCTAGGCAGACCCAAGTTTTCTTGCAAGTTTATTGAAACCAAATGCGGGGTTGGCTGTAAGGACTTTCGATGTGTAAGTGTACCACTACCGAAATCGAAAAAAAATACACCATATCTTTTCTTTCAATGATTCCAACAATTTTCCAAAATTTCTATAAAACTTTTAAACCACGAAAGGGAAAAGAGAATTACCGGATGATTTATCCAATTCATTTGATGAGAAAAATTCATTTAAAACAAAATTCAACCAAACGTCTATAAGGTCCTTTTTCCTATTTTTTTAATACTTCATTTAAAAATGAATAAATTTTTTAATTTAATTTTTAAATGGATATTAAGCACACAACTTGAAATAATCTTTTAACCATAAATGGATTTGGAGGACTTTTCCATTTTTGCATTTATCTCAAAACGAAGATTTTTGATCTACTCGTATGTTCTTATGACGAAATTCCATAGAAATTTAGTGTGAAGTACGAAAACGGTATTTTTTAGTTATTAATTTTGTTTAAAATACATACCCCTTCAGGGAGGAGTTTTTAAAAATTAATAAACTACATACGAGTACTTAATTTTAAAGATGATAACATATGTAAGATTCGTAGATCAAAACAGTACTTTGTATTGAAAATATCAGCAGTTTGAAATCTAATTTTATTCTTTAATGTTTACATTTATAAATATTTTGTATTTCATTAAAAAAATTAAAGCCATTTTATTCTTAGTGTAATTTAATATTGAAAGTTTTTTTTTAATAAAAAGAAATGGAAGTAGTTAGATTTGAACAAATCCCAGAAAATAGAAAACAGTTTTTTTGTTTAATTATGATTATTCGTTCGTCTGCACACACTTTATTTGTTTTCTAACTATTAACTATTAATTAATCAGAGTGTATGGATAATGGGTTATCCATTTTGCGGTTTCAAAAGTAAACCTACATAAAACACATATAAAATATTTTTTTTCATGATATTTTGTTTTTAATTATAAAGTTTGAACGTTAACATTATGTGTGAAACACTACGTCATTTAAATGACCACCACGCGAATTGTTGCAAGCATCGATTCTTTTGAGGTACTTTTCTACCACTTTTTGACACATATTGGGCGGTATCTCAGCCATAACTTGATGACGAATATTGGTTTTCAAGTGATCAAGAGTTAAAGGTTTATCTGTATAAGCACGGTCTTCCGCGTAGCCCCACAAAAAAAAGTCCAGGGGTGTCAAATCGCATGATCTTGGCGGCCAGTTGATATCGCCACGACGAGGAATTACGCGGCCAGGAAATGCCTCTTGCAATAAAGCCATATTCGCTCGAGTTGTGTGGCAAGTGGCACCGTCTTGTTGAAATCACATATTCTCTAAGTCGTATTTTTCAATAGGAGGCAAAAAAAAGTCGGTTATCATCTAACCATAATGCTCCGAATTGTCGGTGACAGGCGTTCCATCGTCGTTTTCGAAGAAGTTAGGTCCAATCACACCTCCGGACCAAATAGCGCCCCAAACAGTGACTTTTTGTGGATACAATGGCCTCCCTTCAATTACTTGAGGATTCTCAGAACCCCAAATACGGCAATTTTGTTTATTAACATACCCACCGAGCGAGAAATGTGCTTCGTCGCTGAAGAAAATTTTGTGCGAAAAATTGTTGTGTGGGCTGGACTTTATATGGATGTAGGTGTGATCCAAATGCAAAATACGCCATAATGTGCCGTAAGACAGTCCTAGTTCCTGAGAACGACGAGGAATCGACACAGTCTGGTCTTCGGCAACACTTTCACTAACAGCAGCGATATTTTCAGTGGTACGAGCAAAACGATGATGCACAGGCCTTACAATATCTTTAGCCAATCCAGTCTCTTCAAACTTCTTCACAATTTTGCCGATTGCTTGCGTAGTTGGACGATTATGTAAACCATAATCTCCTCTTAAAGCACGATATGTGGCTGTGGCAGAATCACCATTTTTGTAGTAGTAGGTCTTAACAATTTTTGTGCGTTGTGCGATAGTTAAGCGATCCATTTTCGTAAATGTCAGACTTTCAACTGAAAAAAAAAATTGGCTTAACAACTTAATTTGACAGATGTCAAATTCCAGCCCTATACTTTTGAAACCGCAAAATGGATAACCCTTTATTTTGTTTTGAAGAACAACCGAGTAATAACTTCCGCTGAACAATGATCCTCCTATTTTGTTGCACTTCGTATTTGATATAGATGTTAATGGCAGTCTATCTAACTTATAAATCTTAAATAATCGATTACTTTGTTTTATGTTTTAGAAGAAAATTACTGAAAAGTTCACAGAATATCCAAACAATTTTTATGAACATGTTTTATCCGTTCTTGAGACCAATGCGGGTTGACTTTGAAGTATTGTATGATCCCTCTTTATTTCGGTGTAAGCCAGGTGTTATACATTAATAGCTTATCAAAATCTTAGATCCGAATCAACAACATTTCATATATCAAAACCCCATAAAAATAACATTTTTCAAAATGTATTTTAATGCTGTTTTTGTTACTGAAATATGAGACTGTGGTTCGGTGTATAAACATTAACAAGCACATATATAAATTGGAACTAAAAGTGCTCAATTTATTCATATTTTATTTCTTATTGTTGTTCATAGTAGAATATAGAAAATAGAACTAAACAAATTGAGCAAATTGTATGCTATTAGTTATATACGCATAAAAAATCGTCATCTATTATGAAACCATGAGTCACTATCAATTTGTATTACCTACTCAAAAGCTTCCTTTTTAAAAACCAAATTAATATCTACATAACTCGAATAATATTACCTAGAGAAATTATCATAAGAAATAAACACAAAGAAGAATGAAATTCCATTAATTCTACATTAAGGAACATAAAAGCCATTGAACTTAAAAAAAAAATCATCAAAACATTAGGTACCAATTATACTCGTATTGTTTCTTTTTTGATGATATAATGCTGAAAATTACTGTCAAAATAAATTACCTTTGGCTCGCGCAGATCGTTTTGATGACTGGCGCGATGTTCACGATATCTTGAACGCATCTCTTCCTCCTTCACCATATATTTGTCCTTCGTGCTACCAGTATCTAGTGCAGATATACTCTTTTCGTTTATCACGAGACCCGATTCACGTTCTTTCTTCCGGTTCCCACTAAAAAGCAATTTCACCTTTTGGAAACCTCCGACTTTTTTATTTCGCTTGAGGGTATCTTCCTTATGATTGGAATGACTAGATACTGTAGATTGGGAAGGATTTTCTTTACCACTTCGCCGCAGAGTGGAGTTAGAGGAATTTGGATATTTGTCCAAACGTGGGTCAAAATGAGAACCATCATCTATGCTACGTTCACGGTATACAAAGTCGTATCTTTTACGTCGCGGATGTTGATCTTCCGTATGGTGACGTTCTTTTTTGATAAAAAGTTCACAAAGCGCGACATCGTCTTTGAATGTTCGCTTACGCCATCTGCAATACATACAAATTATTTAAAATATTAACGAATTTCGTTTGACTGATATTCTTTTTTTTGGTTAGAATTAGAAATTTTTCTATTTATTAGTTGTTCTCGTTGGATTTTTGATTTTTAAGGTGTGTCCACAACATTGCTTAAAAAACATTTCCCATTTGTTTCATAAACGTTTGAAAATATATTGATGTTTTTTTGGTGGGAACGCTTTGAGAAACATTTTTGAAATGTTTTTTTTTTGTTTCGTGAAAATGGATTGTAAAGAAGTAGCACTGATAGCTCTGTGTTTTATTTAAATTTATATTTTCCTAAATTTTAGACAAACACCGGCTTCTTGACTTTATTTTTAAAATTTTCGTTAAGTAAATCCTACACAAATTTCATAAATTTTGATGAATTGCTAACACTTCCACACTTTTTTCAACATTTTTATATTTATATGAACAGCACTCACTCTTTGTCTGGGAAACAAAGAAAGTTTTTCATTCCGATGTGAAACAGAAATATTTCAGAAATATTTCGCGAGAAACGTTTATGAAATATTTCAGAAACTTTTAAGAAATGTTTCTCTGTTCCTGAATTGTTTTTTAAATGTTTCGGGAATATTTCTGAAAAGTTTTTTTTCCAAAAATGTTTCATTGATGTGGACACACCTTTACACAACATTATTCTTTCACACAAATTAATTTCAATTGGGCGTGTTCATTTGTGTTGCGATTTCACTTAATTCCCAGTATAATTTCGTACAAGTTTGGTTGGAATTGCCTAATTTCGCAATGTGAATCTATTATGATCTACGATTTTTGTTTTTTTTACGAATTTTTTTCATTTGCCCAATGAAAACGTAAGTAGTATAAAGTCGAAATTTTAAAATTGGTTATTTTCAATTAAATTATTTCATGAAAACACTTTATATGTTTGGGACTGTTTCGCATCGCTCGCAGACCCATTTTAATGTGGCCAAGAAGTAATTTATCAGATTAAACTATGTAAAATACACTGTATTTTCTTGCATTCCCTACAGATTTAAAAATTATTAAAATTTTGAAAAGAAATACATATATTTCAGTGATTAACAATTCATAGTTTAAACAGATGAATTATTCCAGAAGGCGTTTCTTCATTTGCCCTTATTTTATTAACTGATAAAATTAATATAATAAAGCTGGAAATTGAAATTTTATTATCAAGAAAAAAAATGTAAGGCTATCTTAATTTTACTGAGTAAGGCCATAGTACGACAATTTACAAAAACAAACCAAGCATCTAATAACGAATATTGACATAAATACAATGGAGTGTTTTAAAAACTAATACCAAATTAAATAAACTTTCTTACTTTGAACTTCCACTTCCATTAAATGCTTCCTTACGGAAGTCGTTCTCAATACCAGAGTCGCCTTTGTCAAAACTCCGCTGTTGACGTTTGTCTCGCTTCAAACTATTCTGCCAATTCTCTGTTTCCGAAGAATTTATTTGGTTAACAATCTTATGATTTTCTGGAGAAGACCTGCACACTTCTGTATTATTCAGGAGTTGTAAGTCCAAACTTCTAGGTTCGTAATCGTTTGCTAAATAATTATTGTCTATAACATTTCCAGTTGAATCAAGTCGCTCTCTTCGTCGTGACTCTCTTACAATTAGTCTACCATTAGCATCTAATTTTCCCTCCCGCTCATAGATTTCTTTATCACCACCTGTTCCATCGTCGTAATATTTGGTGTGAACATAGCGTGATGTATGATGTTTATGGTGACCATTACTTTTACTTGGAGCGATCATATCCAAATGAGATCTTTCTGGAGAATACTTATTTATAATTTCTTCCGATCTCAGTTTATGGTAGCGATAATTATCTTCTCTTTCAGGTGTCAAGTGCTGAGGATAGCCAGCTTCGAGAAATTCTTCGCGCACTCTACAGCCATCAGGTGAAGCACAATATTCTATTGATACTGTTTCTGCTGGCGCGAAGCTTCTTGACCTTATTCTTGACTCAAGATTTGCTCTTCGACGACTTAAAGTATTAATCTCGTTAAATGATGTTGGTTGCATCAGATGTGGAGGAGTTATACTCCGCATTAGGGGAACTATAGGAATCTCTGGATGATTTCTGCTACGTTGATCATAGTTTGTATCTTGAGATTCTTCTTCAATGTATTTACGCGTTTCAGCACCTAAGCCTTCGTCATCATCGCTTAAATTTCGAGAGCCTAATTGCTGCCAAGGTGACGGAGATTTCTGTATTCTAATCATAGTAGGTCCTTTAACGGTAGAAAATTGTTCTCTTTCAGGACTAATGATAACACGAGATGGTGTTTCTATTCTGATTGTATTTGATGTTTGATGACTAGAATGGTGATCAAGAACGTCTTCTGGATTGATCTGGCTTGAATTAACTCTTTGACTATTCCGAAGTGGAATATTAAAGGCAGTGGGCCGCTTCAAGGACCTTTCTTCTTCAGCAAGCTGAGCGTAAATAATTTTTTCGTTAGGTCGAGTATATGAAAATGCTGGACCTGATATCGTAGGCGGTGGCGAGAATCTTTCCATCGACAATCGCTTAACCATTCCATTTACAGTTAGTCCTTTTGTAAGAGTTGGCTTTCTAGGAGGTATCTGAGAACTGTGCATATCCTCTAAGGATTTTATCTTGTTTTGTTGCAGCGCTTGAATAGTTTCAGTTATTGGTTTTGAAGGTACGAAATCTAAGTCTTCGTGATTTGTATATCCAATATTTCCACTTAGCTTGGGTTCAGTGTTATACTTCGATAAAAAATCCTTTAATTTTGTTTCATTTTTTTCATGAGCAGTAATTGCTTCAGACTTTCGGCGTTCGCAGTTGAACAGTTCTTCAAAATATTCTTCTTTCTGTGCGTTTTCGATTATTGGGCTGAGCTGTATTGGTTTGGCGGTTGCTGTTGCTGTTGCTAAATCTTCTTTCTCAGAATTTCTCTTCTTTGAAATGTTTGATTCTTTGTGTGACCCAACATCACTTTTACTTCGAACCAAGCGACGACCACCACTTTCGGCAAAACGTGAAGCTGGTTGTTGTCCTTGGTTAAGATTGAAATCGCTTTTACGGCTGAATATATTAAATATTGATGGTTTTTTGGTTTTCTTGGAGGAAGCGTCACTAACGCTACGGGTTACTGGTTTTTGAACTGACTTTTTCTTGCGTGTTGGGAGCGAATGAAATTTATTTGAAACGGATATTTTCTTATTTGAATTTTTTATCTGGGAGGGAATATTTTTTCCACTTTCCGCTTTGCACTTTATTTTTTCTGCCTGCGCAAGGACGTAAGCTGCTTCCTTGCGAATGCCTTCTTCTGATAAATCTGCAGGTAATTCTCTCCTTAAATGTTGGGTACTTGGTGGCTGAAGATTAGTGGTTTGGATTTTGTAGCTGGATTTTTCACTAGGGCGAGTTCCTAAAATGTTAAAAATACATTACTTTCTTGATAAACATTTTCAATTGATACAAAATAGAAAACTAATTTGCTAAAAATTTAATACAATTCATTAAATTTTGATAAAATTCTAAAGTGATGTAGATTTCAATATAAAAATTGATTTTTCGTGAAAAGAGTAAACGATTTCAAATCGTTTTGTGCCTGCCATTATTTCACAAAAGTTGCCATTCTTTGGCTTAAGGTAGCTTAATTGAAAATTAAAAGGCAAGTGATGTTAAATATTTGTTAACAAAGTTGACAGAAAATTAGATAGGTGCGTACTATTTAATTTTAACCAACGTGTATCATCTATTTGCATCTGTAGGTAGAGACAAATGGTCTCTAGAGACGGGATAGCAATTTGTTAATTAATTTTAAATTAATGCTGTTAATGTTTACTTAACTTTTTTTATTATTTCATTGGAACATATACACATATGTGCCTAGAGTGTCTCAGTCTTTTTACAGCAAATCTATAGAAGTGAATCAAGATCACCTCACAAAATTCCTCAAAATCTATTTTAGGACTTCTTGATATAATGTTTACAATTATAACAATTTAATATGTTCTCTAAGTGGCACCTGAAGTAAAAAATAAAACAACATGCAGTCACTTACTAGTATCTTAAATAAATGTATGACCTTGTCCACTTCCACTATTTAAATTAGTCAATTCGACTACCTATACTGCTGTTGACAGGTCATGAAACATTTACTTTTACAACCATAAGTCGGTTGCGAATTCGCGAATTATTAAGGAGGCTAACATTTGCAATCTGGCAAATTATAATACAGAGTTACATACATATGGCCTGTATATATATTATAATGTCTGAATATCTCTATGAATATCATTAGTATTTCATTCACAAGGTCGCGACTGGCATGATTATGTCTGGAATTGGTTTTAAGAGTTTGTTTTGTTACCTATGTGGACAACTGAAATCATGCAGTTTTATGTTATGAGCTGGTAAATGTAGATCGATTGCTGTTTTTGATTTCAGGGCACGTTCTAAGGTTTAAAATTAAAATAACGGATCACGACATTTTTGTTTACGCAGGTTCTATTCCCGCGTGACCAATATTTTTTTGTTTGTAATAAATACAACCATGGTTAAACAATGTCCAGAGTGAGATATTCATGTCGGAGGCTTGGGTTTGAAGTATGAATACAGTCTTTTTAACTTGTAATGTGTCTTAAGGGATAGTTTCATAATGCGTTCATAAGCCTTATGTTGGGAAGGCATACTTAAATCTACCAGTCTCTCGAAATCTGACACCTCTTGTAAACTAAAATCTGAAGTTAAATAAAGTACACGACTGGATCGTACGTACTTGCTCCTACGTTCGATCACATCGGAAGCAAAAGATTCTTAGTAGTATATACTTTTTTTTAATTTAAAAATATCAAAATTAAGTTACAGAATTTGTTTGAGCCATGACATATGAAAATTTTATATTTTCTTACGAAACCAACAACATTTATTTTTGGATTTGTGATTGAAATTAATATCATGGGTATTTAGAATTACGTAAAAAATAAAAAAAAAAAAAAAAAAATTTGGAAATTTGTGACCACAGTACCTAAAGTGTGGCCTAGGGTATTGATTTTCATCATTTTTCAAAATATTGTAATTATTACTTAATCAAGCGAGATGGACTTTATATTACTTTTCACAATACGAGTACAAGCTACCCTATCACTCCTTACCCGTTTGACGTTGACTTACGGGAAACCCTCAGTATACTAAATTTCTTAAATATTTTCCTAAAAAAAATGGTATTATTATTTTAAGTATGTATTTAACAATCATGGCTATTAGTGAATTCGGCGAATGAGATATAGCCACAATTCAACTAATTTCCGCAATTGATGCTATTAGTATATCCATCGAAACCAAATTGAACGAATGTCGGTAACACATTACCTACATCACCGATATTTTGTTCAAATAACTTGGTACATATTATGAACCCTTTCGCAAGAGCTTTCGCACTTCATACAAACTTTCTTATTTTATTTCCGCGTCAATTGTGTGGCGAATCTTTGTATTGATGTGTTTTTTGACCAAAAATCATAATGGATAGCACAAACATTTGAGTGAAAATTAGAATATTTTTATTTTGGGAGAAGAGAGTGGATGCACTGTTTTTTATGATAACAAATTAAAAATGTTATTCCCTCTATTTTTAATTTGTATTTGTATTCCTGTTTGTTTAATTTTTCTTATCTGTGAATAATTATTTTTGAAATTATAAACGTCTTTGTTTTATTTTATTTATTTGACTTTATTTTTGATAATCTCTTGCGGTCAATAAGGATTTTAAATTTAAAAAAATATTTAACTAAATAAAAATCGACCACAAATTTGTTCATTCAACAGATTAATTTGTTTTCTTTAACTACAATTTAAGATTGTGTGTGACGTTTAAGATGTCAACAAATGACAGCGGTGACAAAATGGAATGTAGTTCATGAATCGATAAGTACAGTTCATTCGAAGAGTTCACTAATTGAAATAAACGCGAAAGCGAATTTTCAGCGAATCTCTTCAGCTTCCAGGGAGTAGAAAATTGCGAATTCACTAATCGGCATGAATATAAATTTCAAAACAAAATTTAAAAAACACCGTTACCGCTAATAACAAAATATGTAAGAACAAAATGTCCGGCTAAAATGTACTCTATACTCTGTTCAATTTATATTATCAGTACAGGGAAGATAGGATACTTGCCTTTCACCCTTACCATTATTAATTTTAGTAAACTATCTCTATTTCTATAAAGCTTTTCCATTTTCCATGGTTGCCGTAGTGAGCATTATAAATTGGCCTATTTCTCTCACAAATGTCGGTAGGGTTACCAATTGTTAATGTGGATTTCATGAACAGAAACATGTACTTACATCGTAAACTAAACCTAAGAAAAAAAACCAAATCCGAATAAAAATAATACTATCTTTGTCCACACCACCAAGAAGTAAGATATTAGGCGTTTTTAAGAGTTCCCCAGTAGGCCTAATTTATTTTAGTGTGAAAATAAATAACAGAAAAAACGTAAAAATAAGGTATAATAAGGAACTTGTGTCCTTCGGAGAACTTGAAGCCATTTTGAATGTAAATAAACACAGCACAAAACTAATAATATCACCTCAAATTGCACCGCACTATTTTAAACATTATATTTAGATATACACGAAACCTTCTTCATTTTATTTCTATTTTAATGAACAAAAAAATTATTTGTTAATTTAAAGTTGCAATTAAATAATTAACCGAACTCTATCAAAAACTTGCTCAAACAGTAATTTTTTCTCAAAAAAATACCCAACAAATAATATATAGCTGCATTTTAACAGTTTTCCAAAAAAGAAGAAAAGATGTAAGTAGAAAAGCACGCACCGACAACAACTTTCTCCTTAAACTGAAAATATATGCTCTCGAAAGCTCTAAGAAAGCTTCGATTCTGAAAGCTTCATAGCGAAAAACAATGAAAAGGGTATTAGAATTTCCATCAACCGACCAATAATGGTAACTCTTAATCAATGAGTTTATTTTCTTAACATACACCAACGTTGCCGAAGTGGCACGATCGTGTACTTTTGGCACTCTTTAATTTAAATGGCACTGTGGCACTCAAACGCTTTAAATGTCAGTCTAGTAATCAACGAGTAAATGTTTTCAAATATATCCATGTTCATGATCAGATCAGGTAGTGCATCAGCTGAAAGGGTTGTTTAACGCTTAAGTAACATCAAAACCCATAGTAAAAATCGACTTTCCTATAAAGTAATAAAATCACTTTTGTCGTTTAATGAAATGATAAAGGCTAAAACTTGCCAGCTATTCATATCACCTAAAGATTTATATTAAGATTGTTCAGTGACAAAAAAGTTAGAACAGAACATCACAGAACAGATTCGTGAGAAACTTCAGAACAACAAAGAACAAATTATTATTATTATTATTTATTTAATACGTTAAATGCTAACTTTAAAATTACAAAAATTTACTTAAACCTAAATTTAATTAATTATAATTATAACAAAATTTCAACTACTCAGAGCAAAAAAATTACATTTAAATATTTCGGATTTAAAATTATCATTTGCGGAACCAATGAGAATAGAGAATTTATTGAAATTTTTGATTAAGTGATTAAGAGGACTATTAGCGCCATAGTTTGATCTGCTAAAAATAGTTCGAAGTGGTAAATTCCTTCTTAAGCTAGGATGACTCATATTGAAATCTATTCGAACGAGAAACGATGGACGTAAAATATAGATTCATTTATTACTCCAGTTATGAAGCAGAACTGCAAGTACTCTATGTGACCAGAAACAAATGGGAGGCTAATCAATTGAAGTCTTAAAATATATGGAGGTAATTAGAGCATTCAGTCATCTGACAGAGATTATAAAAAAAATTATTGTTGCTAACCTATAATTCTAGTTCGTATATTTTTGCAGAAACATTTTTAAGAATAAATTGAAATGGAGTTGAATTAATTTTAAAAAATATTTTTCATGAAATTGAGATGATTCCGACACGGAAAATAATTTATCAACAACATCACATGGTTTTCACAGTTCTCACAAATCTGTTCTAACCTGTTTTACCTAAAAAGTAAGTGCAGAAAATCCTGTTCGAAAGTGTTCCAAACTGACTCATTAAACACCAAACCAAGACAGTTAAGAACAGAAAATTTCTCATTGAACAGCAAAATCCTGTACTTTTCTGTTCTAATGTGCTCTAAATTGTTCCGAGCATCCTCATTGAACATACATATTGTTAGTTGATACTTTAATTTATTTTTTGTATGTTTCGTTTATGGTTCTGTTATTTTATCTATTAATTTATTTTTTTATTAATATTGTGTTTATTTATTCTTATTATTCCTCAAGTTTTGAGGCGCAATATTTTGTTACTTTTTTGTTGGCACCCAGTGGCCTAAAATTGCACTTTCTGTTGTCAGAATTGGCACTTACAAAATTGTGTTTCCGGCAACGCTGATAAACACTATAAGTGAGAGTCAAATTGGCAATCAGTCGCCTCTCAGCCGGGGAGCAGACAGGTTATCGTAGATGTACGTGAGTTTATGGAATATTTTAGTGGCAATTTCTTTAGTTGTGTGCTATGCAAACACCAGCCGGCACCAGTGTGTTTGAAAAAGCTCTCCCATAAGGCCTGTACTGAAAATATAAATTGAACAGGGTATAGTAATGCACACTCTTTTTTATCATAATCGTTAGAGCCGTTTTTTGAGATAATTAAGGTGGTTTAAAATTTTTGTTAGCAAGTACCGTTGTTCTTGGAGCAAAAAAAAAAACGATTTAAAACCTAAGTTGGAAGAAAATCACTTTAGCCGTTGAGGCTGTAGTTCTATCTACAGACAGACAGACGGAATTGCGGAATTTGGTGTTCTCAATCATCTTAATGACAAGTATGATTAAAATCAATAGTTCGAATTTGTTTCCAAATGCAAATCTATATCGCAATTAAAAAATTTAACCATCGTTTAGGTGGTAGTTATCGTATTGATGATTTAAGATTCAAAAATATAAGATTAATTATAAAAGTTAGAACCGAAAAAGTTAACCTCAGTATTATTCCTTATAGCGAAGTTTTCTGAGGAATATATGGACTATAAGCATAACGAACGAGAGATAGGATATAATTCGTTTCCCTGGCTTATGTCCGATTCTTCAAGAAATACGGTACGGAGACATAATTTCATAAACAGCAGAATGGCGAAATGTTTTGGAAAACCCTGGCTCACTACACATGCTTTCACCTCGAAATACATTTGTGTAAATATTATTTTTCATAATAGTGTATTTACAAAGTAAGTAAGAATAAAAAAAATACGGGCACGGGAAGCTAGGGAAGCACCAACAACCCGTGAATAGGGTCGCTCGGAGTGCGAATATTACCCCCATCTTAGAGTAGATGAAATCCCTTTCATGTTGGAGTGCAAAGCATTAATTAAATGTAAAACTTTCCTTATTTTTTTTTATTTTATACAATAATATATATATATAGTGTATTAAATATTATTTAATTTTGATATGTATATTGTACATATGAATTATTATCAACATAAAATTAACGGAAGGAAGGCTTTCAAGCTGACGTTATCTTTACTGATTTTGCAAAAGCTTTCCAAAGCTATTCTTTTAAACAAACTTGAGAAAAACGGTTTTCATTAAAGTATTTTGAAATGGCTGGTTTCTTACCAAATAGGTCGCGTTCAGCTTGTGTGCATGTGGTAATGTTCTTTTTAAACTCTGTCCCAGAAAAATAGGCTGTACATTACTTGTGGGAAAGCTTATTCAAAATCAGTAGCGTGTCATATTTAAGCACCATACTTAATTGAAAGAACTTCCCCATAAAATGTGTTTGCACGCCCGTAAATATATAAAATAATGATACAAAAATTCATTGCACCGGGCTCAGACCCAACGTCATACTCAGCGCATATCTGAGTATCCATTAAATATTTATATGCTTCAGAGTTACCCGTGTCCATTTCTTGGGTTTCGGTTGAGGTGCTTTTGATTTGATAGCTTTAAAAAAAGATTTGAATGATGAGTGGTATCGTGGAGTGTTTTCATTTTTTGCACTTCTTTTAATGTGTGGAAAAAACGTTAAAATGCAGGAACAACATTTTAAGCGGTTTTCTTTGGAGAGGAGCATTATTTGCGTAGATTTTAGTAATTGTGAAGTAAGTATTTTTGTATAAAGTGTATGTTTAAAGAGTTTATTTATTTTAAAGTTTTGTGCATTTTGTATTTTTAGCTCGTGTATTTTTAAAGAGGAGTTTTTTTTTTAAGTTTTGTACAATTAGTTCGCAATGGCTTCGAGGATTTCAAAAGATTTAAGTTCCGAAAAGAAAGAAATTGTTGATGCGACAAAAAATTCATAAAAATTTGCAAAATAAGAAAGGCTGTGAAGCAAGTAGCTGATATTTTTCCTGTAGGTGAACGAACAGTTTACAGACTTCTTAACAAAAACAGTTCCAACGGCCAAAACTCACCACGAAAGAAAAATAAATCTGATAATGAATATTTTTTGTTGTTGCTTGTCTTTTATTTAAAAGGGATTAGGTCTACTGGGGATACCCTTCAAAAACGCACATTTTATCTTACCTCATGGTGGTGTGGAAAATATATAAATGTGTTAATTTTTATAAACAAAACGATTAAATAAAAAATCCTATCGAAAAAAGAGCGGTAACCCAACATACCATTCGTTCATATTTGGGTCCATTTCAAATACACACTACGAAAACCCTGTGAGAGTTTAATTGAGTGACAGATATATGCAATCCACTGTAGCGAGAATGAGAGGCAAACGTCCTATCTTGCCTATACTGCCTATTTTTCTGGGACAGAGTATAGTTCAATTCACGTGCCATCGCGTGTCCAATGAGCCAATTACTCGCTGTAAACTAACTTTATATCCCAAGTTATTGATTTTAATGTTCGTTATCGTAGTCATTTAAAAGAAAAAAATTGTCAAGGCAGTTACCTTGGACCGCTCATTTTTCTAATTTGTATTAATGAAATGCCTAATATTCGCTGATAATCCAAAATCTCTTAATCGTATTCGATTTGAAGCTGATTGCCGACTTCTCCAAGACGATATTCTAAGACTTATAGACCAAGATCCCATGACAGGTAAACATATGGCATTTTATCATAGCCGAATTTTTTTCTGTGAATAGATACCAAAGTAGATAAGAGCGAATGGACATTCCGAATTTTCGAAGCTGGGGCTTTTCGGAGATATGCAGTGTTAAAAGTGCATACCCAACAGCGTTATTTAGTGTGGATAGTGTCTCAAACTTTGTTTGACACTTGTCAAACACATAGATTGTTGCGTTTCGTCTGGTAGATACCCTTAAGATGACAATTCATCTTGCAAATACAACATGTTTTCGATAGGTTTTATTTATCAAAACTTGTGGTTTATCAAAAATGTATGGGAAAACTTATGTTTTCGCTTTAGGTTTTCAGCCAAAACCGATAATTTCACGAAATCCGTGTTTTGAATTTGGTGTGAAGAGGCTATAATCGAGACTTCCACATCAGCTGCCAAAAATACTTTTGAGGGAAAAACTGTTCTGGGTTAAAGAACTGAACCAACTTGAATATTGTTTTGGGCAGTGTTGGGATGAGAGAAATATTTCTCAAAGTGAATTGATCCAAAAATGCATTCATTTACTACGGCAGCTGAAACCGGAGGGTCAACAAGAAAACCTACGGATAACATCTGAAAGCAGTACACGTATCTACAAACAGGGACGGACTGGGGGTCAAATGCATCCCAGGACTTTTAGGAAAAGGCCAACGAATACATAACTACTCTCAAATGCAGAAATTGCTTTTTAATATTTAATTTTTTCATGTTTATTAATTAAATTTAAGCGATTCGTGTAATATTTTTTGACATTGAATGAATGAATGAATATTTGCGGGTTTTAGTTGCACTGCGACCTTCAGAACTATTGTGCCCCCATTTAGAGACAAAATGGCATTCCTCCAATTGTATTGCCTTGATGAACTTTAGTATTTGGAGTATTTTCAGAGAGGATAATTCGCCCTCTACTATCTGGTGACGTCCCAGATGTCGATGTCTTTGGTGCATAAGTGTTATGCACCCACCTAAAATGTGGTCCGGTGTTTCCCCTTCTATATTGCAGTATCTACAAGTAGGGCTGCTCACTAATCCAAGAGTACTAAGGTGTTTTCTTAGCTTGCAGTGGCCTGTGAGGATACCCGTTATTTTCCTTAGGTTATTCCTACTTAAGCTAATGCAGGCTAAAAACCGTTCGAGGTTGCAGTCATTGAGTAGTAGTTTTGCCTGTCTCAGCTTTGGGAGTTCTTTCCATGTTTTTTGTCTTTTGGCCTCCTCTGCTGTTTTGATCTTGATTTTGATTTTAATCACATTTTCTCCTAGTCCGCAATAGGGTTCTGGTCCTACTAGGGGTGTTGTTGCCCCAGTTTTTGATAAGGAGTCTGCCTCTTCATTGCCTTGGACACCAACGTGACCTGGTACCCAATAGAGTGTTACATTGTTGTTCTTGCCCAGTTCGTTCAGTCTCTCCACACTTTCCCATACCAATTTCGAGCTAATGGTATAAGAGCTTAGTGCTTTGAGTGCGGCTTGGCTGTCATTATAGTTTATGTGCCACTAGTAGGTATATTTATTTACCTTAAGGGGCCAAGACTGCATAATATATTGACTAAAAGGTACAAAAACAGAATTCTGTGGGCGCCAAAAATTCCAAAAAGATATGCATTGACTAAAAGGGGCACAAACATAATTCTGTGGCCCCGACAGATCAATAGGGGCCCACAAAATTATTTCAGTAGTCCTCGAAATATCCATAGGGGGCACAACAGATTTATATTGACTAAAGGGGACAGCAACAGAGTTATGGCCCCATTTCCTGGTGGGTTTTGATCAAGTTTTCATGGAAAAATACACTGTTTTTACTGTAAGGATCTTGTGAGTGAATTGTATGGGAAAGTTTTCTTTTAAAAATAGAATTTCAAGTGCTTTTAAGAATTTTTATCTTGTCCGAGGGCCAACCGGGAAAAATCCAGAGTCCCCGGTGGGCCAATCTGCACCTGTCTTCAAACATCTCGATCATTCAAAAGCAGAAAGATACATTAACGATAGGTTCGCACTGAACAAAATAACCTGAATTTTTAAGGCAAGATGTGACTTAGTCGAACTGGAAATGGATTTTTACAGGAATCAAAGATCATTATGTACTCTGTGCAGCTTAAGTGAGGAAAAAAATATTCAGCACATTAATATGATATCTTATATTACAAGATGCTAACTTATAGGCATACAGTGGGTGTCCACCTGGCTTCTTCTAGAAAAGAGGACAACTCACTCAAACACGATTGAAAAAGGGAACTTTGAAGAAAAATAAATAGAGAACAATAAAGAGAACATAAAAAAACTAAATACAATAAAAAAATGTATTAACATAAACATTTTAATTCATTTAACAAGAAAACAGAACTTTATTAAACCAAAAAAAGTTACAAAACTAGAACAAAATCACAGAAAAAAAATCACAAATTGTAGACAGCTCTGAAAACTGCTCAAAAAACTTTATCCACTTTTGGATTGAAAATGATGAATGAACTTTTCATAAAAAAGTTTGCAATTCGAAAAACTCGTCGAAACACTTACTATCATTAATTTTAACATTCTTATTGCTAAGATACATAATAGTGTTTTCAACATCTTCCCATTTTAAATTGCTTTTCAGTTTCATCCAAGAACAACATTGAAACTCTTCGCGTTGAAGAGTCCATTTTTCTATGTAATCAAACGATTTTTGATAGCATTTAAAGCATTCACTCTTAAATTAGTTCACTTTTTCTTCATTATGAGAAAAAAGTAAACATTTGTCCATTTGGAAGCGGTGTGCGCTGCTTTTCAGCGAAATAGTTATACACACTTGTAGTAGACTTATGGAATTTTTGTAGTAGAACGAAGTGAACTCTTTTACGTGATTGAGTTATATATTTTATGTCGAAATTGAATTTATGTACATACGAAAATAAAATGAAAGTGACTTTTACCAAAAAAGAGAACAAAATAAAATCTTTGCAAGAAAAGATAGTGTAAAAAAGATCGGGCCAAAAAAAGAGAGCATGTTCTCTTTTAAAGAGATGCGAGGACACCATTGACATATTATACGAGGAAGAGAGATAGTTATACCAAGACTAAAACCATTGTATATATATTCCTTTTATATACAATGCTATGACACATAAAATGTCAAAAGTTTTCCACATTTAACAAATTCAGATGGTAAGCTTTCCACACAAAATTTTGCGGAAAAGTTCACCATTTTTCGGTAAACTTTTTAATTTTGGCCATTTCATTTACCATTTTACCATTTTAACTTATATCTCGCAGTTGTTTTAAATCTTAAAGATTTACTTCATTTCGTCGAAAAGTTAAAACAAAAACTTAAATGTAGTTTAAACTAACGGAGTGTGCTAAATTTTATTAATCGCGTCGAAAAGTAGAGAAAATATAAATTGATATTTGATTTAGCCTTAATTGCATTCCGGTCATCCGCAAAGAACTATAATATAGTTGCCTATTTTTTTCTGTAGAAAATAGAGAAAAGGTAATTTTCGGACTTATGTATGGATTTCTTTGAAAAAAAATCCCTTAAGCACTGGTACTTGATAATATTCGTAATTTCCGCTGGGAGTTGAGTGGCGCTCCTATGGTCCTAGCTGAGGAGAGATCCAACGCGAAGTTGGCTCCTAGCAGTCCACATCTTATATGTCAATGATGGACACCCTAGAATACAGTCACTTAAAAATGGACACAACATTTTTGGTTATGTTTATTAGTGATATTTTGCCCTGATCTTTTATGTTTAATCTGTTTATATGCACCATCTCGACAATTAAGAGAACGCCTTTTATTTCATGCAAATGCACATAGGGTGAATGACGCATTTTAGGAACCCATAACTCCATGTATTAGGGAAACTAATTAAATATCCCAAGTTATTAATTTTAATTTTCGTTATAGTAGAGTCACTTTAAAAAATAAACTTTTGTAATATTTCTCAATAAATATTGTTAACTGTTTTACATATTGAACATTAATGCCTTTTTTAATATAAAATAATATTTTGCAAATTTAAAGTTGCACCAGTCTTTTAAAAACTTTGTATCTTTTGGATTTAAAATTATTGATTTAATATTACTTTAAACAATACCGTATGTACAAAAATTGAATTTTAATACTCTATGGTTACCTTACTTGCAGTCATAAGTGCACTCCAACTATATGAACTACAATGTATAATATATTCCTAAATATTGACAAATTAACTAAAAAAGTTAAATTTGGTTTGGATAGTCACAAAAAAATGCGAAACAAAAGTAGGCGGCATTAACTTAGGAAATAAAACCATATAAATGGATGTTGTATATATGCAAGACAGACAAATTAAATCAGACTCCATTAAAAAAAAAAACAATTTTGCACTTAAGACATAAGTTAATAAGCCTTTAAGATTTATCAAAAATACAGCTACAAAGTTAAATAAAAATTAAACCAAAATTTCCATTAAAGAAAATGAATCATTCAAGTAGGTAAAAAGAATTAGAACTATTTAATCAGATATACCTAATGGACTTGTTAAATTATTATTTCAAAATACTAACGGATCTTAGTTCATACCAAATTGGCAATTCATCCCGATGATCTCACCTGAAATCAGGTTTGCCAGATTCACATCGAATGTATATTATAGAAGTCTTGCGTTGAAATATTTGATAATGTTTTCATTTTGATTTTTTTGTTTTCGGTTTGGTGATACCTTCATTGAAATTGGTAGGTATTAAAAGTAGTAAAATGTTTGTTTTGTTTTCAGAGTAAAATAGAAGGTATCTAATTAATATAATTAAATTAATGCATTCAAGTACGAATTCATTCTTTTTTAATTATAAAATACATAAAAGATTGTTGCATTTCCTTAATCATTACTGAAATATTGAAAACATCATATATCATAATATTTGCTTCAAAAATTAAAAAAAAAAACGAACGCTTGTTTATATACATCATAGGTATTTAGTTTTTTTTTATAATAATATAAATTATTATTTTTTGTATTAATATAAATGTGTTCCTACATATTTAATGAAAGACTTGTATAGTCTATGTGAATGTGCATACATAGTTATGTATATTTTATTTACTTACACTATTGCTATTTCTTATTCGCGATATTAATCTCAATAACAAAATTTCAAAATAGAAACATGAAGACTGATCAAAATAATTATTATTAATTCACTTCACTCTTGTATTTCTTACTCGGAAATAATTTGCAATTAAACTCCCATTAATGGATACACAACACAACAACCACACGCAAGACAAATATTTAGCTTTGAATTCATTTCCATTTTTTTCATATTTTAAGTTTAGGTTCAATGCCAATGGAAGAAGTAAGAGCTATAACACAAGAAAATCATTATATTAATTCTATAAGCTCGACTTAATAGAGTCCAACTTCATTTTAGACTTTTTCTCTTTAACATTAACTACAAGTCGCAAAAAAAAATATAAAAATACTTCAACTTAAGTTTCTGCCAAACAGTCGGTTCCACAGCTGGAACCGTATTGAACTTTTAAGCTAAGATAACTCCTCACTCAACCTCCCACAATTATGTATGATATATAAATTATTACAAATACGAATACAAAAATTGAAAACACACACAACTCGATCTTCGAAGTGAAGTAAATAATTTAAGAACACCTCCACTCCACTTTTGCATAAGTTATGACATGAGATACAAAAAAAAATGTACAAACAAAAACTTGAAATATAAAAATGACCATTTTTTCAAATCTCAATATAAACAGCACTACATCAACCTAACACCTGAGTCTCAGACTGTTAATTCATAAGCTCTAAAAGGGGCCAGTGCAGACACAATTAGAATGTGGCCAAAAACTTAACTTAAATAACACAAAACGAAAAACACATTCCTAAATAGGTACTACTTGTATGTACCACATTCAACAAAATAAATGTGTATATAATTGTTTTATACAATTTAATAAAAAAATTTAATTTAGTTTTAGAAAAGGCAAAACCTGTACATAAACTACATTGTTTAGTTGTAGTAAAAGAAAATGAAGCTCACAGATACGCTCCCAGATCTAATGAAAATTTCACATATTTGAATAATTTTTAATGGGAAATTGCTTACCAATTACCAATAATCAGTATAATTGGTAGTACTTGATATTTTCGAAAAAAAATATTATTCAAATTATCTCTAACATTTTATGACAATTGAAATCGGAGAAAAAAGTTTATCATTTTAATATTGTAATAACTTTATACAGTACAACACGGATATAAGAAACTCTGAAAATCCCTTAAATTCCTTTCTTATATCGGAGTTTTTCTCATATCGAAACATCGGATATGAGAAAGAAAATGTCTTATATAAGAAACACTGATTTATAAAGAAAATTTCTTTCAAAAAAACGTGTTCCTACTAAATTTCATTAAAACGAAATAAGCTATACAAACGTATGTGCGCATAATGAATGTATATTCATATAAAAACTTTATCTATAATATATTTTAAGATTAAAAGCTTTAATGTAACAAAGTACCAAAAATATACTCTCCTTCAACAAGTAAAAATAATATAATATATAGGTACATAAGTCTTCTCTTCAAATAAATAAAATTAAGCAAAATATTGTGAGTCTATGCAATTAAGGTCGATTACATATCGCAAATGTCAGAATCAATCATATTACATTAATATACTTATTTGTAAATTTGACTTTCCCTGCATGAATATATCTGAAACTACACACAGATGCAAAAATATCAGTTTCGTGAAGGTAATAGCTTGTAGGCAAACACAAATAACTGCCGAAAGTTCCCATCATTGTATTGCTCATCCGTGGTCAGAATATTTCGCGGCCTTTCCAATTTTCAGTTGTCATTCCTGTGGAAAATGGGAACTTTTAATGAATGTCTTAACACAAGGATGCATATTGAAAAGGTATTACCACATGTTTAACTGAGAAAGTAAATTTCTTATAAGCGAACTTTTTTGTTCTAAGAATTGATTTTGGTGTGTAAAAAAGGTTTTCTTATAACAGTGTTTTTCGTATATGCGAGTTTTTTATAAATGATTAATCTCGAAAGAAATCTAAAGAAAACAGGCACAGGTTTCTCATTGCGTTTTTTATAAGCGAGTTTTTCTTATATGAGTGTTTCTTTTATCCGTAAAATACTATATTACACTTTGGGAATATTTATAACTGTCAATCAAGTTCAGTTTTGTCAGTTTTTAGGGTGATCGTATTTAGCTGTGATATATTAAATAAAATAGTTTTTTGTACAATACACGTAAAAAAATTAGTTTTTAAAATTAAAATTCTAACAATCTAAGTACTATCATTATAATACTGTACTAAAGGGTGTTTTTTTAGAGCTGTGTTACTTGAGGTTTGCAGCACTGTTTTCACTGAGAGTCATTTTATCATCGGCCATATGACTTGTCTTTAGTTTGATTTTTCATCATGATTCGACTGACGCCTGAGCAACACATGCAAATTGTGCAGATTTTAATAAAAAATTAAAAAAAACGAATGGATCGTACGAACTTGCTATTGTAGGTTAACAACTATAATGTAGCTTAACATTGACGCTGTTAGTAGGTAGGTATAGTCTAGTTATCCTATGCAGGTTTAAATAGAAAAATGAATTGTCTAATAGATGATTCAAGGAATTGTTATTTAGGTGCCTACAAATGCATATTAAAATCTAAGTTATGGATAAATATAGCCTTACATAAGTTAAGTGGGTCATATTTACCTGCATAGATGCAACATAGATAATGTAAAGATTTAAATATAATAATGAAAGTAAAGGATGTAGTGGGGTAAGTAACTATATGGATATAACCTCATATGATAGGTCAGGTGATTTTGAAAGATATATAGATATAGTATGTATATAATGTATCATGGTGTACATAATACATATGTAGGTATTCAATGACGTAGTCAAAAATGCGCAATAATGAAATATAATTAAGTAGAAATAAATGAATGATACACATAATAAAATATTTGTAGACTGCTTCGTCTTTAAAGTTTGAGGAAAAAACATGCACTTTGAATTGTTGGACAAATATGTTGTATACATAAAAAAATCAAAATTCGTTTGAGTTAAATCGCTCAAAAAAAATGTTTGTATAAAATTTTAAAAACATTTTTAGAAAAATAATTTGAAACCCCATTTTGAAGTAATTATTTATATATACATATACAATTTAAGTTTCAAAAAATTTCAAGAACTTTTTTTGTAAAAACGATTTTTCAAAAAGAAATATTTATTTTTTTAAATCGAAAAGCTATTTTTCCGAAAAATAAGATTTTTCTTTCTGGGTAAAAAAATGTATGGCATGTACCAATATGTATCAAGTTTGAAGCAAACCCGTCCAACCGTTTAGGCTGTAGGCTCGAGGACAGACATACAGACGGAATTGCGGGACCAACTTTTTTGGTGTTCTTTATCATCATCAGTAATGCCAAGTTCGATTAAAATATCCAGTTCGATTTTTTTTCCAAATGCATAACTTGCCCCATAGTATACCTATATGTACATACATACATAACGTATATCGAGAATAAAAAACATGGTTGCTGCGTTGATCCAGATTTTCACCAGAAAATTTTGTTCAGCGATGAAGCTTATTTTTGGTTGAATGGCTACGTCAGTGAGAAACACTGCCAAATTTGGACTCTATACAATCCCCAAGCAATTGTTGAGATTCCGGCCGGTCGGCTGTTACATCCAAAAAAAAACAGACAGTGGAAGAAGCATTTGTCCTTTCCTTATATGCTTAAAAACGTTGCGAACTATTTTCTGTAGGGGTAACTTAAGTCGCTAGTCTACACCAATAAACCAGAGACGATTAACTATTGACGACTTTGAGAACAGCATTCGCCGCGTTATTACCAATATCCAAATGCTGGCAAAGAGTGATCGAAAATTGGACCTCAAGATTGGACTACATTCGAGTCAGCCGCGGTGGTAATATGCCAAAAATTATATTAAAATTAAAATTGCAAGGAATTATCTTTTAAAGTCAATTTTATGGTAATTAATACATGTGTTTTATTTGATTTAATAGTTATATGCCTCCAAAAAACACCCTTTATAAGGTTACTTAACATGTGCATTATTTAAAATTATTTTTGTCTCGTCCATTTTAAGCACAATATTTTAAAATAATTGGAAAGTGAAAGTTATAGCTTCTTTCAAGAAAGTTTCTTATAGTTTGTATTTGCTGTTTACTATAAATAAGTTAAATCAGAAGTGACTTATCATGTATATATATTATCATGTATTTTATTTTATTTATTAATATATATACATACTTAATCCATCATAATGTATATAGTAAATTTTATGTCTATTTAGTTATAATCGATAGTCAACTCAACAATTTCACCTTCAAGTTAACTTGGAAAAATCATTTAATACGTAAACAGAAAGTATATAAATTAAAAAAATAAATAATGAAATAAATATTCAAACAAGAAGTAAATAAACTAATGAATATGAAAATAAATAAATAAATTGAATGAAAAGTAAATAGGTAATTCAAAATATGATGTATATGAAATAATGATTATTTGAGCGGATATACATTCAAATATTGTATATATACAGGAATGAATACATCTAAATAAGAAAACTTAATAATAAATAAGTTATAAATAAACTAAAATATGAAATACAGAATATAATAAATAAATAGAGACAAACATAACTCCTGCAATTATGCACTTAAAAAATGCCCGGGAATATTAGAAATCGTTTTTAAAATTTTACTTTGAAATGTCTGGAATTTCCACTAATGAATTCTAACACTATCCAAAAAGCGATATCGGTTGGTAAATGGTCATGTTTAATATAATTATTTTAACTTATTAATTTAATACCTGCATTCATTTAATGTTTTTTTTTTGCCATTTGAGTATGTTGTCTAAAAGTTCGCTGCGTGCCCAAGGGGACACCTAAGTACTTAAAGAGTTCACATATGAAATATCGATGTTTCTAATGTTTAAATTACGGCTGAGTAAGATGCAATCATAAATCTTTTCGGGTAAAATAGATAGCTTGACACTTACAAACATTTATTTAAATTCTACAGAGCTCATGGTATTCATAAATAATAATTTGATAATTTGGGGCGAGTTCTCGATATTATTTGGATGGCATTCATCACATAAATATATCACAGTATTATCAGCGTACATACCAAAATCACACTTTTTCCTATATGGAAACGTTAAAGAGGGTTGAACATAAAATTGATCCTTGGGAACGCCCACTAAATTAATTCTTTTAACGGAAGTTATTGCATGAACTACTGAACTATAAATTGCCTGTCACCTAACAAAAATGTATTAACTTCATAAGGAAAGTTGGACATCCATTTGTAATAAGCTTGTACGAGTATATGAGTGTATTTTTATTATAGCACAATAAATCCTGTAGAATGCAAGTTTATTTTCTTATTGTTTACTTAAAGCCTTTTGCGGTGGGGATTATGTTGCTTGCTGAAGACAAATTGTTCTAATATTATTTCGAATTATCTTCTCAAGAATCTTGCTTATACATTGTGGCGCACGAATAGTGCTACAATAAGAAATTTAAATAACTTTTATTTTAATCGATCTATATCATACATTTTTTTTATTGGATTAAAAATTTAATTTAATTTTAAATAACTAATGGTTTTTAAAGATGATAGACCGCAAATGACCTCCACGCTCATCCACGCATATGCGACACCTGATCAGAAAATTGTTCATTGCGGTCTGAAGGGTTGAAATTGGGATCGCCTCAATCATTGTCTTAATGGACTGCTTCAATTCAGTCAAATTCCTGGGTTTCGTTTTGTACATTACCTGCTTAACATAACCCCATAAAAAAGTCTGGTGCAGTGAGGTCAGGTGACCGTGAGGGCCAGCGGAAAGTGGAGTTTCTGGATATCAATTTGTTTGGGAATTTTCGTTGGAGCTCGGCCATAACTTGTGTGGCTACGTGTGCACTTGCTCCATCTTGTTGAAACCAAATCCTGCTGAGAGGGATACGTCTTCGGCGAAGTTTTTGGTTAAAAAAAACTCCTTCAACATCTTTAACTAACGGTCCCCATTGACAGTTTGTGTTACACCGTTTTCTTCAAAGAAGTGTGGCCCGACAATACACCTTGATGAAACTGCTCACCATACAGTGACTCGTTCTGGGCAGTTCCGTCTCATGGAGCATTTCTGGATTAGATTCACTCCATATACGGCAATTTTGGTGTTAACATTGCCGTTTAAGTCAAAATGGGTCTCATCAGACATGAACAAACAATTTATCAATGTGTTGTCTTCTTCGGCCATTGCAATCAATTTTCGGCAAAATTCCAGGCGAACAGGCAAATCCTGAAGGTTTTAACTTGCTTGTAATTTGGACTTTGTACGGAAACAAGTTTAAGTCATTATGAAATATCCGTTATTATGACCGTCTGCAAACTCCAATTTGGCCCGATAAGTTTCGAGTCGAAGCACTTGGACTTGCCTGTATTGCTGATGCAATAGCCACGATTGTATCCTGAACCCGAACATTGGGATCTCGATGATACGGTCTTCATTCGATGCTTCCAGACTCGGCAAACATGTTCACCAGCCTCATAATGGTCCATCTACTCGGGGGAATACCGCCAAACTCCAGCCTAAATTCCCTTTGGACGGAAATGACGGACTGCAAAGAATGGTATCGTTGCACTATCCAAATCCTTTTCTCAGTTTCCCAAGAATTCATTTTGATAAATCTAAATAGTAGCCTATAAAATAAAACAAAATAAGCCGATTACTCACACTGAAAAAAGTTATTACGTTTTATTTTTGTAGCACGATTCGTGCGCCACCTTGTACTAGTCAGTTAGTTGCTTATTGGTTTAAAATTGGCGGGTTAAAAATTGGAACAACATTTGCAAATTTCCATATAGTGGTAAACATTGTTAATATATTTTTAATTAACTTGTTCAATATACAAACTGATTTATAGGAACTTGTTTAAGTACCTAATTGATTTTTGTATACCATCAATTCGAAGAGCTCTTCGATTTTGAATATAAGACTTGTTATAACTCTAATCTCCTACGGAAATTTTATAAATTCCTTAATAAGTATAAGGTAGATATCAACATATGAGGTTATGCAATTGCAATGACTTTGGATTCATTTGAAATGGAAACTTCAAAAAAAGGCTTGGTATAGAATAATTTTCTAAAGAAGTGGTTATAGTATTCTGAGTTGATTCAATATGAGCACAAAGTGCACAGAATGATCTCTATAATATAACTGGAAAACGTATTTAATACACAAAAGTAGATGCCATTTCAAGCACTGTTTTTGTGAAGCTGCATAATTTTTTGTATAACAGTATGCATTTATACCAATACGCAATTGGCAAATTATAACTTTAATAATTGAACACAATGGAAACGCATCTACAATTTGGAGCTGAGGATGGATTAGCAGCTTCAATTGGTGATGCAAGAGTTGGGCAATTTTTGCATGCATCGTTTTTAAAGTTTCACATACGAACGATCGAATAAAGACTTACAAAACGTCGTAATTAAGTTCAAGGCCTCTCGTTTTTGAGCTGTCAGTGACTTTTCTTTTGTTTTAAAAATAACTCCTTGTCACACTGAAGAACACGTTTCTGGAGATTTTTTGTCGATTTCTTTTAATTCCATTAAAAAATCTCTTGTGCTTTTATGAAGGCAACTGAGTTGATATCGTTTATCTTTTTAGCACCACAATAGCTATCATTGGCGGATCCATATCGGAGAGCATGGGGGTCATGACCCCCCCCCCCTTCCAGAACTCCAAACCAATTATAAGAAATATTTATTTATAATCATAAAAATTAGAAACAGAAAGAAAGGTTTTGGTAAATTTTTGACAGGTTGACATAAATTCTAAGGATATATTCTGATACTAAACAGAGATAGGACTTACAAAAAAATATTCGGTACACAAAAAGCTTAAGCATGTGAGCTGAAACACTCGAATGCATTAATTTATTCTACATAGGTACACACATATGTACATAATGCACGTTTAACTTAATTATAACAATTTGATAAATGTATAGCCAGCTCAACGAAATTGTGTTAGCAACAAAGAAAAACAATAGTGAGTATCACGGAAACAATATTTTCAGAAGCGGATCAAACAAAATGCGATGTAAATCACAAAAAAAAACGAATCCAATTTCCTACCCTGGCTCAGAATTTACGTTTTTATGAGCTTTTGTTTGGAATTTTCAAGAATGGCTTAAATGATGATATTGACACTAAAAGGTCCTGAATCATCGCTTTTAATATCAATAACGAAATAAAACAACATTGCCATCAACGAATCGCAATTTCGTCGAAAATTTTCCAATTGCATATTATTATCGATTGAAAGCATAAAAAAACTAATCGAAAATAACCGATTAATTTTGGTCGTAAATTAAAACTTTTTTTTACTAGATTGCTACTTTTTTTTTGCAATATCACACAAAGTAACTGCAATTTTTAAGAACTATAGAAAGGGGGATTCGTTTGCATTTCGTCGTTATAGCGTAGATGATTTCCTTTATTCTGAATGTATTATATACATGTATGTTTCTTATTCAAAAAAAAAGTGAAGAGTAACTTACTTGAACTCGAAAGCTTCTTCATACCAATCGAAGGTGCAACCTGAGCTCTGCGCCATAGGTTTGTGTCAGAAATAAATAAGATGATGTCTTAGAATTTTAGATTAACATTTTTGAAATATTTCTAATGTTATTCGGTGTTTCTGAGCTGCTACAGAAAGTTTAACTGTGTTTTATTATTGCTCATGATCATGATTCATGATTCGTATATCTAGATCTATACGAAAACATTTTTGTTCTTTTTGATTCAATTGAATAAGTTTCATGCTTTAGCAATTAAATATTTTAGCGAAGTTGTAATTTTATTTCCAGAAATTCTTTCAAATAATTTATATAGGTATGTAATGATAATTATAAAATATCTCTTTTTTTACAATTCAGCGAGAAATCTAGTCCCATTAAGGGATCCAGGGGCCGACTGCGCAAGCATTAATGAATTTTTGTGAAAAAAAATATTCACGATCAAACTATGAGTGAATAAATTTGCATATCTATAAAAAAAACTGGATCGCACCCTTGCGGTATCGCAAATATGTATGTGTACATGAATTTCTATGTACACAGATAAAACTCATGCTTGCGGAATTGAACCCCAGGCTGGGAATCTGACATTGCATGCTCACTGAGATATTATTTGGTAGGACTGAGCTTATCGGGAACCGCCCAGGAATTTCGCTTGCTACGGAATATTTTATTCCTTCGAAATTTTTCCTGTGATCGTGAATCTCCCACGGAATAAATTTCCCTCATAACTAAAATTCCCTGGGAAAGTTTATTGCTGATAGCTACCAATAAATGATAACACCAGTAATATTTCTGTAGAAATTTGGTATCACTACCTGTGTTCATTAATGAAGTTATACTGGAATACTACAGTAAAAGTATCGCAAACTCGTATCTTTCAATTTTCTGTTTTACATCTTTAAACAATATTTTGTTGTTAAGAACAACTTTTTATTAAATAATGATAAATAAATATAATTAAAATATTTCAGGTAATACCCTGATCAAAAAAATTTGACCAATTTGAAGAGTTCGACGAAGTCTAAAAACGTCTTCGGGATATTCGTGTATTGTTCTTAGAAAAACTGTAAACTGTATAAAACTGTATTCGGAATCTGCTTAACCCAATGGAAGTCAAGCAGTAAGCAAGGGAGTGGGAAATATTTCATCGATGCCTTCCATTTGGACGAACTTTCGCTTTCTAAGGTTAGAGTTGGTTTGCAATATATTTTATAAATCAATAGCACTATTCTTCGGCGATTAATAGTTTGTTTTCTTTTTATCATTGAAAAAAGATGCAAATTAAATAAATTGGATCCGTTTAAGGCAAAGAAAAAATAGACAAAATAAAATTTAAAATATTTTTTTTCCTCTCATTTCGAGCCACATTAGAAAAAAAATCTCAATGAATTTCAATGGGTATAATTACTGTATACTTTTATGAACAGAGTTTGTATACTGCAATGATATTGTATACTTTGTGTTCATAAAAGTTTTAAAGTAACATTACGGTAGAGCTACCAGCCGATTATTCACGTTCCCAACATTCGATTTGGAAAAAAATTTCAAGGAAAATATTTATTCATGATAACTCCTTGATCATAGACATACAAATACATCTTGAAACGGAAATTATATACTGACTGAAAAAAATAAATTTTGGATCCTTAAAATAACGTGATGCTTTCGTATGAAGCGTAGACAGTCTACCTGTCGAGAAGTATTTTCGAAGGGCCGTTTATATTCCCCAACTGGATTCTGTCGTGACAGACTTGGAAGATCGTCTTTCATCAGATGTACCGCCAATATTTCAGTTAGGTGTATTTTTTCCAAAAAAAATTTCATGCACAGAAGCTAGCGCGTTGATATTTGGTGATTGCCTATTTTTTGCAAACTACTGATATATATTATATGATTATGTTAAGTATAGGTACCTGTATCTAATAAAATACTCTTTTTCGGTATTCTGTCTTCGATCAACTTGATCCCCCCTAAACTGTAATACTGGATCCGCCTCTGCTAGCTATTCAATATGACAATTTGCCATATACAAAACGCCATATATTTATGTGGGCTTAGTTGTTTGCCCTCTTTTAAGCGTATTCAGCAATGGTGTTCATTTTATTTACTGACAAACTCCTTTTTCTTCATTTATAAAATAGTCAAATCCACTAACACTAAGCCACCTTATTTTCTATAAATTTCGGCAATTTCAAATAATTCAATAAATGAATAATTTGATATAAAGAATGCCTTACTTTTAACTCATTGAATGAGTGAAAGAGAAAAATATGTATTACTTCTCTAATTTAAAATTCTCTTTTTTCTCTTGCACATTGCGTGAGGGTTTTTTCGCTGCACCATGAATAAGTTGGGAGAAACATATTTATTTGTCAGTTCTGTTGTTTGTATTTTTTTCTCATTTACAAAAAAAAACCGAATGCAGGTATCACTTTTCAAAATTGTAGCTGATTTGATGTTGATCGTGTTTACAATTAGAGATTTTGTAAAATTAATATGTTCATATCAATAAAGAATTTATTTATTTTGTTGAAACATTCTATTTGAAAATTTAATTGCAAAACCTTTTTGATTGTATGAAATTTTGGCACTTTTTTACTATAAGTGCCTACATACTAAAACAATTTTAACATTTACTAATAATCTACATACATATTAGGTCTGATGCACACTCTGCCAAATGACACACGTTGGCACCAATTTGTGCCAATTCCTGTTCCAGACTTACAAATTTGTTAGTTTTGGGTAGAAAAAAGCGCTCTTTGAGATAATAAAATATTTCTCTTCCTGACATTTACTTGCAAATTTCTGCCAATAAATTTTTGTAAGCAGACATTTTTGGGCAGACAATGTACAATTGTCAGATTGACGTTACTATTGTCATAAAGGAAAAAATGTCTCGTGATCGTTGTGGGAACAGATTTCTTGAATAAATAAATTAATTACGAATCACTTATATACAACATTTTTAGTTTGAAGAGAAAAAAAAGAGAAATAGAATTTTGTATCGTTTTTTAGGCCCAACACTAACCTGCTATACAATTTGTTCTTAAAACATTAATTATCTCGAAAACGGCTTAAATGATTTAGATAAAAAACAAATACAGTCGGACTTCGATAACTCGAACCATCACTTGCCAAAAAAATAAGTCAAGTTATCAAGACTTCGATATATCAAGTAAAACACAAAAGTAATATTAAGTACGTATTATTTATTTGCGAATAAAGAACAGTTGTTGTAATTATTTAAAATATTATGTTATACTTGACTGACGAGTGGATTGCCGGAATGCTATATTTAATAGCCAGATCCTTCTTTATTGACCCACTCTCCAACTCTGTTATTAATTTAAATGTACATAACTTCAAATGATAATGAAGCAAAATTTTAAACAACCCATTGTTAAGGGCTTAACATTTTACTAGTTAGCAATTTCAATTCAATATTGATTGAATAACTATTTCATAATTTTTAAACCTTTCCTAAACTAGAAAATTGCTAATTAAGCAGAAAGCTGAGCATTTGTATGGTTTGAATTTTGATGAACACAATTATTGTTGTTATGCGTTGTAAATTAATTATATGTTGATGAAAACCCAACATGTGCTCTAAAAAAGGTATTAGTTATTTCTATTTTCATCATTTTAACTTCATTATTTACAAAAAAAACACACAAAAAAATTGTGCACCAGCAGGACTCGAACGTAGGCACCCCGCTCGCAAGGCTGATATACTATTAGATTCTATAACGGATTTAGCAAATTGCTAAATGTTAAAGCAGCCGTTCCGTGATTTTAACTTTAGTGAAAGGTTAAAATCATTTAAAATTAGCTCAATCATCTTTTTAGCTTAGTAAATTGCTAAAAGTGGCTTTAGCATTTTACTAAATCGTTGAAAATTTTGCGCCATGTTTTTAAAGTTCGCTGTAGTGATTTATCCACGTTAGCTTTACTATTAATAAAAACTACACACTGCATTGTTAACTTCTACGTCAGTTTCTTTACGCTATTTATTTCGTTTTTTTTTTTAACTTTTCAGAAGACGCCTACTATTATTTTTAAATAAGCTCACACTTACGGGAATCACAATTTTTAACATTATCATATGTAAGCAATGTCATGGAACATCCAAACACAGTGCCCACCACAATCGCAGTAAATTATGAAATGAACTTGTAAAAATCCACATAATTCGAGAATTGCCTCTAAAAATTCGACTTATCGAAGCTGCCGCCAAATAATATCTTCGAGTTATCGAGACATTCGAGTTATAGATTTCCATGTAAACTGCAGGCTTCGCGCAATTTCCAACCAATTATTCGAGTTATCAAATATTGAAGTTATCGAAGTTCGAGTTATCGAAGTTCGACTATATGTGCACTTCTAAAGTATAGTCTACATTCTGGTTAACGGATTTCGATCAATATTCTTAATTCTAACCAATACTGTATACCAACATTTTTTGGGCGGACGATTTTTCTTTTAAATTCATTTTTTAAATTTATATTATAAAATACGTAAAATTGTCATACTAAATGTTTAGAAAAAAAATTATGAAATTTTTTATACGAAAATTAAGTAAAAAAGTATAAAGCATATTGAGCTGTTTCTACTTAAAATCTTGTACTTAAGATGTGATCGAACATAATTATTTATATTTTAGTAAATGCTTTAAAGTAAAGTAGTATCATGTAAACACCTGATATTTTTTTTACATCAATGGGTTTTAAAGTTTTACATCGACGCATCATCTTTTAGTTAGCTTGTTTGCAAAATTACGAAATACCACAATACGCCAATGCCTGGTATGTTGAAAATTTCGGTATGGGAGTGAAATGTAGGAAAATGCTAATAGTTTTGTGAACGTTAGGTATCAAAAGGTGAAGATTCTTCATAAATGAGATCTTTAATTGGGGTCATAAGAATTGTTATACTTTGTTGTCTGTCCACAATCTAGTGTATTTTAGAGATCAGTGAGTGCACAGTATTAAAGGCATATCTTTTCAAAACGTCGTCCTTGCAAATTAAAAAACTCGCTTTTTCTTTGAAAATGCTTGGGAGGAGAGAAAGTTCTTACAGACTACTGTCATATTTACCCTATGCTTTGATTTCTGATTAATACAATGAAACATACTCACGGCTTATAAAAATTGTGAATAAACAGGTATGTTATAGCATTTACAAGCACATACATTGTATTCCACTTTGAATCCATTATTGGATAAATTCATAAATTATAGCAAACATTATGGCATTTCGTCAGTCGTGTAAATCTGGCATTGATTTAGACTGTCATAAAGTGGGCGAGTGATTAAAACAAAACACAAGGTGGCATGAAAAATGATTGACTCATAGGGTATTTTAAACTGATTTCGTTTGCAAGTTACTTTATTTGAGTGTGAAAATGATGTCACACGATGCGACGAACCGCCTTAAACTAAAATCTGGAGTGTGTGGGGGTTTTCCAACTTATTTTATACAATTTGTTCCTTAATTTGGCAAATATTTAATTTATGTTTATTTCAATATAAAATATAATTTTAAATATGGGGTAAATTTTATATATGTAGATAAGTAGCTATATATTAACTTGAACTATGATGAAGATGGGAAAATACATAATGGTCCGTACCTTTCTATAGAGAATTGTTGTGGTGCTAAAAAAATCCGTTTTAGTTTAAAATCCATAAAAAACTATGGACCAAGTATACAGTGCTCTTGGGTCACAATTTGGACATTATGGATCGACACTCAAAATCCAAACATAGCTTAAATTCTTGTAATAAACTATTAAATACAGTTTTGGTTAATCTGAATCTATTTTTGTTGATTTTATTGCACAATTGGAAAATTATTAGAAAACAAAAAGAAATGATTTAAATGATTATTTATTTTTCATGACAAACACTTCGTTTAGGTGCTTGATGCTTTGTTCAAATTCTTTGAAATAGGTAGTAAATTTTTTGAGATTTCTTGAACTTGATCTAACTATGCAGTTCAAGAAAAAAAATGAAAATGAAAATACTAGTCAAGCTTGATAGAGCTATATTCAGTAGATATTAGTAATTTTAGTAATTGCAATAAATTAGAAATAATTAAAACAGAAATACATAAGTACCTACATATTAGTTTTAAAAAAATTGGGCATAGTCATAGTCGCTGATAACCCCAGGTTTTACTAAACTACAGTTTAAAACAATTTTGGCTCAATGAATACAGACGATTTTACTTATAAATTGTTGGTTTTATATTTTTATAAGATTACTAACTTATCGTACTACACAAATAGCTTTAAATATTTTTTTATTACAAACATTTAAAAAATAGAATCAACGTCCGAAAATTCAACTAAACCTAGGCTTAACTTAGACTCAGTTTTAAAATGACTATGAATACGCCCCAATGTCTTTAATTATTTTCAATAATTTAAATATAAGCCTTTGTTTTAAAATAAAACAAAAAAATATGTATAAACATAATTACATATATTGAAACAGTTAAATAAAAAATATAAGTTTGGTGTTAATTAAAAAAAATAAACATGTACTTCAGAGTTTAATTCAGAAAATAATTATTTTAGTAAGGGCAAAATTCATCTCATAAAAAGTTCACTGCTTCTTTGAGAAATAATAAAAAATATATATATATTAAATATAGACTAACCGATTCTTTTCACATGCACATCCCGATTAAACGATACTCTTGGACCATTCGGTTGCATTTTTTGTGAATCAGTTCGCTGAACAGTTGCTTCCATTTTACCTGTTAGACTTGCGCTGGTCTGAATTATGGTTTACTTTGAATTACTGTGAACTTAAGGATATATTGTATACTCAGCAGACATTTTAGTACTCAAATGTTATTTATTTATGAATTTGTAAAATCATTCCCAACCTCCCTGTAATCATAACGTTTTTGGTTCATTTAATAAAAAAGGACATGTCCAGATATGGATTAAATTGCTCAATTGCAGAATTCATAAAGCCTGCTCAACATTTTGCCTTGGTCCTTCATTACAAATGCCAAATCAGGTATACTTGCGTCTGAACATACTACTTGTTTTAGCGGACTCTGAAAATTTAAAACAAATACATTTACAGAAACATAACATTGAAATAAAATTATTATTTTGGTCAAGCCCTGTTAAGTTAGTACTCAGATGTACTAAATTTTTGTTTAGTATAGATTAAGATGAACGTGAATTGTTTAAGTTTTGTTTTAAATTTTAGTCACATCAGATGTATGAATATTTTGTATATAAAGATCATCCAGTTTAAGAAAAAAATAATTCAGATTTTAATTTCAAAGTCATGCAGAGCACATTAATTCTATAAGACCTAAGCAATTACTTTAAACCTTTTCCAACGAACATTTCAGCTTCGGTTAGTTAATTCAGACTCGATAAAAGCTTACCGAAACCTTATGGAAGCTAAAATGTTAGTAAAGTATCCCTTTGAAACCTAGTTAAAGTTTTGGATTGTAATGATATTCGTTATTTCCAATGCCATCCATTATAAATGTAACCCCTTTTCCAAGGATACTTTGGCAGCATAAATATTTTCTTTTGAAGTCTATTTTTATTTTGGATTGTAGTCAAAATCCTGCCTGTCAAAATCCAATGCACTTTTAATTTATACTCACAGTTATATGGGATATGAAATATTGCGAATCAACAAGAACGAAGTTTCGTTCCTATTAGTTTACTGATAGAATTGACTATGTATTTGGTAGCCTAGGTGGACCTACATATGCCGTGAATCATACTTAAAAAGCAAATGTCATTCCAATAATGTCTGTCTTGTATTATTATTTATAGTTCTTAAGCTCTTAAAAATTCACCCGTTATAAACGAAACGAAAAGAATCCATTATATTCATCATTTGGCTGTCGACCCAAGTAACATTTTTCCTCTCATAACATTCTCCAATAACCTAATGAGACTAATTTAAGGGAGCCAAAGTAATCTTGAAGAATTCTTCTAGATTATTATAATACTGCTAAAAGCGTTAAATGACCTAGTTATGAGAGCCTCTCTATACTCCCTACCAGAGTTGTATTCTTCTTATGGGATGACGGATACAGAATATTGAAAAATGGCCTCTTATATGACTCTAGTAAAGCTCGGCTAAATCTTGTTGTGAGAAAGCGTTTCTTGCATAGGGAGTTGCTAAAAGAGAATAGAGAAAATGAGAAGAGAAAATAGAATAGTCTTTAGCAAATTATATCTTATTTATAAAATTTTTTTTTAAGAAGCAAACTCTTTTAAAGTTTTTGCGTGTATATGTCATGAATAAAAACTGATGGGCTTGAATGTATTGGGATAGTATTTATTCTGTAAATCAATTATTCATTATTTTATAATGGCGATACATTATTGTATTTTATTGTTTGTTCATATATGGGAGCTAAAAATGAATGCGGTTGAAATTGTATCTACTAATTTATAGATTTTAATTCGAAAAAAACAAAGCGCCTTCAAAATAATGCATATTTAAATTATTTAATTTATACTTTTTATCAAGGATAGAGTTATCTTAGATACTTTTGGGAATCCATTAATTTTTGAAATTATAGTGGATGATATGCAATCCTAAATGCATAAAAATTAACTTGTGAGTCAAATTAAATCTGAAAAGCAATCCATATGACACACTAAGAGTTTTATTGCTGCATTTAAACAAATGACAAAATGTAATTGTTGGTAGATATTTTTATGTCACAAAACAGAATTACCTAAGTAACATTTTTCATTCACAAAAGGTTTCAATAGAGAAACGTCGAAAAGTTAAAGTAATACCCATTTCGATTGTTTTGTATCGAGATTAGAAAGAATCTTTTGTGAAATTTACAATGCACATAAATTGTTTAAAAAAAAGTGTTTTTAAAATAAATAATTTTTAGAATTAATTTCAACATATCCACATTTTGTATGTGTGGTAACCCTCAAAATACTCAGCGAATATTTTCTGCGTACTTAAATATGGCTGCTGTTGAGATGAGAGGATCCTTTAATAATTACAATAAGAACATTATAAGAGTTTGGTTTCCTCTACTTTTACTCACTCGCTCACTCTCATTTATTAAGTATATATTAAGTCTTCTTATGGGAATATTCATTATATTATGGGATTATTTAAAAAAAAAGCGAGCGAGATAACAAGTTACATGTATATTGAACTATTAATCACGGACGTAGTAAAGGAAGGGGGCCTCAGCTTTACAAAAGTCAAACATGAATTTATTTTTATCATAGCACGACACTAGAAGAATGCCAATTTATCACAGTTGTTTGCATTGAAAGTGTGAAATATTCAATTATTATTCAAAATATCAAGCCCAATTGAGATACCAATCATACATTTTTTTGTACATTTGATTTACAAAATTATAAAAATGTTTCTTTTTTGATGACACGTTTTAGTCGACGGCGACGATTAATCTTCTAATAAAATCCACATGACTTTAACAACAAATGTTAATTCCTTTGCTATTTGATAAGTGTTAATTTATGGTCGCGAAACACTTGTTAAAGTTGGATTATTGTGGAAGCTTGAAATAAAACGACCGATCTTTAACAATGTTGAAAACGGAAGAGAGTGTATTTATTAAGAATGTTTTATACGTAATATATCTGTCAGTTGTATAGAAGGCAACTGAACATAACTTAGTCTAATTGTTGGTTCACATTTTTAACAACACGTGCATTTTCAAATATTTGAAAAAACCTTTAGAACAATAAACATTTTTCGGAAAATTAAAACAGGCAATTCACATCCATTTAATAATGTGGACTACGTCCCTGACTTGGCGTGTGACGAGTCAGTATGTGATTCCATGTGCCAATTCGAAAATGCAACTCCTATTAGAATCCCGTAATAAGATGTTGTATACCTTAAATTCTATAAGGTTCTTTATAGAATTTTAAAATAGCTTAGACTCCGATAAGTCAGTCGTTATGGGATTGAAGATATATAGGCGTTTAAATTTCATAACAAGATTTTTATAAGACTCTCTTGGAATCTTGTTAAAGAGGCAAATTTGTTTTAAGTATAAGATTTAAATTATTTGAAAATTGTAGAGAGCTAAGTTCTTATAAAAAAAGCGTTATGAGAATAATTTAAGTTTCGTAACAAGAAATTAACTCTAAGGATAATAAAAGGACCTAAAAGAGGCTTACAAGATTGTTTTTCAGATTTTGGGAGCGTCATCATGGAGAGTATTTGGGGAATATTGCCAATGCTTATATGAATTGTTCAAAGAAAATTGTAAGTATTGATAATAAAATAAAATTCCTCTTCCAAAATTAAAAATCAATAATTCATTCAGTTTCGAGTGAGGGCGAATTCCCCGCATTGTTAGAAATGAAAAACAGTAGCAAATTTCCTTTTCGTTGATTCTGATTGGTTAGTTTCACAGATAAAGGTATCAAATGCGGGGAATTGCAATCGTTATCCGGGGAATAATTGTTTTCCGCGAAATCATAGCTAACCCATAGTTATTCGGTGTGATTTCGATCGAAGGGAGTTTTACCTTTTCCCTTTTACTTATTGTGCTTGTTTTTTTTTTTGATTTTGTTGATATAATTTTATTACACTACATTTACAAAAGCATAAATATTTGTATATGCATACGTTTTCTTCTTTTTAAAATATATCCGTTTCAATGGGTAAGACAACCAAAATCATATATTTATCCATTCTACTTGATTCGTTTAAGGAGGTGAATGTATAAGATAACTGGCCTAATATCTTACAAATTAAGTACATATTTAAAATGAATAGTTATAATCAAAGATACTATGTTTATAAAATATCAGTAAAAGTTGATTGATTTTACATTTCATTGTCTGTTAAAGCGGTTCTAAAAAAATGTCTTTTGTTAGAGCTGAAATATGGTTTAATTATAGTCAAGCAATTTTATAAATAATTTATTCTCGCTTGCTTAGAGATAAAATCGTGTTAGATCAGAAAAAGATGTTTTATTAAATACATTGGAAGTTATTAAAAGCAGCGTTTGTACTAGAAATATAACAGTTAACCTATTGAAAACCCTTTCAAGTGACGATGGATTATAACATTTTCAAAGCTAAGTTATGTTTAGGAAATTGAGCTCGAAAATTGTTCTTTCTGTGTGTATAGCTATATGGCTTTTGCGAGCAAGTCTGACTCTGGATCACAGTTTCTCTTCAATTTATCAATGTTTAATATGTGAAAGAATAACTGGCGGATATAATTAAGGCACTTTCGTATGATAAAGTTCTTAGAAATGTGTCTGATTCCCTCTGGCGGATTCGGTAATTAAAGAAATTTATTAACAATTACGAGAAGATAACTCCCAAGATTTTATAATAGCTGGTATCGGTCAATTACATTCCATACATTTGTACTTGTTAGAGTTGAATAAATAAATAAATAAATAATTATTTCAATGGTGTGGAAGTTGACTTTTCTTATAAAATTACTTAACCATGAATATATAATGTTTAAATTATCATTCGAAGTCGACGAGTGTTGTAATGCTAACCGCATTAAGTCTAATTTAACTCTACAGTAGAAAAATAACAAACTGACCTGTAGTGGTTATTGCTTGCTAATTATCATAGACAGGTCCCTCAATTGTATCCAAGGGTGAATTTAGCAGCTTTACACATTTAGCTGTTAAATATGTTATACCTATACAAACTGAATAACTTATAATGAAGCTATAAAGTTAAAAAGTATAATCAAATAATCAATATTTTCTTTGGTTAATTTGTTAGCGGATTCATCATTGCTTATGTTTTCGACAAGAGATTAAACGCTTTGAAACAATAACAAGGAAAGGATGACTAAATCGCTTATTTTGTCCGATAGTTAATTTCTATAAATGATTTTCATAACCATTCATTACCACAAGTCTGTCTAATTTTCAATGATTTCCAGATACTGAAAATAAGTCATTTTGAAATAAAGAAGTCCTTCTTTTAGGTCTTTAAAAAAAACCTTTTTTTAATAACAACACTAACTTATTTTGAAAGCGCTATAATCACTACTACATCCTAGACGAATATTGTTCTTGTTTTGATAAAAAACAGAATATTATGATATTTTATATTTTATATTAGTAGATACCCGTGCGATGCTACGGACCCACGGGAATCTAATGAAATCATCTATCCACCTGCAAAATTTCATTTGAAACCCTTCAGTCGTTGAATGTATTCACAAGCGACGAACATGCTCGCCCAGCATGCTCGCGCTCGCTGTGCTCTTCTTGTATGTGGGCTGGTTCGCGAACCGCTTGCTGTTGGCCAAAAACTTAGAGGTTGTCGTGTTCGTTGGCTTCGATGTTCGTCGTGTATGGTCATGTTCGCGAACAAAGCGAAGATTTAATATTAGATTCAAAAAGTAAGAACTACAAAAATAAAGCTGGGAAAAATATATCATGGCTAATCTTCCAGCTGCTTACCAAATTTTATTAAAATCCATTCAATGGTTGAGGCATGAATGCGGAACAAACAACCAAGTATATATTTTGTTGATATATAAGCCACTCCCATATTGGCATAGGAACTGTTCGGTTCCATTTTTCGGGATAAAAATGACCTATGTGATAATCGAGTATGTGTGTGTCCATGTGCCAAATTTTATCCAGATCCTTTCAGCCGTTCTGGCGTTATTGAGCAAAAAACATCCATCCATCCCACCCATCCACCCATCCATCAAAACTTTTACATTTATAATATCAGTAGGATTATCCGAAATTTTCTAAGCTTAACAACGAATTTTCCACCTTTACATTGTCCAAAATCATTAAATCATGCTTTAAATTTATCTATATATCATCGAGAGAAAAATGTTCGCGTTTTTCTAGAATTTTTCGAGTTTTCCACTAAGAATTTTCTATTTTTTCATTCGAAAATCCATTCCGGAACATTTGCATACACAATTAAATACAAAAAAATTAATTTCGATTTTTAAAATTTTCCCAATATTTTCTTTCGCAAAAATCTTCTCCTGTATTTTACGAACAACTAAAAAAGAGTTCGATCCAAATCGGCCCATTCGTGCTCAATTGATAAATTACAATACATTTTTTCACACTATTTTTAATAGCAGATGCCCGTACAATGGTATACGGACTTTCTATCACACGCGAATCTAATGACATCTATACACCTACAATTAAAAACCGTTCAGTCGTTGAGGCGTGAAAGCGAAACAAACACCAAAGTACATGTATATATTTTTTCATATTTAAGCATCTCCTATAGGAACCGATAATTTTTTTCGAAATAAAAATGACCTATGTGAGAACCCAGTACACCATCCATCTACCAATCAAATTTCATGCAAATCCGTGTGTTTCTATGCGCCTTGTGAATAGAAGTTATGTTGGCTATTTATAGAATGAGCTCTATGAAAAATTAAAACATTCCTATCCCACGGGAACCATACATTTTTTCGGAATAAAAAGTAGTATGTGGCCTATTCCAGACAATAATCTATCTCTGTACCAAATTTGATTCAGATGCGTTCAGCCGTTCAGGAGTTATTTAGCAACCAGATTTTCGATTTCGAATAGTTTTAAAAAGTTGCATAATTACGGTAACTATACGTAAAAAATAAAAAAAAAATAAATTTCAATTTTGTTAGCCCTCTACCGCGACTCGAAGTTTAGCAAAAGTGGCAAAAATACCTTTTTTTTTGTCGACTGTAACTTTGAAAAGAGAAGTCCTACGAAAATACGTTCTCAACAAAAAAGAAAGAAAATTTAATTTTATTTAAAAAAGTCCCTACTACCTTTTATGTACGATAAGCCGTTCGCGAGATATTTGTTAAATGGCGCAATAAGCACATCCCTTAAAATAATTTTGTTTATTCCAAATTGAATCATAAAATTGGATCGGTATATTTTTGCACTATGAAAATCTTTTTTTTTTGTCTGCCTGCAAGAATATTAGTAATGACGAGGAAAAAAGGTTTATACAAAACAAATACATGGCTTTGTTGTTGCACTTGTTTCGCGTCTGGGTTGAGGAGAATTGTTTTTCTCCCGCAGCTCTAGGATACCGTTAGCTTTTACTGAATATTGTTCTTTGGTTTTGATTTGGTTGTCGGTCGCACTTGGAGCTGCTGGTCGATGGAAAATGTTTTCTCGCGCCGCTCTGGGACACCGTTAGGTTTCACTGAATATTTTACTTTGGTCCGAAGATCCCGCTAGTTTGAATCTATTCTTCATTTTAAATTGCAATTAAATTTTAGTCGTTCAATTAGATGCCAAGAAGCAACACGTTTTGAGTTTCACATCCTCATATTTGCCTTTTAATTTAAAACAAAAAAATAATGTTGAAGCTAGTGACGCGACAAGATTTTCAATGCCCTATATTTGGAGCACCGTGTCTTATCAATAAAAAAGTTATACCAACAAAAGCCGATGTAATAAAACATATCATTTTTGAGAGAAATGAACGTAAACTAATGGATAATGAAAAGCAGCCCGCAATTACCCAAATATTTGAAACCCTGGGACACGAAATACTTGATGTTTGGAGGACTGCATCTTTGCCTCTCGTGACAATACAGCGTGTTAAACAACAAATGAAAAGTCTTTATAATAATTATTAGCATTTTTTGAGATACCCCAAATCCAAACAAAGTGATAACTATAAGCTTAACTTAGAAGTGTGGAAAAATAAATCTCTTATTGAACTATTTGACATTTGTTCCTGCAAATGCGTTGATATACAATTACATAATTGTGTTTGTCCAAAAGATAAGAAAGTTCCTATATTAGAAAGAACTTTTCTCATCGATCAAAGAAATAAAAGAACAATTGCTATAGGTGGTTTGGACCTTACGGAAACAAAAAAACTCGAAGAAAAAAGTCTGAGGAAGCAGATAACAAATGAAAAGATTTTAATCCACCAAAATCAGAAGCCATCACTTGAGCCAAAAACAAGCTCAAGATCTCAATCAAATTTTCCTGCTCCTCTATCTTCAACTATTCATAATACTGATACTGATCCCCAGCCAAGTACTTCAAATTGTCAACAGAGTAGTGGGAGAAATCGGTTGTATCTTCCAAATTTAGCAAGAGTTTGTGATCAGTACTGCATCTCGGATCGGTCGGCGGCTGCAGTGGCTCGTGCAGTGTTACAAGATGTTGGCTTAGTTACCTTAAAGAATATTGAAAACGTCAAAGATCGAAGTAAAGTACATAGGGCCCGAAAACGGCAACGCGAAGTTCACCAAACTGTAGATGTAGATGTAGAATGTCTTTCTACAGTAGTTGAAAGCATTTATTTCGATGGAAGGAAAGACAAGACCTTAGTTTGTGACAAACGAGGTCAACGAGTGCACAGAGTGATCAAAGTAAAAGAGCACATTTCACTTCTCACAGAGCCGGGTTCATACTACCTAGGACATTTAACAACATCTTCTGGAACAGGGAAAACTATTGCGAATTCTATAAACTCCTTCTTTTCGGACAGACAACTTGACTTAAGCAAACTGGCTGTTGTTGGCTGCGATGGTACAGTTACAAACACTGGTTGGCGAAGTGGGGTCATCCGGCTTATGGAATTAAACTTGGGGAGACCGTTACAATGGTTCATATGCCAACTACATGCTAACGAATTACCACTTCGTCATTTATTTAAAAAATTGGATGGAGGTACATAAGGACCCCAGCTTTATTCGGGACTCATCGGAAAGGCGCTGGAAAATTGTGCTGACCTTCCTGTTGCTGAATTTACACCAATCCCAGGGAACTTACCTTCTTTACCCAAAAGCATCCAAGATTCGCTAAGTACAGATCAAAAATATTTATATCAAATCTGGGAAGCTATAAGCAAAGGATCCTGCCCTATTGATCTCTCCAATTGAAATCACAAAATAACGATAAGCAAAATAGATTTTTCCCTAAAAAATGAAAAGCAAAATAAAGCACCAGGTCCTGATCCTGGCCGTATATCGAACGAATCTTACAAATTTTGTAAACGGCCAATATACACACCAAACTTCGAGGGAGTGGAGATCCTTGCAACAGAAAAACATACATCTAAACGTTACACACTAGAGACACTGCATTTAATTAACAACAAAAATAATATGAACCGCAAACAAGACACACAAAATATATCAGCCGTTTACTGTTCCATATTTTCTGACAGTAAATATCATAAAACGTAGACTAATCTTCAAATGCAAAAGTTCAAAATCTGTTTTTAATCTGTTAGTTTATTTTATATGTCTTAAACAAATTTATTGTTCAGTAATTTAAAAAAATAAAAATCTTAAAATTTAACGTTAAGTAAGTCATATTTTGTTCGTTTACTTATATCAATATGTACAAACATTATATCTCTGTTTAATTTTGTAAATAAAGACATCCCTGCAGAAGACGGCAATCACCGTCGAAATGTTGGGAAAATAAAATGAAAATTGCATTCATTTAATCATCATTACGACCAATAAAGCCGATGAGAATAATTTTATTTTAAATTCTCCAAAGTCCAAATAAAAATTATTAAGTGCAATAAAATACGCTTTTGCAAATTATATTCTTTTCGTGTTATGAGACAGACCGAAGCATAATTATAATATTCAAATAGAGTTATGATGAATTGAGTTACTTAAAAGAGGAAAATTTACATCATTGTTAAAATTACTAAATTCAATATTCTGTTAAAAATTTTCTTAACATTATTAATTTGAAACATGCCCATAGAAGAAAATGGATCAACTACTAACATTTCTACATCCTTATTTACAGTAAAAGGGTTTAAAATTCTACCTGTAATTTAATGAAAAAGAAACTAAAACTAGCTTGTAAAAAAAGGGTTTATAAGAAGCGCTTATACGCTCACAATTATTATGCTTAAAGACAAATAAATACTTAAAATAAATAAATAGGGGTGGCCGTGGCGCGATAGTTTTGTGTTCGCCTGTCAACCTCATGGTCACAGGTTCGATCCCTGCCGTAGTCTATGCCTTCTTATTTTTCCATTAAAAAAGAATTCTAAAAATAAATGTCATACAATGAGTTGCTGGTTTACTCATTACATGCTGTTTAGGCATAACACTAACAACATGTGATTGAGTAAAAAATACCGATAAAATATGACAAAGAATAAAAAAATTAATGGGAATTATAAGGGACATCGATAAATAAGACATGTAAATTTCTCTGCCGCCATCCCTGGAGATAAAATCCGAGACAACAACCACCTACAGTCTCCGAATATCGCGCCACACATCTTTCCTATCATTCTTTCTCTTCCTTAACCTCACCCTCACGCCCGCGCTGTTGTTGAAACATTTAAAGGGTATTCATAATCCCTTGAGCGCGTGTAGATTATACAAAAAAAAAAAATACGCATATAAAAACTTTACTTCTAGATTTCGTAACTGCTTAAGTATTTATTATTATTATAAATTAATTCTTAAGTTTTTATGCTTATATAGCTTTCCACCATTAATATTCCAATAGAATGACAGCAAGAGGTTTTAAATATAAATTGTTTTATTAATTTAAAAAAAAATACATACATTTCTAAACGGTGATTTTTTAAGAGCTTGGTTTTTGAAAATTCAAAAAAACACAGAATCTTGTAAAAAGTGAATGAAATTTTTATTTGGATCGATAAATCAATTTCTGCCATTTAGTTTTTAAAAATAATTTCACTTAAATGTTGCCCGGGGCTACGCTTCAGGTGGTCCGTTCTGAAGGTCCGATTTTGGCAAACTTTTTCACACATTTCGGCCGGAATCTCACCAATGACGCGTTCAATGTTGGCTTCCAAGGCAGCAATCGTGTTTGGCTTGTCCCCATAGACAATAGACTTAACATAGCCTCACAAAAAATAGTCTAACGGGGTCAAATCACATGATCTTGGTGGTCAATTGACTGCGCCAAAACGTGAGATCAACTGCTCACCAAATTCGCCTCTCAATTGATGCATGGTTTCGCGTGCAGTGTGCCATGTGGCACCGTCCTGTTGGAACCACATGTCGACCGAGTTCAATTCTTGCATTTTCGGCAAAAAAAAATCTGTTATCATCGAACGGTACCTTTCTCCATTGACCGTAACCCTGCGGCCTTCATCGTCCTTGAAGAAGTACGGCCCAATGATGCCGCCTGCCCATAAACCGCACCAAACAGTGCATTTTTCGGGATGCATTGGTAGCTGCTGAATTGCCTCTGGCTGCTCTTCGCTCCAAATACGGCAATTCTGCTTATACACGTATCCATTTAGCCAAAAATGAGCCTCGTCGCTGAAGACAATCTTGCGATAAAAAAACGGATCCTCATCCAACTTTTCTAAGGCCCATTCACCGAAAATTCTACGTTGTGGTAGGTCGCCTGGCTTCAATTCTTGCACCAGCTGTATTTTGTATGGCTTTAAACCAAGATCTTTGCGTAAAATCTTCCAGGTGGTCGAATAACACAAGCCCAATTGCTGCGATCGGCGCCGAATGGACAGTCGCGATCTTCAGCAACACTGGCGGATGCAGCAGCAATATGCTCTTCGGTACGCACTCTACGGATACGATTTGGTGGATTAATGTCCAATAAAGTGAAACTGGTGTGAAATTTGGTGACAATGAGCTGAATAGCCTGCTCGGTGGGTCGATTATGACGACCATAGCTTGCGAAACACATTTTTCACCGAGCACGAATTTTGATAATAAATTTCAATAATTTGCAAACGTTGTTCAGGCGTAAGTCTATTCATGATGAAATGGCAAATAATACTGAATCGAAATGTCAAATGTTCGTGGAATTTGTCATGTGTGATCTGTCAAAAATATAAACGTCAAAAACCAAGTAGCAAAAAAATCACCCGTTATAAGAAATTTTATTTCCGTATAATTTTGTTGCAAATAAAGAAGGTATTCCATGCATTGTCGAATTCCTTGTGGTTCTTCAACTTTAAACTGCCTCACTTCTTTTTCATATATATGATTGGATTATGTAAAAAATTGACCTTTCACCTTTAGAGATATTTCGGGATAAGAATAACCCCGTCTAATGTGTCACATTATGTTATGACATAAATGTCAATGTATGTAGTAATGTACAAATTCATGAAACAAAGTGATCACATGAAGCTCTATTTCCAGATTACCTTGGCTCAGAATAAAAAAAAATGAATAAATAGCAACGGCGATGATACAAATACTTATGTACTCGTATGTATTATGAAACTCATAAAACGCCTCAAGTTACAAAGTTGGTATGAATTAAGTCGTTAATAACTAACAACTACCTTGCGCTAAGTGATTTTGATGTCAATGGTGTCAGTGATTGTGGGTTTGTGGTAGCAGGAAAGTACTGGTAATAAGAATCGTAAAGATCTACACACAAAAAAATTACTTGATTTCCCCGCTCACACCACTCAATGCGCATTTTGATCATAATGACGAACAGTCATCAATGTTATTGAACCATATTTGGAAACAGCAAGTGACCGAATTCGTAAAACAGCAATTTCAATGTATATGTGTGAATCAATACATATATATATATATATATATAATTGCTCATAATATATAAAAATAAAAATACCTATAGTGAGCGTTTTTTTTTAAGTTGACGGCCATCTCGGTACTTATTTGGCAAAGGCAAAATGGTTTTGTGCTCTTTTGAAAATCGTTTAGCTCATCTCTTTAATGAAATGAAGGCTTGAGGTCAAATCTCTATAGTTCTCCGTCCGCCAGATTTTTTTGTTTTTGGAGTTATTGCACTTTTGTTATGATCGCTGACATCATAGTCATATTTCTGGCCATATTTTTTATACCACACAATCAATATCATTCGGTAGCCCGACGAAAATTGATTTAGATATTTTCGACTTTATTACATCGATAAACTAAGTAAATGTATCTCATTTTGCACCCAATCTAAAATAGCAAGAAACTGGCCGACTATCATTTGTCAATGCATTGATTCGGTTCTGCCCATTTTTCTTCTCAGATGTCGGCCTTAGGTCTCAAAACAGGAATAATAAAATTTGCATCCGGTTCTCCGGTGCCTTCATTTATAATTATTAATTTAAACAAATTTCACTGAACAATTAATACAAATTATTCAAGGCAATAACTTCACTATAAATTTAAGTATTAATTTATTACCTACCTACGTTGCTAATGGAACAGTAAATAAAATGCACGACTTGATTGCACGTACTTGCTTTTATATTCGATCGCATCGCAAGCACAAGATTTTTAGTAAGAACAGCTAAATATATTTTCAAAATCGTTTTTCACCTAATTTTTTATACACAATTCTTTAAATTTTGTTTTCTAAAAAATGTTTGGTATTTTAATTTTAGGAATTTAACTAAATATATTAATTCAGAAACATAATTTAAAAAATTAATTGTCGCACCATTTTCTAAATATTTATTTTTCAAAAAAGGGTTATTATCAAGAGAAATAATTTAATTTAAAAAAAAAATTAGTAGGATGTAGAACCACTTTTCTTTAATACCGAGTTTCATCAAAGTCTCTAGTTCGATTGTTTTCCAAAACTCATCCTACCCTATAGTACCTACTACATTATGTGTATCAAAACTGAGACTAGTGAGAAGTAGTAAAAAAATATTTTCCGAGATACATACATATGTATTATGTATATCGGAATAATCAAAAATGGGTCAATTCCTTAACAAACAAAAAAAAGGATGTATATGATAATAGTCTAACACGAAAAATGTAACGTTTTGTAAAATTAAATTTAAAAAAAAATATTCTTCGCAAAATGCACAAAAATCAAATGCACGACTGGATCGTACGAACTTGTTCTTGTAGCTAACAACTTTAATGCAGCCAAGTATTGCCGCTGTTAGTAGGTAGGCATAGTCTAGATATCCCATGCGGGCTTAAAGCTGATGCAGGTAAGATTACATTGATTCTTAGTATAATGAATTGCCAAATATATGACTTGAGAAATAGTTACAAATACCCACAAGTGTATATTTAAATCTAGATTATGGATCTTAATTATTTAAGTTAGGAAAGTAATATGCATACATGGACGGAACATATGTATGTAAATATGTACAGTACATAACGGGTGATTTTTTTGCTACTTGGTTTTTGACGTTTATATTTTTGACAGATCACACATGACAAATTCCACGAACATTTGACATTTCGATTCAGTATTATTTGCCATTTCATCATGAGTAGACTTACGCCTGAACAACGTTTGCAAATTATTAAAATTTATTATCAAAATTCGTGCTCTGTGAAAAATGTGTTTCGCAAGCTATGGTCGTCATAATCGACCCACCGAGCAGGCTATTCAGCTCATTGTGACAAAATTTCGTACCACTTTCACTTTATTGGACATTAATCCACCAAATCGTATCCGTAGAGTGCGTACCGAAGAGAATATTGCTGCTGCATCCGCCAGTGTTGCTGAAGATCGCGACTGTCCATTCGGCGCCGATCGCAGCAATTGGGTTTGTGTTATTCGACCACCTGAAAGATTTTACGCAAAGATCTTGGTTTAAAGCCATACAAAGTACAGCTGGTGCAAGAATTGAAGCCAGGCGACCTACCACAACGTAGAATTTTCGTTGAATGGGCCTTAGAAAAGTTGGATGAGGATCCGTTTTTTTATCGCAAAATTGTCTTCAGCGACGAGGCTCATTTTTGGCTAAGCAGCTACCAATGCATCCCCAAAAATGCACTGTTTGGTGCGGTTTATGGGCAGGCGGCATCATTGGGCCGTACTTCTTCAAGGACGATGAAGGCCGCAGGGTTACGGTCAATAGAGGAAGGTACCGTTCGATGATAACAGATTTTTTTTTGCCGAAAATGCAAGAATTGAACTCGGTCGACATGTGGTTCCAACAGGACGGTGCCACATGCCACACTGCACGCGAAACAATGCATCAATTGAGAGGCGAATTTGGTGAGCAGTTGATCTCACGTTTTGGCGCAGTCAATTGGCCACCAAGATCATGTGATTTGACCTCGTTAGACTATTTTTTGTGGGGCTATGTTAAGTCTATTGTCTATGGAGACAAGCCAAACACGATTGCTGCCTTGGAAGCCAACATTGAACGCGTCATTGGTGAGATTCCGGCCGAAATGTGTGAAAAAGTTTGCCAAAATTGGACCTTCAGAATGGACCACCTGAAGCGTAGCCGCGGGCAACATTTAAGTGAAATTATTTTTAAAAAGTAAATGGCGGAAATTGATTTATCGATCCAAATAAAAATTTCATTCACTTTTTACAAGATTCTGTGTTTTTTTGAATTTTCAAAAACCAAGCTCTTAAAAAATCACCGTTTATAATAATGAAAGTGAAAGATAGGATATAGTGAGCTATATATTTAAATGTATGAGGGCCTACATAGTATGTATGTAGGTATTCAGTGACATGCGCAAAAATGCGCTAAAATGAAATAATTAGGTAGAAATAAATAAATGATTTACATACATTATAAAACCTTTTTAGATTGCTTAGTTGTTAAAGTTTGATGTAAAACTGAATGTCATTTGAATTTTTGGACAAATATGAATGCATCAAAAAAAAATTAAAAATCGTTGGATCGGTTTATTAAAAAAAATAATATTTGAATTATAAAATTAAAAAAAAAAATATTTAAAAAAAAATTGCAACTGAGGTAATTATTAAAATATATACAAAATTCGAATTAAAAAAAAATCAGAGAAAAATCGATTTTTCAAAAAAAAAAAATGTAGTTATTTTTTCAAAATCGAAAAACCACTTTATTATAAAATTAAGTATGCAGTTTTCTTAGTGAGAGAGCCGAAAATAAGAAAAGTAGTTGTATATGTTAAATACCGTTAATATGATCGCAAAATCAAATATTTTTTTTACTTAAAATTTGACTGCAGTAATTTAAGAACGTACATATTTTATATCAAAATTTTTGGAGCCATTTTTGAGAAACAAATTTTTTTAACGATTTTTCTAACATTTTTATTGGAGGTACCGTTATTTTTCATTTGTGGAACTGTTTAAGATACCTCTAAATACGAAGTTTCAAAAAATCGAGTGAGTCGTTTTCGAAATTTTGAGTTTTCTAAAAAGTTTTTTTGAAAAATTTGGCTTAAATAAATGTTTAAACTTTCTAAGAGCAATTTAATAAGAAATTTGAAAAAAATCAAATTAGCCGTTTTCCAGAACACCCAAAAAAAAAACGGTTCTACTAGAAACCAGAGGTACCAAAAATAACAGTTTTTTCCAAAAAAAAACCAAAAAGTAACTTTCCCTTCATAATTGAACTGGATTCTTTATAAGTAAAAATCTTTGAAGCCGCGTCAACAAAAAAGAAAGAAATTCAGCCTATTTTTTTTTTAATTTTTAATTAACTTTTTTATTTACAAAAGCAAACGAGAAACAAAACAATCCATAAGGTAAACTTAAATATGTAAAAAAAATTACAGAAAAAAACAAGCAATCAAGCAAAATTACTATTAACAGAATTTTAAAAAGCAGAATTTTAAAAGCAGAATTTTGAAAGCTGAATTTTGTTAAAAGAATTTTGACCCCGGCAGAATTTTTACCCCAACCCGTTTTTGGAAAAAAAAAAAAGATTTTTCCTCTAATCCAAAAAAAATGTATGACAGGTACAGTTATGTTTCGTCTTTAAATAAAATGCGCGACTGGATCGTACTTGATGGCTCTTATGTTCGATCACATTGAGTCTTAGTAGAAGCGGCTAAATATATTTTCAAAGTTGTTTTTTTTTTTAACTAAATCTTTTATAAAAATGAAAAAATGGTATGAAAATTTGATGTATTTAATAGTAATAATTTATAAATAAAATTTCGAAAAAAATCGTCATCCGATTTCAGAATTCGATAAGTCGAATTTCGATAACTCGAATATTTGATAATTTAAATGAAATTGGTATGCAATAGCGCGGTGTCTTGAAGTTTACATGTAATTTTTGTTTCATAACTCGAAATTCAATTTTATAACTCGATTGCCTCGACAACTTGAAGATATTATTTGGCGTTACCTCCGATAAGTCGAAGTTTTTTTGTTAAAATTTCGAATACTGTGGATTTTTACATAATTAATTGCGTTTGTGGGTACTATGTTTTTATGTTCTATGACCTTGTGTACGTGTGTGTTGAAAATTGTGATTCAGTTAAGTGCGAGTAAAGGCTGTTATATTCCAGTGTTAGAACACACATTATTAGGTAGGCATATGTAAAAAAAAAACTGAACTTAAAAATTAAAAAAAAAAGAAATTAAAATAGCCTAAAGAAACTGACGTGGATATTAACAGCGCTGTGTGTAGTTTTTATTAAAAGTAAACGGCGACATGTCGCTGAAGCGAACTTTAAAAAAATTATCGTTTGAAGATAATTAAAAATTAGTAGGAAATGGAGAGTTGGTCAAGAAAGAAGGATGTAGTATAGTATTCCAGCACTACACTCGTCAGTCAAGTGTAACAGAATATTTGAAATATTCACAACAACTGTATTTTTTAAATCCCAAATAAATATTACACACCTTTATACTTATTTTGTGTTTTACTTGATAACTCGAAGACTTTATACCTCGAATTATATTTTTGGCTGTTCTAGTTATCGAAGTTCGAATGTATCTTTTTTTTTCAAAAATCCAAAAAAAATATTTTTCGAAAATTTGTGTATGCAATAGAATTTGAAGGGCCTCCTACATAAAAAATTTTATCGAAATCCGTCGAGCCATTTATGAGAATGTCGAAAATCAACAAAATTTTTGGATATGAGGTACTGTTAATAACAAAATATGGTAGGCAAAATTGTATGGCAAGAACCGTTAGTTTTGGGGCTAAAATACGATTCAAAAATTTACTTGAGACAATAAGTACCAAGTTTAAAGAAAAATCTCTTAAGCCGTTTAGTCTGTTGATCGATTGAGACACACAGACGGCATTGCGGAACACACATTTTCTCCATCATCGCAATGTTAAGTTTGATTAAGATCTCGAGTTCGTTTGTTTTTACGAATCCATAATCTACCAATAAACCACAAGTAGAAAGAATGAACAAAGTCTAATAATAAAAAAATAGATGCCATATTAGTTTCCTAAGAGTAATTGTCTTGTAGCTGCAATAATCATATCAGTCCTAGTAACTAAAAATTTATGAGTTTAGGTATAAATTAAAGGAATGCGCACCTGTTAAAGTTGTGTCACAACCTTGAAACGTACATTTTCCTAAGGATTAGAGAAACAGAACTGTGAATATCATAAAATGTATGATAAAGTCTGATCTAAGAAATATTGCCCATTCTGCATGCATAAAAGTACACGCTGAGTGGAAGATAAGGTGCAAAAATTAACTGTACAGCTGCACTGATCCAGCAATAAAGTTAAAGTACAAAGACAAGTACCTCGCTTATGTATATAGAGTGAGGAAACACCAGTACGAAAAAACATCATAGATCCAAAAATCCATCCGTGACGTACAATAAGGGGTGAAATGGAAGAAGAGGGAATTAAATAACTGAAAACATAGGACTGGACCAGATTATGCGATTCATCAGTGATAGGCTGGCCAAAGTCAAGGTAGAAAAGTTTTGCATTTAAAATAAAAATTTTAAGTTTTTGTTGCCTCAAAACATTTATTAATATTGCTTGTTTCCATAATCGAAAATAACACGCCATTTTTTTTTACTTTTTTAAACCAATTTTGAATTTGGAATTGGAATTCTTCATATAGTCACGATTAAATGGCTCAGACTTGCCAAAAATTATAGTACGTTTCCACTGAAAATATGAGCACAAATATATGAAATGAAATAAATGTCAGTTTTGTTGGCCTGATTCTCATGAGTTACTTCGCCACAAAATAATTGATCTGCTGAAATTATGTTGTCATATTTGTATATGTTATCCTTTGTCTGGCCTCAATTGGTTTAGTAAAAAAATAGTCCACTCGGTCGTATGCGTACTTTTTTGTACAAAATAAAAGTAAAATGTCAAATATGCTGCTTACACCACAAATTTAAGGTTATTATGTTCCCACCAAAGCCAAATACGGGATTTCAGCACGAAGCTTTCGAGATTTCAAATTGGTGTTCACGCCGCTTAATCCACGTTTTAGTCTCTCAAAAAGCACAAAAAACAACCATTTTTGTTAATCTAATTCATCAACCCAAGCCACGTTGTCAAATAAAAATTCATACTCTCTCTTTTTATCTCCTTATCGTTAGAATGAAAGATCATAATTTGCACATAAAAAGCTTTTCACCTAAGTATGGTGAAGTTTTAAATGGACTCGTTCGCTATGAATGGCCCGCATTGGCAATGGGATTTCATTGTGTTTTCAACGAAATCTTGGATTTCGAAATCCCAAAACTATATGGTGATATGCGTAGATTTGAACTGAAATCCACGAAATCCGAGATTTCGCTTCGGTGGGAACATACGAGTAGTATTACTTGTTTGAAAATTTAAGAACTGGTCATTTTTGGAAATCAATTTTTGACCATTATAAAACAAATTTAATTTTCGTAGTAGATAATTATTTTTTTTTTTATTTATTCAGTTTTATAACAATCATGCTTAATAAAATAAAATAAAATAAAACAAAATTTTTATAATCCGAAAATAGGAAAGCAATATTTGAATACATATTTACAATATAAAAAAAAGATGAACTTGAATTAATCGGTGTTATTTTGTAGCGCACTCAAGTGGCTAGAGGCGGATGACCCTTCTTTAAAATAAAACATTTTTTTTTTCATTGTGGTTGGGGTTAAAAATATGAATACAGCATAGTAGAAATGCCAAAAAGTTGGCAACAAAAATATTGTAAGAAAAAGACAAAAAAAATTGCAAAAAGAGAACAAAAATAAGCAATAAAACATTATAATAATATGCTTATGCTAAAAATTGATGAATTAAACTATGAAGAGTTATGCAATAATTTTACTGCAGAATTATTTAGATTTGATTGACGACTTTAGATCAACCGATGTTGAATTCTTGTGCATAAAGCCAATTTATTTATCATAGTGGCTTACATACCTCCGAGTTGTAATAATGAAATTTATGAAAAAATCAATGAGTGTATAGAAATAGTCTATTACTCTACTCTACTAGAACCAGAAGATGAAATTTTATTGGTATTTGACTTTAACCTACCAAACGTGGATTGGGTTATAATTGATAAAGATTGTTTCTACGTTACAATTAATGCGTCGAATCATAATGAGTTTTCATTAATAGATGGTATCCTTTGTTCTCTATATTAAGATACTTATTGTCATTAGAAGTTAAGAAGCTTATTTTTGTGAAACCCTTGGCAAATCCTGTATATAATCAAAAGCCTAAAGCTTAAATGTACAGAGTTGATATAAATAAATAAATATATATATATAAATGGCATAGTGTATAGTGTGGCATGAGCCAAATCAACGGAGTTAAAAATCGTTTTGGAAGAACTGTGGATTTAGTATTTTTCTCCGACACCGTAAACGCCGAAACTGCAGCCACACAATCCGCATATCATACCGCCTATAATAAACTTGAATTTGATTTCGCTAAGTGTAATTTTGTAGAACCCTCTAATTTGTAACGTTCTAATAACTGGGACCAATTATTCCATAACTGTAATATTAATGATATGTGTAATGTTTTTTATAATACTCTCTTTTGCTGTTTTTATAAAACTCTTCCACTGACAAAAACTTGTAGTAACTCTAATGTACCACCATGGTTTGACTGTCTTCTCAAGAAATTAAAAAACCAAAGAAAATCAAGTACTTATCCAAACTATATGTCCAATTCGTCGTCAACTAGTGGTGAGCCTAAAATGATTACAAATATGTTTGCAAACTACTTCAAAGAAGCTTTCGAAGATGCAAACTATGATAGCACTTCTTGTTTCTCTACTTCTGAGCCAAGCTACCCTTACTTGAATTCAATAAGTTTTGAAATATGCGAAGATACCGTTGCACAAAATATCATGAATGTGGATGAGTGTTTCAATCCAGGCCCTGATGGTGTTCCGTCATTTATTTTGAAGAAATGTCTTACTTATCTGTCTTACCATTTACGTGTTCTCTTTAATAAGTCCTTAAATAGTTCGATTTTTACCAATATCTGTAAAAGAGCATTCATTACACCTGTCCACAAGAAAGGTCCTAAAAATGAAATAATGAAGTATAGACCTATTGCTATATTATCTGTGATACCAAAACTGTTTGAGTCAATCGCATGTAATGTTCTTTCCTTTCACTGTACTTTAATTATTTATGATAATCAGCATGGATTTGTCAAAAAAATCTACGGTTACTAATTTGTTTATCTGTACGTCCTTTTTAGATGTTTATGAAAAACGTGAACAAGTCGATTGTGTGTTTACTGAGTTTAGTAAAGCTTTTGATAAGTTGTGTCATCGTACTTTAATTTCTTATCTAAGCTTTAACAGTAATTTCCTAAACTGGAACTTATCGTACTTAAAAAAAATAGACTCTATAGTATCGTTTTTCGCAATGAGTATTCCAACCAATTTGTTGTTAATTCTGGCGTCCCTCAAGGCAGCCATTTATGTCCAATTTTATTTGTTTTATTTATAAACGACTTGGTTTCGTTTATAAGAAATTCGTCTGTCCTTGTTATGCTGATGACATTGAGCTTTTAAAAAGAATTATATCTACATCTGACTGTTTACTTTTACAAGAAGACTTTCTAATAGAGGGTGGTGCACGAATCGTGCTACAAAAATAAAACGTTATAACTTTTTTTCAGTGTGAGTAATCGGCGTATTTTTTTTATTTTATAGGCTACTATTTAGATTTATCAAAATGAATGCTTGGGATACTGAAAAAAGGATTTGGATAGTGCAGCGATACCATTCTTTGCAGTCCGTCATTTCCGTCCAAAGGGAATTTGGGCTGGAGTTTGGCGGTACTCCCCTGAGTAGACGGACCATTATGAGGCTAGTGAACATGTTTGCCGAATCTGGAAGCATCGAACGAAGACCGTATCATCGAGTTCCAATGTTCGGGTTCAGGATGCAATCGTGACTGTTGCGAATTCTGCGACCCGTAAGTGCTCAAAATTCTCTTGTGTGGTGTGGGCACCTAACTACTCCATTCATACAACAAGACTCGAAGCAGTTCAGAGAAGATTTTCACGTTTTTGCCTTCTTCTATGGTCACACCAAACACATCAAAATGCTCTTCCTCCTTATTCTCAAAGACTTGCTTTAATAGGCCTTCCTTCTCTCACTAATAAAAAGTACTTGCAGTTTTGTTTTATTGTTGGAATTATTAATGGTTCAATATCATTCTTGGTCAATTAAATTTCAGATTTAGTTGTACGGGTACAAGACCACAGCAACCATTGAGCCTTATATTTAGAAGATCAAACTAGGGTACAGCTGTTGGTTAATCAATTGATTTCAATATTCAATAAATTTTACTTTTGCATAAACTCAGTAAATGATGACATAAAATGTATGAAAATTAAAATTTTGATCTTTAACAGTTTAGAACAGTTAAGTTAGATTTTAAGTATTAGCCGTGTTTTATTATCGCCAATAACCCATATGGTTCTACCCGTGAAAATAAAACGATCTGGGTTATGTACTTACTATTTTCTGTATGCCGAATTTAATACTAATATTTCCAAACCCATATAAATAGAAACCCCGATAGCAACCTGGATCTCGTGTTGTTTTTGTAATACGTGTTAAAAAATAACCCCGACCTAGACCCGTAGATAATAGAACGCAGCTATTATGTAATTAGTATAAGTTTTGTTTCACGTTATTATTTAACGAATTGAATAAATAAATAGATCAAATAGCCATTGTTTTACTTTTTTAATGAACAGAATCAAATTTTTAAATTTTTTCTTATTTCGTATGGAATTTTATAAGAGCGCAGGTGCTGTCGCTGAATAGAATTTTGAGAAGTGAGTTTCATAACAAAACGGACTCTGAAGAAAACCAAGGCTTTTTATTCTTAAACTGTATGAATTTGAACTTCTGAGGTTTGAACTGTAACCACCACATAAAAAAAACATATTAAGGACATTATAGATATTGATATGGTTTATTGGAAAAATCTGAAGGCTACAAAACAGGCGAACTGGAGTCTACTGAATTTGCATATGATTCTCACCATGTGCTTGTGGCTTATTGTTAGTACTTTAATTGTGGCATCATACGTCCAATCCCAAGATGTTATCCCATACTGTAGTTTTGAATGTGCGAGAAGTGTGACCAATGAAAAATTTCAAATCCTGCTTAAATAGTAGTTTTAGCAGGATTTTTTGACTGAAAAAACTGCTAAAAAATGATAATTTTTTTGTAGGAAAAAAAACAGCCAAAAATCCTGAAAACTCTGGGAATCCTGTAATAAGAACGCAAAAAACTTGTCTGGGGTTGACTTTTAAAATACCGAGTGTATATTTTTTGTTTGCGATTATAGGTAATACTATAAGGCAAGTTACGCATTCGTAAAAAAAAAATTCTAACAATCAAACATGACACTACGATAATAGAGAAGCCTAAAAAAGTGATCGGCAAAAAGTGTCTGTCTGTCTGTCAGCCTGTCAGTCTGTCCGTTCGTATGTATAACGAGCTACAGCCTAAACGGCTTAAGCGATTACCTTCAAATTTGGTATTTGTGATTATTTTGGCATTCCTCAGAGGGAAAATTGAAATCTTATTTTTAGGCCTAAAAATAACGGTACCTGCCATATGACCTTGAACGGAAAATTTTATTTTTATCGAAAATGGCTCCAACGATTTTGATAAAAAATTTTGAGAATTTTTTTGTTGGTAATAGCTATCTTTTGATATGAATCAAGTTAGTTTACTGGAATAGTCTATTAACGGTACTTTTCATATAACGGTTTTTAAAATTTTTGGCTTTCTCGGTAACTCTTCATTTGATTTCTCTCAAATTTTATATCTGAGAAGATCTAGGTAGCCAAACTAATTCTGCATATTAAAATTTTAAATAACGTTTTTTATATAATTAAAATTAATTTTTTGAATTTTTTATTTTGAAAAATCAATATTTTTAAAACTAATCAAAAAAAATAATTTTGAACTCTATAGTCATATGTATATTAATAAACTCTACAAAACTGCATACCAAAATTTCAAAAAAATATTGTTTTCAAAAAACTAAAAATGAAAAACCGGATTTCATCAAAATCTGTCCAGATATGGACCCAGTCCATAACGAATATATCAAATTAAATACTATGCAGTTTACGTGACGACCAAATGCGGGACATGGAAGCAGGTTAACGGAGAAGCAACGAAACCTGAAACAGCTGAAAAGGATTTCGAGATTAAACTGGAAAAATTGCTGGAAGAAGATGCAATGGCAAAATCAAATTTGATCATTGCCATAGATCCAAGTCTTTTACGGCTGGTGAAAGGATAAGATTAAAATCCGAATTTGCATCCACAGGTCCAGTCAAGAAGGCGATATTGCTGAAATGTGTGGCAACATACAAAATGCAAGAGGGCGATGATCTACGTAAGAACCTAATGGAATTCTTTGACGTAGCTTCGCAGTTAAAATGCATGTTTGTCGATATACATGAAGAATTGTTATTGATATTTCTGCTAAATGGTCTACCTCAGAGTTTTGTATTGTTCCGATGTGCGATGGAATTTGCCAAAACCTATAGTTCTGAGGAAGAAAATTCTTGTGAAGAACGAAGTTCAAAATCAACGTAAGATGGACAGTGATACAGAAGCAATGTATATCCGTCGAAGTGCATACCAGGGTAAGTCAAAACAAGAACGAGGAACACAACATAAGAAGAATTATGGCGATGTGTACATTCAAGTACAAGTGCTACAGATGACATCAAGTTGGTCGCAAGTCGGATTTTCAGCAAAAGCAGAAAGTACTATCCACAAGCGGAAGAAAACCAGGCTTTGGGGATGCTGAAGGATGCGGATGGCGGACGGTGGTGCTAGGACAGTGGTTGCACGTCTCATATGTGCAACGATGAACGTTTGTTTTTGTCACCATACTCATACGTACTAATGACTCTTTGGCGGAAGTTGGCGCAAGAGGAACAGCAGGAATTATAAGTCCAGACGGGAAGTCTGAAAGGTCAGTAAGAGAATAAGTTATTAGTTAAGAATTTGAGAACTAATCTTCTTTCTGTTTCGAGGATAACTGACCACGAACGTTCGACAAAAGGAGAGAGCGATTGTTCGTAGTAATGATGGCGAAGTTAAAATGATTGCGAATCGAATATGACAATTAAATTGTATTCAGGAAAGTACTTCCCATGTGTGCATGGTGAATGAAACAGCACCAAATCTTGAACTATGACACCGCCGAATTGATCATCTAAATGGAAAAGATCTATTCGATTCATCTCGAAAGAAATTGGCAACTGGTCTAGACATCAGCAATGATAGAGAGATCATTAATATAATATGATCTCAATGCATGCGAAGTTTGTCTTCGCGGAAAGATGACGTCATTGTCGTTTCCGAAAAACTCAATTAGGTGTACTAAAATCTTGGATCTTGTGCACACTGATGTCTGGGGACCTTCCAGGACGGAATCATTTGGAAAATCGAGGTATTTCGTTACTTTCATTGATGAGAGCAACCTATGGTGTGAGGGTTTCCTTTCTGAAGCAAAAGAGTGAGGTATTTCGTGCTTTCAACGAGTACAAAGCCCGCGTAGAGACACACACTGGTCTGAAAATTAAATGTTTGATGTCGGATAATGGGAGAGAATTCTGTAATCGTGATTTTGATGATTTTTTGAAGAAATATGGGATAAGTCGAAGATTGACAGTTCCAAATACGCCACAACAAAATGGTGTGGCTGAGCGGAAAAACAGCACACTCGTCGAAATGACAATCGAGAATTGGAAGCACCTATTTTAGTTCAATCAAATTTTCTCTAATGACAAAATCGAGGACACTCGATTGAATCAAAACAATTCTCGATTGTATCGACAAAACTCGATTGTATCAAGTTACGTGCTGGGCCCCAGTTTTGGGTAGAAGCACTTGCGACATCTAACTATCTGCGGAATAGGTGTCCCACAGATAGCTTGGATGGACATACACCGTTTGAACGTTGGAACAATAGACTATTGGACTTGAGTCATCTTAAGGTTTCTGGATCAAAGGCATATGTGCTAAACAAAACTTCTGGAAAGGGAAAATTCGATGCGTGTTCATGTGAAGGTATAATGGTTGGATATTCTGACGCATGAAAAGACTGCCGAGTATGGATTCATGAAAAACGAAATGTGGTTATCACTAGAGATTCAAGTTCATCGAAAACGAGTTGCCTGATAGGGAAATTCAGAAATACGTTCTAATTTCTGCTGAAAAAAACTATGAATAAAGATTCAAATAAATTTCCAGAATCAGACGAAGAAAAAGAGCCTGAGGTTAGCACAACTCCAACTGATAGTCAGAAAATTTCAGAAGTAGACTCGAAAAGCAAAAACCAGAACAAAGGAATTCGAAGAATTTATAGAACGAGATTGAAAGTTAGCTCAAAATATAAAAACCATAACAAAGACATTGGACGGACATACAGAACGAGATCCAAAGCACGCATTGCCAAAGCAAAACCTAAGCGAAGAGGAAAAAGCCGAGGAGAAAGAAGAAACAGATGAGGAAGTCTATTTTGATTGAGTGGATGGGTTCGGTTTCGAAATGGCCAATATTGGTGAACTGTCACTTGGAAGAAAGCACGTATTGTTCCACAAAATGTTCGCAATGGTAGAGAATCGACTTTGAAGAAACGTTTGCACCTGTAGCCCGTCTAGAACTTATTAGAATATTGATGGCGTTAGCTGTTCGTTAAAACTTACGAGTCTATCAGATGAATGTCGTGGCGACTTATTTGAATGGTGATTTGAAAGAGGAGATCTACATAGATACTCCCAAATACTTGACGAAACTGGCGAAAAGGATGAAGTAGGAAGAATAGCCAAGCAGATGCTTCAAAAACTCCGAAAAGGTAAAAGCGTATGCCGATTTATGGTCTTCGGCAGGCAGGACGTCAGTGGCATAAAAAGTTGGATCACACACTACGTAACTTACGTTTGAAATCAGCTTCGAACGAAACGTGTCTTTATTATGGATCAGACAATTTCACGGTTGTTGCAGTATGTCGATGACATTTTGTATGCATCAAGAAGTGGGAAGATTTTGGAGAGAACCCGAAAAGAGCTTGCGGCTATTTTTGAAGTCAAAGATCTCGGATTGGCCCGTATTATTTAGGTATGGAAATAATTCAAGACGATGGCGAAATTAGACTTAAGCAGCAAGGGTACGTTAAGGAGATCTTAAAGAAATTTAAGATGAACGAGTCAAAACCGATAAGTTCACTGAGCGACACAAATGCGAAATTACAAAGAGGAGAACATCATCCTAAAGAACAACAAGTTAAACAGCCTTATCGCCGGCTGATTCCGTCACTTATGTATTTGGCGATAGCTACATGACCTGACATCGCTTTTACTGTAAATCAAACAATGAAAGTTATCAGATCATTGGTCAGCTGCGAAGAGATGTGCGATGCACAGATAACTATGGGTTGGTGTACAAAAATAAAATACTTGGTCGTCTAGGATTTTCAGATGCTGATCATGCAAATGATGAGATGGACGGGTCATCGTACACGGGATACGTTTTCATACTCAGCGGAGCAGCAATTACCTGGCGTTCTCAAAAACAAAAATCTGTAGCTATTTCAACTACGGAAGCCGAGTATGTTGCATTATCTCAATCATCAAGAGAAGCGACGTATCTTCAAAACCTGATGACTGAAATGAATTTGACTGACTTAACTTCAATAATAGTTGGGACATATAAGCGAGGAGCGAAGCACATAGCAGAAAATGCACTCCCAGCAAACATTTTAATTCAGAAATGAACAATAATTAATTCATAAAAGTAAAGATATCGGCCGAAAAATAATTCACTTATGATGCAATTTGAATCCTTTTACCTGGGCTCTTAGACACCGATTTGAATCATTGCAATGATTCATTTGTGATTTGAAAATTCGTCATTTGAATGAACGTATATAAGGGTTCCATATATTCATTGGGGTGGCCGTGGCGCGATAGTTGTGTGTTCGCCTGTCAACCTCATGGTCACAGGTTCGATCCCGGCCGTAGTCTATGTCTTCTTATTTTCCATTAAAACCAATTCTAAAAATAATTGTCATACAATGATTTGCTGGTTTACTCATTACATGCTGTTTAGGCATAACACTAACAACATGTGATTGAGTAAAACTAGTATACCGATAAAATATGACAATAGGATAAAAAAATTAATGCGAATTATAAGGGACATCGATAAATAAGACACGGAAATTTCTCCGCATTAGTTCAGCCGCCATCCCTGGAGATAAAATCTGACACAACAACCACCTACAGTCTCCGAATATCACGTCACACATCTTTCCTATCATTCTTTCTCTTCCTTAACCTCACCCTCACGCCCGCGCTGTGTTGAAACATTTAAAGGGTATTCATAATCCCTTGAGCGCGTGTAGATTATAAAAAAAAAAAAAAAATTAAATGATTATTGCCTGAATCTTTTCTTAATCATAAGAATAATTCCAATAAAATTCATTTAAGTGAAGGATTTCTAAGTATATACCTTCACTTAAATTAATCGTATTGGAATCATTTTTGCGATTCAGAAAATGTTCAGGGATTAATCATTTAAAGGAATATATGGAACCCTTATATACGTTCATTAAATTGCAGAATTTTTAGATCATAAATGAATCATTAAAATGATTCAAATCGGTGTCTAAGAGCCCAGGTAAAAGGATTCAAATTGCATCATAAGTGAATTCTTTATTTCTTATTCATTTATGATTGAATATTTTATCGGTAAACATCTGGAACATATTTCATTTGCCTCTTGGTTGGATTTTATAGCTTCCTAGGACTTCTTAATTATTACGTGATACTATAATTAAAGAAATGCTTTATATGGTTTTAAGAAAATTTAACACAATTTTTGTACATACCTTTATTTTTATCGTTTTCTTTTTTATATTTATTTTTGAAAGTATAAGTAGCTACCTATTTACTACAAAAACACAGGCTGGTTATATACCTATTATTTTTACTTTATTTTGAGCTATTATGTATTATTTATTATACATATTTGCTACGTCCGATTTATCGGAAAACTTTTCCGAACTGATAATCGGCTATGTAAATGAAACTTTCGTCGCGACAATGACCCGTTATCATTATCCCTTTGTAAGAAGCAAAATAAAAGGACGAACAAAAAAGGTCTCCATATGTGTTTTTTTTTTTTTGACACATAGAGAATGCATATCCCTTTTGCGTCTCCCCGGTAAGAATTTGTTGGATCTTTATATACATTCATAATTCATTCAATAAACTGAAGGTTTCTTGAATAGTATTCTTCATTTTTGGTGATTAGAATCTGAACCTTCAGATAAATGTTTGCTGGGCTATGTCACTATGTCACTATGCACGTATAAGAAACTTTGCAACAAGATGAATGTCGTACACATCAACTCAACAGATGCCTGCGGATGTGTTCACCAATCCAATACATGGACCAGCGCACTATAGACGTATGAGATATATTGTTATGACAGTATGTTAAGGCGCGCTGTTTGAGGAAGGCGTGTTAGAACATATAAATATCAACTCAGCGCTTAAATACTTTGCTGGAAAAACTTATTTTTGATTAAGTTAGTTTTTCTAGTTAGTCGTCACATTTTCATTTTTATTTTTCAATTCAATAAACTTATTCAGTTTGTTCGTTTCAAATATTTGTTGTTTTAAATAATATTATACAAAAATATATACAGTGGATCACAGCTTATTTTATGCGTCCCTTTGTAAATGAAAAGCGTTGTAACTTCACATTTAGGAAGGATATTAACAAAATTTGAATGAAGTTCTTAATAGTATACCACATCGTCCCCATATACGAGTATGAAAATGCAATTTCTTAAGCAAAAAACACCTCATACGAGGGTGGGTCAATAAGTTCGTGACTTTTAGAATAAAACACAGATCTTTTGATAAAAAAATAATTTTATTTTTCAACGTAGTCTCCCTTGAGCTCTATACACTTTGTCCAACGTTTCTCCAATTTTTTTATCCCTTCCAAAAAAAAATGATTTGTTGAGGTCTTCAAAATAGGCCTTTGTTTGCGAGATGATTTCATCATTGGAGTCAAATCTTTTTCCACCAAGCCATTTCTTCAGGTTTGGGAACAAGAAGTAGTCGCTCGGAGCCAAATCTGAAGAATAGGGTGGATGAGGGAGCAATTTATAGCCCAATTTATGGATTTTTGCCATGGCAACTGCACATGTGTGCACCCTTGCATTGTCTTGGTGGAAAAGAACTTTTTTCTTGGCCAAATGAGGTCGTTTTTTTTTCAAATCGTCTTTGAATCGGTCCAATAAGTCGGCATAATATTCCCCATTGATTGTTCTTCCCTTTTGAAGGCAGTCAATGTGGATTATCCAGCGTGTATCCCAAAAAACAGTCGCCATAACTTTATTGGCTGACAAACCCACCTTGGCCTTCTTTGGCGCCGATTCACCCTTAGAAACCCACTGTTTTGACTGTTGTTTGGTCTCTGGAGTGTTGTGATGGATTCATGTTTCGTCCACGGTTACAAAACGGCGCAAAAACTCCTCCATATTGCGATTAAACAACGCCAAACCTTCCAGTGAAGTTGTTACACGATTGCGTTTGTGGTCGACTGTGAGCAAACGCGGCACCCATCTTGCGGAAAGCTTTCTCATGCCCAAGTGATCTTTCAAAATTGAAACCACTGAGCCATGCGAGATCCCTACGGCTTCCACAATTTCTCGCACTTTCAATCTTCGGTCGGCCAACACCATATCGTGAATTTTTTCGATTGTTTCGGGTGTAGAGACCTCAACTGGGCGTCCAGGACGTTCGGCACCTTCAGTGCTTGTACGGCCACAACGAAATTCAGTAAACCACTTTTTTACCATTGAAATCGATGGTGCAGAGTCCCCATAGTATTTATCAGGCTTAGCCTTGGTCTCGTTAATGGTTTTTTTTCGCAAGAAATAATGCTTAATAAGCACACGAAATTCACTTTTTTCCATTTTCTCCTCAAATTAGTGAGTAGTCTGATAAAAATAGCTGTCAAACACAAACTAACTGACGCAGCAAGTTTAAATTTTGACAGCAGTCACCTGACAGATGCCTGTTGACAGGAGCAGTGTTGCTGTTTCAGTAAAGAGGTCAGAAATTCAAAAAGTCACTGACTCGTATCTTATTTGATACAGTTACTTCAGTGCATCTTAACGGCTGACTTTTGGGATTGATCGTTGTTGTTCTTTTTTTAATGTCATTTAAACTGTGTTTGCACTCTTTTTTGACTAATTTTAAGTTCATTGAAAGTCGATTAGCCAATGAAAACTAAAATGGGTCCTCATAAGTAGAGCAAAATTTTTGCGCGTAAATTAATATAATAATTAAATTATTATAATTCATGAACCAACAATCATATAAAATATTTTTTGGATTGTTAAGTATTTACACCTCCTTAGAAGCATCAAATTAAATCTTTATCTAAATAATTGCCCCGAGACAAGCTGAACTGCAATGTTTATATTTACCTTAAACATAGGAAAGAAGACAGGAGAAACAAGATATTTATTGATGCCACCACAGTTAAAATTTACTCTTTATATCTTATTTCCAACGACACTCTTAGATTATTTTTTGTATATTTGTTCAAAACAGTAATATTTTGTACCTCCCATAATGGTCTTCTAATCAAATTGAGTATCTAAAACCAGTTTCATTCACACCAACTTGTACAGCCTTCGTACTTCGTAGATTGCTTTTTATTTTTGCTGAATATCTGCTAACGAGTTGTCATCCGCTCCGCTTTTATACTGAGCATGAATTTCTTAAGTGAATGTTACCGGTAATCGGAGTCGGATTTATTCACGACGAAGTACATCATGTTCATATTGGGCTCCAATGTTTTGTGGGCCCTTGCATGTCGATTTGTTTAATTACTTAATGTTCATTAAAATAATATTGAGCAGTCCATAAAATTTTCTTAAATTAAGAGGTAATAGAAATGAATGAATTCAGGTACTTTTCAAATAGTCTGACATACTCGTACCCTGATATTTAAAATTGAATGGAATTATGCTTTTAATTTAATAAATTAACCATCTCATAGCTGGTATTATATTGTTTTAGGCCGGATATTCCAAAGTTGAAAGATCGGAACCAAAATTTCCTCCTAGGCTGGTTAATTTTCTACTTATGAAACATCATAGAGTTTTGCTATTTTATTTAAAGCTTCAGCGAGGGAAAGGCCAAGGAATTTAAAGAGAAAATTCACGACGAAATGAGTTTTATTAACGAGAGTTTCGACTAATAAATTAGAAAACTAGGCTACGATAGAATACCAGGTAAATATAAAGAAAACCGAGTGGTTTACAAACCCATATACCCATATACCGTGTTTTAAAAGCCATGATGATGTATTTTGCAATCGCAGATTTCAATATGGAAGAACCGCAAAATTGTCAGAGAAATCTGTTATTTAATGATTGCTGACTTAAATTGTGTTGGTTTACTTGGCAAATTTTCATTTCAAAATTGAGTAATTTGTTATAATAAAAGAAAATTTGCCAAGTAAACGAATACAACTTAAGTCAGTAATCATTAAATAACAGATTTCTCTGACAATTTTGCGGTTCTTCCATATTGAAATCTGCGATTTCAAAATACATCATCATGGCTTTTAAAAGACGGTATAGTATATGGGTTTGTAAACCACACGGTTTTCTTAATATTTACCTGGTATTCTATCGTAGCCTGGTTTTCTTATATAATTATAATTTTGATGTTCTTCCATATTACTCTACTTAAAATATTTGATATTTAACATTAATAAACTTAGAACTTGGCGTTCTCACTACTTTTCACGGCTGACTTGTTACGCAAAGATTTTTGTATATAGAAGAAGTTGGCTACTGTTTTAACACTTATGTTTTTGGTACGATCATTTTTCATTATTTACAAAAATAAAAAAAAAATGACACTAGCAGGACGACCAATGAATGCCTCATAAGGTAACTTAAGTTTTTAATTTAAGCCGTTTGTATGTACTACACATCCCACCCCTCTACCAATTTCCATTAGTTAGAAGTGGTATATTGAAACAGTAATAATTGATAAGAAGTGGGTGGATGAAACGCATGAAAAATTTCATAATTTCAACTTTTTCTTTGTATTCACCTGAAAGCTGACTGCTCTAGCAAACATAATCCTGCCCCAACCGGAAGTGCTCTCAATATATTTAATATTAATTCTGTGGAAATGGGTGTTTATCGCTGTCCTATCGCTCTACCAAATTTCATCATTCGACGACAATCAGTAGTTCTCTACATAGTTGATATCAATTATATGCAAATGGGCGGGTGCCACGCTCCTGAATGTAAAATATCAAATTTAAAATGTTTGCCTTTGCCTGAACTTTGAGCCCTTCCGCTGTACCAAGTCTTAATATTCCACGACAATCAGAAGTGCTCCTCATAATTAATATCAATTCTATTCAAATGGGCGGGTACAACGCCACTGAACGTAAAATCTCAAGTTTTAAAATGTTTCCTTTGCTTGCTCTTAAGGCCCTACCGCTGTACCAAATTTCATCCTTCTACAACAATCAGAAGTGCTCCTTATAATTGGCATCAATTCCACGCAAAAGAGCGGTGCCACGCCCCTGAATGTAAAATCCCAGATTTTAAAATGTTGCCTTTGCTTGAGCTTTGAGCCCTACCCCTGTACCAAATTTAATCATTCCATGATGGCCAGAAGTGCTCCAAATAATGTATATCAATTCTATGAAAATGGGCGGGTACAACGCCCCCTGAATGAAAAATCTTACGTTTTCGATTTTTTCCTTTGTATACACCACCAGGCCTACCGATGTGCGATATTACAAGATTCTACGATGTCGGGAAGTGCTCCATAATTTTGATGATTTGTCAGTGAGTGAGTGAGTCAGTCAGTCAGTCAGTTACGGTTTTTGCGATTTTTGCAGTCTTATATCTCGGGAACCACTAAGGCTAAAGAATTGAAATTGGGCAAGTTGCCTTAGCCTGGTGAGCTTAGCAAATGCTAAGAGTTTGAGTTTCTGACTTTATTGGTACTGAAGTTAATGGGGGGTCGAAAATCGCCTGGGTTTGTTCATGTGCATAGGGTGTAGTGCCAGAACTTGGCAGGGCACTACCGTGCCCTTTGATTTTTCCATTGTAGATATTTTGTGTTCAAATATTGCCTTATGCCTTGTAGAATTATTTGTATCAATCTAAAATTTCATAAGCCGTTAAAATTTCAATCATATATAATATTTCTGTTGTCAAACTCCATTTTTCTAATTTATTTAATAATCAAATCTACAAAATTGGGTATCATTGGATAGGAATTTAAGCATAGCGATTAAATTGCATAAAAACTGTATGTTATAGGTACCAACTTATTTTCTATAAATTTCTGTCATTTGAAATAATCCAATAAATGAATAATCTGATATAAAGAATGCCTTACTTTTAACATATTGTATGAGTGAAAGATAAAAATATGGAATACTTTTTTTTTTTTTTTTTTTTTTTTTTTTTTTTTTTTAATAACTTTGCACGCGCTCAAGGGATTATGAATACCCTTTATATGTTTTTTCTTAACACAGCGCGGGCATCCGGTGGAAGAAGAGAAAGAAGAATATGAAAGATGTGTGGCGCAATGTTCTGAGACTAGAGCTGGTTGTTGTCTTAGATTTATCTCCAGGGATGGCGGCTGAACTAATGCGGAGTCTTATTGTCTTATTTATGTATGTCCCTTATAATTCGCATTATTTTATTTATTACGTTGTCATATTGTATGCTAGTTTACGCAATCACATGTTGTTAGTGTTATGCCTAAATAGCATGTAATGAGCAAAGCAGCAACTTATTTTATGACAATTTTGAAAATTGTTTTTTAATGGAATATAAGAAGACATAGACAACGGCAGGAATTGAACCTGCAACCATGGGGTTGACAGGAGAGCACGCAACTATCGCGCCACGCCTACCCCCTAAATTAATTTAAAATTCCAGTTTTTCGTTTGCATACTGAGTGAGTGGAGGAGAAACTTTTTTTTTTGCTGCACCATGAATGAGTGGGAGAGAAACATATTTGTTTGTCACTTCTGTTGTCCGTATTCCTTATTTCTCATTTATAAAAAAAAAAAAACCGAATGCACTAAATTAAGCACGACTCTTCAAAATTGTAGCTGATTTGATGTTGATCGTGTTTGCAATTAGAGATTTTGTAAAATTAAAATATTAATATCAGTAAAGAATTTATTTATTTCAACTATTATTAATATTTAAAAAAAAATAACACTCTAATTGTGTGTGAATTTCTCCAAAATGTGAATCGCCAAAACTTAACATATTGTCATCTATAAAATGTGAACTTCCGAAATGTTCGAGCTCTAAAATGTGAATTTCTCTTGCAAGTTTTGTACATATGTATTTTTTTTTTTTTTTCTCTTGGTAGTTTTGCGTGCGTATTATTCAAGGGGCTAACTGTTATTTCGAAGATTTGAATGCAACAAAACATTTCAATACAAGAAGTTAGAGACTGGTTAATCGTAGAAGAAGTGTGGCCAATTTAACATTTTCCTGCTAAATTTAGCAGGAAGAATTTGCTTTTAGCATTTATTTTTTTTTTCAAATCCTGCCGGCTGTTTTTTAGCAGGAAATTTGGTTTTAGCAGGAAATATAGCAGGTTCTCATATTTTTCAAACCTAAAATAAAATTTTACTTTAAAAAATTAACACTCAATCAAACATAAATGCGTATCGCTCATTACAGAGTTTCAATAGTGAACTCCACAAATCTACGAATTTTGCAGCAAGTAAACTTCTTTTCTATTAAAAAGAAGTTTTTCGGACTTATAAGCAATCATTAAAAGATTTTTTTGAAGATAAGAACATGAATTCTGAACTTATTTCCAAAATTGAATCGCAATGGGACAACATAAATTTATATCGCTTTTGGGTTTATGTGCAATATTAGTTTTAAGTACTTTTTTCTTGTAGCTTTTCCCTTAAAAAATGTATTATCTTCATTTCATTTTTTGTTATTATTAAATGATATTAAAATTTTTTCAAACCGTTAAAAACATCTAAAGAAAATGTTCCAGTAATGTGAATAACTCTTAGATCCGAAAACGAATTGTTTTAATTAGTTCACATTATCGAGGGACTACTGTAATTTGTTTCTATTTACAGTTTGAAGATGGTTTATTTTTGATCAGAATAGTGTAATACACCATCGAGACGTTACCCAACCATATTGTCGAATGCGCACTTATAAAAATACGAGTATGTTAGCTACTCCGGACCTGTAGATGTTGAATGTTGTTCGATACTTTCGTACTATCTGAGAAAAATGATGTCATCGATGCCGCGTCCAAAATATAATACAACGAGAAGAAAACCCTCAATAACATATACAGCAACTGCTCGTACGTAAGTTTTGCGAACCTTAAAACAACTACCTGGTCAACTTTTACTTTACTTTATTTGTTGTTCCTATATAATGTACATAAATGTATATTCATATTAGTATATCTTAAATAGTGTAGCCCAGGCCCCAGGGGCACACACTTGGCAGTAGCCGAATCAAAGAGCCAAACCACTTGAACACCCATAAACCTGCTAAGCAATGCTCCCGAAAGCAAGTAGTTCTTGTTGTTGTTTTTTCACAGATAACAAACATCTCTGTTGGACTTTTGAACCTGATTGTTTAGACCAAAAAAATAATTGACCCAAATGTTAAGTAAAATTATAAAAAAAAACTATACGTTGTGATTGGTCTTTTTTTGTGGAATTCATTTATTTATTGGGATTGTGTTTTTTATCTACAATACATACATAAATAAAGCGATATATGACAAGTTATGCATTCGTAAAAAACGACCTCCAGATTTTGCTCAAGCTTGGCATTGCGATGATAGAGAAGATGACAAAAGTGGTTCTCACTTGTCTTGTCTGCCTGCTGGGCTTCAGGACCTATTTTCTTCAGACTTTTTCCCTGTGGTTTTGAGAGTTTTCCACTGAGGAAATACATTCGAAAAATGTGTTTGCCGCTGATGAATGTTGGCAAACAAAATATTAAATATGGATACATACCTACATTAATTATACCTACATGTATTTATAATAATATTTATAATTAAACATAAATAATAAGTAAAAACGATAAAAGCTGCTGAGTACCTACAACACATTATTGGCAAACTACATTAAAATATTGTATAGATCCATAAACTGGGTATAATGAATAGCTTTTAGCTTAACCTGTGATAATCATTAAAAAGTAAATTCCTAAAATGTAGGTATCTTAGCGGAGCATAAATTGGTATAATTTTAGATAGTAATAACGGGCATCTTAGGTGAAAGCATAAAATATACCTACTTCACAGCAACTTGACTCTAGGGTTTAATTCCTTGCAAATTACTTATAGGTTTTTTAATTTGATAACTTGCCATATATTTTTTTGGTTGGTTAGTGGTTTTCGATTTTCTGGAAAATGCTTCATTTGATTTTTTTGTTTGAAAGTTGGTTATGCAGAAGCTCCTAGAAAGTTTAAACACTAATGCAAGCCAACATTTTCCAAAAAAAAAAATGTTTTCTTAAATTAAAAAAAAAGCAATTCTTTTTTAGACTCAAAATTTCGAAAACGGCTCAATGGATTTGTTCGATACTACGAATTTCATGGCTTTTTAACATTATTTTGAATAGTTGAAAAAACTATTTCCCTAAAATAAAAACAACGGTACTTCCCATTTTAATATGTTAAAAAAACGTTAAGACAAAAATGTGTTGCTCGAAAACCGCTCCAAGAATTTTATACAAAATGTGTGTTCTTTAATTAGTGGAGTTCACTTTTAAGTATAAAAATACTTGTACTTATTAACGGTAATTTCCATAGTACCACTTTTATAAACGGTGATTTTTTAAGAGCTTGGTTTTTGAAAATTCAAAAAAACATAGAAACTTGTAAAAAATGAATGAAATTTTTATTTGGATCGATAAATCAATTTCTGCCATTTACTTTTTAAAAATAATTTCACTTAAATGTTGCCCGCGGCTACGCTTCAGGTGGTCTATTCTGAAGGTCCAATTTTGGCAAACTTTTTCACACATTTCGGCCGGAATCTCACCAATGACGCGTTCAATGTTGGCTTCCAAGGCAGCAATCGTGTTTGGCTTGTCCCCATAGACAATAGACTTAACATAGCCTCACAAAAAATAGTCTAACGGGGTCAAATCACATGATCTTGGTGGCCAATTGACTGCGCCAAAACGTGAGATCAACTGCTCACCAAATTCGCCTCTCAATTGATGCATGGTTTCGCGTGCAGTGTGGCATGTGGCACCGTCCTGTTGGAACCACATGTCGACCGAGTTCAATTCTTGCATTTTCGGCAAAAAAAAATTTGTTATCATCGAACGGTACCTTTCTCCATTGACCGTAACCCTGCGGCCTTCATCGTCCTTGAAGAAGTACGGCCCAATGATGCCGCCTGCCCATAAACCGCACCAAACAGTGCATTTTTCGGGATGCATTGGTAGCTGCTGAATTGCCTCTGGCTGCTCTTCACTCCAAATACGGCAATTCTGCTTATTCACGTATCCATTTAGCCAAAAATGAGCCTCGTCGCTGAAGACAATAAAACGGACGTAGCTTGCGAAACACATTTTTCACAGAGCACGAATTTTGATAATAAATTTCAATAATTAGCAAACGTTGTTCAGGCGTTAGTCTATTCATGATGAAATGAGAAACAATACTGAATCGAAATGTCAAATGTTCGTGGAATTTGTCATGTGTAATCTGTCTAAAATATAAACGTCAAAAACCAAGTAGCAAAAAAATCACCCGTTATTTTCGACTTTCTTAATATTGGATGAACCGATAAAATTATATTTTTTATGTAAATGCCGCCTAGAAGTGTTAACAAAACTGCGTATTTAAATTTTCAAAAAAAAACTTTTTTCTGATTTTTAAAAAGATTAATAATTTTTTTTGTTTTCGAAAAATCCATTTTTCTAAGAGCCAGTCACTGAATTTTCTTGAAATTAAAATGTTATATGTACTCGTATATAATAATTACAAGGGCATTTGCAATGATAAAGAAGGATTAATCATTCAGTTATAGTCTGAAGTATTTCCAATTTATCGAATTTTCTAATAGTTTTCCAACTTTGAAACAGTTTTATGAAAATTGCTATTTAGTGAACAAAAAAATTACTTAAATCAATTTCTTTTTTATTTCAGGGCAGGCGAATAAAACTTAATATTTTTTTTAATAAATTGTATACCTATCATAATAAAAGTTTAAAACCTTAACCTTCAAGATCTGTTGTATATTTTAGTAGTACAACATTTATTTGTCATTAAGGGCTTTTTTTGTATCGGATCATATTTAATTAATTATTATTCCAACTCGTAAATCCTAGAATGTGCTTCTAAAGTTAATTTTTTTTCAGAGAATTCATAGTTTGAGTCGTGGATTAATGAAAATCTTCAAATCTCCAAATCCTTTTAACCAATTTCATTATTTTTCCAGATGAATTAATAATTGATTTTAAAAAATTGTGCAGTATTGTTTTAGAAATGAGTTGGGCAGTAAATGGGGGGATCCGATAGGATAACGATATTTTTGGCTTGTATCGGGATCGTATCGTATACAAAATTATTTAGTAGTATTGTATGATATCGGTGATACTTTTAAAACAAATGTGTCATATCGTTAACCACTTCGATACGATACCGATGCGATACTCGACATAATATCGAAATACAAAAAAATGATTTTTTTCATAATTGTACAGGGAAAAAGTGAAACACAAGGTATTCAATTTTATTTTAATTTTTATTATAGATTAAATTTTTTTTTTTAAACTACAAATGTTCTTCGATTACATTACAAATCTACTTCGCATATTTCTTTTTTAAATGAACTCATAAATAATTTTGGACAAAAAAAAACAGTGTTCTATTTACTTAATGTGGAGAATTTTTAATCCTTCTTTAACATATTGTGGGAGAACCAAGAAGGCGCAAGTGTTTTGACTTCAAGGATAATTTACGGATATTATTCGGCAATTACTGGCATACTCAAAAATTACTTTTTCAAAAGCTGTCATGCTAACTTTACACGGCTTGATTAATATGATCGGTGAGTACTGCAATGGAACAAATGGAATCTCTATATTATTCCAACAAATTCAAAGGTAATCGTGTTTCGTATTATCACAGGGCGATTCTCTAGGGAAGAGAAGTGGTTTTTGTACGCAGATGCTCTAGATGTTGTCAAACAATATCGATATGTTGGTATTAAGGTCTCCATAAAAATTAACAAATACCTTGCACCCGCCAACTATGCTGAAGGAGTCAGAGAAAACTCTGAGTTGCGCTTGCAACAGCATAAGCAGGAAAGATGTTACAAGCCAACCTAAATATGGACTCTTCGAGGCAACTGCAAGAGCCATAATGTTCTACGAAAGGCAAGTATAATGATATGAAGAATACGATGAAGTTGAAATGCTGCAGAGATGCTTTATTAAACACCTCTGTAGGCTTCCAAATAATACCACCACTTAAATACTATACGCTGAAACCGATCTGATGCGTTTTTTCATTGAAAATGCACTTCACGTATATCATGAAAGTTGTGCAACTCCCAGATTAGCAGCTACCAAAGATATTGCTCTCGTATCTTCTGAGGAGAAAAACGGGCTTCCCGACGACATGTCAAGAGCTTAGTGAAGAGCTAGAAGTGGAGTTTTCTCTTTGGGGGTGGCCGTGGCGCGATAGTTGTGTGCTCGCCTGTCAAACTCGTGGTCGCAGGTTCGATTCCTGCCGTTGTCTATGTCTTCTTATATTCCATTAAAAACCAATTCTAAAAATTGTCATAAAATGATTTGCTGGGTTACTCATTACATGCTGTTCAGGCATAACACTAACAACATGTGATTGAGTAAACTACTCATTAATATGTGAACGAAATAAATAAAAAATAATGCGAATTATAAGAGACATAAATAAATAAGACACGGTAATTTTCTCCGCATTAGTTCAGCCGTCATCCCTGGAGATAAAATCTGAGACAACAACCACCATCTCAATACGTCGCGCCACACATCTTTCTATCCTTCTTTCTCTTCTTTCACCGAATGCCGTGCTGTGTTTAAAAAACATATAAAGGGTATTCATAATCCCTTGAGCGCGTGCACAATTATAAAAAAAAAAAAAAAAAAGATAAAATTCTATAGAAACTCCATATGAGAAAATCCAGGCTAGATTTCTGGAATAAGCTTTTTTTTTCTATAGAATGATGCGCGTACTAAAGGGGTTTTGATTACCCTTAATATGTCCAAGCACAGTGCGGAAAGTAGAAAAGGATGAAAAAGGCGATACCGATGCACATTGGTTTTGAATTTCTAAATATCAAAATGGGAGGGGAAAATAGATTCCGGTAATTTATTCCACATTCGTGTTGTAAGGCTAAAGAAAGAATCCCTGTACTTAACAGTACATCCGAAGGAAGATGGGCTCAAGGGTAAACTGATGAGAATTCCTAGAAGCAGAGTATTACGGTGGAACAGTTTAAGGGGAGGAATGCCACTGGCTACTTCGCTAGAACACTGTTTATAAAAATAGCGAAAAAATAACGAAATACATGAAACATTTCGACGATGTTCGAGAGATGTAAATGTTTCCACTATAGCTCTATCGCCAATCATTCTTAGGGCTCTATTTTGAATTCTATCTAAAATATTCAAATGGGTTTTGGGAGCTCCTGCTCAAATATGAGAGTTATACTCCAGCTTTGGACGAATGAAGGCCTTATAGATTGAAGCCAGATCAGACAGGGAAAAAATGTCTTGCATCTTCGGAGAAAGCCCAAACACTGCAGCATTTTTGGCGACATCGATATGTGGTCATTCCACAAAAGGTGATCTGTGATGCACATGCCAAATGCCACTCATAGATTGTGGCATGGGGGTGGGTTCTGCTTTAACGACAGAAGACAGCACTGAGTTTTAGAAGCATTAAATTCTACGCGGTTTTTTATTCCCAATTCGACAATGCTGTCAAGATCAGAATTTAATGAGCTTGTCATACGCTGCCGTTGCAGTTCCACGTTCGAAGAACAAGGAAGTGAAACTAGAAACGAATATGGAAAGCTGCAAAACAATTAAGTGGATTAGAAGTTCCAGATAAAAGTTCATTAATAAAAATGAGAAAAACAGTCGCAGACAATGCGGAGCCCTGGGGCACACCAGCATTTATTTTGTGAATATCAGACTTGAAACCGTCCAATACAACTTGTATTGAACGGTCCGAAAGGTAATTTCTAATCCAACGAATAAGAGATTCATCGATACGAAATGCACGCATTTTCGATAAGAGAGCTTGATGCCAAGCTCCATCAAATGCTTTGGAAATATCAAGTGCAATTATCTTACTTTCTCCAAAACGATGTAAAGATTTGTGCCACTGTTCGGTGAGATATACGATCAGATCAGATCACCAGTTGCTATTGCTACGAAAGCCAAACTGCCGGTCATTAAGGAGTTTTCGTTCTTCAAGATATTTATTAAACTGATAATTAATCAGCGTTTCCATGACCTTGGAAAAAAGGGACGTAAGTGCAATTGGACGGTAATTAGCGGGTAAGGAAGATTCGCCTTTTTAAGGACAGGCTGGACAAATGGTGTTTTCCATCCACTCGGAAAGAGGCCAGTAGAATAGGATAGATGGAAAAGCTTAAAAGCTTACGCAGTGGTTTTGCCAGCGTTGAAGAACACCTCTTCAGAATGATGGGAGGGATACTAACCGGGCCAGCAGATTTGTGTATATCAAGGTCTTTGAGGACTCTAGCAACTGCACGAGTGCGAAAGAAGATTCGTCCCATAAAATCGTTTACGCTCTCAAGTACTGGGGGAGTCATAATACTTTCTGGCAGCGTCGAATTAACAGCGAACTGCGCTACAAGCAAATTGGTTTTTTCACGAGAACTGACAAAAGAGGTGTCACGAAGTTGAATTTCGAATGTTTTTTACAAATGACCAAAAAATCTGACTGCCTTTGGGACACTGTAGTATTTTTTGCCTTAATTGTTGATCATGCAAAAATTTGGTTCTACGAATGTGAACTTTGCAAGTCTTTCAAGCTTGTTGAAACTTTCTCCGGTTTTCCTCAGTGGGACTGGCTTTATAATTCCGGAAACTTACTTATTTCTCTGGAACAAGCTGAAAGTTCGTCGGGCCGCTTAGCCTGCTTAGACGGAACGGAAGACAACATCCTGCATTAAATCAGCGTCATATTAAAAACAAAAGAGGTGAACTTCGCCCTTGACCTCTGCAACTTACGAAAAAAGGAAGATGTCTTTCATCTAATAGGAACATATATCCAATACTGCAAGAGAGTCGGAGATATCAATTAAATAATCTTTTCCGGCAAGGGAAGAAGTTGTTGCGATATTGAACGGTAAAAACTCGAAAACTCTTGTTAAACCAAAACATAGAAGAATAGAAAATCCAAATTCAAATAAATAGTGCTTCGACTGATCAAAATTTCCAATCATTTCGCCAAAAAGTTAAAAAAAAACTGCAAAGTTAATTAGAATCACAAATGTATATAAAATTTTATAATATACGAATCAAGGAAATAAATGAATTTATATACCCAATTGTCATTATCAGGCTGGCGGCTTCTGCCATTGTTTTATGAATTGTAAAATAAAAATTGAAAATAATTTTATATTTATGAAGATTAATAGAATTCACTCCTACTACTACTACTGCCCTTTACACAAAAATTAAATTTACTGCCAATTTATCAAATCTGCTGCACTTTTTTAAAAATTGTTCTTCAGTCTTTTTACTCTTAACCAAAAAAAATTCCGGGATTTTTATAAAAATATCGGGTTTCTTTAAAAATCCACATCGGAAACACAAGTATTCGACTGCAAAAGGATGAATAATTAGTTTTTGTTTTAAGTTGTATAAGGTAGGTACCTATTATTCTGTATATTATCAAGTCATTAATTTAAATATTTCAAAGAAAAAATCTTTTACAAAAATGCAATCCAATTTACTGCGCTTTTTGGCAGTGGCGACACTATGCGGGCTGGAGGAATATGTAAACAGAATCATAATAATAAAGTCACGATAAATTATTATTTGGGATATGTGTTTCCAACAGGACGATGAAGCCCAAACATGTCTAGCTTACGTAATATTGTATATCACATGGATTTAGGTATCGACAAACAAAATATTTATTTCAAATTGATCTTCTGTTGTATACATTTGCACAAAATCCGTTTATATTTCTGTTGAAAGTTGAATTAATTAAATGTCGAAATTTACATGTTGTTATAAATACCTATGGTCCAGTTGAACCAGAGTGGGATCACCGTGCATATAAATTAAATATTTATTGCTGTTTGGCATGCCAAAAATACATATCTATTCAGTTGATACACACCTAATTCACCAAATTTAGTGGGTTAATTCCAAACTTAATCAATTCTTAAATTGACAATAAACACATTTCATGAGTCTTAACTTTTAACACTAATGGTCTCGTACTAAAAAAAAATTGGCCTTAAAATATGTACATAAGTGTGTTTTTTTTAAACTCGATAAATCAATCGCGTATGATAATAATTTGTACGTCACTATGGGTTTCAATATAAACTTTGTTTTATTTTTACAAAAAAGCCATAATTTATTCATATAACTTGTTGTGAGTAAAATAAATTTAATTCTCAAATAAATGAGAGAGAAAGGTACCCTTTTTTTGGTTAAATGTTACTTTATTAATAAAAGTATCTAGATATGTCATCTATAAGAAAAAGTTAAAGAGAAAAATGTAAGTTGAGTAGTATCAGCATAAGTGCACCTGTTGTTACTTAACCCAACAAAAATATTATACATACGATTATTAATTACTAGTCAAAATTAATTCACATTTATATTTTACTATTTAAAATAATCATTTATTTACTCACCTTTTCATCGACTGTAGATATATATTTAAAACAACCTTCTTAAAATTGTGTTCAATTAAATAAAAGCAATTTTAATTAACACTTGATTTTTATTTAATTAAAAATAATTAATGACATAACAGAGTTGTGTATTTTTTCATATTTATCTGCGCTTTGAAGTAGGTTCTGCACCAAATTTACAGTGTAAACATAGTCGCCTAGATACAATTACTTAATATGAGTATGAGAATGCAAAGCAAACGAAAAGGAAAATGACGAGAGTAGGTACAGGTAATTACAATTTTTACTTTTTATTTTAACTGGTCAGTTAAGCAAAAGGAGGCTATTCGAGTCGAATTAAAGTTACTGATCATAAACTTGTCAAAAATTCGTATTTTTTTCTGCGACCGATTAACGTGAGACGTCGTTATTCGTTTTGAATTATAAATTATTATTTTCTATCTTCGAGATTTACTGAGGAATAATTGTAAAAATAGAAGGCACAAGAAATTCTTAAAGTAAACGCGACCACGTCCAATATGAGACTGCGCGCAACCCAATAGAGAAAAGCTTAACCCTCGCCCTCGGATATAATAGATTTACATATGTAGATACAATACAACTTTCAGTTTGTAATTTTTTTTTTTGTGTCTAAACTTTTTATTTCGCGGAGACTGCTACTCTGTATAAAACAAATACCAAACCATTCATTGGCTAAGCTACTCCATACCAATTGACATTCAAATCTTATAGACATTAGCAAGAAAAGTCCAGTGAGTGCGATACTTATTCATACAATTAAGTGTAAGTTGCGAAAACGAAAACTTATATTGATCGACAATCAAGTGTTGTATTCAATACAGTGGGGAAGGGAAGGAAATTTCAAAAATTATTGTTTGCAAGTTGAACGCTAATAATAAAAATTGAATCGAACAATATGTTATCGTATCGGTCATTATAACATCTCTCTGAAAATATTAAAATTAATGTAAATACAGATGTCGTCAAACCGACATCGTTTGATTGTTTTCGTATTTAGTTATATGAACATTAAACCTTGTTTTTTCAGGCTAGTGGTTGATAAACACAATGTTAAATATTATATAAAATTCAATTCATTAAATACTCTATCTTTTTTTAAATGTTAATGACAAACGTTTTTTATTTGTAGAATGTTTAAAAATGTGAAAAAAAAAACAAAATGATAAACTAGTGTTTATTTTTCCACTCACTTTGTAGAAATTTTATTAATAATTTAAACGAAGGAGAGAAACGCAACCGGAGATTTTGTAAATCATTTAAAATTAAAAGAAAGAACAAAATTTAACCACAAAAAGTGATTTTTTTTAAACCAGAAAGAATAAAGTTAGTAAAATTAACTCGATTTTTAGTTTAACTTGTGCTTAGAACAAAATAATAACAAATACATAAAAATACAGCCGTTAACGATTTCGATTTAAAAAAAATATATATATGTACGTTCTTATAGGTATAATATACATGTTGGTCAAACTAAATTTAAACATTAAATGAGACTGACATAGAACCGTTTTCGATTTCCGACGTTCTCAATTAAGGATCTATAACAATTTCGATTACAATTTTATACAAACATTTTTACATGCGATCATATAATACTTTAGGAGTGATTTTCTTCAAACCTGGTACTTAAGCGTTTTAGATGATTGTCTCAAACAGGTTTTACAATCGTTGCTTTAACCTTAAAAATAACGGTACCTGCTATACAATATTTTTTTTATTTTCCACTTTGGCCCCAATTATAGCGTTCATTGAAACTCATCATTGAAAACTTTGACTATTAATTCTGAGGCACTTAAACAAATAAAACTGATGTCGTTTTGGTACCAAAATGAAGTTAATATAAGATATATAATATTTTTTGCCAAAAAAATATTTTGTTTGCTCTACAACTTTCTTGTAAATTCACTTTCGATTTTTGAATGATTGAAAGGGTTTTGAATGATCAATAATCATGCAATGATTATTGGAAGATCAAAAGTGAATTTACAAGAAAGTGGTTGAGCAAACAAAATATTTTTTTCACAAAAAATATTATATATCTTATTATATTACCTTTATTTTGGTACCAACACGAAATCAGATTTATTTGTTGTTATTATATGTATATCGTATTACCTACATCTTTGTACCAAAACGACATCAGTTTTATTTGTTTAAGTGTCTCAGAATTGATTGTCAAAATTTTCAACGATGAATTTCAATAATAACTATAACTGGCGCATTTCTCGTAAGCGGCTCAACGGTTTTCTAGCTAATTTTTTATAGAGGAGGTACTTAAAATTATAAATAATACTACATAGATTGATATACATATAATTTGTTTGTATTTATTGACGTAGAATAAAGCGTTAAGATCTACATGAATTTTAGTGAATATACACAGCTTGCACAGAGATATGATATTTAGCTTATATCTTACATCTGAGCAAAAAATATATTTCGTTATGTTAATTAATTTAAAGAATGAAAAACTATTGAAGAAGAACTACAAACGAACTGCTAACATTTTTTTCTAAGATTAATTCTGATGTAATTTCCTCTGGCGAAATTCCCAGGAGCCACTAAAATAAAATGCACGACTGGATCGCACGAACTTGCTCTTGTAGCTAACAACTTTAATGTAGCTAACCATTGAGGTTTAGTTAGTTAGGTGTAGTTATTCTATGCAGTCTTAAACCCTACGTAGGTAAGATTAACCTGATTCTTAGTATAATGAATTGTGGAATGGATGATTCAAGGAATAGTTAAATAGGTACCTGCCTACAAATGCATATTTAAAGTTATGGATTTTAATTATATAAGTTAGAATAGTAAAATGTATCTACATATATATACATATTGATTGAACCTAAGTATGTAAACATGTACATAAAATAATGAAAATGGACGATGTTGGTGGGTAGGTAGCTATATGCATATAACCTTATTATTTAGGTGCAATATGCATAAATAAGATTCATGTGATTTTTCAAGACACATATTATGTATACATATACATATATATATAGGGCCTATTTAGTATTCAGTGGTGTATGCAAAAATTGGTAAAAAGCGTATAAAAATAAGGTAGAAATAAATGGATAATACACATATTTAAATATTTTATATTAGCTAGTCATTATAGTTTGAGGGAAATTAAAGATGCCATTTGAATTCATGGATAAATAAGAATATATCATAAAAGTGTTTTTTTAATAAATTAATTTTGTATACATTAAATTTTGAAAACATTTTTCGAAAAAAAAATTCAAACGCCATTTTGAAGATATTATTAATAAACATATAAAATTCAAATTAAAAAAAAATCTGTGACTGGTTTTTGAAAAAAAAAATTTATTTATTTTTTAAAAATCGAAAAACTTTTTTTTGAAAACTTGAGTATGCAGTATTATTAACAATTTTAGGGAGCATTTGTATAAAAAAAATTATTTTAATCGGTTTATTCAATATTAAGAAAGTCGAAAATATGAAAAGTGGTTCTATGGGAAGTACCTTTAATAAGTAAGCAAAAAAAAAATATTTTTTTATATTTAAAAGTGAACTGTACTAATCTGAGAACACATACGTTTTTTTTATAAAAATTCTTGGAGCCGTTTTCGAGAAATAATTTTTTTTCTTAACGGTTTTTTAACATATGGGAGGTACCGTTGTTTTTTATTTTAGAAAAATAGTTTTTTTAACTATTCAAGATAATGTCAAAAAATCACCAAATACGAAATTTTGCAAAAATCTATTAAGTCGTTCTCGGTTCTCGAATTTTTGAGTTTTCAAAAAAAAAATTAATTTCCAAAAAAAAATTGTTTTGAAAAAATTTGGTACACAGTAGTGTTTAAATTCTCTAGGATCTTCTGCGTAAAAAATTTCCAAAAAATTAAATTAACCGTTTCCGAGAAAATCGAAAACCAAAAAAATGGCGCTACTAGAGGTACCAAAAATAACAATATTTTCACAAAAAACAATTATCAAAAGGTACCCTTTCCTTTCGATAATGAACTGATTTTTTTTTTGAAAATCGTTGGAGCCGTTTTTTGAGAAAAGATTTTTGTTTTTGGCCAAAATTTAAAAAAAATGAAAAAAACGTGTGGGCATATTACTGAAAAAACAATATGTACCAAGTTTGAATCAAATCCACCGAACAGCTTAGACTGCAGACTCGAGGACAGACGGAATTGGGGGACCCACTTTTTTGGTGTTCTCTATGATCGTAATGTCATGTTTGATTGTTAGATTTTTTTTTACGAATACATAACTTGCTTTATAGTACCTATAATCGCAAGTAAAAATAACCGATAAAAGCAAGAACTTGATACTGAATGACATTACGTTTAATATGAAAACATATTTCTAAAAAAAAACGAGTTCACACAGAGAACAATTTTCATTGAGGTAAACATTGTATATTGGTATTTTGTGTGCTTCAAAGTAATAAGTATTTGTATAATATTTTCAAAATGAACTACTGCATTTGTTTGATTCACTGTACCTACTGAAGACAGAGCAAAACAAAAATTGAAAAAGAGAGACGATCCCAATTGGGTCGGCTCGACATACACCAGTTCTGGAACTGCAAAGCTGTTTCACCTTTAAGCTAAACTGGTTACACGTTTAAGCCACCGCATAGTCTTGATAGTACGTATGCGGTCAGCGGCTCATACTGCAGACGAACTCTGTAAGCAAGTGCGCAGTTTGAATCTTTTTTTCAGTTTAATAAAAATGCCGCGCATGTGTGGAGGAGTAACTTAAACAGGTGTCGTTGGCGCAGGTAGAAACTTTGAGCTTTTGTTACATATATTAAGCTGTATAGACCTACATTTTATTTGGACTTGATTTCGAATAATTTGTCGGGGGTGCGTACGAACCCTACCAAAAGCCGACCGACACCCTGTTTCGTTATAGGTTTGTTTTATACATAATGTGTAAAATGTAAATTAACTAGTTTCTTACACAAATGCCCCTAATAAGATTTCACTTGTAGGAAAGCTTGTAAAAAGTAAAATCTTCCTTATTTATAATGCTCATAAGAAATGACTAGCTACATTGTAGTGCGTCAAAAATTTCTAATTTACGGGTTCTATAAAGGTACTTTCTTCTTATTTATTTTTTTTTTTTTGCTCTTCCCACACAATTTTGTGGTTTTCTTAAGAGCAATATATAAACGAGCATGCAAATAACAATCATTATGGTGACCAAATTGTGTATCAATAATTTGATGTGATTTGTTTAAGAGTCTCCCAAGATTCAAAAATCATTCGCAAAGATAAATGGTGTTTCAAAGATTAATTAATATTCAGTAACATATCTGATATATTTAGAATTGAAGAAAATTATAGAAGCTTATGCTTTTGTCAATTGTGACTTTAATCAACTGTGTGGGCTGATTTCACGACGGTTGATGTTAAATATGTATTAGTAAAATCTGACACTTTTCATTGAGCGCTTTCTTAGGTAAACGAATACATTTCATGGTTAACTGGTTTTCCAGATTGTGTTTTGTGAATGAAAATAATAATAAATACTGTTGTTGTTGTAGTTGTTGTTATTTCAAGATGTTATGTTCTATATTTTTATTTGTGAGTATCTAATGTGTTGTATTTTACAAATGTGGAATCTTAATAATTTGAATATGTAGGTACCTACCTGTCAACCTACTCAAACTTTAATTACTGAAGGAGGGTGTAAGAATTGGTTTGCTGATAGAAAATACGTTATAGCGACACGTTTCGAGCATGCTCATCATGAGACAGAAAAGAATGATAAAATCTAGTGTAAGCTTACAAAAATATTCCCTTCACTTGTTATGAATAAATATCAAAAAGATATAAATAGTATATTATGGGATAAAGGATAGCGTTCAAACGTTAAGTGCAAATCACAGTATTTGCCATTTGTTACTTTATAAGAAGGGTACCTTTGCGAATGTTTGTAAATTTACACCAGACCTTCTTAATGTTTTATACCTAATGATCTTTCTTGACCTAAAGCCCATTAAGTTATTACAAAATTTACGAAACAAATATTGCTAATTGTGGCGTGTCCTTAATTTTACACAAGTTTCTTTCAACTATTTGGCAAGCATGAGAGTACATACAGTGAAGCTAAATCATTTTTTTACTTTTTTACCCTCTACTGCACGCACTATGTTTTTCATTTTGTACAGTTAAGAGACTAAAACAAAAAGGATTGTTCAAACGAATTTTATTTAAAGTTAATAATGTTTGACACAATGGCCGGTTGTGCAGTTACACAGTTACATTTTTCAAAATAACAAAAAAATAAATAAATATAGAATTTAGTTCAACAGTATAGTAAAACAAAAACATTTTCTTCAGTACTCAGTACAAAATAAATTAATTTCAGCAAAAAAAATTAATCTAATCTTCTCTTATATATAAAGAACAATCCAAATTATGTTTGTGCGCTATCGTCTTTTTTTAGGCTTAATCGATTTGAATAAAATTTTCAGGAGCTCTTAAGATATATTCGGAGAGTGCATATAACCGGAACCGGAGTTATGACCGAAAATGCACTCACATACTTGTTATTGCTTTATTCGTTTAAATAATATGTTTTGTTTTGTATACACACATTTTCAATTAGGTTTATCGTTGTTAATTCGCTGTGAAGCTTAGACAATTTTGGTTAATTGGGAAACTTATTGTGATAGATTGACTTGACAGGTGTCCTTTTCACATTATAATTTTCTATTCAGAAAATGTGCTATTTTTCTTGCTGAAATTGATTCCAATTTTGCGTATTATTGCACTGATTCCGATCTAACCTTGGGCGACGTACCTACACTTCTTGCAATAATAATTAATCAAAATGTCCATGATAATCAAACGCAAGAGGTACGTGCAAAAGAAATAAATTTATCCATATTGCTCAGCTTCAAATTGCACAATCACCACCACAAATTTGAAAAAGCTTAGAAGAAGAAATGTGGTAAATGTAGACTCCAATCACGCTGATTCAAATCGCAATCGCGTTTAATTTCTCGATGCTCCCGGTGGGACATGCAATACATTCGTCATTTAGTTGATTCTAGCAACAATTCGGTCAATATCTCTTTCGTTGCCTATGGCATATATGACATTGCTGCCACACTATTTCGAAAAATGTCGAAATGCACATTCCGCTTTGAAGCTGGCGATGAATTTTCTCACGGTTGCCAAGCCAATAACGTGCACAATGACATTTCGGCGACAACGAAATTGAGATTTTGCGAGAATGCAAAATCATAATTTGGGATGAATGCATGATTGCGCATAAACGAGATTTGGAGGTAGTAGTAAAAATGAAAGATTTACAAGGTGATTCGCGATGATATGGTTGGGATATGATATTGCTCAGAGGACGCTTTCGTCAAACGATTCCCGTCATCCCGAATCTACTACTGCCGATGAATTTAATCCATGAATGAAATCGTCGTCTTTGTGCCGTCATGTCAGGAAGTTGAAATTGACCACATATATGAGAGTGGCATTGCACTCTCAAGACGACTGCTGGCGCTTGGCAATGACCAAATTTCTGTTAATGTCTCGACTGGATTGATTGATATCCCCGGCTAATTTTTGCGTGTTAACAACGTCGAAGGAGGAACTCATCACCAAAGTAAAGTGTTCCCCGGCATTGTAAAAAATTATAAAAATTTCGATTGGATTTGTGAACGGGCAATACTTGCAGCGAAGAAAAAGGACGTCGTCGATAGCTGGGTAAACAGTCTTTGCTGTTTTGCTTTTGCGCCGGAAAGCAAATCGAAAAACGTTGTCTATCATATCACTCTCTACTGATTTTTATTCCATTCAAATAAGTAACATTGAAATTTGAACTATCTGTGTTTTATTATAGCTCTGCAGTTCATTTGAAGGCGTTAAATTGGGGCGAGACGAGGTTCGCCTGGTAACCTGGGCGAAACGCATAATTTGGACTAAAGGTCACAAAATAACAAAATTATAATTTCAACTCTCTCGAGTTTATATGATGGCCTTAAATGGGAGCGAGACAAAGTTCGCTGGATTCGCTAGCAAAATATAGATACATAGGATGTCGGTCGGGGTTGAGTTTGGGTGTATGCAAAGTTTTTTTTTAATGCGTGTCCGATTTTGGGTGTAAAAACAATTATTGTATGATGTGGGCGTTATGAACTTGATATTTAGAATGTAAACCAAAAATATCATAACTCGCCAACTCTATGCCATAATGATTAACAAAACTACTCTCACAATGTCCAAGTAAAATAAAACGCACGACTGGATCGCACGTACTTGCTCCTATGTTCGATCACATTATATGCAAACGATTCTTAATAGAAACGGCTAAATGTATTTTTAAAGTAGTTTTTCACTTAATTTTTTATATATAAAAATTCTTAATTTTTTTCTAAAAAAAATTGGTATGAACTTTTTAATGTTTAGTAATATAAATTCAAAAACAAAATTTCATAAAATATTATCCACCCATTTTCGAAGTATTGAATTTTCAAAAAGAAAGATATTTTTTTTTCAAACAAAATCAAAAAAAAAAACTATTTTTCGAACATTTTTAAATGCAATACTATTTGGAATTTGAAGGAGCTCCTGTATAATCTTTTTTTATCGAAATCCGTTGAGCCGTTTATGAGAATGTCGGAAATCAATAAAATGGTTGTATGGCACGTACCGTTAATAACAAAATATTTTAAATTTTGTAATCCAAAATTTAGACCATACCCAAAGTAGCCACGCCAATTTTTATCAAAATCGTTAGAGCCATTTTCGAGATAATTAAGATTGAAAAAAAAATTTGTATGGCAAGTATCGTTATTTTTCTGGCAAAATCTATTTTGGACAATCACATAAAACGCCTAAGCACCAAGTTTGAACCAAATCGGTTCAGCCGTTTAGGCTGTAGATCGTTCTACAGACAGACAGACAGACGAAATTGCGGGACCCACTTTTTTGGTGTTCTCTATGATCGTAATGTCATGTTTGATTGTTAGGATTTTTTTTACGAATACATAACTTGCCCTATAGTACCTATAATCGCAAGTAGAAAGAAAAAAATCGAAGGATGGTATGACATTTCACATTTCGCCCTTTGAATCTATCTGTTCCTGTCATCTCATCCAAGTCAATAACAATAATATTTATTGAACTGATATATATACAGTTGGCTCTTAATTGTATTTGACATTACTTATATAACATTGATATTTTAATTTGTTTTAGCACTTAAGGGGCTAATATTATACATTGTTTAATTTTTTTGTTAAAATTATTTTAAAAAATGGCCTTGAATTTCTTGTACTACTTACTAAAACCTGTGTGGATAATCTCGGGTTGTTCATACCTGGCTGTTCTTGTGGTGATTTGGGGTTAATGTGGCATTTAGCGACGGTGGTAGTTTGACGCTGCGTCCTCGTAGAATTAAATTGCTTGGTCGTCGTTGATAATTATAAATAAGTCCTTCGTCCAGTAGCGCTGTGACATTCAGATATCTTGGCTCGGAGTATCTCTCTTCGCTGGTCATGATATTCACTAGGGTGTTTGGGTGGTTGATTAGGTTTCTCGTCAGTCTTTTGGCAGCACTGATTATGTACTTGTCGAGGGGTGTTATTCCGGATGCCTCGAAAAGTCGTTTGTTGCTGAAGTGCTTTTGTCGTCGCTGGTCAAAATGGAGTCCCGTGCAGATCCGGAGGATTTTCCTCTCAGACATTCCCAGTCTTCTCATGCTGGTTTTGGATACAGTAAGCCATGCAGGAAAACAATATGTGATAATGGGCCTGAGAAGTTGCTTATAGATAAGCAGTTTTGTCTTCTGGCTGAGGCCATTCCTTTTCCGCATAAGAGGGTGGATTCGGTGAGGAGCGAAATTCGTATTTTTTAGGGTAGCTGTCACATGCGGGGTGCCGGTTGAAACGAAATCTCTCCTCAAAATGGATACCCAGATATTTCACAGTTGGCTTAATTCTTAGTTGTGACCTGTCAGGCAGATTGATAATAATGCTTCGGCAACTTGTGGCTGGCGGCGTGTTCCGATGTCCCGCTGGTCTTCTGAAGCAAACCAACTCGGATTTGGCTGAGTTGACTTTGATGCCCCATTTTGTGTAGAATTCCCACAGGCGTTTCACATGTTCTTTTACTCTTCGGGCTGCAATAACTGGATACATATATTCGGCAAATGTTAGCGAGTCGTCTACATAGAGCAAATTCATAGAATTGTTTGGTTGGGGTTGATCCGATCTGAAAAGTTTTTAGAGGTACGGTCATAGTTTCGATCCTTTGGCAACTCCTGGTCTGATGCTTTTTGTTGTTGACTTGCTGTCAACGATCTGACAAAGAACGAATTAAGAAACCTGAAAATTATTTTAATTATTGTACTTGGAAAATTAAAAATCTTTAGTTTGTGTATTAAGCCCCGCATCCCGGTGGTGGCGAATGCTTTCTCAATATCCAAGAAGCAGCCAACAGCAATCTGGTAGTTTTTGAGGCTATTGACAACATCCTTCTGGAATCTTAAGAGTGGATGTAAGTTTGAATGTTGCTCCCGAAATCCGAACTGCATATCCGTTATGTTCCGGTTAGTGGTGCAGAATGTCTTCAACCTCCGAAAAATAAGTGCCTCAAGAATTTTGCTCATCCAAGTCAAATATGATCTTATTTCAATTCCAAATACTTTTTCAATTTTTAAATTTTAAAAGAAAATCTGATGGCTATCCTTTAAATTTGCTATATCCAAATTCTTCATCCGCTGATCCTTAAGTTATCTGAAGTTTTTTCGTCGATTTTTTAAGGCAAGCTTCTTCTTCCAACAATAGTGATGTTGAGCATACCACTTTAGTTGTATGAATGCTTGCAATTAGACCTCCTTATCCTTAATTGATATAAGCTTATAGTCAGTAACTTGTGGGTGGCCGTGGCGCGATAGTTGTGTGTTCGCCTGTCAACCTCATGGTCACAGGTTCGATACATGCCGTAGTCTATGTCTTCTTATTTTTCCATTAAAAACCAATTCTAAAAATAAATGTCATACAATGAGTTGCTGGTTTACTCATTACATGCTGTTAAGATATAGAACTAACAACATGTGATTGAGTAAAACTAGTATACCGATAAAATATGACAAAGAATAAAAAAATTAATGCGAATTATATGGGACATAGATAAATAAGACACGAAATTTCTCCGCATTAGTTCAGCCGCCATCCCTGGAGATAAAATCTGAGACAACAACCACCTACAGTCTCCGAATATCGCGCCACACATCTTTCCTATCATTCTTTATCTTCCTTAACCTCACCCTCACGCCAGCGTTATGTTGAAACATTAAAAGGGTATTCATAATCCCTTGAGCGCGTGTAGATTATAGAAAAAAAAACTAAAAATTCTGGAAAGACTCTTTTTTATCCCTATACATTTGTATATAAAAGAGGATTTAAGACTGTCTCAAACTATAGGCCTATTACTCGTACAAAGCTTTCCTGCATACCCAAATCATTCCAAATTAGTATTTATGACACTATTCCCCTTCATTGCAAACCTATCTTCACCAATAATCAACACGGATTTCTTAGTGGTAGATCTAACTGAATTCTATAGAATACCATTTTGTGCTCTTGAAGCTGACTGTGAAGTCGACGCACTAGCAATCGACTTCAGTAAAGCTCTTGACAAAATCTCCCATAAAGTAATTATTTTTAAACTAAAAGCTTGTTCAATTCTTGGCTTGGGACTTATTGAAATGATCGTCAGTATACAATTTTATTTAGATCGTGCACTTCTAATCCTTTCAGCTCGATATCAGGCGTCCCATAAGGACGTCATTTATGTCTTTTTACTATTAATGACGTCGATCTCATTCTTTTGGAATCTGAGCTTCAGATTTAACAACTGTCAAACTTCAAGAAAGGGCGAAATTTTGTATCAAAGTAAGCAAACGCAATTTGGGTAATTTGTATTTAAAACGTCTTCCGGATGGACAGAAAGTAGTGATAAACATAACTGAATGACCACTCAAGATATTACCAAAAACTAACTAAAAAAATTTAAAAAATAGAGAAAAACAACACGCAACAAAAAGAACAGTTCATAAAATTAAAATGGTCTATAAAATAAAATGAGAAATCACTGGAGAATTCCAGGAAATAAATATTAAAACTGTCCACTTCTCCATTATGTGTGTTTTTTTTTCTGCGTTTCTTTCTGTATTGAGGTTTGTCTTTAATTTTCTATACGAAGATTTCATTCTTCGACACAAATAATGAACTTATTCCTCGAGTTAAATATTTTGTTCGACCCCATCAATAAGCCCAGGAAACAGCAGACAAAACTTGACAGATTGGAGTTTTGACAGTTTTTACAACAGTTACACACAGACATTTATATACATAGTTCACAACTATTTTAATCCTTAAATTATTCTTCTCCACTTTGACAATCTTTGTAGTAATATGTCAGAGTTAACAAACAGCATTGTGTGAACACTTGTCCAAATTTTTACGAATTCGTACGAATTCACAAGATAAAAAAATAGATCTAGATATATTAAAGGTTATATATTCCGAGTTTTCATTTTCTTTCAAGTTCATGCAGGTGTCAAAACTCAGAGACACTTTCATTTTGCATGTCACATTTGGGTAGAGAGACATATGGGCCAAACTGCTAGTTGCAATATCTGTTAACCCTACTTATAAATAACAGTTATCAGTACCTGAAATAAACAATTATGGATCAAAAATTACCAGTAAAATAACAATTTTAATAAACTATTTTCCATTAAAAATTTAAAATCTATATATCGCTATTCGGATCAATCAAAAATGTCGATTGAACTAATTGCTTTATTTTCTTTCTTAGTTTTCACATTAGTTTATATTTTTTTTTAAAAAGCTTAAAGCCTTATTGGCTTTTGTTAGAAGTACCTATTAGGCATAATATTAAGTTGTCCAAGATTCATTTAGTTGCATTTGCCAACAATTTGTTGGGGGTGGCCGTGGCGCGATAGTTGTGTGCTCGCCTGTCAACCTCGTGGTCGCAGGTTTGATTCCTGCCGTTGTTTATGTCTTCTGATATTCCATTAAAAACCAATTCTAAGAATTGTCATAAAATGAGTTACTGGTTTTCTCATTACATGCTGTTCAGACATAACACCACCAACATGAGATTGGCTAAGCTAGTATATACATAAAATATGGCACGAAAATAAATATAATAATGTGAATTACAAGAAACATAAATAAATAAGGCAAGGTAATTCTCTCCGCATTAGCTCAGACGCCATCCCTGGAGATAAATCTGAGACAACAACCAGCTCTAGTCTCAGAACATCGCGCCACACATCTTCCCTATCCTTCTTTCTCTTCTTTCACCGGATGCCCGCGCTGTGCTAAAAACATATAAAGGGTATTCATAATCCCTTGAACGCGTGCAAAATTATAAAAATAAAATGCCCAACTGGATCGCACGAACTTGCTCTTATGTTCGATTACATCGTATGCAAAAGATTTCTATTAAAAATCTAAATATATTTTTAAGGTCATTTTTAACTCAATTTTGTATATGCATATACAAAATTTCATTAATTTTGTTCTAAAATAAATTGGTATGACAATATTAAATATTTAATAATATAAACTTAATAACAAAAGATTAAATCTGTTTAATTAAAGAAAAAATAATTCAAAATTCTGAAATAAATACTTAAACTAATTTGAGCTCAAAAAAAAGTACGCCATTTTATTTCTTGATAAATTTGAAATTATGAAAAAAAAAATTTAATCTGTGGAGCGGTTTTTGAGAAAAAAAGGTTTTTTTTTTTAAATTTTTTTTTTCTAAACGGATGCGCGTACTAAAGGGGTTTTGACTACCCTTAAAATGAACAAGCACAGTGCGAGCGTTAGGAAAGTAGGGAAGGATGCAAGAGGAGATACCGATGCACATTGGTTTTGAATTTCTGAATATCAAAATGGGAGGGGAAAATAGAGCCGGGTAAATTATACCACATTCGCGTTGTACGACTAAAGAAAGAATCTCTGTACTTGACAGTACGTCCGAAGTTGGGCTCAAGGGTAAACTGATGAGCATTCATAGAAGCGCGAGTATTACGGTTGAAAAATTTAAGGGGAGGAATGCAACTGGCTATTTCGCTGGAACAGTGTTTATAAAAATAGCGATAAAATAACGAAATACATGAAACATTTCGACGATGTTCGAGAGATGTAAATGTTTACACTATAGTTCTATCGCCAATCATTCTTAGAGCTCTATTTTGAATTCTATCCAAAAGATTCAAATGAGTTTTGGGAGCTCCTGCCCAAATGTGCGAGTTATAATCCAGCTTTGGACGAATGAAGGCCTTATAGATTACAGCCAGATCAGACGGGGAGAAGAATTTCTTGCACCTTCGAAGAAAGCCCAAACACTTTGCAGCGTTTTTGGCGACATCAAATATGTGTTCATTCCACAAGAGTTGGTCTGTGATGCACATGCCGAGGACTGAAAGCTGATCGGTTTCTTCAATGCTAGTGCCGCTCATGGATAGCGGCATGGGGGATGGGTTCTGCTTTAACGACAGAAGACAGCACTGATTTTTTGAAGCATTAAATTCTTAAATTCTACACGGTTTTTAATTCCCCATTGGACAATGCTGTCAAGATCAGTTGCACATCCGAAAAACAAGGAGGTGCATCTAAAAACGAATATGAAAAGCTGAGAGTACTATCGTCAGCAAAACAATTAAGTGGATTAGAAGTTCCAGATAAGAGATCATTAATAAAAATGAGAAAGAGGGTCGGAGACAATACGGAGCCCTGGGGCGCACCAGCATTTATTTTGTGAATATCAGACTTGAAACCGTCCAATACAACTGGTATTGAGCGGTCCGAAAGGTAATTTCTAATCCAACGAAGAAGACATTCATCGATACCAAATGCACGCATTTTGCGATAGGAGAGCTTGATGCCAAACTCTATCAAATGCTTTGGAAATATCAAGTGCAATAATCTTCCTTTCTCCAAAACGATGTAAAGATTTGTGCCACTGTTCGGTGAGATATACCATCAGATCACCAGTGGACCTATTGCTATGAAAGCCATACTGCCGGTCATTAAGGAGCTTTCGTTCTTCAAGATATTTCTTGAGCTGATAATTAATCAGCGTTTCCATGACCTTGGAAAGAAGGGACGTAAGTGCAATTGGACGGTAATTAGATGGTGAAGAAGATGCGCCTTTTTTAGGAACAGGCTAGACAAATGTTGTTTTCCATCCACTCGGAAAGAGACCTGTAGAGTAGGACAGATAGAAAAGCTTACGCAATGGTTTTGCCAGCGTTGAAGAACACCTCTTCAGAACGATGGGAGGGATACTATCCGGGCCAGCGGATTTGTTTATGTCAAGATCTTATATATATATTTAAAAAAAAAATTCAAAAACGCCAATTCATAGGTATTCAGAAAATACAAATAAATATAATTTTTGAAAAAAAATTAATGAGCAGTTTTCGAATAATGATTTTAAAAATAAAAAAAAATATTAATTAAAAATATTGGTACGCGGTATAATTTGGGCAACCTAAACCTATATTTTTGTGAAATTTCGGAATAATCGGTTAAGCCATTTATGAGATATTCGAAAGCAAAAAAAAAAACGGTCCTATGGAAAGTACCGTTTTTAAACATTTTTCTATTTTTTTCAACTATATGATCGGTAGTAGCTATAATCAAAATCGTTAGAGCCTTTTCCGAGAAAAATAGGTTTGAGCGTAACGGTTATATGGCAGGTACCATTATTTTTTGAGCTAAAAAAAATTTCAATTTCCCCTCTGTACAATACCTAAAAAACTCGATTGACAAAGTTTGAAGCAATTCGGCCCACCCGTTTGGGCTGTAGGTGTCTATACATAAATACAGACAGACTGACAGACAGAATTTTTAGACCATCTTTTTTCGTCTTAGCTATCATCGTAATGTCATGTTTAATTGTTATCTCACAACTTTTTTTTTCGGCGAATGCATAACTTGCCTTATAGTACCTATCGCAAGTAAAAAAATAAAAAATAGGGAATATCTTTAAGGTACCTGTATTTTTTTTTTTTTTTTTAAGAATATCGCTAAACTAATAAACTTTATATACCAACGAGTGGTGATGTTTATTTTCGAATTTAGAGTTTCAATTTATTTCATATTGATTCTACCTGATTATTTTTTAGGATTTTGAATTTATATCACTAATAAGCAATTTAAACCAAATAAACGAAATCACTAATGAAATTTAAATAACTTTTTTTTAACGATTTCCACCTTATACGGGAACCAAGAATTACCAAAATCAAGATTAAGCAAAATATGAAATTAGTAAATACCAATTTAATAATAAAATCAGATTTTGAGGTAAGAAAAATCAGTAATCAAAGTTAAATATCTTTTTATTAATGTCAATAGATTATCAAGATAAAAATTTAGAATTTTTAAATCTTATTTCAATAACATGTATTTTCGATCTGCTAATATCCGATACTAAATTACTCTAACTGAAATATCGACCCATCCCTATTTGTATGTGGATCTGGCAAAAATCAGAGCGCCTGTATCAAATCTCCGAAGTTTTGACAACAACGCGCAATATAATACCTTCAAATATGTGTACTGTGTGTTAGACCTATCCTTTAATATAATTCCCAAGCACATTCAACGTATTGAAGCTGTCCAACGAACACTTATCAGATTTGCTTAACGCGGCTGGCATGACTCGTACAATTTAACCCCTTACGTAAGCTGTTTGAAACTGATAAATATTCATACCTTGAATAAACATCACGATGATGCAGATATAATTAGTTGAAATTAATATTAACACCGACCGATGTATTAATGCTTTTTTTTTGAAAAATAATAGCACGTTCAGAAATGGTTTAAAAATTCAATTTATTATAAATTCAAAACACCTTCATTGTTTTGAAAATTGTAGCAATGTTTTTATCATTATTTTGTTTCCCTGTTTCGTGTATTAGAGCTACATACATCGCACTAAGCGGGAACTTTATAAGCATGAGTTCATTGACAAAAGTTTTCAAATTTTTTTAAGTCAATGTTTTGAATTTTAATATCGATGGTGCGATGTTCCACATGCTTCAATATAGATGTTGAAACATCGATTTTTTTTCTAACATTGATTTTTTGCTAACATCGATGAATATCGCCCATCCCTACATTTTCATGTCATTGTTTGTTTTTTCCCGCCTTAAACATAAGCTCACCATAAAATTCGGAATCAAGAATCAAGTGTTAACTTGTTCGATTCAAATCCCGGATCGGAGAGTTCTTACGGATTACCAATCGAAAAGGACGTATAAACTAATTTTTCTTGATGATTTTTCAAAAAGTAGTTTTGATAAAAATGAAGCCATAGCACATTGTAAATGAAATTTTGTCCAAGAGCGCTTTTAAAAATTAGTCATAATTGTAAAATTATTTGATTAGTTTGTTATATACTTAAACCAAATATAAATATTTGTTCACTTATTTATATTGCTTGTATTTGCTTGTTTTTTTTTAATTAATTTTTATTTCATTTTAACTTATAAGTATCTTAAAGCTAGACAAAAATGTTTAAAACTAGCCTAATTATCAATAACTTCCAACTAATTTACTGGCCCTTTACGGGCGCTCTAAACTAAACTTTATCTCTTAGAACGAATGTTTTTCGACCTAAAAACTATTTTAATTAAATCTAGTTTTTTTTTTTTTTACTTATAAACTAAACCTTAATATATATTAAAAATAATTAAAACTAAATAAGACTAACTTATACTAACCAACAACCCAAGCCACCTAAAATACCTAATAATACTTAAAACTACTTAAAAACTAGAACTAGCGACAGCAGCATTTTTTTCGTTTTTTAATTTTTTTTGTTTATTTTTTATATGCATGCAGACACACACCAACATGCAACCCACCCATACATGTACATACGCACATACATATAGGTACGTACGCACATACATGTACAGACACGCAGTTACATGCACTTATGCCCCCGCCCCGCATACATACATATTTTTAATTTTTTTTTGGTGCCACCCTGACTGTTCCCTATACCTAATTGCCCTAAATCTATGTAAGTCGGCCAAGATATAATATCTTCATCGACTTTAAATATCACGATGCTGTTCAGAGAGTCACCAGAACTGGTTCTCCTGTTTCGCCCTATCCCTCCGGTCCCGATCGGACTCAGTCCTACTGAACCGAAGGCGCTCTTCTCCACCTTGAGCGATGACGTCTCGACCATAAAGGAGTCACCTATCTACAGTTTTACGGCTGACGTGGTAGATAAGCGGAACCGCCATTCTATCATTTATCAGCCCTCGACTGTCTAAATAGAGGAATGCCTCGGGAGGGATGTAACCACTTAACCGCGCACTCTCAAAATATTCGTTATTGGGGTAATAAGCCCCAAAAATTAAGCTGTTAGTTGAGGACATCGCTCTTGCAACGTAACCCCGAACAGCTTAAACAAAAAATTATTATTCTGTTTATGTTGGCTCCGTTGTATAGAACCTGGTAGGATTAATATCTTGTGTACTCCGACTCTGGTGTTCTGTGTAATCCAAGGCAACGTCTAAGACATTGCCTCTCAAACACCCGAATCTTTTCCATTTGAGATGGGGCAACGTTAAACCACACCGGGCATCCGTAGGCAATCATCGGCCTGATGAGGGCCATGTAGCAAATCACCTTTACCCTGCTGTCAAGACGGCCGCTATAAAACAGTCGTTTTTTCAAGGCAAAGGCTCCCCTAGCCCTGGCCAAAGCAGCACCTATATGTCTGTCGAAATACAGGTACTGATCCAACCAGATGCCAAGGTACTTTACTACACTTTTACTCGCCAGTGGATGTCCATGTGGCCCTACGATCACCAGCTTGCGCCAGTTCTTTCTCGTATCCCTTGAGGCGCTAGACAACGGAGTCCTAAACAAAATAGTTTCTGATTTCTGGAAGTTGATTTTCAACTTCCAGTCATCACAATATCGCTGAATCTTGTCGAAGTCACTCTGCAAGAGATTTTTGATGACCTCAACTGTATGAGCTGTTCCGTACGCAATTAGATCGTCGGCGTACGCAATTGCCCGAGTTAAACTACCTATCAGATCGCTGGTGTAAATGCTGAATAGAATCGGCGAGTTAACCGCTCCCTGCTGAAGACCATTTTTAATATTAAAAATTGCGGTAGAAGTTACATTGCCACTCTTGACAACAAACTTTCTACCATTTAGCATGTCATAAAGCATATACAATAGAGGTTTACTTATACCTAGTCTGGTTAGCTTTAGATAGAGACCTTCTAACCATACGGTGTCGAAGGCCTTCTCCAAATCAACCAGACAGGCACCCGTACACTGCTTTTTAGTTTTGTTCCATTGGATATCAGAAACTAGTTTAGACGCGGCATGAATTGTGTCATGTCCCGCCTTAAAACCGAACTGATTATCCGGGATGATAGTTTTGTTCTCCGCCCATTTGAACAGGGCTCTATTAATAACCTTGTATTTGCTTGTTATTTCATATTAATGGTATTCATGCACCCGGATAATTTTCTACGTTAAACAATCTTGTCGTACATGGACTCTTAACAGCTAAAAATCATTCAATAACGGTTTAATTCAACCATTTTAACCTCTATTAAATCCACCTCAAAGTATTTTTATTGAACATAAAACTTAAGGAGAGAGCTTTCTCCCCTTTTGACGGCATTGCAAGTTGTACTTTTACAACTTTTTATGCTATTCTACCACACAGTGACTTGTGACATCAGACATAACAAAAACTTTCCTAAAAGGCGGAAGTAAAAAAGCTACTGATAGAATCAGTTGGCCTTGAGATAGAATCAAGGGTGTTTGTTGGCGTAGCTACAAATACCGCTAAAATAATTGTTCGAGTTTTGCGAGTTTTTGTTTGCGATGTTAGCGTCTTGTAATGATTTTATTAGTCTTAGATGTGAAAAACGTGTTAATCAAATTAGTAAAAAGAAAATACTTATATATTACTGTTGATCCATCGACTAACCAAAAGTCAACAAAAATTAAAGTGCTATTTAGTTGCTTTTGACATTTGCTTCCATAATACTCGTAAAAAGTACAAAAGCTTTACCTGCATAAGTTATAGACAAAATTAAGTATATTTTATTTTAGTTATTGCAAATGTTTTTTTTAATTAAAAAATATCTATTAAATAACAAAAGTGTGTATCGTGCTGAGCATTGCACATTGTTTTGTTAATACCTACTACATCCTTAATTATTTTGTTAAAATTCAAGTGGTGTGCCTTCCAAGAAAATTGAAAAATAAAAATAAATAAATCAATGGCTCTTATCAGGTGTTGCTTTGAACCTGTGGAACTTCCGGAATTCCTGGATACGTTTGTACAAAAATGTACAGATCCAGGATGTAAGTAATGTATAATTACAAAGTAGATATCATACCATGAGTAGCAACATGAATAAATTCATATATACATATATATGTATAGCTACATGTAGGCTTCTTATAACCTGATATAATTCAAATATCAATATTATTACGATTAAATATTTTAAATCCATTATGACTGAGGACATCACAAATATATTGACTAACCAAACATTTTTTTTTTTGAAATGTGACCACATTATTTTTAAGGGAATAAGAAATGATTTATTTTATAGCAACATTTTATTTAATAGAACGAAACACTCATAAAAAATCCTAGAACGTTTAGGTGTAGGTATATTATACAGTGGTGGTCCAGTATAAAGAATAATATAATGTCCAGAGTCAATTTGTTATATCGAATATTCGTTATATCGAATACGTTTTTTCCATACAAATCTAACTTCATTGACATATACTCATTCCTTCCTATACATATTAGGAATAGACTTATTAAGTTTGTTTAAATTATGTAAGACTTCAAGACTTGCAAAACAGTTTTTTTCGATTGAAAATTGTGTTTACCTCTGGGGAAATATTTTTCATAAGAGCCAACCGTATTTTCTATAAGGATCATATTATCGTCTTGATTATTGAGGGGTGACAGTGGAATATCATCCTACTCATCAAACTCCTCATCCGAACTTGGAGATAAAATGTTCTTCTAGCACTTGCGAGGCACAACCGCTGATACTTTTGGCCATGAGAAGACAATGAGTGATACAGCATCGTAAAGATTAAGATCATTTATAGCATTGATTATGCCCATTCCGGAATTCACAATTTTGGTAAACAAGATGTGTCTATAAAAGAGCTTAGTCATAGAAATGGCATTTTGATCCATGGGCTGGATTAAAGGTGTAACATTTGAGCATATGTATACATACACTAAGACGAATACGTAGGATATAACAAAGCAAGCGAAAAAACACTTGAGTAATATAAAATGTGTGTAACTTCCAATATTATCGTAAACATACATAGAAGTATAGATATTAACACATTCACAGTCAAGAGTTTCTTTCAAAATTTGTTGTTTTAAAAAATTTTGTTTTTAATTTACTGATATTCGTTATTTGTTCGTTATACAGAATACCTAATGGAAATGTATTCGTAATATCGATCATTCGTTATATCGGAATACGTTATACTGGACCACCACTGTGGTCGATTTGGGTAGGACTGTGATATATGTAGGCACTATAGGACAAGTTTTGCATTTGGTAAAAAGAAGAGTGTGTGTACTTTACTTATGTACTCGCGCCAGAAGTAAAAACTTCCCTAATTTGAAACAATTTTTCCTTTCGCAATTCTAAGTCATTTACAATACAACACATTTCAATTTCATAGAAATCGATCAAAGATATACTAAATTGTCATTTTTTGATACCGGCATCGTATACTTTCATAAATAAATAACGACATCATCTTCCTATTGTAGAAACGTCAGCATCGTTCGAACTTTTATTCATGGTGCAGCAATTTTACATTACATTACACATTATACTACTCCGTATATATAAATCTACGAAGTATTTAAACTGGCAACGATACCATCGACTTAAACATTACAAACTTTAATACATCAGAGAAAGCATTACAAAGAAAACATTACTGTTCACGTTTTTTACTTGGAATATACATAGGTACTATATTAAGTTTTGCATTTGAATAAAAAATCGAACTCGAGATTTTAATCAAGCTTGATATTACCATGATAGAAAACAGCAAAAAAGTGGGCCCAGCAATTCTGTCTGTCTGTCTGTCTGTACTACGCTCTATGTACAGCCTAAACGGCTGAAGCGATTTTCTTTAAACTTGGTATTTAAGCGTTTTAGGTGATTGTCTAAAATTGATTTTGGAGTCGTTTTTAGGGGTCAAAACTAACGGTACCTGCCATTTAATTTTTCCTACCATCTTAATTCTGTCCAAAACAGCTCTAACGATTTTGATAAAAAAAAATATGTAAACTCCTAGTTATAGTCTACGTTTTGGTTAAACATTATTTTTTACATATTTTGTTGTTAACGGTATACTTTGTATTACAACCCTTTTTTTGATTTTCGACTATCTCAGGGATTGCGATCAAGATTGTTGTGTTGGAGGTCTTTTAAATTCAAAATAATACTGTATTCTAAAATTTTCAAAATATATTTGTTTTGGATTTTTGAAAAAAAAAAAAATATTTTCTGTTTGTTTTTGCAAATTCATTAAGTATTTTGAAAGGGAATTTTTGAAATTCAGTTTTAAGATTTATATTATTAAATACATAAAATTGTTATACTAAAAATTTTGTTTAGAAAAAAATTTACGAAATTTTGTATGAGTATACAAAATTAAGTAAAAAATACTAAAAACATATTGAGCTATTTCTAATAAAAATTTTGTGCTTAAAATATGTGATCGAATATAAGAGCAAGTACGTGCGATTAAGTCGTAAATTTCCTTTTTCTTTTAATAGCATGTCGTGTAGGCGGTTGTAAGTATTTGGCCACAAAAAAAAGTTTTACTTCAAAGAAATCTAACTCGATATTTTAATCAAACTTGACAATGATGGAGAACAACAAAAAAGTGGGTCCCGACATCCGTGTGTCTGTTTGCATGTAGACCGATCTAAAATGTAAAATCTTAACGGCTGAAACGATTTTCTTTAAACTTAATATTTAAGCAATTTAGATGATTATCTCAAATAGATTTTTGAATCGTTTTTTAGCCCCAAAACTAGCCGTACCTGTCAATTTTGTCTACCATATTACCATCTACCTGCCATACAATTTTACTTGCGGTTGTGATTATAGGGACTATTATAATGCACGTTGCATATGCATTCGTAAAAAAATCTAACAATTAAACACGGCATTACGATCATAGAGAAGCTTTAAAAAGTGATCGACCAAAAAAGTCTGTCTGTCTGTCAGTATGTCCGTCTACATGTATAACGAGCTGCAGCCTAAGCAGGTTAATCGATTTTCTTGAAATTTGGTAAGAGCGATTCCTTTGGAATCTAACGGTACCTGCCATACAACCGTTAAGGCAAAGCTTATTTTTCTGGAAAACGGCTCCCAAGATCTTTATAAATTTTTGTTTGTTTTCATACAACGTTTTTTATTTTTTATTTTTGACTTTCTCGGTAACGAATCTTTGGATGTCTGTCAAATTGTATATTTAAGAAGATCTAAGTAGCCAAATTAATTCTGAATATCAACATTTTGAATAAGTTTTTTCAATTGTAATTTTTGATTTTTTCTTGAAAAGTCTATGTTTTTAAAACTGACCAAAACAATTATTTTAAATCTTATAATCACATGTATATTAATAAACTCTTAAAAAAATAATATCTACTAACATTTCAAAAAAAAAAAAAAAAAAACACTAAAAATAAAAAAAAAAGGTTTCATCGAAATCCGTCCTACAATTTCGAGATACTTTTTATAAAACTTTCTTAGATTCGTGGCATCTAAATTTATTCTTGTTTTTTTTTCGAAAATCCGATTAAAGTTATGGGTTTGGCAGTTTTTTTTAAGTTTAAAAAACGATTTTTACCCCAACAAATATTTTTTTGATATTTCATATTTGTGTAAGAAGGCCACTTTTTTGCTTTAAATTATATCTATAATATTTTTGCATACGTCAATGAATAGCTAAATTTGTACTATGTAGGTCCTCATACCCACCTCTTTCACTTTCATTATGTTGGTATGTACTTATTTATATACGATTTGTCTGATGTCTTGAATTGCCTCTTACCTGGGTGGGGGGTAGCAATGACAATTAAACAATCTGTTTGGCTTTCGAAATATAAGTGATTTTATTATAAATTTGTAAGACTATTTATACTAATTAACATAGATGCAATTCGGCAATTATTTTTGTGGGAAAATAAATGCAATAGGAGACTGATAAGTCTTCATTTCTAGTCCACAAAAAAACTCCCCAGTCCCCACTCTAATATTGACTACCTTACCAACTCTCTCTATTTCTCTGTCCATAAAAAAATATCCATTCTCGTTTTCCTTTTAAATGCGTACACATAAAAGGTGTTAGAGTGTGTGAGACATTCAGTTTTTTTGGATTCCAAAGTGATTCCTAAGTGAAGTGCGAAATTTGGGTCCGTGATTTTGCTTGAAGGGGTTATACAATTCAACTCGAAGCCGAAGGTCGAGAACCGAGGAATCGGAATCAGAACTAAAGAAAAAGAGAAACACACATAGCCAAAAACTCTAGGCGTTAATAATTGTTTGTTTGCGTATACATACACTCCTCGCCAATTTAGGGACACCCTTAGGTCTGTGTTCTGCCATTCATTGCTCCTAAATCAAGCATGCTGTACTCTGTTCAATTTATATATTCAGTACAGGCCTTATGGGAGAGGTTCTTCAAAAACATTTGTGACTGTCGCTGAAATTCCCATTGAAAATAAACACCGATTTACACACAAATTATGTTTGCAATCTTGTTAAAACCAATGTATATCCCATCATGACCAAACTACCGCACATCCAAGTACACTACACACTGCTACTTGTGTGCCTTCTCCATGCACTCAACCCTCGTTGTGTGCTTTTAAAATAAACTTATTGAATCAGAGTTACCACTGCTGCGTTTGTGGTAATTTAGTATGCTAACTTATTGGCATCTCAAACAGTTAGAGTGAAAGGCAAATATCCTATCTTCCCTGTACTGAAAATTTAATTAAACAGAGTTACCCCCAGTTTCACAGTGCGAGTTTCACTTTTGGCTTAAACTTGAGACCAACAATTTATTCTCTTTCACAGTTTCGTTTAAACCTTGAACTGAGTATAATTTGTAGTTTAAGTTAACCGAGATTATTCTGCCGTTTAAACTTTAATTCAGCGTATGTATTGTTTTTAAATCAAAAATATAAACTCAGTTTAAGGTTCAGCTGATCTTAAGTTTAAACTCCCACTGTAAAACTGTGGGTTAGGGACTTAATTTTTTTTTTAATAAAAGTTCATTTAATTGTTATTATTTTACCAACAGAAAAGTTGAATGCTATTGCTTTAAGTATTAACAAAAAATTATTTGCTGAAAACCGTTATAATGCGGAGTCCAAATTTTGCGCCACTTGAATAGGACACTTTTATGAAAAAAAAACATTTAGAGAATTTTGATTCGTTTTATTTCAAACATTACTTAAATTTAATAAACATTAAATGTATTGTTTTTAAATCAAAAATATAAACTCAGTTTAAGGTTCAGCTGATCTTAAGTTTAAACTCCCACTGTAAAACTGTGGGTTAGGGACTTAATTTTTTTTTTAATAAAAGTTCATTTAATTGTTATTATTTTACCAACAGAAAAGTTGAATGCTATTGCTTTAAGTATTAACAAAAAATTATTTGCTGAAAACCGTTATAATGCGGGGTCCAAATTTTGCGCCACTTGAATAGGACACTTTTATGAAAAAAAAACATTTAGAGAATTTTGATTCGTTTTATTTCAAACATTACTTAAATTTAATAAACATTAAATGTATTGTTTTTAAATCAAAAATATAAACTCAGTTTAAGGTTCAGCTGATCTTAAGTTTAAACTCCCACTGTAAAACTGTGGGTTAGGGACTGAATTTTTTTTTAAATAAAAGTTCATTTAATTGTTATTATTTTACCAACAGAAAAGTTGAATGCTATTGCTTTAAGTATTAACAAAAAATTATTTGCTGAAAACCGTTATAATGCGGGGTCCAAATTTTGCGCCACTTGAATAGGACACTTTTATGAAAAAAAAAACATTTAGAGAATTTTGATTCGTTTTATTTCAAACATTACTTAAATTTAATAAACATTACTTAAATTAAATAATTTTTAATTAAAAATTTAATAGTGTGTTGAGCCACCTTTCTGCTCCAGAACTTCACACATCCGGTTTGGAAGGGATGCATACAAATTGGCCAAATAATTTGGAGAAATCGGGTTCCAAGCTAAATGGATGGCTTGGGTGTCATCCATCCCCAAACACTTTCAATTCTGTTTAAATCCGGTGAGTAGACCGGCATACTTAATAGTTCCACATTTGGGTACTCTGTATACGTTTCAACTACCCGCGCTGTATGTATTGGCGCATTATCGTTTTGACAAGTCCACGGCAAAGGTCCCAAAAGGGTATGAAAGAATAGAAAGGCCTCTTTTAATATACCATTTTAAGTCAATGCATTCATTGTGGTGGACAAAATCTGAAAGTGCCATAAGAGGAAATAGCCGCCCGCACCATCACAACTCTAACTCTTCTATATGCAGCCGGTCCAAATAATGAGTTTCTTTGCGGAGGTCATAAAAATAATAGCTATAGCCATCGGGGCCTTCCAAATTAATTTTTTTTTTCGTCGGAGAAGACCACGCGGTGACACTCCGAAGTCCAGGTCACATGTGCTCGACAAATACTGAGGTGTTGCTATTTTCGAACCGGCTAAGGGGGTGGTTTCTTCTTGATTTTCAGTCTTTTTATAAGCTTAGCTTTTGAAATAACACGACGAATAGTTGTGAGACTTCCCTTGGTACCACATTTTTCCCTGATTTTTGTTATAGAGTCGTGAGAATTCGACGGCTTTCTTAATAGTATTGAAGAAAACGCAAATAATAATTTAATATTATTTTTGTTTTTATGGACTGAGTGTGTGGATAAGTCAAATTGAATTCACATAATTAAAATCCATTTAAATATACATTTTCGTAGATACGTACCTATGTAACCATTCCTTGAATCCTTTAGACAATTTATTATTTATTATACTACGAACCAAGGTAATCTTACCTACATCGGCTTTAAACCTAGATAATGCTAACCAAACTATGAACCTACTTTTATCTTCAGTTGTTAGCTAGAAGAGAAAGTAAAAATCGATCCATTGGTGCATCTTATTTCATTATTTTCTGTACAGCAAATATATGAAATAAGTTATTTTAAAACTCGGATGCAAGTAATAAAATTTTCTTTATTTATTTTTTTAATTAAGTTGAAACTTAGCACATTTACTTGCACTCAATCTTTTAATTTTTGTAGGGTTGGCCTAAGTACACAAAGTCCTGTGGCAAAAATCCGTCACTTTAAAGAAAATATATGGAAAAATTCAATTTTTGTAAGTCCCCTTTCACACAGGGAAACCAGTTGCTGGAGATTTTTTTGACGTTTTCCTTTAATTGCCTTGTACCTTTCACACGAAGAAACTGGCACCAAGAAACTGAGGAGGAAACTGGGAAGATTTTGTTGGTCTAATTGGAATGCAAAGCAAAACGTCAAAAAAATCTCTTCAAATCGTTGACCGGGGAGATTTCTCTCATTCCCCTTACTTCTTGCCCTTCTCGCCGGCAAACTCTCAGTTGCCGGCAACTCAGTTTCCTTGTGTGAAAGGGGACTAACAAACTTAACGTTTATTAAATTGCTTTTAGACCACTCAGAGCCTGATATAGTCTAAGTCCCCTTTCACACAGGGAAACCAGTTGCTGGAGATTTTTTTGACGTTTTCCTTTAATTGCCTTGTAGCTTTCACATGAAGAAACTGGCACCGAGAAACTGAGGTGGAAACTGGGAAGATTTTGTTGGTCTAATTGGAATGCAAAGCAAAACGTCAAAAAAATCTCTTCAAATCGTTGATCGGGGAGATTTTTTTCATTCCCGGTACTTCTTGCCCTTCTCGTCAACACACTCCCAGTTGCCGGCAACTCAGTTTCCTTGTGTGAAAGGGGACTAACCAAAAAAAGAATCTCTACACTTTAACGGCACGCCCAAATTTGGCACCTAGGGTAACTGGCTGAACAGAATTGACGCGCGAGCTTTCGCGCTTATCAGCCGCCGTTGCGAGAAGCGACGCTTCCAAAAAAATGTAATAAATAAATATAAAAATAAATAAAATAAAAAGCTCTTCGATCAACAACTTGTGTGGATGCAACAACCAACAAGATGTTTTTTTTCAATCTGTCAAACGACGCACGGAAAAACGGAATAAGTTAAAAGTTAACCAATGCCTAGCGTCGCGATTCGCGGCTGCGGCTCCATTGTATTCAATCAAACGAGTTTCTATGCATTTCAACTTTCACAAAGCGTTTTTTGAAGTGCCGCGAGATTGACCGCGTCCATGCTATTAAGCCAGTTAATTGGTTCGCTTACATAGACGCTCGAGTCTTAAAATTGCTAATAAGGGGATAGGAATATTACATGCTATATATCAGTACATCTACTAAATCTATTATATAATGTACGTACTTGCTCTTATATTCTTTCTTAGTAGGAATAACTAAAGGTATTTTTAAAGTCGTTTTTAGCTTTGTTAAATAAATGTTTGAATTATAATAAATAAATAAAGGAAGTCTACCTTCTATGAAAATAAAATAAATTAGAAGGGCTTATTGCTAGGGAACTAAAATTAAATTACACTATGACAGGTTTTGGCAATGCAATCACTTTGATGGTAAAAGTCTAACATTATCGGCCTAAAGTGTTATTTGTTTCTTATTATTTATAATTAGTTTGAAATTTTCTTAGTTTTTTTGCAAATTTTAGCTACAAACCACTAGGTTCGTTCGTTGAAGTTTACCCTATGGTCGACAAAGGTGTTTAGGTCCTCACAAATCTAATATTTCAGAAACGAAAATTATGTCTTTTAATAATTAAATACGTTTAAATTTAATTTATTAGCGAATTTGCGTTCGCCCTATACGGAATCCACAACTTCAAAATTTACTATTACGCAAAAGCGTATGGAAATAAATTTAAGTATTCTTTTAATTTCCATTTTAAATCAAATTGCATAAACAACGATAATTCACAATAAAATAAATGATTCAGATTAGGGATAAGCGATGTTCATCGATCTTAACCAAACTTTGATTGTAAAATAAAAAAAATCGATGCTTATATCGATTCGATAAATATTAACATCGATAATGAGTATTCGATGTTACAAGGATGTTATTTCATCCCTACTTCAGATCTCATATGTGACTTTGACAGTAATTTATTCATTTACCTCAACTTTCTCCAGCTAAAAACCCAGATCAACTTCAGAGCGATGTCTGGGCTACCCCACGTTTCAAAGAACTCAGATTATTTTTACCAGGGTGACTTCGGGTTTTTCTATTTCTATTTTTTATACTACTCCGTAGATAAATCTACGAAGTAGAGACATTGAAGCACTGGCAACTAGACCGGTGGCTTTAAACATTACATACATTAATACAACAGAGAGAGACGGAGAAAGGAAGAACACAAAACAGAAGAAACACATGTAAACAACAGCACGTGATTGGTTTCCGACGGTCCCCGATCGAAGTACTAGCCACGAGCAACGATGCTTGATTTCGCTGATCTATGGGAGGCGATGCTTTCATCGGAGGCAAGGCCGTTGACGATTTCGGTTTTTTTTTTCCAAAAAAATGCTTTGAGCGACCCTACGGCGACTATATGGCTCAACGATCAAGCCAATAGGCTTATATACTATCTATATTAAGTTTTATGAACTTCGCATAGGGTAGAAACACAATGCGCTTTTCAAGTCCTTTTCGACAAAAATTTAAAAAAGTTAACTTTCAATGGTGGACCAATAAATAACTTAATTGTATTTTTTTAATTACTCGACTACGAACACAGTGCGAACATAATTATTATTATTATTTTTTTTAATGTTGGCAAACTAACGGGTGATTTTTTTGCTACTTGGTTTTTGACGTTTATATTTTTGACAGATCACACATGACAAATTCCACGAACATTTGACATTTCGATTCAGTATTGCTTGCCATTTCATCATGAATAGACTTACGCCTGAACAACGTTTGCAAATTATTGAAATTTATTATCAAAATTCGTGCTCTGTGAAAAATGTGTTTCGCAAGCTACGTCCGTTTCAGCGACGAGGCTCATTTTTGGCTAAATGGATACGTGAATAAGCAGAATTGCCGTATTTGGAGTGAAGAGCAGCCAGAGGCAATTCAGCAGCTACCAATGCATCCCGAAAAATGCAGTTTGGTGCGGTTTATGGGCAGGCGGCATCATTGGGCCGTACTTCTTCAAGGACGATGAAGCCCGCAGGGTTACGGTCAATGGAGAAAGGTACCGTTCGATGATAACAGATTTTTTTTGCCGAAAATGCAAGAATTGAACTCGGTCGACATGTGGTTCCAACAGGACGGTGCCACATGCCACACTGCACGCGAAACCATGCATCAATTAAGAGGCGAATTTGGTGAGCAGTTGATCTCACGTTTTGGCGCAGTCAATTGGCCACCAAGATCATGTGATTTGACCCCGTTAGACTATTTTTTGTGGGGCTATGTTATGTCTATTGTCTATGTGGACAAGCCAAACACGATTGCTGCCTTGGAAGCCAACATTGAACGCGTCTTTGGTGAGATTCCGGCCGAAATGTGTGAAAAAGTTTGACAAAATTGGACCTTCAGAATGGACCACCTGAAGCGTAGCCGCGGGCAACATTTAAGTGAAATTATTTTTAAAAAGTAAATGGCAGAAATTGATTTATCGATCCAAATAAAAATTTCATTCACTTTTTGCAAGTTTCTGTGTTTTTTTGAATTTTCAAAAACCAAGCTCTTAAAAAATCACCGTTTACAAGAATGCTCATACGCTTGGCTCTTTGTTGCCCTCAAATTTTGATTCACAGATAGATCCTCACATTTTTTTCAATTTCTTCGCCAACGGTTTCCCAGTCACTGAAATTATTATTATAACTATAGGTACATACTATACGCTAAGTACTTCTGACAGCAGTCAACAACTTTTACTCTGTGATGATGTTGTTTATCATAGTAGTCACGAACTGTATCGCCGATAGACGGCAACACCATCAGCCAAAAGAATTAGCATATAAATTGTTGTTGGCTTGCACACTTTCCCAAAAATCTTTCTTGTTTCTGGTTTTCCGGTATTCATCTTTCCGCTGCTCATATACTGCTAATCCGTGGCGTAACTATAGGGTGGCAGGGCTGGCAAAATGCCACGGGCCCCGACCCAAGACGGAAGTAACCTAACATTTTAAACAAAATTTTGTATCTAAGTACGTAAAAATTATAATTTTTTTAAGTACTTAAATCAAACTAATCATTAAAATTTCAACACATTCAAAACAGATATATGTCGATTTTCAGAACCCATCCATTGGTTGCTTCATTTTTTTGTCGCGGTACATTGGTGACGCGGGCGATCTAGCGATGGTCGGCCAATTTCCTCATTTTGTTAACAAAATTGGCTAGAAGCTGATCATCGCGGATATACAAAATTTATATGTAAATCGTTAACAATTATACGAATAAAATCAACTTGGTACGCATTGACTTAGTAAGGCAAAAATATGTTAAATAAAATTTATTATCATGAAAAAGCAGAAATGTATATTATTGTCATCACGGATTTTGATGAATTTTATTTCATTCGATAGGAAATTTTGCGGTTTAACCGAAAATTTTGCTGACAAACTTCATTTGGCCGGAATGGTATGAGGTGCCTATTTGAACGGTATAATAGGGGTAAAAAAATGTTTCTCTTAAATCACGAAATTTTCTATTGAATGCACTAAAATTCATCAAAAACTGGGGCAAGGTAAACAGAATGATGATGACATGGTAAACAAAATATGTTGCAGTAAGAAAGGTTATTGACATGCAAAATTTTGTTCAAACCGTTCAACAAAATTATAATTTTTTTGTAAGAGCGGGAATATTTTATCAAGTTTTATATTCAATAAAGAAAGTGAGTCTTTATCTTCAATAGCATTAAAAAAATCGAACCCTACTAGATGGGCATAACGTTATGATGCTCTTTTTGCTTTAAAAGTTCGGTTTGTTGAAGTTCAAAAGCGTTAACGAAAACAAATCAGATTAAAGAAATGAAGCTATTTCACTCAAGAAGAAGGTAGAGAACTATGCAGAAAGGTGTCAACATGATATTGTAAATTTAAAGATGAAGGCAAATAGTGTAGCAGAAAAATGTCTACAAAGTTCGTTTAAAGTGAACGTATTTTATCGAGTATTATGTGCTTTTTATTTGGCAAACTGGAATCCTTACTCTTCTGAAAGCATTCACTTGAGAAAAAATGACAGTTCTGATTCTGAAAAAATCCCCTTTGCAAATTTTAAATGGCACTTTTTTTATTTAAAAAAAAAAGACTAGAATTTATCTTCATATATAAAAAAATGTTGTCAAAAACGTATGACGCTAATGATCTCAGTTGGCATTCGTCAATTTTCAATATACTTTTTTATGAAAGATATGGTCGAGAAGAAGGTTTTAAGCTATGTGCTATGTGCATTGGTTTTCGATTTATGGCTGTTTTTGCGAGCAATTAAAATTTAAAAAATGCTTACTAAAATTGTTAAATCTCATGAACTAATACACATAAACATAAACAAATATATATATAAAAAAATGTTTTCAGAAACATATAATTCCTGATTTCGCTTCTGTTAGTTCAGCCGGTGTATTTCTTTGACATAAACTACTTTGCGTTTGTTCAATACATATCGTTTGACCGCTGAGTGAAAATTTGTTTTTGTATTGCGTAAAAAATTAAAACGATAATTAATCAGAAAACGCAAGAGGTACGTGCAGAGGAAATAAATGGAGACGTGCCCATATTGCCAGCTTCAAACTGAACCACAAATTCGACAAAAAGTTATTAGAAGAACAAAAGTGTTAAATGTAGACTTCAATCGCGCTGCTTTGGAATACGATTCCGCAATCGCATTTACTTGCTCGATGCTTCCGGTTAGAGATGTAAGACATTCGTCATTTAGTTGATTCTTCGAATTCGGCCAAGATTTCTTTCGTTGCCTGTTGTATACCACACCGTTTGAAGTTGGTTGAACTGCACATTCCGCTTTGAAACTGGTGATGAATTTTGCACGGTTGACAAACCAATAACGTGGACAATGACCAAAAATTCGGCGACAGCGAAGGTGATGGCGCATAAACGAGCTTTGGAGGCAGTTAACCTAACAATGAAGGATTTAAAAGGTGATTCGAGATGATTTGGTGGGGATATGATATTGCTCAGCGGAGATTTTCGTCAAACGCTTCCCGTCATCCTGAAATCTACTGCTGCCGATTAACTCAAGGGATGCTTAAAGTCGTCGTATTTGTGCCGGCATTTAAATAAGTTGAAATTGACAACAAATATGAGTGGCATTGCAGAACGACCCATCGGCTGCTGAATTCTCAAGATAACTGCTGCCGCTTGGCAATGGCTAAATTTCTGTTCATGTCACGATTGGATTGATATCATTCCCGACAAATCTTAAAATGTTTGCTAGTTAACAACGTCGAAGGAGAAACTCATCACCAAAGTAAAGTTTTCCCGGCATTCCACAAAATTATAAAAATCTCGATTGGATTTATGAACGGGCAATACTAGCAGCGAAGAAAAAGAACGTCGTCGATAGCTTGGTAAACGGACTTTGTTGTTTGTTTTTGCGCCGGAAAACAAATCGAAAAAATCATATCACTCTCTCCTTATTTTTATCTCATTCAAATAAATCACATTGAATGTTGAACCATCTGTTTTTCATTATAGCTTTGCAGTTGATTGAAGGCGTTAAATGGGGGCGAAACGAAGTTCGCCTGGTCCTCTAATTAATGCATATAAAAAAGTCATATCTGGATCATTTGCCTGAGAAATTCAAAGTTTTCGGTCCACTTTCAGAGTTAAAATAAAAAAGACTTCGTGTATTAGAGAACTTTCTATTTATTTATAATAAAGAATCATTTTATGTCGTGCAGCTTTCCTGAAATATGTACTGCATTAATGTTATTTGTTACAATTCCTGTTACCATTGTATTTATATCTATATAACTAGTACTACCATGGAACATGAAAATCTGTTTATTAGCGAACCTGTGCAGATGGCGCTTGTGTCGAGAAATTTGCTTGAATTTATGAATGGATTTTATTTTTCGTTTTGCCTTAATGTGGCAAAGTAAGTAATTTTCTTCATACGTGAATACGTACCTACAATGATACATACGTATTATAAGTTAGGTACTGAATTGTTGGGGTAGTTTGGATGTGTACCTACATGTTTGGATTTTAGTTTTTTTATGATTTGGATTTGGTGAAAAGAAGAAATTATTCTAACAAATTTTAAGTACCTAGGTATTATTTTATTTAGCCTTTTAGAGTTGATTTCTTCTGATATATGGTAGGTACTTTACCAAAAGCGGCTCAGTCGCGCTTAAAACAATCGTACGTAGGTAAATTAACATTTATAATGTATAAGACAAATGCACTTACATACACACCTAACTATTCTTACTTACGATTAGAGGTAGGTACTAGGCAAGTTATGCATTCGTAAAAAACAAGAAAAAAATTCTATCAATCAAACATGACATTAAGATCATAGAGAAGCCTCGACAAAAAATGTCTGTCTGTATGTATTACGAGCTGCAGCCTAAACGGCTTGAGCGATTACCTTCAAATTTGGTACGTGGGTATTTGTTTGGCATTCCTCAGAGGGGAAATTGAAATTTTATTTTTAGACCTAAAAATAAAGGTACCTGCCATACAACCGTTAAGGAAAAGCTTATTTTTCGCGGCTCCAACGATTTTTTGCATTTTTCGGTAACGGTATACATTGGATTTATCTCAAATTTTATATCTGAGAAGATCTAGGTAGCTAAACTAATTCTGCATATCAAAATTTGAATAAGTTTTTTTTCTAATTAAAATTAATTTTTGAATGAATTTTATTTTTTTATTTAAATAGGCTGCATGTGGGTGATGTATGTCCTAGGAACTAGGTCACGTATCGTGTTATAGCTATTATCTACTATAAGTGCTATCCCGTTATGTTAAATTATTTTATGCTTTTTTAACATATTTAAGGTTGTTAAGTATAGGTAGGTATTAAAACTTTAAAATAAGAAAAACTTAAAAAAAAACATATTATTAAAATGCAGTACCTATATTAAGAAAACAGGAATGAATAAGGAAGTCTTAATAAACGTTTAGGACTTATTCCATATGGTGTGTGCAATAATACAACAGAATTTCTGATATTTCACATTTAAAAACTTAGTCTTTCGCTAAACAATCGAAGACGGTGGTTTAGTGAAGGAATAAGAATTGACATTAAGATAAAAATGTACATGGACAGATTAAAATCAGGACTGGATCGTACGAACTTGCTCTTGTAGCTAACAACTTTAATGTTGCTAAACATTGACTTTGTTAGTAGGTAGGTATAGCATATGCAGGTTCAAATAGAATAATAAATTGTTGAATGGTACCTACCTACAAATGTATATTTAAATGGATTTATTTTTAATTATTAGGAAGGTAAAGCTATATTTTATACATAGAAGGAACATATGTATGTAAATATGTACATATAATAGTGAAAGTGAAATATATATGTAGGGGGGTATTGATCAGTGGCGAGGCGTGAATAATTTCAAAAACTAGGTCGAAGAAAATTAGTCACCAAAAATTAAGTTTCGGAAATTTACTTGAAATTATTTCGGTCAATGCATAAGCTTGTATGAAACCATAAGGTTCAGCAATTTAAACCAAATTTGTTATACCTTAAGTCATTTAAGTTAAATGTAACAATGAGCTTAATGCATAATAAAAGCGGTTTCGCAAGAAAACTTTTTGGCGGATGTAAATACAATATCTTAAATAAATTTATTGTTAAGTTAAAAATTTAAGGGAATGTATCACGCAATATTTCGTTTTCTAAATGGTTATGAAGTGCTAAAACGTCAAGTTGTCGAAGAGAAGAAATTGTATAGAAGACTTTAAGTTCATTTTTTAAAGCTGTAAAATCAAAAAGCCCAGGGCGAAAATTTATTAAAGAAGATATTTTTTAATTTTGATTGTAAACTTCGAAATTATCATATTATAATTTACTAAGTAAATCTAAAAAAAAATAAATTCGTGAAAGTTTTATATCTTGTATTTATTTGGGATATAATATTGTCTTTTATTTCTACAAAACGACGTTTGTTACGTGTTTTGCAAACAATTTCGAGCAATTCTCGTTTTTGTGGTGTTTCCGCACAATCGCTTATGCTTTCCAAAATGGATTTAAATTTATTAAAAGAGTCAGAGCTATGCCAAGACTCAAAGCTTTCGATTTCTCTTTTTTGCAAATTCAACATCCGTTTGCTAATTTTGAACCAATTGTAAAGAAAGTCAGTCTTAGCAAAAATTTCAGAAAGACTATTAATAAAAAAACAAAAATCTAGTGTCTCTAATATATTTAACAAGCTCTCGGCAATAGAAAGCGAGTCAGTGTCCCATTCACAAGGGTTGTCTAATATTCTAATAAAAGTTAAAATTGTATCTAATCTACAGTTTAAAATGGCGTTAATTATTCGCGAATGATAATACCAGCGAGTTTCCGATAACCCAGGCTTTCGTGGGTTGGCTATTTGCTTTAAAAGTTTTGAACATTTAGTTGATTTGTTAAAAAAAATGGACAATAGTACTAACACTGCCAAGAAAAACTTTTAATTCCGATATATTTTTAAGTGATCGGAATTAAACTAAATTTAAAACGTGAGTTAGCCATTGGACAAGCATCAAGGACTTTCTTTTTAACACCACCCATTTCCCCAGACATAGCTGCCATAAGATTCGCCAATTAGTTTCTCCTTGCAGGAGAATATATCAAGTACAATATTAAAGACAAATCAGCTCATCTGTGTGGCGAGACTCACTAACGCCAAGAAAAACCCAGAAACCTTTCTTCAATTCCGCCCTCCGAAAGGTACCGTAGAACATCACTCCAAGCACTTGGAGAGTTGGAAAAAAGAGCTTAAGGAAACAAAGCATTTTATTTAAATTACAACTCCCTGTCAATCAAGTATATATATATATAAGTATACTTTTGTTACAATGAAACGTTAAATAGGAAACAATAAACCATCTTTTCGCGCTTAATCAATTTTCATGGAAGGTTGAATGTTTTGAAAAATTTGAAAACAATCAAATGAACCGTTTTACAGAAAATCGAAAGCCAAAAAATGTTTTTTATTAGAGGTACCAAAAATAACCATTTTTTTTCAAAGAAAAGATTACCAAAAACTACCTTTTCCCTTTATTAATGAACTGATTAAAAAAACGGTGTATTATTTTCGAAAAAAATTGACTTATGCTGTTATGAGCAGACTCCATAAATATTAGAACATAATTTAAAACAAAAACCAAACAAGTAAATAAATATTAAATTAGAATTTATTGACAAATAAAACAAACAAAATAAAACAGAAATCTTTTTTTTTAATTGCGATACATTTAGTGTATATATTTAGACACAATTGGGTAATGTAATATAAGAAATGTATATATTAAGATTTTCATCAAACTCAGCATTCCAATGATAGAAGCTGAAGCGATTTTCTTCAAACTTGGTAGACACATACTTACATAGTTTTGTTTTGTTCATCATTATAAAAATCCAATCGATTGTTAGAAGAAAAGCGAACGTTTTTTAATTGATTGATTTTGACACATGGAGTGAATATTCTACTGAACTATTCTCTTAGTTATTGGTCGAAAATCCAACTCGATTTTTTTTAAATAAATGTGTGAAAATTAGTAATAGAAATACGTTAGCTTTCAGTGGAATTCTCCGTTGGTTATTCATAATAACGACAATATTAACTTACACAGGCAAACTCCAAGTTCTAGTGCATACAAAAAAGAACCATAGAATCATTTTTTGACGATTTTCGAATTTTTTTTTTTGAATTTTTGAAAAAAGTTAAAAATATTCATAGGCAATCTTCCGAATAGTTTTTAAAGTCAAATCCAATCCTGGTTGCAATAGGTGCACATGAAATATAATTGTCCTACTGGAAAAAGAGATAAAAGGTTTTCTATTAAATATCTGTTATTAATATATAATGGAAACATTTTTTAATTTTAATTTTAAATGTTTGTAAATGCATAAAATATTTTTATATGTAGGTATTCCTTTCGGATTTATTTACATTATATTTCAATTCAATTTCAAGGCTTGATATAAACGGTGATTTTTTAAGAGCTTGGTTTTTGAAAATTCAAAAAAAGACAGAAACTTGTAAACAGTGAATGAATTTTTTTTGGATCGATAAATCAATTTCTGCCATTTACTTTTTAAAAATAATTTCACTTAAATGTTGCCCGCGGCTACGCTTCAGGTGGTCCATTCTGAAGGTCCAATTTTGGCAAACTTTTTCACACATTTCGGCCGGAATCTCACCAATGACGCGTTCAATGTTGGCTTCCAAGGCAGCAATCGTGTTTGGTTTGTCCCCATAGACAATAGACTTAACATAGCCCCACAAAAAATAGTTTAATGGGGTTAAATCACATGATCTTGGTGGCCAATTGACTGCGCCAAAACGTGAGATCAACTGCTCACCAAATTCGCCTCTCAATTGATGCATGGTTTCGCGTGCAGTGTGGCATGTGGCACAGTCCTGTTGGAACCACATGTCGACCGAGTTCAATTCTTGCATTTTCGGCAAAAAAAAATCTGTTATCATCGAACGGTACCTTTCTCCATTGACCGTAACCCTGCGGCCTTCATCGTCCTTGAAGAAGTACGGCCCAATGATGCCGCCTGCCCATAAACCGCACCAAACAGTGCATTTTTCGGGATGCATTGGTAGCTGCTGAATTGCATCTGGCTGCTCTTCACTCCAAATACGGCAATTCTGCTTATTCACGTATCCATTTAGCCAAAAATGAGCCTCGTCGCTGAAACGGACGTAGCTTGCGAAACACATTTTTCACAGAGCACGAATTTTGATAATAAATTTCAATAATTTGCAAACGTTGTTCAGGCGTAAGTCTATTCATGATGAAATGGCAAACAATACTGAATCGAAATGTCAAATGTTCGTGGAATTTGTCATGTGTGATCTGTCAAAAATATAAACGTCAAAAACCAAGTAGCAAAAAAATCACCCGTTATAATGTAATATGTGCAATTCAAATTTCAAATATGTAGGTATGTAGGTATAGAACCATTTTTCATATTTTGTACTTTATCATTTTTGAATGAACCGATCAAAATAATTTTTTAAAAATAGAAATGCTTCCAAAAATGTTTAATAATTTTGCATATTCAAATTGCATATTCAATTGATAACTAGAATACCTACTTTCTAACAGCTTTAATTCTTACCTACATTAAAGTTGTTAGCAACAATATCCAGTTTGTACGATCCAGTATAGGCGCATTTTATTATTATAAGAATGCATTTTTACTCACTGCAGGTAGGTACCTATATACCTAGGTATTTTGATCTGAAAAAAATATTTGTATGTACTTACCTACCTATAGGTAGGTAACTACTATATAAGTAGGTATAAAGATATTTCACAATTTTTTCACCCAACATCACGAATTAACTTCAACTTCACAAACAAAAACACTTTATCACACAGAAATAAAAAAATACCGAATTGCATTTTTTTACACACAACCGACGGAAAAATATATTTCACACACGTACCTACAATCACCAAAGAAAAATTACACAAAATCTTGGTTAAAAAAAACCAATACAAAGCGAAATATACATACCTATGTATATCCTAAACAAAAGTAGGTCGAACGGGATACTTACAAATTGAAATTGGGATATTCTTCCTACATAGGTATTTTCTCCAGTTTATGATAAATGTGAAAGAAAAATGCAAAAAATATATTTTCTTTTATCCTGCTTTAGCTTTTTGCATTCTTCTCCTTCATTATCTATTTGTCTTACCTTATTTTTTATTTGTCAATCCTTCAAATTCTCGCTCTCTGATAGTCTGCCCAATCAGCAGAGTTGTAAATCTGAGCGAGTTCACCAGAGGGCGCCTCGGACGTTCCGCTTCATGATAGTACTATGGAATATAAATACAATGCCTGTGACTACAGCTAGTGCTGAACGATCATTTTCGAAACTAAAATTAATAAAAACCTATTGAAGAAACTCTATGGCAAAAGACAGGCTACGTAACTTGGCTATTCTAAATTCTATGGCCCGATCCTTAAACTTTGATGAGGTTATTTATACTTTTGTGGAACAGAAAGCTCGGAGAAAAGAATTTTATTAATAAAAAATCTCATTGAATGTAAATTGTTATTTCATTATAAATATTTGTATAAACATGTTATGAAAAATAAAACTTATTAGATATTTAAGTGAAATGAGCATAATATTATTACCTAATAGCTTTGGGTAACTACTTACATCATTGGTTTATTAAAATTAAATTCTAACGTGAATATTTTTACTGAGACGCCGGATGGCCCGATCCAAGAAATTTCCCACGGGCCTCAGATGGAATAGTTACGCCACTGCTGCTAATAAAGTCCAAAAGCCTTTGCCTACAAAAATCATATTAATAATAATTAATAATAATTTTTAACTATATGCCTGTTTAAATATAACCTGAATTGCACGCCACTAGTTAGAAGGAATAGAAAGATAGGAAAGAATTTTTGTTGACACAATTGATTTGAGAATTAGGTATCTATTATATCATTTTAGACCACGGGCGACATCCAATTAAAATTAGAAGTATAGAAAAGAATGCTGCCTAGCGTGGGGATCAAATCCACTCGTCTAAGTTTAGTAGTCAGGCACTATATCCACTGCGCTATTGCCACCCATTCAGTCGAAAAAAAATGTTTGGTCTAAAATAATACCATTTTTTTTTGTTATTGTTAACAAATCACTAAACAAAACATCCAAACCAAATCTAAACAACAAATTTGAAGTTTCATATAGAGGTTAGATTTTACATTTGAAAATATAATTTCAGCAAAATTCGTCAAACCAGTTTTCGAAATATTGAATTTTCAAAAATATTGATTGTGTTTTAAATCTAAGAAATTATTATAACATATATAAAATTTTAATTTGAATTTAATTTGAAGAAAATTCAGTGACTGGTTTTTGAAAAATCGATATATCAAAAAAAAATTGGACTTATTTTTTTAAAAATCAAAATAAAAAACATTTTTTTGAAAATTTGAACACTCTTATAAATCATTTGCATAAAAACATAATTTCAATCGATTCATCGAATAGTGGCCAAAATATGAAAAGTGATTCTATGAGAAGTACCATTAAGAAGTACGAGTACCTACCTACGCAAAACAAAATATTTTTTACTTGCGATGTAGGTACTATAGGTCAAGTTTTGCATTTGGACAAAAAATCGAACTCCAGATTTTAATCAAAGTTGAAATTACGATGATAGAGAACACCAAACAAGTGGGTCCCGCAATTCCGTCTGTCTGTCTGTATGTCTGTAGCACTCTCTACAGCCTAAGCGGCTGAAGCGATTTTCTTCAAACTTGGTATTTAAGCGTTTTAGGTGATTGTCCAAAATATATTTTTGAATCGTTGTTTTAGCCCCAGAAATATTGACACTTGCCATAAAAATTTTTCTTCGATCTTAATTATCTCGAAAAAGGCTCTAACGATTTCGATAAAAATTGGTGTGTGGACTACTTCAGGTAGGATCTACATTTTGGCCATATTTTTTTTTTTACTATTTTGTTATAAACGGTACCTGCCATACAACCATTTTATTGATTTTCGACTTTCTCATAAACGACTCAACGGATTTCGATCAAAATTTGTATACAGGAGCGCCTTCAAATTTTGAATAATACTGCATTTCAAAATTTTCTAAAAATAGTTTTTTTGGATTTTTGAAAAAGAAATATTTTATTTTTGAAAATTCAATATTCCGAAAACGGGTGGACGATGTTTTCTGAAATTTTGTTTTTGAATTTATATTATTAAATATTTAAAATGTTCATATCAATTTTTTTTAGAAAAAATAAAATATAATATAAAAAAATAAAAATATATATAAAAAATTAAGTGAAAAACGACTTTAAAAATATATACAAATATTTTTCTATTAAGAATATATATTATTGCATATAATATAATAGGGCATAGGAGCAAGTACGTGCGATCCAGTCGTGCATTTTATTTATACAAATGCTTGGAGCCGTGTTTGTGAAATACATTTTTTTCCTAACGGTTTTTTAACATTTGTATGGGAGGTACCGTTGTTTTTATTTTATAAAAATAGTTTTTTTACATATTCAAGACAATGTCAAAAACACCATATACTAAGTTTTGAAAAAAATCTATTTTGAGTTTTCAAAAAAAAATTAATTTCCAAAACAAATTTTTTTGAAAATGTTTGGCTTACAATAGTGCTTAAACCTTGTACGAACGTCTGAGTAAAAATTTTCAAAAAAATCAAATTAACCGTTTCCAAGACAATCGAAAACCAAAAAAGGGTCCTACTAGACCAAAAAAAAAAATTATCAAAAGGTACCCTTTCCCTTCATTAATGAACTGATTTATTTTTATAAAAATCGTTGGAGCCGTTTTTGAGAAAATAAGATTTTCGTTTTTGGCCAAAAAAAATTATGGGATCTGTTATTTGTCGCAAAAAAAAAAATAAAAAACGTGTGGGCATATTACCGAAAAAACAATATGTACCAAGTTTGAATTAAGTCCACCGAACCGTTTAGGCTGCAGAGTCGAGGACAGACAGACAGACAGACAGACGAAATTGACGGACCCACTTCTTTCGTCTTCGCTTTTATCGTAATGTCAAGTTTGATCAGAATCTCAATATAGTACCTATAGGTATATCGCAAGTAATATATATTTAAAAAAATATTCTGTAGGTACCTAGACCTACATAATGTACGTTATTTCGTTTTATTATCTACGGAACTGGGCCTGGGTTATTCTTTAACACGTATTACAAAAACAACACGAGATCCAGGTTCTATCGGGGTTTCTATCTGGGTTTGTAAATATAAGTATTAAATTAGGCAAACAGAGGGTACACATAAGTGCATGATCCAGATTGTTTTATTTTCTCGGGGTGAACCATATGGTTTATTGGTGATAATAAAACAGGGCTATTATTTGAAAAATAAAGAAAAAAAGTTCCTAATTACATGCGTAATTGTATTTAGGTGAGTTTCTGGGTGCATATATCTCGAAATTAATAAAATAATACACTTCTTTTTTTTTTTTTTTTTTTTTTTATAATCTACACGCGCTCAAGGGATTATGACAACCCTTTAAATGTTGCAACACAGCGCGGGCGCGAGGGTGAGGTTAAGGAAGAGAAAGAATGATAGGAAAGATGTGTGGCGCGATATTCGGAGACTGTAGGTGGTTGTTGTCTCAGATTGTATCTCCAGGGATGGCGGCTGAACTAATGCGGAAAAATTTCCGTGTCTTATTTATCGATGTCCCTTATAATTCGCATTAATTTTTTTATTCTTTGTCATATTTTATCGGTATACTAGTCTTACTCAATCACATGTTGTTAGTGTTATGCCTAAACAGCATGTAATGAGTAAACCAGCAACTCATTGTATGACATTTATTTTAAGAATTGGTTTTTAATGGAAAAATAAGAACACATAGACTACGGCAGGGATCGAACCTGTGATCATGAGGTTGACAGGCGAACACACAACTATCGCGCCACGGCCACCCCCTTTTCGTTATATTTTGGAGATGTCATCAGAGACAAAAAAATCTGACAGCAAAATAAATTGTATAGAAATTGTCTTGTTTCCAATGTGGATTACTGGATTTTTCGTGCGCGAAAAATATAAACATACAATTTGTTTAAATAATTGAATAAGGTTTTTTTTTATTTTCGCATCGCAGTCTATGTCTTTGGCCAAGCCAATTCAATTAGATTTGTTTGGTAGACTGGACAAATTACTAAGTCTTATCGTATTGTTCAAAGCCGGTTGCTTATCGAAACATGCAGAGACGGAAAATCAAGCCAGAGATTTAAATTTCGTATTTTCAGATACCACAAATGATGATTACCCCTTTTTAATGACATTAATCTTTTTCTTTGTTTTTTTGCGTAATATTTTTTTTAGATCAAAATAAAATATAAGTCAAAATTTGCCGCCTCTGCAAGTTGCCGCCCTAGTCTCGAGCGTCACGAGCCTAGTGGCTAATACGCCAGTGGCCCAATTCAAGTAAATTTGTTTGGTAGCCTGGACAAATTACTAAGTCTTATCCGTTGAAGGATTTGAAGGTGTTGTCCAAGTTCGTCAAGTCATTCAACATCCTTGGTGATGGCTTTGACAAGCCACCTTCACTTAAGTCGTCCACCCATGAATACGATGCGACATTATCTTCGGCTGGAATTTTGTTTCTTAGTTAATCGCATATGTATCCGGCCATATTTACTAAGTCATCGCTCTCTAAAGTGGCCATATCGTAAACCTTTTTCTGGTTCCCAAGCAATGCTCTGAAATATTATTGTATGTACCTAAAAAGATAGAGAATTCTTCTCTATCAGGAAGATAATGGAGGCCTCCGTTGCCAAGTAATGCACCAAATGTGTTTTCTAATAAGTCCCGATTCAATCTGTACGACAACACAAACTTGAATCCAAATCGGCTTGCATCATTGTATATAGATATTAATAGTACTATCATGACGACGAAATTCATCCAGCCTGCAATAAGTTCTACTACTCATCATGGGTTCCACTACCAAATCGGAGGTTAGGTAGTGTTGGTGCGTTATGAAAATGCGTATGAAGGGAAATAGTGTGATAATAAATTGATGAGAGAAATATATACATAATTTATTATAAGTTAGAGGAGAAAAGGAAAACAATTTATTTCATAGGTTTTTTTGTTTTTTTTTTTTTTATGAGGATTTTTTTGTTCAGTAGGAGCTGGTTATGTGTGTGTTTTTTATTCTACAGATAGAATGGAAATTGTTTGATGGCTGTAGGGAATATTTAATTAATTTATTCAAGGTATACACTTGTGTGCAACAGTCACTACTCAAAAAAATAAACTTTTTTACCAAATGAACAAACATGATAATAACTTAACAGTTAAAATTTGAGATTTCCGTTAATCATAGTCCAAAAAAAAAATTGTTCTTGTGACAACATTTTTTTTATTTTATATTAATATTTTTTTGGATTTTGAAAAAAAAATTATTTTTTTGAAAATTCAGATTTGATAAGTAATTTCGTAAAAAATCGAGTTGACGAATTTTCAAATAAGAATTGTTTATTAATATGTATTATATATTTTTTCAAGTCGTTTTTTACTTATTTTTTTTAATGAGTATTCAACAATATATATACATATATACATTTGAAAATATTATTTAAAAAAATCTTCAAAGCATTTAATATTTATTTGCAAGATATTGTTTTTTTTTCAAAATCCAAAAAATAAAATAAAATTTAATAACAAATTTTTTTTTTGAAAATTCTTGGAGCCGTTTTTGAGAAATAAATTTGTTTCTTAACGGTTTTGAACATTTGTATGGGAGGTACCGTTGTTTTTTTATTTTAGCAAAATAGTTTTTTTAGCTATTCAAGATAATGTCTAAAAACTACTAAATACGAAGTTTCGAAATTTTGAATTTTCAAAAAAAAAAAAAAATAATTTCCAAAATCATTTGTTTTGAAAAATTTTGGTATACAATAGTGTTTACACTTTCTAGGAGCTTCTGCGTAAAAAATTTAAAAAAAAATCAAAATAACCGTTTCCGAGAAAATCGAAAACCAAAAAAATGGTTCTACTAGAGGTACCAAAAAAACAATTTTTTTCCAAAAAAAAAAAAATATTAAAAGGTACCCTTTCCCTTCATTAATGAACTCATTTTTTTTTATAAAAATCGTTGGAGCCGTTTTTGAGAAAAATAAGATTTTTGTTTTTGGCCAAAAAAATGTATGGGAGCTACTGTTATTTGTCGTATTAAAAAAATGAATAACAGTGTGGGCATATTACCGAAAAAAAACTATATTTACCAAGTTTGAAGACAATCTACCAAAGCGTTTAGGCTGTAGACTCGAGGACAGACAGACGGAATTAGGGGACCTACTTTTTTGGTGTTCTCTATGATCGTAAGTTTGGCAGGTACCTAGGAAGGTACTGTCATCTTTTGTCTTAAAAAAGCTGAAAAAAAAGGGGACATGTTTATGAAAAAACGTTTAGGCTGTAAGCTCGAGGACAGACAGACAGAGAGAGAGAATTGCGGACTCATTTTTTCGTCTTCTCTATCATCGTAATGTGAAGTTTGATCAAAATCTGGAGTTCGATTTTTTTCTAATCCATAACTTGTAATATAGTAAATACATATATAATATCGCTGGTCAAAAAAAATTTAAAAAAATACTACCTAGGTACACCTACTTTATTTCCTAATAAAACTGTCTAGAGAAAAAATTAAATTATTCTCAATAGATATTATATTTGAAAAAGAACAAAAAGTACCTATGTACATACATATTGTATGTAGATGGGTATCTGGGTACACATGTACCTACCTAAACAAAACATATTGAAATATCTCAACATTGCTTTGCTATTTTCGCATAGGAAAAGTGAAAACTAGCAACGTTGCTACAATTCAAAATCCTAAAATCCACCAAATATCTAAAATATGAAAGAAAAATTTGAAATAAATTCTATAACCTATGCAAGCATGTATATCCATATACATTCTTACTTCAAATTCATGTATACGCCAATAACATTGATATAATTTATTTATACCCACCATATCTTGAAGTTTGCCATGGCAAAAACAACTTATTCGGTTTTCTCCCTTGGCTACTAGTTAAAAAATTCAGTCTCATAGTAGTACTTAGGTTTAATATGCAAAGCTTGCATCTAAATAGGGTTTCTACTATTTTTTTATTGTCCCTGGCCAACACCCTAGTTGACCATCCAACTAAATCAGCGTTTCTCGTTGCTTTGTTCAATGTTGGTGTGGAATCAGGTTTAAGACGAGGGCGTTTTTTATCCGTGCAGCCTATGAAGATAATATATTTTTTAAATTTATTTATTTTAAAGCAACTCAAATGCACTTACCCAATTCAAATGGGAGGTTCTTTTCTATGTCATCTGCAGTAAAGTGGTCACTACAGATTCTAGCTGTATCCAAATTTTCAGCAGTTCAGGATCTTTTGGGAAACTGGTGTATGACACATCTTCTCTGCTTAATTTTTTGTTTATTTTTATTGCACCTACAAACAGCACACAACATTTTTAAGCTATTTCACATAAAACGAAATATACAATTTCAATAACAAAATCCAAACTTTACAATTTCAAACTTTGTTTCGCTTTTATCTCGTTTTCATTTTTAATCTCGCGTGACGTCCCATTGGTTGTCTAAAACAACATTCAAACATGGCATCTTTTTAGCGAGGTTGGATATCTGGGTTATGAATGTTTTTGGTTAAAATCTGTGAAAAAAATACAGGAAATTTATGGAAAATGACAATTTGTACATCCAATCAAATTGGAAAGATTAACGTCTCTCTCTACTTTTAGTAATGAGTGGTCGTTTATTGATTAGCGATGATGTGTTTTGTTTTGACATTTGACTTCATTTCTCTTGGGTTGTGTCTATTTGATTTCTCAATTATTGGATTGGATAGCAAACATTTGCTTATCTTTTTCAGATATTCTTGTGATTAATTGCGATTTGCTCATAAGTAATTATGTCAGGTAATGTTTTTATTAAAAAAAATATATTTTTCAAGATAAAATGGCCAAAGTGCTTATTCTAAAATTATATAAGAACCAAACTTTAAGGGACTTAATAATTTGTGGTCGCTCATGTTTGAATACAAATATTTATCAATATTGTTTGCTTCAGGTTGCTGCGGATGTTGTTCAGCACTGCGACCTCGTTATAAACGCCTCGTCGACAATATATTTCCGGAAAATCCCGAGGATGGATTGGTAAAATCTAACATGGAGAAGCTGACCTTCTATTCACTTAGCTCACCAGATAAATTAGATCGCATTGGTGAGTATTTGTACCAGAAAGCAACGAAGGACATTAATCGGAAAAGATACAAGTATGTAAAATCAATTGGCGATATTGGCGACTTGTGCTTAAAGGCATTTTTATTTTAGGTTTGTCGAAATAGCTATGGAGGCTATGGATCTGTTGTTAGTCGCATGTCATGCACAAACCTTGAATCTCTTTGTTGAATCATTCCTAAGAATGGTGCAGAAGTTGTTAGAGGATTCCAACCCTAATCTACAAATAATGGCTACAAATTCGGTAAAATAATCTGCGTATACATACTTTTCTATATTGAAAACAAACTAAATTTTAATTCTATGTCTCGTGTAGTTTGTAAAGTTTGCCAACATTGAAGAGGATACTCCATCTTATCATCGTCGCTATGACTTTTTTATTTCTAAGTTCTCATCAATGTGCCATGGAAATCATGATAACATAGAACTTAGAGATAGTATTCGGTTAGCAGGGATAAAAGGGTTGCAAGGCGTCATTCGGAAAACTGTTTCAGATGACTTAGTGGAAAACATCTGGGAGAAACAGCACATGGAAAAAATTGTGCCTTCATTGCTATTTAATATGCAGGTAGTCTTGTAATGTAATTTGTTGAAGTAAATGTGATCAGAAGAACTGTCTTAAATCTAGTTTGGCGATTTGACTCCAACTGAAGATCCAACAGACATAACGCCACCAGTACTAGCGGAGGAAGTTTTAAGAGAATTGGTGGGCCGAGCATCATTCGGACACATTCGATCAGTGCTGAAGCCACTTTTAACGTAAGTTTATTATCTGAAATTATTTGTCTTGCCAATACAAGCCCGTCTTAGTTTAACGAAAGTGAAGTAAGCAATAAAAATCAAAGAGTTAAGCACATCAGACAAATTAGAACCACGAATATGTTGTCCTTTCATCATTCTTTAGTTATTTCGATTTGGTCTTAACAATCGAAGCAAAGTTTTTTTTTTTTTTTTTTTAAATTATGCGCGCACTCAATGGGTTATGAATACCCTTAAAATGTTTATACACAGTGCGAGCGAATAGGAAAATGGGATAGGATTAGACAGGAGATACCGATGTTCATTGGTTTTAAATGCCTGATTATCGCAATGGGAGAGAAAAATTCGGTCGGGTAAAGCATTCCACATTCGTGTTGTGCGGCTTAAGAAAGAATCTCTTGACAGTACGTCCGAAGTTGGACTCAATGGTAAACTGATGGGCATTCCTAGAAGCGCCAGTGTTACGGTTGAATAGTTTAAAGACGGAGCGAGAGAGGCTCAATTGTTTTAGTTATTGTTTCATCACCTATCATTTTTAAAGCTCTTTTTGGATTCTGTCCAGAAGACTTAAGTGCTTAATGAGAGCACCTGCCCAAATATGACAATTGTACTCAAGCTTTGGACGAATGAAGCCTTTATAGATTACAGCCAGATCAGAAGGGGAGAAATATTTCTTGCATCGTCTCAGAAAACCCAAACATCTTGCAGCATCTTTGGCGACGTCGAATATGTGTTCATTCCACAAAAGGTGCTCATTGATGCACATACCGAGAACTGAAAATTGTTCGGTTTCTTCGATGCAAGCGCCGCTAATGGTTAACGGCATTGGGGGAGGGTCCGGTTTTAACGACAAAAGACAGCATTAGGTTTTTGAAGCATTAAATTCTACGCGGTTTTTTATTCCCCATTGGACAATGCTGCCTAGATCAGAATTTAATGAGCTAATCATACGCTGCTGCTCAAGTTCCACATCCGAAGGACATGGATGAGAATCTAAAAACGGGTATGAAAAGCTGAGGGTATTGTTGTCAGCAAAACAGTATATTGGATTAGAAGTTTCAGACAATAGATCATTGATGAAAATGAGAAAGAGAGTCGGAGACAGAACGGAGCCCTGGGGCACACCAGCATTTATTTTATGAATATCAGACTTGAAACCGTCCAATACAACTTGTATTGAGCGATCCGAAAGGTAATTTCTAATCCAAGGAAGAAGAGATTCTTCGATACCAAATGCACGCATTTTCGATAAGAGATCCTGATGCCAAACTCTATCAAATGCTTTGGAAATATCAACCGCAATAATCTTACTATCTCCAAAACGATGTAAGTATTTGTGCCACTGTTCGCTGAGATAAACCATCAGATCACCAGTGGACCTATTGCTACGAAAGACATGCTGTCGGTCATTAAGGAGCTTTTGTTCTTCAAGATATTTCTTTAGTCGATAATAAATCAGCATTTCCATGACCTTGGAAAGAAGGGACGTAAGTGCAATTGGACGGTAGTTAGAGGGTGAAGAAGATACGCCTTTTTTAGGGACAGGCTGGACAAATGCTATTTTCCACCCACTCGGAAAGAGACCAGTAGAGTAGGACAGATGGAAAAGCTTACGCAGTGGTTTTGCCAGCGTAGAAGAACACCTCTTCAGAACAATAGGGGATATACTATCTTGACCAGCGGATTTGTGTATGTCAAGATCTTTAAGAACTCTAGCAACTGTACGAGTACGAAAGAAGATACGTGCCATGAAACTGTTTATGCTCTCAAGTACAGGAGGAGTCATGACACTTTGTGGAAGTGTAGAATTAGCAGCAAACTGAGCTGCTAGCAAATTTGCTTTTTCTTGTGCGCTTACCACAGGAGTGTTATTGGAAACGAGCGTTGGAACCGACGAGGAGGTGGAATTTCGTACGTTTTTTACAAATGACCAAAAATGTTTACTACCATTGGAACATTGTAGTATTTTTTGCCTTAATTTTTGCTCATGTAGAAATTTGGTTCTTTGAATATGACTATTACAGGTTTTTCTAGCTTGTTTGAACTTATTCCGGTTTTCCTCAGTTAGGTTGGCTTTATAACATCGGAAACTTACCTCTCAAACCTGATAACATCTTTACAGCTCAAATCGAACCATGAGTTTTCTTTTGGTTTGATGCTTTTGATTTTGTTCGGTATAAAGGCTTTCATCCCCTTAAGAATTATATTTGTAATCATATCAGCGCTGGAGTCAACGTAACTATCTTGGGAAGATTCCCAAGAATGTACTTAGATCGTTGCGTTTTGTAATAGAACAAACTGTAAATTTATAGCTCGTTGTCGTGGCAATTCTCAAGCAGGTATTGCTTTTCTTCTAGCAAATATGTTAATTAAAGGCAAATACCGAATCTTATATTCCACAACCTAGTTTTAGGTATAATATCCATCGTATAGAACCGAATCCATCCCACGTGCGTATTCAAACTTCAGCAATTGTTGAAGAAAACAACCAAACCTTTAGTATAAGGCCAATTAATCGAACAATCCAAGAACGTTTTAATAGCTATGTATCAGGTAACTTTTCAAATAATCGCTATTTTGACTTTGATGTTTTAGATGTCACCATGCAAAAATATTGTCATTAGTCGAAGCGAGAGCAACATAATAATTCTTCCTTCTGGTAATCAGTCGGTGGATCATAATTATTTAAGTTTTTTTTTGAATGCAAACGATTTATTATTTATTTCAATTCGTTACTAACATTCACAAGGTCCTTTATTTCGAATGACGTTTAACGTTCGATGCGACAAAAGTCGAAAGCATCGAAAAATTTTTGGTTTGGTATTGTGTATCTCAATCGATAGAGATAATTGGTACTGTGAATAAAAATCTGCTTTTTATTGCTAACAACTTTTGGCCTGTGGTTAAAATAATTTATTGTTATGGAAATAATATGCCAATAATAATAATAATATGTAAATAATTAAAACACGTCCGGATATCGCTCATTCAGTCAGTGTGTTAAGCCAATACAACGCTGATCCCGGAAAGGAGCATTGGAAAGCTGCAAAACGGGTCTTAAGATACTTGCGACGTACACAAAATCTTGGCCTAGTGTACAAGAAATCTGATAGACCATGATTAATTTGATATGTAGATTCAGACTGGGGTGGCAACGTTGACGACAGAAAGTCGTACATAGGATTTGTTTTTAACCTGGCAAATGTAGCTGTAACTTGGGAATCAAGGAAGCAAAAATCCGTTGCCTTGTCAAGTACAGAGGCAGAGTACATGGCACTCCCCGAAGCTGCCAAGGAAACAGTTTACCTTCGAAATCTTTTAAGAGAACTTGGATTCTTAAATCAAGACGCTGCTCCTACTCTTGTTTATTGCGACAATCAAGGCGCACAAAAACTAATGAAAAATCCTACATTTCACTCAAGAACTAAACACATCGACATCAGTACATCAGGGAAGTTTTTGAGAAAGATGAAATAAAAGTTGATTATCTGCCAACATCTGAGATGATAGCTGACGTCCTCACCAAAAGCTTGTTTGGACCATCCCACCGAAAGTACATAAAAGGACTTGGAGTTGGAATAAGTGAAGAGGAACCCGAGTTGAAAGGGGGTGTTGTTACTACTAATTAAAACATACTAGGTGTGTTTTATTGGGAATCTATCCATTGTACCGTAAGTAATTCCCAAAAAAACGCATCGACCGTAGCATGGACCGTAGCTTTTTTATTTTTGTAAAAATGGTACCCCTGTACAGCAGTCAAAAGTAATGAAAGAGTCCTTTGCAAAGTAAAATTAAGAAAATATCAAAATATTGACCAATAATTAGCTTTGATTCATATAAAATAGAAAGTAGAAAAACGTACCAATATTTAATTTATGTTTCAAACTTATTTCTTGTGTTCACTTTGTCTGCATTTTCAATTTTAAATTCGAACATTCATTTTGCACCAATAGAAAGGAAATGATAAGTGAACGGGTTTGTTCATAGACCTTGGTCAAGTCCCTGTGTAACAACACAGGGCAATTTTTGTATTGCTTTAAAAACCGTCTATGTCTTTCACACGAGGAAACACAATTGCTTGTTTCCTTTTAATGTTTCTTGGTTTTGAACGCACACTACAACGTAGCTTAAATTGTTCACTCCCCTTACATTTCCCCTTTATATTTCATGCTTTTATTTATTTTCTGAGTAGATCGAAAGCTAGAATTTTATTTTTCAAGTCAATTTATAAATTTATTTTCTGATTATGTTTTGCTTTCAATTCAATATTCACTCATCAGACTGCACTTAATATACGCGGGGTAAGAACAAGTAGTTAACATTTGGTTTGCCATTTCCATGAACATGTCCAGAAAAAAAAAACAATGGATCACAAAAATGTACGCCCAGTCCATGTCCATGTAGTGAAGCGAATACCGTCCATGGCCAACGTCCATTAAACAGTGAAGAAAAAGCACCTTTTGTGAAGCTCAGTTGCCGCTTAGTGCGTTTAAGCTAGGCGCTCACATGCAATTTTTCCGAAACGAAATAGTTTAATCACTAGTGATCGCGCACGTTAGCAACTTAAAATTAATCAACGAGATAAACCATCAAACAAACAATATTTTGATTTAATGTGCGCGCAGTTACATTATAGTTCGGTGTGATACAAACTGTAGAACTTATTTGGGGCGATCGTTCGATTTGTGCCAAAACGCAAACTTTTAAGTTGCTCGAATGGTGGACTGAATTGTTACTGCATTTGCGCGCACTCTCATGGTATTCACTTTAGCAAACAAACTGTTGCAAAACTGAAAGTTGCATATTTGCGCGCCTAGCCTTATAGCTCATAGAATTTCATACGAATAAATATTTTGCGGCGCACTGTGGAGCATTCCTCTATAGTGCAGTTCCACCCAATGCGGTTTGTCTTCTCAAATTGTTTTTTTGTAGATCTAAATAAAAAGATGATTTTTTTTCACCAAACTCCGTTTATTTATAACTATCAATAAAAATTAAACACAAAACGAATATTGGTCTTAATTTAGTCAAAAATAAAAGACAAACGGAATTCATTCGATAAATATTGGATTCTTTTTCAAAATGGATATCAAAATTTGTTAAAATTGATTAATTGACATTAGGGGTATGCAAAATTGCAGATATAGGTGCAATTTTAGACGTACTTCAAAAAAGTACGAGCAAGGAATACAGTTTTTAATAGTAAAAGTCAGAAACTTTTCAGAAGAACAGCTTATAATTTATTAAAAAATGGAGTTATCTAAGATTTGAGAAATATAAACTGGCCAACTATTAAAAAAAAAGAATCAAAAAGATCGATTTGTCTTACGAATGAAATTAATAATTATAACACTCCATGAACACATCCATCGAGATTCAATTCAATTATCAATCGTTCCAATAAAACTAACAAAATCAGAATCGAGACTCGACTGAACGTCAACCAGCCATCCAACGTAGCTTCTACTTTAGCTTTTTTTCGACCGTAGCGAATTGTATGTAAAATGCTACGACGGATAAACTTACGGCGGATAAATTTCCCAATAAAACACGGCTACTGACAACACTAGCTGTATTTTATTGGGAAATTTATACGCCGTTAGTTTATCCGTCGTAGCATTTTACATACAATTCGCTACAAGAAGCTACGGTAGATGGCTAGATGACGTTTATTCGAGTCTCGAATTTGATTTTGTTAGTTTTGTTGGTACGATTGATAATTGGGTAGAATCTCAATGGATGTGTTCATGGGCTGTTATAATTATTAATTTCATTTGTAAGACAAATTGATCTTTTTTATTCTTTTTTTTATATTTCTAAGATCTTAGATAATTCCATTTTTTAATAAATTATAAGCTGTTCTTCTGAAAACTTTCTGACTTTTACTATTAAAAAATATATTCTTTGCTCAATTATTTTCAATTTTGCATACCCCTAATGTCAATTAATCAATTTTAACAAATTTCGATTTCCATTTTGAAAAAAAAAAAATCAATATCTATGGAATGAATTTGGTTTTACTTTTATTTTTGACTAACTAAGACCAATATTCGTTTTGTGATCAATTTTTATTGATAGTTATACATAAACGGAGTTTGGTGAAAAAAATCATTTTTTTATTTAGATCTACAAAAAAGTAAATTGAAAAGACAAACCGCATTTAGTGGAACTGCACTATAGAGGAACTTCTCGACACTGAGCCGCAAAATATTTATTCGTATGAAATTCTATGAGCTATAATGCCAGGCGCGCTTAATGCAACTTACAGTTTTGCAACAGTTTGGTTGCTAAAGTGAATACCATGGACTTATATGAGAGTGCGCGCACATACAAAAACTATTCAGTCCGCGATTCGAGCAACTTAAAAGTTTGTGTTTTGGCACAAATCGAACGATCGCCCCAAATAAGTTCTTCAGTTTGAATCACACCGAACTATAATGTAACTCCGCGCACATTAAATCAATATGTTGTCTGTGTGTTGGTTTATCTCGTTGAATGATTTTTAAGTTGCTTATGTGCGCGATCATCATTCAATTAGTGATTAAACTATTTCGTTTGGGAAAAAAATGCATGTGCATCACAAAATGTGCTTTTTCCTCACTGTTTAATGGACGTTGGCCATGAACGGTATTCGCTTCACTACATGGATATGGACTGGGCGTACAATTTTGTGATCCCATTGTTTTTTTTTTCTGGACATGTGCATGGAAATTGCAAACTAAATGTTAACTATTTTTTCCTTAATCCGCGTATGTTAAGTGCAGTATGATCTCTGTTGAGTGAATATTGACTTGAAAGCTAAACATACTCAGAAAATAAATTTGTAAATTGACTTGAAAAATAAAACTCTAGCTATCGCTCTACTCAGAAAATAAATAAAAGCATGAAATATAAAGGGGAAATGTAAGGGGAGTGAACAATTTAAACTACGTTGTAGTGTGCGTTCAAAACCAAGAAACATTCAAAGGAAACAAGCAATTGTGTTTCCTCGTGTGAAAGGCATAGACGGTTTTTAAAGCAATACAAAAATTGCCCTGTGTAACAAGGGACTTGACCAAGGTCTATGAACAAACCCGTTCACTTATCATTTCCTTTCTATTGGTGCAAAATGAATGTTCGAATTTAAAATTGAAAATGCAGACAAAGTGAACACAAGAAATAAGTTTGAAACATAAATTAAATATTGGTACGTTTTTCTACTTTCTATTTTATATGAATCAAAGCTAATTATTGTTCCTAATTTTGATTTTTTAATAATTTTACTTTGCAAAAGACTCTTTCATTACATGTGACTGCTGTGCAGGTGTACCATTTTTACAAAAATAAAAAAGCTACGGTCCATGCTACGGTCGATGCGTTTTTTTTGGGAATTACTTACGGTACAATGGATAGATTTCCAATAAAACACAGCTACTGGTTCATCATTGAACAGATACATTTTTGTATCTTTCTATCTTTTTATATATCTTTCCTTCTTTTCTTTTTCCTCTTTCTTCAAGCTACATATTTGAAATAACTTAATCCCTAATTTTTACTTCCAAATAAAGTTTCACGAACGGCAGACGCCTTAAAACAAAGTCTTGTAATTTTGATTTAGTGTAATAAATAGAAACACACATATGTATGTCCAAAATGGATACAATTTTCTTCCGAAGAAATTGAAATACGTATTGTACGTACAACAAGCCGCATGGGAAAACACCCCGTAACAAAGAGAATTTTTTTTTTTAAAACACCTCCCGATTGCAACTAAGTTGAAACTTATCTAGCAATTTATTTTTAACGAATTTAATTCACGCGTTGCAGGAAACTATCCGGTGATAGTTCCTGCTTATATCGCGATTTTAAGGCGGATTCTCGTTTAGTACACCAGATCGGAAGGCTTTGTCCTTCGCAGGCGGCGTACTAAACTCGTCTCATCGATAATTTCGATTATAGTACTATTGCAGTGTTGTAACAGCCGTTTTCTATGATTTCGGGCAAAATTTTTAATTTCATTGCGAACCGTGGGAATCCCGAAATCTCTGTGGAGATCTTCGTTTCTAATATATCAAGGTGCGCTTACAAATGATCTTAGGAGTTTATTTTCAAATGTTTGTAAGGTATTTAAATTAGAATCTCGCCTACGACCCCAGAGTTGTATACCGTAAGTCCAGACAGGCTTAAGCACCTGCCTGTACAAAATTAGCTTGTTTTCTATACTGAGCTTAGAGTGTTTTCCGAGCAACCAGTACATATCTCTGAGTTTATTATTTAACTCTTCGCATTTCTTTTTAACATGCGGTTTTCATTTTAATTTCGCGTCTAGAGGTCATTCCGAGATATTTTGCTTCGTTAGCAAACAGAACTTGAACCGTATTAATAAATACCGGTAATCTATTAATTTTCTTATACGTAAAATCTACATGGACTGATTTTACTACGTTGAGCGATATCCGCCATGTTTTTGTCCAATCATTGACATTATTCAGAGCTTTTTGTAATTTTGTCGTAGAATCATTTATCGTTTGGCCCTCTACTAGTATTGCAGTGTCGTCAGCAAACGTGGATACGATAGTGTCTTCTGTTTGAGGTATATCACGTGTAAATAATAGGTACAATATTGGACCTAAAACACTTCCCTGTGGTACCCCACCCTCTATTTGTTTGAGATCCGAGTAATCGTTTCCATGTCTTACTCTAAAAAGTCTATTTTCTAGATGTGCTTTTAGAAGCGTATAAAGTGATTCAGGCAGAATTTGTCTTAATTTAAAATGTAGGCCCTTGTGCCACACCTTATCAAAAGCTTGCGACACGTCTAGGAAGACCGCCGAACAAATTTTCTTTTCTTCAAGAGTTTTCTCAATGACGTCAGTGATCCTATGCACTTGGTCAATTGTCGAATGCTTGCTTCTAAATCCGAACTGATGTTCAGGTATTAGGCGCTTTTCTTCTATTATTGGCTGCAGGCGCAGAAGTAATATTTTTTCAAAGACCTTAGATATTACGGGCAGAAGCGAAATATGTCTATAAGATTTATTATCATGTGATGGTTTTCCTGGTTTGAGAATCATTATAACTTCCGCAACCTTCCATTGGCTCGGAACGTACTTTAGCCTTAGAGTGGCATTTATTATATAAAGAAGATTAATTAACCCTTTGCGAGGAAGCATTTTGAGAACTTCGGCCGTAATTAGGTCATATCCCGGAGCTTTCTTATACTTAAGCTTTCTTATTTCTCTACTTAATTCGGCAAGGGTAACATTTCTTGTTATGTAATTTTCGCTTGAGTTAGAACTTATATTTAAATTTTCGTTAAGTACTTGCCCACAAAAGGTTTAAATGTGTTCTCCAGGTAATCCGCGAAAACGTTTGCTTTCTCTTTGTCGCTTTTTGCCCATTCGTTTTAATCATTCTTAATCGGAGGTGCTGGGAGCTTTGGTTTCTTCGTTACTTTAACAGCTGTCAAGCTTTCAAGATAATTTCCAACTTCAGAATTTTTGAATTCTGCTATCGTCTTTTTTAGTAAATTACACAAGCGATTTAAATTTACCTTGTGTTGAGGAGCTCGAGTTTGTGCCATTTCTTACGTGCTTTTCGTTTCTCTTTTACTAAATCTTTTATTTCCTGCGGATATTTTAGGTTTTTAAAGCGCTGCATTTCTCTTTCCCTACCCCTTCGGGTAGGGGAACAATAAGGAATATACCCGAGGTAAGGCATGCCTGTCGTAAGAGGCGACTAAAATCCAACCTCCGTATACTGAGAGTGAACGTATACATAAATATGCAATGAGTTAAACAAATAGATACATTAGCCCAGGTGGCAATCCATGTTCACTGGAAAATCCACCCTCTTCGGAGGTCGGCTCTATGGATTCTGGGGAGAGCCAATTATTGCATTTAATAAATCCCTTCTTAAAAAAAGCAAGGGTTGCTCGATCACCTCCATCCCAATCGAGTGACAACGGTAAGAAGAGTTCGCCGGTAACGCATATGCGCGAGTAAAAAAAGGACTCAATGAAAACAGAAATTCTTGAGAAAGATAATGAACTACGTCAAAAACTTGATGAAGTAGTAAAACTTTATCAGGAGTTAAAGAAAGAAGTTGATCTTCTTCGTAAGGAAAATGAGGTGCTGAAGAATAAACACCACAATGACTCGAATGCTGGTTCATCGCAAGCGAAAAATGTCATTTATGAGACTGATGAAGAAGAACTAGCTCGCGAAACAGATAAGTCCTCAAACAAAAGGCCGAGTAAAAAACGCAAGGTTGGATCCTCACCTGATGGCGCCTATTTTTCTGAAAAAATTGCATCACCAAAAGATGCCAATATTAAAGAAAAACCTATTAAAATTAGGCCTCCGCCACCAATTAATGTTGTCGGTATTGCTGAGTATAACCGGCTGCAAACTATCTTAAAGAAGTTAACACCATCAGACTTTAAAGTTATTTCACTTAATAACAACAAATGGAAAGTTTGCGTGAAAGATCCTGAAAGTTATCGTCTCCTGTCGCGAAAACTAAACGAAGAAAATGTGGAATGGTACACTTATGAGAATAAGTCGGAAAGACCTTTACGTGTTGTAGCGAGAGATTTGCACCCATCATGTCCAAAAGACGATATTATTAACGATCTAAAGAGGAACTATAAGATCTTAGATGATGTGAACATCGTCAAAAGAGAAACAAAAAAAAGATAGCGAAACAAATGTGGTACAGCGTGGTCTTCCACTATTTATTCTTACTTTTGATAAGGCAGAGAAAATAGACGATATTTACAAAATTAAAACAATCCTCAATATTGTTGTTAAGATCGAACCTTTAAGAAAGAGTTCAAGACTGATTCCGCAGTGTAAACGCTGTCAAGAATTCAATCACACACAAAGTTATTGCAAAAAAAGAACCTAGGTGTGTAAAGTGCGCCGGAAATCATCTTACTAAAGACTGCACCTCAGATAGCAAAAGTGCAGCAACGTGCATAAATTGTAATAAAAGTCATCCGGCCAACTATAGAGGCTGTGAAGTAGCAAAAGAATTACAAAAACGGCGATCAAAATTTACGCAGTCACAAAGAAAACCACCAATCCAAGTAGAAAAGCAAGTTCTTAAGACCCCTAAGAGGTTAAATGCCCAAATACCCAAAGCAAAAGATCAATCAACACAACCAGAGCAAACACCAAAGTAAGGTAGTGTAAACACATATGCCCAAATAACGGCTAAGAACATACCTTTACAAAAAGATACTGCTAGTGATCCACTCACGAACAAACATAATCCTTTCGAAAATTGAGGAGCAATGTGGTACAAATAAACTTATATTTGATAGGCTAACTAAACTCGAAAACAGTTTTCGGCCAAAACGCCGTACAAAAATAAAAACATGATGGAAAAGCTCAAAATAATTACTTGGAATGCCAACGGATTATGGCAAAAACTTGGAGAACTAGAAATATTTATGCATGAGAAAGATATTGATATTTGTTTGATATCGGAAACGCATGTCAAGAAACAATCAAATAGTAAGATCAATGGATATTTAGAATACCACGCAACTCATCCGTCGAACAAAGCAAGAGGTGGGGCATCTTTATTTATAAAAGAATGCATCGAACACACGATAGACCCAAAAATAGAGGTTGAATCAATGCAATTAATCGGTGTACAGGTTAGAACTCAGAATGTTGTACTGAATGTATCTTCCATATACTGTCCTCCACGATGTAAAATTTAAAAGAATGAATTTATGAACGTGCTAAAGTTACTTAAACAAAATTTTATTCTTGGTGGTGACTTTAATGCGAAGCACAGCTTTTGAAATAAAAAAATTTGCCCGAAATCATAGAAAACGGCTATTACAACACTGCAATAGTACTATAATCGAAATTATCGATGAGACGAATTTAGTACGCCGCCTGCGAAGGACAAAGCCTTCCGATCTGGTGCACTAAACGAGAATCCGCTTTAAAATCGCGGTATAAGCAGGAACTATCACCGGGTAGTTACCTGCAACACGTTAATTAAATTCGTTAAAAAAAATTGCTAGATAAGTTTCAACTTAGTTGCAATCGGGAGGAGGAGGTGTTTTTAATGCAGTAAGAATCTCACACTTCTATGAGCACGCGTTTTTCGGTCCTCAGAGCCTTTTGAAGGTTTTACACCTACCCACAGGGAAAAAAAATTATGAGTGTACTGAAACAGCATGTAATGAGTAAACCAGCAACTCATTTTATGACAATTTTTGAGAATTGGTTTTTAATGGAATATAAGAAGACATAGACAACGGCAGGAATCGAACCTGCGACCAAGAGGTTGACAGGGGAGCACACAACTATCGCGCCATGGACACCCCCAATGTAGTTGATATTGGGATTGTTGAGCTAGAAATATCTGAAGTGTATACACAGACTTCTCGAAAGCTTTTAATTAATTGTCTCATGAGATTATCAAGTTTAAACTTAATTCATACGGGTTTCCTCCATCTTTCATCAAGTGGATATCCTCGTATCTTGAAGATAGGTTATATCAAGTCAAATTCAGAAATTCTTACTCAAGACCCTTTATTGCCAAATCAGGTTTCCGCAGGGAAGCCATCTTGGACCATTACTCTTTACATTGCATATTAATGATGCTCCTCTTTGTGTACGCAATAGCGAAATTCTTATCTTTGCAGACGATATGAGGATTTATAAAAATATATCATCTTCAAAGGATCGAACTCTATTGCAAGAGGATATTAACCACTTTGCCTTGTGGTGTGAAAAGAACAGTTTGAATCTTAACCCGACAAAATGTCAAACAATGACATTTTCAAAAAAAAAACGTACTACTTCTTCTCATGACTATATTATTTCACGGCATATTTTAACTCGTGTTATAACTGTACGGGACCTTGGAGTTCTCTTCACGCAAAATTTAGACTTTTCTGTCCATATTAATATCATAGTTAACAAAGCCAATTCAATGTTAGGTTTTATGAAGCGTTGGTGCAAAGAATTTATTGATCCCAATGGTACCCGTGCTGTATAAAACTGCTTGGTTCGTCCCCATCTTGAGTATGCATCGCAGGTTTGGAATCCTTTTAACGATATTCATATTGAGAGATTAGAATCTGTTCAAAGAAACTTTACTCGTTTCGCATTGAAAGGGCTTCAGTGGAGTGATCCTTCTAATGCCCTCCCTTATGACCAACGTCTTCAAATGCAAACACTTGCACAGAGAAGAACTAACAATGATTTGGTATTCTTCCACCAAATAATAACTGGCGTCACAGATGCACCAGACCTACTATGTTCCTTTTTTTTAATTATCGGGGTGGACGTTATAATCTTCGTGGACTCGACTTGATTAAAGTTCCAACACATAGGACCAACTATGGAATTCATGAGCCCTTGACACGTATGGGTAGACTTTTAAATTGAAATTCAAACGTTTTTGATTTCAATATCAATAAAATTAAATTAAAAAATCTACTCAAAACCAGTGTTCCACGCTCCTAAATGTTTTTTTGTTTATTGTTATGTTCTTGTTTTGCATTGACGTAATATTATATGTTATATTTTCATGTTGTACTTGTGTTAGTGTTATTTGTAATAGAGTTTGCCTACTAACAACTAACACTGCACTAAATGATGAGCCGGTGGTATAGCACAGTTTTCCTTGTTGGCAAACCATTGGTGTTAAGACGGAGCTTGCTATAAGCTCTCTTCGACCAATTCTGATAGTGTGAAAAAAAGTAAATGAAGCGTTGAATGGGATTGTTGATAACAAATGACTTGGTCCAGATTGTATATCTCCCAAGATAATAAATAAAAAAATGTGCAACTTACCTTGCGTTACCCTTGTGGCTAATTTTCAATAAGTCTATAAAAACAGGTCACTTTTTATATGAGTAGAAAACATGGTTCATATCGCCGATTTTCACGTCGGGCCCAAAGCAAAAAACTATGTAATTATCGACCAATATGTAAGTTATCCGTAATTCCTAAAATATTTGAAAAAAATATATGCGGCAAGTTTCTTTTTTCTTACAAAACAACTCGTATCTGATTCTCAGCATGGATTTGTTACTGGCAGATCTACAGCCAAAAATTTCACCACTTTGTGTGGTTCAGTTGAAAGAGGTTTTGAAAGTGGTCTCCAGACTGACATCATTTTTACTGATTTTGCCAAAGCATTTCATGGGGTCAACCATGAAATATTATTGCCCAAATTTTCTAAGCTTGGTTTCCACTCCATATTTTTAAAATTGAAACGTTCTTGTCCCGTTGATCGAACTCAATTCGTTAAGATAGATAGATTTGTTTCAAAGTGCATTAAAGTAACCTCGGGCGTTGTTCAAGGAAGTCACATTGGTCCATTGTTCTTTAATTTATTTATATATGATATGTCTGACATTTTCTATTTTCCAGGTATTTATTATGTGCTGAATGGCAACAGCAATTTGATTTTCCTCAATGCCTTCAAATTTTTTGATATTTCGTATGGTAATTTAATTAAGTCCTGCGTCCAATATAGCATTATTTCTTTTTTAATTAATGATAAAAACTGAAAGGTATTTATAACTATTTTTAATAATAAATACAAGTTAATGTTGACTACTGACTTCAAAAAACGGTACGCAGTAGGATTAGCGAAATTCATAATTAAAGGAAATTGTTTCAAAGTCTCAACGATTTTTGTGTATACATTATGTATAGATTTATTTTGTTGGACCATTATACGAGTATATGTGCCGATAAATTGTAATTTTTACTTGCGATTATAGGTACTATAAGGCAAGTTATGCATTCGTCGAAAAAAAATGTTTGAGATAACAATCAAACATGACATTACGATGATAGCGAAGACGAAAAAAGATGGTCTAAAAATTCTATCCGTCTGTATGTCTGTCTGTCAGTCTGTCTGTAGGTATGTATAGACACCTACATCCCAAACGGGTGGGCCGAATTGCTTCAAACTTGGTATATAGAGTTTTTTAGGGAGGGAAAATGGAAATTTTTTTTAGCTCAAAAAATAACGGTACCTGCCATATAACCGTTACGTTCAAACCTATTTTTCTCGTAACAGATCTAACGATTTTGATCAAAAAAATCAGTGCGGCGTTTTAGCTACGACCGATCATATGGTTGAAAAAAAAATTAGAAAAATGTCTAAAAACGGTACTTTCAATAAAACGTTTTTTTGCGTTCGACTATCTCATAAACGTGTAAACCGATTCTTTCGTAATTTCACACATATAAACCTAAACCTAGGTTGCCCAAATTATACCGCGTACCAATATTTTTAATTAATATTTTTTTGTATTTTTAAAATCATTTAAAAAAAAATTTTTAATTTATATTTCGAAACCTTCTCATTAAATTTTTTTCAAAAACTATATTTATTGAATACCTATGAATTGGCGTTTTTAATTTTTTTTTTTGAAAAATGTTTCAAAAAGTCAAGAAAAAAAAACTTTTTTCTCAAAAACCGCTCCACAGATTCTTAAAATTTTTTTCTCATAAATTCAAATTTATATAACAAATAAAATGGCGTACTTTTTTTTAGCTTAAATTAGTTTAAGTATTTATTTCAGAATTTTGAATTATTTTTTCTTTGATTAAGCCGATTTAATATTTTGTTTTTAAGTTTATATTATAATATTTAAGACTGTTATACCAATTTTTTTAGAAAAAAAATTAAAGATATTTTGTATATATAAAAAATGAAGTAAAAAACTGCTTTAAATATATATTTAGATTTTTAACAGAAATCTTTTGCATTCGATGTGATCGAACATAAGAGCAAGTTCGTGCGATCCAGTCGTGCATTTTATTTCTTTGGTCAATAGGGCTTTTTTCAAAGTGTGTCTGATGAAACTGGCATTTATTTATCTATTAATGAAAACAAATACAAGCATTGAGTGAGATGTTTTGATTGGAATGTTAAATTTTATCGAGTAGAATTGAAGAATACCTCAATTTGTATAAGATTGTTTTCGGACTCCAGTTTTAATTAAAAAATGCATTTACTTTCTTACAGTCATTTGGATCGTCATGAGCTTTGGGTGCCAAATACATTTGCCATCCATACATTCCGAATCGTCATGATTTCAATACAGCCGCAGTACTCATACACTGTTGTGGAGACTCTAATGAAGCATCTTGATAACAACTTCAAGTCCTCCCCCCGCACTAGGACATCTCTAGCTGTTGTTCTTTCAAAAATTATCGCAATAGCTGCCGGAGAGAGTGTTGGCCCGTCGGCTTTAGATATAATAAACAATCTTTTAACACACCTGAGGACAAGTGTCAGCACCACTACCGAGATCACGGCTGAAGAATCGCAATACCAAGAGGCACTAATCAATGCACTCGGTGAGTTTGCTAATCATCATCCGGATTATCAGAAAATCGAAATTATGCTCTTCATTATGAACACTGTGCCGGACTTGAGCAAGAAAAGTAAAGGAGATCAGATGCTACAAAATATTCTTTTGAAGAGCTTGTTAAAAGTCGGCACTCAATACAGTACTGTGTCTTTTGAGAAGGCCTTTCCAGCTTCATTCTTACAGCCGTTGTTGAAGATGGCTCGTGCTCCACATGACCCGACAAGAATTATAGTTATGCAGATCTTTCAAGCTTTGCTAGATCGCCATCAAAATCAAATTGTATTAAGCAGTGTTACGGTTAAACCGTATAATGCCCTATCACAAGAGCCACCTTCACGATCTGACATTATTTTTACCCACAAATACGGGGCTAATATTATGCAGGCTTTGATTGAAAGTATGGCGTTGTCAGATCATATTGAAGCTCTGGCTTCAAGCTACAACACAGCTGCTCTTCTCATTGTTGAAATGGCAAGCAGCGAAACAGTACAAGAATTCCTACTGTTCATCTTAGGGTAAGAAATTGAACAGTGCTTTTAAGTTATGTATTAATCGTTGTTATCTATTTAGAATTCAACAAGTTACAATAACGGCGGAAGATTTAGATAATGTGCACAAATGTAACTTGCACTCTATAGCAATTTCTCTGCTTTGTCTCATAGCCAGAGTGACTGGTATTAACAATCTCATGGAATATGCAGAGAAAATTATAGATGCCAGAAAAGGAGATGGGACGCATTTCTTGCCACCTCTTTTAGATTCCAAAAAGCAAAGTGGCAAGATTTACAATGTAAACTTTCCTCATTTATTAATTGATAAAATAACTTTGGCTGAAAATCTACAAAATGCTGGAATGGATTACAATCGGTTAAAAACAGGAAGTCCATATGCACTCAATCAAATAGACAACTCAGCCCATAGACATTCATGGGTTGAGGCTGCTGGTAATATGCCTACAAGAAATAGTTCCGCTGATCTTGCTGCTTATAATAACGACGCTGATAGTGTAAGCAGTTCACCGGGTGTTTCAAAGGTAAAATAAACACATATTTCACCTAAATATGTATTAGTAAGAGCTTTTTCTGTTTTCAGAAAACCCTTGCTCCAGACTATAACTTTGAAGCAATGAAAAGAGCTTTGGCAGAGCCGACAGAAGCTGTTAAAAAGGAACAACGCGAAAAGCAACTCCAAATTGGAAAAACATTCCGGGAATGTGATTTTGATGAGCTTGTTAGACGCACTGAGCCAAAGGTAATCATATTTTTCTAATGTCTTTATATCCTTTTAAAAAAAAATAAAATTTCATCTGCTTTTATTTTGTAGGTATGTTTTTAAAATTTATCTGGTGTGATCTGCAGCACAAATTTCAAAAAACAAAATTATTATTTTTTTTTTATTCTGCTGAATAAAATTCGCAGATCCATATTTTTTGGTAGATTCAACCCCTCTTTTTTCACTAATAGCGAGTTTCATTCCAATTTCAAAGATCTCCTCTCAAAATGGAGATTTGATCTTTTCAATGAAACTTTTTGTCGGTGGCATACCTACTGCAAACCGGATTGCTTTGTGTTGTTGTAACGCCCAAACCAGAAAAAACCAGATGATGAACTAAACATTATGTTGTCAAACACAAATCTCAAGCTACCCAAAAATTATTATTAATTTGAGGAACAGCTGATTCAAAACTTTAGATTTTTTTTCGGACTTAACAGAGAAAGCTACATGGATCGTTCGAAACAAATCCGCTACTAAGGTATCTTAGTAATGCTGAATGACTGACACACATTTCTGAAAAAACAAACATATCTTCATCATCAGATGATGAGGTGGATGAAGACAAAGCAATAAAAAACTCCACTAAATTTATAAAATCTAAATTATTAACATCGTCGTCTGTTTTTTGTTTATTTTTTAGTTTAATTTTTTAGCAGGGATTGGCACAATTTCACAATAAATTAATAACAATTAAGTTTCCATTTGATGTTTGACAGAAAAAGCGTTTTACGTATATGCGTGTATTCAGATCAAATCTGCCTACCCCCCAAAGATCAGATCGTTCGTGTTGAGATCTGATCTAGATTTGCTCTTTTTGTTGGAATGAAACTCTCAAAATTCAAAAAGATGAAATCTTTTGTCAGAAAGAGCAGATGTTTTCTTGAATGAAACTCGCTATAACACTACTGAGTACTAGTAAAATTGATTCCATTTAGTTTGACAACCACCAGTTTTACAGACACGAATATCCGACAATAACATAAACCAAAATAATTTATTCATAAGGCGATCCATTGCCACGTAAAAAAATCAATTTTCGTATCAAATTCTGAATTTGCCAATGGAAAACCCTCCGTTTTTTAAGCGATATTCCAAGTATTTTCTAACCCTTATTTACAAAATAACTTTACTTCACATTTGTTACGCTTCTTCTCGAATATGTATCGCCGTTAGCTTATCCATTTAAAATTTCTCGATGAACACATCTTAAAATAACAATGTATACATCTATCAGTTCCTCGAAAAAAAAACAAAGTCGAATTTGAATGTAAGCGTAAGTTAAATGTTGCATTCAATAAATGCTTACGTTTTATATATAAAAAACCTAGGTATGTCAGTGTATCTGATCTTAACAAATCTATACTGGGAATTTCTTTTGACGCTTACTATAAACTTAGAAATATTCTCAGATTGCATAATATTATCTATTTTAAGTGCCCCGAATAGTTTGCATTGAGCAGTTTCCTCGAGTCCTTAAGCTCATTTTGCCGCTTTTCACTCACTCTATTGCAGACCTATCTTTCTATGTTTCCGTGATTAAATATTGGAACGCTCTTCCAACTGAGTTACAAACTATTACCAATTTATCAAGATTTCAGTCAAAGTTTCTCTCTTACCTTGTAATTCAATTTATTTATTATATTATATTAAGGGTATTCATGTCACGGCAGAAAACCAGTATAAACCTCAGAAACCAGATACCTAATAAATTTGAAATTATCTGGTTTCTGGGGCTTATACCGGATTTCCGCCATTTCATGAATACCTCTACTATATTTGTTTACTATTTATATAATTAGTTGTTTGTAAAGCATAATTTGCTAATTTTCGTCAAGATAATTTATTTAAATGCTTACACGCTAAATTATCTTTAAAAAATAGTGTACACTTTCACCGCAACTTCGCCCGAATGCTGATAATAATAGTAGCCAGAATTCTTTTGACTTCCACTCTTTCAGATATTCCCTGAAAATAGGCTATTTCAAAATAAAAGTTCTTATGTCGTTTTTATTTGGCAATCCGGAAGCCTTCCGGACTCTTCTGAAAGCGTTCGCTTGGGAAAAAATGACAGTTCTAATTCTGAAAAGAAGAGAATTTTGCTTCTGGATTTGAAATCAGAACCAGAAGCATTAACACATTCACATACTTGAACGTCAAACTCGACTGTAGTCATTTGTTGTATGATGATTGTGCAACAAACATTTTTTTTTTAATTTGATTATTCTCGATTCTCTCATTAAAATTCAGAATCGTCAGAATCCCACAAAAGTGTTCAGTTGGGAATCCGGATCGGAGAACAATTCCGGATTGCCAACTAAAAACGCCATTAGTAATCACATTTATATGAAGAGGATTCCTCAGCAAAATTTGTTTTGTTTTGTTTTTTTTTTCTCTCAATTATTCAGAAACAAAAATTTAGGTTCCAATTTGTCGACGCAGCAAAATTTTTTCTGGATTTGCCAAATCTCTATATAAACACTTACCCCAAATCATTCTTGACACTATTTTCGTGTACAATGTACATACATACATACATACATTACAAAATTAATTTTTATTTAAATAAATAAAGTTATTAGTTTTCAATCAATTGACTTGTATATATAACATATTTATAAATTTAATGTCAAATTTATTCTTAGTCAATCATAGCTTTCTCCAATCGCCTAAAAAGGATTGAATTTATATTGTTGTAATACATTATATTATGTACATATACAAAAAGTCTAATTATTTATTTTCACTTACAAAACATAATCCAATTTGACTTTTTTACAATTTTTTTTTCAGCATGACGTCATCCAGAACCGACTTAATGATATTTTCAATTCCCTCGCAATTGAGCGGCAAATCTCTCAGAGTGATATTAAAAATCAACAGCAACAACAGCCTCAAAAGCCAATTTATGAAATAAGTTTCCCAGAGTTATTCTATTACTAGAGCAAAACAACGCAGTTTTTTTTTAAATTAATTATTACAAAGTTATTCGTTGATGAATTAATTGTTATTCGACGTACATATTTATTTCTGATTGTTTTTATTTTTTTACTACACATATATATTTCTTGTTTTTTAAAGGCTGTAACCTATAAAAGTATTTTATATTGAATGCGAATTTTGGAAAGTTGGAAAAATAAAATTTACTGTTAAACTGTTACATTGCGGTTCAAAATCTAATATCTGGTTTTGGCATGTTAGCTAATTAATTTGTTTTTGTATTAAACTGTTTATCTAGATTATTCAAATATGCCGATCTGATAATCGACCTTAGTAAGTCGTGAAATAACTATAATTCTAGCCAAAAATAATATGAGAAAAACTTGGTGGTAGCACACTCAAGTTGTTGTTGGTCATTCAAACTCATTATATATGCCGAATTAACCTTGACTTTAATTTTATTCTTGCAACATTATTTGCTAAAACGACTTTGGCTGTTAAATAAGGCGGTGAGAACAAGAATGGTCTAACTGCAATTTCTTAGAAATTAAGTTTTTTACGAAAATTGAATCTGTACATGTTAAACAACATTCTGAATTCAATTTTTTAAATTAACAGCTTTTTTACTTGCGATTATAGGTACTATAAGGCAAGTTATGCATTTGTCGAAAAAAAAAGTTTTGAGATAACAATCAGACATGACAGTACGATGAAAGCGAAGACCAAAATAGATGGTCTAAAAATTTTGTCCGTCTGTATGTCTGTCTGTCAGTCTTTCTATGTATAGATACCTACAACCCAAACGGGTGGGCCGAATTGCTTCAAACTTGGTATATATATTTTTTAGGTATTGTACAGAGGGGAAATTGGAAATTTTTTTTAGCTCAAAAAATAACGGTACCTGCCATATAACCGTTACGTTCAAACCTATTTTTCTCGGAAACGGCTCTATCAATTTTGATTAAAAAAAATCAGTTCTTCTTTTTAGCTACGGCCGATCATATGGCTGAAAAAAAATTAGAAAAATGTCTAAAAACGGTACTTTCCATAGGACCGTTTTTTGGCTTTCGACTATTTCATAAACGGTTCAACCGATTCTTTCGAAATTTCACACATACTTATATAGGTTTAGGTTTTCCAAATTATACCGCGTACCAATATTTTTAATTAATATTTTTTTGTTTTTTTAAAAATCATTTTTAAGAAAAAAATTTATATTTCGAAAACTGCTCATTAAATCTTTTTCAAAAATTATATTTATATGTATTTTCTGAATACCTATGAATTGGCGTTTTTGAATTTTTTTTAAATATTTTCAAAAAGTTTACAAAAAAACTTTTTCTCAAAACTCGCTCCACAGATTTAAAATTTTTTTTCGTAAATTCAAATTTATCCAAGAAATAAAATGACGTACTTTTTTTGAGCTCAAATTAGTTTAAGTATTTATTTCAGAATTTTGAATTATTTTTTCTTTAATTAAACCGATTTAATCTTTTGTTTTAAAGTTTATATTATTAAATATTTAATATTGTCATACCAATTTATTTTAGAACAAAATTTAAAAAAAAATTGAATATGTATATACAAAATTGATTTAAAAATGACTTTAAAAATATATTTAGATTCTTAATAGAAATCATTTGCATACGATGTGATCGAACATAAGAGCATGTTCGTGCGATCCTGTCGTGCATTTTATTGTGTACTAATCCCAACCATACAAAAAATAAAAGCTTAGGTGCAACAGTGGTCTATCTTGAGTTAGGCCAATATTGCCCTCGCATATTTTATTTTATTGTTTGAAACTTTAAGTTTGGCCATTAGTCTAATTGCTCACAGGTGACAATAAACTAAACATTGATAATCTCCCTCGATAATCCATGAAGTTATAAAGTTTCATATTAAAATTACTGCTGCAGCTGTGGCTTCCATTAAACAACAAATAAGTGGAATTGCGTGTATTGTTGCACTGATCCATTTATATGGTATTTTCCGCAACGGTTAAATCATAGTTTCTGTTAAATAAGAAATTAGAATTAAATCAATTTCTGATGTTCTATTTGGTTTCTGAAATGGCCTATAGAAATTCGAGTGCTGCAAAATTTTAAAAAGTTGATTAAACGTGTAAATATTTAAATATTAATAAATGTTTTTTTTGCATGTCAATATATATCATCTCGCATCCCAACTATAGACCTGCACACATTCTTGTCAGGGCCATTCATATTGACAATGCAAACAAGATTTTGGGCTGATGGTTGATTTAATATGAAAATGTTTCCAAATATTTTCATCCCAGCTGATTGGATAGAAGCCATGCCATACGTGACAAGTCAATGTTATTAAAATGACCAGAAAGGAACTTTTCTTCACATTAAATTGATAAAAAATATGTCAAATAATAATAAGATTTCTAGAGAACGACTGAAGGTAAATTGGTTCAAGATTCATTAATTTCAATATTTAAATACCGGCCCTTAATATTCTTTTTTATAGATTTTCTCTTGAAGACATTTTCTTTACACCGATCTTAGGAATAACAATCTATCTATGGCAAATACTACAGTGGTTTTTATGGATCATTAGGCACCCAAGAAAGCGAGTAAAAATTAAATGTCCACTTAAGTGAAAAATGAATTTTAAAAAAATCATAAAAAATCTGTATTAGGTACTTCCAAATGTTTGGCCTATCTTTTTAGGTTTTAATTTTATAAAATATTTTTTCTGATATTTAAAAAATCTGACTTTAAGATAAGTAATAATGATATTTTGAAGTATTATAAATACCAAATCGAAAACCTTTTATACAACCTTTTTAAACATATTCCAAACAGAAAATCAAAACTTGGTTTATGGTTTTCAAACTACCAAAGTTTTAAAATAGCCTGGTTCTTGTTTTCTCTACTGGAAATAATGCAAATTGCAGTAAAGCCACAATTGTACTCACAGCCTCAAACATCAGTTACATAAGACTGTTCAGGTTTCAAAGATCTTAAGTGAAATCTCAGAAAGCATACCTGAAGCAATTGCTTAGTGTTGTTGTAGCATAGGTATGTGGGAAAAACAGTTGATGACCTAAACATCTGTGTCAAACACAAATCTCAAGCTACCCTAAAATAATTGGTTTCTTTGAGAGACAGTTGATTCAAAACTGCAGCTGCATATGTGATACATACTCGATTCTACAATAAAGTTATTCCAATTCGCAAAATCTCAACTTTCTAATTGTTTAGCTAGTACACTTATTAACTGAAAAAGAACAGAGGTAATTGGAGATCATGTGACGAAGAGTCGAATAGGTGAAAAATGGACAATACTTTCCAATAGAGTACCTATTAAAAATAGCATTGAAAAGAAGAATTTTTAATATTTAATCAGAAGTGACAGCGAAAGAATTTTGATTTTTGAATGAAAAGGCAACAAACATACATATATTTCCAGATAAAGAAAAGAAAGAAAACTATAAAATGAAACCATATTCATAAATTAAAAAAAAAATATAAATACCAAATAATTAAAACCAAAACTTGTTTTTTTATTTAAAAAAATATAAATTCAATTGAAAACAAACTATTTATTTAAAAATTGCCAAACACTTACACTTTTCGCACTTTATTTAAATTTTTTTTTATCTTCGACTCCTTTCTGCAATCAAAAAAGCTGATGCACAATCTCCAAGAAGCTGATGGCCCTTATGAAGTCTCCTGCAATTCATAATGGTGGATCGGCTAGGCGATAGTTGATCATCAAATTTTTGATAGTCGAACGATTGGGAACGATTTTTTTTAACCTACAATTAAAATTGGAGGTATAGAATGCTGCCTAGCGTGGAGTTTGAACAAACACGGCTAATGTCGTTTTTATTTGGCAATCCGGAAGCCTTTCGGACTCTTCTGAAAGCGTTCACTTGAGAAAAAATGAACGTTCTAATTCTGAAAAGAAGAGAATTTTGCTTCTGGATTTGAAAACAGAATCAGAAGCAGAAGCACTCACACATTCATATACTTGAACGTCAAACTCGACTGTTGATCATTTTTTCTATCATAATTGTGCAACAAACATTTTTTTTGAATTTGAATACTCTCACGTATTTTCACACACACACAATCTCATTAAAATTCAGAATCATCAGAATCACACAAAAGTGTTCAGTCGGGATCCCGGATCGGAGAACAATTCCGGATTGCCAAATAAAAACGCCGTAAGTTAGCAGTCAAGCACTATGTCAACTGCGCCATTCTCATTACATTTAAAATTCATAAAGAATGTTCATGTCGAAGATTTACTGGCACAAAATTTTAAACAACCTGGCGCAAAATTTTAAACGATTTAGTAACATGTTAAATCATTTTTAGTATGATACTAGGGTAACAAGAGGGCTAAATTCCTAAACGCAAGGTTTGCAAAGCAAGTCTCATGCTAAGCAAGCGCACGAACCCGATAAAAATTGAAAAGCAAGTGAAGTGCACAACACAAGTTTAAAACTTGTACAATTATATTGAAGTTTGTGCAAGAAAAAAGAATGAACTGTGTTTTGGGACAGTGTGCTTAGCAGACATATTTCTATTTACGTTTAGGGACAGTTTGCTTAGCATATTATGCGCAAGATTTGCGTTTAGAAATTTGCCCGAGGATTTTGCTAATATTAATCTTATTAACACTTTACTAAATTTAAAATCACCAAATGGTTTTAGTATCGTACTAAATCCACATGTCATAGTATATTGGCTTTGCACGCGGGAGGCCCAGGTTCGAGTCCTGTTGGTGTCAATTTTTACTTGCGATTATAGGTACTATAAGGTTATGTATTCGTAAAAAAAATTGTTTTCTAACGATCAAACATGACATTACGATCATAGAGAACACCAAGGGTGCCACAATTCCGTCTGTCTGCCTGTCTGTCTGTCTGTCTGCATGTCTGTCTGTCTGTCCTCGAGTCTGCAGCCTAAACAGTTCGGTGGATTTGTTTCAAACTTGGTACATATTATTTTTTTGGTAATATGCCCACACGTTTTTTTCATTTTTTTAAGACGACAAATAACAGTAGCCCCCATACATTTTTGTTTTGGCTAAAAACAAAAATCTTATTTTTCTCAAAAAGGGCTCCAACGATTTTTATAAAAAAAATCAGCTCATTAATGAAGGGAAAGGGTACCTTTTGATAATTCTTTTTTTGGGAAAAAAAAGTTATTTTTCGTACCTCTAGTACAACCATTTTTTGGTTTTCGATTCTCCCGAAAACGATTAATTTGATTTTTTAAATCTTTTTATACAGAAGCTCCTAGAAAGTTTAAACACTATTGTTTACCAAAATTTTTCAAACAAATTTTTTTTTTGGAAATTAATTTGTTTTGAAAACTCAAAATTTCGTATTTGTTGGTTTTTTGACATTATCTTGAATAGTTAAAAAAAACTATTTCTTTTTAAATAAAAAACAACGGTACCTGCTACACAAATGTTAAAAAACCGTTAAGAAAAAAATGTATTTCTCGAAAACGGCTCCAAGAATTTTTATTAAAGAAAATTGTGTATTCTTAAATTATTACAGTTCACTTTCAATTGTAAATATTTTTTTTTGCGTACTCATTAACGGTACTTCCCATAGAACCACTGCGTATTTTCGATTTTCTCGACATTGGATGAAACGATTAAAATATTTTTTTTTATAAAAATGCTCCCTAAAATTGTTAATAAAACAACATACGAAAGTTTTCAAAAAAAAAAAAACATTTTTCGATTTTTAAAAAATAAATAATTTTTTTTTTTTGAAAACTTAATTTTTCAAAAACAAGTCACAGAATTTTTTTGAAATTTGAATTTTATATGTATATTAAAAATATCTTCAAAATGGCGTTTCAATTTTTTTTTCCAAAAATGTTTTCAAAATTTTCTACATAAAAAAATAATTTATTGAAAAACCGTTCCGTTTCTTATTTATCGATGAATTCAAATTGCATCTTTGTTTTCGCCCAAACTATAACGACTAAGCAATATAAAAAAAAAAATTTAATTATGTGTATTATCCATTTATTTCTATCTTATTACTATTCCCTTTTTTACGAATTTTTGCGTACGTCACTTAATACTAAATACAATGTAGGCCCTAATACATTTATATGTACATATGTGTCTTTAAAAACCACATGAATCTTATGTATGCATATTGCACCTAAATGATGAAGTTGTATGTACATAGCTACCCACCCACCTACGCCCTTCATTTTCATTATTATATGTACATGTTTACATACTTAGGTTCCATCAATATGTATATATATATGTAGATACATTTTACTCTCCTAACTTACATAATTAAAATTCATAACTTAGATTTAAATCTACATGTGTAGGTAGGTAGGTATCTATGTAACTATTCCTTGAATCATTAATTCGACAATTCATTATAATAAGAATCAAGGTAATCTTACCTACATAGGATAACTACACCTAACTAACTAAACCTCAATGGTTAGCTACATTAAAGTTGTTAGCTACAAGAGCAAGTTCGTGCGATCCAGTCGTGCATTTTATTTTTTCATTTTTGTAAATAATGAAGTTAAAATGATGAAAATATAAACATCGAATGCTTATTTAGAGCACATGTTGGATATTTATCAACTATAATCAATTTACAGCCCATACACACAATAATTGTGTTATTCAAAATTCAAACCCTACAAATGCTTTGCTATCTGCTTAATTAGCATTTTACTAGTTAACAAATAGTAAATTTATGAAAAGTAAGTTAGTAGACTACTCGTACTATGTATATAGTAAATTGCTTACTAGTATCGGCCTTAATAATAGGTTGCTTAAAATTTTGCGCAGATAATTTTGACAACGGTATTTTTTTTTTAAGTTGCAGTCTTCTATAGCGAGCATCAAATTATTTTCTCTGATTCACGTGATGAAAGTGATTTTGCTTGGACGTAAAAAAGGTTTATTTTTAGAGTTTTAGATTTTTGCTTATTTGCGCTCAGGAAGTTTCAAGTTTGAATTTGGAGGACAGTGAACTCGATCCCGAAGATGATTCGTCCATAGAAAATTTCAGAGAATGTAGATGTGATGGATAACCTGAAAGATTTGTGTTGGTGGATGCAAATGTAAATGTGGATAAAAATATTGCAGTTCCTGTTGAAATCAACGAGTCTGGCAGCGAATCTGATTAAGAGGATCAGGACCTATTGGGAGCATCTATTAATTCCTATGAAGAAGCAAACACTTCAATTGAAAATTTAAAAAAAATGTACGGCCAAGAAAAATTCCGGTAGCTGTTCAACTTTTGGTTGACCTACAGGCCAGATTCCAAAATAAATCGGTCTTTTCTAAAACTAAACAAGCAAATATTGAAATATTTTTTTTTGAAAAATGCATAAATACGAATCTTCTTATATTATTGCAAAGTTTTTATATTTGTTTACATATGTGTTAGATCTAATAATTTTATTCCATTTCATGTGCTAAAAAAAGAAGTGAAGTTTATATTATTTTTTTAAATTTTTATTTTCTGTTAATAATTGAATATTCTTAATTTTGAAAATAGTATTTTTATTTGATTTCCCTTAAACAGACTACTCAGGCAGACAAAAATTTCTGCACCATGACTGTCCGGCTCTCATACACTTATATACAGTAAAGCCAGGATAGGTGCTTCACATTAAATACCTCACATTAATATGAAATTATGCGGGTTAGGCAGTTATAAAGAAACCACTTAAGTGCACATACATAGGTACTTATTTCTATATTTACAAATACAAAAATTAAAACAAAAATTTTTCATAAAAAAAAATGGAATTCAAAATACTACATTTAATGGCCACAAAACTTGGGTTTCTTCCCGGCGATCTAACTTGGACTCATCAGTTGGATTCTGACGGCCTAACCAATACGCACTTTTTGTTAAGTTCAGTTCATATTATATGGATTTTGTGACAAAAACCAATGTGAACTATATCCAAATATATTAAACGTTTTAATCATTAAAATTGGAAGATTTTGTCTTCAGCCAGACATAGTTAATTAATAAAGTGTTTCGTTTTACATTTAATCGGACTTGTTGAGTTATTGATTCAAAATAGATTTTAACAGCCTTTGTTCCACGAATCATTGTAGTAGATTATTACTTTCTTATTTATGAATTTTAAAGCATAAAACAAAATGAAGCGCTGTATTTTATCAGCTGATTTCAAATGTTTACTTGAAAGAATTTTTTTGAGGTAAATTTCAATAAAAGTATACAAAATAAGAGGCAATTAATGTATGAAAAAATCCTCAGAATTTTTGTTCTAAAAAAGTAGGTACTTATGCGGGTTAGGAACTTAATCGAGAGGCACTTATCTGGGTATAACTTTATATGTATCTTTAAAAATTACATGAATATTATGTATATTGCACTTAAATTATTAAGTTATATAAGATAGCTACCTCCCAACTTACATCTTACATTTTCATTATTATATGTATAGATACGATTTACGCACATGACTTGGTTCCATATACGTATGTAACTACATAGTACTCTCCTTACTTACATAATTAATATCCATAATCTACATTTAAAAACGTATACCGTAATACCCGGATAAGTGCCTCTCGCTTAAGTGCTAACCGGCATAAGTAAATTTTTTTTTTAGAACCAAAATTCAGAGTATTTTTTTAATATAAAACTCATCTTAAAGTACCTTCCGCTTAACTTCCTTTCCCGCTTTATTGCCTTTTATTTTGTGTACTTTTATTGTAATTTATCTGACAAAAATTCTTTTAAGTAGACATTTAAAATTAACTGATAAAATACAACAGTTTGTTTTCCTTTAGCACTTCATTTTGTTCTATGCTTTAAAATTAAAAAATAAAAAATGAATTATCTTAATAATATAATGCGTCCTGGACTAAAAGCCGTTAAAATCTATTTTTAATCAATAATTCAACAGGTCCGATTGAATATAATACAAAACATTGTATTACTTAAATATGCCTGGCCAGGGCAAAATCTTCCAATTTTAATGATTCAAAATTTTAACCTTGTTGGATATAGTTCACATTGTTTTTTTTTGTCAAAAAATCAGTGTAAGATTATTTTTAATAATTAAAAATAACTTAACAAAAAGTGCGTATTGGTAGTGCCCTCACTAGCCAACTGAAGAATCCAAGTGAGATCGCAGGGACGAAACGCAAATTTTGGGTACTAAAGGCCGTTAAAAGGTATTTTGAATTAAATGCTTATTTTTTGTCAAAAATATTTGTTTTAATTTTCGTATATATAATATTTAGAGATAAGATAAGATAAGATAAGTGCCTATTAAAGTGGGGAATTTTAGTGTGAGGAACTTATCCGGGTTTTACTGTATACATTTGTAGGTAGGTTAGGTACCTATGTATGTAACTATTCCTTGTATCATGCATTCGACAATTCATTATATTTACTAAGAATCAAGGTAATATTACCTACATCGGCTTTAAACCTCCATAGACTACCTACCCACTTACAGCGACAATGTTTAGCTGCATTAAAGTTGATAGCTACAAGAGCAAGTGCGTACCACCCTCAAGTGTATTTTATTTAATATTAAGGTGAGTGCTAGCATATACATGTAGATGTAGATAATCAAAGAAAATATGTTCTTCTCTCGGAAGCAAACCACTTTATACTAATGTTTGGGAAGTTGTGCAGAAGAATATTCTGGCTAATATCTTAACACCAAATGAGATATTCGAACAAAAAATCTGAAATTTAAAATGTCAATGAGTCAGTGAGTTCTATTATTATGTCAGTAATAGATTTTTCTTATGGAGTTTAAATTAAATTTGTAGCGATACGAGTACCTATTTGAAACTGACTGAATAAATAAATTATGCAACAAAACAGGCTAAACATTAAAATGTCATGTTATTAAATAATGTTTAGAAATTTATTTAATGAATTCAAATAAAACAAGTAGTTCATTTAATGATCATAAAATATCATCAGTTTTTTTTTTTTTTTTTTATTTTTTTTTTATAATTCATTTTTCTTTCATATTAACTTATAACTATCTTAAAGCTAGACAAAAATGTTTAAAACTAGCCTAATTATCAATAACTTACAACTAATTTACTGGCCCTTTACGGGCGCTCTAAACTAAACAATAACTCTTAGAACTAATGTCTTTCGACCTAAAAACTATTTTAATTAAATCTAATTATTTTATTTTATTTTATTTTCCAAGGAAACTTTCACAAAAAAACTTGGTATCTTATCTTATTTTTTTTTTTAACTTATAAAATAAACCTAAATATAGATTAAAAATAATTAAAACTAAATAAAACTAACTTATACTAACTAAATAACTTAAACTACTTAAAATACCTAATAATACTTAAAACTACTTAACAACTAGAACAGCCACAGCAGCATTTTTTTTTGTTGTTTTGTTAATTTTTTATATGCATGCAGACACACACCAACATGCAACCCACACATACATGTACATACGCAAATACATATACGTACGCACATACATGTACAGACACGCAGATACATGCACGTATGCCACCGCATACATACCTATTTTTAATTTTTTTTTTTGGTGCCACCCCGACTGTTCCCTATACCTAATACCCTAAATCTATGTAAGTCGCCCAATCGACTTTAAATATTATGATGCTGTTCAGAGAGCCACCAGAACTGGTTCTCCTGTTTCGCCCTATCCCTCCGGTCCCGATCGGACACAGTCCTACTGAACCGAAGGCGCTCTTCTCCACCTTGAGCGATGACGTCTCGACCATACAGGAGTCGCCTATCCACTAGAGCTGTGTCAATCGTTCATTTTTAAAGATTCAATCGTTCAAATGTCGTTCATTTCAAAGATTCGGTCTTTTCAATCGTTCATTTTTTCAATCAATCATTTGTTACAGTTGCGACCCATATGGAAACATTTTTGAATTGAAACTATCATATGGTTTGATGTGTGTGAAGTCAATCAATCTATTACTTTCATTCAACAGATATACATATGTATGTGCATATGTAATGTGGTTGATCCGAATGTTTGTGAAATTTAACTGATGCTTTAAAAAAAAAATTAGGAACAAAATTGGTAAAAATACACATACATTTGTTTAAAGGTATTTCTTTAGTTTCGAGTAAGCAAACCATTAACCCATAAACATTATGGGAAAATAAAGAGAATATCTAATACATACATATTTCATTTCCATTCAGTTTCGTTCGTTCTTTAGAACGATAGAATGTAGTGAAAAGTGAAACCAATCAATTTTGATTGTAAATAAGTGGAATGAACGAAATATGATTGCCTTGCGTTCAATCGTTTGATTGAAACTGTAGTATAGTGTAAAACGGTTGGTATTGAAATTGATTGATTCGATTTACTTACTTTGATTGCAATCAATCAATCTTTTTAATGAACGGGTCATAAAGATCGAATCAATCACGATTGACACAGCTCTACTATCCACAGTTTTCCGGCTGATGTGGTAGATGAGCGGAACCGCCCCTCCATCCTGTATCAGCCCTCGACTGTCTAAATAGAGGAATGCCTCAGGAGGGATGTAACCACTTAACCGCGCACTCTCAAAATATTCGTTATTGGGGTAATAAGCCCCAAAAATTAAGCTGTTAGTTGAGGACATCGCCCTTGCAACGTGACCCCGAATCAGCTTGAACAAAAAATTATCTATTCTGTTTATGTTGGCTCCGTTGTATAGAACCTGGTTGGAATAATATCTTGTGTACTCCGACTCTGGTGTTCTGTGTAATCCAAGGCAACGTCTAAGACATTGCCTCTCAAACACCCGAATCTTTTCCATTTGAGATGGGGCAACGTTGAACCACACCGGGCATCCGTAGGCAATCATCGGCCTGATGAGGGCAATGTAGCAAATCACCTTCACCCTGCTGTCAAGACGGCTGTAATAAAACAGTCGTTTTGTCAAGGCAAAGGCTCCCCTAGCCCTGGCCAAAGCAGCACCTATATGTCTGTCGAAATACAGGTACTGATCCAACCAGATGCCAAGGTACTTTACTACACTTTTACTCGCCAGTGGATGTCCATGTGGCCCTACGATCACCAGCTTGCGCTAGTTCTTTCTCGTATCCCTTGAGGCGCTAGACAACGGAGTCCTAAACAAAATAGTTTCTGATTTCTGGAAGTTGATTTTCAACTTCCAGTCATCACAATATCGCTGAATCTTGTCGAAGTCACTCTGCAAGAGACTTTTGATGACCTCAACTGTATGAGCTGTTCTGTACGAAAATATCATCAGTAATTAGATAGCTATGCAACAGTTTTTAAACATTTTTTAAAGTAATTAAAAAAAAAAAAACAATATATCTCAGTTACCAATTTATAAGTCTGTTTCTTTACTCACTCTCGGGATCCCGCGGGATCCCAAATTTACCCAAAACGTGTTTCATTACTTTTTTCTGGCACGAAAAATGCCAGAGCTTTTGACTATTTAATTTTTTTTTTCATTTCCCCTCCAGCAAGAATTTACCCGAACATTTTAGCTACTGCAGTTTCTTACTTGTCAAACAGAAACCAACTGATCAAACAATTTAAAATTTTCGTGAATTTAATATTTTAAAGAAAGAAAACAAATAGAAATTATAACAAGAAACATTTCACCTGGTTCTTTTGATAGAGCCCAAAATGGTAAGTATACATGCAAATGAAATATTTACCTAAATTTTTTGTACAACTACTCTTTGGTACAGATCCTGAATTTCGTGAAGAAATTATCAGACACGTTGAGGCTTCAAGTGATGAAAATTCAGAAGATTTTATTCCAATTGAAAATGAAGACACAACAGAAGGTTCTGGTATGTGGGTTGATACTCACATTAGTCTTCGAATTGTGACCAAAAGTTTCAAAGTCCTTCGGCTTAAAAACAAAAAGCAAGATATAGAAGGCGATAGAATTGGAACTAGTGCAAAATAATTACAAGTTTACGTCTGCACAAAACGAGAATAAGTACCGGGGCTTGGAGAGGGCTTTCAAAAATGTGAAATCACACAACAACAAACGTTTACCCGGCAGAAAATGTTGTGCATATGAAAAGTAAGTAGTAAGTAAATTCCAATCCACATAGTTCTAATAATAGGCTTTCTTTAGGGAACTTGGTGAAATCCTTAACAATAGGGCATCTGTGTATCCAAACACAATCCTTGGAACAGCACAAGCCGATGTAGGGAAGATCTATTAGAACTTGGAGACGAAGACATGGACCTAAATAAATCTCGTACAGAACGTTGCTCCCCAAGTACCAGTTCATCCGGTAATTCTTTGACAAAAAAATCGAAAAACGATGGCATTGCAACGAGCTTCGGTTACTACGTGAAGAACGGCAAATGCAACACACTGAAATCGTTAGAGTTCTGTGACAAAGTTCAGATGAGCGCAACGCTATTCTTATGCAAAGTTCCGATGAACGCAACGCCATCATGAAAGAACGAAACAATATTTTAAAAGATTTAATGGAACAATTGAAAAAATAAAACAAATCTGTTTAAATATTTTTATTGATTTTGATTATTATCCATGTACATACTCCTTTGTGGTTTTGACTCTCCATAAATCTGCGCAAATGGAGTCTCGAATAGTTTTTGCAAGGTATGTATTCCTACATGTAGTTCGGTCTAGAACATCTGAATTTGATGTGTCATTTTCCGTCGTGAGCTCAAAGTCTAAATCTTTTTCCCCAGCAAGATTATGCAAAACACAGCATGCAAATATTTGTATTTACAAGCAAACCAAGAATACAAACGAATCTGTACTCAAAAAAAAAATAGATACCTACAAAACGTAGCTTCGAAACTGAGTGTCTGTAAAGATTCAAAATCTTTTTGGAATTCTATTCGCTTTTTAAATGGTCAGAATAATAATAATACACTTTCGATTGATGTTAATGTTCTCGCGGCTTATTTTGAAAAACTTCTGTTGCCCAATCCAAATTTTAGCATGATTAGTTTTGCCATCCCAAATGTTACCATACCAGAATTAGATTCCTCATTTACAATGATGGATTTAAAATCATCTCTAATGAAAATGAAAAATAACAAAGCATCTGGCCCTGATGGTATTCCAGCTGAATTCTATAAATATGCTACTCCAGAGTTTTTGGAACACATCTTAAGTTTCTTCAATAGGTTATACAATGAGGAGATAGTTCCTGAAAACTTTAGGTGTTCCAAAATATCAGCTATCTTTAAGAAAGGCGATCGGGATCAGCCGGAAAACTATAGGGGGATTGCTGTGTTAAACTTATTGAGAAAATTATTCTCACAATTACTTTACTTACAAATTGGGTTGAGCAAAACAATATAATCAGTTGCTGCCAAGCTGGCTTTCGCGTAAACCTTTCGACTATAGATCAAATTTTTGTGTTAAACACTGTGGCTAGGCGATTTATTGATAAAAAGAAATGTTTGTATGCTTTTTTGTCGATTTAAAGGCTGCATTCGATACAGTCAATAGAAAGTCATTGATCTACAAGCTTTTAGTAATAGGTTTATCAACAAAGTTCATAAAATTCTATGAGAAGATGCTTGAGAACTCTAATGCTTTTGTTCAGAACGGCCCTAGGAAATCGAGAGACTTCAAATGTCAAACTGGTGTTTCCCATGGCTGTGTTTTAAGTCCTTTGTTATTTTCTCTATTTATGAATGATGTTGAAAATCACATCCCAGGAGGTATTGTAATAGGTGATGTAACTATTAAGGTTCTTCTTTATGCAGACGATCTTGTTATCCTGTCAGATAGGCCGCTTACTTTATAACTTCAAATAAATAAGCTTAAACAATACTGTGATAGTTGGGATCTCAAAATCAACAGCTCAAAGTCGAAAATTATGATCTTCATATCACACAACAGATCTATAGGTTATGGCCGAAACTGGACTCTAGGGAACGATATTATAGAAGTCGTGGATAAATTTAAATATCTGGGATATGTACTAATATATAACTTAAATACGCACGCTCATGCTAAAGAAAAAATAAAAGCTGCTGCTAAAGTTGCTTTAAACAGCATGTGGTCTAATTTTTTTAGCAATATTTTTGTGGCCTCAGTTTCAAAATTCAAAGTATTCAATGCTACAGTGAATAGCTTCCTCTGCTATGGAAGCGAAGTATATGGGTATGAACAGCTAGAAGAACTAGAAAATGTTCAAAGATATTTTTTTAAACGAATCTTCCGGTTACCTAAGAACACCCCAAATTATGCCGTCCATGTGGAGTCTGGCTTACCTCAAATATTTCTGAAAAACTTAAAGTCAAATGCGGATTACATTGTAAAGGTAATGAATAGATCAGACCAAAACCTCCAAAAACGGATCCTTAATATTTGTTTTAATAAAGTTTACAGTCCAGTAAAAAATTGGTACGATCTAGCTGTTACACACGACTTTCCGATCTCATTACGAACTGATAATAATGAAGAATTAAAATTGTCTTTATACGACTGCATAGCTTGTATAGATGAGACACTTTTCCAGAAATGTATAGAATGTGGTTCTCATTCAGTTTCAAGGAGTGTTTATAGGCAATTAAGTTTTACTCTAGGCGAGGATAACTATTTTAGAAACGAGTTTTCAGTTTCAGAAATGAGCTTAATTTTCAAAGCCAGAACTGAAATGCTGGATCTGAATTGTAGACCATATAGATCTGACTTAAATCCTATCTGTTCTCTTTGCAACCTTGGTACGGAAATGAAAATATCTTACATTTTATAGCGTTTTGCCCAATTTTACAAGAGATCCGTAGACTTCATTTTTGCGCAAGTTTCCTTTCTTTAGAAGAATGTATAAACATTTTGAATGGCGGCCGTGGTTGGAAGTCTCTTGTAGGATATGTTTCGCACGCAAAAAAATATCGAGATGAGTATTTGAACATGTTTTGAAGAATAAAGTCACCACTAATATTTGAATAGGTATTTTAAAAAGCGCATGTCGCAGATTATTTTCGTTTTAGCTAAACTAAAAGCCCTTTTTCACTTCTTTATACGAGTATGTTTTTGTTTTGACTAAACTAAAAGTCCAGATTAATACTTTCTTTCTAACTTTTTATATACAAAATGGTTCTAAGCCTTAAATATATCTAAAATATTTAACCAAAATTAATTTATTTTTGTTTTGACTAAACTAAAAGTCACAGTTTGTTTATTTATTAATCCCAAATTAAATATATGTGTATAAAAATAACTTATAATTGACTTTAAATGAGCACAACTTTGTTAAATCAAACTCTCTTATTATATTTTAAAATTTTGTATTGTATAAGTATTTTTTTTTTTACGGCAGACGGCATATTTGCCATGCTTTGTAATTATTTCTAATATCTAAAATTGTATTTTATGATTTGAAAAATAAAGAAAGAATTGAATTGAATTGAAAACACAGCATGCTCGTATGAAGTGGCACAATTTAGGCATTCCTTTTAGTTTACAGTGGTACAGCTGACGACAGCGTTGCTTAAGTATTCCGAAACTGTGCTCAATATATACTCTGCAGGAGGTTAGCTGCTTGTTAAGATTCTTTTGGGCAGCAGATAGATACCGTTGTCCTTGTATGGTGTTAAAAGATTTACTGATAGGGGGTACGCAGAATTTCCTACCACAAAGTTATGTGAAAAATTGATGATTGAGAACGATTTAAAGGTTTCTTTGCATACATACATTCAAATTTAGGGAAAATAAACGAGTTTCGAAACACTACTATCATGAGCCGATCCAGGGTAACCAACAAATACATCGATAATTTTTTTAATTTCATCATATACTGCTTGAAGGACTATGCTTGTGCGAACCTTTCGGTTTATATAATTGTGTTTTCCTTCTTTCTCCGAATCGATTACAATATGTGTTCCATCTATAGCTCCAATAACTTTTGGAAACCCATTTTTTGCGAGGAAAAGTTACTGGTAGCCACAACCCGTTTCTGGTCAGGCCAAACGATAAATTCTTCAGCCAAATTGCTAAAGAAATAAGATACCCTTAGAACTATTCGACTTACTGTTGCAATGCAAATGTTGAAGCGATCACCAATGTCTCTAAAACAGCTAGCTTCAGTCCATTATGTTTCGGACCAGACAGCCGTTTATCCAATCGAAGATCAACAAAATATTTAGATATCTCAAAACGCTCCACTAGAATTTTGAAGATCTTTGTATTCAACCTAAAATGAGTTCGGAATTCCTCTTCACTGTATATTGGAACAACTTCTTCTGCATAGTTCTTCATCGCGTTTATTTGGTTGCGGAGAGGCTGGATCATTTTTGTGAGAAGTTTTTCTTCATTTGATTGAAGTTGTAAAAGTTCAATAATATTGTAGTCGTCGTACTCGTTAAAACCGTCGTCGTCACTGCTATCTTCCTCTTCATTTATTAGAATTAATAATATTTTTCCATTTAGTTCTTCCGCATGGGTCATTTTAAAATGTTCCTATTTATTAATAAGCTTCTGTTATCGAATCTGACATTTACCCAGAAAGATCCCAAATGCGTTTCTTTACTTTTCATATCTGGTTAAAAATTACAACAACAACATCAAAAAGCTCTAGCCCAAACTTTTTCCTGAACTTTTTCCCAAACTTTACCCAAAAAGTAAAGAAACAGACCTTATGAAACTAGTTCACTTTTTAAAATCATTTAATAACATTTAAAATATGGTGAGCGTTTTTTTTAAACGATTGTATAAGTTATATAAGTAATAAATCTATATAATTGAACTAATCGTATGTCTGTTACCATTCTCGATTTTGCATAACAATTTTTAAAATTTTAAATCTGTGGAAAAAATAGTAGTAAAGTTACCTAAGTAGGTATTATTACCTAACTTTATTTTTTAGTACATTTTATTTTTTAAAGCAGGCACCTATCTATGAAATTTAAATAAAAAAAATAACCTAATGTTCCTACCTCCTTATCTAAAGTCTAAACAATTTAAAATTAAGCTACGATCACAACAAAAAACAAAAAAAAACATTACGAGTTAAACGGCCTTACAAAAAGTGACAACAGATTTTTTCTCAGAACTGAGATCACTGCGATTACAATGAGTAGTTTTTTTTTGTTCATTGGATCTGATGAGTTAGTATAACGTTTATAGAGGCGAACTTTTAGTTGTTAAAAGGCCAATATAATATTAAGCCGCCATATAACCAGGAGACAATACTTCCTTCTCAAATGATTCCACACCCTGTCCACTGAGATCAATGGATTCGTATGTCATTGTAGAGCTTAGTGATTTTCTTGATAAATAAATCTAAAGTAAGCTTAATAATGCGGCCAGAGCAAAACCAGCCAGGTGATGCAAGTACCTGTGAGCCTAACAACATAAAACATTCTCAAAAAAAAATCGCTTTAACTGAAATACAATCAAAATAAGTTGATTGTACTGGCTTCAGGTTTTTAATTCATAACTTCAGGCAGTCATCAATCGACCGCCGCGAAAAGACGAACAAAACTCCACCACTGAAAGTAACAAAATATGTACCAGTATACCCTATGTATATATAAAAACTAAAATACAATAATTAGATATACATTAAACAAAAAAAAAAGTTTAGTGTATTTATGTATTGTTGAAGAGTGTAACAAAATATTTTTTTTTACAAGACGAATTAATGATCGATTTTGCTAAATAACTTGCAGATTTAAAAATAATTTAGAATTTTTGAATCAAATTAAAAATTGAGGTCAAGAAAAAAGTGCTCATTGATAAAAGCTTTAAAGGCTTTTTTATAATATCCATTCAATTACAAAATAATATAAGATATTAAATAAACGGCGTTGTTAAAGTAAGTAATTTCAATACATATTGTTCTTATTTGTTCAAAATATTTTATTAAATTCAAATATTGAAGGAAAATTAAGAAAATTGAGCTCAAATTTAATTTATTTACATACATATAGTCAACATTTTTTTTTTAATGTTTAGCGATCACATAAAATGTCGTTGAACCTTGACTACGCAGCCTGAAATACTTAGTGAATATTTTATTATACATATTTCAATTTGTCAAGGTATCAAACCCCCGAAATGGCAAACTTTGTTAACTACTCAACAATTATGCACCATCGTATAGGGAGGGCTTCAGTGTTGACTGAATTTAAGGCTAAAATGCCACATTATGTGAACCTGAACAATGGGAATTTGTTGTACATATAAATCAAGCACTTCTATTGTTTTTGCAATAGTCTAATTATATAGTGTGAATTGATTAAAAAAAAAACATTTTAAACGTTACTAAAAATTTATATGTACCTACCTATTTTTTTACATACATCGTGTCGGTTTGGAAGAAAACCGCCTAAATAAAAAAAAATATAAATTCTACTTTAGATTTTTTGTTCAAATTTTGAAAAATGTTAAATTAAAAAATGTGTAATCTCAACATAATGGTGTTTTTAATTTTTCTAATATTATATTTGAGAGGTAACGGTATATTCCAAAAAAAAATCTAACTCAACAATTCAATTTTTTTGGAAAAACAAATATATATATATGTATATCCGTTGCCAATATACAGCCGCGCCCGCCGCGCATCGGCCGGCTACATATTTAAGAGTAAGAATTTTAAGGTTTGAAAAGTAATTACGTTATTTTGTACTTGACAATTACGACTTTTGAATTCTTATATAACGGGTGATTTTTTTGCTACTTGGTTTTTGACGTTTATATTTTTGACAGATCGCACATGACAAATTCCACGAACATTTGACATTTCGATTCAGTATTGTTTGCCATTTCATCATGAATAGACTTACGCCTGAACAACGTTTGCAAATTATTGAAATTTATTATCAAAATTCGTGCTCTGTGAAAAATGTGTTTCGCAAGCTACGTCCGGCAAAATTGTCTTCAGCGACGAGGCTCATTTTTGGCTAAATGGATACGTGAATAAGCAGAATTGCCGTATTTGGAGTGAAGAGCAGCCAGAGGCAATTCAGCAGCTACCAATGCATCCCGAAAAATGCACTGTTTGGTGCGGTTTATGGGCAGGCGGCATCATTGGGCCGTACTTCTTCAAGGACGATGAAGGCCGCAGGGTTACGGTCAATGGAGAAAGGTACCGTTCGATGATAACAGATTTTTTTTTGCCGAAAATGCAAGAATTGAACTCGGTCGACATGTGGTTCTAACAGGACGGGGCCACATGCCACACTGCACGCGAAACCATGCATCAATTGAGAGGCGAATTTGGTGAGCAGTTGATCTCACGTTTTGGCGCAGTCAATTGGCCACCAAGATCATGTGATTTGACCCCGTTAGACTATTTTGTGTGGGGCTATGTTAAGTCTATTGTCTATGGGGACAAGCCAAACACGATTGCTGCCTTGGAAGCCAACATTGAACGCGTCATTGGTGAGATTCCGGCCGAAATGTGTGAAAAACTTTGCCAAAATTGGACCTTCAGAATGGACCACCTAAAGCGTAGCCGCGGGCAACATTTAAGTGAAATTATTTTTAAAAAGTAAATGGCAGAAATTGATTTAACGATCCAAATAACAATTTCATTCACTTTTTAAAAGTTTCTGTGTTGTTTTGAATTTTCAAAAACCAAGCTCTTAAAAAATCACCGTTTATAATTATTGAAAACTCATTTTTTGGTTATTAACGTTTAAACCTAAAATTAAGTTCTCTTCCATACGAAAACCAAACTTAAAAATTCCTCTGGATATATGAATTTTATGCACTGGATATTCGGAAATCAACGAAAGCAAAAATAGTTTAAAAAAATCAAGAGATAAAAACATAAAAATTAAGAGATAAAAACATAAAACAAAAAGTAATATACATTTAGTGGCTATACCACATTTGATTATTTTTAAGTCGATAAGAATCTTATGAAAATGATATTTTAACTTTCAATTATGAAAAAGACTGAACATGAAATTTGGTCTATAAAATTTCCTAAAAAAATTCATTAAATTTTATTCGGAACTGGCTTTAAAAATACATCAACATTCGCAGGAGTAAATTAAACGCAGTTAATTTGTTTGTCAACTTGAAGATAATGATAATGATGTTGAGTTATTTAATATAATTTTGTTTCCTCATTTCTACCTCGTTTTTATATTTTTCACAATCATTAGAAAACAAAATTGTTTATTATAGATTTTTTGCGAAGGAATCTTTATAGACACAGTTAATATTACTTGTTCAGCCCTGAAAATCCAACCAGAACTGGAAAGTCGGCAAATAACCAATAAATATTGAAAATATTGATATTGCAAATAATCAATAATAATATTGAATTAAAACAAAGACCACATTTTTTTGATTCTAATTTAAGATTTTGTTAAAAGTTAATTTAAAGAACAATAAAGAAAAACAAAAAATATTTCATTTATATATATAGATATTTAAATTTTTAAGTGCTTACATTTTAGGAACATAAGTTTCTTCACCGTTTTTTTTTTTTCAAATTCATTTTACTAATAAATAATAAAATAATATAATGAAATAATGAAATAATAAATAATTATACAACTAATATAAAAAAAAAAGTTTATACTTCTAAAGTATTTCTTATTTCACAGAATTTTGTTTCGTTTAGTTATATAAACAGTTAAAATTAATATTTATTATTTAAATATTTTTAATTTAGTTTGAATATAATCTTATAGAAATGTACATCCGTTGGGGCATGGGGCAAAAATGTTACTCCTATTTATACTTTTACATTTAACAGCACTTTTGTCCATGGATATAGACCACATAAGCACACAAAAATCTCATATTTTTAATTTTATATATTGTGAGAACTGAAATGCTCCCTTGGATATGGGGCTATTAAACATTAAAAATATATTTGAGTTTAATTTGTATTTGACCAATTTCTATTTAAGCATTAAGCGTTTGTTTTGTAAACTTTTCTAAAAAAAATTTCCCACCTAGTAAACATTTTGGATATCGGCAAATAAGCATCAAAAGAACCCACAATTTTTTTGGTTTATAGAGCAAAAGTGTTTCTGTAATGGAAATAGAGCAACGGGGATAACGCCAGACGATAGAGAATATTCAATTTAGTATGCATATCTGGACTTTTAGCTCAGTATTCCCAAAAAGTGGTCTATAGGGCACTTAAGTATTCTACCAACGATAAGTATGTATGTATGTAGCATGCCCTATCACAGTATTTTTCAAAGTTTTGGTTGCGACCCCCTAGAGGTTACCAAGAATTACTCGGTGGTCGAGGTGGCAAGTCAGTAAGATTAGAAAAAATGGTTGCCAAATTTCTAAGCGCAAGATTTTCAAGGCAAGTCTAATGCTAAACCATTGCACTATTAAAACTGAAAAGCAAGTGAATTGCGAAATATTACTTTAAAACTTGCACAACTGTACTGGGTTTTGCGCAAGAGAAAAAATAAACTGTGTTTTCAGACGTACTATATTGCAAGGATTTTTATGTTTGCCCTTAGGAACAGTTTGTTATCATATTTTGCCCAAGATATGCGTTTAGGAATTTTCTTGTTGTAAGTCCTTACTCATATGTTCGATCACATTGCATGCAAAAGATTCTTAATAGAATAAATAAATTTTTAAAGTCGTTTTTTACTTAATTTTCTATACAAAATATTTCTTAAATTTTTTTCAAAAAAAATTGGGATGAAAATTTTATATATTTATTACAATAAACTTAAACCGAAAATTAAAAAAAAAAATCGTCCACTCGTTTTCGAATAATATTAAATTTTGAAAAAAAAATATTTTTTGTATTGCAGGTACTGTTAATAACAAAATATATAAAACACAAAATTGGCCAATTTATTTATTTATTCAATTCTAACAAGTACAAAAGACTTTGATAGAATAGCTTACAAACTAAACTTAAATCTAATTCTTAAATATTACACGCAAGTAAAGCTTTACATTTATTACGATTTAAATGGAATTCTAAAAAATCTTCGTATTGATTGAAAAAGCAAGCAGCATTGCAAATGGGATTATTTGAACCGTAGTTAGTATTGTGCCTAGGGATATAAAAGAAGTCGTTCTATCTAGGTCGTAGTGGACGCGCCGGAACATAAATATTAAATAACGATAGCAACCTAGGGCTATCGATGTGGCTACAAATAATATCCTTAGCAAACATTGCATAATAATAAACTCGCCTGCTATGAAGGGGTTTCAAGTCAATTAAAAGACATCTAACATTGTAAGTTGGCATGTTTGAATACAAATACGTTCTACGCAAAGCAAACTTTGTGAACCTTTTCTGAATTCGTTCAACCCGTAATGAACTTTTGTTATAGTACGGTGACCATATTATACAGCAATATTCAAGATTTGCTCTAACCAGAGTGACGAACAGACATTTCAACGTGTAAGGGTCACTGAATTCCTCAGAATTTCTTAAAAGAAAACCTAGCATAGCATTTGCTTTCGAGATCAAAAAGTCCAAATGCAAGGCAAAGCTTAGTTGAGAATCAAAAATAACCCCCAAATCCTTTTGAATCATAACTGTTGTTAGATAACTTATAGAGATTTTATATTCAAACTTAATTGGATTTTTGGATCGATAAAATGTCATAACAGAACATTTCAGAGTATTTAAATGCAAACAATTTAAATCACACCAGTTCATTAGCCTATTAATATCATGTTGAAGTTTGATACAATCGGACTCAGTTTTAATTTGTCTAAATAGCTTAAGATCATCGGCAAAAAGTAATCCATTGGAGTCTAAAATAAAACAAGGTAAATCGTTTATAAACAAAAGGAAAACTAGAGGACCTAAATTGCTTCCTTGTGGAACACCCGCATAATTCAAAATAGCTTTAGAAAGATACGAACCTAATTTAACATACAGCTTAGTAAATCAGAGTTAAAACCTAAATTCATCAGCTTACGCTCAAAAATATGAAACTGAACACGATCAAAAACTTTAGCGAAATCTGTGCAGATAGCATCAACTTGAAAGTGTTGTTCCATATTGCGAAGACAAAAGTTGGTGAAAATCCCCAAATTAGTTGTCGTTGATCTGCGACTGACAAGCCTATGTTGATCTCAAATATAAAAGGCCGAGTGACCATATAGAGCTTTCGTTTGACAATGGCTTCATATACTTTAGGAACCAATTGTAATTTCGCAATAGGCCTATAGTTTTCAATATCCTGCTTAGACCCTGATTTGTGAATAGTAGTGACAAAAGAGTACTTCCAGCAATCCAGAAATAAACCTTTGCACAACGAGAGATTAAAAATGACATGAATCGGTGTTAATAAATTATATCTACAATTTTTAGCAAAAATAGCTGGAATGTTATCTGGAGGCAAATTATAAGAACAATCCAGAGATTATAGTTCAATTAAAATATCATCCTCACAGATATAAAGACTTCCCAAATTAAAAAAGGAGTCTTTGGAAGTTGCTTCGAAATAAGATTGAGATTCATAAACATAGTTTGATTGATAGAAATTAGAAAACATATTACAAATACTTTTCAAATCGCTACTAACATCCGTCTTGTATTTCATATAGTAAGTGGAATCCCAATTGATTTTCTTTTTGTATTCAAAAAGGTCCAAAAAGTTTTGGGGTTGCTTTTTATTTTAGATTCAACATATAAGAGATGTTGGCTATAAAGAAATCGTTTCAAGAATGCATATTCTTTTCTCAGTCGACAAAACGTTACACGAAGGGATGAATCAATCAAACTTTTTCTATACATACGTATCATTTGACGTTTTAAGTTAACGAATCGTTTATTAAACCAGACAGGCTTCTAACAATTTGAAACTTTTTTGTTTGGAACACATTTAGAGAAAACTTATTCGATTATATGCATGAACAAAACATAAACATAAAGAAGACATTGATAAACTTATTTCCCAATCAATAGAAAATAGATAGTTATTTATGTAGTTATAATCTGCATTTAAAAAGTCATAAATATAAGCATATTTATTTGAATCAGTTGAATAACAATTTATAAAAGAAATATCAAAAGAATTGTGCAATGCTTTATGATGAATACTATTATTTGATAATACGAATTCAGCTTTAGTTACTGTTAAATTCAAATCTTCATAAGTAAAAACTAAATCTAAGACCCGGCCAATATTATTATGAATTCCATTTACCTGTACAAAGTTCAGGGTAAACATAGAGTCAACCGTTTCTATTTCAAAATCTCTTGAGACATTACAAGGATGCAAACATTTATCATCATTAGAATATACCCATTTAACATTACTTAAATTAAAGTCCCCCAACACAACTATAAGATAATATGAATCTAAATCGTTAGCAATAATTTGTATATTAGATATATGAGCTAAGTAAATATTTATATCGGAACTGGGAGGTATATATGACAGAAAATAGTATATTTTAACAGCGACTCCATCAGTAGAACGAGTATAATCAACTCGTATACAAATTTGTTCAATCACGCCAATTTATATCATTCCTAAAGTATTAGGTACACATACCTTTTATCAAAATCGTTATAGCCGTTTTCGAAATAATTAAGATGGTAGAAAAATTTGTAGTACCGTTATTTTTGGGTACAAAACAAAGATTCAAAAAAATAGTTTAGACAATCACGCCTAATACCAAGATACCCAAGACATAAATACCAAGCTTGAAAAAAATCGGTTCGCCCATTTAGGCTGTAGATCGTTCTACAGACAGATAGACAGACGGAATTGCGGGATCCAATTTTTTGGTGTTCTCCATCATCGTAATGTCAACTATGATCAAAATCTCGAGTTCGATTTTTGTTCCAAATTCAAAAGGATTTAGTATCCATCTTTGCCCATTTCAAACTTGATAGGATAAAAGGTATGTTGAAGTCTGTGTTGAGTTTATCCAACTGACTCCAGCTTGTTGATGAGGCCACTCGAATCCCCTGATAATGATAGATAAGCAGTATGATAACACATTTAGTTCTTCATGGAATGAGACATTTTATCCCGAATAGGTTTACAATGTATCAAACCGGAAGAAAATGCATCATTTGATTTGAGCTGCAAAAAGAGGTTATTAGATGTAGAGAATTAAATTTCCGGAATTATAAAGCCAACCCCTCTGAAGAAAACTGGAATAAATTTCAACAAGCTACATTCAGGCAACCAAATTTTTGGATTACCAAAAATTAAGGCAACAAATGCTACAATGTCCCAAAGGTGGTAAGAATTGTTCGTCATTTGTAAAAAAAATATTCGAAATATTCAACTTCGTCTTCGGTTCGGAAAACAGCATTTGTCTAGCCTGTCCCTGAGAATAGCGAATCTTCTTCACCCTCTTACTACCTTCCAATTGCACTTATGCCGATTAATTATCAGCTTAAGAAATATATTGAAGAACGAAAGCTCCTTAATGACTGGCCGTGTGGCTTTCGTAGCAATAGGTCCACTGGTGAATTTATGGTATATCCCACCGAACAATGGCACAAATCTTTACATCGTTTCGGAAAGTAAGATGATTGCGCTTTATGTTTTAAAAGCATTTGATAGAGTTTGGCTCTTATCGAAAATGCCTGCTTTTGGTATCGATGAATCTCTTCTTTATTTGATTTGAAATTTCTTTTCGGACCGCTCAATATAAGTTGTATTGGACTGTTTCAAGTCTGAAGCTCACAAAATAAATGCTGGTGTAGCACAGGGTTCAATTTTGTCTCCAACTCGTTTCTACTTTCATTAATGATCTCTTATTCTGAACTTCTAATCCACTAAATTGTTTTGCTGACAGGGTGTGGGACTGCGAGTGTGAAACTGCAGGGTGGAATTGCAATGGCAGCGTATGATAAGCTCGATAGCATTGTCCAATGGGGAATAAAAAAACGCGTAGAATTTATTGCTTCAAAAACCCAATTCTCTCTTCTGTCGTTAAAGCAGAACCCACCCCCATGCCGCTATCCATGAATTGCACTGCCATTGCAGAAAATGGTCAAATTTCAGTCTTTGGTATGTGCATCTCAGACCAGCTTTTGTGAAATTATTACAAATTCGATGTCGCCAAAAAAGCTGCAAAGTGTTCGGCTTTCTTAGTAGTTGCAAGAAGTTCTTTTCCAAGTCTGATCTAGTTGTAATCTATAAGGCCTATTTGTAATCTATAACAGATTGACAGACTGACAGACTGACAGACTGACAGACTGACAGACTGACAGACTGACAGACTGACAGACTGACAGACTGACAGACTGACAGACTGACAGACTGACAGACTGACAGACTGACAGACTGACAGACTGACAGACTGACAGACTGACAGACTGACAGACTGACAGACTGACAGACTGACAGACTGACAGACTGACAGACTGACAGACTGACAGACTGACAGACTGACAGACTGACAGACTGACAGACTGACAGACTGACAGACTGACAGACTGACAGACTGACAGACTGACAGACTGACAGACTGACAGACTGACAGACTGACAGACTGACAGACTGACAGACTGACAGACTGACAGACTGACAGACTGACAGACTGACAGACTGACAGACTGACAGACTGACAGACTGACAGACTGACAGACTGACAGACTGACAGACTGACAGACTGACAGACTGACAGACTGACAGACTGACAGACTGACAGACTGACAGACTGACAGACTGACAGACTGACAGACTGACAGACTGACAGACTGACAGACTGACAGACTGACAGACTGACAGACTGACAGACTGACAGACTGGCAGACTGACAGACTGACAGACTGACAGACTGACAGACTGACAGACTGACAGACTGACAGACTGACAGACTGACAGACTGACAGACTGACAGACTGACAGACTGACAGACTGACAGACTGACAGACTGACAGACTGACAGACTGACAGACTGACAGACTGACAGACTGACAGACTGACAGACTGACAGACTGACAGACTGACAGACTGACAGACTGACAGACTGACAGACTGACAGACTGACAGACTGACAGACTGACAGACTGACAGACTGACAGACTGACAGACTGACAGACTGACAGACTGACAGACTGACAGACTGACAGACTGACAGACTGACAGACTAACAGACTGACAGACTGACAGACTGACAGACTGACAGACTGACAGACTGACAGACTGACAGACTGACAGACTGACAGACTGACAGACTGACAGACTGAAAGACTGACAGACTCACAATTTTTTGAATTTTTCTCAAAAAATAACAGTACCTACCATATAACCGTTACGTTAAAGCCTATTTTTCTCTGAAACGGCTCTAACGATTTTAATTTAAAAAATCAGTGCAGCTTTTTAGGTACGACCGATCATATAGTTGAAAAAAAAATTTTAAATGTCTAAAACGGTACTTTCCATAGGACCGTTTTTGTTATTTCGACTATCTAGTAAATGGCTTAACCGATTCTTTCGAAAATTCATACATATATAGGTTTAGGTTGCCCAATTTATACTGCGTACCAATATTTTTAAATAATATTTTTTTGTATTTTTAAAAGCATTTAAAGAAAAACATTTTTTTTTTTCAGAAATTATAATTATATGTATTTGCTGAATACCTATGAATTGGCGGTTTTGAATTTTTTTTTGAAAAATTATTTCAAAAAGTTAAAAAAAAATCGTTTTTTCTCAAAAACCGCTCCACAGTTTTTCAAAAAAATTTTCTCGCAAATTCAAATTTATCCATGAAATAAAACGGCGTATTTTTTTGAGCTGGGCTTAGTTTCAGAATTTTTAATTATTTTTTCTTAGATTAAGCCGATTTAATATTTTGTTTTTAAGCTTATATTATTAAAAATTTAAGATTCTCATATCATTTTCTTTAGAAATAAATTAAAGAAATTTTGTGTAAATAAAAAATCAAGTAAAAAATGCCTTTAAAAATATATTTAAATTTTTAATAGAACTCTTTTGCATATGATGTGATCGAACATAAGAGCAAGTTCGTGCATTCCTTGAAAACCTACTTATTGCTTTAAGGCAGAAACTGCAGTCACTAATGATTACGATCTTGTGGACAAAATATATATTTACAATATAGAAATTTAGCCTTAAACATAACGCATTTTTTGCATGGAAAATGCATTGTTTGCATTAGGTTGGATACGTAAATCTTTTTAGTAAAAATACCGTTGAACAAAATACCGTGATCAAAAATTTAATACAACCAAATTTTCACCAATATAAATTAATAATAGTCTACAGAACGTATCACGTATGACACGCTATTCATCCTTGAATTTTGTACTCGTTCTACACATGTACGCCAGTTCAGTTGATGACAAAACTGCTTAAAAAAACCAGCAACAAAAAGAAAATGCACAACTGAATCGTACAAACTTGCGCTTGCAGCTAACACTTTTAATATAGCTAAACATTGACGTTGTTAGCAGGTAGGTAGTCTATTTACCCTATACAGGCTTAAAGCCGATGTAGATAACATTACCTTGATTCTTAGTATAATCAAATGAATTGTCGAATGGATAATTTAAGGAATAGTTACATTACTACCTACTTAACTTACAAAGGTATATTTAAATGTAGATTATGGATTTTAATTATGTAATTTAGGAGAGTAATATGTAATGAGTAAAAAGATGAACCTAGGCATGTAAATATGTACCTACATATGTATTATAAATGAAAGTGAAGGATGTTAGTGGGTAGATAGCTTTATGTACATTACTTTATAACTTATGTGCAATATACATAATATTCATGTATTCAGTAACGTGCGCAAAAGTTGTTAAAATATATTATAATTAGGTAGAAATAAATAGATGATACACATAATTTTGAGGTAAAAAAGATGTCATTTGAATTCCTGAACAAATATAGTAAATAGTTTTTAAAAAATATTTTTTTTAAAGATAACATTTTAAAAACATTTTTAGAAAAAAACTTGAAACTCCATTTTAAGCAATTATTAGTAAATATAAAATTTTAATTTCAAAAAAATTCAGTGGCTTGTTTTAAAAAAATCAATTTAAAAAAAAATATTTATTGTTTTAAAAATCGAGGAACCATTTTTTTTTACATTTGAATATGCAGTTTTATAAGCACTTCTAGACAGCATTTGAATAAGAAAAATAATTTAATGCGTATATCCAAAAGTGATACAGTTGAAAATATGTAATGTGGTTCAATGTTAAGTACCGTTAATAAATACGTGAAACAAAATATTTTTTTTACTTATGTAGGTACCGTTGTTTTTAGTCTTAGGAAAATAATTTTTATTTAAATTTTCAATATAATGTCAAAAACTATTGAGTCGTTGCTGAAATTTCGAGTTCTCAAAAAAAAATTTCTTTTTTGTCATTTCAAAAAAAATTTTTTTTTTATTTTGGCTTACATTAGTGTTTAATCTTGCAAAAAATATCAATGAACCCTTTTCCAGAACCGTTTTCGAAAACCAAAAAAAAAAATGGTTCTATTAGAGGTAGGTACCAAAATAACCATTTTTTGCAAAAAAAAAAAATACCAAAAAGTACCTATACCCTACATTATTTTTTTTTATTCGATGGAAATCTTCAAAAGACACTCGGCAAGAATCGGTACCGAGTAGTTTGGGACTCTTACCTCACTAAAACCACCGGTGAAATAAGGACCAATCTATGAAAGATCGACAAATGATGTTACTATCTTAATTTATATTTAAATCGCATTGGGGGAAGTTTAAAGTTATTACACTTTCCCATAGCTTTTAGACCATCAGCTCGTGAGGCTTGGTTCTTCTTAATTTCTGAACATTGTCTCGTACATTTAAGACGGTCTCCATTTCGGAGTTGGTATGACTTTGCAGTCGCTGGTTGTGTGATACAGCGTGTTTTTTAACCACTTCTATAACCATTTCAATTTGAAGGTCACGATGTAGATCGCTATTTCTTATATACCAAGGGGCATTTATTATTCCACGAAGGACATTGCTTTGGAATTTTTGGATGGGTTAAGCATTAGTTTTCTTTGTACAGCCCCATAGTTGGATGCCATATGTCCAAACGGGTTTCAGTACTTGCTTATATAACATTAGTTTATTCTGGATAGATAGGTCAGAGTCATTTCCTAGTAACCAGTACATTTTTCTGAACTTCAAGTTTAGTTCTTCTCGTTTCTTTCTGATGTGCTCTTTCCATTTAAGCTTTGCATCCTAAGTCATTCCAAGGTATTTGGCGGTATTGGAGTAAGGTACTGCTGTATTGTTTATAAATATTGGAACATTGTTCATGTTTTTGTTAGTAAAGTTTATATGCGTCGATTTTGTTTCGTTTAATTTGATACGCCATTTCTGCGTCTAATCACTAACTTTATCGACATCATTTTGCAATTTTAGTGTAGCCTTCGTAACGGATTTATCTGGCACCAATATTGCCGTATCGTCAGCAAAGGTGGCCATGATAGCGTTGATGTCCACTGGAATATCCCTTGTATATAACAGATACAGGATTGGTCCTAGGACACTTCCTTGTGGTACACCGGCTTCAATTTTCTTTAGTTCCGAGTAATTTTGGTCGTACTGTACTCTAAAGAGTCGGTTCGTAATATAGGATTTCAATACTTCGTAGTACTGCCTGGGAAGGTCCCTATGCAGTTTGTACTCAAGTCCCAAGTGCCAAACCTTGTCAAAGGCTTGAGCAACATATAAGAATGTAGCCGAGCATACTTGTTTTACTTCAAGTGCCTTTTCCACGACATCCGTAATTCGATGCACTTGGTCTATCGTAGAATGTTTATTTCTTAATCCAAACTGATGGCTCGGAATTAGTCTTCTTTCTTCTATTATTTTGTTAAGCATTTTCAGATGCAGTTTTTTAAAAACTTTTGCCATGATTGGTATAAGCGATATTGGTCTGTAAGATGTTACTTCTGTTGGTGGCTTACCTTGTTTAGGTATAACAATGACTTCTGAAATTTTCCAATGATGTGGAACATATCTTAGTTTAAGGCATGCGTTAATTATAAATTGGAGTTTCTTGAAGGCTATTGATGGCATTTCTTTCAAGACCTGAGCAGTTATTAGATCGTACCCCTGGTGATTTTTTGTTAGACAACTTATGTTGACACATGCTTCTTACTTCTTTGAGTGTGACAAAAGATATTTCACATTCGTCGTTTCTATCAACAAACTGTAAGGGATCTGTAGCTGTGTTTGCTGGGAATGGCTTAAAAACATTCGCGAGATGTTCAGCGAAGAGATCAACCTTTTGTTTCGGGCTTGCGATCCATTTACCATCTTAGATTTTATTGGCGGGTTTTGTGTCTGAGGTCTTTTTTAGGCGCTTAGCTACTTTCCATAAGGAGTATTCGGAAGAAGCATCCGTTGTCAGATTTTTCAGGAATCTACTAAGTGAATCATTTTTGAACTCACAGATTCTTTTTTTTTAATTCGTTGTTAAGACGGTTAAAAAGTGCCTTATCACCAGGGAATCTAGTTGTTTGCACTTTCTTCGAGCTCTTCTTTTTTCCAATATTAGCTCCTTTATTTCGACAGGATATTTTATTTTTTTTTCTCTCGCGTTTGAAATAGTTGGAGTACTTTCTTCTGCAGCCTGTTGCACATCAGCAATAAATGGTTCTACTTCATGATCAATTTGTTCAATTGTTTGCATAAGGGATCTCAGGTTTATAAAACTTTCAAGTTTACCTATGAATTCGTTCCAGTTTGTTCTCTTATTCACGAGCTTGGGATTACTTTTTTCTATTATTTCTGCTTCGCTCAATGATAAAATTACTGGAGTATGATCTGACGATAAATCATTATTACATTCGACACCTATATGATTTCTTTTAATACCTTTAACTACGACAAAGTCTATAAGGTCTGGTATTTTGTTAGTATCATATTATCAGATGGTTAATATGTTGGCGAACCAGAAGAATAAAATTCGCAGTTGTATTTGCGGCCTGCTTGGTATAGACGTTTACCTTTTGTAAAAGGTGATTTTTTAAGAGCTTGGTTTTTGAAAATTCAAAAAAACACAGAAACTTGTTAAAAGTGAAATTTTTATTTGGATCGATAAATCAATTTCTGCCATTTACTTTTTAAAAATAATTTCACTTAAATGTTGCCCGCGGCTACGCTTCAGGTGGTCCATTCTGAAGGTCCAATTTTGGCAAACTTTTTCACACATTTCGGCCGGAATCTCACCAATGATGCGTTCAATGTTGGCTTCCAAGGCAGCAATCGTGTTTGGCTTGTCCCCATAGACAATAGACTTAACATAGCCCCACAAAAAATAGTCTAACGGGGTCAAATCACATGATCTTGGTGGCCAATTGACTGCGCCAAAACGTGAGATCAACTGCTCAGCAAATTCGCCTCTCAATTGATGCATGGTTTCGCGTGCAGTGTGGCAAGCACATTAAAATCACATGATCACGATTCACTGGTGCGAAATTTGGTCACAATGAGCTGAATAGCCAGCTCGGTGGGTCGATTATGACGACCATAAAACGGACGTAGCTTGCGAAACACATTTTTCACAGAGCACGAATTTTTATAATAAATTTCAATAATTTGCAAACGTTGTTCAGGCGTAAGTCTATTCATGATGAAATGGCAAACAATACTGAATCGAAATGTCAAATGTTCATGGAATTTGTCATGTGTGATCTGTCAAAAATATAAACTTCAAAAACCAAGTAGCAAAAAAATCACCCGTTAGTTATGAGCCTAGATCCCCAGTGGGTGTGATTAGCATTGAAGTCGCCACTAACAAGGAAGTTATGTCCTAACAAATTTAGGAGTTCTACAAAGTCTTCATCAGTTGGAGATTGCCTCGGTGGGCAGTATACAGCTGCTATTTTAAATTCTTTCTTTTTTATACCAATACTTTGTTGTTACTTGCATGATTTCATTTGAAAATTTTGGTTCTTCATAATGTGTTAAGCACTTTTTTATAAGCCCTAGCTTTCTCACCTGGGTTCGGAGCATGATAACACGTATAATTTGGCAATTTATTATCGAGACTCTGTTCTATACCGAGGTGAGTTTCGGACACCAAACAAATGTCTAAATGCTCTATTTCTAAAAAGATGTTTAGTTCTGATACATGTTGTAAAAGACCGTTTGCATTCCATGTTGCGATTTCAAGAGTATATTAATGAACTGCTTTTTTTTTTTATAAAAATCGTTGGAGCCATTTTTGAGAAAATAAGATTTTTCTTTTTGGCAAACAAAAATTCAACCAACCGTTGTTTAGGATGTAGACTCGAGGACAGACATACTCGCTACCCTCGTTATGTGGAGTTATATCAAAATGTCGAGTTCTATTTTTTTACAAATCCATAACTTGCCATATAGTAACTAGGTATATATCGCAAGTAATAAATGTGAAGCGAATTAGGTAACTCAAAGACAATATGCATGAGGAAGATGAGAATGTCGACAAATATCAAAACATACTTACATTATCATAGTAATTTAGTAATGAGCGTCTGAGATCGGCTTAAAATTGGAAAGTCACATTGATCACATCGAATTCTGTCCAGTGTAAATATGCGTGTTTTTAATTTAAAGGCTTTACTGGAATTATTGAACTCGCCTTCTTATAGCTACCTACTAATCATTACTGGTTCTATTGATTCACCAGTTCTCTTAAAGTTCTCTTGAATTAAAAGTTAGACTTCTTAGATCACCGATTGTTTAACACTTATTACGCACAAAATGTGTTCTTTGTGTTTACACCATTTTTTTTTTATTTTTGTTGCTATTTATGTTTCTTTATTTTTTCGTCGTCTTATTTGTTCATTTGATTGTTGGTACTGTTTTATACCTAATTTATATTTATTTAAAATCAATTTTAAAGCGCTAAGGCCTGTGACTATTTTAAATTTCCGAGGGTATAAAGGTGAACAAAGAGAAAATAGATTCGTACAGTTAAAAATGCTTGCACTTAGCAGTACTTATACTGAAAAAGAACACCTACCAGAACTTGTGAAGTCTAATTTGCATTTACCTATAAGGAATTTATTGGTTTTTACTCATTTAATGTAAGATTAAACGTAGTATTTTAACCAAAAGACATGATTTTGATTCTACTCGCAGCAATTATCAATCAAAAACTGTAATTGCTATTAGTAGATCAGATAGTTAAACCGAATAGGTCAGGCATCGCATATCAGACTACGGCTTGGCGACGCAATGAACGGCAAGTGTTAAAATTCTGAGCGGCAAAAAAATATTAAGGCCCGTTTGCTGATACACACCTTAACATTTAAGTTCTACTTAATCACTTATGTGACTGCTTACGCAGAGGAAAAAGTAGCCCGTAAGCGTTTTAAGTTGACCATAAATATTTATGATTCGTATCAGCAAACGGGCCTAAAACACATGAAGTTATATGGAGGTCGCCACGCAGTCGTTAAGCGGCAAGCGTCATTTCTTAGCGGCAGAGCAGCGCCGCTCAGCTTTCAAATCTGGCAAGGCATAATTATGGCAAAAATCAGCACGAAAATTTTAATTTCAGCTGTTCAAATCCGTCCTGCATATGTCAGGCTTAGGACATGCTAAAAGATTTTAAAAATTAAACCTTGATATTCGTAAGTACTGCCTCAAGAGTACTCATATTTTCGGAGGTTATTATACGTATATACAAAATTATGAAATGTGCCATAATTTCCTCTTTTTCGGTTTTTTTTTTTTTTTTTTTTTTTTTTTTTTTTTTTTTTTTTTTTTTTTTTTTTTTTTTTTTTTATTTAACTGGATGAACACCAAGTCTTTTTACTTGCGATGTATGTACTATAGGGAAAGTTTTGAATTAAAAAAAAAGAACTCGAGATTTTAATAAAATTTGATATACGATGGTAGAGGAAAGAGAACACAAAAAAAATGGGTCCCGCAATTACGTCTCTCTGTCTCTCTGTACAACGAGCTACAGCCTAAACGGCTGAAGCGATTTTCTTCGAACTTATTGGTATTTTATTTAAGCTTTTTATGTGATTATCTCAACTAGATTCTTGATTCGAATTTTTAGCCTTAAGACTAACTGCGTCCCTGCCATACTGCTATACATTTTTTTACCATCTTAATTATCTCGACAACGGTTCTAACGATTTTGATAAAAAAAAATCTGTGCACTACTGTACACATATTCTACATTTTGGTCAAATTTTTGTTTTCAATATTTTGTTATTAACGGTACCTGCCATACAACCATTTTTTTTTTAATTTTCGACTTTCTAATTAACGGCTGGACCATCACAATTTTTTATACAGGAGATCCTTCGAATTCTTAATAAAATTGAGTACCAACATTTTCGAAAAATATTTTTTTTGATTTTTGAAAAAAAAAGTTTTAATTCAATATTTCGAAAACAAATTAAGATTTTTTTCGGAATTTTATTTTTAAGCTTACATAATTAAATACATAAAATTATGATACCAATTTTTTTTTTAGAATTTTATATTTAACAAAAATTCTTAAAAATATATTCAACTGTTTCTACTAAGAATCTTGTGCTTACGATGTGATCGAACGGGAATTTTATTTTTTTGTGAACGTAAAATAATATTAACGATTTTAAGGAACAGTACTTGATAATGGCATTTTCACAACTAACCGCTCAGCCGCTCAGGAAGTTCCGCTCATTAAATGGCCAGCTGCCGTTTAAACTTGTCGCTCTGCCGCTTTAGCACTTGCCACTCATTGCGTGGCCATGACCTAAGGCTTCTTTAAGCTGGTTATATACCACTTCTATGAAAGTTTACTCCTTTCTAAGCAAACATTTTTCTTTTCAATTTTTACAGAAAAGTATAGAAACATACGTTGAAGAGAAAGAAATAAAAATATATTCTTTGTTATTTTTTGATAATTTCAAGCAGAATCGTCAGAAGATTAATCTCCACCATAAAACTTTCTTGTTTGCAAACAAGATTTATTAAGAAGAATAAAGCAAAGATTAATGAACGAAATAACCGGTGCTACAAAAATCACAAGCGAAATTAGAGTTAATAAATAAAAAAAACCGAAATTTGGTTAAATATGCATAACAAAACAAAATAAACCCATAACGCGAGTTAGATATGAATTCCAGTTAAAGTGAATCATTTTAACTTTCTTTGAATATCTTTAAAATGTACTGTACATAGCTGGATAGATTTGAAACTATTAAATCAAATTGAATAGCATAAATGAATACAAAATATTTTATTATTAAACTCATTTTTGTCTCATTTCCTCCAAAGCAAAAATATTAAAAATAGGTACTAGTGTAATTTATTTGTGTTTAACGTTTAAATCAAATTGTTTTACGTTTAAATTATACATTTTAAAATACAGTAAGTCCAAGAATTATTCATTTAAACAATGTAAACCAAGAAAATGTGTAAAAAAATGTAAAATGTAAAATGTGTAAACCAAACTGGCTAGTTAACCTAATACAGGGTCCGCCAAATAACTTTTTTTTTGAAAATGGGCGCAAAACATCGAGTGTAGCTTCGGCTGTGTGGCACGTAGCGCCGTCCTGTTGAAACCAAATATTAGCAATATCCTCTTCAATTTTTGTGAACAAAAATTCGTTCAACATGGCCCGATAACGATCGCCATTGACTGTAACGGCCACTCCTTGCTCATTTTCGAATTATGCCTCTGGACCAAAATTCGCACCAAACAGTGACTCGTTTTGGGTGTATCAGCTTTTCAATGTATGCGCGCGGGTTTTCCCAAATGGGACAATTTTGCTTGTTACATACCCGCCAAGATCAAAATGAGCTTCATATGAAAAGGTGATTTTTTTGGCAAAATCGGCATCTTCTCTAAGTCGATCGCAGGCCCACTTAGCGAGCGTTGTTCAAGCATATACAGAACCATATTCGTTCAGCGGAAGGACAAAACTAATTATCTGTCAAATCAGACATGAGCTAAGCGTTACCATTCACGAAATAAGCACTAGTTAAAAAAAACGTTAGACAAACGAGTATAGCAGGGCTGCCCTGAGCTGTCAGTTCTCATGATTCAACATTACTATCATGCTTTTTGGACTCGAAAAATGTTCTATTGTTTTCGAGTCGAATATCATGCTTTTTTTGTATTAAAAGTTCTTTTTTATAACTCTACTGTCAAATAAATATCCGTCCGCCAAATAACTTTTTTTTTTAATAGGCGCAAAACATCGAGTGTAGCTTCGGCTGTGTGGCACGTAGCGCCGTCCTGAACAAAAATTCGTTCAACATGGCCCGATAACGATCGCCATTGACTGTAACGGCCACTTCTTGCTCATTTTCGAATTATGCCTGTGGACCAAAATTCGCACCAAACAGTGACTCGTTTTGGGTGTATCAGCTTTTCAATGTATGCGCGCGGGTTTTCCCAAATGGGACAATTTTGCTTGTTACATACCCGCCAAGATCAAAATGAGCTTCATCTGAAAAGGTGATTTTTTTGGCAAAATCGGCATCTTCTCTAAGTCGATCGCAGGCCCACTTATCGAGCGTTGTTCAAGCATATACAGAACCATATTCGTTCAGCGGAAGTACAAAACTAATTATCTGTCAAATCAGACATGAGCTAAGCGTTACCATTCACGAAATAAGCACTAGTTAAAAAAAACGTTAGACAAACGAGTATAGCAGGGCTGCCCTGAGCTGTCAGTTCTCATGATTCAACATTACTATCATGCTTTTTGGACTCGAAAAATGTTCTATTATTTTCGAGTCGAATATCATGCTTTTTTTGTATTAAAAGTTCTTTTTTATAACTCTACTGTCAAATAAATATCCGTCCGCCAAATAACTTTTTTTTTAATAGGCGCAAAACATCGAGTGTAGCTTCGGCTGTGTGGCACGTAGCGCCGTCCTGAACAAAAATTCGTTCAACATGGCCCGATAACGATCGCCATTGACTGTAACGGCCACTTCTTGCTCATTTTCGAATTATGCCTGTGGACCAAAATTCGCACCAAATAGTGACTCGTTTTGGGTGTATCGGCTTTTCAATGTATGCGTGCGGGTTTTCTGTGCCCCAAATGCGACAATTTTGCTTGTTACATACCCGCCAAGATTAAAATGAGCTTCATCTGAAAAGATGATTTTTTTGGCAAAATCGGCATCTTCTCTAAGTCGATCGCAGGCCCACTTAGCGAGCATTGTTCAAGCGTATACACAACCATATTCGTTCAGCGGAAGAATAAAACTAATTATCTGTCAAATCAGACATGAGCTAAGTGTTACCATTCACGAAATAAGCACTAATTCAAAAAAAAAACGTTTGATGGCGGACCCGTTAGTAGAAGAAAACTCAAACATCTACATATTATTCTCGTTTTTGTTCTTGTGGACTTTTTTGAGCCAAATTTTGCAAATAAGACATCATAACTATCAAACCAAACATGTCCAACTTACCCTACACGAAAATGACATAACTAAATTACTGACGCTTCAACTCATGAACAGAGAGAATAAACAATTCTTATTGTTTTTATTGTTTTTGCAATTTCATTATTTCATTTCGGGCCTGTAAATAAGTGTGAAGGTGTGTGTTTTACAACTCATAAATTTATTTATGTTCACTCTCTTTAACGCACCTCTTCCCTCACTGTTTGATTTATCATAACATGTTTTTTGGGCTCAAATCATGCCTTCTAATTTTCTGAGTGTCAGCACTGGAAGTGTAGCTCTTACGCGTATTACATTACATATTGCACATATCCGGAAATATTCACCTTGTCCTTTGATTAATCTAAGGTCAGAAATAAATATAAATGCTTTCATAAATTAATTATACATTACTATCATTAAACATTTCGTAATAACTTACTGAGCCATTGATCCCACAAACTCACCTAGCAACCATTTATAAAAACAATATGAGATACGCATTGCATGCAAATGCTAAATGTTTACCTACATACAAAACGTGACAAGAACATTGTTAAACCGGTTAGTCTGTCACAGTCTGTTTTTAGAGGAAAAAGCAAAAGCCGGAAGAAAATGAGAAGGTTCTTATTTTAACCGAAGAAATTCATGATTCGTTTAACACTAATTTATTCAATTAACAAGCAATTTTATGTTATTTAGTGGCTTTAAATTATGAGTCATATTCATAAGTAAATCACATTTAGGAGCCAAAACTAAAATACCTATTATAGTTAAAGGAAAAGAAACTCTTATTATTATTAAATTATATATGTAGTTTATTTATGAATCATTATCAAATGTATACGTCTATGTGATAAAGTTGTGGTTCTTTGATCAGATACTATACAGAATCAAAAAAAAAGGGGGATATTTTTAAGAAACAACCTTCCCTGGTGATATTGTTGTTGTTGATTTCAAAGACAATAAAGTAAACAACTTAAGCCTAAGAAGAAACTAAGCTACGTATGCATAAGGTGTCTTTCAAATAAAAAGAGGAATTGAGTTTAAATTTAACGAATAATTTAAGACATTACTGATATAATTTCTAATTTCAAACACGACCTCCTCGATGACAAAGGAGCAAATACTATATAAATGCTAGCGTTTCTCTAACATATTTATACAAGGGAGTCCAAAATATTACCCTAAAATCTTAACTACTGCAATACAGCGATCTGAAGTTTTTTTCTATGATGTGACATTAATATTATTTTATTTTTAAAAACAAATGCCACTAACTATTTTCCCTTTATTTTTGAATTTGTTGTATTATTTACTAGCAGATAACAGTGCGTTGCTACGGATCCACTGGAATCTAATGAAATCATCTATCAACCTACAAAATTTCATTCAAAACCCTTCAGTCGTTGAATGTAGGCACAAACGGCGGACATGCTCGCGCTCGCTGTGCTCTTCTTGTATGTGGGCTGGTTCGCGAGCCGCTTGCTGTTGGCTAAAAATTTAGATCTAGTCGTTTTCGTTGGCTTCGATGTTCGTCATGTATGTTCATGTTCGCGAACAAAGCGAAGATTTAATACTGGATTCAAAAATAAAGTTGGGAAAAATAAATCATGGCTAATTTTTCAGCTGCTTCCCAAATTTCATTAAAATCTATTCAATCGTTGAGGCATGAATGCGGAACAAACAACCAAGTATATATTTTGTTCATATATAAGCCTCTCCCATATAGGCATTGGAACTGTTCGGTTCCATTTTTCGGAATAAAAATGACCTATGTGATAATCGAGTATGTGTGTGTCCATGTGCCAAATTTTATCCAGATCCGTTCAGCCGTTCTGGCGTTATTGAGTAAAAAACATCTATCCATCCCATCCATCCATCTGTCCATCCAAACTTTTACATTTATAATATCAGTAGGATTATCCGAAATTTTCCAAGCTTAACAACGAATTTTCCACATTTACATTGTCCAAAATCATTAAATCATGCTTTAAATTTATCTATATATCATCGAGAAAAAAATGTTCGCGTTTTTCTAGAATTTATCGAGTTTTCCACTAAGAATTTTCTATTTTTTCATTCGAAAAGCCATTCCGGAACATTTGCATACACAATTAAATACAAAAAATCAATTTTCGATTTTTAAAATTTCCCCACTTTTCTGGAGGGTTTACCCAAAATTTTCTTTCGCAAAAACCTTCTCCTGGATTTTACGAACAACTAAAAAGGATTTCGAGCCAAATCGGCCCATTCGTTCTCAATTGATGAATTACAATACACTTGTTCACACGATTTTTAATAGCAGATGCGCGTGCAATGGTATACGGACTTTCTATCCCACGGGAATCAAATGACATCTATACACCTACAATTAAAAACCGTTCAGTCGTTGAAGCGTGAAAGCGGAACAAACACCCAAGTACATGTATATATTTTTTCATATTTAAGCCTCTCCCATAGGAACCGTTAATTTTTTTCGGGATGAAAATGACCTATGTGAGAATCCGGTACCCCATCCATCTACCGCCTTGTGAATAAAAGCTATGTTGGCTATTTGTAGAATGAGCTCTATGAAACACTAAAACACACCTATCCCACGGGAACCATAAATTTTTCCGAGATAAAAGGTAGCATGTGGCCTATTCCAGACAATAATCTATCTCTGTACCAAATTTCATCCAGATCCGTTCAGCCGTTCCGGAGTTATTGAGCAACAAACATCCAAAAATCCATCCATCCATCCATCTAAACTTTCACACTTATAATATTAGTAAGATTATATTCAGTACAAAGTTTGTAAGATAAGAATAATGAAATAAAGAAAAAAAAAACAGTTAAATGTCTCATGATAAGATCCCCCGATGTCATTCCTGCATTATTTATAAAAAATAAAATGCATGACTGAATCGAACGTATGTACTTGCTCTTATGTTCGATCATACCGTATGCAAAAGAAGAAACGGCTTAATATATTTTTAAAGCCGTTTTTTACTCAATTTTAAATCTTTAATTCCTTTCTAAAAAAAAAATGGTACCTATGATAATTTTAAATATTTAGTAATATAAACTTAAAATCATAATTTGAAAAACAAAATGCTGCTCGAAATATTGGATTTAAAGGAATAGGTAGATTTTTTTCGAAAATAGGCGGTAAGTTGACCTACAGACAGACATAAAGACAGACTGGCAGATGGAATTGCGGAATCCACTTTTTCCGTGTTCTCTATCATCATTATATAAAGTTTGATTAAAATCTCGAGTTCCATTTTTTTCCAAATGCAAAACTTGTCCTGTAGAACTAATATCGCAAGTAAGCTGCTTATAACTCTCCCTTTCTCAAAATTATTTGGGTATCACCTTATAGAGGAAAAGGCACTCTTCTCTATTAAGACACCCAAATAATGGAATTCCTTAAAGGAATTAATTTGGAGGACATACTGTAGAATGAAAAGCCTCATCCAGATATGTAGGTGACGCAATAGGACTCAAGGCCGCAGTGCATCAATACCCTTTCATCATTTATTCATCACAAAATTGCCTCTCCTATTGCATGAAATGACTCCTATATCATCACTGTTTACAAAAAGAGGTAACAAATATAATGTTCCGAAAACTATCTCCTATTCCTAAGCTCTTCGTAAAGTATTGGCGCAAAATTTTAAACGATTTAGTGAAATGTTAAAGCCACTTTTAGTTATTTACTAAGCTAAAAAGATGATTGAGCTAATTTTAAACGATTTTAACATTTTACTAAAGTTAAAATCACCGAATGGCTACTTTAACTTTTAGCAATTTGCTAAATCCATTATGGAATCAATAGTATATCAGACTTGCACGCGGGGTGCTCAGGTTCGAGTCCTGCTGGTGCACAATTTGTTTTTTTTTTTTTTTTTTTTGTAAATAATGAAGTTAAAATGATGAAAATAGAAATCACTTATACCTTTTAAGAGCACATGTTGGGTTTTTATCAACATATAATTAATTTACAACGCATAACAACAATAATTGTGTTCATAAAAATTCAAACCTTACAATTGCTCAGCTTTCTGCTTAATTAGCAATTTACTAGTTTAGAAAAGGTTTTAAAATTTTTAAATAGTTATTCAATCAATAAGCACTTAGGAAATTGCTAACAAGTAAAATGTTAAGTCCTTAATAATGGGATGTTAAAAATTTTGCGCCATTTGTTTACAACTCATTTTGTATCTACTACAATTCCATTTTTTTTCAAAACCAGCAGAAGAGGAAGATCAACAACTTACAATGTACCGAACTCTTTTCAGAAACGGCTGGTAATAATAATGGATGTTATTACCAATGATTCAGCTAAGCTTTTGATAAAATCTGTCACACAATTATTCAAATTAAACTAAATTGTATTAGTTTTATCTCCCTTATCATTTCATGCATAAATAACTTTAAGAATCCAATATAGAGTTGTTTTTAAATCATAAGGCTTTTAACATCAGTATAAGTGCGAGTAAGGGTGTTCCTCGAGGCAGTCAACTTCCCCCATGGCTCTTTTTTTCTGTTAATGATGTCACGTGGCTTTATATAACTCCATCTACGCTGATAAATAATATATAAAGTGTTATCTGCAGTGATTCGCTTCACGCTCTCTAAAATGACTTTGGTACAGCATAAATTTCATAGAACTAAATATTTCTAAATGTCAATATATTCATTTTTCTCATAGATGCTTACTCACTTCTCCATTGAACCTACTATATTCGTAATAAAACTTTTTCTTTTGACTCCTAATTGGAACTAATTGGAATTATCTGTGACATGGAGCTCAAAAATCCAATAATATACAAGATCAATTCTTCCATTGTTTTCAAGAAACTTTATAGTCTAAAATGTTCTCTAACATTTAAATCTTGAAATTTTATAAGCAATTTTGTTTATGTAAGACATCCACAGAAAATATAATTCACATTGAGTATTCAACACATGTTATTTAATGTTTTTTTTTCAACAAAACAATTATCAGTTATTATTAAATATCAAAAAGAGATTCTGTGAAACAATAGTACACTGTGGCGAATACTTATTTTACTTGCGATAAATGTGCATGGGTACTATAGTGCATGTTTTGCATTTGGAAATAAAAATCGAAATCAACATTTTAATCAAACTTGACATAAGGATGATAGAGAACACAGAAAAAGTGGATCTCGTAATTCCGCCTGTCTGTAGCTAAAGTTTCTTTAAACTTTCAAACTTGGTACTTCAGCTTCTTAGGTGATTGACTCAATTTTTTGTTACTAATGTTTTTCTTAACCCCAAAAATAACACAACCTACCATGCAATTTTTTGGAGCAAAAATGGTTAATCTTAATTATCTTAAAAGCGGCTGTAACGATTTTAATAAAAAAAAAAAAAAACGATTCCTAATATATTCAAAGTTTTCTTTAGGTCTAAGTATTTAAGGCCCGCTTGCTGATACACAACTTAAGCATTTAAGTTCTACTTAAGCCTTTATGTGAAAGTTTACGCAGAGGAAAAAGTAGCCCTTAAGCGTTTTAAGTTGAGCATAAATATTTATGATTTGTATCAGCAAACGGGCCTAAGTCTTAATATCTGCCTAAGAATCGTTTTTTTTTTTATTTTCGACTTTCTCATTAACGGCTCAACCGACTTAGGTCAAGATTAATATACAACAGGTCCTTTGGAATCTAAATAATATTGCATTCATTTTCTTTTTAAAAATAGGTACAAGTGTTTTTTATTATGTCATTTATTGTATGTATATTATTATACTTTAAATTTACACACAATTTTTTTTCAGAAAAAAATTGACCAAATTTTGTTTAAACAAAGTTAAGTAACTAACTACTAAGAATCTTGTGCAGAAGTCATCCCCAATAATAAACTATGCGAATATTCTATTATACATTTGTTATTGTCAAATGTTTTCTATTATATATTAACTAATCCCGTTTTATTTGGAAATCTCTCTCTTTAATCCCGGGTCCCAGCTGAACACTTCCGTTGATTGAAAAAGCACAATTAGGATACAAAATATGACAACTATCGAGTTCTACTTGCGTTTCGTCCCGGCGATTTCATTGGGGCCCATCAGGTAGGATGCCTCTCATTCGCGTTGCAGTGGATTGCATAAATCTGTCACTCAATAAAGCTCTCACAGGGTTTCCGTTGTGTATTTTAAATGAACCCAATATTATGTAGGATTACCGCTCTTTTTTCGATAGGAATTTTTATTTAATCGTTTCGCTTATAACAATAAAAACACATTTATATTTTCTACACCACCATGAGGTAAGATAAAAGGTGCGGTTTTGAAGGGTATCCCTAGTAGGCCTAATCTCTTTTAAATGAAAAACAAGCAAAAATAATAAATGTATTCATTATCAGATTTGTTTTTTTTTGGTGGCGAGTTTTGGCCTTTGGAACTGTTTTCGTTAAGAAGTCTGTAATCTGTTCGTTCAGCTACAGACAAAATATCTGCTACATGCTTCACAGCTTCTGTATTATCTTGCAAATTTTTATGATTTTTTTTTGTCGCGTAAAAAATTTCTTTTTTTTTAACTTAAATCTTTTGAAATACTCAAAGCCATTTCAAACTAATTTTACAAATCTTAAAAAAAAACACATCTTTAAAAATATACGAGGTAAAACAAAAATTTCACAAAACTTTAAAATAAATACAACTTTTAAACATACAGTTTATACAAAAATACTTTCTTTCACATTAATTTAAATCTACGCAAATAATGTTTTTCTTCAAAGAAAACAGCTTAAAAGTTTGTTCCTGCAGAACTGCAAGAAATAAAAACACTCCACGATAACACTCATTAGTCAAAACTTTTTTAAAGCTCTCAAATCAAAAGCACCTCAACAAAAACCAAAAAAAAAACCGAACGAGTTAACAAATAGACCCGGGTGTTGAATAACTGCAGCAGCCACAGGCCACAGCAAAAACAATTCAGTCGACACCTCGACACTTAGATGTGCGCTGAATAGGACGTTAAGACGCGTCCATATTATGCCGAATGATTCCGATCGGCCTGTGCCGCGCCACTCATTCTGGTCGTGAAGTTCGGGTTTCTTTCATGGATCCATTTAGTTAGTTTGAATTTAGTTCGGTTTCGGCAGGGACCAAAGGCCGATCGGGATGTCCATACTTATTCGGATTGAACGTCCCTACTTATTTGGCATCGTTCGGCATAATATGGACGTGCCTTTAGGTCTGCATCAGATGCAATGAAATTTTTTTTTATTATTTTATATATTCACGGGCGGGCAAACACTTTTTATGGAGAATGGTGCAAAAATATGACACGCTACTGATTTTTAAAAAGCTTTCCCGTAGGACGTGTACTGCTTATTTTTCTGGGACGAGTATAGTAAGGTGTTTTTTGCAGTCCAGAGCCAGTTTAAAGCTATTTTGAGTCAATAATTCAGCAAGTCCAATTGAATATAATGCTACGTCTTCTACTTGGCTGAATAATTTCAGTAGTACATTGAATTGTATTATAAAAAAACACATTCCTAATTAACTATGTCTGGCCCAGGACAAAATCTTCCAATTTTAATGATTAAACATCTAACATCTCTAAAATTTCAAAGGTATTCCAATTTGCATGATTATTTTCAGAGAGATAAAAACATAAAAATACATAGTAATGCTTGTTTAGCGTGTTGTTTTGTGTGAAGAATAGATACGCATATTAGATAACTGTTAGTAAAGTTGATTATAAGCGAGTGATTTTATGTTCCTTGTGTTGGCCTAATAAGTTACAAAAATCAGTGTTTGTAAAACGTAATATTGTTGCTAACAAAAGTAAACTCAAAGCATAGAAATATTTCAACAACATCTAAGAAATATTTCATAAACACTTAGGAAACATTTCAGAAACATTTAAGAAACATTTCAGAAACAGAGAAATACTTCTCAAATGTTTATTTTAATCTGGACGCTTCACCAAAAATCCTATATATCGAATGGATAAATTTCTTTGTTTCCCAAGCATTTAAAAAGGTAAAGAGATAGTTAGTGACTAATAAAAGAACGTTTCTCAAAGCGTCCACACAAAAAAACACTTCGGAAATATTTCTGAAATGTTTCTGAAGTGTTTCTGAAAAGTGTTTTTTTTTTAAGTAAATGATGTTTTTTAAACAATTTTTTTTTTGAAATGTTTACTTTTTGAGAACACACATTAAGGTGTATATTCTCAAAAAAACACATTGACATGCACTTTGATAAATTTTGTATATGTTCAAGAAGAAAAATTAGAACCATTCACGGTCGTGTATTTGTATTTATTACACATTTTTCTCGATCTTATCTTTAAAAAAACAAATTGCTATCTCTGTTTTTAAAGCGAATCAAAGATCTAAAATGAATCACATCGCCCGGAAAACAAAATAAACATAAATAACTCACCTAGTTTCAGAAGGTAAATGCAAATTATGCAAATATTATGTGTGAAACCGGCATATAAAATATAAAATTTGAATTCACATCAAAAAATAAAATGATGCGCATATGTCTGACATCAATTAATTACAAAAAGAGCACCTAGTTAAGTTCTGTGTTTTAGTGAACTTTAGATTTTATTTCAAGCTTTATTTAACCTTTAAATACACAAAAATTTGAGAACTTTTGGACAAAATCAATATTTGAAATTATCGTTTTGTTAAATATCATCTTCAATAATAATGTGATACATGTGTCTAAACTTGTTGATATTATCAAAATCCAAATAGTGTAAGCTAACATTATTCGAAGAAAAGTTAAGAAATTAAATGTAAGCCATTAAACATAAATCTGGGTTTTGAACTATTTTTCCTCAAATGAAGCAACATTTACGAATTAAATCAGTACAGTGCCAGTGGCGCAAAATAAAGTAGGTACACTTTAAGACTATTTTAGTAGGTAGATACTATAATCGAAATTAGTATTTTTACAAAACAAAACCCACTTAATATTTAGCCGCCACAAAAGTACCATTTTTAGTTTCAATATATATATAATGTACAGGTAATAAGAGAAAGTCTTGCATTTGGAAAAAAAAATTTAATTCCAGATTTTAATCAAACTTGATTTCACGATGATAGAGAAAGAAAGATGAAAGAGTAAAAAGTGGGTCACGCAATTCCGTCGTCTGTATGTCTGTCTGTAGGTCGACAGCCTAAACCGCTAAAGCTATTTTATTTAAACTTGGTACTTAACCGTTTTAAGTGATTAGCTCCAAAAATAACAGTACCTGCCCTACATTGCTGTGAATCAAAAATCTTATATGTAACTTAATTATCTTAAAAACTAATTGAATCTAACGATTCTGTTAAGAAAAATTCAGTGCCCTTTATTTAGTCTAAATTTTGATTTAACAAAATGTTTGCATACAATGTTTATTACGGTGCCTGTCATACAACCGTTTTTTTTTTTTTATTTTCGAGTCTCCCATTAACGGCTCAACAGATTTGTGTCAATTTTATTATATTTGGAAGTCCTTCGAATTCTAAATAATAATTTTTTTTGTGGAAAATTCAGAAATTATGTTCTTAAATTTATCTTAACAAATACTTAAAATTACCATATGTACCAATTTTTTAAATATATTTAACCATTACTACTATGAACCTTGTCCTTACGATGTGGTCGAAGATAGAGCAAGTACGTGCGATCCAATCAAGCAATTTATTTTTTGGTGTGGAGATCAATTTAAATAAATAAGAGCCGTATTTTATTTTCCCCGTGATCCATATCAGATCAACTATTTATTTACGTTACAACAACAAAAATAAATCATTTTGTTGTTGTAAGGATTTGGCCGCGCAATGAGCGGCAAAATGCTGAGTGGCAATAAAAAATTAAAACACATGAAATTATATGGAGGTGGCAGTCGTTGAGCAGCGGCGTCATTTCTTAGTGGCAGAGCGGCACTGCTCAACTTTCAAATCTGTTGTATTATTTTAGTATATTATTTAGAATAATGAGCGGCAAAAATCAGAACGGAATTTTTTTTCAGATGTTCAAATTCATCCTGCATATGACAGGCTCAGGACAGGTTTAAAATTTTAAAAATAAAATCTTGACATTCGTAAGTACTGCCTGAAGAGATCCTCATATTTTCGGAGGTTTTTATATACAAAATTTTGAAATGCACCCTAACCTCCGCTTTTTCGATTAAATGGATGAACACCAAGACTTTTTCCTTGTGATATATGTACTATCACTCGCGTATTAACCACTAGACTCGTGATGCACGAATCTAGGGCGGCAACTTCTAGGGGGCGGCAAATTTTGTATTATATTTTATTTTAATCTAAAAAAAATATTACAGTCATTCAAATGGGGTACTCATCATTTTTCGTAACTGAATATGCGAAATTTAAATCCATTTCCTGATTTTCCGCCTCTGCATATTTCGATAAAAAACCGATTTTGAACAATACGCGGTCGCCATAGATAGATTTTAAATATGATCGGGCACGATTTTTGCACTTACCTATGGGCCTTAAAATTGCAAAAAACTGCCTAATACTCAAGATATTTTTTTATATAATAAAAAAGTGACTTGAAAAGACTTGAAAGTGAAAAAAAAGTGACCAAGGTTTTTTTTCAGAATGTAATATTAATGTGTATACATAGTCAAATTAGTCAGCCCAATTCTAAATGAGAGTTCCCAGGGAAATATTTTCCTTTTGCCTACTATCTTATTACAAACAAAAAAAAAACTCCCAGGATTTGTTTCCCTTTCTCTTATTCTAAACAAACTTCGAATATTGGAAAAAAAACTAGGGGAAAAAGTAGACATTTTAAATGCCAAAAAAGGGACCATTTTTCCCATTTGGCGCTCGTTTTTTCCAACACATTTGCTGGAGTACGAGTATTAATAAGAAATTTAATTTTTTTAATTTATGCAACTAAACTATAAATACAATTTTCATTATATTTGAGATAAAAGACAATGAACATCCAACCTGCAAAACTTTTTTTTTTTTCTCCAATCGTTTTATACACTTTACACATCCATTGTGGACAGGACAGCTGCTCCTGAAACATTTGCAGGGCTTTAGAGAGGATCTTGTGAGAACATGCAGCAAGTACTTGGACGCTCATGGCTGTCGATATCGGTTTTCTTCAAACTGCTCTTCATTCAAAATTCTATTTGCGATGCTGAATATTTTGGATACCTATTATATTTACTTAATTTTTCACTTTATTTATTTAAATTTTAACTTTCACATTTTGTAATAAATTATTTTTTTCATTTAGTTTTTTTTTTAATTGTAATATAATATAATACATATTTTTAATATTAATATAATATAATATTTTGTCAAACAGCTGATTCGAACATTCAGAATTCTCTTTCCCGCATTCGAAAGGAAAAATAGTGTCCTGGGGAATTCATAATTGGAGAATACTACTCTCGGGGGAACACATCTCCCGGAGATTAATTTTCCCGGGAAATATTTAGAATTGGGCGGAATATTTAATACTGAAATGCGTAAAAATGTTAAATATTTATTGCTTAAATGAAAATAATAAATTCTTAAAATTTAGGTATATGCAAAAATTATTTGTTTTTTTAATGGAGAGAAATTGTTCGGAACTGAAATTTCATCCTACACTTACTTTTGGGACTAACTAAAATAAATTATCTACTCTCACACCAAATTCATGTTACAGTCAACAAGTTCTTGAATTTTTTTTATAAGAAAAAGTATATACCAATGCCATTTCTAAAAACTATTTGTCTTTTCAACAACAAATATATAAACCACCAGCGCGGCTCCAGAGGGAGGGTCATGTGGTCATGAGCCACCAAAGCTCTATGAGAAAACAATAAAAGGCATTGAGACGTATACCATTTAATTTAAGGACAAAAGCAATCAACTTCTTATATATATCTTACTTGACCTTATTATTAAATCAATTGCCATAACCCAAATACCCAATAACCCTTTGCAGTATAACAAATATTTGACGGGTTCCCAGTTTTAAAACTTACGTTCTTCCTTTAAATATAAGAGAAAATATATTTTCGACATACAAGTAAACACTTAGTAATGCAATTTTGTTTACAAAACTTCTATCAAATTTAATAAAAACAATGAAATGTGACATATTTCAAAATTCCTCACCCCCAAAAAGACAACCGTGTCCTCTAAAGCCTCGATGTTAGCCCATTCATATACGATCCTTACATAGTATTAAAAAAGGAGGCGGTAGGTAAACCCGCCACTGGGTAGAATAAGGCAAGTTTTGCATTTAGAAAAAAAATCGAACTCATGATTTTAATCAAACTTGATATTACTATGATTGAGAACACCAAAAAAGTGGGTCCCGCAATTTCTTCTCTCTGTGTGTCTGTAGAACGAGCTACAGCCTAAGCGGCTGAAACGATTTTCTTCGAACTTGGTATTTAAGCGTTTTAGGTGATTACCTCAAATACATTTTTGAATCGCTTCCCCAAAACTAACGGTCCCTGCCATACAATTTTTTTACCATCATAATTATCTTGATCTAACGATTATGATTAAAAAAAATCTGACATTTTCTACATATTGATCTAATTTTTTTTTAATATTTTGTTATTAACGGTACCCGTCTGACAACTATTGTTTTTTTTTTAATTTTTGACTTTCTCCTTAACGGCTGGACGGATTACGATCAACATTTTTATATAGGAGATCCTTCGAATTTTTAATAATATTATTTTTTTGTGAACGTAAAATAATTTTCCCAATTTTAAGGGACTTTCATGTAAAATAATATCGCGAACAGTATTTAACAGCATTTTCACAACTAACCGCTCAGCTGCTCAGGAATTACAGCTCATTAAATGGCCAGCTGCTGCTTCATCTTGCCGCCCTGCCGTTTTGCCGCTTTACAGCTTGCCGCTCATTGCGTGGCCAAGGCCTAACGCAAATAAATAGATGATCTGAACTGGATCACGTGGAAAATAAAATACGGCTAAGTTATCTGTCAGTTGTTTTCTAGTAATTTTTTAAAAGATTTTAAAAATTTCAATAATAATGAGTTTTTCGATAGCCGAAAATATATAAAAGCTGGGCAAACTCTTTTGAAGAAATCAGCGACAAAGAATTTTATTCTCGATGCAGATTTGACAAGTTTTTTTTATCAAAAATTTCCAATTAACTGCACGCTTTCAAGTGTTAATATAAGCAAATTTTATTTATTGCCAATTTCAGCAGCATTGCATGGAAAACGGCAGGCAACAGTTGAAAAAATAAACTAAATAAACTAAAACTGTATTTGATTTCCCAAACTGTTTTATTGTTGGATTTGTTCGACTAAAATAAACTGTGACCAGTGTGGCCAATTTAGCATTTTTCCTGCTAAATTTAGCCGGAAAAGTGTGCTCTTAGCATTTTATTTTTCCTAATCCTGCCGGCAGTATTTTTTTTCAGGAAATTTAGTTTTAGCAGGAAATGTAGCAGGTTTTTATAATTCTACAACCTAAAACAAAATATTACTTTAAAAAATTAAAACTTAATCAAACATAAATGCGTATAACTTAATACAGAGCTTCAACCGCGAACTCCACAAATTCTACGAATTTTGCAGCAAGTAAACTTCTTTTCAGTTAAAAAATGTTTGCGGATTCATAAGTTACCATTAAACGAGTTTTATAAAGATAAAAACATGAATTCTGAACTTATTTCCAAAATTGAATAGCAATAGAACAACATAAATCTAAGTAAATGGGAGAATATTGAAAATACTGTTGAATACTTCATCCAATGAAAACCCTTACAAAGAGTTTTCAATTCGTTTTTAGTTTTGCTTATCTCAAATGCTGCAGTTGAAAGTGTGTTTAGTTTGATCCTAAAATCAACGAACGAATCGAATGCAAATTGATATGTTAAATAGTATACTTTTTATCCGAGGTAATTTATCTGAAAAATGTTGTGATGCCTTCTTTATTCCTCCTAATAAACAAGTTGCTTCATCAAAATTTAATTTTACCGTTAAAGAAGAACAAGAAACTTGTAATATTTTTGAAGATGCTTTAAATGAAGCAGACAACTTTTGCAGTAAAACATCTATATAAATACCTTTTACTTAATTAGATTAATATACTCTAATACATGAGCGTGCACATTCATATGAACGACCAGCTGATGAACGGGGATACCAGCAATATAGTTTCACCTTTGTTCAATTTGAATTTAATATTTGTCTCTTTCTTATTTAAACATTTTTGTTGTTTTTTATATATGCATCTCTACGTATTGTCTCTTTTGCACTTAATGTTTAAATGTAAATTTAATTTCATTTTGATAACAGTTTTTATTTATTTTGTTAAGTGGTATGTGTTCCTTTGTTAAACTTATTAGTGTATTGCTGAGGATGAGTCGAAGTAGACTCGAAATGCATCCAAATTAATATAAAAAACTATTTGACTAAGTAAATTTCTTACTTTTGTTTAATTTTTTTGTTTTCATCGCAGATATTTATTGTTTATTTTTGAACCTTTTTTTTAAATAAACTTAATAAAAGTAACAACTTCTTTTTTGGTAATCATAACCAGTTATTTAAAATTCAACATACTAAAGTAAAAAAAAAAATACAAAAAAATAAACACCCGGTATTTAAACGTCACCCTAAAACAAGATCGATTGTTCCAGGCATATAGTTACATTTTTTGCGGCCTAATTAAATGATATCCAGAGTTGGCAGGATTTTTGGCAGTTTTTTCCTAAAAAAAAATTAGCTGTTTTTGTAGTAAAAAAAATCCTACTAAAACCACTATTTTAGCAGGATTTGAAATATTTCATTGGTCACACTGACTGTGACTAGATGACTTTAGGAATTATAGAGCAAATCAATTTTGAAAGCCTTAATAGTGCTGCACATTATTCCAACTGCAAAGGTTGTGAGTACATACCAAGCGTTGACGATAAATGTGGTAATTTTTTTGCACATTATACCCTATTTGATCAGCATGTACTTATAAAAGAATATACAATTAAAAATAATAATCGCCCATGGTTCACTGCTCGTATTCCAACAACTTATAAATCTCTAAATGGTTATCCGAATGCAATATTATTTCTACTATCGCTACTTGAGAAACATTTTAACCTCTGCTCTGCTTTAGTAGAGGAAAAAACAAAATGTTTCGGTAAGAAGTTCGATATTAAACTCGCTTGGTTGTTATAACTAGAGGCAACCCTACCTGCAATTCATGCCCGGATGAATTCAATAAATTCTTTGCTTACACATGTTCAAATAGTTCTTCAACTCAGTTGTTGACGACAGAGGTCCAGAATGTAAACCCATTGAATTTTATTCACCTAACTGAACCAGATATTATTTTTGGTGTCAGAGAATTTAAGTCATCTTTTGAAAGCACGGATGGAACTTATTTGAAATTCTTAAAATATATGCTTCCTTTTGCAAAGAAATCTCTTAAACATATTATAAACCACATTTTAAGCAATTCAGCTTCCCCGAAAGCTTGAAAGTCTGCAATAGTTCATCCTATACCCAAAAAAAATTCCGCCAGATATGAATTGTGAAGATTTTCGCCCTATTAGCATCCTTCCTTGCGATTTGCAAAGAAAGCTGAAATTGTTATAAAAAAAAAAACAAATTGAATCTCATCGATCAGTACACAACTCACAACCTGCTCACGAATTTTCAATCAGGATTTCGTAAGCATCATAGCTGCAGCACAGTGTTGTTAAAAGTCATTGAGGACATTCGGAACGTTTTGATAAGAATGAGTTGACGTTATTGTTTCTTTTAACTTTTCTAAGGTGTTGAATTCAATTGATTTTATAAAATATTACAAAAGTGAGATTTCTGGTGCTTATGTGCTCTATATATATGGATAAAAGTGCAGTTAGCTGGAAAAGTATAAATATAGTAACATTATATATTATCTAATTATTCATTCTTTTATTATATATATTATTATTTATTACTTAAATAAAATGCCCAAAGTTTAAAGACTTAAAATTAAACATATGTATAATATAAATGACATTTTTTTAAATTTTTTTTATTTGTCTTTAAATTAAATTTAAATACAATCTTTAATTAAATACCCAAACAATGCTGTCTTTGTTTTAATTCAATATTTATTGATTTCTTGCAGACGTTTAAATTCTGGTTTGGCTCAGTTCTGAATAAGTAATATCGACTGTGGCTATACAGAGTCTTTCGGGAAATCTGATCGACGGGCCTTAAGGGAATATACGGGAAGTTGCTTTGCAATGGAGCCGTTCTTCCTGGTCCGTCGTGATGAGCCAAGATAGTTCCTCCTCGAGGTGAAAGACGGGCAACGTTCAGGAATGTTTTGCTCTCTTTAATGAGGCTATTCTGCAATGGGCGGCTAATCTATCTGGTTAAGGCGAGCTCTGAGGTGGTAGCGGTAAGTGGAAGGTTCTATGGAACTGGAAACGAAGCCCCTACTTACCAAGATGGGGATTAGAACGAAAGTTTAATATGGCTAGTTTTGGGATACTAGCCATGTGGCAAGGTCTATATGGCCTTGTCTATAGTAGAAATACGATTATCCATTATCCCGATGGTGAGGAATGATTTCTACATAGGGTTCCCTTGTCCCTAAGTTGAGTTGCGAAACATAAAAAAGGGCAGGATTATCGTTCCTGGGTAGTCATTCACCAAAGATAACCCCGGTAGTGCATTCTTCATTTAGGTGGATGAAAAGACTCCAGTAATACCGTAATTCGGTACTGCGGGGACTTGTATCCTAATATTTTCCCGCTAATGCCCGAAAATACAAGTCTTGGGAAGGCCTCTTCGGAGAGCTCGCAGTGGCTGTGGTTGCATACAATTCGTGTATACTATGAGTGGCGGTGTTGTCGCTCATAGATAGATGTTTGCAACAAGGAACACTCATGCCTAGTTGAGTCCGTATGTGGGTAGGCCCACCGTGTAATAAAGCCGTAACCGGCAGGTGTATACGCTAAACAAGAAACCCATTCTGTGGCTATACAGATTCTTTATCAAAAAAGCCATAATAAACAATATATTTTTTTTGAAATATTGTTAAATAATAAAAACGAGGTAGAAATGAAGAAACAAAATTATTTTATATAAAACTATTTCATAATCTTCAGTTTGACAAACTAAATAACTGCGATTAATGTATTCTAAATAAAGTTTTTAACGATGATAATTAAGCATTTTTTTTTTACTAAAATGAAAAAACAAAAAAGTTAAGAAAAATTAATTTAAAAAAATGTCAAAAAAAAAATACCTAAACTTACTCTTACCAATGTTAAAGTGTTTTTAAAACCAGTTCCCTATAAAATTGAATGAGTTTTTCTAGGAAATGTTATGGGCCAAGGATAATGTTCAGTATTTTTCATAATTAAAAGTTAGAATATCATTTTCATACGATCCTTATTGACTTAAAACTAATCAAATGTGGTATAGCCATTAAATTAATATTACTTTTTGTTTTATGTTTTTATCCCATAAAGTAAAATTATAAAAATTAATAATGCTAAAAATTTTGATTTCTTTTACTATTTTTACTTTCGTGGATTTCCGAATGCCCAGTGCAGGATATAGCGACTTAGGAGCGCACTCTCGTGGTATTCATTGTTGGGGTAATAAGTCCCAAAAATTAAGCTGTTGGTTGAGGATATCGCTCTTGCAATGTGACCCCGAATCAGCTTAAACAAAAAATTAACTATTTTGCTTATGTTGGTTCCTATAGAACCTGGTTGGAATAATATCGTGTGTACTCCGACTCTGGTGTTCTGTGTAATCCAAGGCAACATCTAGGATACTGCCTCTCAAACACCCGAATCTTTTCCATTTGAGATGGGTCAACGTTGAACCACAACGGGCATCCATAGGCAATCATCGGCCTGATGAGGGCCTTATAGCAAATCACCTTCACCCTGCTGTCAAGACGGCTACTATAAAACAATCGTTTTGTCAGGGCAAAGGTTCCCCTAGCCCTGGCCAGAGCAGCACCTATATGTCTGTTGAAATACAATTACTAGTCCAACCAGATGCCAAGGTACTTTACTACACTTTTACTCGCCCGTGGATGTCCATTTAGCCCTACGATCACCAGCTTGCGCCAGTTCTTTCTCGTATCCCTTAAGGCGCTAGACAACGGAGTCCTAAACAGAATAGTTTCTGATTTCTAGAAGTTAATTTTCAACTTCCAGTCATCACAATATCGCTGAATCTTGTCGAAATCACTCTGCAAAAGAATTTTGGTGCCCTCAACTGTATTAGCTGTTCTGTACGTAATTAGATCGTCGGCGTACGCAATTGCATGGGTTAGACTACCTACAAAATCGCTGGTGTAAATGCTGAATAGAATCGGCGAGTTAACCGCCCCCTGCTGAAGACCATTTTTATTATTAAAAATTGAGGTAGAAATTACATTGACAACAAACTTTCTACCATTTAGCATGGCATAAAGCATTTTACAATAGAGGTTTACTTATGCCGAGTCTGGTTAGCTTTAAATAGAGACCTTCTAACCATACGGTGTTGAAAGACTTCTCCAAATGCACCAGATAGGCACCCGTACACTGGTTGTTAGTTTTGTTCCATTGGAAATTAGAAAGCAGTTTAGACGCGGCATGAATTGTGTCATGTCCCGCCTTAAAACCGAAGTGATTATCCGGTATGATATTTTTGTAATAATATTAATAATCTTTTTAAATTCTTTGCTGATACTCGAAAGGAGACTTATCGACCGGGGGCACTTGTGTAAGTATTCAGCCACAGAAATGCTACACGATGATAAAGAAACATTTTTGTTTGTAAAAAATATTTGCAACAGAACAATTATTTTTTGTTATTTAATTGTTTTCCTGATGAAAATTTATTTTTCGTGCCAGCTGATTGATATTGACACAAAATGGAACAAATCATATTAATGATTTTGGTTCCAATTTCTCTCGTTCCACTGACAGAATTTGGGGTGTGTTTCAATCAGAAAAACTTGACCCTGATAGCTATTACTGGCCCATTAACAGTAAAAGAATGTTTTTGTTCACGTTAAAATTGTGTAGGACTCACTCCCGGTGAAAATTGTGCAAATCGGAAACCTCAACGACTACATTTGTCGTTTAAAAAATCATTTTTCTTCCACATGATCTTTCTACCGTATACTTTCCTTATTTCTTTTTTCTTTTTTGCAAATTCATACCTTATTTTATTTTAATTTGAAATGTAATTTTATTTGTATTTATTATATTATTCTGTATTATTTATTTTATTTTTCTCAATATCGGCATTATTTCTACTTTTTGTCCTTTCTCACATTTTGTCATTTGTAATATCCATTTAATATAAGTAAAAGTATTGTACGTTATAAAATTAAAAATAAACTGAAACTGACTTAAAGATTACATTAATTGTGAGTAGGTTTAAAAAATTTATAATTCGATACAAAATTAAAATCTGCTTTTAGAGATAAAATAGTTTTAATTAGTATTTACTAAATCTACCAAGCAGGGGGCGATTGGTAAGTTAACGTAGATTTTGTTTAAGATTGGAGATTCTTTATTTTGAACACAATTAACGAATGTTAATTTTTTTTCTAACAAAACACAAAAAATATTGGTAAATCGATGTAATGCAATTAAGACTTCAGACATATTTCCACCATTGAATTGATTAGTGTGATTTAAGAGGAAAATTTTTCGAAATATTGAATTTTCAAAAATGTTTTGTTTTTTTCAAAACTCAAAAAAAAATATTTTTCGAAAAGTTTGGTATGCAGTATTATTTGGAATGCGAAGGACCTTCAATATAATGGACGAAGTGCTCTATGAACTTCGCGAACATAAATATTTTTTATTAAATTTACACAATTTGGGAACATTGATCGGGCATTTTACGATTTATCATGAATTGCAAAACCTTACTGAACAGACATTTCAACAGTGTTTGACATTCTCAACTATCAAACCATAGACAACAACGATCAAAACTTCTCATGCAACTAAAAAACACCCATTAGACCAGCATTATTCTTTCTCCTTAACATTTATTTTGAAAACTTCAGAATTGAAAATTCTTGAAAAATCAAGAAATTAATTGATAGGAAATGCACTTATTTTAGATGAGAGGGCTTGGTGTCAAATTCTTTTACTTAAGCACTTTTAAAATATGAACTGCATTATTTTACTTTACCATCAGATCACTTTCAAATTAGAATCTATATGCCAAGGTTACAAGTTACCACCCTGCCTCCCGTAAATAAAGAAGTTTTAGTTATTAAAATAAACATATTTCCTTAGCTGATAATTAACCAGAATTTTCATGAACTTGCAAAGAAGCGACTTTAGTACATTTGGACGAACCAAAAGAAGATTTACCTTTGCTAAGAAAATGCTCGGATAAAAGTATGTTTGCATACATAAGGACCTAGAGAAGGGCAATGGAAAACCCTAAACAGTGGTTTGCCAAATTTGAAAAGCTACAGCTTTGTAAATACAGTTGTACGTTGTGGTGTTAAATATGCTCATTTTAATATAAGTCGACCTATTAAAACTTAAGTACACAGCTTATAATAGTTTTCGACATAAGCCAAAGAAATATTTTCTGTATTAAACTACATATATACATAGGTATATTAACTTCTTATGCATCCATCTGTATAGTATAGATAGAATAGATTTGTTAACAACATAATTTGAGTTTGTATCTGCCATTATGTCAAAAATATTGTTAAAAGATACTTTAGTCTTCTGTCGTCGGTTATTTAGTTCAGAACTGCTTCTCTTCGTTTAGAATTTTAAAAAGAGGTAAACCTACCTACTCGTGGATATTGAGATTGTATCTAATCTACTACAAGTACTTTATTTCCCTTAATATGTTCTAAGAGTTGTTTTTTTTTTAAGTTTTTTTTTTAATTGTACTTTTCAATGTGTGTGTTATTTTATTGTTAAAAATTAATTTAAAATACAGTCATAAATAAGAAAGTAAGCTATTATAATTATGTCGGTAAAAACATATAACATACATTATGTGCAAAATTATCTACATACATTATATTCATAACTAACTAGTACTCGTATCTTTCTGTGGTTTTCAGGAATGTTAGAATTTTCTAGAAATATGCTTTACCTACCATTTGCAATGACATGTTTTTATGCCAGAATATCAAGTGAAGTCAGATCTGACAATTTCTTTTCAAAATTAACTAATTTATTTATTTACATATATTATATATGTACATACATATCTACGTATTACATGAATGTAAAATGTTTTTCAATAAGAAATTGGTTTTCTAAGACTTAGTACATAATTGGGTTATGAAAATAAATTGAAACATGGGCCGACAAATCTTTGCGGCGCGTAGACAAATTTCAGTTTGAAAATTTTAAGGTTGTTCTAAAATTTATACGTCAAATATTTGAAATTTTGGCAATCTCATTAGGAAAAATTTTGCGCGTGTGAAGTGATAAGAGAAGCTATTTTGGTGTACTTATAATTTTGAACCAATATAGTTTATATAAACAAGTTTGTTTTTTTATTAATTTGTTTAGTTAACAACAAGTTTTTTGAATGACTCAATTAATTATGAATACCTTAAGTCTGTATGCTATTTGCTTTTGGCCTGCGTCTACAAGACTGACAAAATACTATTGCGGAGGTTTGCAGCTGTTTATTGAATTAATCGGCGGAAGAGTTTAAAACATTATTAAACTATCCTACTAGAACACCGAAATAAGTAATCCAAGAATGTTCAATGGAACATATGAAGCCTGATGTAAGGCAAGATTTAAAGTAATTAGTTCTCTCTAAATGAAATGTGCCCCTAAGTATCAGTTCAAAAAATGCCATTTAACAAATTTTGTTTCCTCTGTATTGATATCTACAGATTTTTTTCAGGAAAATGTACATACTTTTGAGATTGATCTCACCAATTCTCATTCTCCTGTAATTTTTTTTTTAAATTTAGATAATTTCTGACATTTCCACTGATAATTTTTTTTTAAATTTTTCCTAGGACCAAATGAAACTTTCCTTTTTTCAAAAAAGTAAGTGTTTTTTCCTACATACAAATAAACCTACATGAAATACAATATTTGTATGAGTCGATACTTGCTTTTCTAAGAAGTTTTTATATTATTCAATGTTTTTGAATGAACAACAATAACTTGAATGTGCTAATACCAAGTTATTCTGTTATTATTTTTGCTGGACTTATAGCTTTTCACGACTTGCCAGGTCGAAAATCAGATTCCTTTGTTTTTCTAGTGGTGCTGGTCTACATTTTCATTGTAATTGAAAAACTTCTTATTTTTCTCTTAACTACTCTTTCGGATATGTGCAAAAAAAATAAATACTGATGTTTCTCTTTGATTGATATTTTAAGCAAGCAATCATCGAACTCTCTTTTAACATTTTACTAAAGTTAAAATCACCGGAGGCATATTTTATCTTCTTAGCATCATACTAAATCCATATGACACTTAAACATTTATAAGCACCAAAAAACATCGCTTAGTTTTGTCTGCACTGTTTTATTATGAGCTGGCGTTTGTCAAGAAAAAAATGTTTCGTATGGTGATAGTTGAAAACTGTTTAAAATTAGGAAAATTTTAGTTAAGTGTTTTAATATTTGCAAACTGTTAAGTAGTATAATGCTAAGACCTTAACATCAGGCATCAGGTTTAAAATTTTGCGCCGATGTGTTTTTAATAATAATGAAAGGTATGCTTGTGACCTGCATCACCCAAGCCGAATTTATATTTTTTCTAAAATCAACATTTTAACCAAAAAACAGTGTTTTTTTCGACATTTTCAATCAATAATGTCTACAAAGAAGCTTTTTGTCATCTTTAATGTCACATATAATTTATAGGACAATTTTCTTAAATATAGGTATTATAAACTAGTAGACCCGCATTGCTTACCAAATTTTATTATAAATTATTTCCTTTCAAAATGGATTAATATTTCGGGTCAATTTTTGATTACACACGCGAACAATTGCATTAAATTAGTGCTAATTATGTAGACATGTACAAATTTTATTTTTCATAGATTAATTTTTTGTACACAATTTTAAGAATACACAGCTTGCTCAGAGATTTGATATTTAAAATATGTACATATACATCTTCCTTCTTACTTCTGTAAAATTAAACATTTTGAAAATAACTTTGAATTTAGGATGACTAGATAAAAAGACAAAACTTAACCACAAAAGGTACCGCCGGGCTATGGGATTTACAGAAGGTTGGAATATAGCTTATAAATTTATTCCTAAGATTAGTGTAAGCATTATGGGCTTCATCAGTTTGAGATAAATTGAATCTTAACCATAGGCTTTATTTCTTTTATTTGTAAACGTTTTTAAAATATAAAAATCGAACCACGACGGACAGTTATTAAGTACGCGAGGTTTTTGTAAGGGTTTCTAAAAAGCATACAAATAATATTTCATTAAAACGTAGTAATTTCATCTAAGTTAACATTACAAAATACAGTATACCAGTTAATGTGATTAAGGGCCAAATTTTCAATAGTCAGTTAAGCAGTCAGTTAGTACATATTCTCCAGATAGAGCAAAAATCAATTTTTCAACAGTCAGATTCAACTTAATCTAGAAATAAAGTTATCTCCTCATTTTAGAATGGAATGAGTAGTTTTGAAAAATTATTGCTTTGAAATAAACGTTAAACAAAAATTAATTTCTATGAAAAGTTCGATACTCGAAATAAAAGTGACGTTCAAATTAAATTATTCTATAATATAAGTTTATTCCTCTGGCAACTAACTGCCTCTTTATCTGGAGATTGAAAAATCGACTCTAAGTGAACCAAATAATTGAGTAAAATTGAATTTTTAAGTATTAAAAATTGAATTCATACTAATCCTTACATTGGATGAATAACAGATGTTTAAGCTGAGCGATATTATAGACAATGCAGGATAAAGTGGCGATCTTCTTCCACAAGCGTTGTGTCAAGTACAAAGTACCGCAGCATAGGGGTTGAGGACATCTGAGAAATATACAAGATCCAGAGTTATGATTGAGTCCTTTTGTTGTTGTTGTTTATTTCAATTCCTTAAATCCTAACGTGAACAATATGTTTATAAATAAATACTTAAAACTACTTAACACTAAATTTTCAAGCTATTGTAAAACAATGTTTTGAATTTTTAAAATTGTCATTTGGTGAAGCCACTATAAAATAAAATTTATTAATTATTTCAACTAATTGATTGAGAGGGCTATGAGCACAATAATTCGATCTACTAAACATTTGATTCAGTGGTCTTTGAAGTCGTATACTTGAGCGACTAAGCCTAAAGTTAAGACGATAAAGAACCGATGGGATGATACTGCTGCAATTAAAGCAAGTCTTTGGGAATAAGGGGACAGAGGGTTTCCACGGAACTAAGGAAGAAAACGTAGACAAAAGCGCAAGAACCTCCTCTGAATTGCTTCAATTCTCATTATATGTACAGAATAATAAGGTGCCCACACTACACGAGCATACTCAAGAATTGGTCTCACAAATAAAACAAAAAGTAGTTTGAGAACATAAGGGTCACGGAAATCGCGGCCAAATCTCTTAATGAAACCAAGAATTCTATTTGCTTTTCTAACAGCAAAACTAATATGGTCAGTAAATGTAAGTTCCGAATCTAAAACAACTTCCAACTCAGAAAAAATAGATACTCTACTTAAAGAAGAAGAATCGAACATATAAGCAAAAGCAATTGGAACTTTCTTGCTTGTAAAACTCATGGTTTTACATTTGTCAACATTTAAAACGAGACGATTAATATTGCACCATTCCCTAAATAATCTTAAGTCATCTTGCAAAAGTAGACAGTCAGATTTAGAATCAATTCTTTTGAAAAGTTTAATGTCATCAGCATATATAAGGACAGGTGAATTTTTTATGATCGAAATCAAGTCATTTATAAATAAAATTGGACCTAAATGACTGCCCTGGGGGACACCAGAATTCACTACAAACGGAGTCTAACATTCGCTACGAAATATTACTTCATATTGTCTATTTTCTAGGTACGATGAAATCCAATTTAAGAAATTGTCGTTAAAACCTTGACGAAACAATTTAAAAATTAGTATTTTATGACACAACTTGTCAAAGGCTTTACTAAAATCAGTAAATATACATTCTACTTGTTCACGTTTCTCAAAAACATCTAAACAAAAGGACGTAAAATTAATCAGATTGGTAACAGTAGGACGCTTTTTTACTAAATCATGCTGGTTATCACAAATAATTGAACTACAATGAAAGGAAAGGACACTACATACGATTGACTCAAACAGTTTAGTTATTACGGATAGCTTAGCAATAGGTCTATAGTTCATTATTTCATTTTTAGGACCTTTCTTGTGAATTGGTACAATAAATGAGCTTTTCCAAATAGTTGGAAAAAGCGAACTTTTTAAAGACTCGTTAAAGAGAACACTTAAGGTATGACAAATAAGAAACGCATTTTTTTTTTTAAAGAGAGGATGGCACACCATCAGGACCAGGACTAAAACACTCATCCAGTTTCAGTATGTATTGTGTAATGGTTTGTTCACTTATTTCAAAATTAATATCATTTAAATGCCGAAAGTTTAAAACTGAAGTAGAAAAGTAATAAGGGTTTATGGTGTTTGAATCATCAAATGCTTCTCTGAAATAGCTTGCAAACATGCTGGCAATAACTTTTGGTTCAGAACAATAATTATTAATTAATTAAGTGGAGAAGCCATATTTAAATTAAGTGCAATAACTAATGCAGGATGATGTCGATCTTCTTCTATAAGTTTAACAGCAGAAGCTGTTACTTCAGTTTCAGTACGTACTGTGTCGGAGAAAAATACTAAATCGAGAGTTCTTCCCAAACGATTATTCACTCCATTAAACTGGCTAAAACCACACGAAGACATACAATCTATTATTGTAAGCTCATTTGAGCTAGATGCGTTCATTGGAACGTAGAAATTGTCGTCATCAATTTGTATCCAGTTTATAATCGATAGGTTGAAGTCGCCTACTATCAAAATATCATCTTCTGGCTCCAAAAGGGCATATACACTTTCCATACAGTCGTTAAATTTTTCGTAAATGTTGTTGTTAGAGCTCGGAGGTATGTAAGTCGGTATAATGAATAAATATCCGGATGTCAACTTAGTTTTTATGCAAAGTACTTCCATGTCAGTGGATCGAAAATCGTCAATCAGGTAGCAAGTAAGAGATCTTTTAAAGGCAAAAATTATTCCTCCTCCTACAGTGTCTAAAATGTCGTTTTCATGACGATCGCGTCTGAAGATTTGGTAGGAAGCGTCAAATAACTCCGAGTCAAGAATAAATGTGTTCAGCCAAGTTTCTGTAAGTATAATGATATCGTGAGGAAGATTGTTTATATTTTTGTAGACTCTGTTAGTCTTTGTCCGAAAGCCGTTCACATTTTGATAGTAAATTAGAATTTGTTTAAGCTGCTTTGACATCCTAAAGAATACATTCCGTCGATAACGAGAAATTCATTATTATTAGAAGCGTCGGCAAGTATAAAGGCATCACATTTAGTAGATTTTGCCTATTTGCCCCCAGTTTCACAGTGCAAGTTTAAACTCAACTTTTGGCTTAAACTTCAGATCAACAATTTATTCGGTTTCACAGTGTCGTTTGAACCTTGAACTCAGTTCAATTTGTAGTTTAAATAAACCGAGATTATTGTGCCGTTTTGTTTTTTGTTTTTAGAAAATATTATTAACAAAACAAAATTGTGTATTAAGATATTATCGAGTTGTGAAACTGATTTTGTACATTATCTTATTTATTATGCTCGTTTCTCTATCGCTGACCAAATTAAAAATAATGACGGTACTTTGAAACAAAATAAATCTTCCCTTGCTTGTCAACTCCACAAAGTATTTGTTGTTGTTTCGTGTGTTCTTCGTTTCAGAGAGAGAAAGGGACGACAAGACAAGAAAACTGCTGCTAACTTTTTTCATAAAATCTATAGTTAAACGAAACTCAACTGATCTGAAGCTAAGATTTCACTGTGAAACCGGACGAGTTAAACCAGTTTAAGGTTCATCTGATATTAAGTTTAAACTCCCACTGTGAAACTGGAGGTTAAAGTTGGTTAGATTAAAAACTCCGGTAACACTAATTTGTTCATGAATAGTTTTGAAGCAGCCAAAAATTTTATTATAAACATCATTGTTCGAAGAGGATGGGATGTAATATTTAAACATATATATGTTTCCAGACAGAATTTGAATTTTCAGAACATAGAACTTCTATATCATAATCCACAAAATCATTAACAAGACTACATAGAAAGTGGTTATGAAGAGCTACATATATTAACAAACCACCGCCGCCGACAGTTGCGGAAGGATAAAATTAATGATCTATGAATTGTTTCAGTAATAATGGGTGATTTTTTTGCTACTTGGTTTTTGACGTTTATATTTTTGACAGATCACACATGACAAATTCCACGAACATTTGACATTTCGATTCAGTATTGTTTGCCATTTCATCATGAAAAGACTTACGCCTGAACAACGTTTGCAAATTATTGAAATTTATTATCAAAATTCGTGCTCTGTGAAAAATGTGTTTCGCAAGCTACGTCCGTTTTATGGTCGTCATAATTGACCCACCATTTTTGGCTAAATGGATACGTGAATAAGCAGAATTGCCGTATTTGGAGTGAAGAGCAGCCAGAGGCAATTCAGCAGCTACCAATGCATCCCGAAAAATGCACTGTTTGGTGCGGTTTATGGGCAGGCGGCATCATTGGGCCGTACTTCTTCAAGGACGATGAAGGCCGCAGGGTTACGGTCAATGGAGAAAGGTACCGTTCGATGATAAAAGATTTTTTTTTGCCGAAAATGCAAGAATTGAACTCGGTCGACATGTGGTTCCAACAGGACGGTGCCACATGCCACACTGCACGCGAAACCATGCATCAATTGAGAGGCGAATTTGGTGAGCAGTTGATCTCACGTTTTGGCGCAGTCAATTGGCCACCGGGATCATGTGATTTGACCCCGTTAGACTATTTTTTGTGGGGCTATGTTAAGTCTATTGTCTATGGGGACAAGCCAAACACGATTGCTGCCTTGGAAGCCAACATTGAACGCGTCATTGGTGAGATTCCGGCCGAAATGTGTGAAAAAGTTTGCCAAAATTGGACCTTCAGAATAGACCACCTGAAGCGTAGCCCCGGGCAACATTTAAGTGAAATTATTTTTAAAAAGTAAATGGCAGAAATTGATTTATCGATCCAAATAAAAATTTCATTCACTTTTTACAAGTTTCTGTGTTTTTTTGAATTTTCAAAAACCAAGCTCTTAAAAAATCACCGTTTATATGTATAAAATATATGTACACAAGAGTTAACAGCTTGTAATATAAATTTTTATCAAAGTTTCACACTAAATTTTCATCAATGAAAACTTAAATTGAATGATAAAACTGTCCAATAAATTTCACTTATACTCATACGACTATTTGCTAACTTACTTATTTTAATCTAACTAAATCGACTTATCAAAATTAAATAGCTTTTAAAGTCGTCAAGGGATAGTGAAAGATTTGTGTTTCGATTATATTTAACACCTATCTTTAGATATAAATATAATAGATTTATTACGAACATAATCTGAGTCTGATGTATTTGTCGCGGTGGTTAAAATATTCTCTATATTTCATAAAGAAATTGTTATTGATTAAAACGTATAATTTAGTCTTCGACTGTCGGTTATTTCGATCGGAACTACTTCTCTTGGTTTAAAAATTTACGTTAAGGTAAAGTTATAAAAATTGATATTCGATCTAATCTATTTAGTATACTTGTTTTTCTCATAATAGTGTTTTTGTATGTACATATTTATGTGCATGTTTTTGTTTGGCACTGTTTAATGTGTGAGTTATTTTATGGTTAATAAAGAACTAAAGAACATTAATAAGGTTAAATTAATACATTGTAAAATCGTTCTTCTCTAGATACAATACTATTTAATTTTATTCGAAATCTTTATTCGCAGTTTGGTTCCGACATATTACCATTCAAATTTTATTTATCATAATAACTCGGAATTTTGAAAATAAATATTCAAAAAATTAGAATAATTATTATAGATATACCTGAATTTTTGGGAATGCGTCATACGTATAGTTCACCAATTAGTTTGGAATTTTTAGATATTTTCAACATTTTCTAACTCTTTTATTCCTTTTCGGCGATTTATAAAAAAAACACTTGAAATATGTTGTGATAAACAAGCAGTTGTTTTTTATTTATTTATAATTTGCAGTCCTCAACACAATAATTCGAATATTTTGTTTATCTGAGATTCAAGTTTCTGTTTCATATTTTGAACTATAAATATTCATACAACCATACATACATATATATATATATCAGAAAACTCGGATTAATTAATTATTTTGTGCAAAACAATTTAAAAAAATCAACTGATAAATTTTTAAATTTTAACCCGAACCGTAATACAAGTGTGTGTGTTAATGTTTCTATCTCAAATTTTAAAATCAATTCAAGCATTTAATATATTTAGAATAAGAATTGACCAATCAAAAACGCAATTAAACACCTTTGCATCATCATACACATACCAAACTACATCGGATTAATTTGATATTATTTAATCTAAAGTGATTGCATATGCATTTGGAATAAAAGATTTCAAATAGCTGCGTATTTTCACAGTCAATTTTCAAAACCCCAGTAACTTTAAAAATTAATATTAACATTATTATATGTTATCATTTAACCGATATCAATTGCTCTTGGCATTTAGAACATTTTTTTCTCGGAAGATCTAGAGCGAAGTACAAACGTTTTTTTTTTAGATTTTTGAAATAATTTCAGATCTAAACGGTGATTTTTTAAGAGCTTGGTTTTTGAAAATTCAAAAAAACACAGAAACTTGTAAAAAGTGAATGAAATTTTTATTTGGATCGATAAATCAATTTCTGCCATTTACTTTCTAAAAATAATTTCACTTAAATGTTGCCCGCGGCTACGCTTCAGGTGGTCCATTCTGAAGGTCCAATTTTGGCAAACTTTTTCACACATTTCGGCCGGAATCTCACCAATGACGCGTTCAATGTTGGCTTCCAAGGCAGCTATCATGTTTGGCTTGTCCCCATAGACAATAGACTTAACATAGCCCCACAAAAAATAGTCTAACGGGGTCAAATCACATGATCTTGGTGGCCAATTGACTGCGCCAAAACGTGAGATCAACTGCTCACCAAATTCGCCTCCCAATTGATGCATGGTTTCGCGTGCAGTGTGGCATGTGGCACCGTCCTGTTGGAACCACATGTCGACCGAGTTCAATTCTTGCATTTTCGGCAAAAAAAAATCTGTTATAATCGAACGGTACCTTTCTCCATTCACCGTAACCCTGCGGCCTTCATCGTCCTTGAAGAAGTACGGCCCAATGATGCCGCCTGCCCATAAACCGCACCAAACAGTGAATTTTTCGGGATGCATTGGTAGCTGCTGAATTGCCTCTGGCTGCTCTTCACTCCAAATACGGCAATTCTGCTTATTCACGTATCCATTTAGCCAAAAATGAGCGGAAAAAAAACGGACGTAGCTTGCGAAACACATTTTTCACAGAGCACGAATTTTGATAATAAATTTCAATAATTTGCAAACGTTGTTCAGGCGTAAGTCTATTCATGATAAAATGGCAAACAATACTGAATCGAAATGTCAAATGTTCGTGGAATTTGCCATGTGTAATCTGTCAAAAATATAAACGTCAAAAACCAAGTAGCAAAAAAATCACCCGTTATAAGTAATGCTCTTAGATACTATTGAAACACAAATAAAATTCAAAGAAGAAGTTTCTCTTTGTGAATCGTATTAAAAAGATTTAGCATCTGATCATGAAAACAATTGTAAGCATAAGCATAATATGAGATCCCCCAATTTCAAATATCCTTAAAGCTTAACAATATACAAAATTGTGTTTTAAAACGTTTTCAATATAGATTGTCTGATATCTATCACTTTCATTTTCAGTTGATTGAATTAGATTGGGGGCGTTCACTCACTTATTAGATAAGTATGTTTTCTCGGATACCAAACTTTTTGAGTATATTTGTGAACGAATTAGATAGGTTAGCTGAGAGCTGTGAAAAACTAGAACGAAACTAATACCAAATGAAGTTTGAAGTCAGGTGTTCTATACATTTTTTCTCGGCTAGTTATTCCAAATTTGTTTGGTATAACTCAAGATAGATTTAATGAGAACAGCTGTTTTTTTTTTGTGCAGGCGTTAAAACACTTAAAGTTATTTCAGATTGCTTAGAATAAATGAGTAAACGCCCGCAATCACTACGTTCGGAAGAAATAGTGGACTTGAAAGTAAAGCAAGTTTATAATATTTAATTGGCCAGCTGTCTAAAAAGCCTTTCCAATTAAGGTAACTTTTACTGGAAAGCAAAACAAGAAATATCTTTCTTAATTTCAAAACTATCAGCAGTTAGTTATCTACCAGTTCAACTTTGAATGAATTGCTTGTTCAGTCTTCATTCAAAGTATGTGTTTATGTCGTGTTCGATTGGCTGATCGAAGTTACAATTTGTCCACTCCTGTTACTTCAAAAATGTTCGATTGGCTGTTCCGAGTATTTTTTCAATTCACGATTTCATAAAGGAGTAAAAATAGAACACACATGTGTACATATAAGTGTATTCGAAGTTTTTCGTCTGATTATTTTTGTCAGAAGTATAATATGTAAATGTTTGAAGAAGCCGTTTTTTTGTTGTGTAACCTTCAAGTGTGTATACGAACATTTATTAACACGGCATTTTTCCATATTCTATTCTATTGGAATCAAAAAAGAGTAGAACGCTCCGAAAATCCAATCGAAAACGACATTTGTTTTAGATAAGATTTTTTTGTATTAATATTGAGGATTGTGAAAAATGCTGAACTTGTATAGATTGGTATGAAATTACTAAGTACAAAATAGCAAAGAAAATCATTTTATATCACAAATAAAAATTGGGCTTTTGCACGATCAACTAAATGTAAAACGTTTAAAGTAAATTCCACTTTTTACATTGTGAAAATTGCAATGAAAGCAGTTAGCTACATATTAAGTCACTTTTTTCTTTTCCTGATTGTAACCAATCCACGGACAACGACTTTTCTGACAATATGATCAGGCAAAATCGTAAGTTCAGGTGGGTGTGTAAGATATTTGGGATATATTAATACGGAGTCCAGGTTATCGATCATTGGTGACACTTATATTGTGTGGCAGTCAGCGGACTGTTTATAAATTAGATCGATTTTGTGTACGTAAACCTAAGTTGTGAGTCACCAAGCTGTCTTATTCAGTTTAGTGTAGCTTATTGATTGAGTACGTATTGGGTAAACAAAATTCTATGATATTGTGTGTAATCTTTAAGCTGATGTATCTACTATATACGGAATAGTATAATGTGTAATGTAATGTATTATTGCTGAACCATGAATCAAAGTTCGAACGACGATGTTTGTACAATTTGAAGACGGGGTCGTTATGGGGGATGTATTTATGCAAGTACGGGGCCGGTATCAAAAATGTTAACTTCGTTGTTCTTTATCTTTCTCCTCATCCATGCAACTTTAGCCAAAGCCATTGGAGAATACGTTGTAAAAGTCTTTTGAAGTATCTACCAATTAAGCAATGTCCAGTTAGGAGAGTAGACCTTTTGAGAGGCTTGGATCCATTTTTCACCAGATCTGTCTAGTAGCCAGGCAAGTTGTGATGTTTGACCATTTTATGTTTGTTTTGTTGTACCATAAGTTGCATAATTTAGCGATATGCATACCGATATCTTCAATTTTACATAGAATTAGTATTAGGATTCAATTTCTGGCGAGTTCGTCGGCTCTGGAGTTTCCCAAGATATCGCTATGTCCCGTCACACAAATCAGGTGAATGTTTAAATGCTATATCATCTCCCTGAGAAATGATCAACAGTTACGGGCAGTTATAGTTTTTCCTCCACGGTTTGGTTTTTTTCTTATATATTATATAGTCTGTGAGTCTGTCAGACGGGCCATAGGACCGTTTTTTTTTTTTTTTTGCTTTCGACGATCTCATAAATGGCTTAACCGATTCTTTCGAAATTTCACAAAAATATAGGCTTAGGTTGCCCAAATTATACCGCGTACCAATATTTGTAATTAATATTTTTTTGTATTTTTAAAATCATTTTTAAGAAAAAAATGTATTATTCATAAAATTCATAAAATTCATTAAATTTTTTTCAAAAATTATATTTATTTGTATTTTCTGAAAACCTATGAATTGGCGTTTTTGAATTTTTTTTTTAATATTTTCAAAAAGTTTAAAAAAAAAATGTTCTCAATTTTTTTTTCATGAATTCAAATTTATCCAAGAAATAAAATGGCCTACTTTTTTTTAGCTCAAATTAGTTTAAGTATTTATTTGAGAATTTTGAGTTATTTTTTCTTTAATTAAACAGATTTAATCTTTTGTTTTTAGGTTTATATTATTAAATATTTAATATTGTCATACCAATTTATTTTAGAACAAAATTATTGAAATTCAAAAATACAAAATTGAGTTAAAAAGGACTTTAAAAATATATTTAGATTTTTAATAGAAATCTTTTGCATACGATGTGATTGAACATAAGATCAAGTTCGTACGATCCGGTCGTGCATTTTATTTTATAAGAGTTCTTGGAGCCGTTTTCTTAACAGCAATTTTTAACATTTGTATGGGAGGTACCGTTGTTTTTATTTTACGAATATAGTTTTCTTTTAACTATTCAAGATAATGCCAAAAATCTACCAAATACAAAGTTTCGAAAAAATCCATTGAGTCGTTTTTGAAATTTTTGAATATCCAAAAAAAAGATTCTGTGAAAAATTGACTTACAATAGTGCTTAAGCCTTTTAGAAGCTTCTGCGCAAAAAAACTTCAAAAAAATCAAGTTAACCGTTTCCCAGAAAATTGAAAACCAACAAAAAAAATTCCGAAATGTTCATTTTCCATCCTTAATGAACTAATTGACAGACAGGCAGAATTGGGCGACCCACTTTTTAATTGTTCTCTATGATCGTAATGTCATGTTTGCTTGTTAGAATTTTTGTTTGCACTAATCCGTAACTTGCCAAATAGTACATAATTATAATCGGAAGTAAAAAGTATAACCTTAATTTTCCTTACATTATATTATACTCGTATGGCAGTTATAGTTTTTGAATTATTTATTTCGCTATTTTATTGTTAATATCAAGTTACTGATGCTAAAAATTAATGGTTGGCTTTTCAACAATATATGTACACTTGAGATCCAATTATAAAAATACACCTTCGATTGTTTTTATCAGATCTTCCTCAAACACTGTTTGAAATTAATTAATATCTGATTGTACACTTTGAACATTTTGTGTGATATCCAGACTTTTGTGATTAACTTTCAGATGGCAGAGATTAACTCAACATCAAAGGAAAAATCGAATTCTGTATTTACACTTACTGATTTTAGTTCAAGGTAAGATAAGTTATCAGTAAGGAATAATAATAATATCAATTTTCAAAATGGAATAAACATTGAATCATTAAGTATTATGTTAAATTTACAGAACAGTTTTAACAGAAAAGGCACAATTGGATTACGATCCATTTGAGCATCGAGATCATATAAATGGAGCATCAACGGGTGGATCTTTGGCACATTTGCTTAAAAGTTCCCTAGGGTCTGGAATTTTGGCAATGCCTATGGCTTTCAAAAATGCTGGTTTATTATTTGGAATGGTCGGAACTTTGGTGGTTGGATTCCTGTGTACACATTGCGTTCACATTTTGGTGAGTGATTTTATTTAAATTATTGTAAGAACCATTTTAAAGTTTAAAGACTTGCCAGAAAAAGAGAATTTAGAAAAGAAAAAAAACACAGAATATGTTTGAAACAAGAAGATTTAAAAATGGATCGAAACTAACTATCGTATATATTTGTGTATTTATTTTGTGATTGATTTTTTTCGAAGACAAAGGTAAAAAATTCCACAATGTTCCAAAGGTACCTAGTAAACATATTCGATAATTTGTAAAAAGCATTCGAAATTCAATTTCGTCTTCGGTTCCAACGCTCGTCTTTAATGATACTTCTTTTTTCGGTCCACGTAAAAAAGCCAATTTGCTTGCAGCGCAGTTTGCTATTAATTCGACGCTGCCAGAAAGTGTTATACCTCCTCCAGTATTTGAAAGCGAAAACGATTTAATGGGACGAATCTTCTTTCGCACTCGTGCAGTTGGTTATTAAAGACCTGGATATACACAAACCCGCTGGCCCGGATAGTATCCCTCCCATCGTTCTGAGAAGGTGTTCTTCAACACTGGCAAAACCACTGCGTAAGCTTTTCCATCAGTCTTGCTCTACTGGTCTCTTTCCGAGTGGATAGAAAACAGCATTTTCCAGCTTGTCCCTAAAAAAGGCGAATCTTCATCACCATCTTAATACAGAACAATTGCACAATTACGTGCTTTCTTTCAAATATGAAGGAACCGCTGATTAATTTACCAGCTTAAGAAATATCTTGAAGAACGAAAGCTTCTTAATGACCAGCAATATGGCTTTCGTAGCAATAGGTCTACTAGACATATTTTCTTTTGGACATAGTAATGTTATTGCATCCATATTTCACAAGTTTTTGTTGGAGTTTGGCATCAAGCTCTCTTCTTAAAAATGCGTGCATTTGGTATCGATGATTTTCCCCTTCGTTGAATTAGAAATTACTTTTCGGACCGCTCAATACTAGTTGCATATTGTATTTGACGGTTTCAATTCCTTAATTCAAAGCAGAACCCACCCCCATGTCACTATCCACGAGCGGCACTTATGAATTGAAGAAACGGATCAACTTTCAGTCCTTAAAATGTGCATCACAGACCACCTCCTCGATGTCTACAAAAATGTGTTTGAGCTTTCTTCGAAGATGCAAGAAATTCTTCTCAACGTCTGATCTGGCTGTAATCGTTACTCATTCGTCCAAAACCGTAGTATAACTCTCACATTTGGTCAGAAGCTCCCAAGACTCATTTAAATATTTTTGATAGAATTTAGAATTATAATGAAAACATTCACAATCTAAAACAACGTCGAAATGTTAAATGTCTTTCATTATTTTATCGCTATTTTTATAAACAATGTTCTAACCAAATAGCCAGTTACATTATTGTTGCCCTTAAATTGTCAACCGTAATACTCACGATTCTGGGAATGCTCATCAGCTTACCCTTGAGCCCAACTTCGGACGTACTATAAAGTACAGAGATTCTTTCTTTAGTCGAACAACACGAATGTGGAATGTTTTACCCGGCACTATTTTCCGCCCCATTTTGATATTCAGACATTCAAAACCATTGTGCATCGGTATCTCCCCTTAAATCATTTTTCTATTTTCCTAATGCTCGCATTTTGCTTAAGCATATTAAGGTTAGTCAAAACCCGCGCTCTTAATTAAATTTTTTTTTCCAAATGTATGCCATTATATTATGAAATTGACTAAAATAGAATTGAAGCACACCCCACAAGTTGTCACTTCGGCAATAAGAAAAGAATTATTGGTGTACCTATTGTTTAATTAGGTAAATGAATCAACCTACCTATACCTATAGTTAAAATACACTTATCAAATTCTAGGTTTCCTAAGTTATGTGTTTGAATCGTAGTTGAACTTCAGCTAACCCGCCGATTAGTTACAATCTTTAAACGAGTCTGAACCATGGCTTAGATATTTGTACAACTGGCCCTGCTCTTCCTACTTTTTATTAATGATCTACCAGAAATTATTAATTCTTCAAAATCTATGATGCTAGTGGATAATGTGAAAATTTTCAAGTCAATTAAGTCTGTGACTGATTGTTTAGATCTTCGAAAAGATATTGATAAATTGATTGAATGGTGTAGTATGAACTCCTTGTAAATGTTCAATTATGTCTTTTTCAATGTCCGTTATGCCTATAATCTTTGAGTATAATATGGCTAATGTTTCATTGAAAAGGGTTGAAAGTCATAAGGATTTAGGAGTAATTTTAGATTCGCATCTTTCTTTTAATGTGCATATTGATTATGTGATATCAAGAGCTACGAGTAATGATATGTCTGGATTTGTTTTTAGGAACCCCAATGAATTTCGTGATCCTTACACATTGAAATCCTTATTCGTAGCTTTAGTTCGTCTCATTTTGGAATATTGTTGTATTGTGTGGTCTCAATTTTTCAAAAAGAATATAATTCGTATCAAAAAATACAAAAAAGATTTTCTAAGTATGCAATTCGAAAACTGAACTGGTTTGATACCATACCTCCTTATAATAGCAGGTGCTTATTGATGTGTTTTAAGCCACTAACTTGTAGAAGAACTTACTATTCAGTAATATTTGCAAGAGATGCCATTATGAATCATATTAACTGTCCCCCCTGTTAGCCTTGTTCGGTATATTTGCACCTTTTAGAACGTTAAGACCTAGAAGTAATGGATTTTTCCATATTTCTAGACATTTTACTAACTATGGTCAAAATTTACCATATGTCTGCGACTTTAATCAAAATAGAAATATTTTTAAATCTCTTATTTTGGAAAGCATTGTATAAGGTTATGTATGCTTATCTTTAATTTTTCTTTTATGTATACAATTTTTATCACATATGATTTATATTATCTTTAAGAAATATGTATACTTAGTCTAAAAGAGTAATAATACTCATAGACTATAAATAAATAAATAAATAAACTTTTTGTTAGACAATACATTCTGTTAATTTGAATTTATTTATTTATTTATTTATCTACGAGTAACAAGCTCAACAGATAATTTTGAAAAATAAATTAAATTAATTTAAAAAAAAACTTAAAATTAAACAACAGTGAAATAAGGTTCTTAACATTAAATAATATAAATCATTCTTGAATTTATTTCGAGAAAAAGTCAGATCAATATGACCAATTAGTTCATTGAACTCTTTAACTGACCTTGATTAGATTAGAGAGATTAGATTTTTCTTTATTTCCTCAGATAAAATTACAATTTTTTTTAGAGTAAGAATACGGACCTGACAATTTTGCCGTCTGCCGGAAATGACATTTCAGTAAGATGAAAAGAAAATAATATTATATAAAGAGAAAATGTAACTATAAATCTTGTTTACGATAATGTTTCGGTAAATTTAAATTAATAAACAATTAATAGTTATTTACATAATGTATATACGGTCGTTTAAATGAATATACAAAAAAAGTTGAAAAAAAAGAGAGAAATTTTGGTATTTGAACAATTTTGATGATTTGCAACACAAAAAACTGCTAATTTTAATGATTTAAAACATAAAAAGAGTAACGGATTTAAATTCTTGTTAACATAATTTTTATGAAAAATTAACATAATGGAATACTCAATGAGAACTTAAATACATTTACATAAATATTCAAACTTAGTTGATAGTAAAGAGAGAAACCTGGAGGCCGTCGACAATTTTGATGATTTGCAACAAACTTCTAATTTTGATGATTTAAAACATAAACATAATAACTGACCTTGATATCGGTTCATTCATACCGTAATTAGTTCTATGTCTAGGTTGAAAAAGAAGATGTTTTCCCTCAGTGGTCTCGTTGGAGCATAAATACAAATGAAGGAAAGTAAATTAGGACACTTAATATGGTAGCACAAAATATCACGCACAAGAACAATATCATGAATCATTCTTCGAGTTTTGAGCGGCTGCAAGCCGAGAAGAATTTGTCTTGATAGAGAGTTTGGACAGAAATTCCAATGCATTATAAAAAAGACATACATTATAAAACGATTCTGGACTTTTTGAATTCTATCACAGGATTTTAGTTGGTGCGGGTTCCAAATAACATCTGCGTATTCAAGGTTAGATCTAACTAAGGTAGTATACAAGGCCACAAGAATGTAAGGGTCAGAGAAATCATTAGAATTTCATTTAATAAATCCTAACATTGAATTGGCGACATTAGGAGTTCTACATGAGGTGCAAAAGAAAACTTGGAGTCGAATGTAACCCCTAGATCTTTTACTTTTACCGTTCTCTGGAGATTACTGAATTCCAGAGAATATGGAAACTCATGCAAAAAATGTTTCCTAGAGATAGAGATGACAAAACATTTTTTAATGTTAAGGTTTAGGCAGTTTAACTTACACTAGCGGGATAAATTATTCAAATCCATTTGAAGTTTTTGGCAGTCATAGTCGCTTGATACGTTCAAAAACAATTTGAGGCCATCAGCATAAATAAGACACTGACTGAATTTGATATGATTGGCTATATCATCAATAAATATGATAAACAGTAATGGACCAAGATGACTGCATTGAGGAACACCTGAAGTACATCTTATAGGCCTAGAAGTATATTCTTCAACTTTCACCTGTTGCACCCTACCATTTAGGAATGATCCGATCCATTTAAGGAGACTAGAGTGAATGCCAAAAATTTTGAATTCGATACACTTATAAATAAAAACGAATATAAAAATAAGGTTGATTGACTCTTATTTCAATCATGAACTGTTAAATGAATAATGATATAATCTTTTAAACATTAAACCCTTCAAATTAATGACATATTAAATTGGCATTTTAAGATTATTTCTACTTTATAATAGCGCCGTTTTAGGCTTAATTGGCTTACATATGTACATTCGTGGTTGTTAAGATTTATCAATCTGATACAAATTATCAAGATTTTATAGAAATACTTTCATACATATACAACATCCCCAATGAAATCGTTATCAACCAGTTAAATTTAGTAATTTTAAGATAAAACAATTAATTCTGTCACCAAAAAATGTGTTTTTTTTGTTAATGCCAGTCAAGTGCCATGTGACTTAGACTATACCATTCACTCACAACAAATCAATCAAAAAATATCGAAGGCCAGTCGTTCTCCGTATTGCAATAGGGTTTGCATATTTTATATTGAAATTGAAATATCAATCTCAATAAACCGATGGTAGTTTTTATCAGTTAGCAATATATTGGCAATTTTGTAAAAAAAAATAACAGCTTATATTTTTATTTTGCTGGGGAAAATAAACTATGTGATTTTTTAAGTAGGAAATTCAAATAAAAAATAAAATGCACGACTGGATCGTACGAACTTGCTCTTGTAGCTCACAACTTTACTGTAGCTAACCACTGACGCTGTTAGTAGGTATAGGTAGACTAGCTATCCTATGCAGGTTTAAAGCCGATTTAGGTAAACTTACCTTGATTCTTAATAACGGGTTATCCATTTTGAAAACGTAAATAAAACACATATACATTTTTTTTTCATGATATTTCTGTTTTATTATAAAGTTTGAACGTTGACATTATATGTGAAACACTACATCATTTAAATGACCGCCATGCGAATTGTTGCAAGCATCGATTCTTTTGAGGTAATTTTCGACCACTTTTTGACACATATTGGGCGGTATCTTAGCCATAACTTGACGAATGTTAGTTTTCAAGTGCTCAAGATTTGAAGGTTTATCTGCATAAGCACGGTCTTTCGCGTAGCCCCACAAAAAAAAGTCCAGCCGTGTCAAATCGCATGATCTTGGTGGCCAGCTGATGTCGCCACGACGAGAAATTACGCGGCCAGGAAATGTCTCTTGCAATAAAGCCATATTCACTCGAGTTGTGTGGCATGTGGCAACGTCTTGTTGAAACCACATATTATCCAAGTCGTATTCTTCACTAGCAGCCAGAAAAAAGTCGGTTATCATATGACCATAACGCTCCGAAATGACGGTGACAGTCGTTCCATCGTCGTTTTCGAAGAAGTAAGGTCCAATCACACCTCCGGACCAAAGAGCGCCCCAAAGTGACTTTTGTGGATGTAATGGCCTCTCTTCAATTACTTCAGAATTCTCAGAACCCCAAATACGACAATTTTGTTTATTAACATACTACCCACCGAGTGAGAAATGTGCTTCGTCGCTGAAGAAAATTTAGTTCGAAAAATCGCCGTCCACCGCCGGTTGTTCAAGCACACGTTCGATGTATCTACGACGTTGTGAATGGTCAGCTGGCTTCAGTTGTTGTGTGAGCTGGACTTTGTATGGATGTAGGTGTAGATCCAAATGCAAAATACGCCATAATGTGCCGGAAGACAGTCCTAATTCCTGAGAACGATGAGGAATCGACGCATTCGGGTCTTCGGCAACAGTTTCAATTACAGCAGCGATATTTTCAGTGGTACGAGCGAAACGATGATGCAAAGGCCTCACAATATCTGTAACCAATCCAGTCTTATCAAATTTCTTCACCATTTTGCCAATTGCTTGCGTAGTTGGACGATTATGTAAACCATAATCTCCTCTTAAAGCAAGATATGTGGCTGTGGCAGAATCACCATATTTGTAGTAGGTTTTTACAATTTTTATGCATTGTGCGATAGTTAAGCGATTCATTTTCGTAAATGTCAGACTTTGAACTGAAAAAAAAAATTATTTGAACAACTTAGTTTGACAGATTTCGAATTCCAGCCCTAAACTTTTGAAACCGCGAAATGGATAACCCTTTATAATGAATTGTGCAATACATGATTCAAGGAATGGTTACATAGGTTCCTACCTACAAAATGTATATTTAAATGAATTTTAATTATGTAAATTAGGATTGTAATTATGTACCTACATATATATATATATTGAACCTAGGTATTTAAATATATACATACATATATGTATTTAATGAAAGTAAATGGTGTAATGGTAAATAAAAATCATTTTTTAAACTTATAAAAACTGCCAAACCATCACCTTACTTCCTTTTTCCAAAAAACCCAGAGCAGTATTAGATGTCACGGATCAATCAATGAAAATTTTATAAAAAAGTATCTCGAAAATTGTAGGACGGATTTTGATGAAATCCTGTTTTTTATTTTTAGTTTTTTGAAAAAAATTTTTTTTTTGAAATTTTTGGTAGCAGTTTCTTAGAATTTATTGATATACGAAAAATTATTTTTTTTGATAGTTTTAAAATTATTGATTTGAAAAAAAAAAAATTAATTTTAATTACAACAAAAAAGTTATTGAAAATTTTGATATACAGAATTAATTTGGCTATATATAACTTCTCAGATTTAAAATTTGATAGTTATCCAATGTACATTTACCGAGAAAGCCAAAAATTAAACAAAAAGTTATATGAAAGGTACCGTTAATAGACTTTTCACGTAAACTTGGTTCATATCAAATGATAGCTAGTACCAACGAAAAAATTCTCAAAAATTTTTATCAAAATCGTTGGCGCCGTTTTCAAAAAAAAATACGATTTTCCTGCACGGTTAGATGGCAGGTACCGATATATACCGACACATACCAAATTTGATAGGTAATCGCTTACGCCGCCGGCCGCTTAGGCTGCAGCTCGTTTAACATACAAATGGACAGGCTGACAGACAGGCAGACATTTTTTGTCGATCACTTTTTTAGGCTTCTCTATGATCGTAATGTCATGTTTGATCGTTAGTGTTTTTTTTACGAATGCATAACTTGCCTTATAGTACATATAATCGCAAGTAATAAAATGTACGACTGGATCATGCGAACTTGCGCTTATAGCTAACAATTTTAATGTAGCTAAACATTGAGGCTGTTAGTAGGTATAAGTAATCTAGTTATCCTATACAGTCTTAAAGCCGATGTAGATTAAATTGTCGAATAGTTACATAGGTACAACTCTACAAATGCATATTTAAATAGATTTTATATTTATTACGTAAATTAGGAGAGTAATATGTACCGACCTTCATAGATCGAACCTATGTATGTAAATATACAGGGTGTCTCTTAATTCGTCAAGAGTATCTTAAGGGGTGATTCTGGGATATATTCTAAGAAAAAAATTATTCTACAGTAAAGCCCTATCTCTAATTTTGATCTCTTATCGGGGAATTTAGAAAAGCCTTACTTTGGTGTACCCTTACCTTTGTTAACGGTAATTGCGCTGTAAGTTCTAATGATAGAAATTTTGATTAAGCGTTCGTTTTTAGAACAAATACCTGCCTTTGTAATTGCGTTTAAATAAATTTGATATCTCATCTCAATCTTAAGATATTCAGTTTTTTAGCCGATTCCATTTTTCCTGCCGTGCAATTTTTTTGTTTTTATAGTCAATTTTCTCTAGAAAATTCGTAATAAACATAACCGGTTTACATTTTTTTTTAATTAACATAAAAATAATAAAAAATAAAAATCAACAACAAGTTTGCGGAAAAACCCATAGATTTTATGATACTTGGGAAAACCTGGAAGAGGTAAAATTTAAAATAAAAGGGTTTTTGCTTTAAGCTTCAAAGATGATGATTAAAAAATGATTTTGTGTGGTTTTAGATAATTTTAATTTTATTTGTGTACTAAAACATTTATAACAGGTGCTTAAAGTATCCTTTTTTTTTAATTAATTTTTATTTAATCTTAACTTATAACTATCTTAAAGCTAGACAAAAATGTTTAAAACTAGCCTAATTATCAATAACTTACAACTAATTTACTGACCCTTTACGGCTCTAAACTAAACTATATCTCTTAATACTAATGTCTTTCGACCTAAAAACTATTTTAATTAAATCTAATTATTTTATTTTTATTTAACCAAGAAAACTTTACTACAAAAACTTAGTATCAGATCATTTTAAATTTTTACCTAGAACTACCTAAAGCTAGACTAAAAATAATTAAAACTAGATACAACTTATACTAACTAAAAATAACTTAAGCTACTTCAAATACCTAAAAATACCCGAAACCACTTAAAAACTAGACAGCCACAGCAGCATTTTTCGTTTTAAATTTTTTTTGTTTATATTTTGTATACGTATGCAGATACACAACAACATGCCACCTACACATACATGTATCTACGTTCATACATATACGCACGCACATTCATATACAGCCGCGCAGATGCATGCACCTATGCCTCCGCATACATAAATTTTTTTTTTTTTTTTTGGTTCCACCCCGACTGTTCCTTATACCTAATTTCCCTAAATCTATGTAAGTCGGCCAAGGCATAGATTCTTAATCGACTTTAGCTATCAAACTGCTGTTCAGAGAGCCACCAGAACTGGTTTTCTTGTTTCTCTTGGACACAGTCCTACTGAACCGAAGGCGCTCATCTCCACCTTGAGCGATAACGTCTCGACCATACAGGAGTTGCCTATCTACAGTTTTACGGCTGGCGAGGTAGATAAGCGGAACCGCCATTCTATCCTGTATCAGCTCTCGACTGTCTAAATAGAGGAATGCCTCGGGAGGGATGTAACCACTTAACCGCGCACTCTCAAAATATTCATTATTGGGGTAACAAGGCCCAAAAATTAAGCTGTTAGTTGAGGACATCGCTCTTGCAACGTTACCCCGAATCAGATTAAACAAAAAATTATCTATTCTGTTTATATTGGCTCCCTTGTATAGAACCTGGTTGGCATAATATCTTGTGTACTCCGACTCTGGTGTTCTGTGTAATCCAAGGCAACGTCTAAGACATTGCCTCTCAAACACCCGAATCTTTTCCATTTGAGATGGGGCAACGTTGAACCACACCGGCCATCCGTAGGCAATCATCGGCCTGATGAGAGCCATGTAGCAAATCACCTTCACCCTGCTGTCAAGACGGCTGCTATAAAACAGTCGTTTTGTCAAGGCAAAGGCTCCCCTAGCCCTAGCCAAAGCACCACCTATATGTCTGTCGAAATACAGGTACTGATCCAACCAGATGCCAAGGTACTTTACTACACTTTTACTCACCAGTGGATGTCCATGTGGCCCTACGATCACCAGCTTGCTCCAGTTCTTTCTCGTATCCCTTGAGGCGCTAGACAACGGAGTCCTAAACAAAATAGTTTCTGATTTCTGGAAGTTGATTTTCAACTTCCAGTCATCACAATATCGCTGAATCTTGTCGAAGTCACTCTGCAAGAGACTTTTGATGACCTCAACTGTATTAGCTGTTCTGTACGCAATTAGATCGTCGGCATACGCAATTGCCTGAGTTAGACTACTCGTTAGATCGCTGGTGTAAATGCTGAATACAATCGGCGAGTTAACCGCTCCCTGCTGAAGACCATTATTAATATTACAAATTGCGGTAGAAGTTACATTGCCACTCTTGACAACAAACTTTCTACCATTTAGCATGTCATCATAGAGGTTTACTTATACCTAGTCTGGTTAGCTTTAGATAGAGACCTTCTAACCATACGGTGTCGAAGGCCTTCTCCAAATCAACCAGACAGGCACTCGTACACTGCTTTTTAGTTTTGTTCCATTGGATATCAGAAACTAGTTTCGACGCGGCATGAATTGCGTCATGTCCCGCCTTAAAACCGAACTGATTATCCGGGATGATATTTTTGTCCTCCGCCCACTTGAACAGGGCTCTATTAATAACCTTTTCAAATACTTTGCTGATACTCGGAAGAAAACTTATCGACCGGAGATTCGCCGGATTGGAGTTGTCCTTTCCCTTTTTTGGGAGAAGGTGCACCACAGCTGTCTTCCACGCACTGGATAATATGCATTATTCAGCGCGTTGTTAAACAGTGTGGTATAAATGTCAACTGTTTCTTGAGGCAAATGTCGTAGTACAACGTTGGATATACCATCGACTCCTGCTGACTTCTTTTTCTTTAATGAATCGAAGATGAATAGGAGCTCATTATTTGAAATTAACAAGGGACTGGGCCCATTTCGGTCGGCGATTATGGCGTTTGCCAAATCTTCATAATTAAACCAGATAAAACCAAGGTTCTCAGATCGCCATTCGGTTATATCGTTCCGGAGCCATAAGTGATGAAGCAGAGCTCTGTTCTCCAGGTCATGATTCGGGCGAATGCTAGAGGTCATCGTCCAATACGGCATCCTCTGGGTCTATCCCTGCTGTCAGAAGTACGTCTCTGTTCTCTGTCGTCCTCTGGAGCTTAAGACACGGAAGATCGTTTTGATCCTTTCTTCTAAAAATCTTATTAATTTTTGGGAACATACTTGGGTCGCTAGAGTTAACGGCACTAGTCAATTTATGTTTCTGGTTAAGCTTAGTTTCGCTGGCCATTAACACATCTGGACTTATGTCTTTAAGCAATTGGAATAAATTCGCTCTACGTTCGGTCCTAATCAGTGAATTTACATTCACAGCTAGGATCTTAAAGGGCCTCTCCGGCAGCGCGCCCTTAACCTCTAAGTTGCGTTAAGCTCGGCAAAAAAGAGTAGAGATAATCCTCCCTAGTCGCCTGCTCCCTGATCTGGTTTTGGTGGCCAGTCAACTGGCCCTGGATGGCCAGTAGAATGCCCATAATATCCGCCTGTGCCGCCGGCGCCTTAGGCACGGGGGCCTGTTAGGCGACCTTTGGTGTAGGCTGTACCGTGCTTCCCCTTCCTGACGCCATTTGGGCGTAAGAAATTTGGGGGTTGACGGGCGTTGTTGTAGGAAGGCGCACTGTTAGACGCTTTTCTGCCACTGTTTGCTTTGCTGCTTTATTGTTCTTTATAAGCTGAAACGTCGGGCATCGCCGATAATTAGTGGGGTGTCCGCCGCCTCGGCAGAGTACACATTTAAGGTAGGTCCTATCTTCGACCCGTTCCCTTCCTAACTTGCATTCATCTGCATTGTGGTTCTCTCCACACTTAACGCAGCGTGACTGCATTTCGCAGTTTGCTGCGGCATGGCCGAACTTTTGGCAGCGCATGCATTGAAGCATGTCGACGCGCCTTTTTAATTTGTCCCAAGTTACAACCTGGTAGTTGAGGACGGAGATACTCCTCAAACTATCCAGTTTGCTGCTGGGTGAGAGTTGAACAAGGAAGAAGGAAAACTCCGCTTCTCACGCCTAGCTCTAACTCTAGCGAACGGCTTGACCCCGATAAAGTCGAGATCGTCATTCGCTTTTTGGCGGAGTTCATTTAAGAGCACCTGTGGTTCCGTGCAGGAATCTATGCCCTTCAAAAGGACCGTTTGAAATTTGTTCGGTTTTAGGGGTGAAACTAAAGAATTCAGTAGTGGTTTCTTTTAGCAACTCTTTAATTTTTGTGTGCTGTTCCAGTGTGAAGCAATGGATAGCATGCCTATCGTTATTTAATCTTTTTATAATAAAATTTTGAACTATGATCAACTTACATAGATTTATGGTATCCTGTAACTCCATTTTATAAGTATTTAAGGGTGGCACATTTTCTTTTTTCGTAATCGGCGGCTGTGGCTGCTGCTGCTGCTGAGACTGACTTTTCTGATGCTGTTGATTCTGCTGCTTTTGATTCTTCTGCTGCTGTTTTTCTTGTGGTTGTTTCTGGGCTTGTGTCTGCTGCTGTTGCTGTTGTTTTTGCCGTTGTTGTTTTGGCTGCTGCTGTGGCTGTTGTTTTTGTAATTGTTCTTTTTGCTGTTGTTGTTCTTGTTCGTCGAGTTCTTTTAGTTGTTTCGCTCGGCGCGCTTCTTGGCTGGCCTTAAATTTGCTTTTCAACTTTTGTATTTCTGCCTCCAAAGCTTCAATTTGAGAGACCATTATTTGTTCCTCGTCCTCCTCAGATGACGCCTCTGATGTGGAGAGTTTCACGAAGGCAGTACTATCGCCCGTCGTGAAGTGCCCTTCTCCTTCCTCAGACATATATGCTATACCCTCTTCGGGTGAAGTGTCTAGCTGGGTTTGTCTTGCTGCCTCTGACGTCTCGTCTATATCGGACGTATGCACCCCAGCTGGCAGCTTTGCTGAGGTGGCCGTGGATCTCCTCTTTACCAAATTTGGTGCGCACTTGATCCTCTTTCTGCGCTTTGAGTTAGCATCGGATAATGTTGCCGTTGTTGTTATTGCTGTTGATGTTGTTGCTGCAGAATCACTGCTTGTAATTGGAACATCTTTCGATGTTCCCTCAGCTGATGCCATCGCTGGTCTCATTGGCCCTAGGACACCTTTCGATGCCCCGGTGCTTAAACTCCTCCTCCTTTGTTCGTTTTCCCAACCAATAAAGTTTTCCACTTCAGGGTTGTGAAAAAAAGCTGATAAAGTTCTCATGCCCGGCTGGGAATCGAACTGGCGACCCTCGGATTCTCGGTCGGCCACTCTACCACTGTGCTACTGCACCACTTATGAAATTTTGATTTAATTTAGAACTTAAGCTCACACACGAAATTTAATTTGGAAAAACTGGGAAGCCGAAAACGTGTTAACACCTCCACAGTACGAGATCGACTGACTTAAAGTATCCTCCTCGGTTTTGTATGCATGCTAGATCCCGGTTTTGGATTTCACTGTGCATGCTTATTGATTGTAATTGCTGCCGCAATTTTGATGATGCTTACAAAATTGCACGGGCAGGAAAAATGGAACAGGCTAAAAACTGAATATCTTAAGATTGAGATGAGTTATCAAATTTATTTAAACGCATATACAAAGGCCGGTATTTCTTCTAAAAATAAAAAAATATTTCTATCATTAGAACTTACAGCTCAATTATCTTTAACATGGGTCAGGGTACACCAAAGTAAGGCTGTTCTTAAGGCCCCGATAAGAGATATCAAAATTAGAGATAGGGCTTTACTGTAGAACAATTTTTTTCTTAGAATATATCCCAAAATCACCCCTTAAAATACTCTTGACGAATTATTGGACACCCTGTAAGCATATAATAATGAAAGTGTAGGACATAGATGGGTAGGTATAGCTTATACATAATAACTTTATAATTTTGGTGTAATATACTTAATATTCATGTTATAGCTATGTATATACATATAAATGTATTTGGGCCAACATAGTATATATTGTCCGGTATGCAGTGACTTATATTCGTAAAAATGAAATATAATTTGGTAGAAATAAATGAATGATACACATAATAAAATCTTTTTATATTGCTTAGTTGTTATGGTTTGAGGGAAAATAAAGATGCCATTTGAATTCCTGGACAAAACAAAAATGTCCAAAAATTGTTGTGGCGGTTTTTTAAAAAAATATTTTTGTATGTAGGTGTATACAATGAAAAAATTATTAATAAATTTCGTAACTGGGTTTTGAAAAATCGATTTTTCAAATAAAAAAAATAATTTATTTATTAAAAATCGAAAAACGACTTTTTTAAAATTTTGAGTTTGCAGTCTTATTAACACTTTTAGGAAGCATTTGCATCAAAAACGTATAATTTTGATCGAAAATATGAAAAGTGGTTCAATGATAACTACCGTTAATAAGTACGCAAAATAAAATCTTTTTTACTTGAAAAACGACTGTACTAATCTTTATTAAATTTTTTTTCGAGAAATACATTTTTCCTCAACAGTTTTTTTTACATTTGTATGGGAGGTATCTTTATTTTTTATTTTAGGAATATGGTTTTTTTGACTATTCAAGATAACGTCCAAAAACTATTAAATACGAAGTTTCCGAAAAATCGATTAAGTTGTTTTCCAGATTTTGAGTTCTCAAAAACAAAATGTTTATTTTTAATTTCAAAAGATTTTTTTTTTTTAATTTTGGTTTACATTAGCTTTGGTGCTGAAGCTTTCTACTAGCGTCTGCATAAAATAATTGAAACAAAAACAAATGAACCGTTTTCCAGAAAATCGGGACTCGCTTTTTTGGTATCCCCCATCATCGTAATGTCAAGTTTGATTAAAATCTCGAGTTCGATTTTTTTCACGAGTCCATAACTTGTCATATAGTACCTATATACCGCAAGTAATAAAATTATGGCATAAACCTTGAAACAAAGTTCAAGTAGTTTAAGGAGAAATGTTCGGCTAAGCCGAAACGTATAAGATAACTCAATTAATCTTGACGTAAATTCCGGCCAATCTCAAGAAATAATAAAAAAAAAAACCGAAACAAATTGTCATGACTAAAAAATTCAAGTAAGATATGGGTTTATCCGTCCCCTTTAAATTCTATCTCGGTTTTTACGATCGGAAATCTTGTAATGTGTTCTTAACTAACTAACTATATATGATCCACATTTTTTAACGGAAGTATTGGGTATTTTTCGATTTTAACAAGTTTTTTCACTTTATTACACCTACAATAATGTGAAATACTATAAGTTGGAGTGTTCAGATCAGGCGATTAACCTGAATATACAACCTAATAGAAGTCTTAAGTATAAGTACGAGTATTACTTGGAAATGGACACTATCAATTCTATAGTCTACAGACAGCAAAGAATTATTGTTGTTTGATTTTCTTATCGTAGACTGTAGGCAGCTTTGCGCATTTTTGATATTTCCTTCATTTTAAATATTTAACTTTTGTTTAATTTGATGTGGTGCGATGGACGGCAGAACAAACAAAATAAATAATTGATAATAACAGTGCGTTATCTATTTTTTGCTGTCAGTAAAAGACAAGGCAGAAGCATATTAACTGATAAAAAGTAAGTCTATTTTCTCAATTCCTTGTAATACCAGATGGATCTTAGAAACTATAATTGCTTGCTAACAACAACTTGGGAGTTAGAAGGACCTGTACAATATCATGCTTATGATGTGTCTGGCGATAACATATTACAGAGGCAATGTAATCCAGAAATCAGCTGGAGGAAAAAAATGGTTATATTTTTCTATAACTATGTTATCTGTCTTTTGGGCCGACATGCATCCAGCAGCCAAAAAAGGGGAATATGATCTGCTGCACCAATGACAAAAGAAATATTTGTTTTTTTGGGACTTGTATATGGGGTTTTCGATTAGAAAATTCAGAATTTTACGTAGAACTTAATTTTTTCGTGGCAAATGCAACGCATCTTAAATATATTCTTTTTTATTTATGGTGTTTGGGAATATTAGTGTCTGTAAAGCTGGTAGCTTAAACTTAACTCACTGCTGAAAATACCACTCTCGTGTTATCTTTGTGCTAGTTTAATACTTTGCCAGAAAGACTTCGAAATTTCACTCGCTATTAGAAAGCAAGATTTTATGTAGTTTTTTTTATTTACGCGTTAGCTGTTAAAAATTAATCCGAATTAGATCAGGTGATGATGAGACGCAGCTAATTACTTAAAGCCCTATTAATAAAAAAAAAAACCTTATTAGACCTCTGTAGTACATGACTTTACTAAACCATAGAAGTTAAGCTAATCTGCGGATTAAAATTTTCAATTAATAAAAATCCGAATATCCACAAACAAAATCTACTAAAATAAGTACCAACTCTATCTTTTTTATTCTATGTCCGTGTAAATTGTATTCTTAATTTAAATTCTTATTCCTTCGCTAAGCCATATTCTTCTTTATTTCAAGGAATTTTTTTTGAATAATTTTGGGATTAAAAGTCACGTTTTAAACAATTAGGTTTTTTTTTTATAATCTACACGCGCTCAATGGATTATGAATACCCTTTAAATGTTTCAACACAGCGGGGGCGTGAGGGTGAGGTTAAGGGAGAGAAAGAATGATAGGAAAGATGTGTGGCGCGATATTCGGAGACTGTAGGTGGTTGTTGTCTCAGATTTTATCCCCAGGGATGGCGGCTGAACTAATGCGGAGAAATTTCCGTGTCTTATTTATCAATGTCCCTTATTATTCGCATTAATTTTTTTATTCTTTGTCATATTTTATCGGTATACTAGTTTTACTCAATCACATGTTGTTAGTTATATGCCTAAACGGCATGTAATGAGTAAACCAGCAACTTATTGTATGACATTTATTTTTCGAATTGATTTTTAATGGATAAATAAGAAGACATAGACAGGGACCGAACCCGTGACCATGAGGTTGACAGGCGAACACACAACTATCGAGCCACGGCAACCCCCAATATTTAATTAATTCATTATTTAATATAATTCATTAATATTAAAAAAAAAATAATAAAATAGATAGTTAAAAAATGTAGGTTAGTTGACTATTGTGAATTCAATTTGACAAGTCGTAATTTACGATGAGCCGTGTAGAAAAGAAAAGAGGGCACGATATTGCATCTCGTTTTATAGGTTGATTGACAGATGATGAAATGGTAAGGTAAATCGGATAGTGCTACTAGACTATTAGTGGTGCCAAATTGATCCTAAATACATATCTACTATATCTCACATTGAATTTCTGAACATAATTTAATTTATTATAAGCCATTTACATATTATATTACATCTTTCAAGCATTGTTGAATGTGAAATTTGAAGGCTTAGAAGAATTAAATTCTAGATTCTAAAAACGAAAATATTGCTGTGATGACTTGTTTTGTTGTCTAATACATTTTGTTATTCCTTTATTATTTTTTTTATACAACCCCCAAGGTAAATTTGTCATTCATAAACCTTGTTTATACAATACCTGTATCTGTGTACATATTTACGTACACGAATGAATTCAAGAAATTAAATTTATTAATTAATAAAACCATGTTTCCATGGAAGATGGGTTTACGCGTGCAAATAAAATTAAAACACAAAAACAACAAACAAACTAGAGTTTTTTTAAACCTGTGTGGTGTGTGTTTTATTAACATTGTAAATATATGTTAAATAGATGCTAATTGAAGAATTGTGTTTTATACTCACAAGCACACAACAGCATTTAAATATGAGATTTTAATAAAATATAATTGTTTGGTGTGAGCAAACAAGCAAATAGAATAATAAAACCAGACTCAATATTATTGTTTTATCTAGGGAGGAAACGTTAACAAAATAGAGGAAGATCATTTAGCACTGTTTTTTTATATTGATAATCATTTATATTGTTTCGAAACAATACAAATCTGAGTGTAAGCTATGCATGTTTTATGTTTTTAAAAATAATTAATCAATTTTCTAGGTACCTACAGATTTTGTTTACTATTATTTTGTTTAGATAACAAACTTTCTCCGAGTTTGGTAGGTGTACGTCTATATTTACATGATAATTCGTCACAGACTATTTAGCCTTTGTTTTTATATAACTTTCTTCTAATCATTAAATTTGAAGGTCGTAATATTGTTACAGATGATCTATTGTGATTTAATTGAATGTGAGTTTCTTTATGGATCATTAAATAGCTTATTAGAAACTTAAAAAAAATTCCATGTATTTGCTAACTAAATTAATTTTTTTCCATTTTTTTTTCCAAATAAAATATACATAATGAGATATTTACAACTTGTGAATGTTTCCTGATCCTTGTTATTAAATTAATACAGAATTTTACGCATATAAGAAATACTCATACGGAAATCTCGCTTATAAGTATTCGAATCCACAACACAGTGTGGTTTCTTTTAATTTGTTCTTTAAAATTAAACAATTCAATAGCTGTGTTTTATTGGGAATCTATCCATTGTACCGTAAGTGATTCTCAAAAAAACGCATCGGCCGTAGCTTTTTTTATTTTTTGTAAAAATGGTACCCCTGCACAAGTAATGAAAGAGTCTTTTACAAAGTAAAATTAAGAAAATATCAAAAATATGAACAATAATTAGATTTATTAAAATAAAATAGAAAATAGAAAAACGTACCAATATTTAATTTATGTTACAAACCTATTTCTTGTTTTCATTTTTTCTGCATTTGCAATTTTTAATTCGAGCATTCATTTTGCACCAATAAAAAGGAAATGATAAGTGAATGGGTTTGTTCATAGACTATGGTAAATTCCCTTTTTACACAGAACAATTTTTGTATTGCTTTAAAAAATGTCTATGCCTTTCACACGAGGAATCAAAATTCCCGGAGATTGGCTTGTTTCCTTTTAATGTTTTTTGGTTTTGAACGCACACTACAACGTAGTTTAAATTGTTCACTCCTCTTATATTTCCGCTTTATAATTCATTCTTTTATTTATTTTCTGAGAAGATTGATTGCTAGAGTTTTATTTTTCAAGTCAATTTACAAATTTATTTTCTGAGTATATTTTGCTTTCAATTCAATATTCACTCATCAGACTGCACAAATAGTTAACATTTGGTATGCCATTTCCATGCACTTTTCCAGAAAAAAAAAAACAATGGGATCACAAAAATATACACCCAGTCCATGTCCATGTAGTGAAGCGAATACTGTCCATGGCCAACATCCATTAAACAGTGAAGAAAAAGCACATTTTATGAAGTTCAGTTGCCGCTTAGTGCGCTTTGGCTCATGCAATAACTCCGAAACGAAATAGTTTAATCACTAGTTGAACGATGATCGCTCACATAAGCAACTTAAAATCAATCAACGAGATAACCAACACACAGACAATATTTTGTTTTAATGTGCGTTCGGTTTGTGCCAAAAACACAAACTTTTAAGTTCTCAAATCCATTGTGCCAATCTAGTGCCGTGCGATTCAGGTTTCATTTTAAAAGACCTTAGGTCTTACAGGCATATAGTTAAATTAAAAAAAAATCGCGGGCTGAATAGTTTCTGCATGTGCGCGCACTCTCATATAAGTCAATGGTATTCAATTTAGCAACCAAACTGTTGCAAAACTGAAAGTTGCATGTGCGCGCCTAACCTTAGAGGTATGCAAAATTGCAGATATAGGTGGAATTTTAGACTTACTCCAGAAAATAATTGAGCAAAGAATACAGTTTTTAATAGTAAAAGTCAGAAACTTTACTTGGCCAACTATAAAAAAGAGAAAAAAAATCAAAAAGAACGATTTGTTTTACGAATGAAATTAATAATTATAACACTCCATGAACACATCCATCCAGATTCAATCCAATTATCAATCTTACCAACAAAACTAATAAAATCAAATTCGAGACTCGAATAAACGTTAACCAGCCATCCAACGTAGCTCCTACTTTAGCATTTTATCGACCCTAGCGAATTGTATGTAAAATGCTACCACGGATGAACTTACGGTGGATAAATTTACTAATAAAACACGGCTAATGTTGAATACAAAATTAATGTGGTTTTCCATTGGTAAATGAAGAATTTGATGCGGAATGCAATGCTATTTGGATTTAATTTTTTTTTAAGGCGTTGGCTTATATTCGCGTCAGTGAAACTGCTAGCTGTCAAAATAAACTCTTCTAATTGCACTTGTGTTTAGTAGTGTTAGTGAAAGAGGGGTAGATTCGCCAAAAAATACGAATCTGCGAATTTGATTCAAATCAAAAAAATATTAATTTTTGTTGCCCGTGGATGGATTAAATTGTCCAATCAAATTTGTATCAAAAACGACTTTGATTCTTGTACAAATGGAAAACCACATAAAAATGCACATGATAAATAAAAATAATATATTTCTAAATTTTAGAAAAATAAAAAAAAAATTGTTTAAAGGATAGAAGAAAAACTTGTTTGCGTAAACTGAAATATATCCAACTTATGTTGGAGAAAAGAATTGAGATGGAAAACGAATTTCTAAAGGAGAAAAGTGTTCTTTGGAAATCTGTTCAACGGGCCATCCAGACAGAAGCAGCAAATCAGAGTATATAAGCGCTTTTCTTCATGCTTGGTACTTGAGAATCTTAGGTGATTCTCTAGATTTGTTTAGTTATAGAAAAGCTTACTTATGTCAAAAATGACTCTAAAAATTTTGATACAAAAAATAGTTTATATAACCGCAAAAAGAAATAAATACAGTACAACACGGTTATAAGAAACTTTGAAAATCCAAGACATTTCTTTCTTATATCAGAGTTTTTCTTATATCCAAACATCGGATTTCTAATATGAGAAACACGGATATAAGAATTAAAATTTCTTTTAACAAAAATTATGGGCAAAGGAACCTACAAAATTTCATTAAAACGAAGTAGGTCATACAAACTTTATATATGCATAATAAATGTATGTTCATATAAAAACTTTATCTATGTAACAAAGTAATAAAAATATACTCTTCTTCAACAAGTTGAAAAAAAAATATAATTAATAAGTCTTCTCTTCAAATAAATAAAATTAAGCAAAATATTATGAGTCAATGCAATTAAGATACAATCTACAAATGAATGTACAGGAACTATTTTGTTACAGATAGTTATCTTTAAACATTTATCGTCGAAACGCAATCAGCAAGAAGAAGTCAAACGCAAATGTCAGAATCACATTTGTTACATTGTTGTATTTGTAAATCTGACTTTCTCTCCATGAATATATGTAAAATCTATCAGAAATGGTGTACTCAAATGCAAAAATATCAGTTTTATCCTACACAGATGCAAAAATATCAGTTTCATAACGGTAATAGCTTGTAGGCAAACACAAATAGATGCCGAAATTTCCCATCTGTCGTCAGAACATTGACTGCCTTTCCAATTTGCAGCTGTCATTCCTCTAGGGTATTAACACAAAGATGGTTTTGGCGAAGGTTTGTCTGACGAAGTAGATTGCTTATAACCGTAACTTTTTGTTCTAAGATTTGTTTTTGATTTGTAAGAAAGGCTTTATTAAAATAGTGTTTTTTTACTTGCGATTACAGTTACTATAAGGCAAGTTATGCATTCGTAAAAAAAAAATCTAACAATCAAATATGACATTTCGATCATAGAGAAGCCTAAAAAAGTGATCGGCAAAAAATGTCTGTCAGTCTGTCGGTCTGTATTTATAACGAGCTACAGCCTAAACGGCTAAAGCGATTACCTTCAAATTTGGTATGTGTGGTTCTTTTGGCTTTTCTCAGAGGGGAAATTTGAAATTTTATTTTTAGGCCTATAAACAACGGTACCTGCCATGCAACCGGAAACGGTTCCAATGATTTTGATGAAAATTTTTGAAATTATTTTGTTGGCAATAGCTAACATTTATTCTGAATCAAGTTTACGGGAAAAGTCTATTAACAGTACCTTTCATATAACAGTTTGTAATTTTTGGGTTTCTCGGTAACGGTACACTGGATTTCTTTCCAATTTTATATCTGAAAAGATCTAAGTAGCCAAACTAATTCTGCATATCAAAATGTTTAATAACTTTTTTTTTCTAATCAAAATTAATTTTTAAAACTTTTTTTTCAAAAATCAATATTTTTAAAACTAATCAAAACAAATAATTTTAAAATTTTTAGTAGCATATATTTTAATACACTCTAAAAAAGTGCATACCATAATTTCACAACAAAATTGTTTTCAAAAAACTAAAAATAAAAAAACAGGATTTCATCATAAGTCATATAGGAGCTTTTGATAAAGCAAGACGTCTTGTCAAGCAATCTCTATCTCTGATCGTGATTTTATTTTGTTCAATATTAATAAACGTGCGAGATCACCTGGTTCCGAGGACAACTCAATGTCCTCGGACAGTAAATTTCGGAAAAAAATAGCAATGAATGTGAATAAAAGGGACTCCAGAGGTAACTACTGGAGGCCCTTACAATGCTTACCGGATAGTGACACCGACAATGAAATAGAAACTGAAAAAATGGACGATTCCGCATCGCCAAATCAACCTTCCAAAAGAGTGCAAATTCCTCCCATTAAACTGCTACAAAAATCTTGTGAATATGTGCATGCATCTATGAAAACCATAAGTGTGTCCGATTATTCTATTAAAAAAATGTCAATTGGCATCAAAATAATGTGTGAATCAATGCATTCATATAACTTAGTACTTGATAAACTGAAAACAGACAATTCTCAATATTTTACTCATGCCTTAAAAAGTGAAAAAGCTTTTAAAGCTATTTTATACGGCTTAAATGAATTAGACACTACTGTGTTAAAAAATGAATTGATTAAGCTTGGTTTATTATGCAAAGAAGTGAAAATGATCACCAAACAATATGAACAATATACTGATACGTTCTACATAGTATCTCTTGAAAGTGGCTCGATTAAACTTCATGAGCTTAAGAAAAAAATAAGATCTATATTTCATACGCAAATAAATTGGTCATATCAACGCAAACAAAAAAATCGTTTGACTCAATGCAGAAACTGTCAACTGTTTGGTCATGGGGAGAAAAATTGTCATGTGAAAACATACTGTTCCATTTGCGCGGCTTCTCACAAGACTGAAGATTGCACCAACACTGAAGTTCTTAAATGTGCAAACTGCAGCGAAAACCACAAATCTACTGACAGCGCATGCGCAATACGAATGAGATATTTAGAAATGAGACAAAAGCTCTCTAATAAAGCAAGTCATCGTACCCAAGCTCATGATCATTCAAATATCACTAATCCCGTCAACATACAGAAGTTCAACTCTTCTCATCTGTCGATGGACGATTTCCCAGCTTTACCCCAACGTATGCATGGAAGACAAGGGCAGAACTACAATTCTACAAAAACAAATACATGGAAGAATATAACACCTGTGGTGTTAACTGCAACTCATCAAAACAAACCAACATTTACCCCGAGTGGTGAGTTATTCTCAATGGAAGAACTAAATACTTTGGTAATGGAGATGATTTCTAAATTAAGTTTATGTAAAACAAAACAAGATCAATTTCAAGCTATCGCACAGTTAGCTACTAAGTTTTTATATTCTAATGTCAAGTAATATGTTAACAAATAATATACTAGCTTATAATTTAAATATTATAACATGGAATGCCAAAGGCATTCGTAATAAAATTATCGAATTCTCAAATTTTTTGTATAACAATAAAATTGATATAGCTTTTGTAACAGAAACATGGTTAAGTTCAGATGTATATTTGTCCACCCCAAATTATAAATGCTACCGCGTAGATCGAATAGATCAAAGGGGCGGAGGTGTAGCAATTTTTATAAAAAAATCAATTCAACATTTTCTCTTGCCCGTTGTAAGGACTCGTTTAATTGAAAATGTTGGTGTGGAGGTAGGATTGAGAAATCATACAACGTTAAAATTGTTCTGTGTATATTTTCCCGGTAAAAATTCAAATGAAGAAAAAAAAATGTATTTTAAGAGAGATCTTAGAAAATTGATAATAAGAAACGATAATTATATAATCGGAGGTGACTTAAATTGTAGGCATAGAGATTGGGGATGTGTTCGTGGAAACTCGTGGGGTAATGTTCTTGTGAGTATGTCGTGCTTGTTTCCGTATTCCATGTTGTTTCCGTTTAGTCCAACCTATTTTCCGTCTGGGTCAAGGGGAAGTCCGTCCGTTCTTGATTTATTCATAACTAATATTCCTTCTTTTTTAACTCAGCCTGAGACAATCAATGATTTAAGTTCTGATCATATTCCAGTTTTATGCAAAATGAATGAATTGGCTGAGCATAGAGTAGAGTACTTTTTGGATCTTAAAAATGCAGACTGGTGTCGTTTTAGATCTGAAATTAAGTCCAAACTTAGAACAGTATGCACAGATTTAGATACAGTGTCTTCTAGAGAAGATATTGATGTGCATGTCAATACCTTCTCTCGTCAAATACTAGACACAGTGCAATCATGTGTACCAAAAAAGACAAAAAAACCTTTCTTTATTAAGATGCCGGAACACATTCTGGAATTAATAAGACTAAGAAATTCTTTTAATAGGCAGTGGCAACGTTATCGCCTACCAGAATATCGTGATGCAGCAAAACTTTATAAAAAAAGGATTGATAAGGAAATTAGTAAGCACAGAAACAGAAATTGGAACGATAAATTAAGTAAATTGGAAAAAAATGAAAAACCTTTTTGGAACATTGTCAAAATTATTAAAAACAAAAATAGACGAATACCAAATCTTGATAATGAAAATGAAGTGGTTTATCAAGACTCAAATAAAAGTAATTTATTCGCATCTTCATTTCTTACTAATCATACTGTTTCACAACACCTTAGTGATGTCACAACTGAAATTCTTGTAGGTAATACGTTGAGCATGGTAAACTCACAAAACATTGATACACCTAGTGATCAATTTGTATCTAGGGAGGATGTGGGGCATATAGTTTCAAACCTTAAGTCAAGGAAATCAGATGGACTAGACAATATAAAAAATATTTATATAAAAAAACTACCCAAAGCAGGCCTTATATTTCTTACCTTTTTGATAAATGCATGTCTTAAGATTCAGTATTTTCCAATGACTTGGAAAAACGCAAAGGTAATTCCTATTCCAAAACCTGGAAAACCTGCTAAGCTTCCTACTAGCTATCGACCGATAAGTTTGCTTAGTTGTCTAAGTAAAATATTGGAAAAGATTATTAAACGTAAGATTTTGCAAATCGTTGAAGATTTAAATATTTTTCCAAATGAACAATTTGGATTTCGAATGCATCATAGCACCACTCATCAAGTTTTAAGAGTATGTGAACATGTCAAAAAAAATCGCTCTCTTGGGAAATCAACTGGTCTTGTTCTACTAGATATAGAAAAGGCGTTTGACACAGTATGGCATGATGGGATTGTCCACAAGATGGTACATTTTGGTTTTCCCATGTATCTCATAAAAATTATTCAAAGCTTTCTTTCTAACCGTTGCTTTAGTGTTTTTGTTAATAACTGTCCTTCAATTTCTTACCAAGTTAATGCAGGTGTTCCACAGGGATCAGTGTTGGGTCCTTTTTTGTACAACATTTACACATCTGATATTCCCAGGCTACAGGAATGTGAAATTGCTATATTCGCTGATGATACAGGCATCTTTTCATCACATGAATTTAGTCTCAACATTGAGACAAATTTACATCATGCACTTGAACTGATGATTCAATATTATCAAAAGTGGAAAATTAAGCTGAATGCTGATAAATTAAAAGCTATCTTTTTCAGCAGAAAAAGAAAGTCTTGCTATCTTCCCAGTAATCAGCTTATTGTAAATGGCGTTAATGTCAAATGGGACTTGAATGTAAAATATTTAGGGGTTTATCTAGACCAAAAACTTACCTTTAAGGAACATATTGCGCAAACCATGCGCAAAGTAAGCATAGCAATCAATATGCTCTATCCATTCATTAATAGAAAGTCATCTCTAAGCAACACTAACAAAATAATTATTCACAAAGTAATATTCCAAGCAATCCTTTTGTATGGATGCCAAGTGTGGGGAAATTGTTCCAAATGTCATCTTAACAAACTACAAGTTTCACAGAACAAATTACTTAAAATGATGCTTAATCTTTCTCGATACCATGCCACATTAGACTTACATACAAGAGCAAATGTGGAAATGATCTCTGTAAGAATTGATAAACTCAACAACTCTTTTTTGAGAAATTGTGAAATTCCTGAGAATCCATTAATCAATCAATTGTTTTCTTAACCATATCTTTGATGTTGATTTTATTATATGTTTATATGTTTACATGTATTTATTTATTTATTTATTTATTTATTTGCTTTTTGTAATTATTTATTTTATTTTTTTGTTTATTCAATTATTTATCTATTTATTTATCTTGTACTTATTTAGTTATCTACTTTTTTTTTGTTTATTTACTTATATGTTTACATGTATTTATTTATTTATTTATTTATTTATTATTTATTTATTTATTTATTTATTTATTTATTTATTTATTATTTTAATTTATTTATCCATTTATTATATACATATTTACTAACAAACTACTAATATACATTATATAAATTATATATTATTATTATTCACTAACTCAATTCATACTAACTTAACATTCTTCTAAACTATTGTTTTGAAGTTTTATTTCTTATTCGAGTCAAAATGTACCTGCCTTTTTTTTTATATTGAAGGTTTTAATTGTAGTTTCCTTCAAAAAGTAATTTCTAAACCCTTTGTGAACTTGAAATTTATTAAAATACTTATTCAGTAGAAAGATATTATTATAGTATATCAAATCTCTGTGTATAAACTGTGCGGTAGCTTACCAAATGTATATCCAAATACTGAAAATAAAAATCTAATCTAATCATCATAAGCCGTCCTACAATTTTCGAGATACTTTTTTATAAAATTTTCATTGATACTTGGCATCTAATGGTCTTCTTCGTTTTTTTTTTTTTGAAAAACCGATTAAAGTGATGGGTTTGGCCGTTTTAATAAGTTTAAACCCGTTTTTTCCCACCTATACACAATTCACATTCAGTATATACATATTTAATAATGTATGTACATATATTAATTTAATTTACATAATTAAAATCTATTCAAATATACATTAGTAGGTAGGTACCTATGTACCTATTCCTTAAATCAACAAATTATTATACTAAGAAATAAGGTAATCTTACCTACATCGACTTTAAATCTGCATAGGATAACTATAGCGTCAGTGAGTAACACTAAAGTTGTGAGCCACAAGAACAAGCTTGTACGATCCAGTCGTGCATTTTATTTTATATGCGATTTTCTTATAACGATTAATTTCGAAAAAAATATGAAGAAAAAGGCACGGTGTTTCTTATTGCGTTTCTTATAAGCGAGTTTTTCTTATATGAGTGTTTCGTTTATCCGTAAGATACTATACAACATTTTATTTACTGTACCTGTCTCGGAAGCGTTTTATTTTTTTTTGATTTCGAGTTTATCATTAATGGCTCAATGGAATTTAATCATAATTTTTCAAATTATTTAAAATCCATTTAAAGAAAATATCAATTTCTTTAAGATTTAATTTCTAAGTAACGGGTGGACTTACATTTTTAAATTTATGTTGATTAATACCTAAAATTGACGAACCAACATTTTTTTAGAAAAAAAGTAAGGTAAGGAAAATTTGTATATGAAAAAATTAAGTAAAAAACGGGTTAAAAATATATTTAGCTGTTTTTGTTGGATTATATCGAAATATAGTTCTCGTAGCAATAAGTCATCACAATAATATGCTGGGGACCATACTTTTTAACAGTTACTTTTCTGACCTGCCATCTTTGGACGAAAAAACCAAACTAGCTATGTTTGCAGACGATACATCCATTTTCGCATCGAGCGTATTGCCTCAAGTCGCTCTCGAGAGCTACCAATGTTTCTTATTTTTGAAAATCATATTTCCAATACGATTAACAAAACAAATATTCTTATTAGAATTGTATACCCTTTCATAAATCGTAAATAAAATTTTAATATTCAAAACCATTTTCCTACCTATACTCACTTATGGTGCTCTAGTGTGGTTTGACTGTGCTGACACCCATTTCAAAAAGATTCAAAAAGTGCAAAACATAACATTAAAATTAATGCTTAATTTGCCATGGCATTATTGAGCAATAAGGCTTCGTGATAAAGCTAATGTTAAGCAAATTAAACTTGTACTATATAACCTACAAGATAACATTTTTAGAAGATGTTCCTATTCTGATAACGAGCTGATTCTTAATATTTTAAATTAGATATTATTATATAGCTTTTTTCTGGATTATGTGCAATATTAGTTTTAAGTATTATATAAGAGTTTTTTCTTGTAGCTTTTACCTTAAAAAATGTATTATCTTCATTTCATTTCTATTCATTTTAGCATTAATTATATTGAAGTTGTAAAGAATTTAATTTTCTATTTGTCTTAAATACCAAATACGTAAATGTAAGAGCTATCAAATTGCAACAAATAAATAAATAAATTTGAAATATTGTTCTCGCCGCATTAAGTCACCACAATAATAATTCATTTTATAGCTCACGCGCTACGTATCGGTTCCAAATTTTGTCAAAGAATTTGATTTTATTTACATGTTAGATTACATTTTGCGGTTTCAAAAGTATAGGTCTGGAATTCGACATCTGTCGAACTAAGTTGTTAAACTTAGTTTGACCTGTGCCTGTGCCTGCCTGTGCATCATCGTTTCGCTCGTACCACTGAAAATATCGCTGCTGTAAGTGAAATTGTTGCCGAAGACCCGAATGTGTCGATTCCTCGTCGTTCTCAGGAACTAGGACTGTCTTACGGTACATTATGGCATATTTTGCATTTGGATCTACACCTACATCCATAAAAAGTCCAGCTTACACAACAACTGAAGCCAGCTGACCATTCACAACGTCGTAGATACATCGAAAGGGTGCTTGAACAACAGGCGGTGGACATCGATTTTTCGAACAAAATTTTCTTCAGCGACGAAGCATATTTCTCACTCGGTGGGTAGTATGTTAATAAACAAAATTGTAGTATTTGGGGTTATGAGAATCCTCTAGTAATTGAAGAGAGGCCATTACATCCACAAAAAGTCACTGTTGGTGGCGCTCTTTGGTCCGGAGGTGTGATTGGACCATACTTCTTCGAAAACGACGATGGAACGACTGTCACCGTCAATTCGGAGCGTGATGATCATATGATAACCGACTTTGTTCTACCTGATATTGAAGAATGCGACTTAAAGAATATGTAGTTTCAACGAGACGGTGCCACATGCCACACAACTCGAGCGAATATGGCTTTATTGCAAGAGACATTTCCTGGCCGCGTAATTTCTCGTCGTGGCGACATCAGCTGGCCACCAAGATCATGCGATTTGACACGGCTGGACTTTTTTTTGTGGGGCTACGCGAAAGACCGTGTTTATGCAGATAAACCTTTAACTCTTGAGCACTTGAAAACCAACATTCGTCAAGTTATGGCTGAGATACCGCACAATATTTGTCCAAAAAGTAGTCGAAAATTACCTCAAACGAATCGATGCTTGCAACAATTCGCGTGGTGGTCATTTAAATGATGTAGTGTTTCACACATAATGTCAACGTTCAAACTTTATAATAAAAAAGAAATATCATGAAAAAGAATATTTTACATGTGTTTCATTTTTATGTTTAGTTTTGAAACCGCAAAATGGATAACCCGTTACATTAAAACCACGGAAGTTAATCCATACAACATCAGCTAGCTACCAATGAAAACACCATAAAAATCGGTTCAGCCATTTACGAGTTTAGCAAAAGAACACAGTTTCTGATTTTTTTTTTCGTATATACGAGTACATACATACATAAGTAACGTATATAATTTAATATAAATATGTTATCTATATTATGTTGGCATTACAAACAGGCACTTGAATTACTGCGGAATATTTGAGCTTCAGCATAATTAAAGCTTCATTATATTTTTTTGTTGAGCGAAAGATTTCCTAGTTTTCATTTGCTTCAGGTAATCGATGTATTTATCATATTCATGAATCCCTTATATTTCTCCCATAGATCTATTGGATTTGAGGGCAAACAGTAGTTCAAGAGATTACGTTGAACGTATTAAAGGTATTCTCTTCTCTTCTGATCCTCAGCAATGCATGTGACAGTATCCTATTGTTCATCGTTTTCAAGCAGTTGAACTCTCATATATACGAGTACAATAACAAATTTGTGGGACACTGTTTACCATGTACATCTTTTTCGTTTAATATGGACATACATTTCTTTTCAATTTTTAAATAGCGCCACATCGTGGGTCAAACAATGATATAAACATTCTACACTACTAAACACGCAGAAAATTTATGTTAATTCGACCAATGAATGAATTGTAGTAATATGGGGTTGTTGCACTGCGACCTTAAGATCTATTGTGCCCACGCCTAGAGCTGGATGAGAATGGCTCATCTTACAGCTGTTCCTCCGAATTAATATCCCTTGTGATTTTGAGTATTTGGAGTATTTTCAAAAATGTTAAGGCACTCTCCTCCACCTGGTATCGTGGAGGAGAGTGCCTTTAGTGGGCAAGTTCATCCAAGGGTTACCGATCTGATGAGTATTTTTTTTATATTTTTACTCATAATAAATATATTTGTATAATACCTTATTTCAACAGGTAATTTTCTAATTAAAATAATTTTTATATTTACAGGTAAGAACTTCGCATGATATTTGTCAAAAAGCAAAAGTACCGCATTTAGGTTTCGCTGAAACTGCAGAAAAAGTATTTGAGCATGGACCTAAGAAGTTACGGCCTTGGTCGAATTTCGCTAAGTAAGTCATATTTCAAATTCACATCTATAGTTGCTCCTTATTGCTTTTAACATTAATTGGTTTATTATATTTAATATAAAATAAAAGATATCCATAGATACAAAATAATCTTGCTAATTTTATGCAAGATCGTCTACTAAGCGCTGCGCATTCCTCGCAACACACTCTTGCTCTGAAATCTCTTAAATAAGATTACAATACCGCACGGGAAGTAGCCCAGGGGAGGAGCATGTCTCTGCACTTGGAAAAAGTTTGTTTTAATCCATCTTGCTGAAATTGAGTCCTATTGTTGAACTTTGAATACTGCTCGGTATCAGTGACTATATCTCACTAGTGAAAATAAAGGTCAATAACCCCTGGCACATAGAAAATGCAAATCACACTGTCTTATTTTGGCAATGGAAACGGTTTTAATGGCTTTATTTAAGGTTGTTGATGCTCCAACATACAAAATGTGATTCGTCAATAAACAATATGCTTCCAAGGGAATGTGTGGGAAAACATTCGTTTCAAAAGTAATAGTCATTTTCGTTGGGAAACTGACTACCTCATGATTTTAATTTAAAACTATGTTTATTTTTATATTAATTCTTGTTACGTGCTAGCCTATTTGAATCCTTTAGCCAGCGTCTTTGAGAAGGGGAGCATCAAATTCCTGGACCCGATGGATTGACCACTCGATGTTGCCCAAAATGTTGTAGTGCTTGGGCTTTCTTCGAATATGAGAAGTTTGTCTCCCCTTCTGATCTAACTGTAATCTACAGGGTCCCCCAAATAAATTTTTTTTTTTGAAAATGGGCGCAAAACATCGAGTGTAGCTTCGGCTGTGTGGCACGTAGCGCCGTCCTGTTGAAAAAAAATATTGCCAATATCATCCCCTTCAATTTTTGTGAACAAAAATTGATTCAACATGGCCCGATAACGATCGCCATTGACTGTAACGGCCACTCCTTGCTCATTTTCGAATTATGCTTCTGGACCAAAATCAGCACCAAACAGTGACTCGTTTTGGGTGTATCGGCTTTTCAATGTATGCGTGCTGGTTTTTTGTGCCCCAAATGCGACAATTTTGCTTGTTACATACCCGCCAAGATCAAAATGAGTTTCATCTGAAGAGATGATTTTTTTGGCAATATCGGCATCTTCTCTTAGTCGATCGCAGGCCCACTTAGCGAGCGTTGTTCAAGCGTATACATAACCATATTCGTTCAGCGGAAGGATAATACTAATTATCTGTTAAATCATACATCATGAGCTAAGTGTTACCATTCACGAAATAAACACTAGTTGAAAAAAAAACGTTAGATGGCGGAACCGTTATAAAGCCTTAATTAGTCCAAAGCTAAAGTTTAACTCTCACATTTAGGCAGGACGTCCTAAAACTCAGTTCCATAGAATTCAAAACAGAGCCCTAAGATTAATGGAAGCATTAACATTCAGACGAACTGTCAAGTATATATGTGGAATGTTTTAACCGGCTCTATTTTCCATTCCCATTTTGATATTCAGAATTCCAAAACAAAAGTTCATTTGTATCTCCTCTTGAATCCTTACCTGCTTTCCTAATGCCGGTCGTCCGCTAGGTGATCAATGCACAAGGTTTAAGGTTCAACACATTCACTTCTAGTGTACGATGTCCACAATTCCATTCAACTAAAGAGTTTAATGCCGTTGGAGGTCGTTGCGTAACGAATTGTTCAGCAACTGAACGACTAGTGTACGAGCTCATATTATTCGTTGAACATGTTGAGCAACGTTTTCAAAATAAATTTCTTGCACATTATTTGTTAAACTCGTTGATGAGCTTTCTTAATTTTGTCTGGTGTTGTTCAACAATTTAATGAGTGAGTTGCACTAACCAAGAGACCACTCGTTGAGGAACGCCTTGAACGCATGCACTATATATACGGGGACCATATCTCTCTGAGCAAAACTGGGGACATAATTTTAAAAATTGAAAAACGTGTTTGCTACAAAATCAACAAAATTCTCAAAAACAAAAACAAAATTTAAAAAAAACAGCACAAAATGCAAAAAATACATTTTTGTCAATATTCAACCTTTTTCTTACCAAGTCTTTAAAAAATAAACATTAATAACACATTACCAACACAATTTTTGGTACTTGGTACTTTTTTGCCTAACAAATTCCTTTGATTATTATTATCGTTTCCTATTAATTTCCTTACAGCAAAAATTATAGTTTAATTTCACCATTAACATGGCTCTGAGAGTTTCAACACTCAGCTGTGTGTTTTCATTTGTCCAAATACTATTCATTATGCAAAAAACTTTCTCAGTTGGAGTAAAAGATGTTTGAAGCTTATACTTCGTTTGTAAAAATGCTAAAATATGTCTTTCCATTTCTCGGCCACAGTTATTTTGTTCTTTATCCACTTTGTTATAATTTTGTGACACACAAAGTCGTCAAACAAGGTGGAATCATTAATGAATATTCGGTTTACATTACTTTTGGTCAATTAATTTTTGTTTGAATTATTGATCATCAATTTCTTTGCAAACAAAATATTATCAATTGTTCTCCTCATCTAGATTTTAATTTTAATTTAAGGCATTTCATTGTTAGAGCAACTTTAGATATGCAAATTTTTTGGGACTCCGCAAATCATATGCTCACATGAAAATTGAGGCCTAGGATTGAATGAAGTAAAGAAAAAAGGACCTCAGATAAAGAGCTGTTAAGCAAATTCTTTAAAATAAGAAAAAAATTTTCTTCAAGGAAGTTCTATTATTCCCTCAATAGCTGGCTTTAGAAATAGCCAACTAGTTTTTCTGTAACGTACTAGTTTGAAGTTTTTTCTTGCCTTTCCGTGCTGACCCGCCAAAATTACAGCTTATGTTGTAAGCACAAATTGCAAAATTTTACCAAAGTTTTATATATGTATGTATTTCGAAGTGATGTCCGATGTTTCCCTTGGAAGATTTTCAACCTCCAAAGTCTTGAAAACGATACCTAGTTGTGGTGCAAAATAACGAACTAATAGGGGACAGCCTTATACAGTCATGATTAGAACAATCAGAAAAAACTGTCACAAGACTTGCTCTGCGCAGAAAAGTTTTAATTCCTTTGATATAATTTGGCCCAAGAAAATTAAACACAATAGCTTCAGATTTTGTGCGTGCACATGAATATATTTGATTAAACAGCTTTTAATAAGTTTCGATGTGCATTGGGCAATCATTAGACCTAAATGAGTCCAGATGCCTTCATTAATTGCATTCTTCATTGCAGGCCCTTGAAAATTTGTCGAATTAAGAAACCATCGTACATTTTGCTTGAAGTGGCATCAAAGTCAGATTCTTTTTTTTTTTTTTGGTTTTTATTGCTGTTCAATATCATATCTTCCGCCACTGCTTCTAGAAAACGTAGAAACGTATTTTAAACAGGTTACGGTATTGGCTTTTTCATTGTTGTTTATGAAGAAAAATTCCCTCTGGAGATCATCGTTGAATTCACATTAAGGCATTTCCCAAATTTCTAAATTTATTGTAAATAATTAAAAGAAACAAATTCCATTTGCTTGTACAAGTAAACACTCACATTTCAAATGTATGTATTGTGTTTTTTGTGAAGATACAGTTTGAAAAGAAATCTGACAGCTCAACGAAGGTAACAAATTAATGCGTTCAGTGAACATGCTTTTATAGTAAATTCCTCTGAACCATTTGTTTAGGCGGATTTGCACTTTGACATACAAATATTAAACACATACATATTTAAATTATTGTAAATAAAATTGTAAAATTTTTTTAACGTTTCAAATAATATAAATATATGGTAATATGGGAGAAACCCGGGACAAAAAATAAAATACGGGACATTTGTACGTCCCGGGTTTTCTTAAAATTTACCCGCGACAGTCGAGCGTAATACGGGACTGTCTCGTGAAATACGGGACGGATGGTCACCGTAACTATATAGCTACTCAGATATTTATGACATAATTTTGAATTTAGTTAGGCAAAAATTATGCTAAACAAATATTATTTAACTTTGTCTAGATTAAACATGATTTCCTTCTCAAAAAAATGCTGCCGCATTAATAAATTCGGAAAATGAACTCAAAACACTTAATTTTTTTATATATAAAAATTCTTAAATTTTTTCTAAAAAAAATTGGTATGAATATTTTAAACATTTAATAATATAAACGTAAAAACAAAATTTCAGAAAAAATCGCCCACCCGTTTTCGAAATATTGAATTTCAAAAAAAAAATATATTTTTTTTCAAAAATCAAAAAAAACTATTTTTCGAAAATGTTGGAAATGCAGTATTATTTAGAATTTGAAGGAGGTCCTTTATACAAATTTTGATTAAAATCCGTTGAGGGCTTATGAGAAAGTCGAAAATCAATAAAATGGTTATATGGCAGGTACCATTAATAGCCGTGTTTTATTGGGAAATTTATCCGCCGTAAGTTTATCCCTCGTAGCATTTTACATACAATTCGCTACGGTCGATAAAAAGCTAAAGTAGAAGCTACGGTGGATGGCTGGTTGACGTTCAGTCGAGTCTCGATTCTGATTTTGTTAGTTTTATTGGAACGATTGATAATTGAATTGAATCTCGATGGATGTGTTCATGGAGTGTTATAATTATTAATTTCATTCGTAAGACAAATCGATCTTTTTGATTCTTTTTTTTTAATAGTTGGCCAGTTTATATTTCTCAAATCTTAGATAACTCCATTTTTTAATAAATTATAAGCTGTTCTTCTGAAAAGTTTCTGACTTTTACTATTAAAAACTGTATTCCTTGCTCGTACTTTTCTGAAGTACGTCTAAAATTGCACCTATATCTTCAATTTTGCATACCCCTAATGTCAATTAATCAATTTTAACAAATTTTGATATCCATTTTGAAAAAGAATCCAATATTTATCGAATGAATTCCGTTTTTCTTTTATTTTTGACTAAATTAAGACCAATATTCGTTTTGTGTTTAATTTTTATTGATAGTTATAAATAAACGGAGTTTGGTGAAAAAAAATCATCTTTTTATTTAGATCTACAAAAAAGCAGTTTGAGAAGACAAACCGCATTGGGTGGAACTGCACTATAGAGGAACTGCTCGACATTGCGCCGCAAAATATTTATTCGTTTGAAATTATATGGGCTATAAGGCTAGGCGCGCACATATACAACTTTCAGTTTTGCAACAGTTCTGTTGCTAAAGTGAATACCATGGACTTATATGAGAGTGCGCGCATGCAGTCCGCGATTCGAGCAACTTAAAAGTTCTTCAGTTTGTATTACACCAAACTATAATGTGACTGCGCGCACATTAAAGCAAAATATTGTATGTGTCTTGGTTTATCTCGTTGATTTATTTTAAGTTGATTATGTGCGAGATCATCGTTCAACTATTGATTAAACTATTTCGTTTCGGAAAAATTGCATGTGCGCGCCTAGCCTAAACGCACTGAACAACTGAACTTCACAAAATATGCTTTTCTACACTGTTTAATGGACGTTGGCCATGGACGGTATTCGCAAAACTACATGGACATGGACTGGGCGTACATTTTTGTGATCCCATTGTTTTTTTGCTGGACATGTGCATGGAAATGGCAAACCAAATGTTAACTATTTGTGCCTTACTCCGCGTATGTTACGTGCAGACTGATGAGTGAATATTGAATTGAAAGCAAAACATACTCAGAAAATAAATTTGTAAATTGACTTGAAAAATAAAACTATAGCTATCGATCTACTCAGAAAATAAATAAAAGCATGAAATATAAAGGGGAAATGTAAGGGGATTGAACAATTTAAACTACGTTGTAGTGTGCGTTCAAAACCAAGAAGCGTTAAAAGGAAACAAGCAAATCTCCGGCAATTTTGTTTTCTCGTGTGAAAGGCATAGACGATTTTTAAAGCAATACAAAAGTTGTCCTGTAAAAAGAGACTTGACCAAAGTCTATGAACAAACCCATTCACTTATCATTTCCTTTCTATTGGTGCAAAATGAATGTTCGAACTTAAAATTACAAATGGAGATAAAATGAAAACGAGAAATAGGTTTGAAACATAAATTAAATATTGGTACGTTTTTCTACTTTCTATTTTATATGAATAAAAGCTAATTATTGTTCATAATTTTGATATTTACTTAATTTTACTTTGCAAAAGACTCTTTCATTACTTGTGGCTGTTGTGCAGGGGTACCATTTTTACAAAAATAAAAAAGCTACGGTCCATGCTACGGTCGATGCGTTTTTTTGGGAATTACTTACGGTACAATGGATAGATTCCCAATAAAACACACCTAATAACAAAATATTTTTTTTAATTTTTTGGGGCAAAATGTTGATCATTCTTAAATTAGTACACACTCCAATTTTTATTTAAATCGTTAGAGCGGTTTTCGAGATAATTAAGATGGTAGAAAAATTTGTATTTTTTTTCCAAATGCAAAACTTGCCCTATAGTACCTATATCGCGAGTGAAAAAAATAGTTGGCATTAAAGTGGGAATTTAAATTATAATATAACAAAACTTATAATATTGCATCATAATTAAAAGTATAAAATGTTTCTTTCAGACAATTTGTCGATGGAGCACTTATGGCCACCTACTTTGCAGCTGCATGTGTCTACATTGTCTTTATTGCTTCATCATTCCAAAACGTCATTAACTTTGAGTGTAACATTCAATGGAACATACGCGTTTACATTGCCCTTACTATCTTACCATGTCTTATCATCGGTCAAATAAGAAATCTCAAGTATTTGGTACCATTTTCAGCAATGGCAAACATTTTCATTGTGATAGTCTTCGGAATAACTTTGTATTATATGTTCAACGAGCCTTTGAAGTTTTCGGACAAGCCTCTCTTCTCAAGTTGGGCTAAGCTTCCGTTGTTCTTTGCAACTGTAATTTTTGCCATGGAAGGTATTGGTGTAGTTATGCCAGTGGAAAACTCAATGAAGAGTCCCCAACATTTTCTTGGATGTCCTGGTGTCTTGAATACTGCTATGATCACAGTTGTATCACTTTACGCTATTATTGGATTCCTCGGTTATGTCAAATACGGCGATAAGGTTTACGGAAGCATAACACTCAATCTAGATGATGGAGCATGGTTGGCTGAAAAATGTACCCATGTTAAATTCAATAATGTATCTTAAATCTCTTTTGTCCATAGGCTAGCAGATACTGCCAAAATCTTAATGGCTATTGCTATCCTCTTTACATTTGGCCTCCAATTTTATGTCCCCAATGAAATTTTGTGGAGAAAAATAAGCCATAAATTTGCCGAAGATAAACATAACATCGCACAGATCTTGCTCAGAACAGGTATTATTTTAATAAGTGGTGGTTTATCAGCTGCAATTCCGGATCTTGAGCCTTTCATTGGTCTGGTGGGAGCAGTATTTTTTTCTTTGCTGGGTAAGAACTATTTACGAGTATCATAATGGATATTGATTGTAACCTTGGAATATTTTTTTTTTTTTCATTTTTAGGAATTATGGTTCCAAGTGTAGTGGAAACAGTTTTTCTATGGCCTGATAACCTGGGTAGATGGAATTGGATATTAATTAAAAATACAATTCTTTCAATTCTTGCCATACTGGCTTTAATTGCTGGTTCATTTGTTAGTATTGAGGATATAATTAAAATATATAGTAAGTAAGATTTTTGTACACAAAAAAATAGCTCGATTTTCAAAACAATATACCTACATAGTTATGTTTTAATTTAGTATCAACTATGAATTTATAATGTTTAAGTTTTTAAAACCTAGATTATGTATATTTAAAAAGTATTGTAAAATATATTTTAATACGTATATTAAGAATGCGATAGTGTCCAGTTTATTTAAGTTGTAGAAAGATTATATAATATTTAATGCAGGAATTATTATATGACGTGATAAAAAAATATTTTATGTACATTTAAATATAAGTTTAGCTATGCTATTTATATTTAAACAAAAAACATATTTTAAGACTTTAAACTAAATTATTACATTTAATAAAGCATTTCAATTTTTTCTTTAAATAAATATAACAATTTCATCATTTATTTTAAAACTCATATTTGTAACATTTAAAAAATGTACATATATCAGAGTTGTTCAAATTTCGAAAGTAGAATTCATTTAATCAAAATACAATTGACGCACTTAAAAAAATGAAATGAAAACCAATACAGGGTGGCCCACGAATCGTGGTACAATAAGAAATTAAAATAACTTTTATTTTAATCGATGTATTTCATTAATTTTTTTTTATTGGATAAAAAATTAAATTTTATTTTAAATAACTAATGGATTTTGAAAATGATAGACTGGAAATGACCTCCACGCTCATCCACGCATATGCGGCACTTGATCAGAAAATTTTTCATTGCGGCCTGAAGGGTTGAAATTGGGATCGCCTCAGTTATTGTCATAATGGACTGCTTCCATTCAGTAAAATTCCTGGGTTTCGTTTTGTACACTTCCTGCTTGACATAACCCCATAAAAAAAGTCTGGTGCAGTCAGGTCAGGTGACCTTGGGGGCCAGCGGAAAGTGCAGTTTCTGGATATCAATTTGTTTGGGAATTTTCGTTGGAGCTCCGCCATAACTTGTGTGGCTGCGTGTGCACTTGCTCCATCTTGTTGAAACCAAATCCTGCTGAAAGGGATACGTCTTCGTCGAAGTTCTGGGTAAAAAAACTCCTTCAACATCTTTAACTAACGGTCCCCATTGACAGTTTGTGTTACACCGTTTTCTTCAAAGAAGCATGGCCCGACAATACACCTTGATGAAACGGCGCACCACACAGTGACTCGTTCTGGGTGCAGTTCCGTCTCATGGAGCATTTCTGGATTAGATTCACTCCATATACAGCAATTTTGCTTGTTAACATTGCCGTTTAAGTCCAAATGGGCCTCATCAGACATGAACAAACAATTTATCAATGTGTTGTCTTCTTCGGCCATTGCAATCATTTTTCGGCAAAATTCCAGGGGAACAGGCAAATCCTGAGGGTTTAACTTGCTTGTAATTTGGGCTTTTATACGGAGACAAGTTTAAGTCATAATGAAGTATCCGTTGTACTGACCGTCTGCTAACTCCAATTTGGCCCGATAAGTTTCGAGTCGAAACACTTGGATTTGCCTGTATTGCCGATGCAACAGCCAAGATTGTATCCTGAACCCGAACATTGGTATATCGATGATACGGTCTTCGTTCGATGCTTCCAGATTCGGCAAACATGTTCACCAGCCTCATAATGGTCCATCTACTCGGGGGAGTACCGCCAAACTCCAGCCAAAATTCCCTTTGGACGGAAATGACGGACTGCAAAGAATGGTATCGCTGCACTATCCAAATCCTTTTTTCAGTATCCCAAGCATTCATTTTGATAAATCTAAATAGTAGCTTATAAAACAAAAAAAATAAGCCGATTACTCACACTGAAAATAAGTTATTACGTTTTATTTTTGTAGCACCTATTTTAGTTCGTTGGTAGTTACATCTTTCAAAAAGTGTTGTTTTTCATCTGATGCGAACAATATTATAGTTTGCATCTTGCATACATTATCTGGAATAATGGTTTTAAGAATTAGATACAGGGTGGAGGAAAAGGCGCGATCGAGTTTGAAAAATATGGTATTGATACCTGACTGGGACAGGAAGGTGGGCCTCGGATATTGAAGAAACTGAACCCACCGCAAGGCCAAGTTCAACTAGAAAACCTATAAAACTGCAGCTTTATACACCTTCGATTTTTGAATGTAGGCCTATTTGATGAAGACAATTTTTAAGCCCACTGACATAGAGAAGGATAAACCTCTTCATATGTATCAAGCGGTTGGCCAAAAACTGCAAGAATCAATATATTCCTGCGGTCATCCTGCTAAAATTGTATTTCGAAATTCCCAAAAGAATGTAAATTGCCAATTGAATACAAATTATACTGGCACTTATGTTCAATCATATCGTAAAATCTAGATTCTTAGTAGAAACGGCAATATATACATATATTATTTTTAAAGTCGGTTTTTACTTTATTTTTTATAGACAAAATTGTTAGAAGTACATATCTAATAATATAAATTTAAGAACACAGTTTTTTTTTTTGTAATCCAAAAAAAATATTTATCGAAAATTTTGATATGCAATATTATTTAGAATTTAAAGTGTAAACATTTAAATTAAATCCCTTTAGCTGTTAAGGATATGGTTGAAAATCAAATAAACCTTTATATAACAGGTGCCGTTAGTCACATTTTTGTAGACCAAAATGTAGACTATGGCCAAATTCCTAAACGCAAGATTTGCAAAGGAAGTCTCATGCTAAGCAAATGCACGAACTTGATCAAAATTGAAAAGCAATTAAAGCGCGCAACACGAATTTAAAACTTGCACAATTGCAATGAAATTTGCGCAAGAAAAAAGAATGAACTGCGTTTTGGGACAGTGTGCTTAGCAGAGATTATTCTGTTTGTGTTTAGGGACAGTTTCCTTATCATATTATGTGCAAGATTTGGATTTAGGAATTTGCCCTATATATCTGTATAGTAGTGCACTGAATTTTTTTATAAAAATCATTTCAGCCGTTTTTGAGATAATTAAGTTTAAGCATTTTTGCTGCAAAAAATTGTATGGCCGGTACGTTTTTTTTGTTTTTAAAACAAAGGTTTTAAAAATGAATTGAGCCTAAATCAATAATATCTTCAAAAATTAGACGTGCTTGATCGACACGGTGTCGACAGCCACAGCGTATGGAAAAGCACTACTATTTAAACTAATAAATTGCACGACTGGATCGCACGAACTTGCTTATGTTCGATCAGATCGTTGCAAAATTTCTATTAAAAATCTAAATATATTTTTATATTTTTTGGAGAAATAAGTGGTTTTTGAAAAAAAAAAAGTTTTTTTTTAACTTTTTGAAAACATTTTCAAAAAAAATCAAAAACGCCAATTCATAGTTATGCATCTAATACATATAACTATAACTTTTGAAGAAAAAAAATAATGAGTAGTTTTCAAAAAACAAATTAAAAATGTTAGTTTAAATGTTTTTAAGAATATAAAAAAAAATATTAATTAAAAATATTAACGACTACACCTATATATATGTAAAATTTCGAAAGAATCGGTTAAGCCATTTATGAGATAGTCGAAATAATTTTTTTTTATTTTTTTCTTAAAAAAACTTGGTATTACAAGTTTAAATATTTAATAATATAAACTTTAAAACAAAATTTTAAAAAAATCATCCAACCGTTTTCAAAATATTGAATTTTCAAAAAGAAAAAAAAATATTTTTTTTTCGAAAACACTAAGAATTATTTTTACGAAAATTTTGGTATGCAGTATTATTTATAATTTGAAGTACCTCCTATACAAAATTTGATAGAAATCCGTCAAGCCATTTATGAGAAAGCTCAAAATCAACTAAATGTTTGTGTGGCAGGTACCGTTAATAACAAAATATTTTTAAAATTTTTTTGTGGAAAGTGTATTTATTTATTTGTGAATATTTATTTATTTAATTACACACACTTTTTTATCAAAGACCTTAGGGCCGGCGTTTTCGAGAAAATTGAGATGGTAGAATAAATTGTATTGCAGGTACCGTTAGTTTTGGACCTAAAAAAAAGCGATTCAAAAATCTATTTTAGACAATCGCCTGAAACGCTTAAGTACCAAGTTTGAAGAAAATCCATTCAGCCGTTTAAACTGTAGAGCGTTCTTCCGACAGACAGACTGACGGGACCCACTTTTGTGTGTTCTCTCCCATCGTAATGTCAAGTTTGATTAAAATATCGAGAATTTTTTATCAAAATGCAAAACTTGCCCTATATATCGCGAGTAAAAGAGCTTGAACTTACATTCTTATTCATTCTCATTCAACGTTCACAAACGCAAAATTTTGTTATCACTTTAGAATTAGCTCTCCATTATTGCAAAGTCGATTACCTGATGAAAAGGAAGGATTTTAATGTTGTATGATTTGTTTTAAGGAGTATTTGCATCAAGAACAAGACTTGTGATTCATATCGCTATCTTCGCACAAATTACACGAACGAACCTTATCATAATGCTTGTTTACTTTAGAAATTATCAGTTAACATTAATTGTCTCTGGTTTATTTGCAGTATCCAAAAATAAAATAAATTTACTGAAATATTGTTTTCTTTTTGTGTTATTGCTAAAGGGAAAATGTTGGGAATTTTTTAATCCTTAAGATTTTTTTTTAATTTGAAGACCTTGCCATTTGTTTATTCGAAATGTCATTTCATATTATCGAAGTGAAATTTTATTGAGGCGAAACTCGCATCAGTTTTTAAAATTTCGGGGGAACAAAAATATTTCGGTTGAAAGATATTCCTGGCGATACTCAAATAAGGCTTCATATGTTAAACGAAGTATTTATTGAATCTCTTAGACGATTCACACATATTGGTATGTGTTAGATGAAATAAAACAATAGTCGAAGTGACATCGCCAGACGATCATCGTCTTACGCGATTAGAACCAAGAGCTACGATCGTAATCGCAGCCGATTATTCAGTTCCATACAGCGTCTAGAAGTTCTGATGGTTATAAAAATGTATTCCCTCAGCAAAAACACGCCTGGCCATTATGCTTTTGAAAGACAGTTGTTTAAACGCTTTAGCCGTGGTTTAGTCTCGGCTCAAAATTGAATTCCCCTATTCCATAGATTTTTTCCCTGATATTAAATGATAATGAAATTAAACATATAATTTGCACATAAACCCGAACACACTGTTCAACGGGTTGGGTTCGATATCCCGCTTTTTATAATCCCTTTTATAAAAAATCCCGATTTAAAAATCCCGATTTTTATAATCCCGTTTTTTTAATCCCTCTTTTTAAAATCCCGTTTCTTATAATTCCGTTTTTTATAATCCCGTTTCTGATTTGCGTTGGGGTCGAGTTTGGTCTAATGCAAGGTTTATCGTGTAACATTTATCAAAATACAAAACGGGCTAAGCAGGATTAACCGGGATTGTAAAAAGCGGGACTTAACTAAACCGGGATTTTGAATAAGAGGGATTTAAGAAAACGGCATTTAGAAAACCCGTAGTCTAGAAATCTAGACGGGATTTTAAAACAATTTTTTTTTTCGGGATTTTTGCAAAGCGGGATGCATTCTCCTGTTCAACTTCACTAACTCGCCCGAAATCAGTAAGTTAAAATCATAAAAAAGGCTCAACTGTATTTTAAATATGTTTACAATTCCCCACTTAATACCAAATCAACAATAATAAATTGTTTCTCCATAAACTGTACGGGTACACACAGGTGTTGATGTGTTGATGTGTTGAATATTGGACCCGAAGAAAAGTGGTCTAATTAGGAGGTGGTCCGATTCTAGAGGTTCCTTTTTAATCGGACCGGTTCACTTAGAAATGTTTTCTCTCATGCATACATGTCCATTAAAATACTACTGCCAATACATATGTATACCCACAACAAATTTCCAAAAAATATGAAATCAATTAGTTTTATGTTGGTATAGCCAGTGCTTCTTCTTGGAGAATCGTACCAGAAATTGGCACATTCTTTTTTGTAGCTAATTAAAACCACTATATAAATGATTTCATACGTTTTGTTTTCAATCCAACGAATTTTTCAATTCACAGTTTAATGTGCACCTTCGCCCTCAAAATTCTTTGAATTTGGGATTTGCTACAATCAAATTTCTTTGCAAGATCTCTCTGAGGTAAATGTGCATCTTCGAAACACTTAATAACTTCAACCTTATTTTCCAGATCAAGATCACTTTTCTTTTGCGTTTTGAAAAAACATAGTAGCCTTATTGAAAGCAAATAAAAAAAACCCTTAAACAATTCAATTGCTAATTGCACTGACAGGCCTGAAACCTCTGCCAATACGTAATCTACAAACATTCAAATTGTTTCATTTGCCAATTAACGAAAGCTAAAATTATAAACTTATTGGGAAATCTCCAAATAAGTTAAAAGTAACCGGCGCTGCGGTACCAACAATTAACAAAAAAATAAAATGCACGACTGTATGCACGAACAAGCTCTTATGTTCGATCACATCGTATGCAAAAGATTTAGATTAAAATCTAAATATATTTTTAAAGTAGTTTTTTTACTTAATTTTCTTATACACACAAAATTTCTTAAATTAAAAAAAAATTGGTATGACAATCTTAAATATTTAATAATATAAACTTAAAAACAAAAGATTAAACCGGCTGAATCAAAGAAAAAAATAATTCAAAATTCTGAAATAAATACTTAAACTAATTTGAGCTGAAAAAAAGTACGCCATTTTATTTCCTGGATAAATTTGAATTTATAAGAAAAAAAATTCAAGAAGCTGTGGAGCGGTGTTTGAGCAAAAAAGTTTTTTTTTAAACTTTTTGAAAACATTTTTCAAATAAAAAAAATAAAAAACGCCAATTCATAGGTATTCAGCAAATACATATAACTATAACTTTTGAAAAAAATTAATAAGCAGTTTTCAAAATATATAAATTTTTAAATTTGCTTATAAAAAAAATACTTTTAAACATACAAAAAAACATTGATTATAAATATTGGTACGCAGTATAAATTGGGCAACCTAAGGCTATATATGTGTGAAATTTCGAAAGAATCGGTTCAGCCATTTATGAGATAGTCAAAAGCAAAAAAAAACGGTCCTGTGGAAAGTACCGTTCTTAGACATTTTTTAATTTTGTTTTTCTGTCAAATTTTATATCTGAGAAGACCTAGGTAGCCAAACTCATTCTGCATATTAAAATTTTAAAAAAAACTTTTTATTTACAATTAAAATTAATTTTTTACTTTTTTATTTTGAAAAATCAATATTTTTAAAACTAATCAAAAAAAATAATTTTAAATTTTATGGTCACGTGTATATTAATAAACTCTAAAAACTGCATACCAAAATTTCAAAAAAAAAACATTTGTTTTCAAAAAACTAAATATAAAAACCCGGATTTCATCAAAATCGGTCCTACAATTTTCGAGATACTTTTCTATAAAGTTTTCATTGATCGGTGGCATCTAATAGTTTTCCTGGTTTTTTCGACAAACCGATTAAAGTGAAGGTTTTGGCAGTTTTTATAAGTTTAAAAAACGATTTTTACCTACCTATACAGCATTCACTTTCATTTATACATATATATGTACATATCTATATACTCTATATATAGGTAGGTACATAATATCCTCATTCATAATCCAAATCCCTTTAAACATACATTTGAAGGTAGGTACCTTTGTAACCATTCCTTGAATCATATGTATTCCACAATTCATTATATTAACAATCAGGGTTATCTTACCGACATCGGCTTTAATCCAGCAAAGGATAACAAGACAGACTATACCTACTAACAGCATCAGTAGTTAGCTACACTAAAGTTGTTAGTTATAAGAGCAAGTTCTTACGATCCAGTCGTGCATTTTATTTTTCGATGAATGTATAACTTGCCTTATAGTAGATACCTATAATATGCAGGCACCTCTTTTCACCAACAAGAAAACAAAAACGGAAAAGGATAAGTGCACAGACGTAGTCTATGAAATTAACTGTCTTGGCAATGCGGAAAAAAATTGCAATCTTTCATATATCGGTACAACGAAACAACTTCTTCGTCAATGAATTTTCAACCACAAATCCGACATTAATTTAAAAAGTACTGGGAAGACAGCATTGGCCTTACACTCCATTGAGCATGGACACAAACCAGATTTTGAAAGAGTGGAAATCCTGGAAAGGGAGAAACATGTCTCCAAGCGGTATACTCTTGAAACGCTTCATATTATTAACAACAAAAACAATATGAATCGTAAACAAGACAGCCAGAACATTTCATCAGTTTACTGCTCTTTGATGACTAAGCAGAATTCGTGACAATTTAAAGCCGACTAAACTTCAATCGAAGTGTTTCTTTTTTTATCATTGATTTATATTTGTCTTTTATTGTATTATTTATGTTTATCTGTGATACATACTAAATGTAAGTTTACCAAATTTTACACTAAATGTTCTTATATGTATAATATGTTCTTTTTATTTTTGTTAATAAAAGATCCCCTGAAGAAGACGGCAACCACCGTGGAAACGTCGGGAAAGGAAATGAAATTGTTTCATTAAAAATATATTACGAACAAAACAGCCAAAAGAGGTGTATTTAAATCTCGAACACCTTTAATAAGATACCTATAATCGCAAGTAACAATTAGACAGGTGAATACATTAAGCAAAGCATGTATGTCCCGATTGTAAGGTGAAATTTTTGTGAAAAATAGCAGGGAATAGCATACGAATCCGGTTTTACTGTAAATGTATCTGAAATATTGTTGACCAACAAAGTGTTAGGAAACTATTGCATATTTCTACAATCTCTCATTCTCACAATTTACAAAATATTTTTCGAAAACTCTGATATACAGTATTTATTTAGAATTCGAATGACTTCCTGTGTAAAAATTTTAAACGAAGTCCATCGAAACGTTCATGAAAAAGTCCAAAATCAAAAACAAAATATGTGGCCGGGTCCACGGATTTTGATCATAATTTTTTTATAGGAGGTCCTTCGAGTACTAAATAATACTGCGTACCAAAATTTTCGAAAAATTGTTGTTTTTTTTATGTTTTTTTTTTGAAAATGCAATATATCGAAAGCGATTATACGATTATTTTTCAAATTTGTTTTTAAATTTATATTATTAAATACTTATGATTTCCATACCAATGTTTATTTATAAAAAAAATTTAAGAATTTTTGTTTATAAGAAATTATGTAAAAAACGACCTTGAACATTTATAGGGTCCGCCAAAAATTTTTTTTTTTTGGAAATGGGCGCAAAACATCGAGTGTAGCTTCGGCTGTGTGGCACGTAGCGCCGTCCTGTTGAAACCAAATATTGCCAATATCCTCCTCTTCAATTTTTGTGAACAAAAATTCGTTCAACATGGGCCGATAACGATCGCCATTGACTGTAACGGCCACTCCTTGCTCATTTTCGAATTATGCCTCTGGACCAAAATCCGCACCATACAGTGACTCGTTTTGGGTGTATCGGCTTTTCAATGCATGCGTTCGGGTTTTGTGTGCCCCAAATGCGACAATTTTGCTTGTTACATACATACATACATACCCGCCAAGATCAAAATCAGCTTCATCTGAAAAGATATTTTTTTTGGCAAAATCGGTATCTTCTCTAAGTCGATATATATTGATAGATAAAACATTAAAAGTTTGGAGATTTTCCTTTTATCACAAAAATTTATACATCGCCTATAATGAAACTCTGTAAAAATGTACTTTATACTTTCGATGAATCAAGAACTTGGTTCCAAAAAAACTCAAATGGCATTGCAAATTTCTCACAGGTTTGTTTATAATCGATCAAGAATCCAAACCCCCCCACGATGAAATTCTGAATCCACCCCTGCCTAACACTTAGATATTTACAACCCAAACCAAAATTAAATTCTTAGGCCCATGAAACATGGTAAAAATATTTTAAGAAAATTATATGACGAAAATTAAGCTAAAAAAAACAGCCCTTCACCCTAGATAATTCAATATATTCTTTTGTAAATGAGACATTTTGCCAAGCTTGTACAATCAAAGAATATTTAATTTTGAAACAAAAAAAAAATACGCATACTTATATACTTTTTCATGCCTACGGAACAGATATCTAGATATTTTCATAAAATTTATACGAAAGGTCAGAAGAAAAAACTTTAATCACACATTTACGCGACATAAATCAACCACCCTCTGACCCTACTACCTATGAGAGCAAGATATTGATTGAGCCATTCCGATTGCAAATTGCATGTTACGGGTTGTATGTGACTAGATTTCTGCTTCTTTACTTTTTACGAGAACGAGAAGCTTTAATAACATTTGCTTAATCATAATAACAACAATAGGTAATACGAACATTACTCATCTACACTTGATAGATAGAAAACTGCTAATGCAGGCACACAACTTATATAGAGGTATATACAAGCCAAACACCAGCTATTGATATCAGCGAATATAATGTCTCCCTGCTATCAGACATGCTGTCCAATATATTTAAATGCTTTATTGACGTCAAGGTGACCATAACAGGCAACACAGCCAATTCAAAACTAACGAGAAGACTCAGTAGAATTTTTGAAGTACCCAGGAGCTTTGCGTTGGTATGGCATGCCTTTCAAGGCGTATAACAATGACGAAATCTATAGGCAAAAAAGGTAAGTAGCCCTAGACCACACGATGTCAAATAACAGGACTCTTGCCTTCTCGACCTTAAAGACTTAAAAGGATAATATAGGTGCTTGCTCACCTATTGTACACAACATACAAACATAGCAATAGTTTAGATGTGTTGCAACAAAAATTTAAATACAAAACTAGGAATTCCCCCACTATATTAATAGTCATAGTCATAATGAATAAAGACCAGGCCCGCGCCCGGTATGACTGAAGCAGAAACAGAATGCCAGTGCCAGTTGCCTGTACAACAAAGGCGGCATGAAAAGGGAAGACTCCTTCGTGTACCATACCGATACCAGTATCGTGTCGTATAGTATCGTCAGTTGGTGGCGCTGGCGGTGCTTGTTTGCTTATATTTTTTGAAATCATATATTCAACGGCAAAGTAAAAAATCAAATTTCCACACTGAGTTAGTTCTTTTCGAACGGCGGAAGGATTTTCACGCAACACACCCTTTCACGTTGTCCTTTTACCAATATTTATAGCTTACAAATTAGCTGCGCTGTGATTGCTTTGCTTTTAATCATCGTGTTTTGCCGCCACCGCCGCGCCACCGTTGTCATTGTCCTTGTCGTTTTTTTTTTTTTTTTTTTTGTATTTTAGGTTTCACCAGCAGCACAAATCGATGTGTACCGCCTGACAGGTATACTGCAGTGTGGAACGTGTTTCGATGTTTCGTTATTCTATATGCTTAAACTTTCGTACTTTCGATGTAATATACATCGTTAGAAGTGTTCTTTGATTGTTATCTTGGATTAAAAATAATTGTATTGTGCTAATTATAGAGCTGAGCTCAAGAGTATTTGTGATATTGCTTCGCAAACATATGGTCTCGCGTAGTGAATTATTAAATTGCCAATAAAACATGGAAATTTGTATCGCATAGAAACCCACATTATATACCGTTCGTTTCAGGATAAAGTGTCTATTTCATATGAGAAAAGTTTTTACTCTGCGCGGAATGCGGATAGTCTGTTGGGAATTCTAATGCTTGAATTCTACGTTATCGAAGAAATTTGATATTATTAGATTCAATAAACCAACCAAACTACATAAGTGGTGAATAAAGTTGATTTTTTTTCGCCCTACCATGACTGAATTTTGATTTAATATTTTTGTTTGCATTAAATTTTGTTTTGAATTTTAATAGCGTAATTGCAGTTATATTCAAGAAATGCATTTGTAGACGTTTTCAAGTAATTTATTTGAAGCTCATTATGTTGAAAAGATTTTTTTTTTTTTTTAAGTTGAGAAAAGTTTTATAAGTTTTATACAGCAGTTACTTAAACTTATTATTCTTATCCTGCAATTCCTTGAATAGATAGATGAAGTTTAGATTTATTATCATTACTAATAAGAAAAAGTGGGAGAGTGACTATAGGCAGCCCAATTTACTTCGGTATAGGTAGATATAAATATTGTCTTAACGATTGAAAGATTACATCCAAGACGTTTGTTTAGATTTGTATGAGGTAGTCATTTACCTACAATACCTATTAATTGAGCATACACATTTATTTATAGCATATTGGGAAGCGGCTTAGCAGAGATTAGTCGTGGCAACGAGACGAGACCAGGGGCCAAATTCCGCAAGCGTGAGTTTATACTGTGTACACAGAAAGTTGTATACACATACATACATATTTCTAACTTTGTCACATATAGGCAAATTTATTCACGCATATTTAAGGGTGAATAAATTTTTTGCACGGAAAAGCATTCACGGTTGCGGAATTGGGCCGCCAGGAGAATGTTGTTATTCTTGGCTCGGTCTCGTCAGAATCGAAAAATCTTAGTCTCGTCTCGGTCTTCGCGTGAAAATTTGAATGTGCAGTTTCGTCTCGATCTCGGGTTTGGTCTCATCCTTAGTTTTGGTTTCTTTCGTATTTGTTGGTAATATAAACATGTAACATAAGACGCGTGCTCAGATTCAAACAATTTGAATTTTGTAGAGGTTTCTTAATTCACTTAAATCGGAGCCATTCCTCAATCGATTTTGACAGTTGCAATATAATATATTTTGCCGTTTGGATAATATTTTTTTTTCCAAATGTCACCCAAAAGGCTTAAAATCAACTTTTTTCCGGAGCAAAAAATAAAATCGGAAAAATTTAGAATTTTCTGAGGTAAAATTTAAATTTTGCAGAGGTTTTTTAATCCATTTATATCGGACCATCCTTTAATGGATTTTGACATTTCATGAGTTTGGTAGGTAAGCATTTAGGCAACAAGATATATTTTGATGTTTCGATAATATTTGTTTCCAAGTGTCACCTAAATTAACTTTAGAACGGTCCCACAATTGTCGAGCGATGCTCATTTGTAAATAGGAACACAACGGTGTTGCACTCAGGGGCCAGAAAAAAACGAATTATTAGGTTTGTTCGTTGAACACTGAAGTCGCCCTAGGTTCGCACTAAAGCGTTTTTTTTTTAAACCTGAAGTGACCCTGATAAACAAATTCTGTGTTTTTTGAAACCTAGGGACGCCCTCAACTCGCCCTGAAGTAGACCTAGGTTTTTAGGTGGGGCAAGTTGAGGTAAATGAATAAACATCAATGTCACATGTGATCTGATTTGATTTGTTATTCTTAAAATGGAAATAAAAGAATACTCCAATTAATTTTCAGACACAGACATGCAAAATGGAAAGCTTTGAAGTTGTGGATTGTGCATAGGGCCAAAAAAATTTACTAAGAACTTTAATTTAACATATTTCAAGTATAATTTATTAAATGACATAACTTGCTTTTCTGCTACATAAGATTAATGGCCCTCGGGTGTTTTTTGAGAACTGAAAAACCCAGTTTTTTTTGACAATTCTTGGGGTTGTCAAAAAAACCTAGGGCGACCCCGGGTAAAGTTCAACGAACGAACTTATTGTTGAAAAAATAAAATGCACGACTGGGTCGTACGAACTTGCTCTTGAAGCTGACAACTTTAGTGTATCTAATCTACCCACTGGCGCTGTTAGTAGGCAGATAGCCTAGTTATCCTATGCAGGCTTAAAGCCGATGTAGGTAAGATTACCTTGATGAATTGTCGAATGCATGATTCAAGGAATAGTTACATAGGTACACCTACAAATGTATATTTAAATGGATTTTAGTTATGTTAATTAGGAGGGTAATATGTATCTACCTATATATATTGAACCTAGGTATGTAAATATGTACATACAGATGTATATAATGAAAGTGATTGGTATATATATAATACATAAGCTTATAAAAACTGCCAAAGCCATCAGTTTAATCGGTTTTTTCCAAAAAACCAAGAACACTATTAGATGCCATGGAACAATGGAAATTTTATAAAAAAGTATTTCGAAAATTGTATGATGGATTTTGATGAAATGCTTATTTTTTAGTTTTTTTTTGAAAACAAATTTTTTTGAAATTTTAGATTGCAATTTTTTAGAGTTTATTAATGTTCAAGTGAATATAAGATTTAAAATTATTTTTTTGATTAGTTCTAAGAAAATTGCCGCAAAATATTAAAAAGATAGATGTTAAGGGCTTGGCACGATACTATTTAACAGTTTGCTAATACTAAAGCACTTTACTAATATTTTCCTAATTTTAAACCCTTTTTAACTAGCACCATACTTAATCTAAATCTCTTAATAAACTACAACTAAACACGCCTCAAATAGTGCAAAAAAGTAAGCGAACATAACTTTATTACGTTTGTAAATATCAAAGTGGCATATAGATTTAGTACGATACTAAAAAAATAAAGTAGCCATTTTGTGATTTTAACTTTAGTAAAATGTTAAGAAAATAGTACGATACTAAACTGGTTTTAAATTAGCAAATCCTCCGTTTAACCTAGTATCATACTAAAAATAATTTAACATATTACTAAATCGACTAAAATTTAAAAAAAAAATCAAAAATGTATTTTAATTAGAACAAAAGTTTTTCAACATTTTGGTATGCAGAATTAGATTGGCTATCTAGATCGCCTCAGATATAAAATTTGACAGAAATCCAATGTACCGTTACCGAGAAAGCCAAAAATCAAACAAACCGTTATATGAAAGTTACCGTTAATAGACTTTTCCCGTAAACTTTATTCATATCAAATGATAGCTAGTACCAACAAGAAAGTTACCAAATCGTTGTACCTGTTTTCGAGAAAAATAAGATTTTCCTTCACGGGCAGGTATGGCAGGTACCGTTATTTTTGGGCCTAAAAATAAAATTTCAATAAGTTGCACTTTAACAATGATCGTAGATAAGTTGCACCGGATCGTGATTACTCCGATTATTTATTAATATATGGTGGCATTTCATAAGAGGTAAGGTTTGGTGAAAATACGATATATGAAGTTCACGCTGTATTAATAGATCAGCTGCTTGGCCCAATTAAAGGATTTGGGTGGGGTCCAGTTTGGGTGTATGCAAAGTTTTTATTCGAAAATTTATAATTTCTTCTGGTGATGCACGCGATTTAAGCTTCCAAGCGCTCGGCGGTATTCTAACAATCTTTGGTTTTCTGGCCATATGGCATAGTGCTGAGTTCATGACATATGGCAGCCCTGCTGGTAATTAGCTAAGAAAAAACCGGTTTTTAATATCATCTGAATTTCTTCTAATCTTAGAAAAAGTTTCGGCTCGTAATAGGTATAAATACAGTATTCATCTCAAACAAAATATGTCATATGGGGCATAAGTGCAAAATTGAATTTCGGAATTATGTCCCACTTTTATGGGAAATAAGTAAAAAAAAAAAGAATTTTCGACTTATATCCCACCAAAATGGAATTTTGGATTTATGTCCCGCGGACATAGTTCCTGGCACCGACATTATATTACACATACAGTGACAATTATTTTTAAAATAAATATTTATGAATACAAAAAAAAATTTACTATGAATACTTTGATAGTTTTGTTTCATTATATTTTTGTATTACAATATACGTAATTTTTTTTTATTTTATTTTCATCAAGAAATATTTTGTTTCCAACAGAATAAAATCTTCAAATGGACAAAAACTTGTTAGCTTTCTTTTTATCCGGTGGAAATCTTCAAATGACACCAAGTAGTGTGATACTCTTACGGCAACAAAGCCACTGCTAAATCAAGACTCATTTCTAATCTAAAGTCGAAGAAGGTGGTTTTTTGAAGGACTAAGATTTTCGATTATTTATTAATTATAAATTTTAGTCCGCAGACTAACTTTCATTCTATGTTTATGGTCTATATTCTATAATCAACAGCAAACGGTACGCTGGACCGTATTCATTTGTCAAACATATTGGGAGCATCAATCATTTCCAAAAGTTTACATTTCGTATCGAAACAAACACAGCTTTAGTACTACTTTTTTCACTTCTTGCAGTAGTATACAATTTGTCAGCAAAGCGCCAGCAACAGTAATTTTAGGACTTTGGCTCTAAAAAAATGACGCCCGCTGTCGCTGTCAGTTTTACGCTTAGCATACATATAACACCCTTTTTCCCATGAGTAATACGGCGCATTCGTATAAGCACTAAATTGATTAATTCTTACTTTGCTTAACCTTGTGAATTATTCAGTTTATCCGGATGCTAAAGATTTTATACTTGATTTTGCAAAAACATACAAAAAAAATCTCAGAAAACTTAAATTAATATTAATTTATCAACACGTGATAAGAACAACAAAATAGTAATTAACATTGACACTCGGTACACTTTGTTAAATGAAAGTATAAAAGCAGCCGGGATGTTGTGTAGTGAACATAATTTCTATCAACACAGATGAACCTATTTCAATTAAAATAATATCATAATAACATGTGAGATTTTTGAATGAATAATGTTAGCCTAATAATAAAAAAATAAGAATTAAATTAGAAAAAAAATATTTAAATTGTTTACGAATTTTTTTCCAACGATGGAACGTCAAACCATTTAGTTTTATTAAATTTAGTGCCTTAGTGCGTTTAAGTTAAACAATAGCCATGTCTTTTGGCGAAAGCTATCCGCAGCAAAGCACAATTTACACACATTACAAATACAAGAACCTGCTTTCGATAAAAGTAAAAGCAAAAGACTGCTTTGGATAGATTTGTGACATTTATTCGAGTATCGAATCATATTGGGCCCTAGCGAGGCCCAACCGTTGGAGCGGAGAATTCTCCAAAATCATCCGAATTGGAGAATATTTGCTTCGAGGTAATCTTCCGACAGCTTTGCGGAACATTTCTCCGACAATTTGGAAAATGTTAGGCTCCGACGGTTACCTCGATAGGGCAGATTATGTTGTTTGGTAGTTCCGATGACTGATGAATCTCAAAGTCTTTGTTCGTAGAGTCCTTCTTTCTGTAATTGGACACGTGCACCCATTTATTAGATAAGTTGTTTCCATCCACTCGGAAAGATATCAGTAGAATATGGCAAAGATGGAAAAGCTTAAGTACTCAATTAAGTTGTGGAGTAAGCTTCTTCAATACAATGAGAGACTAATTGGAATTCTTTATTCCATTCTGTAATCTAATGATTTTTGCTTATATTCCTAGTCTGTTTGAACTAATTGCGGTTTTCCTCAGTGTGGTTGGCTTATGTTGCAAACTACACGGTTTGTTGCATTTTCGAGCGTTGTGCTGATATTTTGTATGAAACCAGCACCAGCCTTCTCTTTTCGCTGATCTGGATCTGTTTCTTGCGAATTGTTTTCCTCGGCTATTTGAACGGCCACGATAAATCTGATTGGTTGATATCTCAGCAAATTGCCTTGTCAAATCGCGTATAGCGTCTAAAATTGAGTTAGGTTCAGGATCTTTTGTATTCGTTGTTGAAGTAGCGTGGACGGCAAAAGGAAAAGGAGCCGGAGAAACTTCGACTATCTTATCTGCTAACTCCGAAAGCTGGTCGGAGGATAGATCAGATCTTGAAGTCAAGATAGCCTGGACGTGTTGTGGTAGTCGTCGTAACCATAGTTGACGCAAAAGATTGTCTTGCAAAACTGAAGGACCAGCAAGTGAACGAAGATGTCGAAGAAATTGTGACGGTTTACGGTCCCCCAATTCTTCGTCACTGATGAGCTGTCGGACACGATGCTCTTCTGATGCCGACAAACGTTCGATGAGCTTCTTTTTCAAAATGCTATATGCGTGCTGAAGTGGCATGGAAGTAATGATATCTTCTACTTCAGCGGCTACACGTGTATCTAGCTGTGAAACAACATAATGAAATTTGGTTACCTCATTTGAAATGTCTGAGATGATGAATTGTGACTCAGCTTGAGAAAACCATAAACTGGGCCGCTCTACCCAGAAGGGTGGCAATTTTACTGCAACTCGATGAATAGCTGGTTGGGATGGACGTCCTGTATTCTGATCTTGATTTTGATGGATTTGTTGCAAGAGACAAGCATTTTCTTCTCTTAATGCGGTTAGTTCAGCTTGTTCGACAGAATTCGTCATTTTACTTTTCTCCAGAAACTTCTGGCTACACTGAGATCCTGATTTTATCTTGAGTCGGGGTCACCAATTTAGGTAATTAGTAATACCTAATTTATTTATTCTAAAAGATGTTTCTTTATTGAAATCTTAACAAGAATTAATTTATGAAAAATATTAACTATGGAAACAAATATTACAATGAATATGATTTGGAATGATGAATAAAATTAAATACAAGCAAGTTATAATTAAACAAGTATTAATTGAAGGAATATTACATTATACATAAATAGCTATGTTGTGGCATCGCCACAAAGCCTATCTCTCTCGGCGCAGGGACATAAGACCCAATTTTGATTTTTGGGACTTATGTTATGTCCCACATTTTTATTTTTTTTATTTTTTATTTTATTTTTTAATGATTTTATAGTGACATTTGTATTTAGCAAATTAAAATAGTTTTAAATAACACTCTTACATATACTTTTAAAATTATTATAGGAACATTAACGTGTGGGGTGAAAAATGTTTGAAAGAAATATTTTACAAATTAAGCTGTAATAAAAATTAATAAAATACAAATATGATAATGAATATATAAAAGAAACTGTTAGAAAAGTTGATAGAAAAAACGTAATAATTTTAACATTGAATATTAGTGGACGTAGCTCAACACAATCTCGATTTGTGTATGATCCAATTCAAGCAGCCAAATTTTCACTTTTCGCAAGAATGATGGTAAGGAACGAATACAACGTAAAACGAAGGGAAACGTATTAAAAAGTTTGCAGGACATAATGGAGTAGACATTTTTTAAATGAGTGGTACGAAAAGGTGGGACAGGTACAAGACATTCAAGATTGCTTCGCATAATACGGTTATCAGAAATTGGACTTTGTAAATAGCCACCTCTAATAAAGAATATTTTTGAGGTCTTAAAATAGTATAGGTGTCTGACAGGTAAGATGTTTAATAATGTAAATAGCGCCATAGAAGATGTTAACTGGTTAGCGCCGCAAATCTTCCTAATAGCACATTTTTGTAATATGAGAAGAGGGTAGATTTTCGTTTGATAAGCTCCACCCCAACAGCTTATGCCGTATTGAATTTTCGAATAAATATACCAAAATAAGTAGTTTTTAAAGTAGAGTTATAAAAAAAATTTCTGAGGTAAAACAAACTGCGGACTGAAGAGCGTAAATATTGCTTTAAAGCTTCTATATGATTAGACCAGCTCATAGTTTGATCAAACAAGACATCGAGGTATTTGAATTCTATAACTTCATCTACTTTGAAGCAATAAGCACTGCATTTTTTTTCTGGATCATAAGTCAACAGATTACAATTACAAAAACAATTAGAGATTTTATACTGTAAACAGTTTTGTTCATGAAAAACAATGTGCATGTCAGGAATATCTCGCATTCTTAAGCTGAAATACATTACTTTAGTTTTGTTACTTATGTTAAGTTGTAGGCTAGACCAAGAAGGCTGTAATATTACCGGTGAATGGAAGGTTGAACAATAAATGTATATATATTAGAAACAAAATGGGACCTAGGAAGTACCCTTGGGGAACACCAATGTTCGAAACACTGATGTCGCTCATTTTGTCCTCAACTTTAACTTTTTGTGTTCTATCCTTAAGATAGGACTCGAACCAATTGGAAATGATACCTCGAAAACCAGCGGAATGTATTTTGTATAGGAGAACGGCATTATCAACAGTATCAAACGCTTTACTTATATCAACAAACAGACCAGCAAAATACATTTTATCATCAAGACCCTTGTTTATGAGGGAGCAGAAGTCAAGGAGCGCATCTTCGGTAAAAAGTCCTTCTCTAAAGCCGAATTGTGATGAGCTGAAGAATTTACTTCTGTTTAAGTAACGCAACATTCTATTTTTAACAGCTTTTTCAAAGATTTTTGAAATCGAGGACAATAAAGAGATAGGTCTATAGTTGTTAGCCTTCTTTTTACAACCCTTTTTATAAACAGGTACCACAACAGCACATTTTAATTCTGAAGGGAAAACACCAGAACAACTTAAGTTGAACAAATTTGCTAGGATATCAGAAACATTATAAGCAATCATTTTTAAAACATAATTAGAAATCATCCCCACACGCATGAGATTTGTTAAGGGAGTTTATCAGATTATTAACCTCTGACCCAGAAATGGGTTCAAAGTAGAAACTTCCTTGGCAAGTATCTTCAAAAAGTCCAATATCACAGCATTGTTTACAAAAAACACTCGTTTCAGATAAACTGAACCAAAAAAGTTATTAAAAATATTAGCAACATCAATAGGATTATTAAACTGAGCTCCATCACTTTTCAAGACTACAATGCTGGACTTATAAGATTTATTCGGATTGATTATACAGGGTGCGCCAGAGAAACTTACTTATTTGAAAAAATTCCCGCGCGGTGATTTGCGTGGTTAGAAGGGCGAGAGGGGGCGCATCTGGAGGGGGAAGTTCCCAAGTTTGTTTCTCCCTCCAGTCAGTTGCCATCATGCTCTGAGAGCATGTCTTCGCAGTCGAGAGCTTCTTTTCTAACGGTCGCTCACTTGTTGCTACGCAACGTGCCTTCCGCGCTCGCTTTGAAATTCCTCCTCACAGACTCGTTCCTGGCCGTAATTCGATTCTGTCGTGGGTTAACTCATTTCGGGAGTGTGGAAGTGTCGCTAAGCCCAGAAATGGACTTCAACGGACCATCAGAACTCCGGAAAATATCGAAAGAGTGAGGCAGTCAGTTGTGCGTTCTCCCCGGCGTTCGGCTCGCAAACACGCAGCTGCTATGGGAATTTCTAACACCACTGTTCGACGAATTCTCCATGAAGACCTTCAATTTCATCCCTATAAATTGGCTGTTGTGCAAGAATTAACTGAACGCGATTTTGTTGCCCGCGACGCGATTGCCAACATACCGTTTGATATGCTGCAAAGAGTGGAGACGAATTTCAAAAATCGACTTCATCAGTGTATGCGCAATGGGGGTCGCCATTTATCCGATGTCATTTTCAAGACTGCATGAAAAAAAAATTGGGATATTGTATTCTCAAATAAAAAAAAAATTAAAACAATAATTGAAGTACTTTTGTTTTTATTGACCTTTCAAATAAGTAAGTTTCTCTGGCGCACCCTGTACTAGTAATAGCTTTCAACTCATTTTTAGGGCTACCTAAAGATTTATTTAATATATTTTGATAATATCTATCACGGCAGGATCTAATTTGAAGGTTAACTATTTTGCACATAGTTTTATAACTCTCTTTCAGGGCAGTATTGTAAGGATGCTTATAACATTTCATACGCAACTTATTTTTTGTTTTAATTTTTTTAATTATGTTTTGATTTATCCAAGGCTTCAGTTGTTGGTGTTAATATAAGTTTGTAAGGTTGCTAAGAATAAACTATACGCGTTCAAGGCATTATTTTCTAGAAGGACCGCTTCCCAATTAGCAAAACGGAGAGAATTATTCAAAAGATCAAAGTTGATCTTTTTAATAGAAGTTGGGTATTTGTTTTGTTTTGATTTCAAGATTTTCAGAGTACTATAGAATATCCCAGTCATGCACTAATCAGTTATGTGGGGATCAAAATTAATTCCGTAATAATCACTAAGGCATAAATATTTGAAACGACAGAAAACATGATCAAGGCAAGACTGAGATACAGGTGTTGTAGGTTCATTAATTAAGGAAGACAAACCATTTTCTACTGTCAAGGTAAGGTAAGAATCACAAATAGAATATTCGAAGTTAAGATGTCTATATTAAAATCTCCAAGGATAACGAGATTGCCTGACTTAAGATTATTTAAAAATGTCGCAAATTCCTCTAAAAATAATTCTACATTATGTGCATGCAGTCTATATAAACAAACGAAATTGAAAACTTTGTTACACATACTAAAGCAAAGCTGTAAAACGTCAGCGGACAATAAACTATGCCATACAATATTACATAATAATGACTCACGTACAAAAACTCCAACTCCACCTGGGGAATACGTTTCATTTGAATTTGTGTGGAAATTATACCCGGTAATTGAAAAATTACTTTCATATTGATAAATCCAAATTTCTGACACAAAGATTATATCAGGCAAATATGGAAGAGCAAATCGAAGTTTTGTCGGTGAGACATAAGTCCCAAAAACTAATTTAGGACTTATATCCCTCCTCGTTGGGACATAAGTCCCACAAAAAATATTTGGGACTTCTATCCCACTATTACTTTTTTTTGGTAGATAATTGTGTGAAGTTTTTTTTGTAATTAAGTTCACGGTGTACAAAACTTGGGCCAAGCAGGGGGATTGCCGGAGGGCAGCATGCCATACCTTACGCGCCGAGCTTTTTAACATGTATTGTTTATATTTGATATCTATTTTAATGGCCATATTTATGTCTTATAAAATTTGGGAGTTTTATCCCATTAACACCATGTCAAAACTATTAGTGGGACATAAGTCCCAAAACGCAAAATTGGGACTTATGTCTCTGCGGCACCTCTATCAACCTGATAGCACCTTTACAGCTGTAATCCAACAACGGATTTTCTTTTGATCTTATGCCTTTAGTCCTGTTTGGAGCAAAAGCTTTCATCCCATTACAAAAATATGCTCGTAACAATTTCATCGTTTGAATTTATTTCAGTATCGTTAAAGTACATATTGTATACCTAGAAAATAACAGGTTAATGATTCGAGTTAATGTTAGTTCCTTAACGCTCGGTCATTCATCATACTGCCCTAGGGCGTAATGTTGTCAATTTATTTGATGCATCATACCTACAATTTTCTTTCTAACGTCATATACCTACAAACATTTGTGAAGTCTTCATTCCACCTTTCATAAACTTGATACAAATTTAACGAATTGATATCAACAAACTACTGGATAAATTCCAATGAGGAAAGCTTTAGTGTTTTTATAACACAATATACATAAAAGGCTCATTGCATCCACCGAACAATATTTATCAATTTACTAGATTGGAAACGAACTTTCTGTCCACTATTTTGCTTCTTAATTGATACATCATTATGTGATATTCAATAATTTAATCTTCTCAACTAATTTGTTGTTGTTCTTTATCTGTCGGTTTAAAACGTAATCTTTCATTAAGAGAAACAACAAAACCAAGAGAACTTACATACATTATAATTCTAGAAATGCCTCCTCGTACATTCATCTGCCATTGAAAAAATCGCATTTGCCATGATCTTGAGATTGTAAGAAAATAGAAAAAAGATATAAAGTTCTGCTTCTACAATTCGTTTATTTATTCAAGATCATTATTATGACTGCTGTGCTCCAAATTGCAAGCCCACTGGTGGCAAAAAGTTTTCAGACATAATATGTCAATGTATTGCATTTACTTATTTATTTAAAACAAAACTTTCAGAAATGGGACTGTCAGATATGCGAATAAGCATTCCAAATCCTATTATTTGAGAGTGTGTAACTTGAGTGAAATCCGTTTTTCACGTTCTCTGTTTCGCATGTTCGTCGATGCGATGGTTTGTTGACGTTTTATTAGCCCTAGCGAATATGTTATGCATGTTGGATGTCATACGGATTATAAGCACATCTCTGATAAAACTTAACATTCGAATTACATAAGAAATACATTTATATGATTTTGTATTTCCGGTGACGACGGTGGCAACATTACTCCTGCTAAATAGTACGTTTGCCATAAATATGTTAGCAATAGTTATGTGAAATGAAATTTCCTAAATAATTTCTTTCGAATCGAAAACGTGCATTTTCGGTGCCCCAGAAGATAAGTTTAAGTTTGCTTATCGTTGTATTTTCTATAAAAAGTTATCTCCCTCGTGTTTGAAATTCAGGATTGCTTGAGGTTAGATTACACGCGCTTGGCAGTTAACAGTTAACTGCTGATGCATTGTCCGCACTTTGAAAGGGAATCTCCCTAATTCTTTCACAAAAATTTGGGTGGCACGTAATCTAATCGTTGTTACTTCAGGTTCTTCTGTACATGTACAAATTTTGTTTCTTATGCTTCTTAAATGTCAAATAAGAATTGGCATTAGCTGCCATTGGCAAAACTTATATCATCGTAATGACTTTTGCGACACCTTGTACTGGGGGTGTTGTTTTAGCTAGAATATTCGATGATTGTTGTCTATGGCTCAACAGTTAAGAATGTCACACTCTGTTGATAATTCTGTTCAGTAAAGTTTGGCAAATCATCATGGCGGAACAACGCTTCAAAATTGTGGAAATTTACTTTCAAAAAAATTAATCTGTTCGCGAAGTTCATAGAGCACTTCGTCCATTTTACGGACAACATAATCGGCCTAGTGAGCAAGCAATTCGTTCAGTTATTGATCGTTTTTGTCATACATGGAGCGAAGACAATCCTCAAGTCATTAACGAATCACCATTATATCCATTAAAATGTTTGGTACGGTTTACACGCTAGCGGCATCATCGGTCCTTATATATTTCGAAATGAGGAAGAAGCTGCGGTTACGGTGAGCGCTAACGAGCCATATTGACTGATTTTGGTTTCCTAAAAATAATCATCTAATCATCCACGCCATTTGGTTCCTACAAGACGATACAACTTGCCATACAGCGCCCTTAACCATAAATTTATTGCAAAATCAATTTGGTGACAGCAGACATGTTAACTGGATCCCACGTTCGTGCGTCCTAACGCCTGTGTACTACTTTTTATGGGTCTATATAGTCATTGGTTTATAGCAATATTCAAGCCACTATTCACACCATACGGCCAGTTAAGCATGATACCATCTACTTTAACAGTTTGCTAACACTAAAGCACTTTCCCAATATTTTCCTAATTTTAAACACTTTTTAATTAGGACCATACTAAACCTAATTTCTGAATAAACTACAGATGAACACCCCCAAAGTAGTACAAGGATTTAAGCGAACATAACTTTTTGACGTTTGCAAATGTCAAAGTGACATATGGATTTAGTACGATAGGTATCTACTAAAAAGATAAAGTAGCCATTTGATGATTTTAACTTTAGTAAAATGTTAAGACGATAATGCGATACTAAACTCGTTTAAAATCAGCTAAACCTAATAACGGGTGATTTTTTTGCTACTTGGTTTTTGACGTTTATATTTTTGACATATCACACATGACAAATTCCACGAACATTTGACATTTCGATTCAGTATTGTTTGCCATTTCATCATGAATAGACTTACGCCTGAACAACGTTTTCAAATTATTGAAATTTGTTATCAAAATTGGTGCTCTGTGAAAAATGTGTTTCGCAAGCTACGTCCCTTTTTTTTCCGCTCATTTTTGGCTTAATGGATACGTGAATAAGCAGAATTGCCGTATTTGGAGTGAAGAGCAGCCAGAGGCAATTCAGCAGCTACCAATGCATCCCGAAAAATGCACTGTTTGGTGCGGTTTATGGGCAGGCGGCATCATTGGACCGTACTTCTTCAAGGACGATGAAGGCCGCAGGGTTACGGTCAATGGAGAAAGGTACCGTTCGATGATAACAGATTTTTTTTTGCCGAAAATGCAAGAATTGAACTCGGTCGACATGTGGTTCCAACAGGACGGTGCCACATGCCACACTGCACGCGAAACCATGCATCAATTGAGAGGCGAATTTGGTGAGCAGTTGATCTCACGTTTTGGCGCAGTCAATTGGCCACCAAGATCATGTGATTTGACCCCGTTAGACTATATTTTGTGGGGCTATGTTAAGTCTATTGTCTATGGGGACAAGCCAAACACGATTGCTGCCTTGGAAGCCAACATTGAACGCGTCATTGGTGAGATTCCGGCCGAAATGTGTGAAAAAGTTTGCCAAAATTGGACCTTCAGAATGGACCACCTGAAGCGTAGCCGCGGGCAACATTTAAGTTAAATTATTTTTAAAAAGTAAATGGCAGAAATTGATTTATCGATCCAAATAAAAATTTCATTCACTTTTTACAAGTTTCTGTGTTTTTTTGAATTTTCAAGCTCTTAAAAAATCACCGTTTATCATACTTAAAATGATTTAACATATTAAAAAATCGACTTAAATTTTCCGCCATTATTTTTAAGCTTCAATTCAACCGAAAAAAGTTTTTTATCTTTTTTTTTTTTGATGTCATACTTTCTTCAGTCAGTGTAAACGTAAATTGAACGACACAACTGAAAATTATACCTATCAGCTGCAATAGATATACTTCCGATACTATCACCGCAAAAACGGACAAGTTTTGTTTCACAACTGTTTATCCGTTTGTCCGTCTATTCGTCTATTCGTCATCATCCGCACACGACATATTCGAATAATGAGGAAGTTTTAAGTTCGGTACAACATACCTACTCGTTGTCGTTGTTGTTGTTGTTGTTGTTGTCTGTCTTGCAGTCAGTCAGACACACTTTCAAATTTCACACACATTCATTCAAATATGCTAAGCTAACCCCCTACACTGAATTTGACTCTAGCATGACCGCATGAATAGATGTCACTTAAGTATGCCCATTAGAAATGAATCCCATTCGGCTAAATACTTTCAAGTGAGATAGGCACGCGATTCAATTGTCACACTTGTTGTGGCTGAAAATCTACAACTTGCAACCGCTCGAAAATATTTAACAGTATAACCCTGCAAATACTGCTACACAACTATAGCATTTCTGCAGTTTAACCATAAATTTTAAATATTCAACTACCGCTAACAAAAGACTGTTTGCAGTGTTGTTTAAAATATTTAAAACAGATAATAATATGTAGTTACCTGAACAAAAAGTTAATATTCATTATTTTTTTAGTCACTCGAGTAATTCGGATGAATACTTTTGCCATTGAAAAGAATTAAACATTAAACTTACTACGGGCACGGTTAACTATTTAAAAAGAGGAAATACATAAAGTGATTAAAATTTATTATATTTCTTAGTATAGGTACACAGCTCAACGGGCTTAATTTTACTACGAAAAAGACTCCATTACGAAAAGTCTTGTAATTTGTGATAAGAAAAAGTATTTTAATAGATTTGTTGCAACTTAATATTAGTGGATCAATATTTAAAAGTGTTCTTTTTACTGAAAAAATGCTGTTGATTTTGTAAAAAAAAAGTGCCTTATTTTTATGTACATACATACCTATGTATTTAAAAAACAAAATTGAGAAAATTTTTAAGTGTATTTGAAAAATATCCACAACGTAAAGTGATGAATGAAATAATTATGTATGAAAAGAGATGATTTTAATTTCATAATGTTGAGGAAATACATCAACTCACCAGCAGTATCAATTGGATTAGGATTTGCGTTACTCAATTGGTAAGTTTTTTTAAAGAATGAAAATAATTACCATTTGACATATAACTTGAAAATCTAGCTCTCCAAAAGTGAATTTTAAAAAAAATATCTACATATACATATGTAAATGTGTCACCATTATTTAAGTAAAGGACATTTAATTATCCTTTATTATTCTGCATGCAGCCAGATATAATGTACATAAATTATGTCGAACCTTGATTGAAAGTTCGAGCTAAGATTGCTATTTTAAAAATTCAACAATGCAAACAAAACATATTGGCGCATAATTTTAAAATATTTAGTACAATGTTAGAGCAGTTTTAGTACTATGTATATATTAAACTAAAAATAGGATTTTGCTAATTTTAAACATGTTTATCATAGAATTCTCTTTTAACATTTTACTAAAGTTAAGATCGCCAGGAGGCTATTTTATAGCATTATACTAAATCCATATGACATTTTGACATTTACAAATGTAGAGTTTTAGGCGCGTTCAGCTTGTGTTTGTCAAGAAAATAGGTTTAGTATGATGCTAGTTAAAAAGTGTGAAGTGTTTTAGTATATAAGCAAACTGAAGTTGTATCATTTTTTTTTATATAACTTTGCACGCGCTCAAGGGACTATGAATACCCTTTATATGTTTTTTCTTAACACAGCGCGGGCATCCGGTGGAAGAAGAGAAAGAAGGATAGGAAAGGTGTGTGGCGCGATGTTCTGAGACTAGAGCTGGTTGTTGTCTCAGATTTATCTCCAGGGATGGCGGCTGAACTAATACGGAGAGAATTACCGTGTCTTATTTATTTATGTCCCTTATAATTCGCATTATTTTATTTATTTCGTTGTTATATTTTATGGGTATGCTAGTTTACTCAATCACATGTTGTTAGTGTTATGCCTAAACAGCATGTAATGAGCAAAGCAGCAACTTATTTTATGACAATTTTGAGAATTGGTTTTTAATGGAATATAAGAAGACATAGACAACGGCAGGAATCGAATCTGCAACCACGAGGTTGACAGGAGAGCACACAACTATCGCTCCACGGCCATCATGCTTAAATCTTCAGACCAGGCTGTGTAAAATTGTAAACCACTTTGTTTTATATTTGTAAAAATCTTCTTTTGATATAGAAGCGATATAAAGGTACTATACAATAGCAAGTTATGAACTCGTATGAAACATCGATTTCGAGATTTTGATCAAACTTGGCATTACGAAGTTAGCGAAGGCGAAAAAGTTCCGTCTGTCCTAGTCTACAGCCTAAACGGTTGGATAGATTTGCTTTAAACTTGGTACAAATTGTTTTTTCGGTAATAATATGCCAACACAATTTTTGCAATTTTGCAATTTCTTAAGACGAAAAATAACTGTACCTGCCATATAACTAAAAGGGTTTTGACTACCCTTAAAATGATCAAGCACAGTGCAAGGGTTAGGAATATAGCGAGGATGTAAGAGGAGATACCGATGCATTGGTTTTGAATTTCTGAATATTAAAATGGGTGTGGAAAATAGAGGAGCAGGTTTCATTAATGCAGGGAAAAGGTAACTTTTTGTATTTTTTTTTGTTGGACAAAATGGTTATTTTTGGTACCTATATTTTTTTGGTATTTAATTTTCTGAAAACACTTCATTGAATTTTTTTTTATGCAGGCGTTTTTTAAACACTAATGTAAACCAAATTTTTTCAAAAACATTTTTTTTAATTAAAAAAATATTTTTTTTATTCAATACTCTATAGATTATTTCGAAACTTTGTATTTGGTACTTTGTTGACATTATCTTGAATAGTTAAAAAAAAACTATTTTCCTAAAATAAAAACCAACGGTACATCCAATACAAATGCTAAAAAAACGATAAGAAAATAAAATGCACGACTGGATCACACGAACTTGCTCTTAAATTCGATCACATCGCATGCAAAAGATTTCTATTAAAAATTTAAATATATTTGTAAAGTCGTTTTTTGCTTAATTTTTTATATATACAAAATTTCTAAAAAATGATATGAGAATCTTAAATGTTAAATAATATAAGCTTAAAAACAAAGGATTAAATCGGCTTAATCTAAGAAAAAATAATTCAAAATTCTGAAACTAAATCCAGCTCAAAAAAAGTACGCCAATTTATTTCTTGGATAAATTTGAATTTGCGAGAAAAAAATTTTGAAAAACTGTGGAGCGGTTTTTGAGAAAAAAAGTTTTGTAAAAACTTTTTGAAATAATTTTTCAAAAAAAAATTCAAAAACGCCAATTCATAGGTATTCAGCAAATACATATAAATATAATTTCTGAAAAAAAAAATCTTAAATTGCTTTTAAAAATACAAAAAAATATTAATTAAAAATATTGGTACGCAGTATAAATTGGGCAACCTAAACCTACATATGTGTGAAGACTCGTTTAATCCATTTACGAGATAGTCGAAAGCAAAAAAAAAAAACGGTCCCATGGAAAGTACCGTTTATAGAAATATTTTTAATTCGACCATATGATCGGTCGTACCTAAAAATCTGCACTGATTTTTTTTAATCAAAATCGTTATGGCAGGTACCTTCAATTTCCCTTCTGTACAATACCTAAGAAACTCTATATACCAAGTTTGAAGCAATTCGGCCTACCCGTTTGGGCTGTAGGTGTCTATCCATACATACAGACAGACTGACAGACTGACAAACTGACAGACTGACAAACTGACAGACTGGCCGACTGACAGACATACGAACAGAATTTTTAGACCACCTTTTTTCGTCTTCGCTATCATCGTAATGTCATGTTTGATTGTTATATCAAAACTTTTTTTTTCGACCAATGCATAACTTACCTTACCTACAATCGCAAGTAAAAATGTATTTCTCAAAAACCGCTCCAAGAGTTTTGACAAATAAAATGCAAGACTGGATCGCACTTACTTGCTCATATGTTCGATCACATTATATGTAAAAGAATCTTAATAGAAACGGCTAAATGTATTTTGAAAGTCGTATTTCACTTAATTTTTTATATACAAAAAGTCTTAAATTTTTTCTGAAAAAATGGTATAAACATTTTAAATATTTAATAAAAGAAATTTAAAAATATTTCGAAATATTGAATTTTCAAAAAAAAAAAAATATTTTTTTTAATCCAAAAAAAAACAATTTTTCGAAAATTTTGAAATGAAGTATTATTTAGAATTCGATAGACATCCTGCATAAAAATTTTTATCGAAATCAGTTCAGCCTTTTATGAGAAAGTCGAAAATCAAAAAAATGGTTGTATGGCAGGTACCATTAATAACAAAATATTTTTAAAAGAATTTTGGCCAAAATTTAGACCATGCCCAAAGTAGCACATTTTTATTAAAATCGTTAGAGCCGTTTTCGAGATAATTAAGATGGTAGAAAAAATTGTATGGCAAGTACCGTTATTTTTGGGGCTAAAACAACGATTCAAAAATCTATTTTGGACAATCACCTAAAACGCTTAAATACAAGTTTGAAGAAAATCGCTTCAGCCATTTAGGCTGTAGAGAGTTGTACAGAAAGACAGACAACAGACAGACCGACGGAATTGCGGGACCCACTTTTTTGGTGTTCTATATCATCGTAATGTCAACTTTGATTAAAAACTCGAGCGATTTTTTTTCCAAATGCAAACCTTGCCCTATAGTACCTATATCGCAAGTAAAAATGTGTGTTCTGAAATTAGTGCAGTCCACTTTTAGTCATATACCCACTTTTCACATTTTCGACTTTCCCACTTCTTGATAAACTGATTAAAATTATTTTTGATTATGCAAATGCTTTTTTTTTCTGGAAATCCATTCAAAATTTTATAAATAAAAAAAAACATTTCTTTTTATAACCGCTCCAACGATTTTTGAATTATTTTTTGATAGGTAGGTATATGTATATATATTTATCCAACAATTCAAATGGCGTCTGTCTTTTTCCCGCAAAATTTAACAACTAAGTAATCTATTATGTGTATCATCTACTTATTTCCACCTAATTATATTTCATTTTTACGAATTTTTGTGTACGTCACCGAATACCTACATTATATCCATGAATATAATGTATACTTATAGCACTTTGTTATAAAGTAAAGTAATGTGAGCTACCTACCCACATATATCCTTCACTTTCATTATTATATGTACATATTTACATACCTAGGTTCAATCTAGGTATGTAGGTACATATTACTCTCCTAATTTACATAAATAAAATCCATAATCTAGATTTAAATATACATTTGTAGGTAGGTGTCTATGTAACTATTCCTTGAATCATCCACTCGACAGTTCATTACACTAAAAAGCAAGGTAATATTACCTACATCGGCTTTAAAAGAGTACCTACCTACTAACAGCGTCAATGTTTAACTACATTAACTACTACATTGTTAGCTACAAGAGTAAGTTCGTACGAGCCAGTCGTGCATTTTATTTTACTGACAATATAGGTACTTTAGAACAAATTGTGCATTTTGAAAAAAAATCAAACTCGAGATTTTGATCAAACTTGACATTAATATGATAGAGAACAACAAAAAAGTGGAACATGCACCGGCTGTATGTCTGTAGGTCGGTCAACAGCCTAAATGGCTGAAGTGATTTTGTTCAAACTTGGCACTTAAATTAAAAAAGGTGAGTCTATCAAATAGACCTTTGAATTGTCTTTTTAGTCCCAAAAATAACGCTGTTTTTCGTACAGTTTATTCTTCCATCCCAATAAGCTCGAAAACGGCTACAACGATTTTGATAAAAAATATGTGGACTACATTAGGTATCTACAGGTGTCTACATTTGGTCCAATTTTTTTTTACATATTTCGTTATTAACATCCAAACAGCCATCTTCTTTATTTTCGACTATCTCATAAACGGCTGAAAGGATTACGTCCTTAAAAATTCTAAATAATTCTACATTCCAATATTTTCGAATAATATTTTTTGGGATTTCTTTGAAAAAAAATATGTTTTTTTTTTTGAAAATTCAATGTTTGGAAAACGGATGAACGATTTGTTTTTTTTTTCGAAATATATGTTTTTAAGTATATATTATTAAATACTTAAAATTGCCAAACCAAATTTTGTAGAAAAAAAAATTAATAAATTTTGTATATATGCCAAAAATAATTAAAAAACGACTTTAAAATATATTTAGCCAATTCTACTAAGAATCTTGTGTTTAGCGCCAGTACTTAGGTAAAAATATTTATGCTTTTTGCAATCAAAAATTGTAAAAAGCATCACCACTCTAATAATAAATAAGCTTGTTGAATTCTTTATATAGGTAAGTGAAATGTTTGTGTGAGTTTTGGGCTTGGAACACCCAAGGCGTTATTTTAAATAATTAAAAAAGGCGCAAGATTTTAACCAGGCTAATGTTAAGATGTTAACATGAGTATCATATCAATTAATGAAGAATTTGATAATACATATTTAAGTAGGTACTTTACTAAAATATACTTAATTTTAAATATTGTTAAGTTATTGACCAATTGGTTGAATTATTATAGGTGTTCGAGATTTAAATATATCTCTTTCGGCTGTTTTGGTCGTAATGTTTTTTTAATGAAACAATTTCATTTACTTTCCCGACGTTTCGACGGTGGTTGCCGTCTTCTTCAGGGGATCTTTTATTAACAAAAATAAAATGAACATATTATACACATAAGAACATTTAGTGTACAATTTTGGCAAACTTACATTTAGTACGTATTACAGATAAACGTAAATAATACAATGAGAGACAAATATAAAGCAATGTTTAAAAAAAAAATGTATGATATAAAAAAAACACTTCGATTGAAGCTTAGTCGGCTTTAAATTGTCACGAATTCTGCTTAGTCACCAAAGAACAGTAAACCGATGAAAGATTCATCGCGTTAATGATAGGCTCTCTTTCAATTGGTATCAGAAAGACACAGCATCTGGAAGACTTGTCAACTTTAGATCCAATCAAGCAAAGCATATTCCTATTAATACAGCCTCCAATCTAGTTCAAAAAGTCTTTGCGTTGAGTGACCGGGAATTTCACTCCGCAAATGAGAAAATAGTCACACAAATTCTCCTAGATAATGGCTATCCAATGGAAATCATACGGAGCTTGATACTTCGCCAAAACCACAAAGCTCCTGTTGATAATGGGCAAAAAGAGAGAGGTATTTATAAGAGTATAGTTTATGTTCCCAAACTGTCAGAAAACTTTAAAGAGACGGTAAAAAATAGCACTAATGACGTCAGTTTAGCATATAAATCCAATAGGACGCTGGCACCTCTTTTCACCAACTTGAAAACAAAAACGGAAAAGGATAAGTGCACAGACGTAGTCTATAAAATTAACTGTCTTGGCAATGCGGAAGAAAATTGCAATCTTTCCTATATCGGTACAACGAAACAACTTCTTCGTCAACGAATTTCCAATCACAAATCCGACATTAATTTAAAAAACACTGGGAAGACAGCATTGGCCTTACACTCCATTGAGCGTGGACACAAACCAGATTTTGACAGAGTGGAAATCCTGGATAGGGAGAAACATGTCTCCAAGCGGTATACTCTAGAAACGCTTCATATTATTAACAACAAAAACTATATGAATCGTAAACAAGACAGCCAGAACATTTCATCGGTTTACTGCTCTTTGGTGACTAAGCAGAATCCGTAACAATTTAAAGCCGACTAAGCTTCAATCGAAGGGTTTTTTTTTATATCATACATTTTTTTTTAAACATTGCTTTATATTTGTCTCTCATTGTATTTTTTACGTTTATCTGTAAATACGTACTAATTGTAAGTTTGCCAAAATTTTACACTAAATTTTCTTATGTGTATAATATATTCATTTTATTTTTGTTAATAAAAGATCCCCTGAAGAAGATGGCAACCACCGTCGAAACGTCGGGAAACTAAATTAAATTGTTTCATTAAAAAAACATTACGACCAAAACAGCCGAAAGAGATATATTTAAATCTCGAACACCTATAATAATTTTAAATAGTTTGAATCTTACTAAACTAATTTTCTTGATAAAATGTATCTGAACACCGCTGAAATAGTGCAAGAAAACTAAGCCAACATAAATTTTTTGCCTTTGTAAATGTTGAACTGTCATAACTGTTTAAAATAGTTTTATGGTGATTGTAACTTAGGTAAAATGTTAAAAGATAATTCGCTGAATAACTTGATTTTGAAGTTCTGAATATCATAATGGGAGGGAACAATTGATGATGAATAAATAGCACAATCAACTGGGCCAAGTAAAGATTTCAAATCTCACTCCTTCAGGAAATGTCACGCAATAAAGCCATTCTTTTTTTACATTACGAAATATTTCCGCATAATTATTACTATTTTCGAGTTAATTTTGACTGTTTCAATGAATTGCATTAAGGAGTTTCGGCACATGAGTAATAGCCGCCTGTAATTTACTTGTGAAGAATAATCCCTGATATACTAGTTCAAAAGATAGCACTAAATTCAAAATGAAAGCTCAGTATTTACACTTGAACTTTTCAATTGAAAAAATTGAATTGCAGCTTATACCTGTATAGTTTATACTTTCTATTGCGATTTACTACATACCTACATGCCTAGGCATGAATGGATTTGCGTAACGGAATCGTTTTACTTAGCGTAACGCCTTAATTCGGGCGAAAACGTCACTCATTTTGATTGTAAATGGCGTTTCAATTGCTATATTAGTTTGTATAATGCGGTCACTAAAGGTAGGCACAAACGACGAACATGCTAGGCGATCATGCTCGGTTGATTTAGCCCATACACTGCGAACACATTTGCCGAACATTCATTAAGTGCTGATTCTTTAAAGAATTAAATTGTGCGATTTGCCGTGATATATATTAACCACCCTTATTTTTGTAGTTTTCACTTTTTGAATCCCATATAAATTCCTCGCTTTGCTCGCGAACATTGCCATACACGACGAACAATGAAGTCATCAAACACGAGAACATCGAAATGTTTCGCCAACAGCAAGCGTTTCGCGAACCAGCCCATACACGAGAAAAATACAGCGAGCGCGAACATGCTCAGCGAGCATGTTCGTCGTTTGTACCCACCTTAAAGGGACCGCATTTACGGTCAAAATATTATAAAAAAAACGGGATAGTATTAGATAGAATGTACCGATGCCCATTGGTTTTGAACGTCTAAATAACGCAATGGAAAGGAAGATTAATTGTCTGGGGTAAAGCATTATTACAGTGTAGATGTTAAATAACTTTAAGAGGACATTTCAACTATTTTTATTAAGACGAGAAAAGACAGATTCTAAAAAGTTCTATGTTCAAATGTGCGCCTAATAGAAAGTGGAATATTATTCCACAGGGATATAGAATGAACAAAGAACTGTCTGGAAAAAACTAAGCAGATGCATACATAAGGACAGTAGTTGGAGGTATTGTTTAACATGTCGATTGCATGACTGATACATTTTTATATAATTGCTCCGGATTCTTGGTTAGGATTAGCTTGACCAGAAGGACCAATGTTCGGAATTTAAGAAATACTTCAAGCGCATATGCAAGTATATGACAAGCATAAGCTGAGACGTGGTCATACCTTCATAGGTTACTGACAAATCTTGATGCAACATTGAAGGCGACTTTAAAAGTTTCCGTGACTCATCACCCGAATTAGCAAATATTGCACACCCATACGATATAATTACCATTATAAGGCCCGTTTGCCGGTACGAATCATAAATATTTATGTTCAACTTAAAACGCTTATGGACTGTTTATGACGTAAACGGTCACATAAGTGCTTAAGTAGAACTAAAACGCTTAATTTGTGTATCAGGAAATAGATCAAGTAACATTTTTGAAATTTTGAGTTATGAGCGCTTAAAGTTTTACGTTTATAACTTTTATAAAAAATAAAAAAAGAAAAAAAGGTTTAGTATATCAACCAATTTTATTTAAAATCATTTGAAGTATCTGCTGTTTTACAAAAAATTCAGCACTTTGGCCCTTTATGCAAAAATGAGTGTAATTTATTTGTATTTCTAACAGGGGGTCAAGTTAAAGGGTTTTAGTCTTCCTTTTTTTAACAATAAAGTATGTTCAGTACATGAGTAGCAAGCAAATTTTTGAAAAACCACAAAACGGAACGATAAACTTAATAACAAAAATACTGTTTGGTATTTTGAGCATTGGAAACGTTAACTTAGTTAACTATTAATATGTTAATATGACGGTTAGTTTATTTTCGTGTTATTTCAAAAGCTAAGCATATGAAAAGACTTTTTTTTGTTTTTTCTAATTTTGCACAAGCTCAAGGGATTATGAATACCCTTTCTATGTTTTTAACACAGCGCGGGCATCCTGTGACAGAAGAGAATGAAGGATAGGAAAGATGTGTGGCGCGATATTCTGAGACTAGAGCTGGTTGTTGTGTCAGATTTATTTCCAGGGGTGGTCGCTGAACTAATGCGGAGAAAATTAACGTGTCTTATTTATTTATGTTCCTTTTAATTCACATTATTTTATTTATTTCCTTGTCATATTTTATGTATATACTAGTTTACTCAATCTCATGTTGGTGGTGTTATGCCTGAACAGCATGTAATGAGTAAACCAGCAACTCATTTTATGACAATTCTTAAAATTATGTTTTAATGGAATATAAGAAGACATAGACAACGGCAGGTATCGAACCTGCGAACACGAGGTTGACAATCGAGAACACAACTATCCCGGCACGGCCACTTAAAATCAAGAAGAAACCACCACTTAACCCCGTTAGAAAAGAGCAACGCCTCAATTTTTGTCCGACACAAGTGACCTGGACTTCGGAGTGGCATCACGCGATGTCTTCACTGACGAAAAAAAATTTAATTTGGAAGGCCACGATGGCTATAGCTACTATTTTCATGACCTCCGCAAGAAAGCTCATTATTTGGACCAGCTGCATAGCAGAGTTGGAGGTGTGATGGTGTGGGCGGCAATTTCCTATTATGGCACTTGCAAACTTCAATTTTTGTTCACTAAAATGAATGCATTGACTGACAGTGTTATAAACGGTGATTTTTTAAGAGCTTGGTTTTTGAAAATTCAAAAAAACACAGAAACTTGTAAAAAGTGAATAAAATTTTTATTTGGATCGATAAATCAATTTCTGCCATTTACTTTTTAAAAATAATTTCACTTAAATATTGCCCGCGGCTACGCTTCAGGTGGTCCATTCTGAAGGTCCAATTTTGGCAAACTTTTTCACACTTTTCGGCCGGAATCTCACCAATGACGCGTTCAATGTTGGCTTCCAAGGCAGCAATCGTGTCTGGCTTGTCCCCATAGACAATAGACTTAACATAGCCCCACAAAAAATAGTCTAACGGGGTCAAATCACATGATCTTGGTGGCCAATTGACTGCGCCAAAACGTGAGATCAACTGCTCACCAAATTCGCCTCTCAATTGATGCATGGTTTCGCGTGCAGTGTGGCATGTGGCACCGTCCTGTTGGAACCACATGTCGACCGAGTTCAATTCTTGCATTTTCGGCAAAAAAAATCTGTTATCATCGAACGGTACCTTTCTCCATTGACCGTAACCCTGCGGCCTTCATCGTCCTTGAAGAAGTACGGCCCAATGATGCCGCCTGCCCATAAACCGCACCAACCAAGTAGCAAAAAAATCACCCGTTATTAAAACGGGCCTTTCGATACGTTCATACCCTTTTTGGGCCTTTGCCGTGGACTTATCAACATGATAACGTGCCAAAACATACAGACCGGGTAGTTAAAACGTATATCTAAGCCATCGAATTACCTTGGAGCTCGATTTCGCTAAATTATTTGGCCACTTTGTATGCATCCCTTCCAAACCGGATGTGTGAAGTTCTGGAACAGAAAGGTGGCTGAACACACTATTAAAAAAATTGTTGTTTAATCAAAAATACATTTAATACGTTAAATTTAAGTAACGCTTGAAATAAAAAGAATCAAGATTCTCTAAAATGACCCCGCATTATCACGGTTTTTAGTAAATATTTTTTTTAAACTTTTCTTATAACTTTAAATAACAACAATTATGAACTTTGATTTAAAAAAAAATTAAGTCTATATACTCTGTTCAATTTATATTTTCAGTACAGGGAAGATGATACTTTGCCTTTCATTCTAACTGATAGAGATGCCAATAAGTTCGTACTGTCTTAAAACTCTTACAGAGTTGCAGTAATAAGCATACTAAATTACCACAAACGAAGCAGCGGTAACTCTGATTTAATGCTTGGTTTTGAAGAAATGAATGTCAGAAAACAGAACTAAGAGGTATCCTATTCATGAATCAAGGAAAACAAGATTACGACACTTCTTTGTTTTCTTATTTTATTGACTGCACCAGAGATCAAAAATCTTCAAATTGTTGTTGTTTGTGGACTAATAGATTTTGACCTCTGGTGACGTCAATAAAAGAAATTAAAAAAAAGAAGTGTCGTAATATTGTTTTCTTTGTTTCATGTATCCTAAGTGGCGAGGAGTGTATGTATAAGCCAACAATTGTAAACGCCTAGAGTTCTCAAAAGTGAATCGTATCAAATGGCTACAATTGAAGTTTTAGCTGTAGTCCAAAAAAGAGTTTAAGTTGCATGGTATAAAGAATAACGGTATGATATTCCGCATTTCATTATCCTATTTCTCTCGCATACATTTTCACTGAGTGATCCCACTCTTGTTTTTGTTTCTGAACTTGTTTTGTATGCATTTTGTCACAAAATGACGTATGGCAACGCTGAATATCATACAACGTATTCCTTCAGTCGATCTCGTACTGTGGAAGTGTTAAGACGTTTTCGGCTTCCCAGTTTCTCCAATTAAAATTCGTGTGTGAGCTTAAGTTCTAAATTAAATCAAGATTTCATAAGTGGTGCAGTAGCACAGAGGTAGAGTGGCCGACCGAGAATCCGAGGGTCGCCAGTTCGATTCCCAGCCGGGCATCAGAACTTTATCAGCTTTTTTTCACAACCGTGAAGTCGTTAACTTTATTGGTTGGGAAAACGAACAAAGGAGGAGGAGTTTAAGCACCGGGGCATCGAAAGGTGTCCTAGGGCCAATGAGGCCAGCGATGGCATCAGCTGAGGGAACATCGAAAGATGTTCCAACTACAAGCAGTGATTCTGCAGCAACAACATCAACAGCAATAACAACAACGGCAACATCATCCGATGCTAATCAAAAGCGCAGAAAGAGGATCAAGTGCGCACCAAATTTGGTAAAAATGAGATCCACGGCCACCTCAGCAAAGCTGCCAGCTGGGGTGCATACGTCCGATATAGACGAGACGTCAGAGGCAGCAAGACAAACCGAGCTAGACACTTCACCCGAAGAGGGTAAAGCATATATGTCTGAAGAAGGAGAAGGGCACTTCACGACGGGCGATAGTACTGCCTTCGTGAACCTCTCCACATCAGAGGCGTCAGCTGAGGAGGACGAGGAACAGAGAATGGTCGCCCAAATTGAAGCTTTGGAGGCAGAAATCGAAAAGATAAAAAGCAAAGTTAAGGCCAGCCAAGAAGCGCGCCGAGCGAGGCAACTAAAAGAACTCGAAGAAAAAGAACAACAACAGAAAAAAGAACAATTACAAAAACAACAGCCACAGCAGCAGCCAAAACAACAACGGCAAAAACAACAACAACAGCAACAGCAGCAGACACAAGTCCAGAAACAACCGCAAGAAAAACAGCAGCAGCAGATTCAAAAGCAGCAGAATCAGCAGCCGCAGAAAAGTCAGTCTCAGCAGCAGCAGCCACAGCCGCCGATTATGAAAAAAGAAAAGGTGCCACCCATTAATACTTATAAAATGGAGTTACAGGATACCATAAATCTATGTAAGTTGACCATAGGTCAAAATTTTACTATTAAAAGATTAAATAACGATAGGCATGCTATCCAGTGCTTCACACTGGAACAGCACAAAAAAATTAAAGAGTTGCTAAAAGAAACTACTACCGAATTCTTTAGTTTCACCCCTAAAACCGAAAAATTTCAAACGGCCCTTTTGAAGGGCATAGATTCCTACACGGAACCACAGGTGCTCTTAAATGAACTCCGCCAAAAAGCGAATGACGATCTCGACTTTATCGGGGTCAAGCCGTTCGCTACAGTTAGAGCTAGGCGGGTGAAGCGGAGTCTTCCCTTCTTCCTTGTTCAACTTTCACCCAGCAGCAAACTGGATAGTTTGAGGAGTATATCCGTCCTCAACTGCCAGGTTGTAACTTGGGACAAATTAAAAAGGCGCGGCGACATGCTTCAATGCATGCGCTGCCAAATGTTCGGCCACGCCGCAGCAAACTGCGAAATGCAGTCACGCTGCGTTAAGTGTGGAGAGAACCACAATGCAGATGAATGCAAGTTAGGAAAGGAACGGGTCGAAGATAGGACCCAGCTTAAATGTGTACTCTGCCGAGGCGCCGGACACCCCGCTAATTATCGGGGATGCCCGACGTTTCAGCTTATAAAAAACAATAAAGCAGCAAAGCAAACAGTGGTAGAAAAGCGTCCAACAGTGCGCCCTCCTACAACAACGCCCGTCAACCCCCAAATTTCTTACGCCCAAATGGCGTCAGGAAGGGGAAGCACGGTACAACCTACACCAAAGGTCGCCCAACAGGCCCCCGTGCCTAAGGCGCCGGCGGCACAGGCGGATATTATGGGCGTTCTACTGGCCATCCAGGGCCAGTTGAACGGCCTACAAAACCAGATCAGGGAGCAGGCGACTAGGGTGGATTATCTCTACTCTGTTTTGCCGAGCTTAACGCAACTTAGAGGTTAAGGGCGCGCTGCCGGAGAGGCCCTTTAAGATCCTAGCTGTGAATGTAAATTCACTGATTAGGACCGAACGTAGAGCGAATTTATTCCAATTGCTTAAAGACATAAGTCCAGATGTGTTTATGGCTAGCGAAACTAAGCTTAACCAGAAACATAAATTGACTAACAACAATTACAATATCGTAAGGAGAGACCGACCCAACTCCACTCAAGGAGTTTCCAAGAAGCGGTGCATATCTGGATCTATTGCTGAAAGACGCAAGACTAACAATTACTGATACTGTGGGTCAACGACCAAGAAATTGTTTACGAACGATCGAGTACGACAGTGACCACTGCGGACTCGCCGCCGTAATACAACTTCCGAACCAGCTTATGGAGTTGGAGGAGTATGTGCCTGTGCATACTTACAATTACAGTAAGGTGCGCTGGCCACGCTTCTCCAACGCCTTATTGAGCAATTTACGGTCAAATGGTATATCCCCACCAAATGACAGGAACCTAACAAATACTGAAATCGACAGATACTTAGAACAAATTGACGAAACGATTCTACGAACAATGAACAGAACAATACCGAAATACAAAGAACGTAACGCAACTGACATGTACCGTAACGCGACAATTGACGCACTTCACAGACAAAAAAGTGGACTTCTAACAAGACTAAAACGCTTGTACAGACGGTTTACTGATACACGAGATCTGGAGATTAGGACACTGAAGTCGTCCATCAAAAACATCACCCAATTGTTCAAAGAAAATTATAGGTTGGCTATTAATTTGTTCTGGGACAATAAAATTCGTGCCGTTAACTCTAGCGACCCAAGTATGTTCCCAAAAATTAATAAGATTTTTAGAAGAAAGGATCAAAACGATCTTCCGTGTCTTAAGCTCCAGAGGACGACAGAGAACAGAGACGTACTTCTGACAGCAGGGATAGACCCAGAGGATGCCGTATTGGACGATTACCTCTATATAGTCGAAGATCCGCAGGAGAGAGTGGAGGCTGTGGGGGCTGCTTTCCAGCAAGTGTACAAGGTGAAGGCTAGCATTCGCCCGAATCATGACCTGGAGAACAGAGCTCTGCTTCATCACTTATGGCTCCGGAACGATATAACCGAATGGCGATCTGAGAACCTTGGTTTTACCGGGTTTAATGATGAAGATTTGGCAAACGCCATAATCGCCGACCGAAATGGGCCCAGTCCCTTGTTAATTTCGAAAAATGAGCTCCAGCTCATCTTCGATTCATTAAAGAAAAAGAAGTCAGCAGGAGTCGATGGTATATCCAACGTTGTACTACGACATTTGCCTCAAGAAGCAGTTGACATTTATACCACACTGTTTAACAACGCGCTGAATAATGCATATTATCCAGTGCGGTGGAAGACAGCTGTGGTGCACCCTGTCCCAAAAAAGGGAAAGGACAACTCCAATCCGGCGAATCTCCGGTCGATAAGTCTTCTTCCGAGTATCAGCAAAGTATTTGAAAAGGTTATTAATAGAGCCCTGTTCAAGTGGGCGGAGGACAAAAATATCATCCCGGATAATCAGTTCGGTTTTAAGGCGGGACATGACACAATTCATGCCGCGTCTAAACTAGTTTCTGATATCCAATGGAACAAAACTAAAAAGCAGTGTACGGGTGCCTGTCTGGTTGATTTGGAGAAGGCCTTCGACACCGTATGGTTAGAAGGTCTCTATCTAAAGCTAACCAGACTAGGTATAAGTAAACCTCTATTGTATATGCTTTATGACATGCTAAATGGTAGAAAGTTTGTTGTCAAGAGTGGCAATGTAACTGCTACCGCAATTTTTAATATTAATAATGGTCTTCAGCAGGGAGCGGTTAACTCGCCGATTCTATTCAGCATTTACACCAGCGATCTGATAGGTAGTCTAACTCAGGCAATTGCGTACGCCGACGATCTAATTGCGTACAGAACAGCTAATACAGTTCAGGTCATCAAAAGTCTCTTGCAGAGTGACTTCAACAAGATTCAGCGATATTGTGATGACTGGAAGTTGAAAATCAACTTCCAGAAATCAGAAACTATTTTGTTTAGGACTCCGTTGTCTAGCGCCTCAAGGGATACGAGAAAGAACTGGCGCAAGCTGGTGATCGTAGGGCCACATGGACATCCACTGGCGAGTAAAAGTGTAGTAAAGTACCTTGGCATCTGGTTGGATCAGTACCTGTATTTCGACAGACATATAGGTGCTGCTTTGGCCAGGGCTAGGGGAGCCTTTGCCTTGACAAAACGACTGTTTTATAGCAGCCGTCTTGACAGCAGGGTGAAGGTGATTTGCTACATGGCCCTCATCAGGCCGATGATTACCTATGGATGCCCTGTGTGGTTCAACGTTGCCCCATCTCAAATGGAAAAGATTCGGGTGTTTGAGAGGCAATGTCTTAGACGTTGCCTTGGATTACACAGAACACCAGAGTCGGAGTACACAAGATATTATTCCAACCAGGTTCTATACAACGGAGCCAACATAAACAGAATAGATAATTTTTTGTTCAAGCTGATTCGGGGTCACGTTGCAAGAGCGATGTCCTCAACTAACAGCCTGGGGCGTATTACCCCAATAACGAATATTTTGAGAGTGCGCGGTTAAGTGGTTACATCCCTCCCGAGGCATTCCTCTATTTAGACAGTCGAGGGCTGATACAGGATGGAGGGGCGGTTCCGCTCATCTACCATGTCAGCCGGAAAACTGTGGATAGGCGACTCCTGTATGGTCGAGACGTCATCGCTCAAGGTGGAGAAGAGCGCCTTCGGTTCAGTAGGACTGTGTCCGATCGGGACCGGAGGGATAGGGCGAAACAGGAGAACCAGTTCTGGTGGCTCTCTGAACAGCATCGTGATATCTAAAGTCGATGAAGATGGTATATCTTGGCCGACTTATATAGATTTAGGCAATTAGGTATAGGGAACAGTCGGGGTGGCACCAAAAAAAATTAAAAATATGTATGTATGCGGGGGCATACGTGCATGTATCTGCGTGTCTGTACATGTATGTGCGTATGTGCGTATGTACAAGTATGGGTGGGTTGCATGTTGGTGTGTGTCTGCATGCATATAAAAAATAAACAAAAAAAAAAAAATTAAAAAACGAAAAAAATGCTGCTGTGGCTGTTCTAGTTTTTAAGTAGTTTTAAGTATTATTAGGTATTTTAAGTAGTTTAAGTTATTTTTAGCTAGTATAAGTTAGTTTTATTTAGTTTTAATTATTTTTAATATATATTTAGGTTTAGTTTATAAGAAAAAAAAAAAAAAAAAAAAAAAATGATAAGATACCAAGTTTTTTTGTGTAAGTTTCTTGAAATATAAAATAAATAAAAAAAAAATTAGATTTAATTAAAATAGTTTTTAGGTCGAAAGACATTAGTTCTAAGAGTTATTTTTTAATTTAGAGCGCCCGTAAAGGGCCAGTAAATTAGTTGTAAGCTATTGATAATTAGGCTAGTCTTAAACATTTTTGTCTAGCTTTAAGATAGTTATAAGTTAAAATGAAATAAAAATGAATTTAAAAAAAAAAAAAAAAAAAAACACGTATTCCTTATTATTTTTATTATTAAAAAGTTGTTTCAAATATTTGTTGCTGTTGTTGCACAATCGATTTTTCATAGGACTGCTTTGAGATAAAATAGCTCCACAGTTAACCTAGTTAGAACTATTTAGTTAGCTCGTTAAAATTTATGAAAATCTTATACGTGCCTAGTCGTGGAAGTAGAATTGAATATCATCGACTCCCATTGATTTAGATTTGATTGATAAAATCAATTGACAGGCTGTTATTACATGAACGCACAGGATAACGAGAAATCATCTTCAGAATCGTTAATAAATTATAATGAAAATGAAGGACTGTTATCGTTCGGTGAGGAAAAAATTAGGTTAAGATTTATTTCCTAAACATGAACATTTTCATTATTCGTGGGAGAAGGTTTACTTAAGCCAAGTTTGCGTTTCTTATTTTAGAGATGATTGGAAGAGCGGTTTGAGTCAGCATAAGAAGAGGAATACAAGCGTTTGGCTTGCTTTAATATGCTTGTCACACGATTAGGGCTGCCAAAGAGACCGAGACTAGATACTTGTAAAGTTAAACGCTCCCTGCTGAAGACCATTCTTAATATTAAAAACTGTGGTAGAAGTTACATTGCCACTCTTGACAATAAACTTTCCACCATTTAGCATGTCATAAAGCATTTACATATAATATATGTTTACTTATACCTAGTCGGCTAAGCTTTTGTTCCACTGTATATCGGAAGCCAGTTAAGACGCGGCATGAATTGTCATGTCCCGCCTTAAAACCGAACTGATTATCCGGTATAATATTGTTGTCCTCCGCCCACTTGAACAGAGCCCTATTAATAATCTTTTCAAATACCTTTGCTAATACTCGGAAGGAGACTTATCGACCCGAGATTCGCCGGATTGGAGTTGTCCTTTCCCTTTTTGGCGAGAGGATTTACCACAGCTGTCTTCCATCGAACTGGATAATATTCATTATTCAGCGCGTTGTTAAACAGTGTGGTATAAAAATCAACTGCTTCCTGAGGCAAATGTCGTAGTACAACGTTGGATATACCATCGACTCCTGCTGACTTCTTTTTCTTTAATGAATCGAAGGTGAACTGGAGATCGATCTTCGAAATTAACAGGAAACTGGGCCCATTTCGCTCGGCGATTATGGCGTTTGCCAAATCTTCATAATTAAACCCGGTAAAACCAAGGTTATCAGACCGCCATTCGATTATATTGTTCCGCAGCCAGGTGTGATGGAGTAGGGCTCTGTTCTCCAGGTTATGATTCGGGCGAATGCTAGCATTCACCTTGTACACTAGCTGGAAAGCAGCCCCCACAGCCTCCACTTTCTCCTGCGGATCCACGATTATATAGAGGTCATCATCCAATACGGCGTCCTCTGGGTCTATGCTTGCTGTCAGAAATACGTATCTGTTCTCTGTCGTCCTCTGGATCTTAAGACACGGAAGGCCGTTTTGATCTTTCCTTCTATAATATCTTATTATTTTTTGTTAACATACTCGGGTCGCTAGAGTTAACGGCCCGAATTTTATTGTCCCAAAACAAATTAATCGACAACCTATAATTTTCTTTGATCAATTGGTCGATGCTTTTGATCGATGACATCAGTGTCCTAACCTCCAGATCTCGTGTGTCAATAAACCGTCTGTACAAGCGTTTTAGTCTTGTCCACTTTTTTGTCTGCGTAGTGCTTCAATGTCGCGTTACGGTACATGTCAGTTGCGTTACGTTATTTGTATTTCGGTATTGTTCTGTTCATTGTTCGTAGAATCGTTTCGTCCATTTGTTGTAAGTATCTGTCGACTTCCGTATTTGTCAGGTTCCTGTCATTTGGTGGGGATATACCTTTGGAACGTTATTCACTCAATAAGGCGTTGGAGAAGCGTGGCCACCTTACTGCAATTATAAGTATGCACAGGCACATACTCTTCCAACTCTATAAGCCCGTTCGGATGTTGTATTACGGCGGTGAGTCCGCAGTGGTCACTGTCGAACTCGATCGTTCTTACACAATTTCTTGGTCGTTGACCCACAGTGTCAGTAATCGTTAGTTTTGCGTCTTTCAGCAATAGATCCAGATAGGCACCGCTTCTTGGAAACGATGGCCTCTCTGTGGCTAAAAGACCGATTCGATACTCAAGGTTGTATCGGCCCATCCATTTATACAAATGGTTACCTCGAGAATTTGGTATTTGATTTCCCCAATCTATATGTTTGGCGGTCAAATCACCAGCCAATATGTAGTAGTTCTCTTCCAAGCTTAACCTTAAGCATTCAAAAAGCTTTTCAAGGTCTGTTATAAACTGATTGGGCTGAGGTGTTTCCGGTGCATAGGCAGCGATCACATACATTTGCTTCCCCTGTTGGAGATGAATGCATATGATGCATGCCTCTAACGTCCGAAATTTTCGCACATCACTATTATATATTACCGTATGACTAATGCCTTTACGTATAAAGATTACGACGTCTCCTCCTTGGGTGGAGTTCGGTCGGTCTCTTCTTACGACATTGTAAGTGTTGTTAGTCAATTAATGTTTCTGGTTCAGCTTAATTTAGCTACACATCTGGACTTAGGTCTTTACGCAATTGGAATAAATTCGCTCTACGTTCGGTCCTAATCAATGAATTTACATTCACCGCTAGGATCTTAAAGGGTCTCTCCTGCAGCGCGCCCTTAACCTATAAGTTGTGTTAAGCTCGGCAAAACGGAGAAGAGATGAGATAATCCGCTCTAGTCGCCTGCTCCCTGATCTGCTTTTGAAGGCCTGTCAACTGGCCCTGAATGGCCAGCAGAACGTCCATAATATCCGCCTGTGCCGCCGGCCGGCGCCTTAGGCACGTGGGCCTGTTGGGCTACTTTTGGTGTAGGCTGTAGCGTTATCCCCATTCCTGACGCCATTTGGGCGTAAGAAATTTGGGGGTTGACGGGCGTTGTTGTAGGAGGGCGCACTGTTGGACATTTCTCTACCACTGTTTGCTTTGCTGCTTTGTTATTTTTCATTAGCTGGGACTAAAACTGGCGACCCTCAGTACTGCGGCCGCCACCTCTTCCTCTGCGCTATTGCACTACTTAATAAAGTTTGTCTAAACTTGTAATTATGTTTACACACCCGATATTTTAATTTAATCACTGCGAGAGTCGATAAACGTCTGCACTCTTCCACAGTTTTAGATTGAGTGTGATTGTTACAAACCCTACGACGCGATTATGGGTTTTTTATACTCTTCGAACATTGGCATCCAAAGCGTTTCCAGCGATGAATGTTTTTTAAACTATCAGGTATCCATAGACACTTGACATTTTTCACCCCACGAGTTTTAAGTGGAACATTCTTTCTGCAGGGAAAACCTATGTATCTAGATAAATCTAAGAAGTACGAACACTGAAACACTGTCAACGAGACCATTGGCTTAAACGTTGCATACATTAATAAAACAGAGAGAGACAGAGAAAGGAAGAACACACAACAGAAGGAAAACATGTCAACAGCACGTGGTTGGTTTCCGACCTACGGGAAGCGATGCTTTCATCGGAGCCAAGGCCGTTGACTGTATCTGTTGAAAATGTCTACTTGCTGATTTCCGGATAAAGAATATTCCGAAGTTGGGTTCAAGGGTAAATTAATGAGCATTGAATAATGTTAGGAATGCACTAACTTTTTCACTAGAACTATACCATTTTTCTGGTTTGTTCGGTACAAACAAATACTGAATTTTCGTTCGGAATCAATATCCTGCAAGTACATTGATTTCATGAACATTTTTTTAGAATTTTCTTCTTCATTGAATTTCAATTGATGGTTATGCTTGTATTGTACTACGCACTATCCAGATTCAGTGTAATAAGACGCAAAACTCGATTCAATTGCAGGAGGATAAATAGCACATTTACTCAATAGAAAATGAAAATGGGAAAAGGACACCTGTCAAATTGCCCACTTCCTAAGTCAATGTATAACGCCGTCTATCGGGTTGTGGTATTTATTGCTGCACAGCGCTACTATAACTTATCCCGTTAACTTCTCCACCCAAAATACGAGTACATGCAAAACGTCTTTTATCACAGTGAATTTCATAACTATCCGAAATTTTACAACCTTCACAACGAATTTTCCACCTTTAAGAGTCGATTTTTCAATCTCCAGATAAATATCCAGTTAATTGCCACAGGAATAAACTTACTTGACTGTTAAACAACCGGATAACAACATCGAATGTTTCAATCAAGAAAAAACAATCTATAGAATAATTTAATTTCAACGTCACTTTTATTTCGAGTATCGAACTATTTCATAGTAATTAATTATTGTTTGACGTTTATTTCAAAGCGATAATTTTTCAAAGTGTTTTTGACATCGAAAATAGCTATTTATTTTATTCCTCAGATAACCCCTTATTCCGTTCTAAAATGAGCAGATAACTGAGCAGATATTCCTAGGTTAAATTGTATCTGACTGTTGAAAAACTGATGTTTGCTCTATCTCGAGAATATGAACTAACTGACTGTTTAACTGACTATTGAAAAATTGGCCCTAAGTCGTATAAACTGCTAAATTTATTCGAAAAACTGCATACTTACAGCCGCTCTCAATTGATGAATTACTATACATTTTTTACACCATTTTTATATAACGGGTGTTTTTTCAGACGTGTAGTTTTCAAGAAAAAATAAAACGCATATAATTTAATATTAGGGTCAATAATTTAGCTTTATTATAAAGATATAGGTTTGCCAATATGTTTTTAAAATGATTTCAGGCAAGTGACCGCTGCACGAAAAACACATTAATCATGGCTCTCCCCATTGACTGTAAGATTATGGCCGGCTTCGTTTTTGAAGAAATATAGACAAATGATTCGCTCTGCCCATAGAGCACACAAACCAATGACTTTTTGAGGATGTAACGGCCGGCGTCTCAATAATGGCTTGTGGATTATGATCACTCCAAATACGACAATATTGCTTTAAAGTACCCATTTAACCAAAAGTGAACTTCATTGCTGAACAAAATTTTCTTGTAAAAATCGGGATCGGTGGCCATTTCATTTTGGCTTGATGGTCGTTCGGCTTCAATTCTTGCACGAGTTGGATCTTATAAGCCTCTGCCCCTCCTTCCACAAAATCTTCCATAAAGTAAGCATAAATCAAGTGACAACTGTCGAACTCCTAAAGAAGTATTGCCAGATTGAAAACCACACATCTAAAAAAATACGCGTTACATAGGAAGGAATGCCCTTAAGAATCTTCAAAAACGTCCTTATATGTTATCGGCGGTTTTAAAATGGATGTACTTAAATTAAATTTTAAATATCTAATAAATTTGTTATGCAAATAAAAAACCTCTGAGATCTTAGTTGAACTTGCTAGTTATTTGCCAAATTCATTGTAGCAACGAGAATGAAATGATAAATTGTTTGAAGCCCATAAAATATATGAATGAAATAAGGTATTCTAATGGAAACATAAGAGCTAGCATTAAATTACTTATCACAACCAGTGTAAAATTAATTTATTTAATTTTTGTTGTTGTTTTTTTTTCAGTTTTATTAACATCACGGATGCCTATATGAACTATACAGCTAAGCCTAGAGTGGTACTTCCACACAACTATGTCAAGGGTAAGTTTGTTATACTATATATTAAAACAGAACAGTAGGACTTTCTTTAAAAATTTACTTATGCCTATTATATGTTTCTTCTTGACTGTATTTTTATTAAAAAATAGAAATAAATACTTTCGATTTGCATTATTCTGTCATCGTCCCCAACACGATGCAGCACGCAGCCCGTCATCGTCAGTACAAAAATAGACGGTTTTTACTGTGAGTTTATTTTTTTAGCATACTCTACGTACTTAGGTATTCCATTGCTTCTTAGCCATTTTTTAACATTATTTAAATGAGTTTCAGTTCTTTAAATAAAATTTGAGTTAAAAAACAGAGATACTCTATATCTCTTTAGATCGTATAGAACTGTATACTCGTTCCTAATGTCATTATGTAAAGAAACATTTATATTGATATAGCATATATTGTTAGTTATATTTAGAATGGAATCAGTTGAAGCCTACTAACTGTTACTATGGTAGTGCGTTTACACATTCCTATTTTAAGCTATCAATTCCTTAGTGTTTATTTGCGATGAAGTTATAATGGCGGGGCAAGTCTTGACACTGATATTACTATACCGCTGTAGAATATACTATTCACAAAGAATAGTTATAAGCACTATGTATTTCAAACTAATATGTTCTCGTTAACAGTTCCCTCGATTAGAATCAAATTTTGTTCTTAATTCTAATACTCTATATGTACATCGGCTTTTACGTTAAATATTATAATAGTTTGTAGAATAACGCTTTTCAATATTCTAATGAATGAGCTATTAGGATATTTACCAAGTATTTTCTCACATCGAGAAATATTTCATTGTACTATAACTGATGGAGAAACTTTCATTTACGGCATAATTTTTAGAAAAAGTAAAGTGTTTGTGAAGTTTAGGGGCTATCCACAATATCTGACTAAATTTATGATCAATTATCCGACACATAAAATAACTAGAAGTTAAATCTTCCCATTAAAGAACACTGTACGTCAACTATTATCATCTGCGATGGAGCCATCACAAGTGAGGATCCTACTAAGATATAACTCGCGCCTAAGTATGGTTGACAATTTGATAATTATAATTTTTTTCAGAAATCAATAATCATTGAACGCTTCTATTTACGATTAATGCTGGTAAATGTGTGTGGGCCAATATTACTTGAGACACTACGCACTGTTAATGATATAACATTTCCAACATATCGTACTGCATGTGAATAACTCAATTTACTACAAAACGCTACCTATTGGGGTACGACAATCGTTGAAGCCATTATCTCTGCATCTCCAAGTCAGATACGCACATTATTTTCTATCATCATTTCGACATGCTTTCCATCGAACCCATTTAACCTGTGGCACAAATACAAGGATAATAGGATAATAGGGTTGGGGTCAGAATCCCGGAATTGTGCCCGTCTCCCAAGGATAATATTATGTCAGAAGATATTTTACATCAAAATCGTTTCAGCTCCAGAAATCACGATATTGACATGAATGAGGAGATACTTAATCGGCCAGCGCCAAATCGTGAAATGAATGACGCATTTTATCGAGAATTGGAACGGGAACGTGAATATGATCACCAGGAATAAGATAGAGTAGTTCAAACGAATGTACCCCTGTTGACCCCAAGGAAAGGAATTTTGTGATACATTTATGAAGGCTATTGATGATGGAAATGATGGTGTTTATATTTCCTGGACATGTCAGTCATTTAAGCCACTGTTCGTGCGAGACCCAACATTGCGATTGCAGTTGCTTTTTCTGGAATAGCAGCCACATTCTTAGAAGGATGCCGTACAGCTCATTCAGCATTAAAATTGTCGTTAAATCTTTAAACTATTGAAAAACCAACATGTAATACTGCAAAAATCTCAGTATTGACCAAAGTTTTATCAGCATCGAAAATTATCATCCTGTGCGAATGCACAATAGCAAATAAACGTGCATTACAAGCGCTTAACCGAACATTGAAAGATCTACGTAAAGACTTGAGATGCTTTGGAAGAGCAATGATTTTACTGTCTGGTGTCTGGTGATTTCCGCCAAGCACAGCCAGTAATTCCAAGATCAACGGCTGCCGACGAAATAAACGCTTGCTTCAAATCATCGAATCTATGGCGCTATGTGAAGAAACTTCGGCTGACAAAAAATCATAAACATGAGAGTAGTTGCTTTGCTTAATGATACATCTGCTCAAGATTTCTCTGAGCAATTGCTGACTATCGGTATTGGTCGAGTACCTGTCGAAGAATCGAGCGGATTGATTTCATTTCCTCATACTTTCTGTAACTTTGTCTCATCGAAAGACGAACTTATCAACAGAGTATTCCCAAACATCATTACTAACTACAAAAATAGTGAATGGTTAAGTGAGCGAGCAATTTTAGCGGCTAAGAATAAAGATGTAAATGACTTAAACATAATTCGGAATGAGATCATTGGAAAAATGCATTCATTCAAATCTATTGACTGTGTAGCAAATGTTGATGAAGCCGCCAACTATCAAATTGAATTTTTAAACTCCTTGGATGTACCAGGCTTACCACCGCACAATTTATGTTTATAGGCTGGCTCCGTAGTAATCATGCTTCGAAGCATAAAGCAACCAAAACTGTGAACGGTACGCGTTTGGGGTTAAGTAAATTGATGAACAATTTAATTTACGCGACGATACTCAAAGGAAAATTCGAAGGTGATGACAATTAGTAAATAACAAGGCCTATCCTTGAAAGTTTGTGGTTTGAATCTGGAAATGTCCATGTTTTTCCCATGGTCAATTATATGTGACACTTTCACGGGACGCAATATTATTATCCTTTAAAATATTTTTTTTATTTTTATCTATTCAAAAACTTTTCTTTGTATTTTACGTTATAAGAATTTTATTGCATATTTTAAGCGCATATTTTCAGATTTTAAGTGCATGCCAATCCGAGCCCTATCTACCATTTCTATAAATCATTCCAATTTTAAGTAAACGATTTATTTAAATTCATAAAACAGCATACTGCCCCCTGTCATCCCCCTGCTTGACCCAATATAGGATTTGGGGTGGGGTCAAGTTTGGGTACCATGCAAAGTTTTTTGTGTAATATTTATCAAAATACAAAACGGGTTAGGCGGGATTAAATGGATTTTAAAGGGATTATAATAGATGGGGATTTTCAATAAGTGGGATTTTAAAAAGCGGTATTCATTAACAATACCTATCCATTAAAGTTTCTTTTGAAAGACAACAATAAATCAACATTAGAAGGGAATTTAATTACGAAGGGTACATTCTAGCGAATTCATTAAGGAAACGAACCATAAGAAAGTTAAGTGTATACAATAATGCTGTCTAAACATGATGTTAATGTATTTGAATAATTTTGCCAGAAACTATAAGTTTAATCGTATTTTATTTGGAAATCACTAGACCGATTTATGAATTATTTACTTGTTAATATATATGTACATACAAAGCTTAACACGGAAAGTTCTTACGAATCTATACTCGTATCCCATATACACAGTGGCGGATTAACCACTAGGCTCGTGAAGCTCGAGTAAAGGGCGGCAAATTTGTTGTGTTATTGTATTTTAACCTAAAGAAATTAAGCAAACAAAAAAAGAAAAATATTAATGACATTCAAATGGGGTACTCATCATTTTTGGTATCTGAAAATACGAAATTTAAACCTATGCCCTTATTTTCCACTTATTCTTGAAACGTCTATTTGCGCGAAAGGTTAGCAAACACGTGATGACAAGCCGCCGGATAAGAAATTATTAATACGCTCAACGCATAAGAAATACGTAGAAGCTAAAGAGTAATAAGCCAAGATCGACAAGTTTTTCTCACTAATAAGGCGATAGGATTAAGATATCAACAGTCAACATGAATTTATTTTTATCGTGCTGTTCGCTAGTAGTAACTAGTTTCTCTGCAGCATAATGCGAACAACCACAAGTACAACATTTTTTCGTCGAGTTCTGTTAAATTATTCGTAAGTTAAGGCCCTTTTGACGATATACACTTATGCAGAGGAAAAAGCCCACCAACGATTTAAGCTGAGCATAAATATTTATGATTCTGACAATTCGTCAATACCACGTACTCCACGTTTTAGTGAAAAATAAATGTATTAGATAGTCTTGTAAAATATCCTTTTAAAAATATATTAAAATACTTTTTAAGAAATAAATTTTAATCTAGACATTTCACAAACATACACAAAGTATTATTTGAATATGAATATAAGTATGTAGGTATTTTTTTTTTCTAACTCTGCAAATTTGAAACAGGCACTATAGTAGGCATAATATATTTCATGTCAATAGAGTGCGTTTATAATTAGTAAGAATTAAAACAATTTGAAATTAAATTCGCTAGGCCGATCGCGGGTTATCTGTAAATTTCGATAAGAAACCGGTTTTGAAAGCGTACGCCAGGCAATAAAACGTTCAAAATGATCGGAAAGAAGCCATAGATAGACTTTAAGTATCGTCGGACACGATTTTTGAACTTACCTATGGAGCCTTTAAATTGCAAAAAAACTGCATCTCGTCGAGCCATTAACAGATAACACGCGTCTTAACTGACCGGGAACCAGATTCAGGGGTGATACTCAAGATATTCTTTAATTTACTTGAAAAAACGACTAAAAAAGAATTAATAGTGAGAAAAAGTGACAAAGATATTTTTTTCAGAATGTAATATGTAGGTAAATTTATATTTTATACTGAAATGGGTAAAAATTACAATACCTTTGTAATGTTTAAATTATAATAATAAAAGCTTAAAATTTATATGCACACATTATTTTATTTTCTTTTCAACACTTACTTTTGAGACTAACTAAAATAAGTTATCTACTCTCACATCAAATTCAAATTCCACTCAAAATAGTCTTGTATTTGTTATAAGAAAAGTTATATACCAATGCCATTTCTAATATAATACTACCAAAGACCTATAAATATTTTCTTTTGAATAACAAATAAATAAACCACTATGTAACACGCAAGCGCGGATCCAGAGTGGGGTCATGACCGCACCACAAAGCTATAGGAGAAATCAATAAAAGGCATTAAGGTAGACATCATTTAATTTAAAGATAAAAGCAATAAACTTCGTATTTTATCTTACTAGGTCTTATTATTAATTTAATTGCAATAGTCTATACGCAATACCCCTTTGTCGTATAAAAAATATTTGCTGGTTCCCAGTTTTAAAACTTAGGTTCTTCGTTGAAATATAAGGAAAAATATATTTTCTCCATACTAGTAAGCACTTAGTAATGCAATTTTGTTCACAAAAATTCTATCTTATTTATTAAAAACAATGACCTGTGATATAACGGGTGATTTTTTTGCTACTTAGTTTTTGACGTTTATATTTTTGACAGATCACACATGACAAATTCCACGAACATTTGACATTTCGATTCAGTATTGTTTGCCATTTCATCATGAATAGACTTACGCCTGAAGAACAACGTTTACAAATTATTGAAATTTATTATCAAAATTCGTGCTCTGTGAAAAATGTGTTTCGCAGGCTACGTCCGTTTCAGCGACGAGGCTCATTTTTGGCTAAATGGATACGTGAATAAGCAGAATTGCCGTATTTGGAGTGAAGAGCAGCCAGAGGCAATTCAGCAGCTACCAATGCATCCCGAAAAATGCACTGTTTAGTGCGGTTTATGGCAGGCGGCATCATTGGGCCGTACTTCTTCAAGGACGATGAAGGCCGCAGGGTTACGGTCAATGGAGAAAGGTACCGTTCGATGATAACAGATTTCTTTTTGCCGAAAATGCAAGAATTGAACTCGGTCGACATGTGGTTCCAACAGGACGGTGCCAAATGCCACACTGCACACGAAACCATGCATCAATTGAGAGGCGGATTTGGTGAGCAGTTGATCTCACGTTTTGGCGCAGTCAATTGGCCACCAAGATCATGTGATTTGACCCCGTTAGACTATTTTTTGTGGGGCTATGTTAAGTCTATTGTCTATGGGGACAAGCCAAACACGATTGCTGCCTTGGAAGCCAACATTGAACGCGTCATTGGTGAGATTCCGGCCGAAATGTGTGAAAAAGTTTGCCAAAATTGGACCTTCAGAATGGACCACCTGAAGCGTAGCCGCGGGCAATATTTAAGTGAAATTATTTTTAAAAAGTAAATGGCAGTAATTGATTTATCGAGCCAAAAAAAAATTCATTCACTTTTTACAAGTTTCTGTGTTTTTTTGAATTTTCAAAAACCAAGCTCTTAAAAAATCACCGTTTATTTCGAAAATCCTACTGCCGCCCGCCGCATTCAAATTCCTCACCCCCAAAAAGGCAACCGTGTCCCATTTCTCTTCTATGTTAGCCCAATCAAATTATGATCCTTAGATAGTATTAACAAAAGGGGGCGGTAACCACTGAGCGTGCCTCAGGGCGCCGAGAAGGTTAATCCGCCATTGCATATACATACATAAACTATATGGTAAAGTCTGCATTATAACGAGTAGGTATATGTAATAAGATTCCATCATCCCAAAAAGCTAATAACAGTATTAGTACTTCAACTTTGACATACGTAATTTTGATTAAAAATTCGTGTCATTGAACTCTAGAAAAATGTACATATGAAGGTATAAAAACTATTCTACTTACTTTTTTAATTGTGCGCCTAACCCAAAACACATTCACGGTTATGTTAATTTTCGGCTTATGATATAGTTTCTTTTGCCTTTTTTAAGCATAAATTAATTAAATACATGTATGTATGTAGTATGTATATATGTATGTATCCGTGTGGGGTGTCTAAAATAAAAAATAGGATAAGAACCGAAGTTCCCACCTTCGTCTTCGATTGATATAATTTGATCATATTTAATACTAGGGACATAGGGACTCCACGGCAAGTTTTGCACTTGGGAAAAAAATAGAACTCCAGATTTTGATAAAACTTGCACTTGAAAAAGAATAAGTGGGTCCCGCTGTCCCGCAGTTCCGTATGTTTTTATATCATGTCGTGTGTAAATCTATTCCCAGCCTAATGCCGGACTTACACGAATGGCAAAGTTGCCAATATTTCTGTCACTAGAATGGCAAAATAATGGAAGAAATTTAATGTTTCATGACATGTATTTACTCGAGTTCAATTAATGGCAGATTTTAATATTGTCATTATTTTGCCAACATTAATTAGCAAGGATAAATTTTTTGTGATTATATTACTGCCATAAACGTACCAAAATAACGAGATTTTTTGAAATTATCAAAACAAAAAAAACCTTAACACACAAAACTAAAAATTAAAATGAAATCAATAACTAAAACTATTGTTCCGTTAGGAGCATTCTTTATTTTAGAAGATCTTAAGGCTTAACTGCATTCAACACACTTTTGTACAAAAGGGAAAAATGTTTTGTCTTTTTCCAACATACTGCTAAGCCTACCTCATATTTTAAAAATGTAAAAGTTCAAAGCGGTCTAGTCAAAATTTTATTTTTGTAGAATTTGAAATATGAGATAAGATTGAGCAGTATGTTTTTTTCACTTTTGTCACTTTTGTACAAAAGTGTATTGAATGTAATTAATGCTTAATAAGATTTGACATTTAAAATGGCAATTTGCTAATAAAGAATGAGCTAGTTCTTTTTTTTCTGGAATGGGCAATTACATAATTTTGAAAATGGTGTTAGTAATGTGCTTATTCAAAGCCATATTAATGGAAGCATTTTAATATGCCAATATTTTTGTGGCAAAACTTTTTTTTTTTACACTATCAGAATTGGTCGAAGAGAGCTTATAGCAAGCCAACACAGAAAACTGTGTTATACCACTGGCTCATCATTTAGTGCAGTGTTAGTTGTTAGTAGGCAAACTCTATTACAAATAACGCTTACAATATACAACATGAAAATATAAACATATAATATTACGTCAATACAAAACAAGAACATAACAATAAACAAAAAAAAAACATTTAGGAGCGTGGAACACTGGTTTTGAGTAGATTTTTTAATTTAATTTTACCGATATTGAAATCAAAAACGTTTGAATTCCAATTTAAAAGTCTACCTATAGGTGTCAAGGGCTCATGCATCCCATAGTTGATCCTATGGGTTGGAACTTTAATCAAGTCGAGTCCACGAAGATTATAACGTCCACCCCGATAATTAAAAAAAAAACTGAACATAGTAGGTCTGGTGCTTCTGTGACACCTGTTATTATTTGGTAGAAGAATTCCAAATCATTATTTGTTCTTCTCTGTGCTGTGTTTGCATTTGAAGAATAGATAAAACACAGAACAGATTCTAATCTCTCAATATGAACATCGGAAAGAGGAGTCCAAACCTACGGTGCATACTCTAGATGGGGACGAACCAAGCAGTTTTATAAAGCACGGGTAACATTGGGATCAACAAATTCTTTGGACCAACGCTTCATAAGATCTAATATTGAATTGGCTTTGTTGACGATGATATTAATATGGGTAGAAAAGTCTAAGTTGGGCGTAAAACAACTCCAAGGTCCCTTACAGTTATAACACGAGGTTAAATGTGCCATGAGATAACATAGTCATAAGAAGAAGGAGAACTTTTTTTGAAAATGTCATTGTTTGACATTTTGTCGGGTTAAGATTCAAACTGCTCTTTTCACACCACAGGGCAAAGTGGTTAATATCCTCTTGCAATAGAGTTCGATCCTTTGAGGATGATATATTTTTATAAATATTCATATCGTCTGCAAAGATAAGAATTTCGCTATTGCGTACACAAATAGGAGCATCATTAATAGCCAATGTAAAGAGTAATGGTCCAAGATGGCTTCCCTGCGGAACACCTGATTTGGCAATAAAGGGCCTTGAGTAAGAAATTCTGAATTTGACTTCATATAACCTATCTTCAAGATACGAGGTTATACACTTGATGAAAGATGAAGGAAACCCGTATGAATTAAGCTTAAACTTGATAATCTCATGAGACAATTGATCAAAAGCTTTCGAGAAGTCTAGTATACACAATCAACTTCTAGATAGTTTAAACATTTATTCAAAAAGACAACTAGATTAGTAACTGTAGAACGTTTCTGCATGTAACCATGTTGTTGGTTGCAGATAATATTTTTACATATGAATGTCAAACTATCACATACAAGTTGTCCGAACAACTTCGGAATGCAAGAAAGTTTAGAAATTGGTATATAGTTGATAATATTGGTTTTATCTCCCTTTTTAAATATTGGGGTTATGCATTCTTTCAAGCTGAGGGAAATTTACCTAATTTCAAAGATAGTTCAAAAATATTACTCAAAGAAAGAGCTAAATGCACCTACATTTAAAAAAAAAAGTTTGCCACGATAAAAAACAAATGACTATAATTTGACAGGTAAAATGGCATTTTGCCCCTCGTATAAATCCGGCATAAGTGTATACAAACAGATTGAAACTGATAGTAAGTAAGGGCAAAGAAATCCACTTCAATGTAAACGAAAAAAAAATCTACTTCAAAAAAAAAACTTATTTAATAAATGGTGTACACTCTTTCACGTATTCTCAAATTCTCATTTTATAAGAATAAATTACATCTAACTTCACTTCAAACAAAAAAAATATTACAATTTTCTAAAGTTTATTATTGTTTTCCTTTTAATTTTCTAACAAACAAATAAGGCGTTTGGTTTTGCCTTCGTTCCTGTTTGTATGTGCTGAAAATTGATTGTCATTAATAGCCAATTTTTTTTTGTAAACTACACGCGCTCAAGGGATTATACTACCCTTTAAGTGTTACAACACAGGGCGGGCGTGAGGTTAAGGAAGAGAAAGAAGGATAGGAAAGATGTGTGGCGTGATGTTCTGAGACTGTAGGTGGTTGTTGTCTCAGATTTTATCTCCAGGAATGGCGGCTGAACTAATGCGGAGAAATTTCTTTGTCCCATTTATCTATGTCCCTTATAATTCGCATTATTTTTTATTCGTTGTCATACTTTATGGGTATACTAGTTTTACTCAATCACATGTTAGTTCTATGCCTAAACAGCATGTAATAAGTAAACCAGCAACTCATTGTATGACATTTTATTCTAGAATTGGTTTTTAATGGAAAAACAAGAGGACATAGACTACGCCAGGGATCGAACCTGTGACCATGAGGTTGACAGGCGAACACTCAACTATCGCGCCACGGCCACCCACATAATAGCCAAATACGCAATGATAAGATATTTTGAGATAATCAAGAATGTGGATAAAGATTCGTAGGCAAAAATATAATTTTCTAAAAATATCGTTGTGCACCATTTATATTAAAAAACCCTGGAAAATCAAGATTTCCCAAAAGTAGTAAACATGAAATGTCTGTTACGGCCAGGTGTGGTGACTTTAGTAGACATTGAAGAAGAATATGGGCATATTCACATTTCGGCAATTTTATTCTTATTAATATTTTCATTCCCTTTCAAATTTTTTTTTGTTTTTTTTTTTTAATTATGCGTGCACTCAGTGGGTTATGACTACCCTTAAAATGTTAACACAGTGCGAGCGATTAGGTAAATGTAGCAGTATTACACAGGAGATACCGATATAAATTGGTTTTAAATGTTCGAATGGGAAGGATAAATACGGTCGGGTAAAGAATTCAACATTTGCGCTTTGCGGCTAAGGAAGGAATCTCTACACTTGACAGTATTTCCGAAATTGAGTTAAGCGCTCAAGGGTAAACTGATGAGCGGTCCTAGAAGCGCAAGTGTTACTGTTAAATACTCGTAGTTTAAGGGGAGGAATACAACTGGCTATTTCACAAGAACAATGTCTATAAAAATACATATAGAATAATGAAAGACATGAAACATTGAGACGGTACTCGAGAGGCTAAATTGTTTCAGTTATTTTTTCATCACCTATTATTTTTAAAGCTCTTTTTCGGATTCTGTCCGGGGGACTTAGGTGCCTTAGGTGAGCACCTACCCAAATATGGCAGTTGTACTCAAGCTTTGGACGAATGAAGGCCTTATAGATTACAGCCAGATCAGAAGATGAGATATATTTCTTGTCTTCTCAGAGACCCCGAACAACTGGCCGCGTGCTTAGCGACATAGAATATGTGATCATTCCATAAAAGTTGGCTTAGATATTGCAATCCCGGAATGTTCGTTTCAATCTCGGGATTTCGGAATTACAAAATCTCGATCCCGGGATTTAAAAATATTTCAAAAAGTTATTTAGAATATATTTTGGGTTAAATTGTTTTGTTTTTCTTACCTTCCAGAGAATAAAAACTAATTCGGCCTTCTAAAAGTAAAATATTTTATTATTACAAATTTATATTACGCTTAATAACGTCCACTCACTTTGTTTAATTCTCCTGTCTGGACGAACAACCTCTCACGAACTATAATGAGAAAAATCAAAATAAACCAAAAGACGAAGACGGATATCAAAACACAAGGATAAGGTTAAAACTTAGAATTACGTAAAAAAAAAATCAGAGCAAGCTACAAATTCAGTTATAAACAATATGCGGTAACTGTGTTAAGCAGGAAGAGAAAAACTGTGGATATCGTTTTCCTGATATGTATATAGATAATATTATATCAAGTTTTGGATTTGGAAAAAAAATCGAATTCGAGATAATAAAACTTGCCATTACGATGATAGAGAACACCAAAAAAGTGGATCCCGCAATTGCGTATATCTGTTGATTTGTTTAACATATTTTGTTTTTAACGGTATACAACCATTTTTTGATTTTGGACTTTCTCATAAAAGACTCAACGGTTTTAGATTAAAATTTTTATGTAGAAAGTCCTCTGAATTCTAAATAATACTCCGAAAGGTAATTTCTAATCCAATGAAGAAGAGATTTATCGATACCAAATGCACGCATTTTGGATAAGAGAGCTTGATGATAAATTCTATTAAATGCTTTTGAAATATCAAGGGCAATAATTTCACTCTCTCCAAAACGATGTAAAGATTTGTGCTTTCATCAGATCACCAGTGGACCTATTGCTACGATAGGCATACTGCCGGTCATTAAGGAGCTTTCGTTCTTCGAAATATTTCTTTAAGCTTATAATTAATCTGCGTTTCCATGACCTTGGAAAGAAGAGACGTAAGAGCAATTGGACGGTAATTAGCAGGTGAAGAAGATTTTTTAGGAACCAGCTTGACAAATGCAGTTTTCCTCCAATCGGAAAGAGGCATGTAGAGCTGGACAGATGGAAAAGATTACGCAGTGGTTTTGCCAGCGTAGAAGAACACCTCTTCAGAATAATAGGGAGATGCTATCCGAGCCAGCAGGTTTGTGTATGATCCTTAAGAACTCCTAGCAACTATACGAGTATGAAAAAGAGTACGTCTTTAATCCCTTTAAGAATTATATTTGTAATCATACCAGCGCTGGAGTCAACGTGACTATCGAGGAAGCATAGTGATGGAGCAAAGATCAGCACAGATCAAACATGTTTGATTTCTCCTCTCTCATTATCGCTCCGATTTTCAACTAGACGTGCAAAAGAAAAATATTTAAATAGAAAAGAATGAACTCTGGCTTGTTTACTTCTACTAGCTAAGCTTCATCCTTGTTCCCCTCTAGAGGGTGGGAAATATTCGTTCAGGTAAAGCATTCCATATTCATGTAGTTCGGCTAAAGAAGTAATCTATACTTGTGCAAATTAAGCTGCTTATGACTAATTTTAGTATACTTTACATATGTTTTTTTTTTTAATATATTATTTCAATTAAAAGATTTTTGTGGAATTATTTGCAAACATTTATTTTGCAATTTTAATACTTTCACATATTCACTCTACTGACATATTATGTTTTTGCATTAAAGAGGTTTTAACTACCCATAAAATCTACAAGCACAGTGCGAGCGTTATGAAAATAAACAAGGATTTAAGGGAGACACCGGTGCACATGATTGATTTTAAAGCTCTGGATATCAAAATTAGGAGTGGGGGTCTGAAATAGAGTAATGTAAATCATTCTACATTCGTGATGTACGACTAAAAACAATTTTATTTACTTAACATTACCTCAGAAGATGGGATCAAGGGTGAATTGATGTGTATTCCTTGAAGCGCTAATAATACCATTGAATAGTTTAAGGGGATGAATGCTAAAAGATATAAAAATAGAGATAACAAAATATAAAACATGAAATATTTCGGCAGTGTTTGCCTTAAATATTGATCAAAAAAGGTATTTACCATTAAGTTAGAAGTCATCGACCACGACATCCACTTAACCAGTAATATATTTAGATGCTGTGTTGTGTGTCCTATGTCTCTCAGGTATTTTGCTATTTAATGACGTAATATGATTCACATTATTTGGTGTGTTTGTTTATTATTTTTGGCTTTGCACGTGATTTTCTAATCAAGTGACTTAGGTGCGAAGAATGAACCAAAAATTAAATAAAATATTCCCATACACTGAATTATTACCACTGGCAATAAAAAAGATTAAATAACTTAACAGTAAAATATTAATTTTTAAAATATTGATTTGATTTAATTTCAGAAATTCGGCCTCCTTCTAGAAAAGGTGCTCCCGTCATAGTGGATTTTAGCATATTCGTTGTAGATATCAATTCAATCAATGTAGAGGATATGGACTTTAGGTAAGTTATTTTTTTTATAATTAATTTTCAAAACCTAAAACCACAATTTTAAATTTTATTCAAAAAATACAATTTTTATAAATATTTCTAACAGTAAATAAAGTACGCATTTTTAAGATTTAAATAATTTTGTAAAGTATTGTAATTTGCAAATTATTTAAATTCTCATGGTTTTGGAATCGAAAGTTCTTTAAATGTTTTTTTTTTATTACTTTGTGCCTCTTAACTATTGATCATTACGAAATCGAAATTTCAGTGCGCTTGAAATCGTATTTATATATATGTATATATACCTATACATTCCATATTATTATGACTTACTTTAAATTATTACTTTTTCTATGTGTGTACATCTACGGATTCGTTAAATGACTTTACTTATAAATTTTAAAATTTAAGTTAATGAATAACTTTTATGGTTTATTTCTAACTTTTTTTAAATTTTATTAACAACTAGCGGACCAGGCGAACTTAGTCTCGCCCAATTTAACACCCTCAAATGAACTGCAGAGCTATTATAAGACACAGATATTAAAATCAGTAGAGAGTGATATGATAAACAATGTTTTTCGATTTTTTTTCCGGCGCAAAAATAAACAACAGACTTTCATGCATGGATACAAAGCTATCGACGAAGTCCTTTTTCTTCGCTGCTAGTCTTGGCCGTTCACAAATCCAATAGAGATTTGTTACCTATATTTTTTTGCAATGCCGGGGAAAACTTTAGTTTGGTGATGAGTTTCTCCTTCGACGTTGTTAACACGCAAAAATTATCCCGGAATGATATCAATCCAGTCGAGACATTAAAAGAAATTTGGCCATTGCCAAGCGCCAGCAGTCGTCTTGAGATTGCAATGCCACTCTCATATTTGTGGTCAATTTCAACTTCCTGACATGATGGCATAAAGACGACGATTTCATGCATGGATTAAATTAATCGGCAGTAGTAGATTCGGGATGACGGGAATCGTTTGACGAAAATCTACGCTGAGCAATATCATATCCCCACCATATCATCACGAATCACCTTGTAAATCTTTAATTGTTAGTACAACTGCCTCCAAAGCTCGTTTATGCGCCATCATGCATTCATCCCAAATTACGATTTGGCATTCTCGCATCAATTTCGCTGTCGCCGAATTCTTGGTCATTGTGCACGTTATTGGCTTGTCAACCGTGAGAAAATTCATCGCCAGCTTCAAAGCGGAATGTGCAGCTCGACCGCCTTCAAACAGTGTGCCATACGATGCAACAGGCAACCGTAATGAATGAATTGTTGCTAGAATCAACTAAATAACGAATTCTTGCATGTCCCACCGGAAGCATCGAGGAAGTAAATCCGATTGCGGAATCGTAATCCAAAGCAGCGCGATATAAGTCTGCATTTACCACTTTTCTTCCTTTTATAACTTTTTGTCGAATTGTGCAGTTTGAAGCTATGCAATATGGGCTCGTCTCCATTTATTTCTTCTGCACGTATCTACCTCTTGCGTTTGATTATCACGGAAATTCTGATTAATCATTGCAAGACGTGTACGTCGACCAAGGTTAGATCGGAATCAGTGTAATAATACGCGAAACTCGAAACAATTTCAGCAAGAAAAATAGCACATTTTCTGAATAGAAAATTATAATGTGAAAAGGGCGCACAGCCTAAGTCAATGTATAATGCAAACTATCACGTTGTGGCATTGCTCACAGAAAAGCGTTATCTAATATATATCTCATAAACTTCTCCACCCAAAATGCACGCAAAACATCTTCTATCACAATGAATTTCAAAATTAACCGACATTTTCCAAGCTTCATAACGAATTTTTCACCTTTAAGTCGTCCAAAAAATCCATGCAACATTCTAGACAACCGACAAAATAAAATATCAAAAACCATTTAATGGGAATAAAATCCTGTAGTTGTGTGTATACACGCGGTAACAAGGAGAAAACAAACATATTATTCGTAATAATAAAGCAATAACAAACATGTGAGTGCATTTCTGGTCATAACTCCGGTTCTAGACATCGGACAACAAACAGATTTCTTATATGCACTCTCCAAACATGCCTTGATTTAATAATATTTTGTTATTCATTTATCATTTTTTAAATTTATTTAGGTATACTTTATTTTTACATTCTGCCGAACTTACACAAAGAAAGGAAAAAACTGCAAATTTCGGCCAGGCTTATCAGGCCAGGTCCTGATAGAGATCGGCTAAGAGTTGAAAACAGATAATCATACACTGCCTTACACCTAGTGTCGGAATCCGGGAAATCCCTATTTTAAGCTTGATTTTTATACTCGTAATATTGGATGTATAATATTTCGTAAAATTTAAAATTCCATAATAAATACTCAAATATACTCGAGCCTTGTGTTACTTGTCCTACTCCCATTAGTTATTAGGATTAGAGAAGTAAGTTGCAATTTTGAAGCCAACCTCACTTTCAAAAATCGGAATAAGTTTAAACAAGCTAGAAAACTTGCAAAGCTCACATTCAGAAAACCAAATCCTGGCATGACCAAAAATTAAGGCAAAAAATACTACAATGTCCCAAATTTAGTGAGAATTGTTTGTAACTCATAAAAAATATTCGAAATTCAACTTCGTCTTCGGTTCCACCGCTCGTCTTTAATGACACCTCTTTTGTCAGTTCTCGCGAAAAAGATAATTTGCTTGCAGTGCAGTTCGCTGTTAATTCGACGCTGCCAGAAAGTGTTATGACTCATCCAGGACTTGAGAGCGTAAACGATTTCATGGGACGAATCTTCTTTCATACTCGTGCAGTTGCCAGAGTCCGCAAGGACACAAAAAAAAACAAATCCGCTGGTCCGGATAGTGTCCCTCCCATCGTTCTGAAGAGGTATTCTTCAATGCTGGCAAAACCACTGCGTAAGCTTTTCCATCTGTCCTATTCTACTATGGTCTCTTTCCGAGTGGATGGAAAAAAGCATTTGTCCAGCATGTCCCTAAAAAAGGCGAATCTTCATCACGCTCTTGTTACCGTCCAATTGCACTTACGTCCCTTCTTTCCAAGGTCATAGATAATTATCAGCTTAAGAAATATCTTGAAGAACGAAAGCTCCTTAATGGCCGGCAGTATGGCTTTCGTAGCAGTAGGTCCACTGGTGATCTGATAGTATATCTCACAGAACATTGGCACAAATCTTTACATCGTTTTGGCGAAAGTAAAATTATTGCGCTTGATATTTCAAAAGCATTTGATAGAGTTTGACATCAAGCTCTCTTATCGAAAATGAGTGCATTTGGTATCGATGAATCTCTTATTCGTTGGATTAGAAATTACCTTTCGGACCGCTCAATGCAAATTGTATTGGACGGTTTCAAGACTGATATTCAGCAAATCTATGCTGGTGTGCCCCAGTGCTCCGTTTTGTATCCAACTCTTCTTCTTATTTTCATTAATGATCTCTTATGTGGAACTTCTATCCACTAAATTGTTTTCTATCATGCTATTACTCTCAGCTTTGATATTCGTTTTCAGATTCACCTCCTTGTTCTTCGGGTGTGGAACTTCAACGGCAGTGTACGATAAGCTCATTAAATTCTGATCTTAAATTTAATGCTTCAAAAACTCAGTGATGTATTCTGCCATTAGAGTAGAATCCGAACCCCATGCCGCTATCCATGAGCTGTACTTTCATAGAAGAAACCGATCAGCTTTCAGTCCTTGATATTTAAACAACATCCTGTGAAATGACACCATATTCGATGTCGCCAAAAACGCTGCAAATTGTTTGTGCTTCCTTCGAAGATGCAAGAAATTCTATCCCTGTCTGATCTCGCAGTAATCTATAAGCCTTTCATTTGTCCAAACCTTGAGTATAACTCACACATTTCGGCAGGAGCTCCCAATCTTGAATCTTTTAGATATAATTCAAAATAGATCTCTTAGAACTGAGCTTAGAATGCTTAGATCGGAAACATTTACATCTCTCGAGCACCGTCGAAAAGTTTCATGTTCTTCGTTATTTTATCGCTATTTTTATAAGCAATATTCCAGCGAAATAGCCAGTTGCATTCCTCCCCTTAAACTTTCCAACCGTAATACACGCTCTTCTTGGAATGCCTATCAGCTTGCCCTTGAGCCCAACTTCGGACGTACTGTCAAGTATAGAGATTCTTTGCTTAGTAAAACAACGCGGATGTGGAAGTGGAATGCTATAGCCGGCTCTATTTTTCATTTCATTTTGATTATGTTGAACTTCAAAACCAATGTACATCGGTATCTCCTTTTAAATCCTTCCCCTTTCTCCTAATGCTCGCACTGTGCTTAAACATATTCACCAAAATTAATAAACATGGACTAAGGAAGGCTTAGGACTTATTCCGTGGAATAAGTGCGAAATGCCATTAATAAAACAGAATGTCTGCTACTTGACGCTTACCAACTAAGTTCTTCGCTAGACCATCGAAAACGGTGGTCTACTGAAGGACTAAGAATTGACATTTAAGAACAAAATTTACAACGACATAGAATAAAAAGAGTAAGAGTTGATACTTATTGTAGTAGATGTTGTTCGATATTTTTATTAATAGCAAATTTTAGTCTATGGTCTAACTCTTAGTCCATGGACTAAAGGTGGACTAAGCGTTTTTTATTAATAGGGCTGATTAAGTGTAGTCAAAATCCCTTTATTTCGCGCCCAATTACAAAAAATTATTAGTTTTTCTCATATCGACTATGTCTACTCGTATTTGACTGACTTCTATCAAATCTAATTTTGGATAAATAACCAACCTGAATGGGGATTCATATATATTACATAAAAAAATGTTTTGCCAGCTAAATGTTCTTTTTTCTTCAGATAAACTTAAGAAATTTTTTGCTCTGTTATCGCAATATAGTTCTATGAATTACTTACTTAAAATACTGTTACTGAAATGCACTATGATCTGTCCACTAATAATAGTCAGTACATGGAAGCAAGGACGCTTGTCTCTCACTCTGACTGTAGTAGATGACAATAAGTTCGTACTGTTTTAAAGCTCTTAAGTACTAGGCACATGAGAACGACCAACGAATATTCGCCCATTTTGACATTTCGTTCACATGGCGTTAGACGCGAGCGAACAAATTACTCGTTGAAGGGTGGATGGTATGTGGAACCCGAATAAAGTTTGACTGTTCGTAGCAATCAGCGTTAATTCGCTACGACCAATATTGTTTTCTCAAATTTTTCTTTTTTTTGCGACTAAAATGTAAATTTTTCTGTCGTAAGCATTAATATAAATTATATTTCTACAATTTTGTTTAGAATTTGTGAAATGGAGCTTATTCGTTTATTCGTCGGCTGTTTGTTCCTCTCATGTGAATAGTCCCTTAAGGACTTTTCTGTTTTCACATGAGAGCGACCAACGGGCAACGATATCAACGAATAAGCGAATAAATTTCATTTAAAACAATTTACCAACCTATATTGTTTTAATTGTAGCCTATAATATATATTAATGTTTAGACACAAAAATTTACTTTCTAATCGTCAAAATAAGATAAATTAAGAAAAAACCATATTGGTAGTCGCGAATTGCATCTGATTGTTAAACGCCTTTCATTTGAGCTGCGAACTGCGAATGCGAATACATCTTTTCATGCAATTTCAAGGGAAAATATCAACTTATTTTTATTTTAACTTTTCAAAAAACTTTAAAAGAAAACACTATACAATCAAATTATTTAAATATCAAAAAATTACATTTTAATATTTTCTATGAACATGTTCATCTTCATTATAGCATTTTCATCTGCACCATAATTTGTTCCGTTCAGGCAACGAATTTTCAAGTTTTTTTTATCCATTTCACCTCAGTTTGCTTAAAAAGAACGAACATAGCGTACATTTTCTTCTCAAGACTACATACCTGAACGCTAACAACATGTAATTGTGAGATGTGTCAAGAAAGTTATAGCAGAGTTCGTGTAAGTTATTAGTGTGTACCCTGTCTTACTTTTATGTTTGTTTTATATTATGGTCCCACTCCACTTTTCTTCAAGCCTGCAGATACAGATATGTAAAGCCTCCTTATGTCTCCTTTTTTTACTTTAATTGTAAAAAAAACTGCATAGACCACTTTGATTTAAAATAAAATTGTTTTGAACTCATTTTGATTGAAACCAATTTCGAAACTTTATTTATTTACATATGGATTAATGACATTTGTCAGCTGGATAATCGACGACCAGAGGTTATATTCATATGAAAGAAAATTCAGAATTTGCGACCATTACAAATTCACATTCGCAATTTGCTGCTCATATGAAAGGCGCTTTACGAATGAAACTCTATTCGCGTTCCACATACCATCCACACTTCAACGAGTAAATTGTTCGCTCGCGTCTACCCTCAAAATCAGACGATGTCATGTCAACGAACTTTCAAAATGGACGAATATTCGTTAATTTGTTGGTCGCTCTCATATGCATACTACTTTACAGGGTTGCAGTAATAATGAAATCATAATAAATTAATACAAACGTAGCAATGATAACTCTGATTCAATGGCGCAAATTTATAGTCATATAAAGTACACTTTAAGATTATTTGGTTAGATGCTTAAGTCGAAATTAGTTTTTTGACAAAATTATAGACGATATAAAACCCACTTTATTGTTAGCGGCTCCTGATAAAATAAATACCGACCAAAGTACATTTTATATCTTCTTAATATAGGCTTTCATTGAGCCAAATTATCTGCTAGTCGCGTGAAAATGCCCTCAAATAACTTTTTTTTAAGATTTTTATGATTATTAGCTTTTCCTAAAACCCAAAATAAAGGTACAAAAACCGGGCGAATCCCTTTGGAGAACTGGTTGAAAACGAATTTTACTTCCGATTTGATACGATCACTGTCCAGTCAGTTTCCAATCGAAATACTCTTGTACCAAATGTCTGAGTATTAATCGCTCATCCTCACTCCAATTTGGTTCCAAATTTGCACCAGAATTGCAGATATAAATTAATTATATAATATTTTTTTTTAAATATCTTTCCGGTAATTTTATAATAAATAAAAGTTTTTTTTTTTTTAAGTTTTCTCTATCTTATTGTATTTTGTTGTTTACTTATCTGTTTGTTTACTTTGACTATCTGGCAAATTTTGATCGTTTATTTTGAAAAAGTATACCCCTCAAACAGTACTTGATTTCCCAAACTGCTTAGTTTTGGGTTTGTTCGAAGAAATTTAATTGTGGACAGGACCTAAGGGTAATACTAGTTGTAAACAGGTTACAAAATGTTTATAATTGATGTAAAACTAGTACCCAGCTGCTTTTGAAATTAAAAGGTCTTTTAGTTAGTACATACTTAACCTGCTTAATAGGAGCTGACTATAATTTTGGTCCAATGTGTTTATTTTAAAAGCACCCAACGAGTGTTGAGTGCATGTTGAAGGCAAGCACAAGAAGAAGTGTGCAATGCACTTGGATGTGCAGTAGGAAGGTCATGGTGGAATATACGCTGGTTTTAACAAGATTGCAAAAACAATTTTATGTAACTCAGTGGTTATTTTCAGTGGGACAGGCACCAGTGTATTTTAAAAAAGCTCTCCCATAAGGCATGTAGTGACTATTTTTGTTGAACAGAGTATAGCAACTAAACTTATCTGAAATACAAACCTTTCAATAACTATATTGTAATAGAAAGTGGAACTATACCAACATTGAAAATACTGAAACTTTTGAGTTCATTGTATTCGAAATTGTTTACCGAAGTACACGAACAGTACACGAGGTACTGTTCCTCTGTATTATGTATATCTTGTATTTATCTGGAAGTCTTGGGAAAAATTATAAATAAATATTATTTTTTTTTGTTTAAATTATGCGCGCATTCAAAGGGTTATGAATACCCTTAAAATGCCTATACACAGTGCGAGCGATTAGGAAAATGGGATAGGATTAGACAGAAGACACCGAAGTACATTGGTTTTAAATGCCTGATTATCGCAATGGGAGGGACAAATTCGGTCGGATAAATCATTCCACATTCGTGTTGTGCGGCTAAAGAAAGAATCTCTTTACTTGTACGTCCGAAGTTGGGCTCAAGGGTAAACTAATGGGCATTCCTATAAGCGCGAGTGTTACGGTTGAATAGTGTAAGGGGAGGAATGCAAGTGGTTAATTCACTAGAACACTTTCTATAATAATACCGATAGAATAATGAAAGGCATGAAACATTTCGACGGTGCGCGAGAGGCTCAATTGTTTTAGTTATTGTTTCATCACCCATCATTATGAAAGCTCTTTTTTGGATTCTGTCCAGGAGACTTAAGTGCGTTATGGGAGCACCTGCCCAAATATGACAACTGTACTCAAGCTTTGGACGAATGAAGGCTTTTTAGATTACGGCCAGATCAGAAGGGGGAGAAATATTTGTTGTATCGTCTCAGAAAACCCAAACATCTTGCAGCGTTTTTGGCGATGTTGAATATGTGTTCATTCCACAAAAAGTGGTCGGTGATGCACATACCGAGAACTGAAAGTTGTTCGGTTTCCTCGATGCAAGCGCCGCTAATGGACAACGCCATTGGGGGAGGGTCCCGCTTTAACGACAAAAGACAGCATTGGGTTTTTGAAGCAATAAATTCTAAGCGGTATTTTCTTCCCCATTTGACAATGCTGTCTAGATCAGAATTTAATGAGCTAATCATATGCTACCGTTCAAGTTCCACATCCGAAGGACATATATGAGAATCTAAAAATGAATTTGAAAAGCTGAGTTTACTGTCGTCAGCAAAACAGTATATTGGAAAGTTTCAGTCAAGAGACAAGATATCATTGATGAAAATGAGAAAGATAGTCGGAGACAGAACGGAGCCCTGGGGCACACTAGCATTTATTTTATGAATATCAGACGTGAAACCGTCTCATACAGCTTGTATTGAGTGGTCCAAAAGGTAATTTCTAATCCAATGAAGAAGAGATTCTTCAATACCAAATGCATGCATTTTCGATAAGAGAGCCTGATACCAAACTCTATCAAATGCTTTTGAAAACGATATAAAGATTTGTGCCGCTGTTCGGTGAGATATACCATCAGATCACCAGTGGACCAATTGCTACGAAAGCCAGTTACTGGCGGTCATTAAGGAGCTTTCGTTCTTCAAGATATTTTTTTAGCTGATAATTAATCAGCGTTTCCATGGCCTTGGAAAGAAGGGACGTAAGTGCAGTTGGACGGTAGTTAGAGGGTGATGAAGATTCGCCTTTTTTAGGGACAGGCTGAACAAATGCTGTTTTCCATCCACTCGGAAAGAGACCAGTAAAGTAGGAAAGATGGAAAAGCTCACGCAGTGGTTTTGCCAGCGTAGAAGAACACCCCTCCAGAACAATAGGGGAGATACTATCTGGACCAGCGGATTTGTGTATGTCAAAATCTTAGACTTCTAGCAACTGTACGAGTACGAAAGAAGATACGTCCCATGAAACTGTTTATGCTGTCAAGTACAGGAGGAGTCATAACACTTTGTTGAAGCGTAAAATTAGCAACAAACTTAGAAAGTATCTATTTTGAAACTAATAATTTGGAAGAAGTTTCCGTTAAACTTTGATTTAGCTTAGGTACCGAATGCTGCTTTAGCTTACCAATATAACTAAGAATAAAATTAATAACATAAAGAACATAATATCTTGGAAGCTTATTTTTCATTTACCTTAACATTAATTATATTTCCAGAGTAGATATGTTTGTACATCAAAGGTGGATGGAATCTCGTCTGGACATATCAGACGATATATTCGAAGAAGGTGATGATTATGTAACACTGCTTCCGGAATTTTTTGATAATCTTTGGCAACCAGATCCTTATTTTTTAAATTCAAAAATTGCAGGTACGTAAATTAATTTTCCACACATTATTTGTGTTTAAATAAATAACTTCGTGTTCGTATCTGTTGCTGTTGTCTTTGCAGTGGTAGATTGTCTTTTTATATTGTTTGTTTTTTTTTTTTGTTCATTCGCATAAATTAAATAAATAATTTTGTGCATGTTCTTACTATATATTATTATGCTAATAATACAATTTCTGTTTTTTTTAATTTTTTTTTACTATGTCCTTTTGTTGGTTACAATTTGTTGAATTTTCAATACTTTAGGATATGGAAGCCCCTACATTGCGTCTACGTCTTTGCTACGTTACAAGAAAGACAGAGAAACGAAAAACTTTCATCTAAATAAAGATTTAAGTATGATATTATGTCTTTTGTAAGAAAATAGCTTAGTTATTTTTTATAAAATTAAAGATTCACAAAAATTTGTTTGAGCAAAATAGCAGTATATGGAACTAATAAGTTTTGTAAGCAATGTTATTTATATGAGTTAAAAAGGGGAGACCGATTTTATATATGAAAAAAGCGCAATTGGATTATGCAGATATTTTTCTTATATTATAATTTATTTCTTTGTTATAATTTAATTTGTGGATACAACTTTTTTAGGTTAGTTTAATTTTAGGAGAAATATTTGCTTAAAAATTTCTTATAAATAAATAATTAAAGATCTTCCCCTTTATTTTAAAAATTCAACATACATATATTTTAAACAGAAATCAAGAAAACAAACTATATATGGCTTTTATACGTTTTGGTTTTAGTTGTTGTTGAATTTTAATTGCAATCTAATTTTACGATGGTAATTTTATGTTTAATTTTTAAAACTCCATAGACTTAGCTGTTGAATGAAAGGTGTGGTTTCGGGTCTTACTCAAGACAGTTTAATTTTTCTTAAGCCTAGTTTACTGGTAACGGCAATCATTTGATTTTATTAATAATAAAATTCAATTTAATATGCTTATTTGCATTTTATTTTCCTAGTCTACCAATTTAAAAAATAAAGGAATTATTCTCTTATGGCGACCTATTAATAAAAATTCTTATTCCACGTCTAATCCATGAATTTACTCAGCCAAAGAATAAAAAACTAACCCACGTTTTTAAATTTTCGAAAACCATGAAGATAATCTTCTACAACAAGTATGAAATCTATCTTGTATTTTGTTCCATGGTTCTGTAAATTCTGTTCCAGATGTCAATTTTTATTTTATTAATTATTTATTTAGTGAACTAATCCACCATCTTCAATGGGTTAACGAAAGAATATTAGTAAATGTGAAATAGCAGAAATAGAAACTTTATTTTATTAATGACATATTGACTTAATCCCCGTATTTTTTATACACTATCAAAATAGGTCGAAAAGAGCTTAAAGCAGGCTCAGTCTTTCGCCCAATGTGTTATACCACCGGCTCATCACTTTTTGCAGAGTTATTTGTTAATAGGCAAACTCTCTTATAATTAACACTTACACAAGTACAACATGACAATATAAGCATATAATATTACATCAATACAAAACAAGAACATAAGATGAAACAAAAACATTTAGGAGCGTAAAGCACTGGTTCTGAGTAGATTTTTTAATTTAATTTTACTGATATTGAAATCAACCTCCTCCAAGATAATTAAAAAAAAAAACTCTGGTCTGGTGCATCTGTGACGCCTGTTATTATTTGGTGGAAAAATACCAAATCATTCTTTATTCTTTTCTGTGCCAGTGTTTGCATCTGAAGAATAGATAAGTGTTGGTCTTAAAAGGGAGCATTAGGGGATCAGTCCACTCAAGCACTTACAATGCAAAACGAGTAAAATATCTTTTAATATCTCAATATAAATATTGTTAAGAGAAGTAGAAACATGCATACTCAAGATGGGGACAAACCAAGTAGCTGTATAAAGCACGGGTAACATTGGGATCGGCAAATTCTTTGGATCAACGCTTAATAAACCCTAACATTGAATTTACTTTGTTAACGATGATATTAGTATGAACAGAAAAGTCTAAATTGGGCGTAAAAAGAACTCCAAGGTCCCTTACAGTTAAAATACGAGTTAAGATCTGCAGTGAGATAACAAGAAGGATAACGTTTTTTTTTAAATGTTATTGTTTGACATTTTGTCGGGTTAAGATTTAAACTGTTCTTTGCACACCACAAGGCAAAGTGGTTAATATCGTCTCGCAGTAGACTTCGATCCTTTGGAGGTGATATATTTTTATAAATCTTCTTATCGTCTACAAAGATAAGAATGTCGCTATTGCATACACAAAAAGGAGCTCATTAATATCAAATGTAAAAAGTAGTGGTCTCAGATGGCTTCCCTGCGGAACACCTAGCTTGGCAATAAAAGTCCTTGAGTAAGAATTTCTGAATTTGACTTTGATATGAGGATATCCACTTGAAGAAAGATGGAGGAAACCCGTCGATGAATTATTAATGTAATCTCATGAGACAATTAATCAAAAGCTTTCGAGAAGTCTGTGACATCAATCAACTTATTGACCTTTTTCTAGGGAGTTTAAACATTTATTCAAAGAGGCAACTAGTTTAGTAACAGTAGAACGTTTCTGCATAAAACCATGTTGTTGATTGCAGATAATATTTGTACATATAAACGCCAAACTGTCACATACAACTTGTTCGAACAACTTCGGAATACAAGAAATTTTGGAAATTGGTCTATAGTTGATAATATTGGCTTTTTAAATACTGGGATTATAAAGATATATCAAAAATATTACGCAGAGGAAAAGATAAAAGGGACTACCATTTTTTAACATAGCGGATGGTATTTCAATTGATTCAATAAAATAGTCCCCTTTTAAATGTGACAGAAAACCCAACATTTTATCACTCTCTATTGTAATATTGTTAAATGTTTCTTGGGGACAATTTCGTAAAAAATAAAAAAGTTTTCGTCAATAACAACAGAAGAATCAATTAAGTATTGGCTAAAATTACTTGCAAATCCCTTACAGATTTCAGAAGTTGCGCTCAAGATTACGTCATTATACCTGCTTTTTAGAATTTACAAAATTTCCAGAAGTTTTTTGGGTCTAAATTCAAAGAACTCCTCATGGCTTGCGGATATTCGTTATAGAGCTCGTAAGAGATTTTTTTTTAAATTTATAAATGATATATTGCAATGCACACATATCCATGTCGCTGGCCGAGAACTATAAGGTTGTATGTAAAAAAAAATTTCAAGATAATCGCCTTCAAAGTCTTAGAGGGCTGGTTTTTGCATTAAATAATTAGATATCAGTAATGTATTGTTGCAATATGATAAAGATATCAACAAAAAACCATAAAACCATCATTAAAAAAATGTTAATTTCATCACTTTGAGATGATTTTACAAGCATTTTAAAAAATGACATAGAGCCTTGTTAGGAAAAACTTGATTAAAAATTCCGAATAAGGTTCTATGTACAACATAGAACCTTTTAGTACTGAAGAGATTATATGGGAAAGATGCTTTTGTATGGAGAAAAAAAAAGGATTATCTTAAAAAAAGACCAAAATTACGTTTGATTGATGTTTTAAAAATAAAAAAAAATCAATAAAAATATATTTTTCTCAAATGAAATAGTCCACAAATCACTGAATTGATGTAAAAACTAAACGGATTTCAAATTATGAAAAATGGTTTTATGGTCTATGTCATCGAAAACGTAGGACTTTGTGTTTTAATTAAAAATTAATAAATTCAAAAAGGTTCTATATGTGGATTAATTTTAAGCAAAAAAGTTCTATGTACTTAAACGCGTTTGTTTTTTGTGTGACAAAAAGTACGTTAAAGTTTCTATGTTGAACATAGCTCTATGTTGAAAATTCGCACTATTATTCAGTACTATACGAATTCAATGAAAGTTATATCTCTTTTTTTGCTGTAGTGTTGCCAGCAATTTTTTTTATTTTTCTTTTTCGTCTGTCTGAAAGCCGCTAAAATTACGAACATTTTGGCATATAAGACTCATTTTTGGTATTTTGGTCGACAGACAACCTTATAGATCTCATCCAGCGATGTGTTAATATTATTCTTCAGATTGTGCGTTGTATTCTGGAAATGTGATTTTTTATTACGAACTATTTACATAATAATCCCTAATATTGATATTTGTTTTATGAAAAAAAAATACTTAGATATACAAGGAAAGAGTGAAGAACAAAATTCACAATGGGTAAGTTAAGAAAGAACATTTAATCCCGTCGAACTTCCAATATATCTATTTGGTAAGTGCCCGATAATTTTTTTTTTGATTTTGGAATTTCCCAATCAACTGTGTCAAATTGAGCGAAATTATTCAAGCAATTTATTTGCAACCACCGTATCATAGCCATATTACTAAGAGCCAAAAGTAATCAATACAAATTTATGGAAACAATATTATTATTAAAACGCCAATTTCTTCTCCCCGAAGCTACACCTAACTTAGTTAGTTTTAAATGACTTTTATTTCAAGAAATCCTGAACAATGTTTTGATAACTAAGCATATTATGTATGGCATTAGGCCGTCTGCCAGTTTGATAATTTAATTATTAATAATTTTCTTGATTTTAGGTACAAACAAAAATGTATTAAAATAATGCAAAACGATTAGAAATCCCTTTCTAAAATTCGATTTCTGTATCTAAGTGCAGCTACTTTGTAGCTTTAAAAAACGTCCCAATCTTGTTCGCCGTTTTAAAAGTGTATTACTTCACCTTGTTCTAAGTTCTTTCAACATGTGGCAAGTTGTCAGAATATGGAACACAATTTTCCTCTTTCTCAGATTGCAAAGTTCGCAAAATATTGCAAGATCGGTGAGGTGGGGTATATAATTTAGATTAGCTAAATCTTTTCACATTGAAAATAAATTACCTACTTATTTTGTCGACAGAATGGCAGTTAAAAAAGTATGTTTTTTTCATTTCGATGATAGTCAATTTTGCTGCTGAAATTCCTAAACACCGAGGCACTAGCATCTGCAACATAATAATATAATATCTTTTATACATTAATTGAGTTTTTGTCCAATATCAAATTGAATTTCTTTCTTAGAGTCGTTAGTCGGAATTACGAGAAACAGGACGGTCTCCTTTACATCTAATATCATTGAAATTGCATTTCAAGTATATCTTCAAATTAGTGTACAGCCACGCAGAAAAAGTTTCTCGAAGACTAGCTATTTTTACCGTTAAATCAAATAGTTCCTGGCTTAATGAATGGAGAAATTTAGCTGAAGAATGTGCACTTCGCTATGATTTATGTCTGGATAGCATAATGTGGAAACCTTATCTAGCTATTCTGCTGGAAAGTCTCCCACTAAATATAAGAGAGGATAACATCAAAGAAGCAAAATGCTCGTTACAGAGGGAAATTTATTCTAAGCTCAAACACAATTTAACATTTTCAACGATCGTGAAAATGCAGAGAAAATTTCATTAATCTTTCGAGTAAGAGGAGAACAGCTACTGTTAAATTTCATCTCTCATAGAAACGATTTACCTCCCAACTGATGCTCTTTGTGGAATACATGCGAAAGAAAAAATATGGTCCATTTCGTCTTATTTTGGTGGAAATACATCGATAAATATTTCATGAAATTTCCTTGACCAAAATGAAGAAGGCTTTTAATTAGGTATATAAACACAAATAATTATTCATTTTTGTTTCAGTTTTCATTGTTTTAATATTATTTGTTATTATCTGACTGAAAAAAAATTATCTTTTTTAATTTTAACATTATTATAGTCCAGGAAAATTAAATTAAAAAAATATAAAATTTCGAAAAAGCTTCATTTGTACGTCCTAAGCATTTCCTAAAAAGTACCCTTAATTTGGAGCTGAGCAAACATTGTCAGATTAACAAAGTTACAATGCGTACACTGTTCACTATTCTGCTGTTCATTCGAATTGAATCTGGTATACAGACCTATTCTGCTATTCATCGGGGGGGGATTTTTCCTGAATTTTGACTAATCACTATTCTGCGATTCATTCGAAGTGAATCTTGTATACATTGGTAAAGTCGATAATATTGTGCGGTATTCTGCTATTCACGTGAACCCAATCACTCCAAGCAATTCAAACCCGCATATCAATTGTTGCGGATTTGGTATTTGTTTATGGCTGGTTGAGTGTTTAAAGGTTATCGGGTCTTGAAATGTAATAAATTTGCTAGATAACTCTGATGGAGTTGTTTATAAATACATCTTAAGCTTCAAATAACAAATTTTCTATTTAAACATTAAAAACAAACATCATACCACGTTTTAGTAAGTTTTTCTTTATGTAGTTCCTCCGTAGTTATCAATTTGGGAATTAACTTGCTTATGTTTGTGAAACAGAAAAAAAGTCCGATACATACTCGTACATACATACACAGTTTTATCTAAACGTCAGACGATTTTCGCGTGAGCAACTCTTACAAATGGTAATATGAACTTGGGATAGTGCAGTTCACCCGATGGATAGCAGAATAGAAAGGCAGTGTGAAAGGGAATCGAATGTGTGGATCGAATATACGTGGCAATGGCGCAGTGGATAAAGTGCTTGATTGCTAACTTAGACGTGTGGGTTCGATCCCCACGCTAGGCGCATTCTTTTCTATACCTCCAATTTTAATTGGATGCCACCCATGGGTTAAAATGAGGCAGTCAATACCTCGTTCTCAATTCCACTGTGCCAAACTAATGCCGTGCAATTCAGGTTGCATTTAATAGACCTTGGGTCTTACAGGCATATAGGTAAAAAAATATCAAAAAAAAAAATATATACGATTCACGTGAATAGCAAAATAGGGCTGATACATTGGTAAAGTCCGCAATATTGTTCGGTATTCTGCTGTACACGTGAACCCACTCACTCCATACAATAATGCAAACCCGCATATATCAATATTGTTGCGGATTTGGTATATATTTGTTATGTCTGATTGTGAGTTAAGAGGTTAGCGGGTGTAGAAATGTAATAAATTAGCTAGAAAACTTTGAAGGAGCTGTTTATAAATAAATCTATAAGCTTCATATAATAAGTTTTGTATTTAAAAATTAAAAAAAAAATCGTACCACGTTTCATTCTCCGAAGCTCCCTGTTCGAAGGTTGTCTTATTCCTCTGCTTAGAATTGGAAAAAAATGCACAATACTGTCCATTTCCAAATTTTATTAAGAAGATGAACAAATTTATAAATGAATCAAAACAAATTATCAAGAATTCACACTAATGTCACATGAACAGCTCTTTACTCGCAGTGCAAACTGAATCGGGATAATGTAGTTCACCCGGTTGATAGCAGAATACAAAGGCAGTGTGGAAGGGACTCAATTGGGTGGATGGAATATACGATTCACGTGAATAGCAGAATAGGGCTGATATATTATTGTTATTTTTTTTAAGCGACAAAAAATTATGACAATTTGAACGAAAAGAACAATTTGAGTTAATTCAATTTTATAGAGTGAATTAACATACAACAATTACAAATAGAAAGCTTTCTGTTATATTTTTTTTTCTATAAAGTAATGCGGATCTATAATGGTCCCAATAAGGGTCTGTATTACTTCTTCAACTTCCAACTTATTTTTCCCGAAAAAGTCTCTTCGGATTTCTTGAAGAGTTGGACATGTTTCCAGAAATGTGCGACATTTTTTCTTTCGTGTGTTGCAGATTTCACATTCGAGTGGTAAGTCTGATCTATGTGGTATAAAGTTGAGTGAAATAATTTCCTATGCCATTAAATCATTTGTATCCAGTTTGATAGGTTCATCCACAGAATTTTAAAGATTAATCCAAGATTTCACAAAGTAATTTGAGATGTGGTATTCTAAGACTCTTCTGACTAAACTAGATGCGCCCATTCGTAAAATGTTGATCATTCATAACGGTTCACCTTGAGCGATTCAATAAACATCGGAGGCAAATTTGTTTCGTTTTAAAAAGAAACGCAGAGATTTTTTAACATCCTCATACTCCTTAAAACCACACATTTACGAAGAATGGAGCATAATTGATTTAAACACTGTTTGAAATAGTTTGTATTTAGCCGAATGATGAACTGCTTTGTTTGTAATGTAGATAAATAGATAGATATAATTTTATTTATGTTATTAAACAATTTTTACATGATATTATTACAAGAGTAAAATAAAATAAGTGGGCAATTGCATTGCAGTCTGCCGTCTTTTTGTAATGTATTTATTCCATGAAACACATATATTGGCTTCTTGGAGTTTTGCCTTAAAGTGCTTTTTCATACCAAGGTTACTCGAAACGATGGCGCCAATAAAGTACTTAAATTCCTCACGTCCCTGTCCTTATAATTCCATTCTTCGTTGATCGCGTATCTTCCATGACCTTTCCTAAAGATCAATATGTTTGATTTATCGAGATTGACAAACAAATTCCAAGTATCAGAGAATCTCTCTAAATCTATTATCAAAACCGATGTCAGTAGTTAACAAATAAGTCGGAACATTTCCTTAAGCAATTCCCCTCCCAAATGCTCAACTAAATCTCCGATAACTAGTGTGAATAAAAGAGTACTCAACGGAAAACCTTATTTAGGACCCATTGAGGAGCTTAATACATCTGAAAGATTATCACCATCCCACACAGATACAGAATCCTTTTCATATAGGGCTCTTAGGATTTGTATTATTTTTGAGGAAAAGCGCCTAATACCTGAACATCAGTTTGGATTTAGAAGCAAGCATTCGACAATTGACCAAGTGTATAGGATCACTGACGTCATTGAGAAAACTCTTGAAGAAAAGAAAATTTGTTCGGCGGTCTTCCTAGACGTGTCGCAAGCTTTTGATAAGGTGTGGCACAAGGGCCTACATTTTAAATTAAGACAAATTCTGCCTGAATCACTTTATACGCTTCTAAAAGCACATCTAGAAAATAGACTTTTTAGAGTAAGACATGGAAACGATTACTCGGATCTCAAACAAATAGAGGGTGGGGTACCACAGGGAAGTGTTTTAGGTCCAATATTGTACCTATTATTTACACGTGATATACCTCAAAGAGAAGACACTATCGTATCCACGTTTGCTGACGACACTGCAATACTAGTAGAGGGCCAAACGATAAATGATTTTACGACAAAATTACAAAAAGCTCTGAATAATGTCAATGATTGGACAAAAACACGGCGGATATCGCTCAACGAAATAAAATCAGTCCATGTAGATTTTACGTATAAGAAAATTAATAGATTACCAGTATTTGTTAATACGGTTCAAGTTCCGTTTGCTAACGAAATTAAAATGGAAACCGCATGTTAAAAAGAAATGTGAAGAGTTAAATAATAAGCTCAGAGATATGTACTGGTTGCTCGGGAAACACTATAAGCTCAGTATCGGAAACAAGATAATTTTGTACAGGCAGGTGCTTAAGCCTGTCTGGACTTACGGTATACAACTCTGGGGATGTACGCGAGATTCTAATTTAAATACCTTACAAACATTTGAAAATAAACTCCTAAGATCATTTGTAAGCGCACCTTGGTACATTAGAAACGAAGATCTCCACAGAGATCTCGGGATTCCCACGGTTCGCGATGAAATAAAAAATTTTGCTCGAAATCATAGAAAACGGCTATTACAACACTGCAATAGTACTATAATCGAAATTATCGATGAGACGAATTTAGTACGCTGCCTTCGAAGGACAAAGCCTTCAGATGTGGTGCACTAAACGAGAATCTGCTTTAAAATTGCGGTATAAGCAGGAACTATCACCGGATAGTTACCTGCAACGCGTTAATTAAATTCGTTAAAAATAAATTGCTAGATAAGTTTCAACTTAGTTGCAATCGGGAGGAGGAGGTGTTTTTAGTGCAGTAAGAATCTCACACTCCTATTTTACGCGTTTTTCGGTCCTCATAGAGCCTTTTGAAGGTTTTACAACTACCCACGGGGAAAAATTTTTTTTTTTAGGAAAATCCAATATAAGATAATTTGTAAGACGGTGCTTTTCTATCGAATAACCTGCTCGAAATCCAGCCTGAAGCAGTTAAATTTTGAGTTATCAGTTACACAAGCTAAAATAACATTCTTCCAAACAGCTTCATAAAAGTTTTCAAAAAAGAAATTCCGCGGTAGTTATTTGTAACAGATGAATCCCCCATTATTTTATTAACAGCGAGATAACAGAAGACAAAAAACTAGAAAGATGTCCCGAGACTGAAAAATCCGATATTGTAGCAGCTTAACAGAGCATTGAGGAAATCTGTCGTTGCATACTTGAAACATTCAATTGGAATTCTGTCTGTTGCTTCTGCTTCTCTGTTTTATTGTTTTTGGCTCTGTATAATGCTGTTATCAATTCGTCTTCAGAGAAAGTATAGTGCAGGAAGTCATCCTCAATACATGGGGCCGTATAGTGGAATCTTGAAGATCTGCATTCGGTAAAAGTAATCCATTAAATCGGATGACTTAATTTAACAGTTAATATTTAGCTTAGTTTCATTTCTTTTTTAATTTAACTATATTGCCTGTAAGACCTAATGTCTTTTAAATGCAACTTGAATTGCACGGCACTATTGACTGTCTCATTTTAACCCATGGGCGGCATCCAATTAAGATGGGAAGTATAGAAAAGAATGCGCCTAGCGTGGGGATCGAACCCACACGTCTAAGTTAGCAATCAAGCACTTTATCGACTTCGCCATCGTCACTACTAATTGAATTGCCATCCAAAACTCTGCAGAACATCTAACATTTGACAGTAAGTTAACTAGACTCTTATGTTAGATTTCCTTTTTTTGCAGACAAAACGTTTTATACTTCTTATTAGTCTCAACGTACCATTTCATAAATGTTGAATTTATTAAGGGAGCCAAATAAAGCAAGAAACGTAAACGAAAGATTCCGAGCATTCTCACACTGCTTGTCAAACCAGTGTTGCACTTACTTTCGTGGTTTGATTGATGATGGTGCGCCTTTATTATAACACCAAGCAAATCTTCAATAATGGGTATAGGACCGAGGATGGTTACCACAACATTTTAATTTGTTTGGTAGTTTAACTCCGTTGGACTGTTACAATTATAATTGTGTTGTATAAAATATTTAATAGGTAAGCAATGTTTTAGATTCCACCTTAAAGTCCACAATCATTTAAGCTAATTAACGGTAGATATGCAGTAATCTATGACGGAGTGACCCGATGACCTTTTAAAGTGTATTCTCCCGCAGTATCTCCTCGCCTGCACTCTACCATTCAAAACTATAAAGTTACACTGAAATTTAGCTTGAGTTAACAGTGGTGTCGAACTGGTATTGCCCCAAAGGCTTTATTGAAAATCTTAAAAAGCTACGCTAAAAAAGCAAACACTAATGAACAAGAACAGATTGACATTCAATGACGATCTGCAAGCCTCGCAATGGGTGTGATGCCTTATTTGCATTTGACTTAATGAACTGCCGAGCGAGCAGGATGACAATGCAGCCTTCTCATTTATTGAAACTGTTCACAAAGTAGGTGTACGACACATAGAGCAATCTTTTAGTTTTAAAAGTTTCCTTAAGCTTATTTGAGAGGATTTGCGGCCGCTTTGAAAATAGGCCGCAGCGCGGGCTGGACACCACTGAGTTAAATTATTGACCACGTACGAGTACGATGCCGCTGGGCTAGCCAAGATACCTTAGGAGCGCCTTTGTTTTCGAACGATCCAGGTAGCTTTTTTCTGTTAAATCGGTTGTATTGATCAGATGTTCCTAAAATTTCTCAACTCATCTAAACGAATCCAAAAATGTTTGGGTAGCTTCAGATTTCTGCTCGGCAACATAATGTTTAGTTCATCAACTGTTTTTTTTTCCTTAAACGTTACAACAACGCAAATCAATCCGGATTACTTTGGGTATGCTATCCAAGGCGGCCATCGTTTTGTTGAGGTTGTGTTTTTTAGTCAACTTTTAACATTATGTTTCTCACTAAAAAATACAAATCCATCTATATTTCCATATCTTAGTCCTCGGTTGTTGTCCAAGGTAAAGAAAGATCCATCGATTTCCAGTCGGTCATCTCGCTAAGGGAACGATGTTGTTTACTGCAGAGCGAGTGGCTAATTGTACAACAACATTAGCCATACCTGCCTTATTACATTTCACTGGGTAAGTTTCTTTCAACGCACCTGCCAACTCTGCATCAAGAAGGCCATCACATAAATCTTTCGCCTTAGCAAGATATGCTTTTGGTTTGGGGTCTTCACTAAGGGGCAAGTGAATGATGAGGTTGTTTTCGGTTACTTTTTTTAACAATCGTTCCACTTCCGATTCTAAGCGTGTGTGGCAAAATATTAATTTTGGCTAGTTCGTAAGACTGAAATTTCAATGGCCAATGTGGAGATGTCATCTTTTAAGATAGGAGATTTTCCCTTGCCCTTTTATCTTTTTTTATCGCGGGTAGGTGTAAAACCATTCAAAGCTAAAAGCATCTATGAGGACCGAAAAACACCTGCTCATAGGAGTGTGAGATTCCTACTTTACTAAAAACACCTCCTCCTCCCGATTGCAACTAAGTTGAAACTTATCTAGCAATTTATTTTTAATGAAATTAATAAACGTGCTGCAGGTAACTATCCGATGATAATTCCTGCTTATTCCGCAATTTTAAAGAGGTTTTCCGTTTAGTGCACCAGGTGGCAAGGTTTGGTCTTTCGCAGGTGTTGTACTAAATTCTCATCATCTGAATACCGATTTTGCTACTATTACTTGTATTAATAGCAGTTTTCTGTGATTTCATTAAAATTTTTTTATTTCATCGCGAACCGTGAGAATCCCGATATCTCTTTGGAGGTTTTGTTTCAATATACTAGGGTGCGCTTACACACGATCTTAGCAGTTTTTTTTTTTTCAAATGCTTGTAAGCTATTTATATTATATTCTCGAGTTCAGCCGCATGTTTTTGTCATTGACATTATCGAAAAATTTTTGTAATTTATTCCTCATTTATCGTTTGGTCCACATCTAGTATTACAGTGTCGTTAGCCAACGTGCCCACGATAGTTTCTTCTGTACATCACGTGTAAATAATAGGAATAGGTACAATATTGGAACTAGAATACTTGCTTGTGGTACCCGAGATAAGGACAAGTATTTTCGGATTATTTTATAAATTGAAATTACATTCTGGTCATTTTTTGACTATGATTTGGTGTTAATAGTTGCCGTCACAAAAAATGGTGCATGTACTCGTTTTTTTATAATATTATCTTAATCACTTGTCGAACTGCTTCCAGCTAAATAGCGGTCATTATACATATTATATAAAAATAAAGTACTTCAGGAATTTTCTACCATTAGAATTAGAAAATCAATTTTTTATAACATGGGTGAGGGTACACCAAAGTAAGGTAAGCATTTTCTTAAATCCACGATAAAAATTTGGATATATACCTTTTCTAGAAATATTTTTCTCCTGGAATATACCCAAGAACCACACCCTAAAATACTTCCAACCACGTCTGGGACACACTGTATACAGAATTATGTTTTTAAGAACACCAGGACAAAATCAAGCCGCTGCCCTGCCAACTGTTAACTGTATTAAAGCTCATATATCGTGTATTAGAGAATGTGATATTCTTATGTAGCTTATGAGAGTTTCACCTAATAAATATCACACCAAAAACATAAAATGTTAAAAAATATCCAAATTCTTCGATATACAAAAACCCTTGCGTATATGGAAGAATCTCAAAATTATCAGAGAAATAATTTGTAATTTAATGATTACTGATTTTTCATTTCAAAATTGAGTAATTAGGTAATAAAATAAAAATTTCCAAGTAAACTAAAACAATTAAGGTCAGTAATCATTAAATAGCAGATTTCTCTGATAATTTTGAGGCTCTTCCATATTACCTACTCTACTTAAAATATTTGATAATTAACATTAATAAACTTTGAACTTGGCGTACATTTAGATCTCACTACTTTTCACGCATGTACTACGCCTCTACCAATTTTCATAAGTTAGAGGTGCTCCATTGAAATGATAATAATAAATTGATAAGAAGTGGGTGGATGAAAAATTTTGAAAAATTTCATAATTTAAACTTTTTGTTTTCAATATATTTAATATTAATTGTGTAAAAATATGTGGTTGCCAGGCCCACTGAATGTAAAATCTCAATTTTTTAAATTTTCCCTATGTTTTCATGTCAAGACCTATCGCTGTACTAAATTTCATCATTCTACGACAATCAGAAGTGCTCAAAAAATGTATATCAATTCTATGAAAATGGGAGGATACCACGCTCCCTGAATGGAAAATCTTAAATATTCGATTTTTTCCTTTGTATGCAGCACAAGGTCTGCAAGATTCTCGGTGATCTGTCAGTGAGTGAATCAGTGCGATTAAGTCAGTCAGTCAGTTACGGTTTTTGTGATTTTTGCAGTCTAGGGAGCCATTAATGCTAAAGAATTGAAATTTTGTGAGTTGCATAAGCCTGGTGATCTTAGCAACTGCTGCGAGTTTGAAGTGTCTGACTTTATTGGTACTGAAGGTAGAAGGGGGTCGAACATCGCCATAGTTTGATCCGGTAAAAAGGAAGTAGAAGACTTAACCCTATTTACGTTTTAAGTCAATTTATTTATTTACTTTTAATTATTTTTAACAATTTACTAAATCAAAATGCTTAGCGCAAATTCTTTCAGTCTCCCCTAGTTGCACTTTTTTTTTATATATTTTTTTCTAGTGCAAATCACTCTTATATCGATGCACCGAAATGTGTTTAAGCTCATATTAATCTCTTAAATTCTCTGCTGCATAAATAATGCTGAATAAATCATAATGGTCTAAAAAATTTATGGAACAGACCGCATCCGCCTAAGCTAAAAAAAAAACTCAAGTTGCATTGGTGAAACGTGAAAGTAAGGAAGTAAGTCAAGTAGTCAAGCAACAGCCCACCAGGAACGTTTGTTGAGGTTAAAAATTAAATGTTTGGAATAAAACTTATTTGATATTATTTAATATTTATCAAGGTAATGATTGTGTCCTTTTCTAGTGGACGTACACATTTTTTTTTCTAGTTTAAAATATCCCATGTCCATTTGGAATAAAATGTAAACATTAAGCTTGTTTTTTCCAAAACCAAAAAAATATTTGACGAAAAGTTGAACGCAATAAAAACTTATTTCCTTAGCGCTTAGGAGCAGAATTTTCGGAGCTTAACTCTTATTATAAAGGAGAAAACTGTGTTACCGGCGCGGCGGCGCGAATTACCATTGGAACTGTCGATACCTTGGTATTTTTTGAAGTGTATCTTAAGTAATTTAAGTTAGTTTTAATTTGTATAAGTAAGTGTTTTAATTAATTTTAATGCAGTAGTCTTAAATCTTCTTATTCTACATATATGTACATACATATAAAAATGGTATGCAAATTTATAGTATAATTAATTGCCTGGGACGATCTCAGTCAATTTTTTTTTGAAAAAAGCCGGGAAATTGAAAAAATCAAAAATTGTTTTTTTTTTGTATGGAATTTTGTGTGCAATTATTTCGGAATGGCTTTTCCAATGGAAAAATAGAAAATCCTTAGTGGAAACTTGGAAAATTTTGGAAAAACGCAAACTAATTTTGCTTCTTATCGTATAACGTGATGATTTGTGACGATGTAGGGGCGGAAGCTTGAAAAATTTCGGATAGTTGTATATCGCGCATCACATTCGCAAAAGTTATACAAGCACTGATATCAATTGAAATTCAATGCGATATGTATAGTAGGTATATCAATTCTATATTTTTTCTTTTCAGAAAATAAATTTGCGTGTAAAAAGTCAGGTAATCCAATTGGGTTGCGGGTATTCATTGTGAAACATTGATTTCGTAAGTTTTTTATTTTTAATTTTCTTTTGAATAGGATTAGTCGAAAAACTCCTTTGTTGTTTTTCAGGAAGAGTTATTAGCCTGACTAATGCCTTCAATAAGCCAATCAAACCTTTGACAACGTACACTTGCGTCGTGCAATAATAAGTCAGTGTTGAAGAAAATAGATTATGTGTTTTACACATAACTAGCTGGTCATGGTTCAATACACGAAGAAGGCACAAGAAGTTTTTTAATTAAAATGAAAAAGTATACCAGCACCACTAGAGCAAAGGAATCTGATGATCGAGCTTGGCAAGTCGTGAAATAGCTATAATTCCAGCCAAAAATAATATGAGAAAAACTTGGTGGTAGCACACTCATGTTGTTGTTGGTCATTCAAAATCATTAAATGATACAAAAAGTGCTTTAAAAGAAATCTTCGGAATAAGCGGAATCTGGGGAATGAAAACACCTTCGCCTTTGAATTTTCCCCGCAAAATCGTGGCTTGAATTAGATTTGATTTGATGGTATTCACAATTAAACGTGTTCCGTTACAAAGTTTTGGTGCATTGAGTTTGCGCAGCAAAATTATAACTGAGCCGACTTTCAATTTTAAATTGTGTGGCAGAAAGCCAAGAACATCCAAAGAATTCAAGAATTCCGTGGGATAGTTGGTGGCTTCGTTTTCATCCATCACGAAATCCACGGATTTGAATAAATGTAACTCAATGGCCATTTGATTTTTCGCACCCTTAATCGCTCTTGAACTCAGCCAATCATGGTTAACATAATTTTGAGCAATATTCGGGAAAACGTTCGTGGTGAGTTCTTCCGGCGTTGTTGAAAAGTTGCAAAAATTCGGCGGAAATTCAATCAGGCCGGAAATTCAATAAGTCCACTGGAGAACTAGCCTAGAGCCTAGAGAACTCTGCAGCGAACTGGCCATTTCGTAAAGCGACTCGCATATTTGTTTTCAATTGCAATTTCTTCACGTATTACCGTCAGGCCAAATGATTTCAGACAAGCGTTCAATTCATCTGCCGGAGTTGATCTTGGAATGACAGACAGAGTTTGCTGAAAACCGCCTGACAGTAAAATCATTGCACCATCGAAACGTCGTTTTTCATTGCGTAAGTCTTTCAAAGTACGATTTAAGGCTTCCAATGCACGTTTATGAGCCATTATGCACTCGCCCCAGATGATAATCTTACATTGTTGCAAAACTTTCGCCATCGCAGAGTTCTTTGAGATGTTGCATGTACAAGTGTGCAAATAAAGAACCTATTTACTTGCAGGTTCGATGGCAATTTCAATGCAGAATGAGCTGTTCAACGGCCTTCCGCAACGTAGCCGCTACCCCCGAAGAGGCGAGTGCTAAAGCAATCTCAGATCTCGACCGAATAGTATACAAAATTAGTGAAATCGGGAATGTTTTTCCAGTTCCACCGGGCGCATCGAGGAAGAAAATGCCACCATTTCCGTTATCGACTGCTGCATTAATTCATCGTAAAATTTCTTTTGTTCTTTATTCAACATTGGCACAGTTGTTCGATCTGCATGACTAAATGCGACTCGATCGAAATACTTTTCTCGCTCTATTTCTTGATTTAATGCGTCATGCATTGGCCGATTTGGTGGTGGCATTCCCAATTTGTACAACAAATTGCAACTCATAAGCAGACACAAATGTCTTCGATCAAAATCAAAGCTTCGTTGCGCATTTCATCTGACATTTCTATTTCATTATCATTAATCACAGTGCGAATTCGATCCCTGATTTCAATTATCCTCAATTTTTACGGGATTTTGCTCTTATCTTGTCCTATATCGTTCCTTGGGTCAATACGAATTCATAGAGCCCAAAATCGTGAAAATCGAACCATCCGTTTTTGAGCTATGCGCGAACACACGGACAACATTTGTATTATATATATATATAGATATAGATAACTTAGTCAAAACTTGTACATATAAAACATATTTTCATTTTGTTTTTAATTATGTATCAATTATTTTATTTACTAAATAAAGCATTATTCTATTCCTCAAACTGTGCGTTTGTTATAATTTCACTTCTGGTTGTATTTTTGTTGTTCCTTCAATTTACCTTTTCATCAGTCAGAATATTCAAAGTGAATGAATACGTGCCCATATTACATAGGTTCGCGCTGTTTTATCACGACCTCAATTTTCACCAAATGTTATTAGAAGAAGACCAGTCATAAATGTAGATTTGAATCGCGATGCGTTCGATTACGGTTCCGCAATCGCCTACAAAAATATTCGCAGCATTTATCTAAGTTCATTGTCTGTAGTATGCCAGCATTACAATGCATTGATGTTTTAATCGGAAAACACCGGCTTATGTTGCCCTGGTAACCAGAGGGTCAATTCCCGATCTGTGAAGATGTGAAGTGATAAATTTTATCATGCTTTCACCTCTAATTCGATTCTCGATTCGTGAAAAAGTGAAGTTAAATGCCAAACATTTTTCATATGATAATTTTTTTATCACAGTCAATTGTTTTGTGAAGAAAATGTTTCTAATCGAATATTAAGAAGAAAAACAGGATTTGGAACATGACAAGTAAGCAACCATTATATTTATACACAAATATATTTTGGTTATAAGTTATATTTGTGTATATTCGAGTAAATAACGAAATTGTTAAATCAACAGATTCACAACAGCCGACGCGACGACGGTGCTCATTCCCGCGACAGATCGTTGGAAAATACCCATTGCAAAAAAATGCAGAGAACTTAACCATATTTAAATGGCACTTATAAGTTGAGTGCAAGAATGCTCTCAATTCGCGTATTAAATCCATGCATAAATGTTTTGGGAATCTATAAAGTTCAATAAAGTGCTCCTATTTGTAACTTCGAATAGATTCTGCCCATCTCGAAGGGAAAGCCTCAATATCCTCACATAAAAAAAATAATAAATCTTACTCAAAACAGAGATACTATTCAATATTATATAAAACCCACAATTGTTCAGTACGACGCCTTTTATTAATTTATTAAACGAATTATTATTCCGGACATTATTCTTAAGCAAATTTAGAAACTGAAATGAAATATTTACCTTTCCCAACAAAAAATCTAATCAGAAATGACAGAATTTATCATTTAGTACTTTTTAGTACAAATTTTATCACAATGAGTTCTAGAATCGCATTAGGCGTGTGCGTGAAGTTGGAAAATGATAAACCTCTGTGAAAACTAAAATGATATTTTTTTTATCACTTCATAATTTCACAGATCGGGAATTGACCCCCAGGTGACATTTTCCGCCTTGACTCATCCCCCAGAGTCATTGTATTCATTTCCTTATGGGAATACAACTCAATCAAAACATATCATGGCGAATGCACAGAAATATAACGAATGTTTTCAAATGACGTTATTTGGAGCCGAAGTTATTGATCAACCCGGCTACAGTACGAGTTTTAAGGTAATGGCGTCTCTTTTTTATCAAAATGAACAATTCTTCTCATTATTTCGAAATTGCTTCCAAACATTCAAATTCATCTTTAAACTACTTGAGGGCGTAAATGATTTTATGGGACGAATCTTCCTTCGCTCTCGTGCAGTTCCTAGAGTCCTCAAAGACCTTGTTATACACAAATCCGCTGGCCCGGGTAGTTGCCTTCCATCGTTCTGAAGAGGTGTTCTTCAACGCTGGCAAAACCACTGCGTAAGATTTTTCATCTGTCATAGTCTACTGGCCTCTTTCCGAGTGGATGGAAAACAGCATTTGTCCAGCCTGTTCCTAAAGAAGGCGAAACTTCTTCAACCACTAATTACTGTCCAATTGCACTTACGTCCCTTCTTTCCAAGGTCATGGAAACGCTGATTAATTATCAGCTAAAGAAATATCTTAATGACCGGCAGTATTGCTTTCGTAGCAATAGGTCCTCTGGTGATCTGATGGTATATCTCACCGAACAGTGGCACAAATATTTACATCGTTTTGGAGAAAATAACGTTATTGCGCTTGATATATCAAAAGCATTTGATAGAGTTTGGCATCAAGCTCTCTTATCGAAAATGCGTGCATTTGGTATCGATTATATTATTTATCTTGATTGCCAAGTAAATTCAATTTTTTAAATAAGTTTTTGTATCGAAACTACATTTTATCCGTTGAAAATGATCTTAAAATTAACAGTAAGCGTTTTTGGTATTTTCTTAATACTAAGCGAAAGTCATATGGATAACCAAGCTGTATGAAATATCTAGACACTACTTCAAGTGAAATTTCTGTTATATGTAATTTATTTGCAAAATACTTTCAAGCTGTTTATTCGTCAGAATCTTTTTTCAATCAAGAGTTCCAAGCCGTGAGTAAAAGTATTGATATTGGGTCACTAGTCTTATGCCAAGCGTAAGTTGAAGAAGCTTTATTTAGCTTGGAATTGAACAAAAGTGAAGTTCCAGGCAATATTCCACCCATCATTTTAAAAAGTGTGCAATAGCGTTAGCCCTACCGCTAGCAACGATTATCAATGAATCTCTATCTAAAGGTTATTTTTTGGATTCATGGAAAATTTCATATATATCTCCGATTTTCAAATCTGGATCTAAGCAGGAAATTACAAATTACAGACCAATTTGCAAGATCTCTGCCATACCTAAGCTATTTGAAAAAATAGTTTATAATAGAATTTCAACAATTATCCAGGATAAAATATCAGTCTTTCAACATGGTTTTGTTACACGGAAGTCGACAACCACAAATTTAACGATATTGACGAATAGCATTATATCAAATATGGAAAAAGGCTTTCAAACGGATATAATATTTACTGATTTTTCGAAAGCATTTGATAGAGTAAACCACCAAATTCTATTCCAAAAGCTTTTTAGTTTTTTTCTTCACTAATGTGGCTGAAATCTTATTTGACTGGAAGATTGCAAGTCGTTAAAATTGAAAATTTCAAATCAGATGATATATCTGTTCCATCGGGTGTTCCCCAAGGTAGTCATTTGGGACCACTGCTCTTTCTCCTCTTTGTCAATGATATTCCATCTTTCTTTGAAGATGCTTTGTGTCTGCTTTTTGCAGATGATCTTAAACTTTATCGTAGGATTTCCTGTCAATCAGACTGTAACCTTCTGTTGGCTGACTTGGATAGATTGGTGACTTGGAAGCTTATTCCCTTGATCTTAATATAGCTAAATGTCAAGTTTTATCTTGTTATAGGAACCAAAATCCAATATTTTTTGATTACAGCATCTCTAATGTTGATTTAGAAAGAGTAATGCAGAAGAAAGATCTGGGAGTTATTCTTGACGTTAATCTTTCATTCCACCATCATTATGATTATATGATCAACAAAGCTAACCAAATGCTAGGGTTTGTCAAAACAAATACTGGAGAGCTTAATGATTCATATACTCTGATAACATTATATAATTCATTAGTAAGGTCTATGCTAGAGTACTGCTGTACAATTTGGAATCCCTATTACTATAATTCATCTAAGAGAATAGAAAATGTGCAAAAAAATTACGAGATATGCTTTTTTAAATTAAATTGGAGAATTACTAGACCTTCCTATGAAACCAGATGTTTATTATTTGGAATGAAATCACTGGAAACTCGAAGGAAATATTTCGCTATCACGTTTGTCAGGGATATTATAACCATGCATATTAAATGCCCCCCGCTTTTAAACTTATTCTATGAAGGTACTGTACCTTCGAGTGTTACTCGTGAACGGTATGTTTTATATTAAATTATTAAATTGAAATGTATGTTTTATATGAACAGTTTCATCACAGGAACTATGGTCGCAATGAACCCATCTCCCGTTGCATCAGAGAAGCTAATTTAGTATGCTCTAAAGTTGATTTTGATATGAATTGTTTGAGGGATACTTTCAAATCTATCGTTCTTAACCAAATTTAATAATATTTAATACAATTCGTTATTATTGTTTAATTAAGTAATTTATTTATTTATTTTTGCTTATTTGTATATAGTATGTTTAAATATTTATAAATTAACCTGTATTGTATATACTTACGCGGGTAAGTACATGAAAATTTAAAATTGTTTATAAGTCTGTAGGAGTCTAAAACTCCGTTTGATGAAATAAAAAAATAAAAATAAAAAATGAATCTTCTCTTCGTTGGATTAGAAATTACCTTTCGGACCGTTCAGTACAAGTTTTATTGGACGGTTTCAAGTCTAATATTCACAAAATAAATGCTGGTGTGCCCCTGGGCTCCGTATTGTATCCGACCCTTTTTCTCATTTTTATTAATGATCTCTTATCTAGAACTTCTAATCCACTTAATTGTTTTGCTGACGATAGTACTCTCAGCTTTTCATATTCGTTTTCAGATGCACCTCCTTGTTCTTCGGATGTCCAACTGCAACTGCAACGTATGATAAGCTCATTAAATTCTGATCTTGACAGCATTGTCCAATGGGGAATAAAAAACCGCGTAGAATTTAATGCTTCAAAAAATCAGTGCTGTCTTCTGTCGTTAAAGCAGAACCCACCCCCATGCCGCGGCACTTGCATTGAAAAAAACGATCAGCTTTCAGTCCTTGGCATGTGCATCACAGACTACCTCTTGGGGAATGAACATATTATTTGATGTCGCTGTAATCTACAAGGCCTTCGTTCGTCCAAAGCTGGAGTATAACTCGCACATTTGGGCAGGAGCTCCCAAAACTCATTTGAATCTCTTAGATAGAATTCAAAATAGAGCTCTAAGAATGATTGGCGATAGAACTATAGTGGAGACATTTACATCTCTCGAACATCGTCGTAATGTTTCATGTATTTCGCTATTTTATCGCTATTTTTATAAACAGTGTTCTAGCGAAGTAGCCAGTTGCATTCCCCCCCTAAAACAATTCAACCGTAATACTCGCGCTTCTAGGAATGCTCATCAGTTTACCATTGAGCCCAATTTCGGACGTACTGTGAAGTACAGAGATTCTTTCTTTAGTCGTACAACACGTATGTGGAATGCTTTACGAGGCTCTATTTCCCCCCCCCCTCATTTTGATATTCTGAACTTCAAGACTATTGTACATCTGTATCTCCTTTTTAATTCTTCCCTATTTTCATAAAGCTCGCACTGTGCTTGTCATATTAAGGGTAGCCAAAACCCCTTTAGTGCCTGTTTATTATAATCAAAAATCTTTCGTTTTTAAGTTTATATTATTAAATATTTACCAATCTTTTTTAGAAAAAAATTAAAGAAATTTTGTATATGTATATATAAAAAATTAAGTAAAAAACGACTTTTAAAATATATTATATTTAATAGAAACCTTTTGCATACGATGTACGAACATAAGATCAAGATTGTGCATTTTATTTCTTTAATGTATGTATGGATGACTTTTACATAAAAAAGGACTTTTTGGCAAGCGTACTATATCTCAGGAGGCAAGAAATAACACGGCATTTTTGTAGAAAAGTGAGATACAAACATTTTTTGGTGGATGCTCAATTTAAAAAAAAAACAATTTAAATACAAAGATAAATATCTAAAAATAACTGTAATAGTTGCAGTTAGGTTGTACACGTTTTTGAAAAACTCTCTTTTATGATATTGTTTTTTAGTCAAGTAATTTATATAAACAGTTTTTGAAAAAAAAACTAATTTCAAAGTCAAAATTTCGAACAAAATTATATTATATTTATTCAAAATTATGACACTATATAAATTTGTGTTTGTATATTGTTGCTGTTTTAAGTTGTTAATATTGAAAACTAGATGGTTTTAAGTAGTTTTCTAGAAAATTGTAAATAAACTTCTTTTTTCTGAAATTTTGAGTTTGAAATCAGTTTTTTCAAAGAAATTACTTAATTCAAAAACAATATAGTTTAAAAATATATTGGAAAAACGTGTAAAACTTAATTGCAACTATTATCGTTATTTTAAAACATTTATTTTTCTATTTGAAATGTTTTTTTACAAAATTGCCCCTCCCGTCCACATTGGGGACATACGACCCCTCCCAAACAAACAAATGCTTGTGAATAACTGTTCTATACAAATCCATCATTAAGTCTGGTATTACACGTTGAAACTAGATGCATGCGACTTTTCGAACAACGTAAATACAAGAGAGAAAGAAAATTCGAAAAGATGAGACGAAAAAAAAAACTGCCGTATGTCGCGTGGGTAAATTATCGTTGCAACAATTTGACATTTCATCTTTCGAATTTTTTTTCTCTATTGCACTTATACATTGTTCGAAAGTAGCATGCATCTAGATTTAACGTGTAATACCAGACTAAACTTTGAATTATCGTACTCTCAACTTCTTTTTTTCTAAATTGCTACCTCAAGGATAGTTGTATTGACATATGCCCAATTTTTAATTTATGTATGTACATTGCACGTATACATACATATGTACATAATTCTTTTGTTTCTATGTTTCGCATTATCTTTTCAAGATTTTCACCTGATACATTTATTTTCGAATTTCGCCCAGAAAAAAAAATAATAACAAAATTATAAGGTTTTTCCCCATCTGAAACGCAAATAGTTATAAAAGTTTGTCTGAGGCTCAAGCGGGACGATTGTCCCCGTAAGTCCTATCGCCAACCCCCCGCTTTGGCAGAAAATGAAAGCTTTCGCATACAAATTGTTTTTAGTCACGAAACCATACAGCTAGGTATTATTTTTGTGTAGTACCTAATGTATAATACAAATTTGTATATATTTACGTAGGGTATAGTGCCACGACGACGACCTGCCTTGACGAATGGACGATTGTTAATATAGAGGGTTCAAGATGCAAGGGGTTTTGCACTTTCAACCACCATACCAATACATTTAACCTTGATTGTTTGGAAATTTTGTAAATTTCAAGTTTAATCATTTAACCGTGACCTATATTCATTCGATTATTTTAGGGCTTAAGTTTAGCCATGAGAACGAAATATATGCAAATCGTTCTACGGCAATGACAATAGTATGGATAAAGATATTTTAGAAACGTTTTTATTTCTGGTTTGGATTGCAAATGGTGAAGATTGCTGCCTAACCTTTTATTTTACGAGTGCCTATTATAGTGATTCAAACGGATAGAACAATAATTAAGAAATCCAAATCTGCTTCGGAAATGACATAAGCAAAAATAATGACGTTTGGTATTATTATGTACATATGTATATGTGAATATGTCAACACTGACGTAACTAAGGAAAATAAGGAAACAGATGTTCAACTTATTTACTTAACTGTTATTTAACACGACTGTATGTGACTTCGAAAATGAGTATAAAATTAGCCTCATTGAAATACGCACTCGAATATCTTTGTACCTACTCGAAAAACTTGCTTTAATCATTAACCTGTTGTGAGTTTAGTTGTGAATTTTGTTTAATTTTCAAAATATGCTAGATGCAAGGATATTTTGGAATCCTTAAAAATACAATTTTAAGTAATTTTTTTAATACAAAGAAGGTGAAGTGAGTTCGTTTAAAGAAAACACATAATACGTATAGTATGGGAGGCGATTAGATGATTACATATCTCATCGAAAGAGTGAAAATGATGGGTACCAATAAAAAGAACGCGTTTCACCATTCCCAAAACCACTGGTCGGGAAGTTTAGGCGTGAAAAGGTCCTTTCCGGCACCGATTTTCGATTAGTACATATCTCATGGGGCAGTGAAAACACCTATTAATTACTAATGGTAGGAGTTTTGCATGCGGAATTTAAAACAATTGGTAGGCGAAAAAAATTAGGGAATAAATGCATGATCTACCATCTCTAAAAACTGTTTTTTTTTTTACGAGAACCTGTCTCATTGGGAGTGCGGGTAATATTGGTATCAAACGAAATTTAAGACTGGAGGGTCATTCCGTAATTTTCAAAACGATAATCGTCAAAACGATGGTCTTCGACGAGATCGTCGTTAATTTGCTTCACGTAACTCAACCACTCGTCAATCGTTTATAATTTGAAAATTTGAAAGCATTTGGTACATTTCAGAAACTCTCAAACGTTTGTTGAGTTATCAAATGGACTGCCATAAATGTCAATAAAGTTGTGTATTGTTTTGTATTTGGTGCAAATAAAGTTATATATAATTGGACAAAACTGTAAGTTATTTTATTGTACTATTTTTTTACGAATTGATATGTATACATGTAAGTACATCAATTTGTATACGAGTATATGGCAGCCAATCAGTCTCAAATTGGTATTTTGACTCGATATATGGATGAACATCCCGATTTGTCTCTCAAATGCCTTCGCATTCGTATTAATTGTATTTTCTTCCAACTTGCGGTTTCATTTCCACTTTCTAACACAAGAAAATTGCTGCGCCGAAAAATTTTAACTTTAATTTAAAACAAGAGTTCAAACTACAGTGGCTACTCAACTAGTCAACTACAGTCACCTACAAACTTCAAAATGCAACTTTCAATGGAAGACGATACCTAATAAGCTATCATCCAAACGCTATCATTTTGACGATAGCGTTTCGACGATTATCGACTTACGTGAACCAAATAAAGGCATCACTATAGTTCAGACGATATCGTCTGACGATAATCGAATTACGGAATGAACCCATGTTCTCTTCACAAATCCGGTGGTCGGTCCCAATTCTATAGGAAATAACTTGCCGTCCGACTACTTTCAAGAAAAATAACGATTTTTTTTGTCTAAATTGAAAAGTCAAAAAATAACTTTATGGTTGACAAATTAATATAAGATTACTAATTTACTCTCTATAACGTAGTCGACAACACTTTTTTTAAACTATTAATTTTCCTCAAATGTGATTTTCTTTTGAATGAAAACCTTGATTCTTAACAGGTTTTTGGGTTTTGGAATTTCAAAGTACTCAAAACTAATAAATAACTTGATATTTAACCATAAACAATTAAGTACATTCACACTTTCAGCTTCAGTAACATTTTAAATCAAAATGAACCATAAAAATACATCTTTAGAAATATTGAATATTGAATATTGTTCTGTGTAAAGAGTACGATAACTTTCCCTTCAAAACTTGTTAACGGTTTTTTGTAGAGGGGTCAAAATCAAGCATTTTTTATTATTGGAGGGGCAATTTCATAAACAAAATTTATTTAATTTATTAAAAAATAACGGCAATACTTACAAATAAAAGTTATAATTTTTTTATAAAGCTAACACCCTACTCAATTAGCTAATTTTCAAATTAAGTGAAATCTAGGCATAGTTTTTGAAAAACCGTTTTTAAACTAAAATTTTGAAGAGAACAAGATTTTTAAAAAAGTTTAAAGAGTGCTTTTTCACAACTGTTAAAATTTGTATATATTATTTTCTTCCTGAAATCTGTTGCAAATCAGCGGTTCCCAATATTTTTTAGTCGCGGAGCATTTTTCAGGTGGAAAATTCCTTTCGGAGCACTGCGTCGAACTTATATGCTATTTATCGCAGTTATGTTTATGTAGAAAATGCATTAACTGTTTTTTTTTTATATATGCATTCTATCAAATTAAATAAAACAAGTAACTTTAACGAAAAAACAAGAACAATGTTAATTTAAGAAAATTACAAAAATTAATATTTTAAAATATATAATATAAATATACGTAATTGTATTTCAATAGATAGCTCAGAAAGTTTCTTAGTGAGAATAATGTGCCTGTTTTGTTCTGCATAAGCTGGTATATCTGGTTGAATTTGGGACAACTGCAACCGAATATCTGGCTCTGCATCGAGACGGGATCTATATTTTGTTTTGGTTCGTTCCAACATAGGGGGAAAATCCTGATTCGTGTATGTTGCTGCAAACGACAGAAGATTTGTTTTGGATTTGTCAGTCAAAATTTTGAATTCGTCCTTCAACATGCACCAGAATTCTGATAAAGACTTCTTTGTTTCAAAATCTGGCTTCATCGAAGGATCTGATATCAAATCAATCAAGCACTCAAACTGCAATGATGTCAGAAAAGCTGGCTTTTCCAACGCGGCAGAGTATGGGTCTGCAACCCATAAAAATTGATTTTATTTTTAAATGCTTCTACTTTATTACTGGCATCGAAAACAGTTATTGAATTTCTCTGAAGTGATACACTCAAATCATTTATTTATTTATGTAAGTACATCTATTTATGTAAGTAAACCTCATTACACAACCTGTCTCCCAAATCAAAGTTGTCGTTTATAAGGAAGGTTCTGACTTCTTAAGTACTATGCACATCAGAGCGACCAAGGAATTAACGAATATTCGCCCATTTTGAAATTTCGTTTACATGGCTTTAATTCTATTCGTCACGAATATAAGTTGAAAGTCTGATTTTGAGGTTAGACTGATAAGGAAATTATTCGTTTAAGTGTGGATGATATGTGGAACGCAAATAGAGTTCGACTGTTTGTAACAATCAGGCGCAATTCTCCATTCTTGTTTTCCCAAATTTAACTTGTTTTGGCAATTTAAAAGTAAATTTTTGTATCTCAACATTAATACAAATAATATTTCTACAATTTTGTTAAGAATTTGTGAAGAATTTAAGTTGGTAAATTGTTTTAAATGGAATTTATTCGCTTATTCGTCCGTCGGCGTCGTTGGCCGCACTTATGTGAAAAGGCCTTTACCACGAGAAAGCCACCTTAATTCTGCGTGAAGGAGTAAACACGTATGTAGACTACCCATGTCATCGCACAATATTTTGAAATTCCTTGTATTCTAAGGCCGTGATTTAAAGTTAAGTTGATTCTTTTCACGCTGTCGTCTAAGACCTCTTTTAAGGAAAGTGGCATTTTTTTCATTGCAAGGGCATGGCGATATAGACCGTAATGGCTACTACTGCATTCTTTGAGATTTTGTTTTATTCTGGAAACGACACCGGACGTTTTATCCAGTCATGGCATTGGCTCCGTCTGTGCACCCATCCACGCAGTTAATCTATGGGATGTCATTAAAAATGAAGAAATTGTCTATTAATTTAAATCTTTTTTTAATTTTCCCGCGGAGCAGTTGGATATTCTTCACACTTTTGGAAACGCTGCTCTAAATAATTCTAATCAAAAACTGAAAATTATATGATTTTATGTCTTCTAGCTTTCAGAAAATTTAAAAACTTTGTGGGGAGAGTACAATAACTGCGGTGCCGCGGCGAGGTGCTTTTAGGTGGGAGGTACAATTTTCTAAAAAAAAAATTACTTAAAATTAACAAAGAAATATTTAAGATCAACATACAATTTAAAAATTATAGGTTTTCTGAAAGGCAGAAACATGTCATAATTTGTTTCAACCTAGTTATGTATTTACGATAGTGAAAAATGTTTATTTTTAACACTTCTTCAAAAAAACAGCTATCAATTTTTTGCGCCAAAGTTATAGTCATCTCCTCTGTTGTTATGTTAGTTATTCACTGTGGGTAATTCAGCTGCCAAAAAATCTTGATAACATTCGGGCCTTTCATTCTTCCTGTGCTTCTTGCCACATAAAATGGTTGGTAGCTATATAGTCTCTTAAGACAATGAGACCCATTTCCAAATTAAATCTCCTGTTCTACTACTTTCTGTCACATGCATTAGCTCATGGCGTAATTGTTAGGGTGTTGGACAGACACGCCAGCGATGTGGGTGTGGGGTTCAAATCCCAAGCCTAATGAGAATGACACCCAGCCTTATGACATCTTAAATTTAAACTCTTGAGAAATTCCCTTAAAATTCAAATTATTTTGATTTTGGTGAATTTTTAAAACAGGTAGTAAATACTACCAATATATAACTAGTACAAATTCTTAGGTACGAATATGAATCAAAGAAAACAAGATTACGACGCTTCTTTGTTTTTCTTATTTTATTGGCGTCATATGCTAAACAAAATCCATTAATCCACAAATAACAAACAACAACAATTTGCAGATTTTGTTTCACACATGAAATTTGTTTGCTTTGATTTATGGGTACGAATGTTCTTCATAACATTAATACGGTTAAATATGTATGTTCATGAAAACTGGGTTGGGTACTAACTGCTAAAATTGGCATAGTAATGAAGATAGTAAGAATTGATTTTTAAAAAATATATTCAATAATTTTCAAATTAAAAAAAAATCATTCGTGCACGTCATCTTTAATCCGCGACTGAGGTCCTTAGGAACGGATATAGTCTTCGAATATGTATGTATTTAAGTATACCTATACAATAACTATTACCTAAACTAATTAATTAAATATATTTTACCACATATACACATCTATTCTTATATTTAATTCAGTGTACATTTACACTATATAAATACTTTTGATATAGATATATAATAAATAATTTACTAGCTGTTCGTGCCCAACGCCAATGTCTATTAATAATAATAATTAATTGAAAAACACTTCGTCATTTCGTAAAGCGCCTCTTATATTCGTTGTTAACTTGAGAGCATTTGTATTAGAGGTAGTTCTCCACATCGAATGCACTATCGATTATAATCCAAAGTTTCAACTATCGAAAGCAATCGATAGTTTTTACCCACTATCGATTGTTTTTCGAAAGTCATGTAAACCTAAATTCAGGGATAATTTCGTTTTCCAAAAGCGAACAGTTTTATCTAGAATTGAATTCTTATAACAATATTGTGTTAAGTTAGGACGAGCTTAGTTCGAGTCGATCACACTTTCTATTGTGCCTTCATTTTCTGGCCAAAGATTATAATTAGTACAATATAGTAAACTTTTACCTTCATCATTCGTAAATCTGTTTAAGCACTTCAGCAGCTGATTTTACGATGTATGCACGTTGTGGTTATATTCTGTTTACTGTTCGTGTTTAAATTTGGAAATGTTTTCATTTTTATAGTTATTTACTTAATAATTGTAATCTATTATAGTATCAATTTAAATATTTGCAATTTTTTTCTGCTTAATGCAACGTTTTTGAAAACTTATTATTTCAATTTCGTTAAATTTGAAATAAGATGCGTGTTTGATACGTTGATAAAATTATCGGAACGAATTTGTTTTCATTCAGTTCGTTTTAGTGTTCTCTGAAGCACCATTTCTCCCTTGTTAAAAATAGTCGTATTGATATGAAGTATATACATACTTCTTGTTTCAGTATTTCTTAGCAAATAATTTATTGTAGATACCTTTATTGTGCAATAATAGTAAATAAAAGTATACCAATATTTTGAGTATTTTATTAGGATTATGTATGTTTTTACCATTCTGTCTTAGGTGCAAAAAGTACGAGAAACCGACTTTTTGTGCAATCTGTTATATATGAGGTTTTTAGATGAATGGTGCACTATTATTTCTCTAAATTGTCGATAGAAGTCATTGAACAATTTCCCCAAATGTGGAAAGTAATATATATGAGTAAACAGGTAAAACAGGTTGTATCTAATAATAAATGAAAACAGAAACTATCGATGATAGTTTTTTTTGCAAACTATCGATGGCAATGATTATCGATAGTTCTCCACCACTAATTTGTATATTATCACTCAAATTTTCGATAACTACAAGTAAGCGATAATATCGAATCATCATACCTCCAATATGGTCCGAATATTGCGTACCTATATACTATTTCAATTTTCGATAGAGTTCTGTATCAATTTTTCGCTCCTCGTTGCTTGATATTCTTAAAATCGATTCTTAAGGAGTAAATAAAATAAATTTATTTTATTAAAGATGACTTATTTATCTATTTAAGTTCGTTCTTTTTTAGAAAATAATTTATATTTGACACAAGTTTGGTAACAAAACTTCTTATGAACTAAATCTGAATGATTCCATTTTAAGAAAGTCGAAACAAAACACTAAAGTTACCTTATAAAAGTTAATTGAAGCAAAATTGGGTTGAATTAAATTGATGGCGAACAATCAAGTTTTATTTAAAAATAAAATGCACGCCTGGATCGCACGTACTTGCTCTTACGTTCGATTACATCGTATGCCAAAGATTGTTAATAGAAACGGCTAAATAAGTTTTTAAAGTCGTTTCTTACTTAATTTCTTATATGCTACATTTCATTAATTTTCTTCTAAAAAAAATGGGATAGCAAATTTAAATATAGGGTTTTCCAATAAGAGGTGTTATTTTGATATTCAAAAAAAAGAAATGCGTTGTTGAAGCGTGTATCGTTCCATTTTTATTAATAGCGTAGTTTCTACTTGTCAAATGTCAAAAAATGACAGCTTCAAAAGTGACAGCTACCGAAATAGCGGGCTATTCAAAATAACACCTCCTTATTGGAAAACCCATGGAAAACCCTTGGGTTTTCCAATAAGAGGTGTTATTTTGATATTCAAAAAAAAGAAATGCGTTGTTGAAGCGTGTATCGTTCCATTTTTATTAATAGCGTAGTTTCTACTTGTCAAATGTCAAAAAATGACAGCTTCAAAAGTGACAGCTACCGAATTAGCGGGCTATTCAAAATAACACCTCTGATTGGAAAACCCCTTATAAAATAATGTAAGCTTAAAACCAAAATTTCAAAAAAAAAAATAGCCACCCGTTTTCGAAATATGGAATTTTCAACAAAAAAAAATATTTTTTTTTTTTTTTCAAAATCCAAGAAATAATTTTTCGAAAACTTTGGTATGCAGCACTCTTTATAATTTGAAGGTCCTTCTATATAAAATTATTGATCGAAATCCCTAGAGCCCTTTATGAGAAAGATGAAAATCAAAAAAATGATTGTATGTCAGGTACCGTTAATATCTAACAAAATATGTTAACAAAAAAATTTGACCTTAATGTAGACTACTAAAAAGGGTCCACGCACTAATTTTTATCAAAATTGTTACAGCCGTTTACGAGATAATTAAGATGGGGCTAAAAAAAAACGATTCAAAAATGGATTTGAGACAAACACCTAAAACGCTTACGTATCAAGTTTTAAGAAAATAGCTTCAGCCGCTTAGGCCGTACATCGTTCTGCAGAAGTACAGACAGACAGGAAAAAACGGTTTATGAACTTCAATATAACTAAATAAATTTCAATAACTAAAAATATATTTTGAATTGGTATAATGGATTTTAATTTGAACAACATTTTTGGATATAATGGATGTTGAAACAAGATTTCGAATGAATAAAATTGGTTTCGAAATTAACTACAGATTTTGTGGTCTAACAAAAAAGATTTAGTATTCAAAGTTGGGCCAAACTTTTGTTTGTAAATCATTTATTTTTAAGGTGGATATAATGTGTTTTGAGTCTGATCCACACAACCATAATAAATTACATTATTAAAATACGATTCTTTTCATATTTTAGACGGCAAACACCTTTAAATATTTGACCCACCAGACACTTTTGCAAGAATTTTATTTGACGTAGTGTTACATAACATTTAAAAATATAATCTTCCAACTTTAATACTAAATACATACAGTCGAGCTTCGGTAAGTCGAACTTCGATAACTCGATTATTTGATAACTCAAATAAAATTGGTTGGCAATAGCGCGAAGCCTGAAGCTTACATGTAATTTTTGTTTGATAACTCGAACATCTATAACTCGAATGTCTCGTTAACTAGAAATTCTCGATAACTCGAAGATATTATATGCCGTCACCTTCGATAAGTCGAATTTTTAGGGAAATTATCAAATTCTGTGGATTTTTACAAGTTCATTTCAAAATGCATTGCGATTGTGGGCACTGTGTTTGTATGTTCTATGACCTTGCTTACATATGTGTGTTGAAAATTGTGATTCCGTTAAGTGTGAGTAAAAGCTGTCATGTTCCGGTGTTATAACACACATTATTTAGTTGATATACGTATGTATTATAATACGAATTCAAAGTCTTATTTTAAAAATTAAAAAAAAGATGAAATAAAAAGTGTAAACAAACTGACGTAAATACGTAACAGTGCAGTGTGAAGTTTTTATTAAAAGTAAAGCTGACGTTGATATGTCGTTAAACGAACATTAAAAACATGATTTGAAGATAAATTTAAATTAATAAAAGAGGTGGAGAGGGGTCAAGAAAACACGATGTTTTTTTTTATAATTTTGCACGCTCTCAAGGGATTATGAATACCCTTTATATGTTTTTAACACAGCGCGGGCATCCGGTGAAAGAAGAGAAAGAAGGATAGGAAAGATGTGTGGCGCGATGTTCTGAGACTAGAGCTGGTTGTTGTCTCAGATTTATCTCCATTGATGACGGCTCAACTAATGCGGAGAAAATTACCGTGTCTAATTTGTTTATGTCTCTTATAATTCGCATTATTTTATTTATGCCTGTGTCATGTTTATGGGTAGCTTTTAAATATAGCATTCCCACAAATCCATTCGTCAGTCAAGTATAACAGAATATTTTAAATAATCACAACAACTGTACTGTTTTTATTCGCAAATAAATATTACGTAATTTATATTAATTTTCTGTTTTACTCGAATTATTTTTTTGGCAAGTGAGGGTTCAGGTTATCGAAGTTCGACTGTATATACTTTAGGAGCCAGAAGACGATCGAAAATGGTATGAGTGAACACGGTTCGAGTAAACATGGTTCTAGTAAACTTCACAGACGATAAAACCTTTTTATCTTCAGTATTTTCACACAAAAATATATACATACAATATTCACGTATTGCTGGACCTGGAGCCCTTATGGAGGTACCCTTAAGTTGTCGTTGTTGTACGAAAGCAAGAAAATACAAAGAATGATTAGAACTATTCGTCGAAACCAGTAAAGAGTGAGTGTCAATTGTAAGTAGGTGAATGACAATACCCCGTATAGGTTGTTGGCCTATTATATTGCCGTTGATTATTGTTGTCGTGGCTGGTGACAACTGCACTCTGTATATCGTCGACTCTTAAGGTACGTGCTGGGTATTGCGGGCTTGCTCGTTATTATCTATTTGTGACTCGTTGACAAAGCTTCAAAATCCATGTTTCATTTTTCTTATTCGATAAAAACACAAAAAAAAACTGATTTCACGAAAAGGAAAAAATGGTTTTAGATTAAGAAAAGAATAATTATTGATTATAACCTTACCGTTTTCCCATCTAGATTTATACTTTTTCAGTGGTGCAAATATTTCACTATTTATGTGGTTAAAAATGACTGATAATAGAATATAATCTTGCTCACAACGTTGGCAAAATATTGAAAGTTTGTAGCTACTTTTAATTTTTAATATTTTTTAGTCATTCTTTATTGTGAAGGTAAAGTATATACATATGTAATAGTTTTCTTTTGTATTTTATATGTATCTAGTATTTAGTAATCATCAACAATAACAAAAGTCATTATTTAAAAATATTTATTAATGTTCGCTTAACAATATAATATAATTTTTTTTTTGTTACTACCAATACACAATATTGATTTATGCTCAACCTACTTAAACCACAGAATAAAAAGGTAAAACCTACATAATTATGTATCTAATGAAACAAATTCAATTTAACAATAATAATCTAATAAACTGCACGAATTTTCGCTTAATAGCAGATTGCCACACAACTTTGAAGATTTTAATTTGTTCAACATTTAAAAAAAATATATAAAATTAGTATGCTCTTAAATGAAAAATATTATTTAAAATTTTTCTTTCAGAAATCGCAACCCTAACACACAAATTTACATCTGTTACGCTCTACAAAAATAAAACAATCCGATATGCAGCTAGAATGCATGCAATTATCGCGTGTCAAATGGAATTTCAGCTTTATCCAATGGATATACAAGTTTGTCCCATTTACATTGAGAGCTGTAAGTAAATTATATTCAAAAACCTTGAGCCTCATACATAGTCGAAAAAAAATTATTGTTCAGAAATATTGAAATAACAAATACAGACATACCAACTTTTTTTTATTTAAATTAAAACTATTTATGGCTGCACAGATTTGGCAATTTTTTTTAATGTTCATAGAATTAGGTTAAAATAATTGAAGAATTTAACAAAACACATGTTCAAAAATTATATTAAAATTTAGGCAGGGCAACGCTTGTAAGGTCAGCCACTTTAAAATAGTTATCTTATACTATTATACTATTTGTAAATAATAATATATGTAGGTATTTAAAAGGTAAGGCTAGGTTAGCGCACCACTTAATTTTGCTCCATCCATTGTTCCCCAAGAGTATAGAAAGGTTTGGCATATAAGTATGAATAAGGGTGGCAATGGCGCAGTGAATAAAGTGCTTGATTGCTAACTTAGACGTGTGGGTTCGACTCCACACTAGGCGCATTCTTTTCTATACCTCCAATTTTAATTGGATGCCGCTCATTGGTTAAAAATGAGGCAGTCAATACCTGGTTCTCAAATCCACTGTGCCAAACTAGTGCCGTGCAATTCAAGTTGCATTTAAAAGACCTTAGGTCTTACAGGCTAACTATATGCCTGTAAGACCTAAGGTCTTTTAAAAAATTAAAAAAAAAAAAAGAAAAAAAAAAAAACTTGGATATGGGGTGTCCCCTGAACGAAACTGTCGCCCAGGTGAATTTTTATAATTTACATCAACTAAATTATACATCATTGTAAATTGTAGTTTTACCTCTACATGAGAGTTAAGAAATAACACCTCTTTTGTGTCACCCGTACGTAGAGTTACGTTCCCCTTTAGAAAGGATAGACCCCCTTTTCCATACCAAAATGCTGTTTGTCCCGTCAATAAAACCATCTGCCAATCTTAAAGTAAAAATTCAAAAAAATAAAAAAAAAACTTTAAAAGAAAACTGTAATTAACTTTTAACATTTTTAAAAATATTTTCTGTGAAACATCTATTTGAAGTTCAAAATCCTTTTAAAGCTGAACGCATTCAAACTACATCTCACAGTTATCCATCATCTTTTAGTTTATGATTTGCGCTGCTCTGTCTTAGTTTTTGCTTAGAAGACAAATTATTTTCGTTTCTGGTTAAAAGTAAAATGACAGCTTATTGAAAACGTCAAGTCCAGCGAAAAGTATGCATAAATCGTATAATTGTTATATTAATTTTACCGTTAGTGTGTATTGGTTCTCCTATTATGTATGTTATGAATTTACAAACACTTACAATGTGATGAAACCGTGTTTTTGATTTTTTTGTATTAGTTTGTTTAGGGAAAAAGTAAATTATATTTATTGTTTTTGTTTCTCATCAATTTATTTTAGTTGATAAATTATAATTTTGTATTATTTTAGTATTTAGTGATATTGTTTTTTATGCTTTCAAGCTTTTGTTTATACAATTTTCACAATGCATTGGCTTCAAGTGCCGTCAGCCGAAAAATGAGAGTTAAAAAAAATAGGTTGGTTCGTTGAACTTCGCCATGTTTACCAAGGGTCAACCCTGGGCTTATCGGTTCTCAAAAACACCAGAGGGCAATTACTTTTATGTTGCAAAAAACAAGTTATTTCATCTAATAATTAAAACTTAAAATATGTTTAGATTTTACTTCTTAGTGCGTTTGCTTTGGCCCTATGCACAATCCACAACTTCAAAGGTCTCTATTTTCTATATCTGTGTATGAAAATAAATTTGAATATTCTTTTAATTTCCATTTCAAAAATTAAAAAATTGCATACAAAAAGAGAATGCACAACAAAACGAATGGTTATGTATGTACCTATGTTAACGAAACATCGATATACAACTAGAAAATTCATTTTGAAGGAAGAATACAGGAAATTCGTTAAACACATCGATATTTTTATTCGATAATTATTAACATCGATGAGTATTCGGTGTTGCATTGTTGTTTGTCTCAATATCGCTCATCCCTACTTCAGATCACATGTGACTTTAACAGTTTATTGATTTACCTCAGCTAGCCACAGATAAAAACTTAGGCCGTGTGTGAATTGCGTTAAAATGTTGGTTAAATTTTGTACCTTGGTTAAAATTTGACACTAGCGTGGTGAATAAAATGGGTTAAAATGTAGGCAGCTGTAGAGCAGGCTAAATTTGCGTTAAAATTTAACGTTTCTCAAGATAGAGTAACTTGAAACTGTAAGCGATAACCGAAAAGAAAGATGAACTCCAAAAAGTCCAGATCTACTGGGAAACCATATAATAAATGTAAGTTTTAATTTATTCAATTGAAAAATTAAATTACATTATTATTTTTGTTTGTGTAGGGTCTCAAGAGGAAAAAAACAAATATTATAATCCGTTGATATTTTAACAAACATAAAATAATTAATTAAAATACTCATTGTATTTCATTTTGCAAATTGAATACAAATAGATTGATTTGTCAGCTTTGTCAAATTCTTCAGCTGTGAAAACTAGTGTTTACAAACTAAATCAACAAACTAACCATAATGGGAATTGTTTTGAAAAGATTTGGAATTGTTGTTTTAAAATATTAAACTAACGATGTAAAACCGAAATATATTAGTAAAACTGAGAATTCGTTACTTTTTTCGTGCCAAATTATTAACTTTATATCTTCTAAGTCAGATTTTGGGAAAGAAATTAATTAACTTGAACAAAAAAAAAATGTTTTAGGGAAATTTCTTCAATCTTGAAGGAATTTTAGCCAAAATAGTGTTTTAATAAATCCCTTTTAACGCAATTCACACAGCAAAAAGCTAAATTTGATTCCACCACAAACCACACTTCAAAATTTAACCAAGGTAGAAAATTTAACCAACATTTTAACGCAATTCACACACGGCCTTAGATCTACTTCACCGGGCTTAAAGAAACACAGAATTTAATGACCAGGGTGACCAGGTTTTTCAATAAACGTTTTGGTGCGACCCTAGGCGACATCAAGGTTCAACGAACAAACCTAATTTTAGATTTGGATCACTAGTAAATATATATATATAATTATACATATATATTTTTATCGCATAAGCGAAGGCACAAATGAAACAAGAGAAAAACTTTCAAAAGCTTCGTTAATTTCTTATTTGCGCACGATATTTGAGATCAGTTTTCAGGAATGAGTGTAAGGAAGGGTAAACCAATTTTCTATACCAAATACTGAAGAAGATTCTTCCTTTGATAGGGTGTTTTTTCTCCAATGTGTTGACCGTATTTCGTTAATCATGGGGCCGATACCAATAAAGTGTCGAATAACCTCACTTGCCCTTAGGTTGCACTGGGAGCAGTTCACGTTGTCAACGTTCATGTATGGTAGGTACTATGTAATTTAAAGGCAAGAGTTCGCCTCTGGCTTTGAAAAGGTTTGTGATCATATCTAACCTATATGTCTGTCGTTGGTGTAGTTCATGGTTTAGAGTTTTAGAACTGCTTCTTGTTTCGGTCTTTTCGCAATGCATCTTAAATGCTTTCATTGAGTTTTCTTTTATTGTTGTTATTATATCGTGTTTGTGTGTCATTTTATTAAACACTTTACCATGACCACCCTCCCCCAGTGTAGTATTATACTGTATAAATTAAGGATAAAAGAAACACTCATATAAGAAAAACTCGCTTATAAGAAATGAAATGAGATACACCGTGCCTTTTTCTTTATATTTCTTTCGAAATGAATCGTTTATAAGAAACTCGCATATAAGGAAAACACTGTTATAAGAAAGACTTTAATAAACACCAAAATCAATTCTTAAAACAAAAAAGTACGCTTATAAAAAATGTAATTTCGCAGACAAACCTGTGCCAAAACCTTTTGAATATGCTACTTTGTGTTAAGACCTTCATTACAAATTCCCACTCTCCAAGGTTTGTTCTTTGCCTACAGGCTTTTCCGTTTATAAAACTGATATTTTTGCATCCGTGTAGGATAAAACTGATATTTTTGCATTTGTGTGTAGTACAACTACACCACATATTGTTGTTCGATTTCCCATCTATTCATGGAGAGAAAGTCAAATGTAAAAAATACAACAATGTAAGCAAATGTGATTCTGACATTTGCGCTTGACTTCTTTTTGCTGGTTTTCTTTCGACGATAAATATACGTGTAATAAAAAACAGTTCTATAATAGTCCATTTATTATGCATATAAAGTTTGCATGGCCTACTTCGTTTTCATGAAATTTTGTAGGTTACTTACTTACTTATCCGGCTCCCGATCCATGGAGGGTCGCTGCCTGACATATTGCGGTCTTCCATCGGTTGCGGTCCCTCGCACGCTCCCTCCAGTCGTCGAGACCAATCGCTCTTGCGTCTGTAACTGTCTGTTCCCTGTAGCGGAGGTTCTGTCTTCCTGGTCGTCTCGAACCTGGGGGCTGGGATTCGAAGATTTTCTTGGCTGGAGCTTTGTTGTCTATTCGCTAGATATGGCTGAGCCAGTGTAGTCGACGCGCTTTGGCTCTTTGGACTTCATCCACATCTTGTAACAGCTCGTACAATTCTCGATTGAATCTTCTCCTCCATCCGCCCTGTTCGCATATAGGACCAAATATCCTCCGAAGAATTTTTCTCTCGAAAGTGCTCAGTATCAGTTCCGCTTTTTTACTTATCGTCCAGCACTCGGCGCCGTAGAGTAGAACTGGTAAAATTAGCGCTTTATAAAGCGTGCACTTTGTCTTTTCAGACAGGAGTTTTGAACCCGTGGAATTGATGTTTGTTCCGAGGTAGGTGAACTCCTTGACTACCTCGAAATTACTGCTACCAACAGTGACGTTTTGTCCTAGGTGATGGACAGATGAGGCTTTGTTTGTTGATAGCATATACTTGGTTTTGTCCTCATTCACTTCAAGACCAACGCATTTCGCCTGTTCATCAATAGCTATGCTTCAAGTACAGCTTCAAGTACAGCTCGCTTGGAGCGGCCGATGATATCGATGTCGTCTGCATAACCAAGCAGTTGGGAAGACCTGTTGACGATAGTGCCTTCCAGGTTAACACCATTCTTGCGTTCTATCTGCTCCAGGACTAAGAAATCGCATAATAGCGCATCTCCTTGTCTGAAACCTGTACACGTCTAGAAAAGCACAGATGAGCTATTTCCCATTTGCACGTTGCACCGCGTATTTTGTAACGTCATGCGGCATAGCTGGATTTTTTTCGGGATCCCGGGTCCTGACATCGCCAATAGAAGCTCTTGGCGACTTATGCTATCATATGCGCCTTTGAAGTCGATGAAAAGATGGTGCGTCTCGACTTGAAATTCGTTGGTCTTTTCCAGGATTTGCTTCAATGTGAAGATTTGGTATATCGTTGATCTGCCTGGCCTGAAGCCACACTGGTACTTGCCGATGATAGTGTTGCAGAAAGGTTTTAGACGCTCACATAGTACGTTGGATAGGATCTTGTAGGTAACATTAAGCAGGGATATGCCTCTGTAGTTTTTTCAGGACATAGGATCGCCTTTTTGTAGATTGGGCATATGGAGCTATTTGACCAGTCGTCGGGCATGCTTTCCTCCTCCCACACTTGGTTGATGAGCTGGTGCATGCGCCCTATCAGGACATCTACTCCAAACAAGAAAGGGTTCCGCAGGTAGGCCATCCGGGCCCGCTGATTTGTTGTTCTTAAGCTTGTGGATGGCTTTCTTAACCTCTTCAGTACTGGGCTCTGGGACTGGATATTCATTGACTGGTCTCATGCTTCTTTGTTCTCCTGTTGCTTCCTCTATATAATGCCTATTAAGCAGTTGCTGGAAGTGAAATTTTATTTCTTATATCCGATGTTTGGGTATAAGAAAAACTCGGATATAAGAAGAAATTTCTTGGATTTGCAGACTTTCTTATATCCGTGTTGCACTGTATTAGTCTTCAAGTCGTCCACTCGCCAAAAAACTTAAGATTTCTGTCTCTCAAATATTCTAGAATCGCGTTTGGTTAGCGATGGATGTCTAGTATCAAGAAGTAAAAGTTTCAGAATTTATCCAGACTTGAAAAGCGTATTACATTATGGACCTTGCCACCGATTCGAATGTTGTATTTAGCAGTTGGTGATATATTGGATTGTAAACTCCTCGCCAGCTGGTGTTAATTGCACGTTTGGATTCTATAAATTTTCCTCACAGGTGTTTTTTTAATTGAAACTTGTGGTGTGTTAAGGAACCCAAGGTATTTCTATTCGTTGAATTTTTCAAGTTCTTCGCCTAACCACGTTCATCTCTCGTTTCTTGATTAACCCCCATTTGCGTTCCTGAAGACCATTATTTTGGATTTGCGTCCATATCAAAACAGCGCCAGCCGGTGGGAAATTGTAATTTTTAATTTATTTTGGATTTAACTATTTGTATGATGTGTTTATTTACATTTAAAATGGCTTCAAGTTCTTCGAAGGACACAAGTTCTTTATCATACCTTATTTATACGTTTTTTTCTGGGATTTATTTTCACGTTAAAATAGATTAGGCCTTCTGGGGAACTCATAAAAAACGCGCCTACTATCCTACTTCTTGGTAGTGTGGAGAAAGATAGATTTATTTTTATTTGGATTTAGTTTAATTTTTTTTGCTTTAATTGACGATGTACATACATGTTTCTGTTCATGAAATCTAAATTAATAATTGGTAACCCTACCGACATTTGTGAGAGAAATATGCCAATTTTAATGCTCACTACGGCAACCATGAAACATGGAAAAGCTTTATAGAAATAGAGATTGCTTTGAAATCCATAATAGTAATGGTGAAAGACAAATATCCTATCTTCCCTGTACTGAAAATATAAATTGAACAGAGTATAGTTTAATCCTGGAACCTAATCGGTTTTACCAATTTATAAATGCCAAAAGAAAATCAGATGGTTACCCTTCCACTTTCAATTTTAATAATATTTCCTCAGAAGACCCCCATGTTATTGTTAACCTCTTCGCTAATTTCATCAGTCAATCTTATAGTTACATAGATAATGAGCCTGACCTTGAATATTTTAGCTACCTGTTTAAAAGTCCAACCTCCTCACTCGTTTCTATCGAAATAAGTGAATCGATGGTTTTGGAAAAGTTTAACTCTCTTAAAGACGACTTTTCCGATGGTCCCGATGGTATCCCTGCTATTTTTCTAAAAAAAAAAATGCATTAATGCCCTTTACAAGCCTCTAACAAATCTTTTCAGACTTACATTCTCGCAAAGCGTGTTCCACTCTATTTGGAAAAATCCCTTATTTTCCCAATTCATCAAAAAGGTCGAAAGAATAACATCGAGAATTATCGCCCGATCGCAAAACTTTATTCAATCCCCAAGCTGCTTGAAAGCAATATCTACGATTCTCTTTATTTTCACAGTAAATCAATTATTTCATAATCACAATATGGTTTTTTGAAGGGTAAGTCAACTACAACTAACCTAACTCAATTCGTATCTGTGCTCTAGAAAATGGCAATGATGTCGAAGTGATAACCACCGACTTCAGCAAGGATTTGGACAAAATTAATCACCGTTTGCAACTAATGAGTGTTAATACGCTGAAGAAACGTCGGGCAATTGCTGACATTCTCTTCAGCCACCAACTTTGTGCAGGTGCCATCGACTCTCCGGCTCTTCTTGAATTAATTTTCCTTAATACTAATTCTCGTAACATCAGACCTGTTCCCTTCTTCCATTTTCCTACTCACCGCACCAACTATGGTAATTTTAATCCCATCACACATCAATAGAATGTTACGATTGGCAAACAGTGTCCATAGCATCCTTGACTTCTGTTCAAGTTTTTCTTCAATTCGTAAAAATCTTTACTCCCCTTATCCATAACATACATAATTTTTAAGTTAGTTTAAGCTTAGACTGTTTAAGTATATTGTTTTGTGTGTATATATAAATATGTTATTATAATGCTTGAATTAAGTTACCAATAAATTAAATTAAATCTTGTATCACTTTCAACAACAATTATTTCCTTAGCGAACATTATTTAAAAAAAAACATTTATTTTTAATTTTGAGTAATTAATTAATTAAAAATTGTTTTATTAAAAATTAAGTTTATTAAATTAAACAGAGCATTAAAAAACGTTTATTTTAGAATCTCTTTATTACAAAAAAAAAATATTATATGATGTTACTTCAAATCGAAACGAATGAAAGACAGTACGGTGTAATGCAAACGATGACGAAATAAATTTAACAGAAAAAATATCTCAAAATTATTCCTTCAATTTTTATCTATGTACGTAATCAGTAGCTTACAGTACCTACTAATAATTTCATTTTAGTTTCTTACAGCAACCAAAAGGTTAAACTTCGATGGTCAGATTCTGGTGTTACTTTGAATCCTGAGTTAAAACTTCTTCAATATAACTTAGGACAGCCTTTGGAAACGGAAGAAAGCGACGGTTATATGCCTGAAAAGGTTGGCAATTTTTCTCGTTTGACTGTGTATTTTCGGTTCGAACGACAAATTGGACATCATTTAATACAAACGTTTGCTCCATCGTCTCTGGTTGTAATGCTTTCGTGGTTTAGTTTTTGGCTTGGACTAGATGCAATACCAGGAAGGGTGACATTACTTGTAACATGTATGTTGACATTGGTAACAATGTTCACGGGACTAAGGGCGGATATACCACCAGTTGCTTATGTTAAGGTGAGTTAAAATTTTTGATAATCATTACATAATGGGTAATTTGAAGTATCAAATCATATGCGTTGTACTAAATGGGACTACGCCATAATTGGCGTTTTTCTCTGAGCAGAGCCTCAGTAAACCGATTTAGATCTGAGTAGAGCATGGTCAGATATCTCCGATTTAATTTTGAAATAAACTTAAGCGCAGAACTGTCATATATTATTATAATTATTTTTATTAAAAGTTATTTAAAAGCAAATCCAAAGCTTCTGTTTTCCGAATTCATTTTTGTTTTTAATTGGTTTTACTTTAGTGATTATTGTTAAAATTATGAGTAAAGTTAGCCGCGCCCAGTACTTTGCTCCGTTTGATCGGTCATTTTATTCTGAGCTTATGGTTCATGCCCCGATTTAGCTGTGATTTAAAAAAGAAACACGAGTTGAGAGATTGAATGTGTCTGAGCTAAATAAGAAACACAGATCTTTTCTTGACAGCTGAGTTCTTTACTCGGAGCTAAAAAAGAAAAACGCCAAATGTCATAATGCGAATTAACGCCATAATATATACTTATGGGCCTATTCGTTTTAAAAAATGGCCTTAGTTTTCATTTGAATGTGAATTAAAGTCACTCGCAGCATTCTCAATTTAAATAGAAGTATATCTAATATTTTAAAACCTGATGCAGTGCAGGGATATATAGCTTCACTCAAGAATAAATCCACTATGAATATCGATATATTTACATATATGCCCCACTGCACGAATATGAATTTCCGACTTGCGGACCAGATGTATCCAGGTCAGAAGCCAAAGGTACGCAGCCTACCGCTGCACCAACGACAATTAAGGAAATCATCGTTACCACAATAATGTTTCGTTGCAAATAGGCCACCTTAAACGATACCCACCTCAAAATAGCTCTCTATCTGGGAAGCCTGCTTCTGATCTCATTGATTGACAATTTTATACCATACCCCAGAACTTATTTCTCCCGTTCAGACAATCTGTTGAATGATTACTCGGGATGGACATTGTTATTTAGTCTACAATTTCTGGGACCTCGATAGCCCTTTGATGTGTTGATAGAAAGAAAATGATGACAAATCACTTAACTCGCATTGCCATCGCTATCTTCTTGTGGTTTTTCTGGACGAAGTTGTTCAATGTAATTGAACCGTCGTATGGCAAATGCACTGCTCGTGGATTTGAAAGCAAATCAAGCTGCCTGCAAGCTGGTCACTTGTGGATTGGATTTGACATATAAGGCCATGCATTTATACTATTCATTCGATTTTGGTATTACTTGAGGAAGCAAGACCTATAGTTAAATGGGAATCGATCAGAGCTTTTGCGAAATGAATTGCTTAAACGCAGGGTAGCAGAGCGGTCACGTACAAATACAAACCCACTAACAAACCTCACTGATGAACAAGTGAAAATGCAACCCGTTCCAAAGATATAGTCCAAAAGCTTTTCACTGTCCACTTTTAAATATATAATCTGAAAATACTTTAGAGTGTATCTTTCGAACGGGTTATCCTAAAAACGTAGTTGATGCCATTTTTTAATCTACTCTTGATACTCAAAATCAGCATCAAAAGTTTTTAGGTAGAAGGCTTACTGCAAAAAATCAGTCTTGAAATACGCATATTTAGAATGATGTATGCGTATTCCTGGAGTTATTTTTTTTATTACAACTTCTTTCCAAAAAAATGTTGATGCTTCCTTTGAAAGTATGAAGTGCTGATTCTAAAAATATATCGCTCGCTTTTATTGGACAATCCGTTCCAAAGATATACTCCAGAAGCTATTGACTGTTCACTTTGAAATATATAATCTGATTATATTTCTCAGATTATATAATTCCAGGAATACGCATACATCATTCTAAATATGACTATTTCAAGAGTGATTTTTTGCAATAAGCCTTTTACCTAAAAAAAACTTTTGATGCTGATTTTGAGAGTATCAAGAGCAGATTACAAAAAGGTATCAACCAAGATTTTAGGATAACCCGTTCAAAAGATACACTCTAAAATATTTTCAGATTATATAATTCAAAGTGATCAGTGAATAGCTTTTGGAGTATATCTTTGGAACGGGTTGTCCAATAAAGGCGAGCGATATCTTTTTAGAATCAAAACTTCATACTTTCAAAGGAAGCATTAACAAAACTAAAAGTGGTTTTGTCACCAAATTACTTTTAGATGGAATTTTTCTGAAATAATTCTTGGAATTCGAAATGGTATCCGGAATTAGTAAGAAATCATAAATTAGAACTCAGAATCGTTTGCACCATCCCAATGAAGCTCCAGAACCATTTTCATATCCAAGAATTATTTCATAAGAATTACTTCCAAAACTAATTTTGTGACAAATCTCCTTTTTTCACAACTTGTAAATTTTTTTTTGACAGCTTACAGAACTTTCCGCAAATATTTGTCCGCTGTGGTTTGCGTTAGCATTTCGCTCTCCTAGTGGAGGCCACCAAAAATTTTCGTATCGTATCAGCTGCGTACTAGGCTTTACACCAGATCGTGAATACCCCTATTATGTATGTGCCACAAATAAAACAACAACGGAGAGCAGACGAATAAAAATCGTATTTTGTGAAAGTGTGCGCGAAATCACGTAGACCACTGAACTGATTAGACTGCGATGACGGAACTGTCGCCGTATATTTAAGTCGTTAGACTGCGGTTTTAAACCGTCCGTACGAGAAAACTCTGTCTTCCTCCAGTGTAAAACCTTCGGTTCTTTTTATTAGTTTACTATCAACGGCTCACGGATAAAAACCTTACGTGTAAGGGGCCATAGATGTGATTTGATATTATTATTATTGTTATTATTATTATTATTAGACTGTTTCTTTATTTATTCTAGGATGTCCAGAATATTCGGAATACCAATTTTGCGTTTCTTTATTCCACGGAATATTCAGGATAAACTATTTTGTTGTTTCCTTATTCATTCCGGAACGTTTAAAATGCATTCTTTTTATTCCATGTTTAGCACGGAATGAAAAGAATATTCTCGGAACATACCCCTCATGTGAATGTTAAACAACCAAAAAAATGACATCAGCCAAAGACGGAAACCAAGCAAGTAAACAAAATGGACAACCAAACATTTACGGAATATTCCTTGGAATAAAGAAACTCACTCTCTATTCCTTATCCGGAATAAATAAAGAAACACGCTCATAATGAATTTTAGTCCCCGAATTTGTATACCTATTTTTTTTTTTTTAAGATTATAAAAATGTACATTTATTTCTTCGGAACATAAAATACATACAAAAATTCAATTAATCATAATGAATATAAGAAATAGAAATAAAGTAGTGGGATTTTATATAAAATAGTGCTAAATGCCGCTTTATGTTTCATGAAAAATAATAATAATTTGGGTGAGGTGACCCTTATTCAAGAAAATAAGTACATTTCAAAAATTAAAAAAAAGAAATGTTAACAATTCAAATTAATTTATAAAATCCAAGTAACATAAAATTCATTTGGTTACTAAATTTATAAGGAACAGAGAACAAACTATCTTTGATTAAATCTAGATGTCATTTTTTATGTTTTGAGTTTTGTCTACCCTTTAAAATGATCAAGCAAAGCACAGTGCGAGGGTTAGGATAATAATTTATTGTTGTAACACGTTTCTTTTAATTTTATAAATTTATCTTCAAACGAAAAAAAAATGGGTATTTTTACTTGCCTGGGCTATGCCTTATACGAGTACCTACTAACTATTTTTTTTTAATTTTTTCAGGCACTGGATTTATGGATGGCTGGTTGTATGGTGTCTGTTTTTGCGGCACTGGCGGAATTCGTTGTTGTTAAAGTATTAGAAGTTCAGTACCAATATCAAATCAATAAAGTGCCTAAAGTTCTTCCAATGGTAAGTATTTTAATAAATTAAATTAATAGCTTTGTTCAGTGACTAGTTCTGGACAGGCCAGAAAAGTATACATAAACTTTAATGAGAATTGTCAAAATTATGTTTTTTGTTTTGTTCTTATATGGTGCTCCTCTCTTATTTTAACATAAATGTAAAAATAATAAAATCAAAATTATACATTATTAACAAAAAAAAAACACAAATTCAATATTTTTTTTTGTTTGGTATTGTTTTTTTTAGAAATGACGTTAATGCTCTATTTTAGTTTCCATTATTTTTCCATAACTTTTCAAAGCTGTCGCAATATTTGGTTGTTTTTGCTTACTTATGCGTTTTTCATTAAGGATTTTATATTTTTGGGGTGATATTTGCTCTTATTGAATTTTTTCTATATTGTATGTTTTTTTAAAATCAATATTAGATTAAGATCTAAAGACGAAAGAGAAGATTATTCCACTTTGTAAGATTTGGTCTGCATTCACACACACATGTTCTTGTAATCGGTCTTGAAGCTTCAACATGCAAAAACTTTTGGTTTGGTCTTTTTTAGTGGCGAAAGAAAAATAAAAATTTAGGAAAGTTACGATTTATTTTTCAACATAAGCTGTGTTTTATTGGTATTCTATCCATTGTACCGTAACTAATTCCCAAAAAAACGCATCGACCGTAGCATAGACCGTAGCTTTTTTGTTTTTTATAAAAATGGTACCCCTGCACAGTCGTCACAAGTATTGAAAGAGTCTTTTCCAAAGTAAAATTAAGAAAATATCAAAATTATGAACAATAATTAGCTTTTATTCATATAAAATAGAAAGTAGAAAAGTAGTGTGCGTTCCAAACCAAGAAACATTAAAAGGAAACAAGTAAATTACCGGCACTTTTGTTTCCTCGTGTGAAATTCATAGACCATTTTTAAAGCAATACAAAAATTGGACTGTGTAAAAAGGGACTTGACCATAGTCTATGAACAAAGCCATTTACTTATCATTTCAGTTCCATTCGTGCAAAATGAATGTTCGAATTTAAAACTGTAATTGCAGAAAAAATTAAAACAAGAAATAGGTTTGTAACATAAATTTAATATTGGTACGTTTTTCTACTTTCTATTTTATATGAATAAAAGCTAATTATTGTTCATAACTTTGATATTTCCTTAATTTTACTTTACAAAAGACTATTTTATTACTTGTGACTGCTGTGCAGGGGCACCAATCTTATAAAAATAAAAAAGCTACGGTCCATGCTACTATCGATGCGTTTTTTTTAGGAATTACTTAAAGTACAATGGATAGATTCCCAATAAAACACACCTAGTGTGTTATTTTGCACATATAGCGGCACTTTAGTCGTGTCGCACTTAAATGAAAACGATTTGGTATATACCTGTGGTATAATGTTATAGGTATGTGATGTTCTATTTAGTAATTTAAAGTCTGTAAAGATTTTATATTTAGATAAATAGGACAAACTCTACTTCGCTCTTTGTGTGTCCTCGTCTTGGATTGTAATGCTAACAACTCAAAGAGTAATGAATCGATTTCTGTACAAACATTCACCAAAATCTTTGTAGAAATCTATAGAGCATCTGTTTTAAACCTTAAAAGCCTCCAAACATATATATTGACGATATTACACACACTTTTTTAACTTTTAAAAATATTTATTAGTTATTATTTATTTAATACGTTAAATGCTAACGTTAAAATTACAAAAAATTACTTAAATCTAAATTTAACTATATATGTATATATAAATATGTTGTCAAAAACTTATGAAGCTTATGATCTCAGTTGGCATTCGACCATTTTTAATATACTTTTTTTTGTATGAAATATATGGGCGAGTAGGTTTTAAGCTTTTAAAAATCTTATATATAAAGAACAATCCAAATTATGTTTGTGCGCAATCTTTTTTTTTCGGCTCGATCGATTTGAATGAATCAGGAGATCTTAGGACATGTTTGGAGAGTGCATATAAGGAATATGTTTGGCGTCCGCTTTATAAGTATAAAAATAAATAATGTGTTTTTTTTTTTTAATTCATTTTTATTTAATCTTCACTTATAACTATCTTAAAGCTAGACAAAAATGTTTAAAACTAGCCTAGTTATCAATAACTTACAACTAATTTACTGGACCTTTCCGGGCGCTCTAAACTAAACTATATCTCTTAATACTTAATTAAATCTAATTATTTTATTTTTATTTAACCAAGAAAATTTTACTACAAAAACTTAGTATCAGATCATTTTAAATTTTTATCTAGAACTACCTAAAGCTAGACTAAAAATAATTAAAGCTAGATACAACTTATACTAACTAAATAACTTAAACTACTTAAAATACCTAATAATACTTAAAACTACTTAACAACTAGAACAGCCACAGCAGCATTTTTTTTTGTTGTTTTGTTTATTTTTTATATGCATGCAGACACACACCAACATGCAACCCGCACATACATGTACATACGCAAATACATATACGTACGCACATACATGTACAGACACGCAGATACATGCACGTATGCCACCGCATACATACCTATTTTAATTTTTTTTTTTGGTGCCACCCCGACTGTTCCCTATACCTAATACCCTAAATCTATGTAAGTCGCCCAATCGACTTTAAATATTATGATGCTGTTCAGAGAGCCACCAGAACTGGTTCTCCTGTTTCGCCCTATCCCTCCGGTCCCGATCGGACACAGTCCTACTGAACCGAAGGCGCTCTTCTCCACCTTGAGCGATGACGTCTCGACCATACAGGAGTCGCCTATCCACAGTTTTCCGGCTGATGTGGTAGATGAGCGGAACCGCCCCTCCATCCTGTATCAGCCCTCGACTGTCTAAATAGAGGAATGCCTCAGGAGGGATGTAACCACTTAACCGCGCACTCTCAAAATATTCGTTATTGGGGTAATAAGCCCCAAAAATTAAGCTGTTAGTTGAGGACATCGCCCTTGCAACGTGACCCCGAATCAGCTTGAACAAAAAATTATCTATTCTGTTTATGTTGGCTCCGTTGTATAGAACCTGGTTGGAATAATATCTTGTGTACTCCGACTCTGGTGTTCTGTGTAATCCAAGGCAACGTCTAAGACATTGCCTCTCAAACACCCGAATCTTTTCCATTTGAGATGGGGCAACGTTGAACCACACCGGGCATCCGTAGGCAATCATCGGCCTGATCAGGGCCATGTAGCAAATCACCTTTACCCTGCTGTTAAGACGGCTGCTATAAAACAGTCGTTTTGTCAAGGCAAGGCTCCCCTAGCCTTGGCCAAAGCAGCACCTATATGTCTGTCGAAATACAGGTGCTGATCCAACCAGATGCCAAGGTACTTTACTACACTTTTACTCGCCTGTGGATGTCCATGTGGCCCTACGATCACCAGCTTGCGCCAGTTCTTTCTCGTATCCCTTGAGGCGCTAGACTACGGAGTCCTAAACAAAATAGTTTCTGATTTCTGGAAGTTGATTTTCAGCTTCCAGTCATCACAATATCGCTGAATCTTGTCGAAGTCACTCTGCAAGAGACTTTTGATGACCTCAACTGTATTAGCTGTTCTGTACGCAATTAGATCGTCGGCGTACGCAATTGCCTGAGTTAGACTACCTATCAGATCGCTGGTGTAAATGCTGAATAGAATCGGCGAGTTAACCGCTCCCTGCTGAAGACCATTATTAATATTAAAAATTGCGGTAAAAGTTACATTGCCACTCTTGACAACAAACTTTCTATCATTTAGCATGTCATAAAGCATATACAATAGAGGTTTCCTTATACCTAGTCTGGTTAGCTTTAGATAGAGACCTTCTAACCATACGGTGTCGAAGGCCTTCTCCATATCAACCAGACAGGCACCCGTACACTGCTTTTTAGTTTTGTTCCATTGGATATCAGAAACTAGTTTAGACACGGCATGAATTGTGTCATAATGTGTTTTGTTTTGTATATACACAATTCATTTTGGTTTCTCTTTGTTGCCGTTTTTGTGAGTTGTTAAAATTTAAAAATGCTTACTAAAATTGTTAAATCTCATTAACTATTACACATAAACATAAACAATATATATAAACATAAAAAAAAAATGTGGTCAAATCGTATAATTCCTGATTTCCACTGAAAGGACCTTGCGCAAAGTTGACTTGCTACAGACAGTGACAGCACAGCCTGCTGACTAGGAGTTAACCATAAGTAAACTGGAACTCTTTAAGAACAAGCAAATCCCCCCTTAGGAGTACAGGAGTTGAAACTCTCTCTTTCCCTACCTGCCAGCCACCTGGTCGTAGGTAAGGACTTTAAACAAAACTGGAAATTAAAAATTTATGAAGGGGGTCGGATGTAATAAATATTTGGTAAACAGTGCGGTCTCCTATCTAAAATTGTGAAATCAGCAAAATAAATATTGTTGTGCCGGTCATCCGTTTTGTATCTGACTCTCTTCCTCATTTTCATAGTAAGTTGTATATTTTGGTATTTGTTATGTATGCGTTTGTTCAATACAAATCGTTTGATTGCTGTGTGAAAATTCGTGTTTGTGTTGCGTAAAATATTAAAACGATTTCTAAATAAAACGTTTTGAATACATCAGTATGGTACGTCCACGTAGTAATTTGGGCTGATCAACTCGGAAAGTTGCAGTTGGAAGAGTAGGCAGAGCTGCTTAAACAGATCATGAACGAGCTGATGTTAATGCGGTTAATCGGCAGCGTAATGCCCGTGTGAGAGCTGCACAACGAATAAATGTGGTGAGTTGTGCATTTACGGATGATTTAAATCTGAATTATGCTTCTCTTGATGTGGTTTCAATTGGATTAATGTCTGTTGTGTGCAGTCATTGCAAGGCAATCAAATTTAAACATGAAAATCCTGGATTGTGTTGTACAAGTGGTCAAGTGAAATTGCCCCAATTGAATCCACCACCAGAGCCATTGCGGTTATTGCTCATTAGTGGAACTCCAGGATCTAATAATTTTTTGAAAAACATTCGAGACAAAAATGCATGTTTTCAAATGGCTTCTTTCGGTGCAACAAACATTGTTCGAGACCAATTAATGCCCACTTTTAAGGCATATATTGCACATGACACAGCTCATGTTAATTTTGATGATTGTAACACGTTCGATTGTGAAAATTTTGATATTCAACAGATTCAAGGCCAAGTATACCATCGACTTGGTCCTTTATTGCCTTTTCCCGATCAAAGTTATCAATTTCTGCAGATATACTTTGTTGGCTATTCATCTGTTGTAACTAATCGACGTTGTGACATTTCGACAAATTCAAAAAGGCATATTGTTGAACGATTGCAAACAATGTTGAGAGATGAAAATCAATTGGTGCATTTATTTCAAACTGCTTTGGATCGCATGCCATCTGACGATTATGCAATTGTTATAATTGCAGATAAAACACCGCTAGGACAATATTCCGGACGTTTCAATGCACCGACCATCGATCAAGTCGCAATAGTTATTGTAGGTGATGAATTCAATTCACGCGATATTGTTTTGCATCGTCGAAATAATCAATTGCAGAGAGTTTGTGAAACGCATCGTTGCTACGACCCATTACAGTATCCACTTTTGTTTAGTCGTGGATAGTTGATAGTGGAACAGTTGGTTTTTATTTTTTGGATGTACCAGATGGGACTGGCAAAACATTTTTAATTTCATTAATTTTGGCCACGTTGCGTTCTATAAATAAAGTTGCGTTAGCATTGGCATCGTCTGGCGTAGCAGGTACTTTATTGGATGGTGGTCGAACTGCACATTCTGCGCTTAAATTGCCATTGAATATTCAAGTTATTGAAACGCCAACTTGCAATATTTCAAAAACATCTGGAACGGCAAAATTATTGCAGCGTTGTGACATAATTATTTGGGACGCATGTACAATGGCACACAAAAAATCTGTCGAGGCGTTAGAATGAAGTTTGAGAGACATTCGAAATAATGGTGCATTATTTGGTGGTGCACTGATATTATTAGCTGGTGATTTCAGACAAACATTGCCTGTTAACTCCAGCTGACGAAATCAATGCTTGCTTAAAATTTTCATATCTATGGAGATCTATATCAACATTGAAATTAACCACTAATATACGTGTACAATTACAAAATGATCCATCTGCAGCTACGTTTACGGAGCAATTGTTAAAAATCGGAAATGGAGCAATGCACGTTGATGAATTTGGATTGATCACATTGTAAGGTGATTTTTGTCAATTTATGCAGTCCAAAGAAGAGTCGATTGAATGTGTTTTTCCGCATATTGAGCAAAATTATAAGAGCCATGCATGGTTGAGCATGGTCACTACTCAGAGAAAAGGATATCCCCATCTAAACTGATGGGTCAAAAATGGAAGACGAATAGGAGCTGGGGTGTTCTGTGAAGCACTTAATATTAGTAATTCATATAGACTCACAGATGAGACATTTTTTGTATAAAGCTTATTAATGCCAATAATTTCTTTCTCTGTCGTGTGTCATCATATTGTGATAGATTCATTGGTCAGACTTGGAAATCTAATAATTATTTGAATTTAAAAAAGGAGACCCACTGAACCGCATTCATTATACATTACCTACTAGCTCAGGCATCATTCTATTCGCGATAACATCGCCAACACCTCTCTTCTGTCATATTGTGTGAAAGCTTTAAGCTTATCTAGTCAATGCTAATACCAAGCTATCGGAGTATATCTGTGAACGAATCAGATAGCTGAAAGCTGTCAAGAAATCAGAACAAAAAACAATACTAAATGAATTTTGTCAGCTGTTCTGTACATTTGTAATCGGATAGCTAGTTATTCCGAATTTTTGGGATAACTCAAGATGGCTTTAATGAGAACCGCTGTTTTTTCATCATTTCATTTTCATTTTTCATTTATTTCCTGAATATACTTATGTTTAACATTATAATTCAATATAAATCTTATAAGTAAGTATCAAAATTTGAATTACAATTAAAAATCAGTAGGTTCTATGTAATAAATGTTGAGAATTCTTAATTCAATCTTCTTAATGACAAATTTACATGTACAAGATAATATACATAGGTACAAAGATAATAAATAAATTGAGATAATATAAAAGTAATAGAAAAATAAGACAAATATTTAAATTGTATATATTATTTTTTAATATTAATTTACTAAGCATAAGCAGTTCCTTCCTGAAATCCCTTGACGGTATGGTTCTTTGCAATCGATGTGGAAGATTATTCCACAATCTAATAGAATTAAAAAAATTAGATTTCTCCTCTCAATAGTACCTATGTGTAAAACGCGTTGTTACTAATTTAAGCTCTCTAGGCGTTGCAGAAAATTAAGATGTTCATGTAAATATTTGCGACAACCATAATAGATAATATCACGAAGTTTTAGAACCAATTTGTACTCATAAAAATCATCCAAGCTCATTCCCAGTAGCATAGTTTTAAAACGCGAAACACTCGTATGTCTTGGCCAGGCATGAATGTATCGCAGACAATCATTGAAAGCAACGTTAATTTTACGTCTACATTCATAGCCTAAACAAGGATATACCAAACAATTGTAAGAGAAGAATGGTAGCGACAATGCCTAAACCAAGTGCGATTTCATTTTTGACAACAACAGGCTCGATGATTTCTTAACGCACGTAATCCACTGTAGATCTTTTTTATTGTATCTGACGTAGCATCACAACAACTCATTTTTATATTTATTATGAAACCAAGATATTTAACTTCTTAAACATATGGCAACGTGATGCCGTTTAAGTAAAGAGCAGATATATTTCGTCTTGAACAAACAATACCGAATGATTTGGTTGAATTTAACAGAATTCTGTTTGACTCAGGCCACAAATGCATATAAGATAAATCTTCATTTACTCTGGCAACGCCAATCTTCCAACAGACTACGTTTTCTTGATAAGTATAAAGCAACATCATCTGCATATATACACACTTTGCTATTCAAAATAATATCTGGCACGTCATTAATGTAAGTACTAAGCAAAATTGGTCCTAAAATGGATCCTTGAGGGACACCTTTTTTCATTGACAAGATAGGGACTAGAGATTCCGTTATCGGTTTCTACAGTTAGTGAACGGTTTGTTAAATAGTTAAACATTAGTTTAAGAGCAGAATGGGAGTACTGAAATTTGATTTTGAGCTTATGCAATAGAATTGATTGATCAATACTATCAAATGCTTTAGAAAAGTCAAGCATCACCATAATGCTGATTTCGTCGCGGTCTATTGCTGCCCGTAGATCTGAGGTAACTTTGATGAAAGCAAATTCACAGCTATGTTTTTTCCTGAACCGTGATTACCATTTACACAATTTATGCCTAACTGATTGGTCTAAAATCCGATGTACTAGATGGTTTTGATTTTTTTATCAGATGTTCTCTTTCACGCATTACAACAACAGATAGTTATTCCAGATTGCTGAGAATAATTGAGTTAAGGTCCGCAATAACTCGGTTTTATTTGGCATGCGGAAGCATTCTGGACTCTTTAGAAAGTGTTCACTTGGGAAAAAATGACAATTCTGATTCTGAAAAGAATAGAAAGTTGCGTTTGGAAACCAGAAGAACTAACACATATTGACCACTTTCCGAAGACGTAGTCGACTTGAAAGCTATACAACAAATTTCTTGTTACTTTAGCAGCTGACTAATCAGAAACTAGAAACTTGACTAGTTTTTAAGTCGACTACGTACTTCCTAATGTGACCATTTATATGCTTATAAGCCACACTCAACAGAATCAAAAACGGTGGTCAGTTGGGATCCTATATTGGAGAGAGATTCCGGATTGCCAAACAAAAACGCCATAAGTCCACTCGCATTTACAAGTAGAGTCACCCATAGAACATTTATTTCTCTACGGCAGATCTAAGATAAAACCGAAGAGCTTTTAATCAATACGCGAACTTTTTATTGATTTGAAGTCCCCGTGTCGTAGTACTTAAGGGTATGTAGTTAGAAAATTATGTCTAATAGTAGTACTATAGGTTCCATATGCAAATGTTCTACCTAAAAAGCAGGTGCAGAAAATCCTGTTCTAAAGAGTTCCAAATTCACTCATTGAACACTAATCCATAACAGTTTAGAACAGAAAATTTCTTATTGAACAGCAAGATTCTGTACTTTTCTGTTCTAAATTTCTTAATTGTTCCGGACAGCCTCATTGAACACACATATAAGAACTTATTAAATATTTATTAATTTGCTAAAATTGAATACTGTTATAAGAATATTTAAATCAAAATAATTTTTTTTCTTTTCATCATGTCTAGCGAATAAGTGCAATGGAGAAAGGACAATGTGCAACGGTTGCTAACTGGGAAAGTGGAGCGGTTCGATCTCGAAAAGCAACTCAAACTCCAACAACTCCTGGGCAGGTTGTCACTTTAATTTTTGTTCTAAAAACGATATAAATATTTTTTTTTAAATATATGTATATATACAGACATCATTGCAGGGAAATGGTGGACCACCAAAAACTGCCCGCCGACAAAGTTTACTATCAGTCGCATGGACGGACATAGACACTGGAGTGGAAAAAATAATGTGGCGTGAGATAGACAAAGTTTCGCGGGCGGTGTTTCCGATTTTATTTTTTGTTTTTGTATTATTGTACTGGCCGATATTGTTGCTAAAATCGTCCTAGGACTTAGGGAGCTCCAGAATCTCACTTTCTGGACTCCAATAACACGACCAGAATTAAAATAAAATTTGAATAAAAAGTAAATCTTATTCAATTAAAACTAAAATTAAGACCAATATGGAATAATTTTCACCTCGCTCAAAAAAAAAATAAAAACTTAAATATTAAATTAATATAATATGATATATTTTTAAGCATAAATAACTTAAACGAATAATAATATTTAATTAAAAAACAAACCACAAACAAAACGTATCCAATTACACCTTCTTGTCTGCACAAGTTACTGCAAAACACAAATTTATTTATTATGATACCGCCATAGTATATTATTTAATATATAAATTTCCCATTTAACACCTCCAATACAAACAATTTGACCATGAAAAGTAAATTTTAAAACGATTTTCTCTAACCCACAGTTTCAAAGTGGGAGTTTAAACTTAATATCAGCTGAACCTTAAACTGAGCTTAAATTTTTGGTTTAACTCGTCCGGTTTCACAGTGAAATCTAATCTTCAGATCATTTTAAACCTCGTTTAACTAAATTTTATGAAAAACTGTTGGCTGCATTTTTCGTAATGTGTTCAGCATGAATCAAAGAAATCAAGCTTATGACACTTCTTTGTTTTTCTTATTTTATTGACGGCCGGCACCAGAGATTAAAAATCTTCAAATTATTGTTGTTTGTAGTTTGTGGATTAATGGATTTCGATCCCTGGTGACGTCAATGAAATAAGAAAAACAAAGAAGTGTCGTAATCTTGTCTTATTTGATTCATATGTGTTCAGTGCGTAACTTAAATGCATTTTTCCAACTTTCTTTCCTTGTCTTCCCTTTCTCTCTCTGACACAAAGAACATGCGAAGCAACAACAAATGGCTTGTGATGTTAACAAACGAGGGAAAATGTATTTTATTTTTTCAAAGTACCGTCTTTATTCTGATAACGAAACAAACATACAAAATGGATATAAATTAAAAAAAAGAAGTGCCTGGTAAAAGAGATCTAACAAGCTTTCATCAAAAGACATAAGAGCCCTACACACAATCAATTTGTATTGTCAATTTTCATTTAACAAGACATTGTTGAATGAATATTGATCGTTTGTATGCTCTTCAATGCCATAGTCAATCAACATTGAATGGAATCAAAATCAATTTGGTGTTCTTCAATGTCGTCAATGTTTATTGACAATTTTTTGATCGTGTGGTCAATTTTTATGTCATCGTTGAAGTGTCATCTGTATAAAAAAAAATAAAACAATCTGACTGACTTGCTTATAAAAAAAATGGCAGCTTTAAATAATAGTTGTTTGAAGCTAATTCAATTAATAAAAGTTCGTCCATAATTTGGAGTAATGTAACTATTAATGTTGAGGCTTGTAAAATGTCAATATTCATTGACACTTGTGGTGGCGATTTTTCTTCATGTTTATTGACAGAAAATTCGTTCAATAAAAATTGACAATAAGCATTGAACGTTTGTAGGGCACTATAGACTTGCTGATGAAATTAGTGACAAAAAACACAAAAATTATTGAAAATAACAAAACAGACAAGGTGCAATGGAAAGAAAAAGTGGCGTTATGATGGTCCATTGCATATAAAATAAAACTAAATATTTTGCGACGTTGTTGTAAATACTACTCCGTCTCCACAAATCCAATTCTATGAAAGCCAGCTGTCAAATTGAAATGTCACCGTAGTGAAAAGCATTCATAAGCTGAACTGAAGTTTAAAAGGCAGAATAATCTCGGATAACTTAAACTACAATTTGAACTCAGTTTAAGGCTTAACGATACTGTGAAACCGAATAAATTGTTGATCTGAAGCTTAAACCAAAAGTGGAGTTTAAACTTGCACTGTGAAACTGAGGGTAAGACATAAAAACCCAAATATAACACCCAGGACAATGGACATCAAACGCTTCCAATGAACTGATTTGAACAGTTTCCATAAGTAAACCCTCAACTTTGTTTTCAAAAATCGCGCAGAAAATCTAACTGTCATTTATATAATAATAAGAAGTTAACCCGGTGCTTTAAGATTGATAATAAAAATAGTATAATATTGTTAGATACTATACACGAACGCATAATATATTTTCTTATTTATTAGTTCTATACATTAGTTTTATTCACATAGAAAATTTATTTTGTATAGGTATATACATATTTACATTTTACATGAATCGCTTTTGCGGATATATCTACAAAAAAATATTATACTCACATTTCGACACTTGTTAAAAACTTCTTTGAACCAAGCACAATAATATAGCATAAATATATTTTTGAATACATTATATAGATACGTACGAAAAAATGCTTATGTATGTATTATAAAATGTATATAGCAAACATGTCCAAGTTTTTATACTTCACCTTGGCACTATACTGTCTTGGTACAACTACATATGTAACAAAACAACGAATGTATAATTTTGGACATCCAATAAACCCAAAATTACTTACTCATAAAACCCTGTAGATATTTTCGTTTATTCTTAAATAAATGCGAAGTTCACATACATACTCGTACACAATTAAGAAATTAAATTTAATGTTAAGCCTAAATTTTAAGTTAAGATTTTAGTTAATTTTATAGCTACAAGCCTAAGTCTAAAAAAGTTTTTTAAAAAAATGTTCTAGAAAATTTGTTAAATTTTATTGTAAATTCAATTAAAACTTTAATTATTATGTATAAAATCGAAATTAGAATAAAAAATGTTTAATTTTAAATTATTTATAAAATACTTATTTTAAATTCGTTTATTATATAATACCCTCTTTTACCGAATTAGGAAATTGACATGCATATCTAGTCTACTAAACTTTATACCTACATAATTAATAGAAACGCATAGGATTTAACTTTTCTGAATTTTACATACTTTAGTTCTAAGTCTACATTTAAAAAATACACGACTGGATCGCACGTACTTGCTTTTCGATTACATCCTATGCAAAAAATTCTTAATAGAAACGGGTAAATATATTTTTAAAGTCGGTTCTTACTTAATTTTTTATATACAAAATTTCTTTAATTTTCTTCTACAAAAAATTGGGAAACTTTAAAAAAAAAATTCAAAAAAATCATACACCCGTTTTCGAAATAATGAATTTTCAAAAAAAAAAAAAAAAATTGGTAAATTTTGGTGTGCAGTATTCTTTTTAATTCGAACGACCCCCTACATAAACGTTTTGATCGAAATCCCTTAGAGCCGTTTATGAGAAAGTCTAATATCAACAAAATGCTTGTATATGGCAGGTATGTACCGGTAATACCAAAATATGTAAACAAAATGTTGACCATAATGCATAACCTACTAAGAGGAGTGCACACATTAACTTTTATCAAAATCGTTAGAGCTGCTTTCGAGATAATTAAGATGGTAGAAAAATTTGTATGGCAAGTGCAGTTCCCGTTATTTTTGGGGCTAAAACCACGATTCAAAAATCTATTTGAGCCATCGCCTAAAACGCTGAAGTAGCAAGTTTGAAGAAAATCAGGCGTTTAGGCTGCAGATCGTTCTAAGGACAGACAGACGGAATTACTGGGCCCACTTTTTTGGTATTCTCGATTTTTTTCCAAATAGTACCTATAGTACCTATGTATAGGGTTTTCCAATAAGAGGTGTTATTTTGATATTCAAAAAAAAGAAATGCGTTGTTGAAGCGTGTATCGTTTTATTAATAGCGTAGTTTCTACTTGTCAAATGTCAAAAAATGACAGCTTCAAAAGTGACAGCTACCGAATTAGCGGGCTATTCAAAATAACACCTCTTATTGGAAAACCCCTTATATTGCAAGTAAAAATGTGTGTTCACTTCAACAAATTTTCGTAAACTTGGTGAAAGTTCCTAGTTACCAAACAGGCATATTATTTTCTTCTTTGGCAAACACAATGACGTTTAGTGAAATTTTATCTTTCCACTTTGCGAAATTGCCTAACAACCAAAGAAAGAGTATATGAATGAAGAATATTTATATTTGTTTGGAATTTTCAGTGAACTGAACTAAAATGAACGAACTAGTTCAGTAACACGATTAAAACTAAATTGATCGATCACTAAAATGGACTTAATTGCCCAACTCTACTCGAGAGCGGAAATGATATCATGGGACGAATCTTCTTTCGCACTCGTGCGGGTGCTAGAGACCTTGATATACACAAATCCGCTGGCCCGTATAATATCCCTCACATTGTTCTGAAGAGGTGTTCTTTCTTCAACGCTGGCAAACCCATTGCGTAATCTTTTCCAACTGTCCTACTCTCCTGGTCTTTTTCCGAGTGGAGGGAAAATAGCATTTGTCCAGCCCTTCCCTAAAAAAGACGAATCTTCTTTACCCTCTAACTATCGTCCAGTTGTACTTACGCCCCTTCTTTCCAAGGTCTTGAAATCGCTGATAAATGATCGGCTTAAGAAATGTCTTGAAGAACAAAAGCTCCTTAATGACTGCAGTAGGGCTTTCGTAGCAATACGTCCACTGGTGATCTGATGGTATATCTCCCCGAACAGTGGCACAAATCTTTACATCGTTTTGGAGAAAGTAAGATTATTGCACTTGATATTTCAAACACATTTGATATAGTTTGGCATCAAGTTCTCTTATCGAAAATGCGTGCGATTGGTATCGACGAATCTCTTCATTGTTTGATTAGAAATTACCCTTCGGACCGCTCAATAGAATTTGTATTGCACGGTTTCAAGTAGCTAAATATAAGCCGTGTTCTTTCGGCAAAAGCTATCCGCAGCAAAGCAGAATTTACACACATTACAAATACAAGAACTTGCTTTCGATAAAAGTAAAAGCAAAAATCTGATTTGAATAGATTTGTGACATTTAGTAGGGGGCGCTCTTCCACTTTCAGTAAAAGTTAATGTTAAAAGTTGTTCGTGCGAAACTGCCAGATCATAGATACTTGATTTGTGTCAGCTGCTGTCAAATTGCCTTAAAATGAACTAACTAAAACTTGATCACCGTCCCCTACCAAAGCTCTTTAATTGGAATAGCAACAAGCATTTAAGGAGCAAGTCAGTGCATATCTATTATTTAGTAATAAATATGCACTCATTAGCAATACGTGAGTGTGTGTTATCGATAGAGCACTTAAAAGTCGTGCCAGACATAAACTGTCGAATTCCATTGCAATATTACTAAGATTTCTTCTAAAACATCTCAATTTTGTATACCAAAAATTGGAAATTTTCAGGTTTAATTTCATCTGCGGAAAAGATTGATATTAAAGAGCTTTTCGGTGAAATTTAGCAAGAAATACATTTTAAATATTACAAAATAGTCAGAAAATGTCAAATTTTATTGATGGATTGTTGACTAACCAATCCGCAGTGAATATAAAACTGAACATAACCGTTTTTTTGTCAGTGTTTATTTGTTGCGACGTTAATAATTTTTACCAAAACACGACTATTTACTCCAATTACGATATTCTAAAGGGATTTTCTGTCCATATTTTATATAACTCATTTTTAATTAACCTATCTACTCCAACTCCACCTTTGAACGAATTAAATGAATTTCAAAATATACCTAATAGTTAAATAGTGAATGCCATCATTTTTGCAAGGAAGCAATATATTATTTTAATTATTAAATTAGATTTAATAATTTCTTCGAAAATTTATATCAAATTGAATTTACAAATGTACATAAATTATTAGTGCATGTCAATGCCGTCTGCCTGATTGACAACATACAAAAATTTGACTTTTGGTATAAATAAAATTGAAAATAAGTATTGGATTTAGGATATTACAATATTTCTAATAGAAACATATATATCATTTTTATTTTGGGTACTGAGTTAAAAGTTATCTGTTCTTATTTTTTGTCGATAAGAAAAAGAAATCGTACAGAATTCACATTTACTTCATTGAGAAGCTGTATTACTTGATTGTTGGATATAAAATCAACACCCACGACATTTCTTCTCGTCTCTTGCAGGATTGGACACCTTCCTCAAAAGTGATATACACGTTCCTCTAAATTGCACATACTACATAAAATAGGTAGATCCTTTCGGTGAGGTATGTAATTAAGCCTTAAAAGTTCACCTCTTAGACGGAACATCATAGAGATCTCCTTTGTCATAGACAAAATAATTACATAGAGGCGCGACTGCCTTAAAAACCCGCAAATTTTTTTTTGAGGTGAGTAAGAGAAAACTCTCTTAAATTACTCATTTTTTCCTATTCGTGAATACATGTGAGTGGTGGATTAAAAAACCCTTTTGCTCAAACTGACAGATAATTTTTTTTGTTGTTGGTTTGTCAAGTCTGTCTGACATTTCTAATTACCAAAACATAATTATTAGTTTTTTTCACATTTGGTAAGTTTTATTTCAAATTTATTTAATTATTCTTTATTTCAATGGAAGAAATATATATAACTATAAAAAAAAATGTTTTTTTTTATGTTTGTTTGATAAAGATTTGGCCACAATGACGGAGATCCGATGGAAAGCGTAAATCCAAAGGTATATCTTGGATTGGAAACTCAGAAACCAAACTCAATTGTTTCTTGTTTTCTATAATTGTTTTGTTGTTGTTTTTTTAGATTGGGAGTGAAGACGTACTTAGTCCATCTGGGAGTGATACCACTAACACTCCACTTTACACAAAAACGAATCCATCAACAAAAAGTGAAGGTCGAATTGGTTATTTAGAAAAGAAGGCTTCACATTGGCGGACACAATGTGAAATCTCACGAATAAGCGATTCGCTGCCACATGAAGTGTCTCGTCTATGTAAAGAGAAACAACAATACAATGAGCCATTAGTAGTGGCGGGTTGTTGCTGTAGTACAGCAGCGACTGGATTGTCTGTGGTCGTATATATATTTTCTTAGATGCGTCGCATTAGAAACCTTTTCTTGGAATCTATTCTTCGACAGGACATGTCTTGGTATAACACAAGCTCCGGAAACAATTTCCCCAGCAAAATGACAGTAAGCAAACCTTTATTTTGCAAGTGCAAATTCATATCTAATCGATGTTTTTATTATAATCTTTCAGAGATCTCGATAAACTGAAAGAAGGAATCGCTGAGAAAGTAGCCATATTATCTTTTTGGAAGAAATATATCGTGAGTGGCAATCTCATGAACGAGATCGATATGCACATGTTGACCGAAACACCTAGGTGAGTATCTGTAGCTTCTAAACAGATTTTTGGTCTGTCTGTGGATCAGCATTCAGTCAAGCAGAAATAAGGTACGTTAAATACAAAAAAAACCTAATTTGATGTATTTTTGAGTATTTGTTTTTCTTTTAATTTTGTAGGATAAACAGCGCCTGCCATTCATCTCAAAACCATGACGAACAACAAGGTCAGACCACACAAACAATGAAGCCCAGCAGGAAGTCATTATTGCCAGATATTATAATTAAATACATTGGGCTCAATATTTTAAAGTGTTCTCCTTATGTATATGTATATAGCTTAAGAATTGTAATATTTTAATTCGATAGTATATCACATATGTACATGGGTTAGATAAGTTTGAGCGAATCGCTATTAGTAATACGAAATTAGAGAATTCGCACGATTTTAAGTTCGATTAGCTATTGATAATGAGGGCTTTTAGTTATATGCATATAGATACCTACCCACCTACATCCTTCGTGTTCATTATTATATGTATATATTTACATATCTAGGTTCCATCTATGTATGTACCTACATACATATTACTCTCCTATCTTACATAATTAAAATCCATACTCTAAATTTAAATATGCTTTTGTAGGTAGGTACATGTGTAACTGTTCCTTGAAACATCCATTCGACAAGGTATTCATACTTACATCGGCTTCAAACCTGCATAGGATAACTAGATTACCTACATAATAAGCAGCGTCAATGTTTATCTACATTAAAGTTGTTACCTCCAAGATCAAGTTCGTACGTTCCAGTAGTACATTTCATTTTATAAAAATTCTTGGAGCCCTATTCGAGAAATACATTTTTGTCTTAATGGTTTTTTAACATTTGTATGGGAAGTGCCGTTTTTTTTATGAATATGTCAAGATAATGATAATGTCAAAAAACTACCAAACGATGTATGGCAGCTACTACTAAAAAAAACAATATGTAGGTAGCTAGTGTGAATCAAATACATCCAACCGTTTAGGCTGCAGACTCGAGGACAGACAGACAAACGGAATTGAGGGAAACACTTTTTTGGTGTTTTCTATGATCGCAAACGTAATGTTTGATTGTTAAATTTTTTTACGAATGTATAACTTGCCTTATAGTACCTATAATACATACATTATGCATTTTTAAGTTTTAAATATGTTTCGTTTAATTTAAAATATGCACACTCACTTTGTTCCTTGTATTGAAAGCTTATAGATGTTGCACTCCGACATAGTAAGTGTTGCAACATTCTTTAAGCATGTAAACATTTGAATCAGGAAACTAGATATTACCAATGTAAGTGACCAAAGGAAGACTGACTTTAGAAAGATGCAGCAAAGTGTTTCAAATTACGTATTAATTTGGAGCAGAACCATCGTTCCTTGCTCTCCAAAGAAGGCAGGAACATTTCACGTTCATCTTCAAACACTATCTTTACTTGCAGACTATTTGCCTTTCAGATAAAATATTCAACTTTTTCAATTTGTTTACGCAAAGTTGCATACAAATAGTTGATGCAGGAATCTGCGCTGGTCAAGGTGATGGATTTTAATTCAAAATTCAGACTCAGATCAGCCTATAGATTCAAATATTTTATAATAAAATCTAATTATAATCGAAACTATTCACCTGATCCGTAATTTGTCCGATGAACTTCTCAAGATGCATATCAATTGTATTTTGCATTTTGATGAACAGGAATTTATGAATAATTCCCATTTCTTTAGTAAAAACTGCGTTGTTTTTACAAGATTCTAGATTTTTTTTTCGAGTTGCGCAGACAATTATTTAGACTTTGTTGATGAAGTGTTTTGTGGCATAATATGTAATTGAATATATAATTGTCACTGCTGCTGGAACTATGTAGATGATGAAGTGTGTTTTTTTGTCCCAATAATTAACTACCAGTGGCACCGTCTTAATATTCGGATTAATTCTTGGCAATAGAATATCTACGTCAGGAAATTTGATTAACACCGATGTAAGCATATGAGCTTCCTTTGTAGCATGTATCGGTGAATCCTTTTATTGTACTGCTTCACTCAGAATGGTTTTGCCTTGCTTTTCCACTTCTATGTGTGCTCCAGGCACGAACTTCTGACTACGTGTAGTATAATCTGAGCTGGCAGGATTCACGTGACGGGATTAAAATATTTATTGACTAGAAAACTGATCTTTTCTTGTGGTGGAATTTAGACACGTGCGCATTAATATGCTATGATTTGCTTCTACTTTTTGATTGGATTTTCTTCATTTTGAAAATGAAATTAATAAATATTGCTTAATTTGTAAACCAGAATCAACAAAAAGCTTTTGTTAGTATGTTTTATGTTTGATTAAGGCCTTTAAAAATACAATTTAACTAAAAAGAAATTAATTTTTCAATTTTTGAATTTAACCGATTTCCATTTCGTCGTGTCATTTTTGTATGAGATTTTTCGTTTCGCATCAGCAGCGTACTAGGCTACAGGAAGTAATCCATGATATTATTAAAGGGGCAAACCGAACTTTTCTAGTTTGAGTAGAGTAATATTATGCGATATTTTGTGGAACGCTTTGTTAATATCGGTAGCGATTGCATCGACTTATTTACCTTCTTTTAAGGCACAAAGTGTACTGGACACAAATTCAGAGAAGTTGGTGATCGTTGACCTCCTTTCAAAAATCCATGTCGCTTAGGAGAGAAAATTTATTTGCAATAGAAGAAAAGGGTGTCGTACATAATACTTTCAAAAAGTTTTGGGATTCATGAGAATTTTGCTATAGGTCTATAGTTAGCAGTATCATTTTAGGTCCTTTTTTCGAATCGGTATTTATTATGAGAGAACCCCTCCATAGCTTAGGGAAAACTCCAGTTGCAGTAGACATAGTTGAAAAGGGGCAGTGAGAGGTTGGTCTTAGTTGTACATACATTTTTTTAATACAATTAAAGGAATTCCATCAGGATCCGAAGAATAATGATTTTTGAGCAGGCTTATCTAATCGATGACTGAAGATACATCAATTGTGATGGAAGTTAATGAAGTCTGATTGCAGTCATTCATGTAACTACGAGTCAAATAACTTAAATCTGCTTCAGTGTTGTCGCAAGAAAAAGCAGTAGGTACCAAAAAATTCTGCGAAAAGGTTTTTTATATACAATTTTATTCAGCTCAAAGTTTGTACAGGGTGGTATTTACAAACAATTAATTCTTAAGTCTAACATTATATATCAGCTTCGTTAAATAGTGGGTTTTTTACATTTTATAATAAGAGGTGTCTTAGGTCTAACATAGGTTTCTTTTTATAAAAATTGATTTTTTCTCGCCGACTTGAGCGGTGCATACGGTCGTTGGTTGGTGTGGTTGTAGTAGGATTGGAGGGCCTAAGCTCATGTTGCTTGTTAGCTGGCTTAGTCCTGTGGTGGCTTCAACCTCTGTTGTACTGCGTTCCTGCAGCTACGTAAGAGTTTCCGAAGTAGTCATCTGACCATATTCCAAACGCTGGATCAATCATGGATAGCACGTGGAGATACCGGTCTTCTGTGTCTGGGTCACCTGTAATTAAATTAATAAGAGGACTGGGATGGGATGGGATTTTTTGCAGCAACACTGAAGTTGTACATGTATTTATCTATTGGGACAATTCCTGAAGCTTCGTATAGCCTTGAGTTACTATAACTTAACGGAGTTTGGTTTACGGAAAAGGGAAGTGCAATGGTGAAGAACTTCGCTCGAGAATTTGCAGTTTTTTCATGTATGATGGGCTTATGGTGTACCATATAGGGAAGCCATAAGTTAAAATGGGACGAATGAGTTGCTTATAAAGCAGAAGTTTCGTCTTTGCTTGGAAATCGCCTCTTACTTTCATAAGAGGTCGTACTAGAGAGATTAGGGTGAATTTGTAGTGTTGATTAAATTTGAACCTTGCGAAGAAGTGAACGCCAAGGTATTTAACCGTTTTCTTGGGCTTGATAAGTGTTATCGGGAAGGGTTAGCGAGAGGCTAAGCCATTGTGCAAAGGCGTCCTAAAACAGATCAACTCTGTTTTGGTAGGGTTGATTTTTATTCCCCATTGGTGGTAATACGCTTAGAGTTTAAGGATATGCTCCTTAACTCTTCGGAATGCTAAGTCTGGGCTGGAGGATGCGCTATAGGTAATAGAGTCATCAGCAAATAGGTATTTGTTCTATGTATGTTAAGTGGCTGATCGGAGGTGTATAAATTGAATAGGTCGGGTCCAAGGCGAGATCCCTGGGCTACACCAGCGGAAATGCTCATGAGACTTGAGTTAGAGTTCCACACACGAACGTAAAATTTACGGCTAGTGAAGAAACTATGGATGATTAGGATAAGATGTCTGGGCAAGTGAAGGGATTGCAACTTAAAAACCAGACCATCTATCAAAACCGAGTCGAATGAATTCGATATCGAGCAGACATAAGCTACGGTCATGTGTCCTTTGTTAAGGGCCAGTGTCGTATCAGCATGTAGCTTCAACAACGGGTCGAATGTCGAGTGGGATGCTTTGAACCCGAATTGGTTATGCTGCACTATACCCATGGATGAGTAAAGTTTGTTGAGGATCAGCATTTCAAGAAGTTTGCTGAGGTTCGGAAGAAGGGAAATGGGTCGGTAATTGTTAATACAATTTGCACCAGGTTTTTTGGTATTGGGAAAGTTTCGGCAATTTTCCCCTTGTTTGGGAAGTAACTGTTGTTAACACAGTTATTCAGAATAATAGTGAGGATTATAATAGCTGTCGGGTGTAATTTCTTTATTAGAAAGTTCAAAACCTTGTCAGGTCCTGAAGATTTCTTGGAATTGCCGTTTTGGATAGAACCGTAAAGATCTAAAGGGTTGGTGAAAATAGCATCTGTTGTCGTGTAGACTGACGAATTTTCTTGTAAAAATGTGGTAAGTGGACAAGCGTTCTGAGATATCAGTTCAGTAACATCGTTGTTTACGTTGATGAAAAAGTCAGGTAAGTGGATGGGGATATTAGGTTTGAAATTGATTTCAAAGAAATCAGCGAAGGCATTCGTTTTTTCTTGGTCCGACGAAAGAAAGGTGTCATTATACTGCAATTGACCGACTATAGGGGATTTCCTCCTAATGATTCGGTTAATTTTCTTGAATGTGTCCGGTCCAGGTTTTAAGACTTTAAGTCTTTTCCTGAATTGAGAGTCGATGAATGCTTGTGTTTTGGTTGATAAGAATGTTTAGGCACTTGAATTGAAAGAAAACACTCTGGTATTCATCTCCGTGTGTACTTAGAGTACGGTGAAAAATTCTCTGAAGAATTTTCCGAAGCTTTTGCCTGTACTTATACATATTTTGTATATGTTCGGGGAGATCTTTGTATTTGGAATTAATAGTTCGTTGTTGTGCTTGTTCAGCAATTGTTGCAGCAATCGAGCTTTCAATAGTCTCCTTTGCGGAATCGATTTCTTCATTGCACAAATTGTGCGAGGTGGTAGGTATGTCATTCCGTAGCTTATCTGTTAAGGAGATTTGGAATACTTTCCAATTGATTTTTGTAAAATCAATAAATTCTTGTTGTGAGGTCAAGGTCGTGATTTATGTTAATTCGGGATGCGGCACATTGATTGTACAAAGATATCAGAAGGATATTTTCGTTATTTTCCAGTTCAATAACTACGCATCACTTTTTAATGACCTTTCAGCATTGAAATAGAGATTTTACCAAAATAGCGGTGCCAGTTTTGACAAGATCTATGTCTGTCCGGAATAAGGTGTACTTTTCAAAGTAAAGCCGTTACCTCGAAGCTAGTCTAGTTTCGGAGAGCAAAACGGCGTCGGGTTTCTTTTTATCAGGGAATTTTTTAAGAGAAATCCGTTTAGGATGGGAGATTAAAGAATTAACGTTATACGCAATAACGTTAAGGTTGCTTATTGTTGTATGCATACTCGGAAGCAGAAGTCAAGAAACATGTGTTTCTTGCCGGTCTCGTCGGGGCAGGCATCGTATATAGGAAGGAAATAGGTTATTGTATGCTAGGAGCTCTTCCCATCTCCTTCTCCTTTATTGCTGCTACTACTTCTTGCAGTAGAGACATCCTCCATAGTTGGCTGGGTGTCCTTTCTGCTTGCATAGCACGCAGTATGGCTTTCCGAACGCTTGGCAGTTTCGGCATTGGGTTATAATATTGGGTTGCAGTTTTTCCCATCTCACTGATAAGTTTTTCACCCTGCTGACTGCCACCAAATTTGTGCCTTTCTCGAATTCCACGACAAAGGCGTTAAAATTCGATGACTTGTCCCTCCTAGATTTGAAGGGAGAAGCTTTAATGGCCTTGAATTGTAGAGCACACAAGTGACTTAATATGTCCTTCGGCTGATGGTTATAGTGTATTTTCTTCAATAGGATAATACAATTCCTGTCGTCTTTGGAGGTGAATGGGTGATGTTTAATTTTAGTATCCACAAGATAGGCCTTGACGATATTAAAATCCTCTTTCGTGGCGGTTTTTAAAATTGTTTTCGTCTTATTAACATTGACTACGGTGTAGGTATGTAGGTTTATTCGCTGACATTTGGAAATGCTTATACATAGCCGCCGTTGCTAAGTTGTAGCAAACTATAGGTGGTTGCATTTTTCCCGGGCTCTTCACTCTTGTTGGTGCTGTTGTTGGTGCCGTAGTTGGTGCAGATGTTGATGCTGCTGTCTGCTGATTCATCACAGCTTGCTTCGTGGTGGTGAATTCAGCGTCGACGTTGGCTTCGATTGCTACAGCAAGTTTTTGCCTCTTGTTGGAATCGACTTCCTTTTCGGCCTCTTTTGGGCTCTTTTCTTTTGCAGGTGTTGGGATTTCTGCCTCGTTCACCATCTCTTCAGCGTTCGTAGTCTCCACCATTTGTTGTTGGTGTTGTTGTTGTCGTTGTTATTGATGCTGCTGTCCTTCAAATTGATGAAGGATCTGTTCCACTTCGTAGTTAAGCCTTACGGTAAAGTCTGCGGACGCACCCTCTCCGTAGAGGTTCCGCAGGTGCAGAACTTCCGGCTTGGTGGTGCTCAGGAACTGCTCCCTGGCTGCCCTGATTTTCTCGCGTTGTCCCATGTTGGTAATTAATTAAAATTAGGCAGGCAACACGGTTTTTCCTCCGTCGTTTCTTTCCTGGAAATAAGGAAAGAAAGAAATAAATGTTGTGTGTTATGTACGTCACACGTGTTGTTTATTGTTTGTACAATATAATTACCCTGGGGTAGGTAATTACTGACGTTGTCAGGTCGTAAAAAAGGTCCTTCACTCCTAAATACCCTCAGGCAGGCAAAAAGCAATTAGGGGTTTTCTTGTCTTGTGTATGTTACTTGTTTGTTTAGTTGTCGAGGAAAAGTACGTTCGTGTCCTTTCGCTGTCGATTATAGAGTGATTTTGTTTTTTTCTCTGCGAAAAGTTTGGATATAATTGTATATATGTAGGATCAGCAGACGAAGTTTCACACAATTTCAATATTGCTGGGTAACCATCGAGTTTTCTTTTGCTATTTATAAATTGGAAAAGCAATTTCGGTTTATATATCAGATCAGCTTCTTGCATTTTGTAAAGGTAGTTTGAGTATCGAGATTCACATAAAGCAGAGAAATTTTCATAAGTTAATGTGTAATTAGAAAAGTCAGAACTAGATTTTGATTTAAGAAATTTTTTCCAAAGTTTGTTTCGTTTATTGCGGATAGAGCGAAGTTCTTTGGTACACCAGGGAGGGGAAGATGTAATATTTGTTTTGTGAAAGCATTGCTATTGATTGAGAAAAGCAATCAAAAATAAGTGCATATAATCCAGTAAGCTTTATGTTGATATGGGTACTTTGATCATAGATGAAATCAAAATTTATCCGACCAGTAAGATTATTTAGCTTATCAAAGTTACCCTTACTGAAGTTGAATTTATGTTGGGTAAGGATTTCAGGGTTAGATTTGTTACACATATAAGAAAAAATTATAGAGATGGGAGAGTGGTAAGAGCCGAGTTTAGTGAGATGACTGCTTTTCATGACAACGGTGTTATCCGCATCTGATGTATAAATTAAATCAAGCTGCCTACCTTAGTTATTTTTGACATCACTCATTTGAACGAGACCTGAAGCTTGAAGACGGTCAGTGAAAAGGATTTCTTTTTCTGAGGTTGCGTTGTTGGAAATTAAATGGATCTCATCATCAGAATTAGTCCAAATTCGCCAACAATAATAACATCGTCCTCAGTTTTAGCAGATCAAAAATAGAGTCAAAAGCATTAGTGAACACCTGGTATTCTCTAGTTGTTTGAGATGGGGGATACAGCAAAACAGAATATAAAGAGAACATTTAGTCAAGTTTATCTCAACACATAAAAGTTCCAAATGTATAGCATCAGGTATAGCAATTACAGATGCGTCAAAGTCGGAATCAAGTGCCAATAGAACACCACGATCTATAGGGTTGTTTGCATTAGAGCAAACAACCCTATAATTCTACAGGGAACCAAAATATCTTTACGATAAACTGTGAATTCAGAGGTGAAAAGCTCATTACTTGCAATGTTTTCGGAAAGGTTAGTTTCGGTAAGAGCAAATAAATTATAAGGCAATTTTTGGGAGTTAAGATGAACTTCATTGGTTTTAGTACGAAGACCACTTACGTTTTGATAGTAAATAGACAGATATCATGGTTGCTTGGTTCTTGGGACGTTGATGAGAGGGGATAGTATTAGTGACGAAAAAACTTTTTTGCAGTTTGAGATCTCAGCCTGTACCTCAAAAAAGTGCCATACGCGGAGAGTTTGTTGGCTACATCAAACAATTCATGATATTGAAAAAAGATTTTTTTAACGCTACGAAGTTGATAGGTAGGCCCTTCTTTATTATTCGTTTTGGTTTCCATCAATTCAAATATAATCAGGTTTATCGTGAAAATAGGCCAGGGGTGTAACTCGATTATCGTCAGACAATAGCGCCTGGACTATAGTCATGCCTTTATTTGCTTCACGTAAGTCGATAATCCTCAAAATGGTAGCGTTTGCAAGATAGCTAAATAGGTATCGTCTTACTGGATAGAAACTATTAAACTACACTGGTAACGTCTTACATTAATTTTGAGTAGTTTGTAGGTTACTGTAGTTGAATAATTGAGTAGCCACTGTAGTTTGGCATCCTAGCTTTGTCTATCTGTTACATTTGCAAATTTAAGTTAAAATTTTTCGGCGCAGCAATTTTCTTGTGTTAGAAAGTGGAAATGAAAACGCAAGTTGGGAAAAAATACAATTAATACGAATGTGAACACAATTAAAAAGAGACAAATCGGGATGTTCATCCATATATCGAGTCAAAATTACAATCTGAGACTGTGTGATTGCACTATATGTGTATAAATTGATGTACATTATTTAAATTTATATCAATTTGTAAAAAATATTACAATAAGATAACTGACATTTTTGTCCAATTATATAACTTTATTCCCGCCAACTACAAAACAATAAACACAACTTTATTGACATTTACGACAGTCCATTTCAACTCAACAAAAGTTTGAGAGTTTCTGAAATGTTCCAAATGCTCTCAAATTATAAACGATTGACGAGACGATGTTGAGTTACGTGAAGCAAATTAATACTACGTTTTCACCTAAAGATAATCCGGTTTAAATTGACAAGATTAAAAATAAATCTTGAAGTGTTTTCACCAGATAAAAAAAGATTAGTTTGACGTTTTCACTCTGAATTGTCATTCGAAAGTCAATAATATTGGAAACAAGAATAATATTTTGGGTGCAGGGAAGAAATTTAATTTCAAAAATAAAAATGAGTAATAATTTAAAAGTATTATTATCCCAACAATTTATCCTTCAAAACAATTTGAAGGTGATAATTGGGTCCTTGGATAAAAGAATTCGCAATTATCGAAAAAAAACGCCAGCAATGCCTAATGAACATTTTGGTAGCAAGAAAAAAAAACTCTTGTTGCAAAACGAAATGTATAAAAAACAATATATTAGAACAGTCTGGATTTGGGTAAGTAAATATTTCCCCCATCATAATTGCCATCTCCTGGTAGATATGATTATTTTTGCGATGCCCCCGCAATTGGTGGATTTTGTCGGCCCAGACTTCAATAAGGAGGTCTACATCCTCCGGTGCCCACGTTTTCCTTTGTTTTTTAGTTTGTTTTGGTTCCATTCTCTGTAAGTTATATATTTTAGTAAGTAATGATACAGTATTTAATATAAAATTTTAATTTTTTTTATTAATACTTACACAAAATTAATTCATAAGCAGTCTTCACAGGCGGCATCAAAATAATGTGTGACAGTTTTTTTTTTGTGGAATGTCAATGGAGAAATGACATTAGAATAGGTCCGTTCAACGAAATAAGGTTTGTTTCTTTTAACAATCTTCTACTTCGATGAAGATTTCAAGGAGATTAATTTCTAATCTTCTTCTGAGGAGATTAAAATTTGTATGGGAAATCTTTATAATTAAGAAGATTTCGAAGAAGATTTATGGTAAATCCACATAAATCTGGATTAAGTGGTAGGTGAAAACGTAGTATAAAGAAGATCTCGAATTACGAATTACGGAATGACCCTCCAGGTAATTTCTGACATTGGTAAATGGTTTCGGGTCTCGCAAAGGAGACAATACAAAACGGCAGTCATCACAGAAGTCTGTAAATTGCTTAGTTAATTTTACCAAAGGAGGAAGAATTGGGTCTTAAAAAGAAGTTAAAAATGCATTAGGGTTAGAACAATGGCGGTAATTATTAGATTTGTCTTGCTTAAGAGAATTGTAAAGTAATGTTGAATGCGCGTGGCTAAGTCGAAAATGCAGGTGGTAAGCAACATTTGAGTATTAAAATAATTATAGTATCAACAAAAATTTATACTAGAGGAGCTTTTGAGCAAAAAATTCTATTTTATTTTTAGCTTTATAATTTTAAGATTTTTTGTCCAACCAGGAATTATTAACAGTGGTTCATTCAATGACTGAATTTCATATTTTAAGTGCCTTCTTTATAAATGTATACTGTCCTAAGAACAAATTGTAGCAGCATTTATGAGCACAATTAAATTATAGGTAGTTGAATAAATAAAATATTAAGTGATGGAAGCTATTTAATACAACTTGTTGAATTTTTACCTAACGAAAAGGCCAATATATTTCTTTTGATTTTATTTAAAAAAATAAAGATATGTATATACATATTAATCTACAATTTAAATTACATAATTAATCGTCATCTGAATTTATGTCTACGTCCTCCTCAAATTCCGAAAAATCACTGTCTCTTTCCAAATTATCACTAGTTCTTAGTAAAATCATATTTTCATCAACATCCTCATTATCTGTTTCTGCTAGTTCTTCTCCTTTAGCTCCAGCATCTTTTTTTTTCATTTCTCCTACTTTCGATAACACACTGAGTGTGTATTTATTAAAGTCACACCTAAAAAAAACACAAAAAAAAAATAAACACAATTATTGAAATATTTGTCCCTAGGGTTTTTCCACTTACATTTTGTTTAACATTTCGTATTTCCTCGAGAGACTTTCGTGTAATCCTAACAACGAATGATGTTGAAATACATTATCTTTGTTTCCATGTTGAGTCAGCAAACAGCACGCCCATCTTAAATAGAATTCGATGTGTGATGATTTTCGTAACAACCCAGTTACTGCCTGAAGTGTTCGGTGTGCATATTCATTTGGAAGAGAGGAACATACCAACTCAACTATAAAATATAGAAATATAAATATATTAGCTCGTCTTTTTTTTATAAACAAACTATAATGGATTATTTTTTTAGGGCAGGATGTGGGTTTATACAAAGATTGGCTAGAAGATTGGTATTTTTGTAGAAAGTTTCAATAATACGGATATTTTGGTATTGTTGAAGTAATTTCCTCAATTTATTATATAATTTAATAATAAACATATTTATAGTTTATAAATATTATATTTAATATTAAAATAAACTAATGAGACCACGAAATGTTTATCGTGGTTCACGACTAGTAAGTAAGTTAGCATTCGAAACACGCAAATGTTATTTTGTTTAAATAAACTAACTTCATTCTATAAAGTTTGTAAACAAATTTAAATTGACAACAGTTATGTCGTTTTTATTTGGCAATACGGAAGCCTTCTGGACTCTTCTGAAAATGTTCACTTGGGAAAAAATGACAGTTCTCATTCTAAAAAGAAGAGAAATTTACTTCTGGATCAGAAGAAACTAGTATCGAAACCAAAAGCACTTATATATTCAAATACTTAAACGTCAAACTCGTCATTTTTTTAATCCTAATTGTGTTTTTTTTTTATTTTGATTATTGTCACAAACTATACAATTTTACTTAACTTCAGAATAGTCAGAATCAAAAATGTGTTCAGTTGGTATTCCGGATCCACTCGCTCATTTGGTATTGTGGTTGTCAAAAAAATGTTATTTATATTTCTTTTCTGTCAATACCAAGTTCTTAGTTGATAGATATAAACATTCTTTTGCTAGTTATGTTTTTTTTCACTTGAAATAAGAAAGTAAACCTTTTAACGGGTGATTGAAAAATCGGATTTAATTTTCTGTGGGGAAACAATAATTCGTACCCAACGCAAACCCTCGATGGAACAGAATTCCAGAATCGACCAAAAAATGATCGAAGGTTCTTCTGCACAAACATTTTCATCGAAATGTGTCAACAAAATGGTTGTATGGCAGGTACCGTTAATTAACAAAATATGTAAACAAAAATGTTTGGACCAAACTGAAGACTACATATACCTAAAGTAGTGCACACAATTTTTATTGGCGATTATAGGGAAGGGACTATAAGTTATGCATTCATAAAAGAAAATGCAAATAATCAAACATGACATTATGATCATAAAGAAGCTTAAAAACAAAATAAAATGCACGACTGGATCGCACGTACTTTCTCTTCAGTTCAATCACATCGCATGCAAAAGATTCTTAATAGAAACGGCTAATATATTTTCTTAGTCGGTTTTTACTTAGTTTTTCATACAAAATTTAAAATGCTTAATAATATCAATTTAAACCCATAATTTCAAAAAAATAATCGACCCGTTTTCGAAATATTGAATTTTCAAATAAATGTTTTCAAAAATCCAAAAAAAAATATTTTTCCGACAATTTTGGTATGCAGTATTATTTATAATTCGAAGGGCCTACAGTGGCGACAAAATATATAGCGTATCCTATGATTCCTTTAACCAAAGTTTTTCGTACTTTGTTATACTTTAAAGAACTGTTTGACTTGACTTATGAAGTAGTAAGAACAACGATATGTTGGATTTATTAAGAAAAAAAAATTAATATTAAATTGAAACAAAGAAAAATAAACAAAATTATGGAAACAAGTTAAGTTATTCTAGGACAAAATAAATAGTACACTTCATTAGAAAAAGAAAAACAAGTAAAATAACATAACATTTGATCGTGATACAAAGAAACTTATTTGTTATTATTCAGTGAGATAACCTTTATTTTTAATCACAGCGGCAAACAAACGTTTCATAGATAAAACAAGACTATCAAATCGTTCAACAGGTACCGAGTACCAAGCTAGCTAAGCTCCCTTCCAAAGCTTGTCTAAATTTCAACTAGCGGATCTATTAATTGCTTTATCCACATCATTCTACAAGTTTTCAATAGGATTGAGAGCTGAGTATTGAACTGGTCATTTCATGACCGCGGTGTTTTAGATGGATAAACATTGCTTCACAGACCTACCTGTTTTACCTTCTTTATCAGCACACAGTAGCATTGTATTCCTCAGGATTTCTTTACATTTATCTGATCCATAAAACCTTCTATGCGGTCCGAAACCATACCAGGAAAGCATCCCCAAACAAGAATGCTACCTCCGCCATGCTTAACACTTTTGATGGTATACTTTGTATAATATTCCTGATTTTTTCCGCGTCGTACATATTTTTTGCCATCCAAACTTAACTTATACGTTCACAAGATATTTTTCCACCAATGTTGATCTTTTGAAAAATGCTCCTTAGCATCTTCTGGCAATTCTTCCAAACAATTTTCTTTTAATGGAGGCGGCTGTAAATAGTGCTAACAGACACGTTCACGTCAAGATCTTTCTTTATCGCTTGTTTAATTTTTAGAGCAGTTATGAACGGATCTTGTTTTATCATGCGGCGATGGAAACATCAGTTCGGTTCATGCGTATTTTGTTTTGAACACTTCCTGCTTCTTGACAATGGTGAGGAGCATTAACAACCTTCTTCCTCGAACATGTTAATTTTCGATTTACTGAAGAATTTGGGTGACCTTAATTTTTATAAAATTGAGAACTCGTAGCATAAATGCCTCTGTGGAGTGCTTGCCACGACCCATACTAAACTACTCAAAACAAAATACGGCCCGCCCAATATTTATTTTGTATTTTGCTTAAAAAATACTTAATTGGTGAACATTATCGCAGTGAAGCATTCTATTTTACAGTTAGTAGGTGTATGAGTCCATATCAATGCTTTGAACAACTATTTTACTGTTACTTTTAAATGAATAGACAAAATAAGCCCAGCGGCACGAGTACGATAACTCAGGCGGCACAAAATAATGAAGGATTTTTTTAGAGGGGCTTAATACAAGTATTACACATATTATATATGGGAGGGGGGTCTATCACCCCGCGTTCGGCCGTAGGGGAGGGGGAAATTTTCATAAAAATTAAAAATGGGAAACAATGTTATAATTTTTTTTTAAAGCCCTAACCCTAATCTATTAGCTAATTTTTAAATCAAGTGGAACCTATGCATAGTTTTTGAAGAAACGTGTTTAAACTCAAACTTTGGGAAGAAAAAGATTTAAAACAATGTTTAAAGTGTAAAAATATATAATTTTTTTTCACAAGCTCGTTGCTCTGATTAATTCTTAATCAAAAACTGAAAACTATATAATTTTATGTATTCTGGTTTTTGAGAAAATTGAAAATTACTAAAACTACTTTTTTCATGAGATTTTTTTTTTGTTGTATTTACGGTGATCTCACTTTGAGAGGAGAGTACCATAACTATGGTTCCGCAAAATAATAACAGATTTTTGTAGTGGGACTTAATACAATCAATTTATCCTAAGGAAGAGAGGGTCGACCTCCCTTCTTTTAGGCGGGAGGGGCAATTTTCTAAAAAAAAAAATGACTTAAGATTAAAAAAAATTAAAACAACGGCAACTTGTCCTCTTATCATTTGTTTCGATATAGTTATTTGCGTTAATAATATTTTTTTTGAAAAATAATACCTTATAAGATAATAATAATAATACCTTATAAGAGATACCGATGTACATACATTGGTTTTAAAGTGTAGAACATCCAAATGGGGGGAAAAATCGAACCTGGAAAAGCATTGCACATTCTAACTAATGAGCATTCTTAGAATAGTTTAAGGGAAGGAATGGAACTGCTTATACAAAGCGATAAAATAATCCAAGACATGAAACACATCAACGGTGTTCGCGAGATTTAAATGTTTCCATTATAGGTCTATCGCCTATCATTCTTAGAGCTCTATTTTGAATTCTATATAAGAGACTCAAATGAATTTCTGAGGCTCCTGCCCAAATGTGCGAGTTATATTCCATCTTTGGACGAATGAAAGCCTTATAGATTACAGCCAGATCAGACGGGGAAAAGTATTTCTTGCATCTCGAAGACAGCATAGTGACCAGTTAAAGTTTTTGTGTTGAGACCTTTCCAGTTGTCTTTCGCGTACTGCCAAACGGTTCTCTTAGGTGACTTCTCTTTAACTGAGAGGTGTTGGCATGAGAAATTTGCAGATATGACACAATGGACTGATGTGCCTAGAAGCGATAATACATTTATCGTGTATTAATCAGTTTCAGGTGTAAGAACCAAGTCTAGAGTGTTGACGGTTTGACCTGCAACGTCAGGAATTCGAGTTGGCTCGTCAACTAGCTGAGTCAGTTGGTTTAAATCAGTAAAGACCTCAACATACCTTCCTTCGGGTGTTGTCTGGCTCGAAAAGCGGAGCCAGCTAGAATTGTGTACATTGAAATCGCCCGTAGTGTCGATTTCAATGTGAGGATAATGGGAAACAATTCTTTGAATGGAGTCGGACAGAACATCCAATTCGTTAAAAGTTGAATTTCTGTCCAAATTCGGGCTCCGATAATTGAAACATGTATTATGCGTTTACCGAAAATTTTAACCACATGAAATTAAAATTTGTGTTTGAGCACAAACCATATTGTGGTTGAAGTTGGTACGCGACATCATTTCTTATGTATACGGCGAGAGGTGGGAAAAGAATAATAGCACTAAGTTATACCCATATAAATAAAATTCCGATTGATCAGAACTCAGTGCCAAAACAGCTGGCCTGATTTTTACAGTGTGAACATACGCGGCATAAAAATTTGTTCTACGAATGTTGCTGTAGTCGACCTTAAACTTCCCCTAAACTTTTAAACTTAAAAACTATTAAAAACGCAAGTTGAACAATTATCTAAGCTGAATGTTTGTTCAAGTTCCCAATTTGAAATTTTCAATAACAATTTATCACTAGGCATAAAAGTCACAAAATTGCATTGATACTGGTTAACAATAAAAAACCAAAAGGTTATCCATCCGACGTCACACTAGCTTAGTAAGTTCTACACAGTACCCACAACGATCAAGCTAGTGTAACTGTGATATGTGATGGGAAAAGGATTGATGGGACTTACTCGCTTCACTGTTTTTTTTTTTAATTTGACTTTGTTTGGATGTAATGAAAATTGTAGCAGGTATGCACAGCACAAGCACTGAATTAATTCGGCGGCGCGCGGCGCAATGGATCTATTTTGTTTTATTAATTTTCGGGTGCAGGGTGTGGGAGAAATTACACAACGAGACAAACACAATTCCTTTTGACACAGATTGTGAAAAACAAATACGTCCGTACGCGATGGTAGGCTAGTTGGTACTCTACGGAAAATCAGCTTTTTTTTCTTATTTGATAAAAAAAAATTGAGAATTTTTTTGTTGGTACTAGCTATCATTTAATCAGAACCTAATTTACGGGAAAAGTCTATTAATCTTAAAAAAGACATGCAAATTGACCAGATGGGCGCTATCACTGCATTCTTACAAGGTGAACTTTCCGAAGATATTTACATGGAACAGCCAGAAGGATGTGATGATGGAAGTGGCCGTGTATGTAAATTAAAAAAGTCAATTTACGGTCTCAAGCAAAGCAGTCGTCAATGGAATATGAAACTAGATGCTGCTTTGAAAAAATTTGGGATCATTCAATCAAAAGTGGATCCATGTGTCTACTACAGACAAGATAAAGAAATCATCGTTGGTGTTTATGTTGATGACTTGCTATTTTTTTGAAAAAATAATGAAATGAAAGATCAATTGAAGACATCTCTATAAGCTACCATTTCAAAATGAAGGACATTGGTAAGGCCAAACGCTGTATTGGATTCAACATAACATATCATGATGAAAATAAATGTGTCTGTATTGATCAATCCAAATATACCAAAGAGATTCTGGCAAATATTTGGTATGGAAAATTGCAAACCTGTTTCAACACCAAGCGATCCAAATCAGAAGCTATCAATCAATATGATTAAAGAAAATGAAGAAAATATGAAGAGTGTTCCTTATCAGGAAACAGTGGAAAGCTTGCTCTATCTGGCACAGGGAACATGGACGGACATTGCTTTTGTCGTTAATGATGTCAGTCGGTTCAATAATAAATATGGAAGTGCTCATTGGACCACTGTCAAACGAATCTTCCGGTATCTTAAAGGTACTATAAATTACCAAATAATGTTTAATGGTACTGAAAACTTAATTGGTTTCTGTGATGCGGACTGGGCTTCGGATGTCGACAAACGTCGTTCTTTCACAGGATACATGTTCAGGATGGGTAATGGTGCAATTTCTTGGTGCAGTAAACGACAACCAACAGTTGCTCTATACAGCACCGAAGCCGAATACATGGCTTTGTCTTCAGCTGTGCAAGAAGTCATCTGGCTGAAGCAGTTCCAACAAGAACTCGAAAAAAGAATAGACTCAACAACAATCAAATGTGACAATCAAAGTGCTATTATTAAGTTAGCAGAATCAGACGCATACAAATCAAGATCTAAACATATAGAAGTACGCCATCATTTTATTCGAGATCGAATCGATGATGGTTCCATAATAGTCAACTATATACCTACCGAAAATATGGTAGCAGACAATTTGACAAAAGCCGTTCCAGGAAACAAACATTTTTTTTTGTACAAAAGGAATGGGTATTAATATTTTAAATTAATTAAAATTATTCAAATATTTAATTAAGTGGGGGTGTTAAAATAATAAGAACACTTGTTATTGTTATTAATTAATTGTACATTTCATATAACGGTTTTTTTATTTTTTGGATTTCTGTCAAATTTTATATTTGAGAAGATATAGGTAGCCAAATTAATTCTGCATATCAAAATTTTGAATAACTTTTAATTTTTGTAATTTTTTTTTTGAAAAATCAATAAGAGTATTCATGCAACGCTTTGCAGAAAGATATATCTTTGGACGTTTGCATGAACGCCCCCTTAAATATAACTTGCGTAAATGTACTAACCAATCAGCTGTTCATTTAGCCAACTTTATGAGGTTTATCTCTACTTTTTCTACATCAAATTCGTGAGATAAATTCTTCTTTGCAGAATATTTTTCCCATACAAACTTTGACAGTTCATTTTTGCGGAGATAAAAATTATCTGGTTTCTGAGGTTTATCCGTATTTTCCGCCGTTGAATGAATACCCTTAATTTAATTCAAATCCGTCCTACAATCGAGATACTTTCTATAAAATTTTCATTGATCCGTGGCATTTAAAGGTATTTCGTTTTTTTTTTTCTCGAAAAACTGATTCACTTTAATCTTTTTTAATTGGTTTTGGCAGTTTTAATAAAAAAAATAATTTTTTTTAAGTCGGCCATAAATTAAATATAATTAAAACTAACTTATTATATACAATTCAAGTTCTACTATGAAAAATTTACAAATAACGAAAAAACATATATACATAAATATTAGCATTTTCTTTGTCGTTTAAAAAAGTGGACCTTAATTAAGCCTAGGGCGATTATAATATCATCTCATCTAATCTTAAATTAATAAAAATTGTTGTTTTAATTTAAAAAAGCTTACCATTACTGATAGGGATTCCTTCGATAACTGAAGTTATTAGATTAATTTCATTCAACTTCAGTGACATTATTAATGCTTTTGAATATTCATTTTCTTTAAGACTTTGAACAGTTGCTTTTGGTGTTACTTCTATAGATAAGTCGAATGGGTCGAAAACAACTCCTGTAATTAAAATAAGGTTTGTTTTATAAAAAAAAAATTAAGTAAACTAATCGCACATCTTACCTTTGTCCAAGGAATAAACCATTAATCCTTCTGTACAAGCAGCAGCCCAAGATTGTCCAGTTGGTGAAAATCTAACACAAAATACATTTACTTCTGGCTTAAAATGTCTCGATGCCATATCGCCTTTTTGTACGCCTGGCAATCTTATCATTACATTTCCACCTTCAAGCTCTTCCCGCTTTTCCACAAGAGCCATATTACCAAATTCAGTCATTTTACGACGGTTTACAAATTCCTATGGAAATCATTTTTATTAAAAATAACACACAATATATTAAAACAAAACTAACATCTATGCCATCATAACTTCGGTTTCTTGTTATAGCAAACTTCTTTAATAGTATTCCTTCCATCACGTGATAAATACAAATATATTCTGATTTTCCACCAGCAATAATACACTCACCATCAGCCGAATACTCAATTGATTTAAAACATCTGAAAGATAAATATTTTTTTTATTTAAATCAGTTAATCGGTTAATAAAACAAAATTATTTACTTTGCTTCTAAATTTTTTTTTGCAGTTATTATATCGATTTCCGATCTGCCACCTCCCAAATCATTCCTACCTTCAATCGATGCTACTTGAGTTGTTGATTTAACATCAAATACCGTTATATGGCCATTAAGTGTTCCCACTGCAACCTAATGCAAATGGTTTTGAAAAAAATTAAATATCAACTCTTCATTAAAGTTTGAGTTATCAACTAAGTTTTTAAACAAAATCAGAAATCGGTTACGTATTTTAATAAAACCTACCTCTTCTCCGTTTGGTTTGAATGCAACACATGTGACATCTGACAACATATCTATTGTCTCATGATCACTATTACTTTCTAAGCAATTCCATATTTTTATTTGTTTATCCCATGACCCGGAAATTAAAGTTGATGAAGTGGCAATTGGGGAAAATGCTATCGATGTAACTGGACCTTCGTGACCGCTTAGAATTTCCAATAGCTTTCCTAACTTAACTGACCAAAGATAGATTTCGAAAACATCTTGCCCTCCAGCGGCTATTAATTCTCCAGAATAATCAATGGCTACGCAAGCAAACTGTACTTGTCGAGGCGAAGTGAATGTTCGAAAGTTACGATACCTGCAAAATAACAAAAAGAAGCATAATGGTTTTTTTTTTAATTCAAATATGGTTTGTTTTCATAATCCCGCTATTTATAATCCGTGTTTTTATTTTTTATATGGAATGTGACCATCTTTAAAATGAGCAAGCACAGTACGAGCGTTAGGGAAGTATGGAAGGATTTAAAAGGAGATACCGATGCACAATAGTTTTTGAGAGGGAAAGTTTGACAAAGCATTCCACATTCGTGTTGAAAAGATTTTTTTACTCCCGATTGGACAATGCTGAAGATCATAATTTAATGAGCTGAGGAGTAGGATAGGGCCAGCGGATTTATATATATCGAGGTAAGAAACAGATCCTGTGTCAGTTGGTTTAATTCAGTGATTCGATATACCTTCCTAAGGATTTGTCTGACCCAAAAAGCACATTCCAAAAAGCAAATCTTGAGCAAAATATGGTAAGCAAACTGTATCTAAAAAACTACTGTCTCACAACGCAATTTATACTTTTTTCTTACGCAAAAGCTAGTTTTAAAGTCATGTTGCCGACTTAAAATTGAAAAGCTTATGTGAGCTTTAAAATTTTAAACGTTATCGAGCATTTGCTTAGCATGAGAATTGCTTGGCAAATTTTGCCAAAATTTGGTCATGAAAATTGCTCGTAATAACGATTTCAGCGAGGACAATACAAAAGAATTCTTTTTGAGTAGAATTGTATATAGCAACAAAATCGTTTAAGATTGCATGATCTGCTTGTTCATCGCGAATTTAAGTCACATGAAATTAAAATTGTTTGAACACAAACCATATTGTGGTTGAAGTTGTTATGCAACATCATTTCTTCTGTTTACGGCGAGAACACTATGAGGAAAGAATATTGGCACTAAGTTAGATCCACACAGATTAAATATCGAAAGATCAAAACTTTCACCTATATTCAGTGTCCATTTTAGCATTAATTTAAAATTTCCAATAACAATTTATCTAATGATGGAATGAATTGAAAAAAACAAACAGCTATTTTTCCGGTTTTAATTTATGTGAATATTTGGATTATTCAAAACAGAGAGTACTGTTTCGAAAAAGCACAGATACCACACATACGAGACGAATACATATTTGCCAACAATATATTATTAGAAAGAAAAATGCACAAAAATACATACCTTATGATGTCATAAGCTCTAACAGTACCGTCCAACGAACTACTAACTAAAAACTTTTTATTTCTGCTAAACTGTACACCGGTCACACTGCTAGTATGTTCACTAAATGTTACAAAACAAAACCCATTTGAGGTATTCCATAGCTTCACTTTGTGATCTTGTCCTCCGGTGGCTATATACTGTCCATCCGGAGAGTAAGTTATACAACTCATTTCGCTACTGTGTCCTTGTTGCTTCATTATGTATTGTTCACCTTTAAAACAAAATCAATATTATGAAAAATGAAATTTATTTAAAATTAAATTAATTTAATGTTAAGACGTCTTAAGAACTATATAATACATACTAAATACATTCGAGTGTATAAAGACTTGTTAATGCCTAAGTAAAGTTCTGATTATTTATCCGACAATTAGAGTTTATAATAGCGTCAAAGAGGAAAGCATTAATTTATAATCCATCCAGATGGTTTATCAGATAATAAATTTTGTACGTCTTACTTTTTTATGAATCTGCTTTAAAATGTATACGTTGAATAATTAATCAGTGTCTTCAATTATTATTTTAGTAAACTGAACCATACCAAACTTTTAATAATATTCAATCACAAATTTCATCGTAATCGAAAATGTGCTAGATTCCCCGATAAAACTATAACAAATTCTATCGTAGTGGATTCGGAGTGAGAATTCCTTGGACCATAAGTGTAAACTTAATTGAAATTCAAAATAGCCACGGTTTTGCTATTTATCATTTCGTTTTGATATAACAGAGCTGATTACAAATATAAGAAGATTCAACTCGGATTTTTTTAAAGCTTTTTCTCGTATATCGGAGCGTAACTGTCCGCGCAGGGAATTATTAAGATTGCATTTGTGATAAGGCTGATTATGTTTATCACTTTTATTATTTAAATGATTAGTGAATTAATTTTTCTAATTCTAAATTTCAATGATTTTCAGCCATAACACTGTGCACTAGTAGCGAATTTCATTCAGGAAAATAGTTTCTCTTTCTGTTAAAAGATTTGATTTTTTTTTAATTTTGAGTTTTAATCGCAGCAAATCTATATCAAATCTCAACACGAAAGATTTGGTATCTGTTTGGTTGGCATACACACATATATACATGTAAAAAGTCTTTTCTGTCAAACGTCAAATGGTAAATATTTTATTATTAATTTTATATGAACTTGTGCCAGTCAGTGCTAAAAAAAATTTAAAAACACAAAAATTTTGGACGAAGAAGTTAATAATTTATATTTTATAAATTTAAAGGAGTTTTTGATTGCTTCGTCTTCATCTTCCTCGTCATCTGATGATGAAGATATGTTTTTTTTTTCAGAAATGTGTTTCTTCAGTCATTCACCAATACTACAATTAAATCTGGAGTTTCGTATTTACCGACGATTCTAAAAATCAGCATAGCACCTCATTTGCATCAACTCACGAAGACGGCTCATTACTATCAATAGGCTTATTGGATAGTATAGCTTCAATTTTCCCCGCCGAGGCTACAGCGATCCTAGTAACCGCAACATTAATCGCAAAGCTACCTGGTAAATTTATAATATGTTCCGGCAGTCAGGCAATTTTTAAGGTAATACAGAATCCTAATAACACAACGGTCCTTATAAACAAAATTAGAGATTTCATTTTAAAATATCCGAATAAACTAAAACTTATGTGGATACCTGGACACGTCGGGATTATCGGTAACGAACATGCAGACAGTGCGGCCAATAATACTCATCTTTCCCCCGTCAAATCGTTTGCAAATCTTACCAAACTTGATCTATTACGGGAAGTTAAAAACAAAATTAGACAACAACAACTAAATGAGTGGAAGAACAATTACCAACACACATACAAATCCATAAACATCAATAAAACTAAAGCTCGCTATCCAATCACCACCTCCAAGCAGATGAATACTGCTATGGCCAGACTACGCCTGGGACACACAGCACTCACCCACCAACATCTTCTAAAAAACACAAACCCACCAACCTGCACTCAGAGCTAAACGTCAATAGACATAAAGCACATATTTGGGATAGGAACATGCAAATCAATAACCTCCAACACCAGCATCTACAACCCACCCTCATCCATAGACGAGATCTTAAGTAACTTAGACCCAGCAAATATTTAAAAAAATATTCAATTTTACAAAACTACACCATACACAAATCTAAAATTTATTACATAAATAACTTTATGTTTATATAAATTTATTCCGTAAAATATAAACCAAATAATTTTTTTTTAACTTAAGAGTCAGAAGCTCTAAGCAGCTATGGCTCACATTATGTTAACATGTAAATTTGTAATTTAATGTTAATAAATTGTAATAATAATAAATAATAAATCTGGAAACAAGTTTCATTGAAAAGATCAAATCTCGATTATGAAAGATGTTTAAAATTTGAATGAAACTCGCTATAAGCCAAACCATAGCGGGGTTTGATTTTCATTATTTGATCTAAGAAAACATTTGGAATTTTATAATAAAATTTCGTGTTGTTATCCGTTAAATATTAATAATGTTAATGAAAGATGAAGGATAAATTGGCATATCGAGGGCTGATATAGGATAGAATGGCGGTTCCGCTAATATACCACGTCAGCCGAAATCTGTAGACAGGCGACTCCTATATGGTCGAGACGTCATCGCCCAAGGGGGAGAAAAGCGCCTTCGGTTCAGTAGGACTACGTCCGATCTGGACCGAAGGGATAGGATGGAGCAAGAGAACCAGTTCTGATGGCTCTCTAAACATCACAATGATATCTTAAGTCAATAAAGACTGTATGTCTTGGCCGACTTACATAGATTTAGTGCATATTTACATGTATCTGCGCGTCTGTATATGTATGTGCGTGCGTATATCTGTGCGTTGCATGCCTCTGTGTGTTTGCATGCGTATACAATATATATACAAACAAATTAAAAAGAAAAAAACGAAAAATGCTGCTGTGGCTGTTCTAGTTTTTAAGTAGATTTAAGTAGTTTTATGTATTTTTAGGTACTTAAGTAATTTAAGTTATTTTTAGTTAGTATAAGTAGTATATTAGTATATAATATAATTGTTTTTAGTCTAGCTTTAGGTAGTTTATAAGTAAAAGTTTTAAATATAAGATACCGAGTTTTTTAAATAACTTTTCTTGGTTAAATAAAAATAAAATGATTAGAATTTATTAAAATAGGTTTTAGCTCAAAAGACAATTAGTATTAAGAGATATTGTTTAGTTTAGAGTGCCCTTAAATGGTCAGTAAATTAGTTGTAATTTATTGATAAATATGCTAGTTTTAGGCCCTCATTATAAAAAGCGAATCGAACTTAAAATCTTGCGAATTCGCTAATTAAGTATTGCGAATAGCGATTCGCTCACACTTAGCTCGATTCAAATGTCGAAACTGTAGCGAATTTGATTATAGAGGGATTACAAATAGCGAATCTACGCTAAACTAACCCATGTATGTGTGATATACTATCGAATCAAAATATTTAGTGATAACATTAGCGAATAGTTGTGCCGGGAAACAATTTTTATTTATTGTTGATAAAAGTTTCAAATTTACCTGTATTACCCAGTAGCTAGTTATTTTTCGTAATGACCGACAAAAGAAAGAGGTACTTATGTGCAAATTGTGAATATTGTTAAATTTTGTAAATTAAAATAATAACTTATCATAAGACCCAATGCAAATCAATTTGCAAAACTAGTTATTTTGATGGAATCGAATACAGACGTTTGTATGTATCGAAGAATAACCAAAAAGAGTATTGGGAACAATTTCCTGTCGAATTAAACTCTCTTGAGCCTCCGATTCGTGAGGGAAAAGAGTTGTATATCCTTAATAAGAAAATATTTTATTTTTCTCATTGTTTCTGTACATAGATTTGGTCGGGCTAAAAGTTAAAGCTGAACCAACAAATTGCAGTTAACAAAAAAAAATGTGACTGGTGGCGGGCCATATTGCCAAATTACCTTGTCGCCTGACACAGTTGACTGTGAAAGTACAAAGCCGAAATCATTACCGACACTGTTTTGCTAGCAACTACTTCCAAGCTAGTTTTATAATAGATGGAACTGCATAGAAGTTCTTAGCTTTAATACATGATTTAGAAGAATCTCTAAATTATTAAATTAATATCTAAACAGTTATCCCAGCACTGCTATCCTTCGATTTTTTTGAATAATTATTTAAATTTTGAAGGCTTACAAATTTTTCGGTTGTTCTAAGGGAATATAACGAATGTTTTTTTCTCAACCGGCCCATCCTAATTTTTTCTTGCCTTTTCATTGCAAACTCAATCAAATCAAAAAATAAAATGTTGCTTAACATAAATTACTTTTTTTTTAATTAAATCGTGGAAAAATACTAAATTAAGCACACAAAACAAAAAATTAACACAAACAGCATTTGACGTTTAACATATGTTTTTCGTGCCGTGGTAATCGAAATTCGCTATAAATTATTCGCAATTTATCGAATGTTCGATGCGCTATTCATAATGAGGGCAACATGTTTGTCTAGCTTTAAGATAGTTATAAGTTAATAATAAATAAAAATGAATTTACCAAAAAAATAATAATATTAAATTGGCATATGTATTAGGTTTTGACTTATATAACATAAAAAATATTTACTTTGCCATTCCCAAACCAATAACTGGCCAACGCCCGACGAAGCCATAGCTAACCAATCTCCAGTTGGATTAAAACAAGCCGATGTAATGGCATAATCTGAAATGCTCAGCGAATGAATCATATTGACTTCAGGAAGTTCGTAGAGATAAAAACTGCCCGATGAGAATGCTGCAACCAAAATTTTTGTCTTCTGATTATATGTAGCCGCTGTCACATAAGCCTCACGATTCTCTTTACGCGGTTCATTAGCCAGGTAGTGCCGTGCGATTTTATTATAATAGAATGAATGTTTCTTTTTTGTATCTTCATCTTTTAATTCATTTTCGTCTTTATCGGGATTATTTTCTTCAGTTTTCTTTTCCGAAGCATTATAACCATCATCATCCGAATCATCTTCAGAGTTTGCGTTTTGTTTGGAACGTTTTTGCGTTGGTTCTTGAATAATTGTTTGTTCTGCAGCTAATATTTCAGAATAACCCAGGCTACACTGCCATAAACAAAGCTGTCCATTTTTACTTAGTGTGTTTACATTGAGACAATCCTTCTCGAAAAAACAACCGACAATGGGCTCTGAATGACCTCCAAGAGTATACGTTCGAAAATTTATCAGTTTTTTTATAGCTATTATTTTTGTTGAGTTGTCTCTACATCCAACAGCGAGGAACCTAGAGTCAGTGGACCAATCTAGCCATGTAATGTCATCATAAGCTGCAAGGAAATGTTTTTCAAGAACAAAAGGGTTGTATTCTCCCGTTAAATCGCCAGGAGCCTTAAATATGAAAACGGCATTTTCTTTTGCTACTGCAAAATGCATGCTATCAGGGCTAAACTTGACGTGACGGGCTTGATTATGGAACTTGTGTTTATGAACTACGGCACACGAGAGCATGCTTATAAGTTGAGCCTCGCCTCTTTCATTAATGGCTATCAATTGGCTGCCATTCGGTGACAAAGCGATCGACACATAATTGAAATCACTTTCTAGTGAAAGTGTTTTGGTGTTGTTGCTGAGAATGATAAATATTTATGTGAACAATTTTAATTTTAATTATTTTCTAAAGTTTCATACTTTTTTAAGTCAAAGATAGTCAATCGGTTGCCCACTGGACTGATAATGGAATTGCCGTCTGGTGTGAAACATAAATTACCATTTCGATAAATTGTTCCCAGAAGGTTTGAAAACTGCAATAAATGATGAATGTTTTAAAAATTGAGGTTTGTTTATTTCTTTAATCATTTGCACTTACTTTATATGAAAACTTCATGGCTCATAAATAGAGGAACGATATTTTAATGGTTTTAATTTTCAAAAAATCACTTAGTATAGTATAAACACGAGCAGTCGAACACGAAGTAAACAAAATAAAACACGTGCATAATGAAATACGAAGAGAAATTTCAAAAATCCCAATGGGCGCGTTCATCAAGAGTCTTATAGTGCAGTTACACCACAGTGATTTTTAATTTTTTTACTTTTGGCCTTTTCGATAGGCCTTTTTACCAAGATATCTTTCTCTAAAATGTCCATACCTTTCTCAATACATCTAATGACACTTTGAGGGAAAACAAAACAATTTGATATAGAAAATCCAACAATGTTTTCCCTCAAAGTGGTTTAGCTGCCATTTTTTGTTTGCCATTGACGTATTCCGCCAGTACCTTATTGGCAATCAAGAACTGTTTTGACGCTCACAAAATGACAGTTGTTACTCTAAACAGAACAGAAAACAATTCTGGATTTCATTTCAGAACCGAAAGAAAATCACTAATACACTTACATAATAAAAATGTCAAAATTATCGGGTTGATTTGTTGTGTAATTTCCATAGAGAAAATAATTACATAAGGCGTGTTTTTTTCTAAGCCCCGGGGAAATTGGACGAAAAAAAAGATGAGTAGGATTAACAATTTGCATGTTAAATCCAACAACAACTAATCCCCGGGGGTGCTTAGCTTAAACCCAGAGAATTCTCGGGGCTTAGCTATTGGAGAGGATAAAAACTGTGCTACCAAAACCTTTTCACTAAGTTATCGATAAAATGTATAGAAACTTCAAAACTGACATTTTGACATGCCAGATAATTATCAATTTTGTTTGGTTTGGTTGAGCATTTGGTCTAAGTGTGTGAGTTGTTTTCCTGACGGCCATGTCAACCTAACCTAACCTATCTTTTAATATACATTCCGCAAAAACAAATCTATTTTAACATTTTTCGCTTTTGTATTGCCTCTACGGTTTTTTCCACCTCGCCATGAGCACAACCTTCTACAGCGATTTTCATTTTTGCATTTATTTTTATTATAGGTATATTAAAACTTGACTGTAAAATTATTATTAAATAAAAAAGCATTTCCTGAAGTTGATATTCGTTCAATTAACAAGAATTGAATGAACAACAAAACAAAGGTTTCTCTGAGAAGACATAGGAACTGAGCGTCCCGCCCGAATAAGCAACTCGTCCACTAATATCATGTCACCAGTGACCGACGAATGGGGTAGTTTTCAAGTAGTTGAATTCTATGTACCACTGTATTCGTGAAAATTAAATTAAAAGAAAATCACATCGGCTAAAAACAATTTCCAAAATACTTTATTTCAATTTTCAAATTACTTGATTCACATTTTTTTGTATAAATAATAATTAACTTGGTTCTTTTTATGTTTTTTTTAATAGAAAAGTAGTTTAAATTCAATAAATATATCGAAATTACACAAAACAAATCAACCCGATGATTTTTAAAAGAATGAGGATGAGGCAAACAATGATGTTTATTTTTCTCTTGCATTACAGCTGTTCTTCAAATGTCATCTTGCAAATTAATAAATAGTGCTACCAAGTGTTTCACTTAAGCGCCTTGGTCGTTTTTTTCAACCAATTCCCCCGGGGATTGCAAAAAAACGCACCTATAGAGGCCTTAAATACCCGCAAATTTTTTTTGAGTTGAGTAAGAGAAAACTCTTTTAAATTACTCATTTTTTCCTATCCGTGAATACATGTGAGTGGTGGATTAAAAAACCCTATTCCTTAAACTGACAGATCATTTTTTTTTGTTGATTTGTCATAAGTCAATCTGACAGTTCTCAAATAGCTTACCAGAAATAAAATTATTTACTTTGATTTTCACAATTGTTTCTTTTTATTTAATTGGTTATTTCACAATTTTATTTATTTTAATCCAAAAAAAAATATTGTGTTGATTCACTTGATTCGTCACCAGCATTATCGTATGTAGTTTCGGACTAACCGACTCGCTTTGGCCATCGAAAATCAAATGGGAAGAAAATCGATCCTGTAACATCAGTCTGACAATATTGTGTAGTTTGGCGGTGCTCGGAAGCCGAGTACACATTCTTACCATATGAGTATCCTTATGAGAATTTGGCCAAATTCTCTTGTGCTAGGATATGACGATCTTGGAAACCCAAATTCAAGTAGTGTTAATTTTCCTATGTGCCCCGACTCCGATTTTAAAGTGTTGTTCTTTTATATATACATTAGGTTTAAGAATTGTAATTCACTTAATTTTTTTCAATTACATTTTCTTTAAGTTTGTTGCTCAAAAATAATATTTTCTTTTCAAGGGAAATGTGAGGCTGTGTCTCAATGTCATAGGTGAGTATTTCTTAAATCTTCCAAATAAGGTAAATGGTTTCGAAATGGCAGTATTTTGAAAAATGTGCATCTGAACTTAATTTTGTAATTTTTCATTTTTCAAAAACACGAAAAACTTCAAATCAATTCAAATCGCATTCCATCAAATTCTATATTTAACAATGGAAATGGAGAGTAAAACTTACTTTTTTCAATTTAAACAGAATCATCTCTCCGCACTGCTTATTCTTTGCTCTAACGATAAGAAAAAAGTACAACGAAGGAAGGCCGATAACTAAGTATAGTTTTATTTATTTTATTTTTTTTTATATAGAAATGCCGTGGTGAGATATTTTTGGTATTTATATTTTTATTATATATTTATTATAATTTTATTTTATATTTTTGATTGATGGATGGATGGATTGATGGAACCGTGTTGCTAATAAATTGAGAGTAGTTTTTTTAAACAACAATTTAGTTCAAATTTGTTTACCTATGCTGAACTTCCGACTGATGAAACAGTGCTGAAATCGGCACATTGCATTGGCGAATTGCACCAAGTTTGTCATCACCCATTTTCGTTGAAACCATTCCTTGTCGGCTGCTTTGCGGAATGCTTTCATCCAGAGCACCTTACGTGGATTCTTCCTCCTTTTGAAATCTAAAACAAATCGAGCTGTTAATACAAACATGTTCTCAATTAGATAATAGTTTTTTTTTTATTGAACTTAACTTGCAATCATTTCCCACAAACTGTATTCCATGTCCAGGATAAATCTTACTTGAACAAAAGTAATACGATTCAGTGATTTTTATTGAAAATTTTATTAAGAATTTTATTAAAAATTAAATAAAAGACGACCGTCTTCATTTTTTTATTATTTTCTGTTTTCACTTGTTGACATCTAGAAAACTCACCTCGGAAAAATTAATAGATATAATTTTTTAGGATGTGTTCAAAACTATATTAGGTGTGGGACACACGTGTTATTTTATTTATGTCGTTTTCCATTTGTCAATAGGCATTTTTATCCGGAAATGCGAATTTTCTTGGTGAAAACAGCGCTAATAATTTTTTGATTGCATGTGTGTGCAAGTATTTTGAAGAGTAGTCAAAAGCGTTTCACTTTCTAGCAAATTTAGCTTCATAGGCTTTCACACCAAACTCAAAACGGGGTTTTCAGATAAAAGCTTACGAAAACTCGAAAACCGTTCAAACTGAACATTTACAAGTTTTCAGTTTTAATCATCGAAATCAAGCAAGTAGTTTGGAAATGAGAGCTTTGCGTTTGTTGTGATTTCAAGATTTTCCTTGAAATTATTATAAATTTCATGGAATTGCTTATTTGGACAAGCTGTCATTTCCATAGTTCTTGCTTTATTTGGATGATTCAAACGGTTTTGAGTTCTCATTTCCATTGTCTTGAATGTTCTTTAAACCATTTTTCATTTTAGCAAAAATTAAAAAATAAATTCTTATAGGACAGGTTTCAAGATTTTTTTAAAAAGCACATCAAATGGCAGATGGAAAACGCTGCCATTTCGAAACCGTTTCCTTCATTTGGAGGATTTAAACGGTATTGAGTTCTTATTTAAAATGTTCTTCAAGCCATTTTTCACGAAATATTCACCTGCGCTCTGGAACCACAGCGCAATTATCCCATTCAAATAAAATACAAGGGTTTTCATCAGCTATTTTCAAATGGTTTTTTATTTTGTCTATTTTTTAAAAGAGCTACACTACACCCGTTTGGCTTCAAACCTATATCTAGGAGAGATTTAACAACCTTAGTATAATAGATTTAACAAACTATTAGGATCTTGACTTAGAGAGCTTGGTACTGGACCCTAGGCGATCGCCAGCTGCTATTTTTCGGAATCCTTATCAAATCGACTACATTTAGGGTGAATAGATGATATCGGCCGTGCCACTAGCCTTGTTTGCAAAAACGGAAACCTTCCATTTTCGTTATCAAGTCATAGAAAGAAATTGTAGGTATAAGGGACACCATTTAAATCCAATTCGTTAACTTATTCTTTCATATCTGCACGAACAATCTAATAAAAAACTGTAATGAAAATGAGCCTTCTAATCTACTAAATAAATTCTTACAGTATCAGCATGCACATATATAGTTTTTCTAATATTAAGCGGGAATAGTACATCCACGAAAAGGATTCTGTAATTTTATGATTTTACAAGTTATTTAATCAAATTTTTAAATGTCAATCAACTGTCAATTGAAATTCAGCCAGATGTCAAACGGAATGATAAATTTGCAATGAAAACACTTTTTCTGTAATTTGCCAAATTATGTAATTTGAGCTTTAATGAAAACGCACTATAAGGCTTAGTTGTTACAAATTAATTCAATAAGGCAGTGTGATAATAAAACACACAATTTATTTTGACGGAATAAAAACGATTTTGTTCAGAAAAATTTCGATATTGTACAGAAAAATGGATAATTGAATGGAGTTCTATAAAACAAATACCACGTACGAGTATTTTAGTAACCTGTTCTGAAACTGGGTCGTATTTAAATTGTACCTCATTTGTTTGAAATCAGCTTTTAGTATTCATTTAAAAGCTTTTGAAAAAATCAAAGATTAATGCAATAAAGATGAGCTTTCAAAATGAATTTTTAAATGTTTTTTTTTCATAATTTGTTAATTTCGCGTGAATTTTTCACTAATACACTTGCACGTGTATGTCATCCATTTGAACAGTGTATATCTGGCTTTATTCTGGTTAATCTAATGTGGTTTTCCATTGGTACAAGAATGAAATTCGTTTTTGATACGAATCTATCAAAACATGGATTTTGACAAATAAATCCTTCCATTGGGCAACAAAAATTAATATTTTTTTGATTCTGAATCAAATTCGCAGATCCGTATTTTTTGGTGAATCAACCCCTCTATCACTAACAGTACTAAATACAAGTGTAATTTAAAGCATTTATTTTGACAGCCACAAGTTTCACAGATGCGAATATAAGCCAACACCTTAACAAAAAAAATTAAATCCAAATAACATTTCATTCGCCACGAAATTCCGCATCAAATTCTCCATTTACCATTGGAAAACCACATAAGTTATCCAGTGTTTATAGAGATCAGTGTATATCCAGTCAGTTATCGGGTTTAATACATCGCATCGATTGGTGTGGGTTTTGGCTGGACTTATGGCCATGTAAATTAATTTTGACAGGAGAAAGTTTCGTGTTCGTGGAGCGTAAAGACTCATCGGCAAATGTGCACTGTATTTTTCTTACCTTTATTAGATATGTTACCAAATATCTTGATAATCCAAAGCTGAGAAGATCCTGAACAATTTTCTTCTTGAATTGAAATAAAATATTTCGTTGTTTACTTTTTCACAATCAAAACAATAATGATTTGTATTTTTCTGTTTTGCTCAGTAAAACAACTGATCTCTATAATACACGGATAGTGTATTCACACAAAAAGATCGACCCCAATAGAAAACTGTAACAATTGTAGTGGGTCCTTGTCAGTATGACAATACAACATTTTTGTTGCCAAAGTGACATTTCAAAATGTTGGCTTATGCTTCAAACTAAACTAAGTTAATAGGCTTATTCTGACAACCTCACTAAGCCCGCACAAGTCACAATAACCCCATAACTTGAGGTGAACTCATTTTTGTGGCTTTTTTGGTATTCTGGTAAGAACCTCAAAACTTGTGACCATCATAAAAACTTAAAAATAATGATTTGTTTCTGGGCCACCACAACTCACATACTTGACATATCTGTGAGACAAAACTATAAAAAAACGAAATGAGAAAAAACATGGAATTGAATTTGATTTTGATACATCTTTTAGAAGAAGTTTCATCTATAAGTGAAAAGTAAGGAGTAAGAATTAATAAGACTGTATTAATTGATTTTTTTAATAAATCACTCTTTGATTATACCGCAGGAGAATTCTAAGATAATTAATGGATATGATAATGATCCGTTTGACATTCAAGATACAACTTTTTTGAAGATCGACAATCGATTCGTTTTCGTTAAATTTCCACAAGAAAACTTGCCACGTAAAGGAGGAAAAGGAGTTATTTCTTCAAGTGCAAACATTGTTCGAGAAAATTTTAACTTGTAGTGTACGATACAATTATGAAAAAATTCATGATTTATATGAAACTATTGCGAAGCAGCAATGCGGAAAAAGATACATTTTTTAACCACGATTAGAAATCTCTATAAATTTTTAATTATTTCAGCTTTCCAAATAAACTGAAATTAAAATCTCATGATTTCAACGTACACAGAATTGTTTAAGATTGAATGTGTCATCTTTGCGACAACACTTTCCTCCCAATGCACGAGTGCATAAATCTGAAAGTACAATATGTAATATCTGCATCACAAACGGAAGATAAAACATCCCAAGGAATTTCAAGAAAATTGAAAGCGCAACAAAATTTAATTAATTTGTGTTTTCCACAGTTAAATTTTACTTTTTTAAATGCTATAATAACTTGTATATTAATAAACTCTAAAAAACTGCATACCAAAATTTCGAAAAAAAAATTGGCGGGCCTGCGAAAGTTCTTCTTGAAAATCCCGCCCATCTGCTCAGTTGATCTATAAACTATAACACCGATTTTAATTATCACATGATTGAAACTGATTATATTCTTATCAAATAAACTATTATTGCAGACGTTTTTAGGTAATTCATCACTTTTGTTGTTTGCAGATTATTTTGATAATTTGACAGAACATGTTTTGTAATATTTAAGACTGAAATTTGTTTGGAACTAAAAGATAATTAATGAAATAGAAATGAGTTATATTTTTATTTATATATGTAAATTATAGACGGCTATTAGTGAATTCGGCGAATGAGATATATCCACAATTCAACCAATTTTCGCAATTGTTGCTATTAGTGAATCCATCGATAGAAAATTGAACGAATGTCGGTAACAATACCTGCACCACTGACATTTTGTTCCACGGATTTGGTATTACTGAATCCACAAACATTTCGCACTCCGTACAAAGTTTGTCATTTTATATCCGCGCCAATTGTGTCGCGAATCTTTCAATTGATGGTATTTAATTCTCCAAAAATAATAATGGATAGTTCAAAAATGTAAGTAAAATTAGAAATATTTAATTCTGAATTAAAAAATAAACTGTACTAGGTCCTCGTATAAGTTAAGTTGGTTAATTTTTTTTTAGAAAACGAACAACGAACCGAGAGCAATTCAGAGAAATGGTGGAATTGATTAAAATACAACCTGATATTGCCAAAAACTTGATAAATAAATCCCCAGAAAAACAACAAGAGTCTTGGAAAAACTTAATAAATTCCTTAAACCGTTTGGGTCCTCTTTTAAGGAACATTAGCAACTTCAATGATTTTGTTATTTGTATGCATGCAGGTTTGGTCTGACTACAAATCCTCAACAAAAAAAAACTTGCCCAAAACAAGAGGTCCATTCGACTTTTTTTTTTATAAATTATTCGTTTTGTTAGGGAAGGGATATGTATGTTTCTTTGAATTTGTCATCATTTTTAATTTGTTGTTGACAAAATATTTTACGATTCGACTCAGAATTAAACCACTAACGCTCCTAATTAAAGTATTTGGCATACAGTGAAACCTGTTTAAGAGAAACGACAAAAAATCAGAAAAAAATTGTTCGGTTAAGCGGGTTTTTAACTTAAGTGAGTTTGACGCGGATTTCACTCTACCAGGTACTTGGTTTATTACAATTTAGTCTTATGCTAAAATCTTCACAGGTCAAAATCTTTTGAAATTTGAAAAATTACACTTACAATGCATCGGAAATATCGAAAATACTCCTCGTTTGGTAGCGTACACCCATGCGATTAGTCCTTTGCGAATGGTCCCGAAAATTGAAATAAAAGGCAATTGTTTCCATTTTCTTCTTTATTTCACTCAACAGAAATTACTTAAATGCTTCAGATAGCTACAATTTAAGATTGTGTGTGACGTTTAAGATGTCAACAAATGACAGCAGCGTCAATATAGTTCGGAAAATAGTAAGGTAGTTCAAGAATCGATATTACAGTTCATTCGACGAATTCACTAATTGAAATAAACGCGAAAGCGAATCTAGCGCGAATCTGTTCAGCTTTCAGAGAGCAGAAAATTGCGAATTGACTAATCGGCATAATAATAAGGTTTTTTATTTCGTGATTTATGATAGTGTGAACCAGAAGTTTTTTGATGTAGCAGCTCTTCCGGGGGTAATTGGATCAATAGATGGATCCGGCATCAAGATTACTTCACCTAAGAAAGACATTAAGCATTGGGTATATTATTGCAGGAAAAGTGGACATTCAAAAATAATGCAAATTTTTTTTGACAATAATTTTACTATATTAAATATGAAATTATGAAGGATATGGTGGATTCTAATTGAATTCTAAGTGTTTTACTCGGTCGGTATATGTTTATTATTAAAGTGAATTTAACAGCCCTATTCTCCTCAACATCACTGATAATTCATAAGCCACAAGCAGAAGTTAAGTTAATTTTGTGACTTTTTTCGGATTCGCCCCCAAACTTGTGAGAGTAATAAAAACAATCGAATTTGTGATCAGAGCAGACCACAACTCACAAATAGGTTGAGTTTTGATATTTCTATGCGGCATTATTGATATAATATTTTGTGGAACAATTTCTTCTATATTCCAGCATGTAGTAAACTTTTCAATTCCGCAACCTTGAATGCTTTTCCGTGCAAAAAATGTATTGACCCTCGAAATATGCGTGAATAAATGTTCCTACCTGAGGCCCAATTCCGCAACCGTAAATGCTTTTCCGTGCAAATAAATGATTCGCCCTCAAAAATTTGCATATCTGTGTACACGTTATTTGTCAAAAATATATGCATCGCACGCTTGCGGAATCGGAAAAATGTATGTGTATACAACTTTCTGTGTACACAGAGAAAACTCACGCTTGCGGAATTGGGCCACGTGTACACGCTATCTGTCAAAAAAAAAAAATAAATCGCACTCTTGCGGAATCTGAATTAATAAGGGTATTCATGCAACGAGATAATTTTCCGCTTTGCAGAAAGATATAATTTACCGACAGGCGTTTGCGTGAACACCCCCTTAAAAATACTTGCTTAAATGTCGGAAATTTTCAGATGATCATTGAAATAAATTGAGGTTAGTTTATTCTCTTTCTACATCAATTTCGTGAAATAATTTTACCTGATTTGTAGAATATTCTGGTTTCTGAGGTTCTATCTGGGTTTTCCGTCGTTGCATGAATAACCTTAATGTATGTGTAAACTACTTTCTGTGTACACTACCCATTATTGCGGAATTTGCGCCGTGGTATAGGCGTAACCTAAGGGTAATTTACTACCTTACCATGTAATTATAAACAACAGTGCTCCTAAAACTGTTTCGGCAGCCATATTTTTTTCATTCCGAAATACTCATCACAAAAAGTTCATTCTTGAAGAAAAATTCAGTGGTGAAGCACGCATTTTCTTTGTTACGTGGATATATTTTCTTCAATATTCTTTATCAAGTAGTTTTAATTGAATAGTTTAAATATTCGTAAAAAGTTTGTTATGAAATTTTTCATAACTCACAATAAAATTTAACTTAGTGATGGATGTTTAAAAAGGCAAGTAGCCCTCCAAAAGAACATATTTTCAGTGGCGGACATTTTGTTATTTCTTTTTTTTTTCAATTTACTAAACGTGATTTTAAATTTTATAACTTTTTCTTACACTTATTTTTATACAAATGCTTGGCGTGTGTTAGAATAAAAAACATTTTTCTTGGTGATTTACAAAATTGTGTGCCTACTAAGAAGAGAAATTAAATTAAATTAATTTTTATTATATATTTATATATATATATGCATATAGATATATATATATATATAACCAGACGAATTTGCGTCCTTAGTATACCAACTTTTAATTTCGGGACAGCAAAAAATTAAAGCCGTGAAAGTATTTGTTACATAAGCCAGAATAGAAAGCTGGCATTATTAAAATTATCTCTTTTTACCTTGAGTTATATATTTTTCACCGCCACACGTCAATTATTATATGTATTCAAATAAACAATGTTGCTAATTCGTGTATACATATTTTAATACAGGCAATGAACACGCTAAATCAATCCAGAATCAACTAAATTACAATACAACGGACGATTTAATCTAAAAACAAAAAAAAAATGAACAAAATGGACAACGAAATTAAAGAGCAGAAAGGTCAGAAGGAGCAGAGAGTCGCAGAGGAATACCTGTCCAGTTTAGCAGACCTAAACATGAATAGCAAGCCTTTAATTAACATGCTCACAATACTGGCTGAAGAGAACATTGAATATGCTTCAGTCATTGTCAAAGTAGTGGAACAACATATTGCCAAGGTAAATATTATTTTCTTTAAAGATAATTGGTTTCAATCGTTATTTAAGATTTATCTATAGTACCTGAGTAATCATACAGCAATTAATTTATATTTTGGGACACATTACTTTAATTTATAGTACCTAATGTATATAATTGGTGAAGGTTACCATTTTTCTCCAAAACCTCCCGAAAAACCATAAAACGCCACAAAACAAGTCTATTATTCATTAGTTTAATAAGATTTAATAGGAGGGAGCATTGAAAGGATCATAGAATCGTATTTTTGTTACTGTTAAAATATAGGTATACAGTGGACTCGTACAAATATTTTCTCCCCTTGCTCATCCTATAATTTGAACAGACCATTTTAAGATTCGATACCTTCAATTTTTTTCGTAAGTACTCTATAAATTGATCAAACACAATTTTTGTAAATTATATAAAAAATGTTTACACTAAAACAAAAAGCGCCAAAAATTGAAAAAAATAAAAACAGTAGACAATACGTCTGCAACTGCAAAGGAAGTTGGTTTTTCAATTTTCAAAAGGGACAACATGCAATATTAAGCGAAATTCGAAAAAAAATGCTAGTTTGATGTGGTTCATAAAATTTAAAAGAAGACTCGGTACGAGGTTGCTGACAATAAGAGTAGAAAAACTAGCAGCGAAACCGGTAATTGTCGAGCCAATTAAAAAGAGATTACAAGTTAAACTTGCAATATTTCAACGCACAACCCAGCAGATATATAACGTAAATGAAACCGCAACGGAAAAAAAAGAACGTATACGTTCCAACGGGTTAGAAAATTCCAAATCATCATAATACATACAATAAAATCGTTCCATTAATCATTCGAAAGTCAAAACATCCACGTTGTTCAAAAATACAAAAGATTTTCGAATGCCAGCTTGACAAAAATATTTTCAAAGAGCGGTTCTTTGAAATTTTTGTTCTTCAAGTTAGAAAAAATTGTAAAAAAAAAACAAAATTTTCTATTGTATATGCATAGTTTAAAAAAAAAAAGATATTTTTTGCTTAGGCTTTGCTTGGAAAACCTTCCACTGGTGATTATCGCTAATGCTTCTTAGAAGAATTATTAATGGCTGAAAATGGAAACAGACAATGTTCTTACCACACAACGTTACAGGTTTGATACAACCGATGGATTAAAATATAATAATAATGACAAAGCTACATTAAGATTGTTCAGTGACGAAAAAGTTGGTACAGAATAGAACACATCAGGGCAGAACAGAACAGATTCGTGAACACATTAAGGTGGTAGATTTAGTTTATAAATCATTTTCGGTGTCGAATCATCTCAATTTCATGAAAAATATTTGTTTAAATAAATAAAACTCCATTTCAGATTATTTTTAAGGATGTTTCTGTAAAAATAAACGAAGTTGAATTGTAGGTAAACAATAATTTTTTTTTATAGTCTCTCTCAAGTTCTATCTTGTTCTAAAGTTTCTCACGAATCTGTTCTTTTCTGTACTGTTCTGTTCTGTTCAAACTTATTCGTCACAGAACAATCTTATTGTAAATCAAGCTTGCTCTCTCAGCAATCTGGAATAACTTCCTGTTGTTGTAAGGCGTGCAAAAGCACATCTGATGAAAAATCAGCTGTTCTCATGAAATCTATCTTGAGTTATCCCAAAAAAATTGAAATAACTAGCTACCCGAGAACAAATGTGTTCTATACATACTGCAAAATTCATTGGTATGCGTTTTGCTTTGATTTTTTGACAGCTTTCAGCTAACCTATCTGATTCGTCCACAGATATACTCCGATAGCATGGTATCCGAATAACATATCTAATAAGTGATTGAACGGCTGCATTGCTATGGAAAATAACGAAATTTTTTTGTACAGAAATTCTCAGCGAACACATGAGAAAGAATTATGAAGTGACCAAACAAAATCCTTACAATATTTGCCAGTTAACTTTCCCTCCTAACATTTGTTTTTGAACAAGAATTGTTAACATAATATTTGTTTCATTCTAACAATAGTACATTGAAGATGATATCAATGGGTGGTTACTTGATGAAACTGATGCGGATTTAGTAGAAGACATTGATACTGAAATTAATTCGCATTCTAGTGATGTACAATTAACTAACTTCTAAGAATGCAAGTGAAATCTTCGATAAAACTATCGTTTGGGCCACTCAAAATCAAAAATAACTTTCGGCACTCACAATTCTCCAGAATCTTCGAGAATCTGTTTTTAAAAACCCACGCTTCTCAAATAAAATATGGTGGTGGTAGCATCATGTTTTGGGGATTTTTTTACTTGGTTGGGTGTGGGCCCAATTTTTCTGATTAACGGTATTATGACAAAAGAGTCATATGTTAGCATTATGTAGTATGTAATGCCACGAACCGAGGAAAGTATGCCTCTAAAATGACGTTACCAGCAAGACAAAGACTCAAAACATTCGGCAAAATTAAAAATACTTTGGTTTGAGTCGATGTTTTGGAGTAGCCATCGCAATTGTCGGACTTGAACCACATCGAAACCCTCTAGTGGAACTTAAAAGAACAAAGGTTTTTCGACAAAATACTAATTGTTATATATTTATTATTTGAAAAAAAATCAAAATTAAGTTTTTGAAAATAAAAGAATTGGTGCTATTTTTTTGGCGAGGACTTTACGAGTTTTTTTTTGTTTTGTTTAATAAATGTCTATTTTAAGGGTATTTGTTTCTTTTATTTAAAAATAAGATGTAGACTATGCCTAGAAACAGGTTTCAAATAAATATGCATGGTCTTGGGTTCATAATATTGCCTTACGTAAGTTCTACAAATAGCAGCTGCCATAATTTTTTTTGAGAAAGGTAAATCTTAAGGACTTTTCACATAAGAGCGACCAACTACCGATGAATAAACGAATAAATTTCATTAAAAATAATTTACCAACCTAAATTCTTCACGAATTCTAAACAAAATTGTAGAAATATAATTTATAATAATGTTTAGACATGACAATTTTTTTTTTAATCGCCAAAATAAGATTTTGGAGAAAATTATTGGTAGTAGCGAATTGCATTTGATTGTTACGAACAGTCAAACTCTATTCGCGATCCACATACCATCCACCCATCAACGAGTAATTTGTTCGCACGCGTCTAACCTCAAAATCAGATTTTCAACCTATGTATATTTGTGACAAATAAAATTAGAGTCATGTGAACGAATTGTCAAAATGGACGAATATTTGTTGGTCGCTCTCATGTGCATAGTACTTTGTTTGTCTCAAAAACGAATGTAACGGTTTATATAAAAAATAAAAATGTTTTTTTTTGTCAAAAAATGATTATTTTGAAACTTCTAGTAGAATTATTTGTTTGGTTCTCGATTTTCTGGGAAGTACATTTGATTTTTTATTTTTTTTTTGTTGGAAAACTTAACATGTATGGCACCATAACTATACAAATGATGCTTTAAAAATTCATATGAATATCGTTTGGGATTTAGAATACATTTAAGCTTGACAAGAATATCTATTCGTTAGTCGTTGATAGCACAATATAGCTTCATCCTTTTTGCATATGTTTAATGTTTAAAATTTATACATATGTTTTTCCACATAAATTTGTTGCTGCTATTAGTATACCTTTTCTTTTAAAATTTAGGTCTAAAAGAAACTTTACTTCAGCACTAGTATTCGTTTGTTTAATGACATAAATACAAATTTTGATTCTTAGCGTGCTGCAAGGTACCAGACCTCCACATTAAACATCTGGTATCTAATCACGCTAAAGTTAACGGAAGTTTATTTGGTAACCAATAGTCCAAAAAGCATTTTAATTAAAAGCGTTTTCTAATAAAATCTAGAGCAAATTATTAGTTTTTTTTAGACAAATTAGCTTAGAAATGTAATTCCCATGACCTGGTTGGTCAGTAATTATAATGCAGATAGAATGTATACTTGTAGGAATGAGTTTATTGATTGTTGTTACTGGTGCGCAGAATTCCTCAAGTGTGAATCTTATCTGTAAAAAAATGAATCACCCTTACAGAATCGCAAATATTTGCAGTTTCTCTCACAAGTTCTCTATGGGGTTAAGGTCTCGAGAGATTGTGGTGGTTATTTCAAAATCGTGAAGTTAATCTCCGAAAACAAGCTTGTGGCGAAGAGGCATTTATCAATTTGCATACAGATGTATGGGGTTTTTTAAGAATATTACTATGTAGTTCTCAAATTTCATTATACACACTGCTGGTGGAATTACTTGGACGTAGAAGCAGAGTCAAACCGTAGCATGTGCACTTTTTCACCTTTTAGCCTCCGGACATGATGGCAGCCATTTGATTCTTGCATATAATATTTTTGACGAAATTGTTTCTTGGATGTCTGTACACACATCTGAAAATTGTTTTCCCAACGCTTTGTCGGTTGTTGCCGACCTTTTTAGGGGAGATCTTTATTTCCAAAAAAAACTATACTTATTTTTTGTTTAATGAAAACAAAAAAAAAGATAAGATAAAAGTAAGCAATTAATAAAGAGGAAAATTGTTAATTTAAATTTAAAGCATTAATGCTTTCCCGACGACCCCAATAAAAAACATATTGGCAGAAGCAGGTTTACCCAGCATTGAGGAACGCATAGACGCAATCACCATAAAACTGTTTGCGAAACTAGTTTTCACCAGAAATTCAGTCATAGATAACGACGTGAAAAATACCATTGGCCGTAGTGAAGGGACCAAAAAGATATCATACGCCATCGCCACGATTATCGCCAAAGCAGCAGAATTGGAACTTCCAACTAAACGAGAGCGTATCATTACCCCACGGCACCCTCCATGGCTCATTTGCTCCGTATATCCCATACTGACATTAGCCAACTACAAAAAACCAAACACTAACAGTAATATATATTGTCAACTGTTCAAAGGAATATCACTTGATCTGAAATCGGATGGATGGGAATTCATTTTCTCTGATGATTCTAAAACAATAGATAACACATCATTTGCTGTAACCCTTGAAAATGGAACTATAGCCTGCATTTATCTGAATTATCATCGATATTCACAGCCGAAGCATTTGCGCTACTTCAAGCCACTAAGTTCGCTATGGGACACCGAGGCAAATACATCATATGCTCTGACAGCATATCTGTACTCAACGCCATAAAAAACCCCAACAACAACACCGAACTCATATCTGAAATAAGATATCAACCCACCAAATCACCCTACAACATTAAGCTAATGTGGACTCCCGGGCACGTTGGAATTCAGGGAAACGAATTTGCTGACATAGGCCAACTCGGCAAAAAAATCTCCAGTATACAGCTTCAACATCTTCACCAAATTAGACTTGCTTAAACAAATTCATAAAATATCAAAAGCAAATATTATACACGACTGGAGTCTCTACCACCACCACTATAAAAAAAACCAACCCCAAAAAACTCATCCCAGTATACCCAACAAACGTATCCAAACACAAAATATCTAATTTTGTACGTCTACGCCTTGGACATACCTAAACCACTCACGAGCACCTTCTCAAGAAAAACACCCCACCAAATTGTTCAACCTGCAAAACAAGATTGGACCTAACCCATATACTAGAGCATTGCACTGTGATGCAACCCATACTCAAGAAAATATTAGATAAATCAATTTATGAAGTTCTCCAAAACCCTAGCTCGGCAAACATTTTATCTCCAAATCCAACATTTGTATATAATTTATCTAAATAGAGCCAATAGTCTCTGCAGCTAGGCTCGTTAATCCTAATTACCATGTAATTTTAATTGCGTGTTAATAAATAATAATAATAATAAATTTAAACGACTCGGTAGAAGTTTTAGTTCAAGGAATATCAAGTTTTGCGTCCTTTGTGTGAAACCAAAAAATAGTTGTTAGTTAATGGACTTAACGCATAACGTTACACTGGTTTTTCGAATAGTTTTAACTCTGATTGAGAATTGCTAGTTCAGTTTTTTTTTTTATTAGTGTGGTCTACCAACAGTGCAGTGCACTAGTTCATAGTCAGCTTGTATATTTTTACTTTATCTACTTATATTTTTGTTCAATTATCGCACTAATGATGATTGAAATTGATCTATTCTTTTTAGAAACAAAAATAGAACTACAAATCAATACATTATACATATTAAAAAAAATGAAATTATTTTTTTTATATCATTTATCATTTGCATTACTTATTTCTATTTGTTTTTCTACAGGTACACCCGGATATAAAGCTTCCAATTCTCTACTTAATTGATTCAATTGTTAAAAATGTAAAAAGTACATACATTCCTCTCTTCAGTCAATGCATTGTAAATATTTTTTGCGGAGTATTTGAACAGGTAAATAAAACATGAATAGTTAAAATTATTATTGTATATTAGATATTAATTATTACTGTTTTTATTATTATTATTATAACTATTTGTTGCAACATTCGGTTACAACCCAGACTTTTTATCCAACGAGCACAATAGGAAAACGGATTGGTTTAATGTGCTAGTTACAAAACATTTATTGAAATTATAAAGTTATATATTTATAATTAAATAATTAGTTTAACTTACTTAGTCTTTATAATACAAATGTGAGAATAACCAATTATTTTAAAGAGGATGATCCCCTCGTGACGATTGTAGGTTAAGAAAGGAAATAGTTAAAAAAAGGAAAATTCGTGAAGCAACCATTTGATATTTCTATTGGAGAAATTAGCTCCACTCAACGGTCAGGTCGCGAACTACTTATTAGGCTGCGTTGGCATTGTTCTCAACACTATTGGTACTGCCTAGTTAGAATAAAGCTGTAATAAAATGCAATCAATTTATCTAAAAGACTTTTTTAAATTGATTTAACTTAATTACTTTACAATTACAAGTCCTTTTTAATGCATACATTTTGAGGTGTCGAAAATGGAAAGAATATTTTATTACCTCCTGTAATTTTTTTGTTTTGCATATTATTTGCATTAAATAAAATACATATCCGCATATGTTCTGTTCGCTTTTTGTGAATTTGAGGAACGAAAGTGAATTTCGATGTTCTGTATTCCAAATAAAAATGTTCTGTATTCCACATAAAAATGTTCTGTATTCCACATAAAATAAAGTTTGTAAATACAAAGCTCATTCCGAATGTGGAATGTTAGGGTTCTGAATATGAAAATCAGTGTTCTACATTCCGAATATGAACCGTTTTTATATAAATTGTCTGTAACGGGTGATTTTGGCAATTCGAAAATGAATTGGAAGGAGTTGAATCCACACGAAATGCATAACACGATATTTCATTTTAAGTGAAATTGAAATTCGTTTTGAATTCATGTGTGATAGTATTTTTTACCACTTGAAATATTTATTTTACTGCTAAGAAATCTTTTTTCTACTGCTTAGTCTTTATTGCTTGAAGTCTTTTCACTGCTTGGAGTCTTTTAAGTGTTTTAAGTCTTTGGACCAATGTAAATTCTTGTGAAATACAAAAAAAAAATATTTGAAATTTTCACTTATTCATTAAGGATTGCATTACTTCCAGTTCAACATTTTTTAAGATGCTTGAAGATGTCAAATAATTTGGTATTTCAAAAGAATTCACAAAGTACATGGACTTCAAGCAGTAACAGAATTCAAAAATGTAAAAGACTCTTAGCAGTAAAAAATAAAGTACTATGTACATGGGAGCGACCAACGAATTAACGAACATTTGTCTATTTTGAAATTTCGTTAACATGTTTTTTTTATTCGTCACAAGTATATGTTTATAATCTGATTTTGAGGTTAGTCGCGCTCAAACAAAATATTCGTTGAAGTGTGGATGTGGTACGCGAATAGAGTTTGACTGTTCGTAACAATAGGATGCAATTCGCGATAACCAATATTGTTTTCTCAAATTTATCTTGTTTTCGTAATTAAAAACTGAGTTTTTGTATCCGAAATTATACTTCTACAATTTTGTTTAGAGTTTGTGAAGAATTTAGGTTGGTAAACTGTTTTAAATCGAACGTATTCCTTTATTCGTCGGTCGTTGGTCGCTCTCATGTGAAAAGTGTCATCACTAGATCGTATTGGTGGTGGCGACGCATGGTTCGAACTCAAAATTACTTAGATTTAGTCGGATGTAATTTCTGTCAATGTGACCAAGAATCCCTGTCTACGATTACCTGATTCATAAATTAAACTTCTCAGGCTCTTAAATTGATTATAATTGATGTTTATAATATCAATGATAATCCTTCAATCGCCGTTTAGGGATGATAACAGAAGACCTCACAAAGATTCCAAGACCCAGAAATGTTGTATTTGGCTCCAATTCTGACTAGCGCATTTATAAGCTTAGAAAATATATGCTAGTGGTCGAAATTAATATTACATAATAAAAAATTAATAATTTTACTCTTCCCTTGCGCCATCTTCTTCAGGGATTTCTTACTCAATAGTAGTTGTTTGAACAGAAGATATTTCTCTTGTTCACTCTAGACAGTTTAGTTCACTTGAAAATTTGGGTATAGCATGCAATGAATATTGAGTACACCTTATTATAAGTGATTAGTGTATGTATGTTTTGAACATTCAAAGACAAATGAATGAATGTGAGTGAATGTGTCCTTTAAGGAAGTACATGGTAGAACAAACAAATATTCACTGTACTCAGTGTATTAAGTATGCGAGCTTGCATATTTATATACACATATTTGCATTCGTTCAAGCATTTTATTATCGCTATATTTATTAAAAAAAATATGATTTCCAACGTTCTTCCGAGACTGTTAGTATTTATATATATGAAAATATTATTAATTTACATATCTAACTAAATTGTTACATGTTTTGTCCGTTGGAAGTGTTTGTTTTGGCGTCGTTGAATGAAAAATGTTGGATTATTTTTCGCTTTTTATGCAAATCAAGCTCTACAGTTCTATTAAATTTTATCATTTTATGACTTCGGATGCGCTTCTTATAATTAGTATCAATTCTATTCAAATGGGCCCCTGAACGTAAAATCTCAAATTTTAAAGTTTTGCCTTTGGCTGCAATAAAAACCCTACCACTGTACCAAATTTCAAGTAACGTATGTATATCAATTCTATGAAAATGGTCGAGTACCACGCCCGTGAATGAACAATCTTTAGTTTTTGATTTTTTCCTTTGCATACACCACAAGGCGATGTCGGGAAGTGTTTAATTTTGATGAATTGCCAGTGAATCAGTAAATTACGGCTTTAGCATTTTTTGAAGTCTTATATCTTGGCTACCACTAATGCCAAAGAATTAAAATTTTGTGGCTAAAAATGCTGCGAGTTTTTGAAGTTTGCTGATTTTATGGGTACTGAAGTTAGAGGGGATCGAAAATCGAGCTCGATCCTGTAAAAAGGGTGTAACTTGGCTGGGTCTTTTGATGAATAATTTAAATTATTTAAATGGACAATTCTGCAATAAAAGCAGTATTTAAACGTAAAACCTTAATTCTGCACTACAGCCATTACTTTTCAATATATATATATATTAGTATTATTACCATTATTATTATATTATTTATTGATATTTTATTTGATAGTTAAATGGAATTTATATTAAATTCAAATTATTTTTATTTTGCTTTAAGGTAAGCGAGAAAATTCGCGAACGTATGTATACTCTACGTCAAACATGGAATGAAGTGTTCACTGCACAAAAGCTATATACTCTGGATGTTAAGGTTAACTGTATGGATAGGAATTGGCCAATAACAGCAAAAGTTATAAAATCACCATCAATTCACGTGAATCCAAATTTTCTTAAAAAGGTATGTACCCACAAACGTGTAGCATAAAAAATAAACGAAAATGCATTAATAATGTTATTAATTTTTTTTAGAATGAAATGGAGGCAACTCTCCGGGTAAAAACACGTGAACTCTTAGAGTTGGAGAAGCGGAAACTAGAGTTAGAGCTAGAAGCTACTAAAAAATTGTTACAAGAGCAAGAGAAGCAGCTATGTAAACAAACAGAGAGTGTAAAAATAACACCGGAAAATCCTCCACAGATTCGTCATCCGGCGATGAGTTCGGTACAAAAGCCAAACTATATGGGAATAAATACGTATCAGAAATTTCGCAATAATGGACCAAGACAGCCACCACCAAATATGATGAATATGCAACCGGTAATTGAGATTATACTGATCTTGTACAGTTATTTATTTCGCAGTAAATTCCTTAATTATATTTTTATGTTGTTCACAAAATTGACTGCTAAATTGAATCTAGAATCTAGAAAAATAAAGAAACTATACAAATGTTTCTATAATAATTATTAACACCGATTCATTACAATTATAGCTTACCATCAGTATTTTATGACATAGCCATTGCTTTTTATGACAGCGATGCATCTGCGTTGCGTCAAGTCGACTAAGTTGTTGTACTTTTCCACTGCAATAGCTTGCCACGATTCTCGTACTACCTCCCATAACTCCTTGGCATTTTTGGGGTTTGCTTCATGGACCGCATTTTTAATATCGCCCCACAAATTTTCAATATGGCTTAGGTCGGGTGCTTGCTTCGTCCATTATACCCTTGTTAGGGTAAATTGGCCCAACTCCATGGTAAGAAAAACAGGCCCGAATCATGAGCTTAGATCCCCCATACTTAACTGTCTGAGGATATGCTCAACGACCTTTGGACCCAAAAAGATAGATTTTGCTTTCGTCGCTCCACAGAATATTCCTCCATTTCTCCTTTGGCCAATTTTGGTGCTCACATTCTTGTCAAAAGCGATATCTTGCACGCACTACGGGATGGTAGTTTAGCTTCCAGCAGGCGTCTTCTTACCGTCACAGCGCTGACTGGGAGTTGAAGATCATCTTTTATTTTTCTGGAGCTTATGGAAGGATTCTGTTTTTCCAAGTGGAAGTTTCTTTTTAGACCGCGGGTTTCGGGCCAATTTCGCCATTTTAGATCATTACTTACCATTTTAGCAAAACATCCTTTGATATCTTGGATGTAGAGGTAAGTTTTCCCCTCCAAAAGCAGTTTTTTTAAATTTAATTTAGCATATTTTTATATTTTTAGGTGCAATACCTTGATCGATGCATTTTGTTAATTTTAAACTTAATAAACGGTGATTTTTTAACAGCTTGGTTTTTGAAAATTCAAAAAAACACAGAAACTTGTAAAAAGTGAATGAAATTTTTATTTGGATAGATAAATCAATTTCTGCCATTTACTTTTTAAAAATAATTTCACTTAAATGTTGCCCGCGGCTACGCTTCAGATGGTCCATTCTGAAGGTCCAATTTTGGCAAACTTTTTCACACATTTCGGCCGGAATCTCACCAACGATGCGTTCAATGTTGGCTTCCAAGGCAGCAATCGTGTTTGGCTTGTCCCCATAGACAATAGACTTAACATAGCCCCACAAAATGGTCCAACGGGGTCAAATCACATGATCTTGGTGGCCAATTGACTGCGCCAAAACGTGAGATCAACTGCTCACCAAATTCGCCTCTCAATTGATGCATGATTTCGCGTGCAGTGTGGCATGTGGCACCGTCCTGTTGGAACCACATGTCGACCGAGTTCAATTCTTGCATTTTCGGCAAAAAAAAATCTGTTATCATCGAACGGTACCTTTCTCCATTGACCGTAACCCTGCGGCCTTCATCGTCCTTGAAGAAGTACGGCCCAATGATGCCGCCTGCCCATAAACCGCACCAAACAGTGCATTTTTCGGGATGCATTGGTAGCTGCTGAATTGCCTCTGGCTGCTCTTCACTCCAAATACGGCAATTCTGCTTATTCACGTATCCATTTAGCCAAAAATGAGCCTCGTCGCTGAAACGGACGTAGCTTGCGAAACACATTTTTCACAGAGCACTAATTTTGATAATAAATTTCAATAATTTGCAAACGTTGTTCAGGCGTAATTCTATTCATGATGAAATGGCAAACAATACTGAATCGAAATGTCAAATGTTCGTGGAATTTGTCATGTGTGATCTGTCAAAAATATAAACGTCAAAAACCAAGTAGCAAAAAAATCACCCGTTATAATAAAATACTTATAAACAATATATTTAGTTGCCGCAAAAAAAAAAATATTTTGAAAGTAAAAACACTGACAACTGCAATCTTTCAATGATTGTGTAAAACAAGAGAAAGATAAGCTTATTTTAAAAGTCTATAACCTGTACCGTACATGTACTTTAGCCCTTAGAAATCGTTTCTAATCTGCCCTATCGAGGTAACCGTCGGAGCGGAATTCTCTCTGATTTACTACGAATCGGAGACATTTTGCTTCGAGGTAATTCTCCGATTGGCTGATCGGAAATTCTGTCCGACGAAATTCAACGCATGTCATTTGTATGCGATGAAGTACTTTTAAAGATTTTATTTGTGACAGATAAACACAAAATATTCTCCGAAATCCTTCGACAAGTTATCCTTGCGGAAAGTGTTTTCTTTTTAAATAAATTGTTTATTAAAATGTAAGTAATGAAGAAATAAACCTTATGTACGTTAACTAGTGGACTTTTTGTTTTTAAACAGAACGAAAAAACAAGGTCACAGCAATATGAGAGGATGATGAATCTGCCCAGCGAATATCCCGATATTGCATATCTAAAATTACACAGGACACCAGAAGTTGTGGCTGTGTTTTAGTTTTGAATACATCATATATTTTTTAAAGGTTTGGAGTGGCACCATCAGGCCGATAATTTGTTTTTTATTTGTATTGAATCTGCTCCAAAACAAGAGCAAACGCATTTTTATTTAGGCCAAAGTTTTTCTTCAATTTTGAAGGTAATTTTAGAATTAGAGCTGCGTTAGGTAGTTCGTCTTTATTGCTTTCGCTCTTTCAATGTTCTTTTATTTTCTTAAATAATATTGTATTTCAGAAGTTTTTTTTTTTTCAAATTATTCTTTTGTTGACAGTTCAAACGGAAAAAAACATATGTTTGGAAATAGGGAGGGGACTTTATTCGATAGTTTGGATTTCTTAAAAACGCTAGAGCATTATAATTGAAAAAAAAAAATACTTTCTATAAACAATAAATTACACTCTCTCGCCAATTTTTCATGGCTTAAATCTTTTATAGTGTTTATTTAATATAAAACTATCGAAAATATATCGCGTTTTCGATATATCTGTTAAGTTGCACATCTCTGCCTGAAGATTATATCCATTGCAATGCGTCGTCGTATTTCTTTACAATTTCTTCCGATGAAAGCTACTTCGAAATGAAATTGAATTTCCGACGAAGATGCGTTGCGGAGAAAACTCCGCTCCGACGGTTACCTCGATAGGCCAGAATAGTTAGCTATATATTTTAGTTATATTGTGCTATTTTGGTGAACACAACTCTAAATAATGTTCCGAATATTTTTTTATGAGTTAATCATGGTCCAATCGGTTTTAGATTTTTCAAGCACATCATAACCATTATTATCTTATCGACATATACTTATTTGAGATTTGCTATGCTATTTATCTAAAAATTATTTCACATGTAAACAAAATCTCTTTAGTCACCCTCGATGTCGTCTTCAACGATTACCTACTAAAACAGGTTGTTAAAAAGTAGTTAAATTTAATTGTTTAAATGCCAGACTAAGATAGTGACAAAGTTGAGGAAATGTTAAACGCTAATTGTATAAAGTAAAATAGGTTTTTATTATTAAATCATTATTGTTGTTGGATATGTTATTAGTTCTTCATGTACCTTTTTATGGCACTGGTTGTGACAACGAAACTGTTATTACAAAAATCGGGTGTTATGTTCTAGAATCTATAAAAATTTAATATAAAATATATTCTTACTTAAAGAATATAATTGGGTATCTTGGACATGTCACAATATGTAATGCTTCATTTTGAAAATAAACCTCAAAACGTAATGCACTGTTTCACACTTATTTTGAAGAATATAATGTTGTCTTTTTTTCTTTACTCTATGTACACAGTTTAGGAAATAGATTTTTTTATTACTATTTTTTTTATTGTTAAAGCTAACTGATCCAACTAGCTATGTTAATTTAGCTGAAATAAATTCAGAGAAGATGCTGAGAAATTAAATTGACTTCCAAGTTTCTTACTTAGAACTTGATGATTAACCATGTCAAATGCCCTAGAGAAATAGATCCAGTTGGACTTGAGCGATTATTATTTTGACTTTGAGGGCAATCGCCGATTTTGACTACTTGCAAAAAAAAAACATAAATAAAAAAAGCTACACAGATCAAATTACACGATGTACCTACATATCTGCACTCATCTATGAAATCCTCAAAAGGAACACACTTGGCATATGTCGACTCACGTCAGATGTCGGTCGGTTTGACAGCTCCATAGAAATTTGTTTACACCCAACGCCGCAAAAGAATTTTTACTGCAAAAACATACTTGCAATAAGTCTGCATTGTTTGTTATTGAATATTTAAAACAACAACCACTTGAATGTGCTACCACCAGTATGGAGGCATCCACAAAACCTTAGGTCTAATACAAAACGTTAGTCGTTTCAATGCAATTGATAAACAACAAATAATTTTTTTACCTATTTTAATTATTTGGTGGTCTGAATCATATAACTTACCGTTGTGATTTGACGGACTGTTAACACGCGAATCATGGCAATCACTGGAACTATTTGTATTTAAAAAAAAACTCGCTATACTCGTAATGGTATGCTAAAACAATAATTTCTTTTTTTATTGTCAACTAGACAAATTACCGATTTTTTCTACTATCGTTGAGTAAAAGTGCCTACGTTCACGTAATAATTCTCAACAATCCATAAAAAAAAGTTCTGGTAATGAAAAAGCAGCTGTGGTCATGAAAGTAGAATGATTTCATAAACGCAGAAAATCATGAAGGACGGCTTTGGTGAAGTGTTTCATTTGTATTCGCGATCTTCCAGCAGCCAAAAAATAATGGATGCGGAATCTGGCCAATGCCGATGCTATGTTGATGTTTATGATCAGTATTACTGCAGTTTAACTGACTATAAACACGTCTATCGCATATCTTAGTTAGGCAGACGTTTATGAAAATACCCGTTTTCTCGAGTATCCCAAAAAAGTTTGAATAACTAGCTGTCCGCCGACAAATGTATAGAACATCTAATCAAATGATGTTTGCAATCCTTCATTTAATATGACTTCTTTTTGTTTTGATTTTTGAATGCTTTCAACTAACCTATCATCGCATCGTTCACAATTATATTCGTCGTCGGATCTCATCAAAAAGATTTACACATAAGAATAGCGAATTAAAAATTTCGAAGACCAAATCAAAAAATAATATTTTTTTTTGTTCATACATGTTCATTAGAATAGAATATAAGTTTAATTAAAGCTTGATTGTCAAAATTGTTTAATTGCTTATAAAACCTCCCAGCACTTTCTTGCGACATACTAAAACTTTTGGGTGTAACAAAGTTATCTGCAGCAAGAATATATGGTTACGAGGATGCCGATGCCTCTGGTTTATATAAATATCTGTTGGCTATGTTGGTAGTCAAATAAAATAAAATAAATAAATGAATAATTTGGGATTATAACTTGCACTGCGACCTTAGGATCTATTGTGCCCCTATTCAGAGACAAAAATAGCACTGACAATATTTCGATGCGCTGTAAGACTCTATCCAAGAAATTTGTTTCCCAATCTGCACAGTGAAATTGCTTTTACAATCGATTTCGATATGTACAATTCCAAGAAGCTAGGCTTCTGGTCAGACAGCACCCGAACGAAAGTAAGTTATTCTAACAAAAGAAAATCGTCCTAGTTGCTGAATGATTTTTGTCAGAAACTTTCAGATGTTCACTATTCTTCCTTGATAGCGACCCAGAAATATAATTCCTAATAGGATAAATGCTTTTATACAGAAAAGTCCCAAAACACCAAACCAAAAGAAATCGCTTGAGAAGTAAATTTCCGTTGTTATAAGCTTAAACGAGCTAGAAATACCTGCAACAGTTTAGGAAAAAAAATTTACTAAAGTGTCCAAAAATTTACGATACACTCGTTTCCAATGACGCTCTCTTGTTAAGCCCCCAACGAATATCAAATTTGCTTATGGCACAATTTGCCACAAATTTTACGCTTCCACAAGGTGTTATGATGACTCCTGGAGTTGAAAACGTTAACAGTAGTTGCATGGGACGTACCTTATTTCATACTCGTACAGTTGCAAGAGTTCTTAAAGATCTAGAAATTACCTTTCGCTGAATATAAGTCGATCTGGATGATTTCTAGTCGGATATTGACAAAATAAATGCTGTTATACTCCAGGGCTCTATTCTTCTGAAACTTCGGGATCGATACATTTTCTTGCAGCAAAGCTGGCCGCATGAGTTTACCCGCCGGTTTCTAAAAAATCATTTTTGTTGCTTATCCGTAAGTTCAAAAACTATTCAATATTTTTTATTATTATTATATTTTTTATATTTTATAAATTATTTACTTACTTACTTAGGTGGCGCTACAGTTCGGGGCGAACCTGGGCCTCAACCAACATGCCTCTCCAGCTAGCTCGGTCTTTGGCTAGCTGCCTCCAGTTACGCACTCCAAGTTGGTTGAGGTCATCTTCCACTTGAGCGCGCCACCTTAGGCGAGGTCTTCCTTGACTGCGTCTTCCCTCTGGGTTGGAATCGAAGATCCTGCGAGCCGGAGCATTGTTGTCCATACGCTCTATATGACCTAGCCATCTTAAACGTGATATACGTATTTTTTGTACCAGGTCAATGTCGCTGTACAGCTCGTATAGTTCGTGGTTGAACCTTCTCCTCCAAAGCCCGTTAACGCAGATAGGGCTGAAAATCTTGCGAAGAACCTTACGCTCGAAACGACTAAGGATATATTTATCCGCTTTTGATAGAGTCCATGTCTCCGCGCCATAGAGCAGGACTGGGATGATCAGAGTCTTATAAAGAGTTTCCTTTGTTTTTCGAGAGAGGGCTTTACTACTCAATTGCCTCCCTAGCCCCTATTTCTAACGAGATGTTATTATTAGATGTTATAGCGGATCCGAGGTAGACAAAGTCCCTAACTACCTCAAAGTTGTACCTGTCTATTGTGACGTTTTGTCCAATCCGCCGGTATTGTGTGTCCCTTTTTGTGGACAGCAGGTACTTCGTTTTGGCCTCATTAACTGCTAGTCCCATCTTAGCCGCTTCAGCTTCAATGTTAGCAAACGCTCGCTGGGTTCTGCCAATGATGTCTATGTCATCAGGGTATGCTAACAATTGCACAGACTTGAAAAAAATTGTGCCAGTAGTGTTAACTTGGGATTTTCTTACAATTTTTTCAAGTATTAAGTTGAAGAAATCGCACGATAGCGCATCACATTGTCGTAATCCTTTCTTGACATCAAAAGCTTCTTTGAGGTCAGTACCAACCTTGACGGAGCAGCGAGAGTTCTCCATCGTCATCCTACACAGGCGGATGAGTTTTGTGGGGATGCCAAAACCAGACATGGCTCTGTATAGCTCGTCTCTATAAATGCTATCGTACGCGGCCTTAAAATCGATAAAGAGATGGTGGGTATCGATTTGGAGTTCTTGTGTAGTTTCGAGGATCTGCCGTAGCGTGAACATTTGATCGATTGTGGACTTTCCTGGCCTGAAACCGCACTGATAGGGTCCAATCAGGATGCTGACAAATGGTTTCAGACGTTCGCATAATACAGCAGAAAGGATCTTGTACGCGATATTTAGGAGACTTATTCCTCTATAGTTGGCGCAGTTTAGAGGGTCTCCTTTTTTGTGGATCGGGCAAACGATGCTGAGGTTCCATTCATCAGGCATACTTTCTTGTGACCAGTCTTTAGAGATGAGTTGGTGTATGCACTGTACCAGGTCATCTCCGGCTGCTTTAAAGAGTTCGGCGGGTAGTCCGTCGGGGCCAGCAGCTTTGCTGTTCTTTAGTTTAGATATTGCTATCCTCACTTCATTTTGTTCAGGTGGACGGAAGTTTTGTGTATCATCGTCCATGTTGAATGGTTCATTCTGCCTGACAGCGGGATTTTGGTCTTCATCGCCGTTTAACAGTCTGCAGAAATGGTCCTTCCATATACTCAGCACCGACTGTGACTCTACTACGAGGTTTCCATTCCTATCTCTACAGGCTTCCGTGCGGGGTTTTTTGCCTTGACGCGTTCTTTTTACCTGTTGGTAAAACTTCCGCACATTGTTCCTGGAGTAGCATATCTCAATATCTTCGATCACGCGCTTGTCATGCTCTCTCTTTTTCTTCTGGAGAAGCCGGTGTTCTTCCCGTCTTTTCTGCTCGTAGAGCTCGCGAGCAGCTCTCGTCCTTCTTTGCAGCGCCGCATTATATGCCATTTGTTTAGCTGCAAACTCAACCCAGCTCAAATCAAAATCCGTGTAAGAGCCACGTCATAGTGTATGAACAAAATAAAATTTTGCATATAAAGTAACTCTCAATAATTCTATTGAACTCGTGATTGAGTGTTAAGGTGTTAATAGCATAGGTCTTGTAGGTATAAATGTACATAGGTCAAAATCAAATAAAATTTATTACGTTTAACTTATTCGTTTCAATACATAAAATATTTTTTTTTACAGATTTATCCACCGGGAGTACCACCACAGCAGCAACAGAAACCAAAAGTTCATCCTGTTAACCCCATCATGATGAATACCATACGACATCGCGATCCTCGTATTGCTCGCCAACAACAACAGCAGCCCCCTTCTCAAGAAAAAGAATTTAAGTCAAAACAAAATAACTCAAATTTTTCACAAACACCAGATCAGCTACCTTCTTCTAAGCAAAGTATGATAAGTAATAGTACACAAGGTTCTAGTTCATATAGAAACTCAAAGTCATTTGACTCCCATACGACAAAGCGTCGCGATATTGATCGACAAAATCATGATCGTTCCTCGAGGGAAAGATCAGTAAGAGAACGTTCATCAAAATCCCGTAGCGAAGAAGAACATTCTGACGGTGGTAGCGGAGGAAGATCAAAATCTACGACTGTATCAAATCGTAGTAAAAGAGGAGGAAGTAGATCACGTAGTGAAAGTAAATCACCAACACGCGTTAGATCATCATCCAGCAGATCTTCCAATCGTATTGGAAGCAGCTCGCGTGATAAAGAAAGACGTGGTACAAGTAGCAAAAGCAGCTCATTCGATCGAAGAAAAGCTAATAGTAGAAACAATGATTCAAAGTATTCAACCGCTTGTCCGAAAATAGACGAAGAATCAGAACCACAAAATAGTTGTAATAATAAAAAGTCTAATTCTCCAGCATCTTCACCGGCTAAATTCAAAGATCCAAAATCGAAATCAACTAGTTCAGTAAAGGCTTTAAAAACTTACGCAGGACGCAAGCATAAACCTCGAACTCCATCACCAAACGCAATGAAAGATGTTGATTTCAGAATTATTCACCCAGATAAACGAGCTAGACTTACATCAATTAAAAAGGATGCGCCTGCAGAAGAAGAAAAGATTATCATGCCACCGCCACCACCATCATTGGATTCACTTCCGACAAATATGGAAACAGAGGAAAACGTAGTAGTACCGGAGGTGATCGTTTCAAATATTGATAAAGTTCCAACGGAAATTGAACCACTTATTACCAACGTTACTACTAAAACTTTAGATCAAAGTAAGAATAATTATATAAAATTTACAATTAGAATTATTACAATAACGTTTCAAAAAGAGAGTTTCCGTAAAATTATCCCCGAAGTAGTGCACATTTTGCTTATGATGATGGTTCTATTAAGACCATTATCGACGCTTAATTTCGGGACAACATTGAGATTCCCCCCGTCTTCGTCGTCATTAGTTCTATTAGGCAACGAATTTGGCGTTACTTGAACATTAGGTAAAGTTATAAATTGACATGGACAACACCGTTCAAAATAAACAAACCTTAAGCTGTTCATTGGTGCTGGCTGCGCAGGAAGTAAAAGTCAAATTTTATTGCTTTCAAGGTAAAGGGAAGATGGCTTTCTCTCTCTCTTTCTAATATAAACAATTTAAATGATTGATAAAGAGATGAAAAAAAAATAAAGTATAAAAACTGGATTTGTTGTTTTTATTCTTGAGTGTATAATACTGCTACGCAGTATACTGGGTCTATTTCCTTTGTTTAGTTTTCTCATTAAAAAAAATCTTCCTTTTCCTCTTAAAGCGGTTAATAATATTCGCGTGTTTCATTATGACATAATGTGCTCTGCTCCGCGGGTGAAAATATACAAACGAAAATCCTATTATTTTCTTTCTTGATGTAAAAATTGTGTAAAAAATGTTTATAATTAAACCAATGAAAAAAAATATATAAAAGCTTAGTTGTTAAGAAATAGTAAACAGAAAAAATAAATAAAACAATTTTTTCAAACCACAAACATTTTAAAAATATTTCTGCCGGGTAAGAAGGTATGTTTGCGATTTTTACATTATTAGGCATTATTTTTTTTTTTTGATATTTTAAAAATCGCTTTGGATGCCATTTACTCTCTCAAAAAAAACTCCTCACTCTTAAAAAAAATTTATTTTTTTGTTTGTTATAACAACAAAACGATAATTGTTTATAGATTTAGAAGCGATTCATTCTGTAAAGGATGTTGACCTAAGACAATTTCAAAGAATTACAAGTAAAGCGCCAACTTCCTCTACACCAGCGTTAGTTGTTCAATCGATTAATAAATTAGAAAAATCTTCAGAAATAGCAACATGCAGCCCTACTGTCAGCAACAACAACAATAACAACATCAATGTGGATTTAACCAATATCGAAGCGGATGATAAACTCAAAACAAACATCGTCGAGGCTGATGTCGAACCGCCGGCAAATGATTGCAAAGAAGAAGTTGTATTAAATGGTAAACTTATTGGCGAGAATAAACGACCTTCAACTGATGACGCAGAGGAACCTGATGCAAAGCGTACCAAATCTGGCAAGATGGACGGGTGAGTGTTCAATTTTTTTTAACATCTATAAATTATTTAAAAATTATAGTCCTTCTTTGTGGGGAAAGAAGGCAATTTTCTCTGAAAAAAATTCTTAACAATGGATTAAGCCCTTGCATATCTAATTAAATATCTGGAATTATAAGATTCAAGGATTATTTGAAAGCACGTATTTCTATGATGTTGTGAAGTCGATTTCATAAATGTAGGAACAAATTGCATTTCAGTCACATTTTCAAAAACACTCAAAATGTGTTTTTTTATCTAAATAAGTAACATAAGTTTTTTTTGGACAATTTTTTACACGTGAATATTGTATTTGGATTACATTTATGAATTCGGCTACAGTCTACAAACCCCACATATTGAAAAGGATGTTTGTGTCTACTCATAATGATGGAGGTAATCCTAAACCCATAAGATCTGAAACTACATGTTTATTTATAGGAAATATTCAAAGCAATATTTTAAAAATGTCGTTATATATTCAAATGTTATAGGAAAATAGTGTTGTTTTTTTTTTTATAAAATACGTAATTTTGTTTATGTAAAGCTTTTGTGACTTTGACGAAATTAGATTAAACATCAAATTGGTTAATAGATAATCTCTATGTTTAATTTAAACAGTGATGTACATATGTACGAAGTATGATCGAAGACAAGGCTAATAAATACTGCAAATAACAACAACAGGTTATACGCGCATCCATATCCATGTATTCTTCGGTAAAATTTCCTATCGTTAGGTGTTCGTTCAAATTGACAAATCAATTTAATTCCTAATTTTCATGAGTGACGTGTAAAAGAATGTGACAATAACGAGTACATATGCCCAAAACTTTTATCTTATGGGGTTTTTATTTGGCACTCTCCGGAATTCCTCTCCTCCAATCCGGTATCTCAGTTGAACACTTTTTTTATTCTCACGATTATGAGTTTTAATGTGATTGTATATGTGAAAATAATTGTGTAAGTGAAAATAATCAAAATAAAAATTATGTTTGTTGGACTATTTTGATAAAAAAAAGGCAACAGTTTAAAAAAAATAACGATTACTTTTTTCGCAATGCATTATTTTTTTTTCGAGTCTAAAATTCTTTGATTGAAAGTTTTTTTTATATAAACCTTATTAGCCGCAAAAATCCTAAAAAATAATTAAAAATAAAAGCAATCTAAAACGAATTAAAAAAAAAACGGTTTTTTTTTTTTGAATATTTTAAATTTGTTTTATTTAGAACGTATGCATTTCGGTTCTCGGCTGCGGAACCATAAATTCCTATAGGTTTGTTCGTTTAGCCCTTAAGTCACCCTAGGGTTGACCTAAAACGTTTTTTGAAAAACCTAAAGTCATCCTGATAAACAAATTCTGTGTTTTTTTAAACCTAGGGTCGCCTTCAACTCGCCCTGAAGTAGAACAAGGTTTTTATCAGGGGCAACTTGAGGTAAATGAATAAACGTCAAAGTCAAATGAGATCTGAGATGAATATCGACGATATTGAGGAGAATATCGAGTACTAATTTTAATGACTTTGAATTCCCAACAAGTTTTTCTCAATTAGTTTTGGCTGGAATTATAGCTATTTCACGACTTGCCAAGGTCGGTCATCAGATTCCTTGCTCTAGTGGTGTTGGTCTACTTTTTCATTTTAATTGAAAAACTTCTTGTGTCTTCATGGTGTATTGAACCATGACCAGCTGCTTAGTAGCCAAAGTACTTCGCATCACGCCACCGAGTCCACATGATCAGATCCAACCTAATGCAGGTTTTTCTGTTTATCAATTGCATTGAAACGACTAGCGCTTTTATTAGCCACACAATCATCGATGTTAATAGTTATCGAATGGAAAACATCGATGTGTTGAAGTGTTTTGCCTTATTATTCCTTCCACATCGATTTTTTTGTTTTAATATCGATGTTTCAATAACATAGATGGACTTATTCATCATCCCTAATCTGAAGCATTTGTTTTGTTGTGAATTCTCGTTTTGTATGCAAATTGTTATTCTTAAAACGGAAATAAAACAATACTCAAATTAATTTTCAGACACAGACATGAAAAATGGAAAGCTTTGAAGTTATGGTTTGTGCATAGGGTCACAAAAAATGTACTCAGAACTTAAATTTAACATATTTTAAGTTTTCATTATTAAATGACATAACTTGCTTTTCTGCAACATACATTTAATGACCCTCTGGTGTTTTTTGAGAACCGAAAAACCCAGGTTTTTTGACAGCTCTTGGGGTTGTCAACAAAAAACTGGGTCGACCCTAGGTAAAGTTCAACGAACGAACCTAAAGAGTCTACATACAAACGTACATAGTGGGTACATAGAATTTGTTAAGCTTTAAGAAAACAAAATCAAATGGGAGTGATAATTTCTATTTTTTCTCCTTCTTGATGGCGTTGAACAAATAAGAGTCAATCAGTCCAGGTTCCAAATTCATTTGGTTATTAAGTGTATATGGCCCTCATTATGAATAGCGAATCGAACATTCGATAAGTTGCGAACAATTTAGCGAACTTCGATTATCACAGTATTAATTAATTATTCAAAAAAATCAATGTTTTGTCTTCCATTACAATAATTTTTGTACTTCCTATTGAACAAGGATGGTTTTTTGTGTGTCCCCATTCAAATAAAGCATGTATTAAAGCTAAAAACGTCAATGCAGTTCATGCACATTGAGATTTCTTGGAATTAGTTGCTAGCAAAACTATGTCGGTAATGATTTCGACTTGGGACTTTCACAGTCAACATGTGTCAGGCGACAAAGAAATTTGGCAGTGTGGCCCGCCAACAGTCAATTTTTTTTATTAACTGCAATTTGTTGGTTCAGTTTTAACTTATAGTTCAAACAATCAAAGGTGCAAAAAATTAAATATTTTCTTAGTAACGATATGCAATTCTTTTCCCTCACGAATCGGAGGCTCAAGAGAGTTTAATTCGACAGAAAATTGTTCCCAATTATCTTATTGATTTTTCTTCGAAGAACCTAACATACTTATACCTTTATATACAAACGTCCATATTTGATTCCATCAAAATAACTAGTTTTGCAAATTTATTTGCATTGGTCCTTATGATAAGTTATTATTTTTATTTATTTAACAATATTCACAATTTACACATAAATACGTTTTTCTTTTATCGGTCATTACGAAAAATAACTAAGCCACAGGTTAATTAATAGAATTAAATTTGAAACTTTTATCAACAATAAATTAAAAATGTTTCCCGGCACAACAATTCGCTAACGTTATCACTAAATATATTGATTCGATAGTATAAGACACTAACATGGGTTAGAGTAGCGAAAATTCGCAATTTGTAATCCCTCGATAATCAAATTCGCTATAGTTTTGATATTTGAAGCGGGTTAGCTAATTCGCAAGATTTTAAGTTCGATTCGCTATTCATATAATGAGGACATATATTACATTGATTCATATTCGTCTAGTTTGAGGGTTTTATTTACAACCTTTAATGTTAACAATTCCCACAAACTAGACGCATATAAATCAATATATATCCACTTAAAGAATAACCTAATGAATTTGGAACCTGGACTGATTGACTCTCATTTGTTCAACGCCATCAGAAGGAGAAAAAATAGAAATTGTTACACTCCCATTTGTTTTTGTTTTCTTAAAGCTTAACAAATTCTATCTACCAACTATGTATTCTTGTATGTAGACTCTTTGTAATTTTGTTTAATTGTCGCGTTCTAAATAAAAAATTTTAACATCAAACATAAACGTTGTTTTTTAAAATTCGTTTTCGATTGTTTTTATTGTTAATTTTTTGTTACGATTTTTGCGGTCAATAAGGTTTATAAGAAAACTTTCAATCAATTAATCTGACCACAAACCTTGCTAGTTTTTACGATTAAATTGTGAATTAAATTGAAATTATTTGTTTAAGTTTTTTTCAAGTTAAAGTTGGCAAAGTAATTTTTTTTTCATAAAACGTAAAGTACGTAATTTGTATAAATTTTCCATTATTTAATATGGCTTGTGAGTATGATTCGAATTTATCATTTTTCAAGCCACCTCCACATTATGGAGTTTGTGCTATGCAGCCCAAGTTTGGGGTCACAAAAAGTTTGACGAAATGGAGCAGCTCTTAAAACGTACGTACTTTAAAATTACAAAACAGTACCGTAAACCACATATTAATAATAGAAACAGGCCTTCCCTCTTATTCATCTCAATGCTTAAAATACAATTTGGCTACATTCTTAATACCATCAGATGATGGATGATGGATGATGGAAGACATCTGATGGTATGAGTCCTGGGCCCGTATTACAAATTACGAAACGAAGGGAAAAAACGATACCCAAGAAAACGTTAGTCTTGACATGAACGTATTATTGCTGACGATAGTGGGTGCATGAACATATATGCCAGATAAAATCTAAAAATCTATTTTTTTGAAGCGCATCCAACTTCATTCCTTAAATACTACAGCTACATAGGTATGTGTCACAAGAAAAAAAATACGAGACCCAAACGCATTCGGAAGAGAAAACGAGTATCGTTAAAAAACGCTATCATATAGCACAATCGCAACTTACCGAACGATTATCGTGCTTCGTAATACGAGCCCTGGTGATATACAGTCGTGTGCAAAATAAAAACCCATGAAAAATTGTAAATGTTTGGTTGGCCTTAACAGCTCATGTTTTAGTTGTTTTGCTTTGGTATTCCTCGAGATTCTGGATGGCTGGTCTATTTTAAGGCATTTGTGACCATGTTCTGAGATTTCTCTTAACTAATGAGAAAAATGTGATTTAAGACCCATTTTTACCCCTTCTACCAGTTTAAAAATAAATTAAATTAATACTAAGGCCAACTTTCTAAACGCAAATCTTGCACATAATATGCTAAGCAAACTGTCCCAAAACACAGTTCATTCTTTTTTCTTGCGCAAACTTCAATGCAATTGTGCAAGTTTTAAACTTGTGTTGCGCACTTCACTTGCTTTTCAATTTTTATCGGGTTCGTGCATTTGCTTAGCATGAGACTTGCTTTGCAAATCTTGCGTTTAGGAATTTGGCCAAATATTACTAAAGTCATAAAAAAAACGAATTACTTACTTCTCTTAATTTAGAACCACAAATTAGAGTATTAGAATTATGTACCAATTTTTTGCACAGCGAAATTTAACTAAGCTAATCATTAAAGGGACAATAAATCAAAAGCAACGCAACGACTGGATGCACGTAAACCAGCAACAAGAATGTGGGACATATTTTATAAGACATTTTAGTAGCACTTGTTTCACTCTTTCTTAAGAAAATAAGAGCTTTTAAACATTTTGCACACCACTTTATATCTGTGTACTGTGGACATCCATTCTTACTCAAATAAGATTCGATGGAAAAGCGAACTTTTAGCTTCATTAGTTTATTGGATGAACAATTAAAAGAGTACTACATTTGAAAGGCTAGCACCTATTTCCACAGGAGTATTTATACAACACTTAAACAAAACATAACAACAAAAAGCTACTTCAGGGCCCGTATTACGAATTAAGATTATCGTTTTAAATCCCTCGTTATCGCTTATTTGCGATTACGTTTTATTATATTCGTTTTTTTAACGATACTCGTTTACTCTTACGACTGCGTTTGGCTATCGTATTTTATTGTTTTGACACATGACTATGCATAGCTTTAGTATTGAAGGAATGAAGTTGGATGCGTTTAAAAAAAAATATATTCTTTGATTTTATCTGGTGAATATTTATTATCTTAAACCATTAGCGGTCCATGTCATGACTATCGTTTTCTTGGGTATCGTTTTTTGACTTTCGTTTCGTTATTTGTACGGAGTATCCAACTAACTTCATGTCACTGATAATAACACGGGGTGAGATACTTCGACTGAATTATGCAACCTTAGTAAAAAGGAGGTCGTGTTTCATTTTATGGGTTGATGTCCTATTTTTGCTGAAACCAGAAGGAGCACGTTCGGGAAATATTATTTAAATTAGGTGGAAATTTTCAACATCCTCAACGGTGAAATGGATTGGATGCTTTTGTACAATTATATAAAGCTTGAAATCGGTTATAGAAAACGGATCTTAGAAGAACTTATTTAATACAGAAAAAAATCTATGCTATAATTATTTAATTTAAGTTTTGAAATATGAATTTAGTATAAATTGGCAACTGATAGATGGTGTAAGGGTGGAATGTCGTTCTAGCGAAACTCGCTATAAGGCTGAATAAAAATGTTCGCTCATAGAGTGTATTTCAATATGTTTATTACAGTCACACTCTTGTTAAGAAAACGCTTTATTGCGTTTTCAGTGCAGTTAAGCGTTTTTTTTTTCTAAATGGGACAGCAAATCAATGAGCTCATTCAAAAACCTAACTATAGCTATCCGGATAGGTCGTTGGTGTTGTTATAAGCCCATGTAAGAACACAACTGATGACAAAACAGCAGTTACCAAAAAAAATCTCAAGCTATCCGAAAAACTTTGATATACTTTTGCATCTAATGAGAAATGTCAAAAACATATGCATAAGCCCATACAAATTTAACCTATCCTTTGTTTTGTTCAGGAACTTAAATGGATACTAAACTATCTTAGATAGGCTATCGTCATCTGAATGTACCCAATGATGCAAATTTTTGTAATTGTGTTAGCCTGGTAAATGAGTCAAAAATCGTGCATTTCAGCTGATGAAACGATGATTACTGTATTGATTTGACAAAACGATGATTACTGTATTGATTTTTTAAAGAACTAAAAACAGCATAATACAACTAAACTTTGTGTTTTGTTTTCTTCATTTGAACTTAGTTAATCACTTGTTTTTGTTTTTTTTTTTCTGTTTTTTGATGCATGCTCTGTCTATTTCTTAAGCCACAGCAAGAACAAACAATTTCTCTTAAATACACTCCTAAACCACAGTCATACGTACCATTACCAGGTCATTATTGTTTTAATTCATTTTTTTTACTGGCAATAAAAATCAATCATTACAATAACATCAACTCCTTTTTCTATAGTTGGTGTTGAGGAGCTTCTGCATTAATACTTTTTTTAAAAGCTTTTAGAAAAAGAAACCATTGGGGGTTATCGTAAATAAAGTTTGACAAAACAGTTATGGTCAAAACTTGATCTGAAACTCTCCTAGTGGTTGATATCCTTAAACAGATTGCACATAAGCTCCGTAATCGGTGTCATAACTAGACACTGGCTCATAGGCAAACACGCAACAAGGCTTGGCGTTTATTCAAATGATCTTTGCAGAAGCCGCATGAACGAGAAGGAGATGGAATCTATTCCTCATCTTCTGTGCACATGCCCTGCTCTATTTCAGAGACGTAAGCTACATCTTGGAGACTTGGCCCGTTTGCTGATTCGAAACATATATTCTGTTAAAAGCTAAGTTTCACATAACTTTTAAGTTATACATAAATTTATTTATGTTGCACGTAAAAATCTATGTGGAACTTAGCAAATTAATAGATTTAAAATACATCTAAGTTCACTTCGATATACATACAAATTTAAAATTAAAACGGGGAAATTATCTAATAACTCTGTATTTTTTTATAAAATTAAAAAATGGTTGGGACTTGCACAGTACGCCAACACACGCTTTCAAATGGTTTCTTGTAGAAGTTGTCTGTTGGAAATCGCGTCTTATTGATGACGGCCACCGGTTTTGGTGACGGTACCACCGGAACAGTGGGAAAACAGCAACTTGTACTCTTGTATAGCTTCTAGAGTAACAACTGTTGTTGCAGTCGAGGTGGATGGTGTACGCGATGTCCACGCGCACGAAAATTCTTCGGCTTAGGGACAATTTCTTCTTCTATTGACTTTCGACTCTTCTTCGGGGGACCAGCAGCGTAGTCAGTTTCTTTGGGGATTTATTAATCATCCCACGTCGCGTCCGCATCTGGCAGCTGCAGCAAGTCGCAATATGATTTGCGCTTGTTGCTGCTGCTGCCACCAGCTTCAGAGCCACCATTTTCATAATATGTATTGAGTGTAGCTTGCCAGCATCCAAGGAAGTGTCCCCACCTTCATAATCAGTTGTCTCATCACCACCACCCCCCAACGCTATCGTCGTCCTCGACACTTTCATCTAAAATCGTGGAGTCCACTTCCATTTGAATACGATGGAAACTTTGTTTTCGTTTTGCAAAATGAATGTAGATTTTTTTACCACGTGGCGTCGGGTTAAGTTTAATGGCAAACGCCTAGAGAACACCACCACAAGGTATACATGCACAACACATAAGAACAAGCTAAAAACGTCTCAAAGAATACTCCACTTTAATTGCTCCAAACGTTTTTCTTTCATCTTGGATTTTAAGGTTATCTCTATCTATTCCAATTCGGATACGGTGTTCGTAAAACGCTGTTTTATATAATCGAAGTTTCAATCATTTATTTATTATTCAGTTTCAGTTCAGTTTCTGAAATGTTCACTTCTGAAATTTCAAGGCTTTCTGGGTCCAGAGTTTCAAAATCCATTTTTATATATTTTTTTATATGAAATGAGCTGATAAATAATCCAAATACCTATCCAAAAATTGTTTGTAAGAATGCTTCAATCTCTTATGTCATACTTAAATATCTAATATATGCTACTTTTTCTAAAACATAAACTATGTTCCACTTAACGAGTTTTATGTATAGGTTTGAATTTGGTACAAAGGTCCATGTATTATTTAAGCGTTTATGTAGAACATAAAATCTTGAGTTGCATATCAGCAAACGGACCTTATTCTTCGATGATCTAAACATTAGTACAATAATATAGACATCTACAGTCTCGTACGCTTCATTAAGAGCTCCAATTGGTTCAACGAATAGGAAGTTTATTTGAGGATTCATGTGGTATCACAAGGGACCAACTTCGGTCTAATTGTGTCAGCTACAACGCTGACAGCCAGTTCAACCTAACCTATCGTGATTCGTGAATAATAATATCGGGAATAAGATTTCTCAGGAAAATTTGCTGTCATTTCATGCGATTTGTTGTTCGAGGGATATTAAATTCCATTGGAGATTCACGATCGCAAGAAAAATTTCGGGGGAATAAAATATTCCGTGAGACCGAAATTCCCTGGGAGATTCCCAATAGAACCCATATTACATATATGTATATACTATGGCAATGGCGCAGTGGATATAGTGCTTGACTGCTAACTTAGACGTGTGGTTTCGATCCCCACGCTAGGCAGCATTCTTTGCTACCCCTACAATTTTAATTGGATGTCGCCCGTGGATTAAAATGAGATAAAAAAATACCTAATTCTCAAATCCACTGTGCCAACAAAATTTTTTTCCTATCATTCTATTCCTTCTAACTAGAGCCATGCAATTCAGCAGGTTGCATTTAAAAAGACCTTAGCTTTTACAGACATATAGTTAAAATTATTTTTATTATTACTATTATATATTCTATGGCAAAACGATTAGAGCTTTTGTATGCGATAGAGGGTGTTTTCATACACGCAGAAAATCTTTCTACTTTGTTGAATTAATGGATACGATAATTCTGCAGAATGTGCTTAAGTATTAATTTTTATATAATTTTCAGTGGTCACTGGATGTTTTCAGACAAAAATCCGAACTGACCGTGAAAAAAGTCGTGTTCAATCTTATTTGTAGATTAATATTAAATGAAAAAGACAAAAAAAAATTATTTTCTTAAAAAACAAAAATTTTCGCACTTTAATTTTTTATCTTTCATATATACTGATAAGCTCATTAAATTCTGTGTAAAATTGAATGCTTCAAAAACTCAATGCTGTCTTCTGTCGTTAAACCGCGACCCTGCCCTAAGGCCGTTGTTCATAAGCAGCTCTTGTATTGAGGAAAACGAACAACTTTGCGTTCGCGTTATGTTCATAATCGACCACATTTTGTGGAATGACCACATATTCCATGTCGCGAAAAACGCTGCAAGGTGTTTGGGTTTTCTGAGACAATGCAAGGCATGGTTATCTTCCGATCTGGCTGCATTCAACCAAAGCTTGCGTACAATTTACATATTTTTGGCAGCTGCTCCCATAACTCACTTAAGTCCTTTGGATAGAATCCAAAAACGAGCTTTAAAAATGATTGGCAATGGAACAATACGGTAAAAATTGCAACCCTCCAACACCCTCGCAATGTTTCATGCATTTCATTGTGTTATCATTATTTTTATTGACAGTGCTTTAATGAAATGGCCAGTTGCATTCCTCGCTTAAAACAATTCAACCGTAATACTCTCACTTCTCATCAGATTACCCTTGAACCCAACTTGGAAAGAGATTCCTTCTTTAGCCACACTGCACGAATTTAGAATGCTTTAACTGTTTCTATTTTTTTTCCCATTATGATGTGCATGGGCTTCTTCTATTAAACCCTCTCCTATTTTACAAATTGCTCGCACTGTGTTAAAACATTTAAGAGTTGTCTAACCCCTTTAGTGAGCGTAAAATAGAAAAAAAATCGGCAACGCTGCTGTTTCAATACGTGACAAATTCACATCTTTGTTGTTTCGATGTGTTTTCATGCATCTCAAAGCTTATTTATAATGTAAACACGACGAGACTCACGAATCCGGGCTCAATGGGCCCTAGCGAGGTAACTGTCGGTCGGAACGGAACATTATCCGCAACGCATACTTTGTCGGAGATCATTTTTAATTCGAGGAAATTCTCATCGGAAAAAATTCTAAGCAAATGCTGCAACGCATTTGACATAATCCGGTTTGACATAAATGCTGATAATTTTTGTATGTTGGACTTAAAGTCACTCAAAACCTAGAATAAAAATAAATAAATACCCATGTTGATTATGAACGTTCTTTATGCATTATGTACATACTTTTTTCCAGCCACAAGAATATCTCTAGCGGGGTCCAAGTTTGTTAACTGTTCACTTCACTGTTGTCCCAACATCTTCTGGTAAGCAGTTCACCATAAGCTCTAATTGCTAAACGAACTTTTTGTTTCGTTCGGCCTAAAAGGACATTACATTAACACAAATATACATAACTTTTTTTTTGCTTATATTTTGTTATCTTTTTTATTAACGTCAGAAAAACTATTTGCGCATGCATTTTAATATGCATACATTTTCTCTGATTTGCGTCATCTGTTTTGATGTTCCGTTAAACAGAGCTTCAAAGAACACTTCTTTTTTTCCTTCAGTAAATTACCTGAAGACCAGAAACAAATCTCATGTGTATTTTTAATTTTTTTAAGGGAAATTAAGAACAATAAAGGAAAGTGTATCACCGTTTACATCATACTGACTCTTTCTTAAAAAAAAATTGGAATGCATGTGAAATTTTAATTTGCGCTGCAAATGTTTGCGTTTTACATTTAGGAAACTCTGAAATTCATCATTTACATTTATGGATGCTACGCAATCGTCGGATTTTCGCAAACATGGCCCAAAATTTTAAACTATTTAGTAAAATGTTAAAGCCACTTTTAGCAATTTACAGGTTCGAGTCCTGCTGCTGAACAACTTTTTTTCAAACCCTACAAATGCTCAGCTTTCTGCTTAATTAGCAATTTACTATTTAAAAAAAGGTTTAAAAATTTTGAAGTATGTAGTTATTAAATCAAAAAGTACTGGAAATTGCTAAATAGTAAAATGCTAAGCCCTTAACAATAGGTAGTTTAAAATGTTGCTCCCATGTATTTATAAAAGCACACGTAATACTACTTTACGTTAAGTAGGCTACACACTGTCAGTTTTTCACATCATTTCTGCTGGAATGGTGAAAAAAATGATAGTGTGTAGATTTAAATGATAAATGATGAATAAAATGATGAGAGACATAATGGTGTGTAGTAAAATAAATGGGCATGTGTAAATGATAATGTGTAGCATCAAATCAAACGTTCAGAAATGAAATTTGGAATGTCATTTAAGAAATGACAGTGTGTACCCTACTTTATGCAATTTGAGTTTGCGATTTTTAAACACGTGGTTGAGGGACGTATGTGGTGGCCGGGGTAGACAAAATTGCTTTTATTGAAAAATTGCAGATATATCCCCCAGTCTACTTTGTAAATTTTCGATATGGTACGATTGAACTTTTCTAAATTAAGTGCAGTAAAGAGTACGGATGTTTTTGAAGAAAGTTACCATCTATTAAATATCGCAGTGTTCACAAGTCCAAAACGAAAACATGGATTAAACATCGCAGAGGTGTAAAAGCAGTATAAGTAATCAGGTCTATCACGAATTCCATCGTAATCGGAAACCTGTTACGAATCCCGAAAAAATCTATCACAGAATCCATCGAAATGGAAATTCTCATACAAATTGCCATTACGAACGGATTCAGCGATAACTTTTTTCGGGATTCGTACAACTTTCCGATTACGATGGAACTTATGAAAGAGCTGAATGATTTCGTTATTGGTAAGTTTACAAACGTGAAATAATTTCGCAGCGATTCAGCAGCACTGCTTACTTGCGATGTTGCTGATACGATGGAATGCTGGTCACTAATGTGTGTGACGTTATAAAAAACAGTTAATTGTTTTGAATGCCGGTCGTAATACTATTAAAAACTACAATTCATAAAAAGGAGATAATTTCTTATACAAAATGCGTAAAGCGATGGCAATAGCGCTAAGAGAAATCATATATCAATCATTAAAATGCATTCATTTCATTTTCATTCGCCAAATTTATACCAGCCGATCATCGGCATGAGCAATCAACATATTTCTTGATGTTTCTTTGTTTAATGTGTGCACATCAGCCAGTGTATGCAACTTTGCAATAATGCACATTTGACATTCATGACGTTAATGTTTGACGCAAATGATCAAGTATCATTACTGCAATAATGCGTTTGTGAATTTGCCCTATAATATGAAATGAATTGCTTTTTTATTAGTCGATTAATCAAGTTCAGTTGTCTTTAAGAAAAAAGAAAGAATAATCGATGTTATCGCACGAACGCGATAACATCGTACAACTAGTTTATCAACTTGTTCAATTGTTGGACAACTCCGAACACTTACTTGATTATCGCATTCAATTGTTGAATAGCTTACAAACATACTCAAATGTTGAATAACCTCTAGACTGTTGTTAAACTTTTTCGATTTTAACAAAAAAAAAAAGTTTTTCAAGTTGATCAACTGCGTTTTTGATATGGTTGTTCAACAAGTTGATGGGCGAGTTGATACCTTCGAACAACCAACCAAGACGCACTCGCTGAGGAACGCGTTCAACACACGCACTATATAGCTACTCAGATATTGGCCTCATTCAATAACAGAACTATTAGCTATCCGGATAGATTGGTGTTGTTGTATTCCCATGTAAAATATTTTTTTTTTTGGCAGCAGTTAGTTGCTTTGTCATCAGCTCTGTTTTTACATTGGAATTCAACAACACCAACCTATCCGAATAGCTTTAGTTCGGTTATTGAATGAGGCCCTGGAAACATACTAATTTTGACTTTAGTTCGGTACAATTTTTTACTGTCAGTGATCTTTGTTGAAAAATATTGAAATTAAACTTTGTCTATATTTATCATCATTTCCTCTCAAAGAAAAAAAGGGCTGCCGAATTAATAATATCGGTAAATAAACTACAAAAAAAAGGAGAAAAGACAAAACACAATGAACTGTGTTTAAACAACACAGCACCAATTTGCAAGTTGTTGATGCCAACAGAATAGTTCAACTCACGCACGCACACAAATTTTGTAGTATCCAATGCAACGCACAGTAAATATTTAAACTTCTAACGCAACCAACACCAAAGAAAATTAAAAAAGTTGATCAATGAGTTTAACAAATAATGTGCAGCACATTATATTCAAAATGTTGCTCAACGCGTTGAACCAACATTTCCAAAGAGCAATACGATCTCGTATAGTAGCCGTACACTTATGGCCTTTTCGATTGTCCGTCCGGAACACGTTCCCCCAATAAAACACCCGGAAACAATTTGACTGATTCTGAATTGTATGTATCACTGTGTTTGTGAAAATTAAATTTTAAAAAAATCACATCGACTTTAGATACACATTTTCTTGTATCAATAATAATTAACTTGTTTCTTTTTATGTTATTTTACCAGAAAAGTAGTTTAAATTCAATAAACACATTGAAATTACACAAAACAAATCAACGCGATGATTTCTGCTTTCGATTCTGAATTGAAATCCAGAATTGTTTTCTGTTCTGTTTAGAGTAACAACTTTCAGAACGGGGTCAGAACGGCCAATCGAAAAGGCCATTACAATTCGTTGAGCAAAGATCTCCAATCGGATTAAACTTGTTGGTTGAATCGTACATTAAAATTGATTGTGGGTGGGATGGCAATGGCTCAGTGGATAAAATGCTTGATTGCTAACTTAGACGTGTGGGTTCGATCCCCACGCTAGGCGCATTCTTTTCTATACCTCCAATTTAAATTGGATGCCGCCCATGGGTTAAAAATGAGACAGTCAATACCTTATTCTCAAATCCACTGTGCCAAACTAGTGCCGTGCAATTTAGGTTGCATTTAAAAGACCTTATGTCTTACAGGCATATAATTAAATTAAAAAAAAAAATGTGTTGAACCTGAAATTTGTGTGTTGATCGCCTAGTGGACGACCGTCATAGATTTCGTGAAGAATATTTAACAAAATTTGTTTTGTAACTGAAAAAATGTATGTTTATTTGTAAATACAAATGTATTTTTATATGTACACATACAAATCGATGTTTGTATGGAGTTTTATATAGAGCACTTTGGTGAAAAGTTTTTCTCATGAAACGTAGCGTGATTATGGATTACGTGGCATGTGGTGTCGATTTTGATTTTTTGATTTCGCTTCCGCCTCTATTCTTTTGTATTCGACTGATCTATTAGCGAGTTTGATTTCAAAGATTTCTTAAAATCGAGATTTGCTCTTTTCAATTAAACCTTGTTTCCAGATTTAATTGTAGTATTTTCGAATGACTTACACGCACATTTCGGAAAAAAACATCTTTATCATCGCATGACGCGGACTGGCACAAGTAACAAATTAATAACAAAATATTTGACAGAAAAGACTTTTTACATGTACCTACATATGTGTGCATTCAGATCAAATCTGCCAACCCATCAGAGATCAAACCTTTCGTGTTGACTAATAGCGAGTTTCATTTAAATTTCAAAGAACTCCTCTCAAAATGGAGATTTGATCTTTTAAATGAAACTCTGTGTCCAAATTTAATTGTAGTATTGGCCGCGTTCGGTGGCATACCTATACCAATCCGGAGTGCTTTGTGTTGTTGTAACGCCTAAGGAAAAACCAGCTGATGAACTAAACATATGTTGTCAAACACACATCTCAAGCTACCCAAAAATTATTATTAATTTGAGGAATAGCTGATTCAAAACTTCAGATTTGTATGCAATACAACTGACTTAACAGAGAAAGCTACCTGGATAGTTCGAAAATAAACCCGCTACTAAGGTATCTTGGCTAGCCTATCGGCATTGCACCGAAACGCGTCCAATGCTGAATGACTTACACACACATTTCTGAAAAAAAAAACATATCTTCATCATCAGATGATGACAAAGGTGAAGGCAAAGCAATAAAAAACTCCACTAAATTTATAAAATTTAAATTATTAACTTCTTCGTCTATTATTTGTTTATTTTTTAATTTAATTTTTTTGCAGGGATTGGCACAATTTTACAATAAATTAATAACAAAAAGTTTCCATTTGATGTTTGACAGAAAAAACGTTTTACATGTATGCGTGCATTCAGATCAAATCTGCCTACCCACCAAAGATGACATCTTTCGTGTTGAGATCTGATCTAGATTTGCTCTTTTTGTTGAAATGAAATTCTCAAAATTCAAAAAGAAGAAATCTTTTGTCAGAAAGATCAGATCTTTTCTTAAATGAAACTCGCTATAAATTTTCTCTTTTTGGTGCATGAACCTCAAAATTCAGAAAGATGCAATCTTGTGAAAGAAAGAGCAAATCTTTTCTTGAATGAAACTCGGTATAAATATAATAAAGTAACATTTATTGGAAACGTTTAAAAATTACTCTGAATTGGAAATCATCGTGTTTTGTATGGAATTCAAAATTGTGTTAAATATGTATTTACATGCAAAGTTAAATAAAATTTTAACATCCTAGTTCCCAAATTCAAATCACTAAATTCTTAATATTTGAGAAGTTGTGTTTTTAATCGAAATAAAATGAAGAGATTTAATCATTTTGCAAAAGTACACATGCTTTTTGACTGTATCAATTTTGAATGAACTACATATTCCACTTTCAAATACAACGCTTCATTTGTAGTTTTTAAATATTTTTAATAATATTTCTCTCCGCTTATTTATTGTTTTTTTTTTTAATTTTTATTCTACTAAAATTTGTATTAATATTATATTTTTTTTGTGCAGCTTATTTGGTACTGAAGACGTTGATCTGAGAACAGTTATCCCAACAGTGATTCTAAATACAAATACCACTGGTATAATGACCCCTCCTCCCCCACCTGTTATTTCAAACGAAAAAGAAAATTGGGCTAAAGTAAAGGTAATTAAAAATTTAAATTGAAGCTTAAACAAACATTGAAATCTAATTTTATTTTAATTGCAGGGATCACCAGCAACCAAGATCACACCAAACAAATCAAGTCTAGACGATGTTCGAGCCAAACTAGCAAAGGCGGCAAGGTTTAGTAGTAAAATGGGTATGTTTCTCTAATCAGATTATTTCGTAACATTTTAATAAATTTTACATTTATTTTTTTTTAGAAAAATCTCAAAGGGAACTCTCTCAAAAGTTTAAAATACATGAGCTTCAAGATGAAACTACCTCCCAAGAATGTAACGACAGTAAAATTCGTACAATCATAAGTCAAGCTCAGGAACTACTTGAAACAAGGAATATCAACCAAGAACAATATCATAATTTAGTTAAAACTGTTATGCAAATTAATGAAACCAATAAATTAAACGCTGCCAAACGTCTTGAATCGCTTAACTCAATTGAGAAAGTTTCAGACGAAGCAATGGAAGACCCGCATGTGGATCCCAATAAAGTTGCTCGCGATGCTATTCATAAAAAACGCATTCCAAAACTATCGAAAGATTCAGCATCAACCTCGAATACGGAGTACATTATCGAACCCAAGGAGTCTATTGATATGTTTGATGATAACTCGCAAGAAAAGCTGAACTCATTATCTTGCCAAAGACAGAACACCGGAGACAAGGAAAAGAGAATTAAAATATCAAAATGGTCCGCACCGGCACAGTCTATGAACAACCATCTAGTCCTATCTCAGCCACAGCCTCAGAGACAACGATTTGGCGTTGCTAACAGGCCTCCATTTAACAACAGAATTGTTATTCCCAGTCCGTGGCAGAATCCAACCAACATTTTCAATGGTGCTCCTCAACTCCGGCGACCAAGTACAGTTCCTGGTCCGCCACAACCTCCGACACTAGTCATTCCGAAACCATGCAATTCAATTGATAATCCGCAAGAGGGCGTTGTGCGTTCAATTACAATCGACGGCCGCACCAAAGAAATTCGTTTCTATGGTAATGTCGCAATTGTGTTTATGGACTGGGATCAACCAAGAGAGATTGGCTTCCAACCCGGTACCAGAACTATTACGATTGATAATAAAGAGTCCATAGTACTTAATTTTAATGAGGACTATAAAGATGTGACAATTGATGGAGAACCTCATCGTATGCGATTCGCTTTCCCATCACGCGAACTGTACATTGACGAGCACTGGTATGAAGTTTACTTCGGTGGCCCAGCAATGCCAATACCTCTCCACAATAAAATTCATTTGCTACAAGCAGAAGGGCCTCCTCCTCAAGTACACATTGGCATACTGAGGAGAGACTTAGTTGTCGGTAAAATCAATATGATCGTTGATGCTAGGAATATTATTCCTGTTTTCCTAGATGCTAATCCCCAAACTTTTACCATTGATGGCCAACAGCATATAATAGAATTTGCTGATAATTTAAAGACTGTAATTATAAACGGCGAAATTTTAAATGTAGAATATGGAGGTTTGCCTAAGAGTTTAATATTGGGTGGTCGAAAATATTTTGTACGTTTCGGCATTTTGCCATCAGGAATAGTGGCTGGTCAACATGTAATTAAAGGTATGAAGTATCTAAACATGCAACCGCCTTCGGAAATCGAAAATAAACCAGCTGTAGCAGTATCAGAATCAATCACAGAATCAGAAACCGAAATTAATTCAGGTGAAGGAGAAGCTAACGCATCAACAGTTCCGCCAAGAGCTATATCCTCACCACCTATTTCAACGCAACCAATCTCCATTCCTGGCATTGCTCCAGTACTCCCAAATGTCAACATTGATGAACTTTTCCAAAAGCTTATTTCGACTGGCATTATTAACACTGTTGCCAACAATGGCGATGCTCCTGATACTAAAAATCTCAAGGAAGAAGAAGTCAAACCTATTAAGGAGTTAGAACCAATAAAACCAATAAATCTAAATGTCCCAGAAACGATTAAAACACGCCAAGCTGCTATTATTAATGGACTTTTCTGTGGTATGCAGTGCAGTAGTTGTGGTGTACGTTTTCCACCTGAGCAGACTATAAAATATAGCCAACACTTGGATTGGCATTTCCGACAGAACCGTAGAGAGCGAGATTCGACAAGAAAAGCTCATTCCAGAAAATGGTATTATGAAATATCTGATTGGCTGCAGTATGAAGAAATCGAAGACTTGGAAGATCGTGAAAAGAATTTCTTTGAATCACAACAAATCGACTTGGAAAATATTGATGAGAACTCTAACCAACGAACTACAAACTCTCCAATCCCAAGTTGTCCAGCTGAACAGGGTGATGTTGATCGTGCATGTGATATGTGTCAAGAGAAATTTGAGCAGTTTTATAACGAAGATCAGGAAGAGTGGCATTTGCGAGCAGCTATTAGAGTAGAGGATAAAATCTATCATCCACTTTGCTATGAGGATTATAAGGTACGTTTTTATTATAATTAAAGAAAGTCAATAATTACACTGGCCAACACGTTTTACCATTTATCATTACAATCTTTTTTTTCCTCACTTCAAACTCAGTAATAACATTAACAAACATTTTTCTTAAAAATAACTATTTCAAACTAAATATTTGATTATTTTTTTGTTTTTGCCTTTTTGTAAGTGAACCTCAAATATCTAATATTTATAAAGGACAGTCAGTCTGATGAATTAAATTGAATTTTTTAAGACCACAGCTAAGACTGCAACTATTTAATGTATGTGTAATTTTATCGTTTAGGTTTCCCTTAATCCGCCTAGTCCTGAGATTGAAGAAAAAATTGAGGATCCAAATATAACGGCGATCACAATTGATGATGACAATGCAGTGGATATAGTAATTGTTAAGAAAGAAAACACTGAAGGTATGCATTTTGTTATTTTTGCATGAACTATTTTTACTTATGTTTTAAAATATTAAAATTTAATAGGTACTCAATCTGAGACGCAAGTAATCCCAGATGATGACGATGATGATGATGACGTGATCGTTGTTCCAACTGAAGAGCCATCCATTACGGAAATAGAGGATGATGAAGAATATGTTCCAATTAATATGAGTAGAGAAGAAATGGGCGGCGTTGCTGCACTCAATGAAACAATGGAATCAGATGTCGAAATTCAAGAACCAAATATACCATTTACGGATCTAGATACTTACATAGAGAAACCCTCCGCAACAGATGAGGCGTCACAGTCATCAATGTTTAACGTAAAAATTAAAGAGGAGCCTAAAGATGACGATGACGATGATGGGTTTGAAGATGTAGGCATCGTGTTGATGCCAGATGAAGAGATTTCTATTCAAAGCAGTGGTAAATTAAACTTAAAACATTGTTAAATCATAAATATATATTTTGAATGTTTCTATTTTAGATGAAAATACCGGAACACGAACAATATCGTCAACAGTTTCAACTCCTATGCCATCACCGACTATAGCCGATACTCTTCCAGAAACATCTCCACAACCTACAGAAGATTCCGCTCCAGCGATAACCGTGGAAATACCAGAAACAGGAGATTCATTGGATGGAAATCTAGAGTCAAATGATAATCCTTTATGCTCGAACTCAGCTCTGCTAGGAGTGAATAAAATTAAGATAAATATGACTAAAAATATTGTAACCACTAATAATAGTACTTCAAATTCTACAACTAAATCGATTAGTCTTAATCAAAATAATCCTGCCACGTGTAGTGGCAATGTTAGCAATATATCAACTATTCCAGTTCTTTGCAGTGGTCCTTTATCTATCAGCACTATTCCTGCTTTACCCCTTGATACCTCCATTGTCGGTAATGAAGAAAGTTGTTCTTTATTTTCTGGTCATTCAAACTTTTCTGCAGTTTCTTCGTTTTGTACACCCATTTCATCGGCCGCAAGTGAAACTTCTAGCAATGTAATACAGGTTATAACTTCGCATACAACTTCAGGGCCTAACAATATAGATGCATTTTCAAACTCCATAAAAACTATGGGTTCCATTTCTGCTGCAGGCGGAGTTATCAATGCTCCCTCAGCAATTAGAGATAGTACCTCGCCTACTCCGTTGGCCGTTTCGAAACCGGTTGAAGTTGATGAAGTCGAGCCAATATTCACCTTTAAGCCAGAGTTACAAAATGTTAAACTGAAAAAAGTTAAGAAAATTGACTGTGGCACAGAGGCGTCTGGCTTATGTTCAGTAATGTAATGAAGTGGTTTTGTAATAATATTGAAATACTGTAAATATAATAAATAATTAATTTTATCTAGAATTTTAGATTATATAACTGTATATATCTACCATTAATCCTACGCGCATTATATGCCTATTTTACATTAAAACTTAATTTTGTTTTATATTTTTGAGTTCAAGTTGTATTATTTATAAGATAATAATTTTATTTCTTGATTTGTTGTCGATGAAAAATAAAATTAACGCATAATTCATCATCAATCAAACAAAATGTAATAAAAACTGTTGTTTTTAGAAAAAAATGTGATAAATTTTCTATGCAAAATTAATGATAAGTTAATGAAAAATAAAATATGAATAAAAAAATTTAAAGAAAACAACTGATTTACTTCCTCATTTTTCTTATTTGGAAAAAAATCGAATATTCTTTTCAAAATGTTTAATATTATTTTTCTTAGCTTTTAACTTATCCTTGTATTATTTAAATATACAGCATTTGAATGTGGATCTATCTGCTTAATAAATGAATTTAATCGTAATAAAATGTTTTTTAATCATGTGATTTTCGGATATGGTGTCTATATGATAGAATGACAGTGAATTGGCGTTTTCTATCGAAAAAGAAAATTGGAAAGACTAACGAGAGAATACTTGCGATGTATTGTATAGGTACTACATAAATAATGGGCCCTATCGGGAAGCTCCCAGGAAATTTCGTGTCCCACGGAAATTTTATTCCCTTTAAGTTTTTCCTGCGATCGTGAATCTCAAATGGAATACATTTCCCTCGAACAAAAAATCGTATGAAATGACAGCAAAATTCCCTGGGAAAGTTTATTCCCGGTCCAGATACCAATAAGTTCAGAGGAAAACTTTTGAGCCTCGTTGACGTTCCCAAGATTCGAATGGGAGGAACATTTCCAGAGAAATTTTTATTTACGATAACCCTCAATATGCAAGTTATGGATTCGTACAAAAAAAAACGAACTCGAGATTTTAATCAAACTTGACATTACGATGATGGAGAACACCAAAAAAGTGGGTTCCGCAATTCCGTCAGTCTGTCCGGCCGGAGACTATAGCCTGAACGGTTGGATGGATTTGCTACAAATTATTTTTTTGGACCACACGTTTTTTATCATTTATTTAAAGACGAGAAATAATGGTACCAGTCGTGATTTTTTTTTATTAACCTTCTACTGCACAAGCAGCCATATATGGCTTTTCATTTTTAAACCCCGAGTGCAAGAATTACGCAACTGCCATTGGAAAAATACCGTTCTTATCCTTAAGAAAAGTTCTTTGTGTATGTGCTTCCATTTTTTTATTTTTCTTTGCGCAATCGCCAAAAACCGTATTAAATATTTAACAGCGCCTCGGAGTGCAGTGCAAAAACATAGAAATAAAGTTTATTTATTATTAGCTGGAAAATAATTTAAAGGTTGTTATAATTTTTTTTAGTAAGATTTAATATTTGGAAGTAAAATTTAAGTGTTAAATGTTTAATACTGTCTATTTCAAGACACGGGCGTTTTTGTCAACATCCATATATGGCTCCTTATCCATTCACAGAAATATGAATATTCGAAATTTTCGCTTTTTTGCATTGAGAAAACAATGATCTCGTCAAATCCTTTCTACGGAAAAAGATTTTGTGTTGATCCTGGTGCTGAATATCAGAGTGGGGATGAAATCTTCGAATTGGAGGATATAGGAATGGACTGTAGAGAACAGCTGGAGGTGCCTGAAACCGATGAAAGTGAGCACGATTCTGATCTGACGTCATTCGCATTTGCCTACAAGCTGAAATTAGCACACAAGTAACTTTTCCGTTCCTCTTCCAATAGACATATTGATAAAAACGCACAAAAGGATCTATTCTGTTATAAGCTGTGTTTTATTGGGAATCTATTCATTGTACCGTAAGTAATGCCCAAAAACGCACCGACCGTAGATTTTTGTAAGAATGGTACCTCTGCACAGCAGTCACAAGAATTATAACGTAAAATTAAGAAAATATCAAAATTGTGAACAATAATTAGCTTTTATTCATATAAAATAGAAAGTAGAAAAACGTACCAATATTTAATTTATGTTACAAACCTATTTCTTGTTTTCATTTTTTTCTGCATTTGAAATTTTAAATCCGAACATTCATTTTGCACCAATAGAAAGGTAATGATAAGTGAATGGGTTTGTTCATAGACTATGGTCAAGTCCCTTTTTACACAGATCAAATTTTGTATTGCTTCATTTTATATGAAACCTATAGTACTACTATACTATAGGCATGTTTCTTTTTTAGTTCAGAGCAGAGTCTGAGTTGTCAAAGAATTTGTTTGTGTTTCTTTTTAACTCAGAGCATGCAGAGCTCCAAATGTGTGTTTCTTTTTTCGTTCTGAACATGTGTAGATCGTGATAGATAATTGACTGAGCATGTGAGTAAATTGCTGAACGCACCAAAGTCATGTGTGCCAAGAATTAAAATGTGAAGAAAAAAATAATTAGATACATAAGTGGGCGAAAGAAGTTGAGCGCTTGTTGATTTTATTTATCTGGTGTGTATCAGTACGTGCGTTTTTTTGCAATCCCCGGGGGAATTGGTTGAAAAAAAAACGACCAAAGCGCTTAGTGAAAAACTTGGCAGCACTATTAATTTGCAAGATGACATTTGAAGAACAGCTGTAATGCAAGAAAAAAACAGGTTTGCCTCATCCTTCTAAAAATCATCGGGTTGATTTGTTTTGTGTAATTTCGATATATTTATTGGCGCAAAAATTTTAAACGATTTAGTAAAATGTTAAAGCCACTTTTAGCAATTTACTAAGCTAAAAAGATGATTGAACTAATTTGAGACGATTTTAACATTTTACTAAAGTTAAAGTCACGGAATGGCTACTTTAACTTTTAGCAATTTGCTAAATCCATTTAGAAATCTGATAGTATATCAGCCTGTCACGCGGGGTGCCCAGGTTCGAGTCCTGCTGGTGCACAATTTTTTTTGTTTTTTTTTTTGTAAATAATGAAGATAAAATGATGAAAATAGAAATAACTAATACTTTTTTAGAGCACATGTTGGGTTTTCATCAACATATAAATAATTTACAACGCATAACCACAATAATTGTGTTCATCAAAATTCAAGCCCTACAAATGCTCAGCTTTCTGCATAATTAGCAATTTGCTAGTTTAAAAAAGGTTTAAACATTTTGAAATAGTTATTCAATCAATAATCACTTAGGAAATTGCTAATTAGTAAAATGTTAAGCCCTTAACAATGGGTTGTTTAAAATTTTGCGCCATTGAATTTAAACTACTCTTACATTAAAATAACATAAAAAGAAGCAAGATAATTATTATTTATACAAGAAAATGTGAATCAAGTAATTTGAAAATTGAAATCAAGTATTTTGGAAATTGTTTTTAGCCGATGTGATTTTCTTTTAATTTTAATTTTCACAAATACAGTGGTACATAATATTAGTGGACAAGTTGCTTATTCGGGACGGGACGCTCAGTTCCTATGTCATTAGGAATACAGGTCTGAGCAAGAGTGGACGACGATCAAGAAGATTGAAGTATGCCTAGGATGTAGCAGAGAATCTGTATTGGGTTGCTCCCGTGTAAAACAAAACGCAGCCGAAAACAATTTTCTCAGAGAATCCTTTTTTTGTAGTTCATTCAATTCTTGTTAATTGAACGAATATCAACTTCAGGAAATACTTTTTTATTTTATAATAATTTCACAGTCAAGTTTTAATATACATATAATAAAAATAAACGCAAAATGAAAATCGCTGCAGAACGTTGTGCTCATGACGAGGTGGAAAAAATCTACGACACCATAGAGGCAATACAAAAGCGGAAAATGTTAAAATTGATTTGGTGTTGTGTTGCGGAATATATATTAGGTCTGATCCACACTCTGCCAATTGGCACAAATTGGCACCAATTTCTGCCAAAACCTGTTCCAGACTTACAAATTTGGTAGTTTTTGGCAGAAGAGAGCGCTCTTGAGAGAGTAAAATATTTCCCCTTCCTGACAATTTCTTGCCAATTCCTGCCCAATAAATTTTTGTGGGCAGCAATTTGTGGGCAGAAAATTTACAATTGTCAGACTGACGTTTGTCATAAACGAAAAAAAAACATTTCGTAGGTGTCGTGAAAAAGTATTTTTTGAACAAATAAATTAATTTAGAAACACTAAAATACAAAATAATTAGTTTGAAGAGAAGAAAATGTGAATTTACAGCAAATAAAGAAATAAAAAAAAAAAACAAATGTGTTGACGTTTAAAAATTGGCAGAAAATTGTCCTCAAGCTGTTCCAGACTTTTTCGGACTTTATTTCTCAATGAGAGAATTTTATCCCCACTCTTCAAGTTTTGACAATCTGCCAATTTCTGGCCAAAAAAAGTCTGGATCAGACCTATTAAAAGGTAGGTTAGGTTAGGTTGACATGGTCGTCAGAAAACAACTCACACACTTAGATCAAAAGCTCAACCAAACCAAACAGAATTGATAATTATTTGACATGTCAAAATGTCAGCTTTGAAGTTTCTATACATTTTATCGATAACTTAGTGAAAAAGTTTTTGGTAGCACAGTTTTTATCCTCTCCAATAGCTAAGCCCCGAGAATTCTCTGGGTTTAAGCTTAGCACCCCCGGGGATTAGTTGTTGTTGGATTTAGTATGCAAATTGTTAATCCTACTCATTGTTTTTTTCGTCCAATTTCCCCGGGGCTTAGAAAAAAACACGCCCAGTGTACAAAGAAGGTTAGCTATTGCTTTTTATGATTAAAATGAAAATGTGTTCTGATTTGTGTGGTTCAAGTGTGTTTAAAAAACAGATCAGTGTTCAGAGCTCGCGCTCTGTTTGGACCAAGTTCAGTGCACAATCTATGTGTTCGAACTCTATTCAGTGCTCTGCTCTCAACGAAAAAAGAAAAACGAGACAGTAGTTCCGTCGATCTAGTTTCTCTTTTCTTAATAGTGAATTGTTGATATGGAAGAAGTAAAGGTAAAGAAGTAAAGAGGCAAATACGAAAAAAAGCACGGGAGACGGTCGAAACTTATTATTTCTGACAACAATATAAAGGGTAAGGGAGAAAACCCAATAAGTTGTTTTTGCCATGGCAACCTTCAAAATATGGTGGGTATAAATAAATTATATCAAGGCTATTGCCGTATACATGAATTTGAAGTAAGAATATATATGGATATATATGCATGTATAGGTTATTATAGGATTTATTTTAAATTTTTCTTTCAAATTTTAGATATTTGGTGGATTTTAGGATTTTGAATTGTAGCAACGTTGCTACTTTTCACTTTTTCTATGCGAAAATAGCAAAGCAATGTTGAGATATTTCAATATTTTTTGTTTAGGTAGGTACATGTGTACCCAGATACCCACCAATATACAATATGTACGAGTATGTACATAAGTACCTTTTGTTCTTTTTCAAATATAATATCTATTGAGAATAATTTAATTTTTTCTCCAGACAGTTTTATTAGGAAATAAAGTAGGTATACCTAGGTAGTATTTTTTTTTTGACTAGCGATATTATAAATGTAGGTACTACATTACAAGTTATGGTTTCGAAAAAAATCGAACTCGAGATTTTGATCAAACTTGACATTACGATGATCGTGAAGACGAAAAAATGGGTCCGCAATGCCGTCCCTCTATCTGTCTGTCCTCCAGCTTACAGCCTAAACGTTTTTTTCATAAACATGTCCCCAGTTCTTCTTTCAGCCTTTTTAAGAAGAAAAATGACAGTACCTACCTACCTGCCATACTTTCTTTTTGACCAAAAAGGTAAATATTATTTTTCTCAAACTATTTTTTTTTCTAACAATCAAACATGGGCACGAGTACGATAACTTTGGCGCCAAGATATAATAACGGTTTTTGGTAGAGGGGCTTAATACAAGCATTTTTTTACTATGGGAGGGGGGGTCTATCTCCCCTCGTTTAGGCGGGAGGGGCAATTTTACAAAAATTTACTTAAAATCTTTAAAAAAATATTAAAAAAGAACGGCAACACTTACAGTTATAAATTATACCTTTTTCAAAAGTCAGAACTCTACAATTTATAATAAATTTTAAGTAAAGTTGTTTCAGTCAATAGTTTTTGAAATAATTGACTTCAAACTCAAAATTTATGAAAAAAAAGTTAAAAAAATCACTTTGAGTATTATTTTTCTCATGATTATAAATACCAATAAAGAAGTAATTGATGTAGTTAACTGTTCCAATTATTTTTTAATCAAACACTGAAAACTATTCGTTTCTATGTTTTCTAGTTTTTGAGAAAATTGAAAAACAAAAAAAATAATTTTATATCAGACGGGTACATGTAAAGTTTCTTTTGCATTTAAAGAATCTGGATTAAAAAAAATAATTGATATTATATACATAAACGTATGTACATATGTCATGTCCATTGCAATCCCTTTTTTCTAAATATCCGGTTAGGTACTTGGCCAAAACTTTAACATTTAATATATTTGAGCATGAACATTTATTGCATTACCTTTACGACAACACAACGGCAGCAAATTCTCATAGTTTCTTAATATGCACATAAGTTTGTGTCATACATAGATATGCATATAACTATGTACACACATATAATGCAGCCATAGTAAAAAGTATGTATATAGTTAGATCATAAAAAACAAGAGCAAGCATTCGATGTTTGTACCGTTTTTTTTTTTATACAGGTTTGGTGCAGGTTATTGTTTACCAAAGCCATTCTTCATTTAACGTTTGAAAGAGTAGTGTTTCCTTTTTAAGAATGGCGGCTAAGCATCCACTTCTTCACCCAAAATTAAATAATTTTTCGATTTTTTGTTCGTTTGAGGATTTGGTGTCAACAAACGAAAAAAGTATCGCGTTTTCAGAAGAAATCGGGTTAATTCCCTCCAAAACGTCTACTCCACCTCTGTGTTGTAATATTTTAATGACCGTGGAAAATTCAAAAAGTGCAAAGTTCGGTTGGTAAATAACCGCATTAACTATATATGAAATTTACGATGAAAACAGTGAGATGCCTAAGGGGGGGCATGCTGCCCCCCTGCAACCCCCCTGCTTGGGCTCACTATAGGCTTTGGGGAGAGTGAAAATTTTATTATATGCAAAGTTTCTTTAAAATTAAAGAATCTTTTGGGTTTAAAGAACAAGTATAGTTTTACTGTTTTTCAATTACATATCTTAAAAACTAGAAGACATAAAAAGAAGTAGTTTTCATCAATTATTTTTTTTATCGATATCCATAATCATGAGAAAAATAATATTCAAAGTGATTTTTGTAACTTTTTTTTCATAAATTTTGACTTTGAAGTCAATTATTTAAAAAACTATTGACTAAAACAACTTTATTTAAAATTAATTATAAATTGTAGAGTTCTGACTTTTGAAAAAGATATAATTTATAACTGTAAGTGTTGCCGTTCTTTTTAAATATTTTTTTTAAAGATTTTAAGTAAATTTTTATAAAATTGCCCCTCCCGCCTAAACGAGGGGAGATAGACCCCCCCTACCATAGTAAAAAATGCTTGTATTAAGCCCCTCTACCAAAAACCGTTATTATATCTTGGCGCCAAAGTTATCGTACTCTCCCCCAAACATGACATTTCGATCATAGAAAACACCAAAAAAATGGGTCCCCTAATTCTGTCTGTCTGTCATTCTGTCAGTCTGTCTGTCTGTCCTCGAGTCTGTAGCCTAAATGCTTTAATAGATTTGCTTCAAACTTGGTACATATTGTTTTTTCGGTAATATGCCCACACGTTTTTATATTTTTTTTTTTAAGACGACAAATAACAGTCTCCCATACATTTTTTTTGGCCAAAAAATTTGGAATAAATAGCTATCCGAGAACAAATGTATAGAACCAGCTGACTGCAAAATTCATTGGTATCCGTTTTGCTTTGATTTTTTGACAGCTTTCAGCTAACCTATCTGATTCGTCCACAGATATACTCTGATAGCTTGGTATCCGAGAATAAATGGGGACGTTCACTCAATTATTCTCAGCAATCTGGAATAACTTTCTGTTGTTGTAATGCGTGCAAAACCACATCTGATGAAAAAACAGCTGCTCTCATGACAGCTATCTTGAGTTATCCCAAAAAAATTGGAATAACTAGCTATCCGAGACCAAATGTATAGAACCAGCTGACTGCAAAATTCGTTGGTATGCGTTTTGCTATGATTTTTTGACAGCTTTCAGCTAACCTATCTGATTCGTCCACAGATATACCCCGATAGCTTGGTATCCGAGATAACATATCTAATAAGTGAGTGATCGCCCCCAATGAGTGAACACCCGCATTAATAATTGGATTGAATCTCGATGGATGTGTTCATGGAGTGTTATAATAGCCGTGTTTTATTGGAAAATTTATCCACCGTAGGTGTCTCCGTCGTAGCATTTTCATAAAATTCGCTACGGTCGATAAAAAGCTAGAGTAGAAACTACGGTGGATGGCTGGTTGACGTTTATTCGAGTCTCGAATTTGGTTTTGTTAGTTTTGTTGGTAAGATTGATAAGTGGATTGAATCTCAATGGATGCGTTCATTGAGTGTTATAATTATTAATTTCATTCGTAAAGCCCGTATGATACTTCTTTTTTTCTCATTTTTTTTCACATTTTTAATGCATTAAAGCACATGAAAGTGACAGATTTGTGTGAAAGAGAAAGTATATTTTTGTTTAATCGAAACAGAAATATTGCTTATGTATGGTATACCCTCAAACGTCATTTTATTTTAAAAAAAAAGCAATTAAAAACTAATTAAAATAGAAAAAAAAATATAGATATATAGATATATATAAAATATAACAGAGCATTGTATATTCCTGGAATAGTTTCTTTAAGAATTCTTGAAATTGTCGACTGTTGAATTCGAAAGGGAAGTTGAAGTGACGATTGAGTTTCCCCTATATTCAAAACTTATTTAGTACCTATATGAATAAATATAAAGTTATTCAAAGAAATACTAACCAGTCGCCAAATACCATAATGTTAATTGTAACCTTATAAGAGGTCCAACTTTTTCAAATATTTTTTTAAACGGAACAGGAGTCATCCTTAAAATATTGGGATACAATTTTGTATCTTCTTTGTTAATTTCTCTGATCAGTTTGTGACTACAACCTGAGAAGTTAAAACGATTAGTTGGATATGATTGCTCCTACATAATAATATACAAATCCAAATTACCTTCATCTTCCCTCCGTAGTAGCCACTTTGCAGAGTATTTTTATTTCGGTTTTTCTTTTTTATTTAAAACAATCAATGCAGAAGCTATTAAATTTAAATAAGCTGCACATAAACCATAGAGCTCCGTATTCATTTTATAAAATATTTAAATTCAAGAAAACAAACCAAAACCAAACAGTCATGACAATATAATAAACTTTTGTTGACATGTCAAATTTTAATGTAGAAATGTCATAAAAAAGTTACCAATGGCTGAAGTACGAGTAAGTTCACTTTCATTTGTAGTACTTTCTTCTTGACAGTTTTGCATTTTTGTTTATATTGTATACACACTTACACTTAATGGGATTTTCCATTTGAGAATTGTTGTACTGCTCTATTTACATTTTTAATGCATTAAAAATGAGAAGAAAAGAAGTATCATACGGGCTTAAAAAAAATCGACCTTTTTAATTCTTTTTTGTTTATGGCTGGCCAGTTTATTTCTGAAATCTTAGATAACTCTATTTTTTTAATAAATTATAAGCTGTTCCTCTGAAAAATGTCTGGCTTACTAATCAAAACTGTATTCTTTGCTCAATTATTCGTTTTGTGTTCAATATTTATTCATAGTTATAAATAAACGGAGTTTGGTGAAAAAAAATCATCATTTTATTTAGATCTACAAAAAGGCAATTTGAGAAGACAAAGCTCATTGGGTGGAACTGCACTATAGAGGAACTGCTCGACACTGTGCCGCAAAATATTTATTCGTATGAAATTCTATGAGCTATAAGGCTAGTCGCGAACATATGCAACTTTCAGTTTTGCAACAGTTTGCTTGCTAAAGTGAATATCATGCACGTATATGAGAGTTCGCGCTCATGCAAAAACTATTCATTCCGCGATTCGAGCAACTTAAAAGTTTATGTCTTGGCACAAATTGAAAGATCGCCCCAAATAAGTTCTTCAGTTTGTATCACACCGAACTATAATGTAACTGATCGCACATTATATCAAAATATTGTATGTGTGTTGCGGTTTATCTCGTTGATTGATTTTAAGTTGCTTATGTGCACGATCATCGTTCAACTAGTGATTAAACCATTTCTTTTCGGAAAAATAGCATGGTGCGCGCCTAGCCTAAACGCACTAAACCGCAAATGAACTTCACAAAATTTGCCTTTTCTTCACTGTTTAATTGACGTTTGCCATGACGGTATTCGCTTCATGGACATGGACTGGGCGTACATTTTCGCGATCTCATTGTTTTTTTTTTCTGGACATGTGCATGGGAATGGCAAACCAAATATTAACTATTTGTTCCTTACTCCGCGTATATTAAGTGCAGTCTAATGAGTGAGTATTGAATTGAAAGCAAAACATACTCAGAAAATAAATTTGCAAATTGACTTGAAAAATAAAACTCTAGCTATCGATCTACTCAGAAAATAAATAAAAGCATGAAATATAAAGGGAAAATGTAAGGGGAGTGAACAATTTAAACTACGTTGTAGTGTGCGTTCAAAACCAAGCAACATTAAAAGGAAACAAGCAAATCTACGGCAATTTTGTATTCTCGTGTGAAAGCCATATACGATTTTTAAAGCAATCATTATATATAGATATTAATAGTACTGTCATGACGAAATTCATCCAGCCTGCAATAAGTTCTACTACTCATCATGGGTTCCACTACCAAATCGGAGGTTAGGTAGTGTTGGTGTGTTATGAAAATGCGTATGAAGAGAAATAGTCTGTTATCACACTATTTCTCTTCATACGCATTTTCAACTATATACAAAATCTATTATTATTAAGTTAGAGGAGAAAAGGAAAGCAATTTATTTCATAGGTTTTTTTTGTTTTTTTTTTAGGATTTTTTTGTTGAGTGGGAGCTGGTTGTGTGTGTGTGTTTTTTATTCTACGGGCAGATAGAATGAAAATTGTTTGATGGCTGTAGGGAATATTTAAATATTCAAGTAATATTTTGAAAATTCAGATTTGATAAGTAATTTCGTAAAAAATCGATATGACGAATTTTCAAATAAGAATTGCTTATTAATAGGTATTATACGAGTATCTTTTTTTAAGTCGTTTTTACTTATTTTTTTTTTTTAAATGAGTATTCAACAATATACATATGTATACATTTGAAAATATTATTTAAAAAAATCTTCAAGGCACGAGTACGATAACTTTGGCGCCAAGATATAATAACGGTTTTTGGTAGAGGGGCTTAATACAAGCATTTTTTACTATGGGAGGGGGGGGGTCTATCTCACCTCGTTAAGGCGAGAGGGGTAGTTTTATAAAATTTACTTAAAATCTAGAAAAAAAAATATTTAAAAACAACGGCAACACTTACAGTTATAAATTATACTTTTTTAAAAAGTCAGAACTCTACAATTTATAATAAATTTTAAGTAAAGTTGTTTCAGTCAATAGTTTTTGAAATAATTGACTTCAAACTCAAAATTTATGAAAAAAAGTTAAGAAAATCACTTTGAGTATTATTTTTCTCATGATTATAAAAACCAATAAAGAAGTAATTGATGTAGTTAACTGTTCCAATTATTTTTTAATCAAACACTGAAAGCTATTCGTTTCTATGTTTTCTAGTTTTTGAGAAAATTGAAAAGCAAAAAAAAATAATTTTGTATCAGATGGGTGCATTTAAAGTTTCTTTTGCATTTAAAGAATCTGGATTTAAAAAAATAATTGATATTATATACATAAACGTATGTACATAGAAAATAGAAACACTTAATAACCGCATTAACTGTAATAAAATCACAAAGGTATATATGAAACTTACGATGCAAACAGTGAGATGCCTAAGGGAGGGCATGCTGCCGCCCTGCTTGGGCTCACTATAGGCTTTGGGGAATGTGAACATTTTATTATATGCAAAGTTTCTTTAAAATTACAGAATCTTTTGGGTTTAAAGAACAAGTATAGTTTTACTATTTTTCAATTACATATCTTAAAAACTAGAAGACATAAAAAGAAGTAGTTTTCTGTGTTTAATAAAAAAATAATTGGAGCAGTTAACTACATCAATTATTTTTTTATCGATATCCATAATCATGAAAAAAATAATATTCCAAGTGATTTTTGTAACTTTTTTTTCATAAATTTTGACTTTGAAGTCAATTATTTAAAAAACTATTGACTAAACTAACTTTATTTAAAATTAATTATAAATTGTAGAGTTCTGACTTTTGAAAAAGGTATAATTTTTAACTGAAGTGTTGCCGTTCTTTTTTAATATTTTTTTAAAGATTTTAAGTAAATTTTTATAAAATTGCCCCTCCCGCCTAAACGAGGGGAGATAGACCCCCCCCCCCTACCATAGTAAAAAATGCTTGTATTAAGCCCCTCTACCAAAAACCGTTATTATATCTTGGCGCCAAAGTTATCGTACTCTCCCCATCTTCTAAATATTTAATTTTGGAAAAAATTGTTTTTTTTTCAAAATCCAAAAAATAATAATTTTTGAAAATTCTTGGAGCCGTTCTTGAGAAATAATTTTTTTTAACGGTTTTTAACATTTGTATGAGAGGTACCGTTGTTTTTTATTTTAGAAAAATATTTTTTTTAACTATTCAAGATAATGTCAAAAAACTACTAAATACGAAGTTTCGAAAAAATCTATTAAGTCGTTTTCGAAATTTTGAAATTCTGCAGAAAAAATTAAAAAAAAATCAGATTAACCGTTTCTGAGAAAATCGAAAACCAAAAAAAATGGTTCTACTAGAGGTACCTAAAAAACAATTTTTTCCAAAAAAAAATTATTAAAATGTACTCTTTCCCTTCATTAATGAACTCATTTTTTGTATAAAAATCGTTGGAGCCGTTTTTGAAAAAAATGAGATTTTTGTTTTTGGCCAAAAAAAATATATGGGAGCTACTGTTATGTATCGTCTTAAAAAAATTAAAAAAAACGTGTTGGCATATTATCGAAAAAACAATATGCATCAAGTTTGAAGCAAATCTATCAAAGCATTTAGGCTGTAGACTCGAGGACAGACAGACAGACTGACAGAATGACAGACAGACAGAATTAGGGGACCCATTTTTTTGGTGTTCTCTACGATCGAAATGTCATGTTTGATTGTTGGAAAAAAAATTGTTTGACAAAAATAATATTCACCTTTTTGGTCAAAAAGAAAGTATGGCAGGTAGGTAGGTACTGTCATGTTTCGTCTTAAAAAAGCTGAAAGAAAAACTGGGGACATGTTTATGTAAAAATATATGCTGGTATGCCGCAGGCTCCGTTCTGTCTCCGACTCTTTTCCTTATTTTTATAAATGATCTTCTGTTTGCTACTTTTAATCCACTCACCTGTTTTGCTGACGACTCTACCCTCAGCTTTTCATATTCGTTCGACGATTCTCGTCCTTCGCCTTCGGACGTACGATTGCAACGGCACCGTATGTTAAGCTCATTAAACTCCAATTTACACAGCATTGTCAAATGGGGTAATAAGAATCGGCTGGAGCTTAATGCTTCGAAAACTCAATGATGTCTCCTGTCGTTGAAGCTAAACATACCCCCAATGCCATTGTCTATGAATGGCACTTGCATTGAAGAAACCGAAAAGTTTTCAGCACTCGGTATGTGTGTCAACAACAACCTGCGTTGGAACGACCACATATTTGAGATCGCCAAAAATGCTGTTCATTCTACATTTATCATTGTTAATTTCTTTACATGATTTAATACCAAAATTGAAAACTTAATTATTTTACAATCAAAATTACTACTTTATTAAATCAAGTAACAATAACAAAAAGAAATAACACCATAACTGATTTTAACTTGATCACTACAATATAATAATTTAAGATACTTATAATTTCAATGATCTCAAATAATAAAGTGAACAACAAGGACTATCTCCTAAAGATAAGGCGTTTTCGATTTATAATTACACCTAATTCTTAAATAAGAGTAAAAATAAAACACACACTATATCTTTTTTCTGGTGTATTGGTACTGAGAATACCATCTGATAGTACAGTCGTACTTTCGCTTATGTTATTCCATTAATATGTAAGTTATTTGTATATAGGTATAATGTGAACTTGCGTCACTATCGATGTATATAATGCTCCTATGAGCAAGAGCTAATGTCAAAAATATAATTGTCAGCCACGAGGCATACAAAAATAAATAGAACAAGCAGACAATACGTTACAGCCGCAGTACTGAATTAAAAGTCAATCTATCGAATTGTTGTCCAATGAAAATTTTCTAAAAAGTCTCAATAAAATTCAATTCAATTCAAATTCTATAAAGTTCCTGTCGTAAACTACGACAAAATCTTCCCACTGAGTAAAATATTTTGAATAAAAACAAACAGTTCGGGATTGATCATTTATTAATGGCTTTAATTTCTTGCTTAATTCTTAAATTAGTTATTTACTTTTAAGTGGAAATAAGTGTTCCCTTTCGTCTTTCTTTTCTTCTTCAAAAATACCCATTCAAATTATCGCCACGTTAACTAAATGCCGCGCGCCACCTTTCTTTCTTGTAGGAACTATTTTTGCTCTGTTGGTTTACTAATTCGATGTCGGATCTATTTCGATCTGTTGCTCTTCACATTTATCCATGACATTCCGGCCCCCGTGAAATTCCATCGCTGTTTCACCACTTTCGACATCGAGCACAGCTAATTTTGATGTAGGTCTTCGAAGTATACCGCAAGTCGTTCGAACGTCCGCGACTCGGATGTGGCCGTCCTTTCCTGGATATGTTGCAGAAATGATTCCTCTTCGCCATTTGTTTCTTGGAAGATCTGTATCGCAAATTAGAACTAAGTCCCCAAGTTTTAGAGCTGCCTCACGTCGGAACCACTTGGTGCGGCGCGTCAGAGTTGGTAAATATTCCAACATCCAACGTTTCCAGAACCTGTTTTTCAGTTGCACGGCTATTTGATGTTGCTTACGAAGGCCAACCCTATGGTCATCGACCGGAGTTTGTGTAGAGTTTGTCGTTCCTAACAGGAAGTGGTTAGGTGTGAGGGGCTCCTCTTCTTCTGATAACACTGGTAAATGCGTCAGAGGCCTGGAATTAATTATGTTCTCGGCCTCGATAAGTAAACTTTGCAACGTTTCCGGACGTGGTGCTTCCTGCTTCAGCGTTTGTCCTAAAATTTTTTTAACAGACTGGACCAGTCGTTCCCAGCAACCACCGGCATTAGGATTGGAGGGACAGTTAAATAACCATTCGATACCTCTAGATGACATTTCGGCTTGGATAGCATCTGAATCGAATTGGTGTTGATTCTTCTGTAACTCTCGGTTTGCACCCACAAAATTTGTGCCATTGTCGCTGCGGATGCGAACAGGCACCCCTCTTCGATTAATAAAGTTTCTGATGCATATTAAACATGCGTCCGTAGATAGATCTACTGCTAGTTCAAGGTGGATGGCACGTACTGTTAGGCAAGTAAATAGTGCGGCCCATCTCTTCACACGGCTACGTCCAATCGTCACTTCCATTGGCCCAAAATAATCGAGGCCAACATAACTAAACGGTCTGACAAACGGAGTCAAGCGATCAATAGGTAGTTGTCCCATTAATGGTTGCTTTGGAATAGCTCTATTAATTTTACATAGCTGGCAAAGTTTCTTGACTTTCTTTACCAAGCTGCGGATATTAGGCACCCAAAAACGTTGACGGATTTCGTTAGCTATGACTTCTTGATTTTGATGGTGGAGATCCTGGTGATATCTGTCTCCTATAAGAAAAGTCAATCTGTTGTCAGGTGGTAATATTATAGGGCACCGTGTACACTTAGGTAGGCATTCCGCTGCATTTATTCTTCCTCCCAGACGTAGTGTCAAAGTCTCATCAAGAAAAGGCGTTAGTTGAAATATTGTACTTGACTTACTCAATTGCTGTCCATTTTCCAGGGCGATGATCTCATCTGCATATGTTGTCCATTGCACGCCTCGACATAACATTCGTTCGGCCTTGAAGAGCTCCTGAGGAGATAGTTCTCCAGTTGATAGCTGTTCACCCAACACCAAATGTTTCAGATTTGACACATATCTGAAAATCCACCCCATAGTCCGCTTGAGTCGAAGATAGTCAGAGAAATGATCCAACTGAATGATTTTGTCGATCTGTCTTATATGCAGCACTTGAAAACATGGGCGAAGCTCGGTCTTATCCTCTACATTCATGTTATCTACTTTCGAGATAGGAAAACAAATCTCTGAACTCCTCAGAAAGCTAGGTCCTGTGATCCACCGAGAGCCTGGCAAATACTTTGGTGGGTATTTCGTTCGCGTGGCTTCGTCAGCGGCATTTTGGCTTGTTGGTACCCAGTGCCAGTCTTCCTTTTTTGTCGAGTCTAAGATCTCAGCTATGCGGTGAGCCACGAATGGTTTATAATTCCTCGCTTCTGATTGTATCCATCTGGCAACAGTTGTGGAGTCCGTCCACAAAAAACATCTATCAGGTACGACTGAATGGCTTAGTAAAATAGAGTTCTTCAATCTTGTTCCTAGCACGGCTGCAGTTAGTTCTAATCGGGGAACAGACAAAATCTTTTTTGGAGCACATTTAGCTTTTCCAGCAACGAATGAGACCAGAATATTATTTTCATTTACTAAACGCCAGTAAGCAACCGCAGCGTATGCCACCTCACTTGCATCGACAAATACGTGTAGCTCTAATTTTCTCGAGCCGTGAAACATCTCTGGTGAGTAGTTGCGAGGTATCCGTAAGTGTTCGATATTTTCGAGTTGTTCATACCATTGCTTCCACTTGACGAATAGGTGATCTGGCAGTTCCTCATCCCATAGAGTACCTTCTCCCCACAAGTCTTGAATGATCACCTTTGAATATATTATAAAGTTGGCCAGTAAACCAAAGGGATCGAACACCGACATCACGATGCTCAGTACTTCTCTTTTAGTCGGCTTACGTTTAAATGAATGAACATCTGGATCGATGCGTTGTCGTCGAATCCTGAAAACAAATTCATCGGAAGAGGTTTCCCAGTACATACCTAAAATTTTGTCCGCTGTCATTGATGGTTCTTTGTTTAATTCCATATATTTGTTCATGCTATTCGTCACATCACTATTGAGTTCACGTTCCACATACTTTGAATGGGAGATAAACCCTCGGAGCTCAAATCCAGCGGCTCGATGGATTTCCCTGACTACCTTGCTCACCTCAACAGCTTCATCTTCATCTCGAAAGCTGGCGACAAAATCATCCACGTAATGTTGATCAGTTATATACTTGACAGCGACTGTATGGGTTCCTTCAAACTGTAGGGCGTTTTGATTCTTAACGAACTGGGCACTGCAAGGGGAACACGAAGCACCAAACGTCATAGACTGCATGACGTAAGTCTCAATCGGCTTTGAAGGATCACCATGTCTCCAGAGGAAGCGCTGAGCATCCCGATCCTCTTGTCGAATCTGAATCTGGCTAAACATCTCTTTGATGTCTGCACAGACTGCCACCGCGCCCTCTCGAAATTTAAAAAGAACGACTGGTAATGGCTGGTTTAAGTCTGGCCCCTTTAACAGAACAGAATTTAAAGATGTTCCTTGTACGGTAGCAGCGGCATCGAAGACAATCCGAAGCTTATCCGGCTTATGAGGATTTCTCACCCCAAAGTGAGGTAAGTACCAAGTTCTAGATCCAATTCTGTTCACTTCTTCTGGCTGCATTCTTCTCGCATAGCCCTTCTCAACATAATTCATTAAATTACGTTCATATTCTTCAGCAAATATTACATCGCCTTTCATTTTTCGTTCAATACTTTCTAGTCGTCGAAGGGCCATTGAATAACTACTTGGCAACACCACTGTGTCGTCAATCCACAATAGGCCAGTTTCAAAACGGTTGGATTCAATTCGCCGTGTAGTAGAGTCGAGGATCCCACGAGCTCTTAAAATATCAGCTGACTCAACCAAATTTTCAGGTCGTTTTGTACCATATTCGTCCACTTTAAACTGCTCTTCAACCAGTTCATGTAAACTCTTAAGACTGTTTTGAGTAATATGGAATACTCCCTTTTCTTTCGTGGAGTAATCTTCTATCGGTCCATATACAACCCATCCCATCTTAGTCTTTGCAGCTACTGGTCCTTTCTGTCGGCTGACAGTTCTGTGTGGAACTCCCAAATAACAATTATTGATTCCAATCAGTACTCGTGGTATCGCTCTGACGTAGTCATACACTGGAAGATGGCATAGATGTTTATACTTTGCTTGTAACTGTTTAAGTTGAAGTGTCTGAGTCGGCAAAGACAGCTTCTTTATGGTTCGGGCGTGTTTCAGTTGGTATTTACGATTTTTGTTGTTCAACGCACTGATCTTAATGTCAACCAGATAGGAACGCTCGTTTGTAGTTTGATTTCCGATCCAATGCAACGTCAGTGGGTCTTCAGCGCCAATAGCGCCCAATTCCATCGCCAAGTCCTCCTCCAACAACGTAACGGATGAGCCCTCATCCAGTAAAGCATATGTTTCGACCTGACCCTTTGGACCATGAAGTTTTATTGGAACGATTCTAAAGAGACAGACCGATTCATTAGATTTGCAGCAACTGACAAACTCTTTGATTTCTTCACTTGGTTTCTTGAGAGTCGTTGGCCCCATCTCACTTGACGAGTTGTCCATAGTACTTGTTTCTACCTTCAATCCATCGTGTAACATGCGGTGATGTAAGCGTTGGCAGTCATTAAGGCCACACTTCTTCCTGTTTCGACATTGAAGAGTTGTATGTCCAAGGCGGAGACACGAGAAACACAATTTATTTTGCTTTGCCACATCCCATTTTTCTTGAGTGGACATATTTCTGAACTGCGAGCATTCCACTAGGCGATGACTCGATTTGCATTTTGGACAGTTATCGTTAGGAGCAATATGTAACAATGGTTTGTTCTTTCCTCCCTTAAGAAGGGTCGATAAATCTGGAGCGTCTGTGTTCGTCGTAACTGGTAAAATGCTGGCTACGAGTCTGGCATTTTCGTTTGCCCACTGTCCTAAAAGTTCAACAGTCGGGTATGGTCCAGCGGCTGAAGAATATCGTGCCCACTCTAGTCTTTTACTGAGAGGAAGTTTCTGCACCAACTCTTCCAGAAGAGTGGGATTGTTAAGGTGTGGTTGTGCCCCTGCTGACTTCAAGAAAGCAACTAAATTTTGGATCTTTATAGCGAACGGGATTAGTTGTTGAATTTCTGATTCATTTATGATGGGTAACGATTTTATTTTCAGTATTTGGCTTCGTACTAAGTACTCCGGTCGCCCAAACATAAACGATAATTGTTCAATAACATGTGGAACATTGCTGGAGTGAATCAAGACAGATTCTACTACGCTCCTCGCTTCCCCCTTGAGACATTTTTGAAGACGAATTGTGTTTTCTAAGTTGGTATATCCATACGCAACTGTCGACTCATTAAAGGTTGATATGAAGAGCGGCCATTCCTCCGGACGCCCACTAAACTCTGGTAGATCGTAGAGTTTACGTTGGCTGTCTTGATGGCGGACATTGTTAGGATACCCAGGGTTTACGGCAGACGTTGTCGCTTGACTCACTGAGGTTGCAGGCATGCAACCATATATATTTTGTGATGCGTTATTTACCATCATTGGCCATTGTGTGGTAGAGGGCAAGGCATATCCCCCTTGTGCACTAGCCGCCATTGTCATCAATGGAACCCCTTGTGATGCCGTAGAATACAGCATAGAAGTTTCCATTGCGCTATTTTTGGGCAAAGGAGTCGACGGCATTTCGACTGGCTGCATTGGCAAATTGTATTTGAGCTGGTGTGGTTCAGATGAACTATTTGCAGCTGGCACATTCGAAGCTGATGTAGTTTGATTGACAGGCGCAGTGCTATTCGGATGAACCAATTCCATGATGTCATGACGAGACTCAAGTTGACGCTGTAGATTCCTACACCTCTGTTCACTCTCTATTAACTGCGCCTTAGTTTCGTTGGACGTTTTTTCCAATGCAGCCAATCGCTTGGCTAAATCTTCTACCAAAGATTTACTCCTCTGGTCATCAGGTTTTATGGTTTCATTTAGATTAACTTCTTCTTCTGAACTTGTTGCCATCTTTGATTGGTAAACGATGAAATCTTTAAAATGTCTTGGTAAAGCTCCTTTTGTCGTACGTGAACTGCTTCTGTTCATAGATTTTCGATTACTTTAATACTTGAAGAAGCACGCAAAGGGAAACTTCTGTGGCAAGGATACATATATATATGTAATTCTTTAAAAGTAAAAATGTCGTAAACTACGACAAAATCTTCCCACTGAGTAAAATATTTTGAATAAAAACAAACAGTTCGGGATTGATCATTTATTAATGGCTTTAATTTCTTGCTTAATTCTTAAATTAGTTATTTACTTTTAAGTGGAAATAAGTGTTCCCTTTCGTCTTTCTTTTCTTCTTCAAAAATACCCATTCAAATTATCGCCACGTTAACTAAATGCCGCGCGCCACCTTTCTTTCTTGTAGGAACTATTTTTGCTCTGTTGGTTTACTAATTCGATGTCGGATCTATTTCGATCTGTTGCTCTTCACATTTATCCATGACAGTTCCTTTAAAAATGATAGACAGCTATTGTCAAAACCATCCTCTGGTATTTTACATATATTTATACCTACTCAAATGGAATTACATAAATATTATGTTAAGCAGAAATAGACATTTCTTTCGTCACTAGCAAGTACAATAAATTTCGTTAGTCTTACCAATTTTCTTTTTCGATAGAAAACGTCAATTCACTGTCATTCTATCATTAGACACCATATCCGAGAGTCACATGATTAAAACATTTTATTACGATTAAATTCATTTATTAAGCAGATCCACATTCAAATGCTCTATATTTAAATAATACATGGATAAGTTAAAAGCTACGAAAATTAATACTAACCATTTTGAAAAGAATATTCGATTTTTTTCCAAATAAGAAAAATGAGGAAGCAAATCAGTTATTTTCTTTAAATTTTTTTATTCATATTTTATTTTTCATTAACTTATCATTAATTTTGCATAGAAAATTTATCACATTTTTTTCTAAAAACAACAGTTTTTATTACATTTTGTTTGATTGATGATGAATTATGCGTTCATTTTATTTTTCATCGACAACAAATCAAGAAATAAAATTATTATACATCTTATAAATAATACAATTTGAACTCAAAAATATAAAACAAAATTAAGTTTTAATGTTAAATATGGGCGTATAATGCGCGTAGGATTAATGGTAGATATATACAGTTATATAATTTAAAATTCTATATAAGATTAATGATTTAAAATATTGTATTATTTTCACTCGGGTTCGCAATTAAAACCTATTTCCTTTTTAACGACTTCAAATTATTTACTTTACAATTTATTAAACACCATTTTTCTTTCTAACACACTAAACGCTTTATTATTCCACTTATCATAAAAGTATACCAATTACAAACTTATATCTTTTCTTACAACCAACTTTACATTTGCGCTTTCAAAAATAAACTTTCCCGTTTTGCAGTTAGTGGAGCGGTATTTATACTTGCTAAGCTTTCTAGATATACCTTGAAAGTTCTCGTCAAACGGTTCCAGCAAGTTACTTTCCCATAGCTTATTTGGTATGCGTCTTCTTCTATTGTATAAAAAGTCTTGGTATGTAGTTTGTACAATACTTCAGTTATTGTTTTGGTTAGAGATTGTAGTATACTTTCAGGCTTTTATTTTGGTTATAGTGTTTAGCATACTTTCAGGCATTATGTTTAGTATAAAATAGACCGTTAGGAATTCAAAAGTAATCAGTTAGTATAAATAGCTACAATCAGTCCTATCACAAATTCCATCGTAATCGAAAATATGCTACGTTTCCCGATAAATCTATCACAAATTCCATCGTAGTGGAATTGGTAGAAATTGGTATCACTGAATTGGAATGGAATGAAATGAAACAGACTTTTTCTACGACAAACTATTTGTGTCGGACACTGAGAGTAATGCGTCGTTAACAGTTATTTTAAAGAAAAATGTAAGTATTTTTACAAATTATATGGTTCTATGAATAATATTTGATTTTAAATTTCAATATGAAAGTCTTTAATGAGCGAGATAGGCGATCTGGCCTCCCAAGGCTGTAAGAAACTGGCAAAAGAAGAAATTGAAAATTTATGGGAAATTGTAAAAGGCAACCTTGGACTACAAGATTGTTTTAAATGTTCACATAATCATGTGTGTAAGCTTAATTAAAATTGAAAATAGCACGGTATTGCTATTTACCCTTTCATTTTGGCATACACCGTTGATTTCGGAAATAAGAATATTCCACTCGGATTTTGTGAAAGCTGTTTGGTGTAGATCGGGGCGTAACTGCCCGTGCGGGGATTTATTACGATGGAATTTGTGATCGGGCTGAATATTTACAGGATTTCAATATTACTACAAAACCACTTCATTACATTACTGAACATAAGCCAGACGCCTCTGTGCCACAGTCAATTTTCTTAACTTTTTTCAGTTTAACATTTTGTAACTCTGGCTTAAATTTGAATATTGGCTCGACTTCATCAACTTCAACCGGTTTCGAAACGGCCAACGGAGTAGGCGAGGTACTATCTGTAATTGCTGAGGAAGCATTATTTTGATTATGACTAATCGATTTGGTAGTAGAATTTGAAGTACTATTATTAGTGGTTACAATATTTTTAGTCATATTTATCTTAATTTTATTCACTCCTAGCAGAGCTGAGTTCGAGAATAAAGGATTATCATTTGACTCTAGATTTCCTTCCAATGAATCTCCAGTTTCTGGTATTTCCACGGTTATCGCTGGAGCGGAATCTTCTGTAGGTTGTGGAGATGTTTCTGGAAGAGTATCGGCAATAGTCGGTGATGGCATAGGAGTTGAAACTGTTGACGATATTGTTCGTGTTCCGGTATTTTCATCTAAAAGAGAAACATTCAAGGTATATATTTATGATTTAACAATGTTTTAAGTGTAATTTACCACTGCTCTGAATAGAAATCTCTTCATCTGGCACCAACACGATGCCTACACCTTCAAACCTATCATCGTCATCTCTAGGCTCCTCTTTAATTTTTACGTTGAACATTAAAGACTGTGACGCCTCATCTGTTGCGGAGGGTTTCTCTATGTAAGTATCTAGATCCGTAAATGGTATATTTGGTTCTTGAATTTCGACATCTGATTCCATTATTTCCGTAATGGATGGCTCTTCAGTTGGAACAACGATCACATCATCATCATCATCGTCATCATCTGGGATTACTTGTATCTCAGATTGAGTACCTATTAAATTGTTAATATTTTAAAACCTAAGTAAAAATGGTTCAAGCAAAAACAACAAAATGAATACCTTCAGTGTTTTCTTTCTTAACAATTACTATATCCACTGCATTGTCATCATCAATTGTGATCGCCGTTATATTTGGATCCTCAATTTTTTCTTCAATCTCAGGACTAGGCGGATTAAGGGAAACCTAAACGATAAAATTACACATACATTAAATAGTTGCAGTCTTAGGTGTGGTCTTTAAAAATTCAATTTAATTTATACAGACTGACTTGTCCTTTATAAATATTAGATATTTGAGGTTCACTTACAAAAAGGCAAAAACAAAAAAATAATCAAATATTTAGTTTGAAATACTTATTTTTAAGAACAAAATTCGTTAATGTTATTACTGAGTTTGAAGTGAGGAAAAAAAAGATTGTAATGATAAATGGTAAAAACTTGTTGCCCAGTGTATTTTTGAAACTATTATTGAAACGTACCTTATAATCCTCATAGCAAAGTGGATGATAGATTTTATCCTCTACTCTAATAGCTGCTCGCAAATGCCACTCTTCCTGATCTTCGTTATAAAACTGCTCAAATTTCTCTTGACACATATCACATGCACGATCAACATCACCCTGTTCAGCTGGACAACTTGGGATTGGAGAGTTTGTAGTTCGTTGGTTAGAGTTCTCATCAATATTTTCCAAGTCGATTTGTTGTGATTCAAAGAAATTCTTTTCACGATCTTCCAAGTCTTCGATTTCTTCATACTGCAGCCAATCAGATATTTCATAATACCATTTTCTGGAATGAGCTTTTCTTGTCGAATCTCGCTCTCTACGGTTCTGTCGGAAATGCCAATCCAAGTGCTGGCTATATTTTATAGTTTGCTCAGGTGGAAAACGTACACCACAACTACTGCACTGCATACCACAGAAAAGTCCATTAATAATAGCAGCTTGGCGTGTTTTAATCGTCTCTGGGACATTTAGATTTATTGGTTTTATTGGTTCTAACTCCTTAATAGGTTTGACTTCTTCTTCCTTGAGATTTTTAGTATCAGGAGCACCGCCGTTGTTGGCAACAGTGTTAATAATGCCAGTCGAAATAAGCTTTTGGAAAAGTTCATCAATGTTGACATTAGGGAGTACTGGAGCAATGCCAGGAACAGAGATTGGTTGCGTTGAAATAGGTGGTGAGGATATAGCTCTTGGCGGAACTGTTGATGCGTTAGCCTCTCCTTCAACTGAATTAATTTCGGTTTCTGATTCTGTGATTGATTCTGATACTGCTACAGCTGGTTTATTTTCGATTTCCGAAGGCGGTTGCATGTTTAGATACTTCATACCTTTAATTACATGTTGACCAGCCACTATTCCTGATGGCAAAATGCCGAAACGTACAAAATATTTTCGACCACCCAATATTAAACTCTTAGGCAAACCTCCATATTCTACATTTAAAATTTCGCCGTTTATAATTACAGTCTTTAAATTATCAGCAAATTCTATTATATGCTGTTGGCCATCAATGGTAAAAGTTTGGGGATTAGCATCTAGGAAAACAGGAATAATATTCCTAGCATCAACGATCATATTGATTTTACCGACAACTAAGTCTCTCCTCAGTATGCCAATGTGTACTTGAGGAGGAGGCCCTTCTGCTTGTAGCAAATGAATTTTATTGTGGAGAGGTATTGGCATTGCTGGGCCACCGAAGTAAACTTCATACCAGTGCTCGTCAATGTACAGTTCGCGTGATGGGAAAGCAAATCGCATACGATGAGGTTCTCCATCAATTGTAACATCTTTATAGTCCTCATTAAAATTAAGGACTATGGACTCTTTATTATCAATCGTAATAGTTCTGGTACCGAGTTGGAAGCCAATCTCTCTTGGTTGATCCCAGTCCATAAACACAATTGCGACATTACCATAGAAACGAATTTCTTTGGTGCGGCCGTCGATTGTAATTGAACGCACAACGCCCTCTTGCGGATTATCAATTGAATTGCATGGTTGCGGAAAGACTAGTGTCGGAGGTTGTGGCGGACCAGGAATTCTACTTGGTCTCCGGAGTTGAGGAGCACCATTAAAATCGTTTGTTGAATTCTGCCACGGACTGGGAATAACAATTATGCTGTTAAATGGGGGCCTGTTAGCAGCGCCAAGTCGTTGTCTCTTAGGCTGTGGCTGAGATAGGACTAGATGGCTGTTTATAGACTATGATGGTGCGGAACGTTTTGATATTTGAATTCTCTTTTCCTTGTCTCCTGTGTTCTGTCTTGGGCAAGATATTGGGTTCAGATTTTCTTGCGAGTTATCATCAAACATATCAATAGACTCCGTATTCGAGGTTGATGCTGAATCTTTTGATAGTTTTGGAATGCGTTTTTTATGAATAGCATCGCGAGCAACTTTATTGGAATCCACAGGTGTATCTTTCATTGATTCGTCTGAAACTTTCTCAATTGAGTTAAGCGATTCAAGACATTTGGCAGCGTTCAATTTATTGTTTTCATTAATTTGCATAACAGTTTTAACTAAATTATATTGTTCTTGGTTGATATTCCTAGTTTCAAGTAGTTCCTGAGCTTGACTTATGATTGTACGAATTTTACTGTCGTTACATTCTTGGGAGGTAGTTTCATCTTGAAGCGCATAAATTTTTAACTTTTGTGAGAGTTCCCTTTGAGATTTTTCTAAAAAAAAAATATATATGTAAAATATATTAAAATGTTATGAAATACTCTGATTAGAGAAACATACCCATTTTATCACTAAGCCTTGTCGCCTTTGGTAGTTTGGCACGATCATCATCTAGACTTGATTTGTTTAGTGTGATCTTGGTTGCTTGTGATCTCTGCAATTAAAAATTTAATTAGATTTCAATGCTTGGTTAAACTTCAATTTAAATTTTTATTACTTTAGCCCAATTTTCTTTTTCGTTTGAAATAACAGGCTTGGGAGTAGGGGTCATTATAGCGGTGGTGTTTGAATTTAGAATCACTGTTGGGATAACTGTTCTCAGATCAACGTCTTCAGTACAAACTAAGCTGCACAAAAAAAAACATTATAATAATACAAATTTCAGTAGAATAAAAATTAAAAAAAGACAATAAATAAACGGAGAGAAATATTATTAAAATTTAAAAACTACATAAAAATGAAGCGTTGTATTTGAAAGTGGAATATGTAGTACATTTTATTTCGATTAAAAACACAACTTCTCAAATATTGAGAATTTAGTGATTTGCATTTAGGAACTAGGATGTTAAAATGTTGGTATGTTAATTTTGTTTAACTTTGCAGGTAAATTCAGAGTAATTTTAAAAGGTTTCCAATAAATGTTACTTTATTCTATTTATAACGAGTTTCATTCAAGAAAAGATTTGCTCTTTCTTTTACAAGATTGCATCTTTCTGAATTTTGAGTTTCATGCACCAAAAAGAGAAAATCTAGTCAACACGAAAGATTTGATCTCTAATGGGTTGGCAGATTTGATCTGAATGCACACATATGTAGGTACATGTAAAAAGTCTTTTCTGTCAAATATTTTGTTATTAATTTGTTACTTGTGCCAGTCCGCCCTAAAAATAAAATAAACAAATAATGTACGAATAAGTTAATAGTTTAGATTCTATAAATTTTGTGGAGATTTTGATTGCTTTGTCTTCGTCTTCCTCTTCATGCGATGATAAAGATATGTTTTTTTTTCAGAAATTTGCGTGTCAGTCATTCGAAAATACTACAATTAAATCTGGAAACAAGGTTTAATTGAAAAGAGCAAATCTCGATTTTAAGAAATCTTTGAAATCAAACTCGCTAATAGATCAGTCGAATAAACAAATCAAAACATCAAATTCGCCACCACATGCCAAGTAATCCATAATTACGCCCTTGTATTACGTTTCATGAGAAAAACCTTGCACCAAAGTGCTTTATATAAAACTCCATACAAACATCGATATGTATGTGTACATATAAAAATACATTTGTATTTACAAATAAACATACATTTTTTCTGTCAAAAAACACAAAAAACTTTAATTAAAATAGTTTTTAGGTCGATAGACATTAGTTCTAAGAGTTATTGTTTAGTTTAGAGCGCCCGTAAAGGGCCAGTAAATTAGTTGTAAGTAATTGATAATTAGGCTAGTTTTAAACATTTTTGTCTAGCTTTAAGATAGTTATAAGTTAATATGAAATAAAAATGAATTTAAAAAAAACAAATTTCAGGTTCAACACATTCAATTTTAATGTGCGATTCAACCAACCAGTTTAATCCGGTTGGAGATCTTTGCTCAACGAATTGTAAGTGTACGGCTAGAGTACGAGACCGTATTGCTCTTTGGAAATGTTGGTTCAACGCGTTGAGCAACATTTAGAATATAATGTGTTGCACATTATTTGTTAAACTCATTGATCAACTTTTTTAATTTTCTTTGGTGTTATTTACTGTGCGTTGCATTAAATTGGTGCTCTGTTGTTTAAATACAGTTCATTGTGTTTTGTCTTTTCTCTTTTTTTTGTAGTTTATTTTCCGATATTATTAATTCGGCAGCCCAGTTTTTTCTTTGAGAGGAAATGATGCTCAATCTAGACAAAGTTTAATTTCAATATTCTTCAACAAAGATCGAACTAAAGTCAAAATTAGTATGTTTCCAGGGCCTCATTCAATAACCAAACTAAAGATATCCGGATAGGTTGGTGTTGTTGAATTCCCATGTAAGCAACTGCTGCCAAAAAAAAAATATTTTACATGGGAATACAACAACACCAACCTATCCGGATAGCTAATTGTTCTGTTATTGAATGAGGCCAATATCTGAGCTATATAGTGCGTATGTTGAACGCGCTCCTTAACAAGTGTGTCCTGGTAGGTGTTCGAAGGTATCAATTCGCCCATTAACTTGTTGAACAACCATATCAAAAACGCAGTTGACCAAATCTTCTTTTTTGGCAAAATCGTACAAGTTAACAGTGTACGAGGTTATTCAACATTTGAGTAAGTTTGTCAACTATATGTACGAAGCTATTCAACAATTGAATGCGATAATCAACTATTAGCGTTTTTATTTGGCAACCCGGAATTCTTCTCCGATCCGGGATCCCAACTGAACACTTTTGTGCGATTTTGACGATTCTGAACTTAAATGTGATTGCATGTGTGAATATAATGGTGTACGTCAGAATATTCAAATTAAAAAAAAATGTTTGTTGCACAATTACGATACAAAAAATGACAACAGTCGAGTTTGATGTTCAAGTATATGAATGTGTGAGTGCTTCTGGTTTTGATTCTGATTTCAAATCCAGAAACAAAATGTTCTTCTTTTCAGAATTAGAACTGTCATTTCACCTAAGTGAACGCTTTCCGAAGAGTCCGGAAGGCTCCCGGATTGGCAAATAAAAACAACATAAGGGTCCCGAGTTTTCCAACAATTGAACGAGTTGATAAACTAGGTGTACGAGGTTAACGCGTTCGTGCGATAACCTCGATTGTTCTTTCTCTTTTTCTTAAAGACAACTGAACTTGATTAATCGACTAATAAAAAAAGCAATACATTTCATATTATAGGGCAAATTCACAAACGCATTACTGCAATAATGATAATTGAATATTTGCGTCAAATATTAACGTCATGAATGTCAAATGTGCATTATTGCAAAGTTGCATACACTGGCTGATGTGTAAACATTAAACAAATGTCGATTTCGTTTCAATAAAAACATCGATCTGCTGTCGATCCGCCGTCAATTTTTTTGTGAAAATCAGATTCGTTTCAAATTAAAAGAAATTTTTTTTCTGGAAAAACAGATCCGTATTGAATCTATTTTTGGAGACGGATTCAAAACGGATTTGTACACAGATTCTTACATACACTGCAATATTTCTTTTGAAGTTTCTCAATAGTTGTGTTGTCAATTAATTTTTATTTTGTGGCAGTGTACAGAAAAAATATATTAATATTATTAAAAAATAAAAAAAGGTGTTAAAAACTTCTTGGAAAAAATATTTAAAAAGTGCAAGCGGATTTAGGGGGAGCGACGGAATCAGAAAATAAAAACGAAGTAATAATATATTAAAGAATTGAAGATTTGATTTTTTTCTATCTGCCAATGCAACTCACACAGTCACCAAAAGAGATTAAATCTATATCGTTCGTTTCAAAGCCAAAAAGTATTGGTTTTAGGAGCGAATCCTATTTATTGAACGAAATCGCCAAAAGAATCATCAAGAAATATCGTGATTGTTCATGCCGGTGATCGGCTGGTATAAATTTTTCGAATGAAAACGAAATGTATGCATTTTATTGATATATAATTTCTCTTAAGCCCTATTGCCATAAGCTTACGCATTTTGTATACGAAATTATCTCCGTTTTATGAATTGAAGTTTTAAACCCTTCAACCGCAAACTGGGGTATAAGATACCCCAAACAAAATTCAAAACTGTGAAGGTCCCGGGTTTGTGTATTTGCTTAGAATGAGTTTTGTTGCAATTTAGAAATTTTGCAAAAGAAAGTTAAAACGCTCAACCTGTTTTTGTTTCATCAAAATAATCCCTCTTGTTTTTCCGAGCGTTTTAAATTTCTTTTGTGTATTCCAATCATTTTAATTTTAAATTTAATACATAAATACTAGTTTTCAATCACACAAATAAATACCAAATATTGTTGTCACGTTCCAAAAATATTTTATATATTATATAGGTAAATTAAAAAAACACTCAAACTTTACTTTTTCACGAATAAACTTGCACTGAAAAACTTCCTATGGCAACAAGACTATTTATTTGTAATAAATGTCAAATAATTTCAAAATGGTAATGACAAATAATTAAAAAAAGGAAAAACTAGTTTATGGTTTTGGTATTTCCCTTTCTAGGAAAAACAAAAAAAATTATTATTTAATTAACACAAGTTAAAATATATGGTCAAATTCCAATACATACATACAAGCAATTAAGATCGTTAAACGATCTAATGAATTGTATTTTTCAAGACAGGTGGCGAAAATGCAATTAAGGGACTATTATTTCTCGGAAAGAAAGCCGAACATTGCATAGAACGCGATTTAGATCACTAATTCATTAATTTGTGCATTACAAATCCTCGTATTTTTTAGAGCAGGCAAAGAAAAGTCAATGTTAAGGGTTTTATTCTTTTTCTTAAAGACAACTGAACTTGATTAATCGACTAATACAAAAAGCAATATGCAGGTACGCCATTTAACTCGGGAGTTACCTTCCTGAAAAATACCGTGTTAAACGAAATCGTGTTAAACGAGACAAGAAAACAGTGCAAAAAGGGGGGTTATGTTCCATGACTTCAAACAACAACCAAGGGGATAATTTTATTTATCGAAATTGGAACCATACATAAAATGAACAAACAAAAACATAAACCATAAACTTCATAAAATTAAAAAAAAAGAAAGAATAAATAAACTTTTAAACTGAACAAAAGAACATCGCAGATTATTCTTCACCACGGCGCGCGGCTGCTACTGCTAGCTGGTTCACAGACAGAAATATGCACCACTACTATAGCAAATGAAAATCAATCTGAAAACGCATTCGATTCCTTACGAAAAAAAATAATTTATAGATCAAAATATAAATCTACCAATCGAAAATCCCATTAATAATAGGGAAGTCCCTATTTCAGTTAATTCATATTTAAAAAAAAACTAGTAGTGATGAATATGAATAACTTATGCATGAATTTGTAAAAAAAAATATGCAATATCTCTACAAACACAATATGTATATAATATTTTGTAACATAAGGAAAACAATTTTTTTTGTTTCCGATACCGCGTTAGAATGAGGATCTTAAACGTGTTAAACGAAAATTGTTCCCAAAAAGTGAGACGTGTTAGAGCGAGGCCCTGTTAAAAGAGGTACGCGTTAAGTGAGGCCTACCTGTAATTCATATTATAGGGCAAATTCACAAACGCTTTACTGCAGTAATGATGAATGTCAAATGTGCATTATTGCAAAGTTGCATACGCTGGCTGATGGGCAAACATTAAACAAAGAAACATCAAGAAATATCGTGATTATTCATGCCGGTGATCGATTGGTATAAATTTGGCCAATGAAAATGAAATGTATGCATTTTAATGATACATATATGATTTCTCTTAAGCCCTATTTTTATCGCTTTACGCATTTTGTATAAGAAATTATCTCCTTTTTATGAATTGTAGATTTTAACCCTTCAACCGCACACTGGGGTATGAGATAACCCACACATTAAAAACTGTGCAGGCCCCGGGTTCGTGCATTTGCTTAGAATGAGTTTTGTTTTGCAAATTTCGCGTTTAGAAATTTGGCACAAGAAATTTAAAACGCTCAGCTTGGTTTTGTTTCATCAAAATTAACCCTCTTGTTTTGCCGAGCATTTTAAATTTTTTTGTGTATGCCAATCATTTTAATTTTAAACTTAATAAATAATAGTTTTCAATGAAAGAAATAAATACCAAATATTGTTGTCACGTTCCAAATATATTTTATATCAAATTAGGTAAATTAAGAAAAAACACTCGAACTTTACTTTTTCACGAACAAACTTGCACTGGAAAACTTCTATGGCGACAAGATTATTTATTTGTAATAAATGTCAAATAATTTCAAAATGGTAATGACAAATAATTAAAAAAAGGAAAAACTAGTTTATGGTTTTGGTATTTCTCATTCTCGGAAAAAAAAAGACAATTAATTATTTAATAAACAAAAGTTAAAATATATGATCAAATTCCAATATATACTAACAATTAAGATCATTAAGGCCCGTTTGTATTTTTTGAGGTAGGTAGCGAAAATGCAATTTAGGGATTATTATTTCTCGGATAGGAAGCCGAACATTGCTCAGAACACGATTTAAAGCACTAACTCATTAATTTGTGCATTACCAATCCTCGTATTTTTTTAGAACAGGTAAGGAAAAGCCAATGTTAAGGGTTTTATTCTTTCTCTTTTTCTTAAAGACAACTGAAATTGATTAATCGACTACAAAAAAAACAATATACAGGTAGGCCTCATTTAACACGGGAGTTACCTTCATGAAAAATGCCGTGTTAAGCCTAGTACGCTGCTGATGCGAAACGAAAATTTTCGGTGGTCTCCAATAGGAGAGCGAAATGCTTACGAAAATCACAGCGGAAAAATATTTGCGGAGAGTTGTGGTGTAAGCTGTCAAAAAAAGTTGACAAGTTGTAAAAAAAGGAGTTTTTTCACCAAATTACTTTTAGATGGAATTTTTTTGTCACCAAATTACCTTTAGATGTAATTCTTTGATATAAAAATGGTTCTAGTTACACAAAGAGGATTTAAAATAAAACTCAAAACTGTTTAAATGATCCAAATTAAGCAATTACTTTTGAATTTATAAACTGGTTTATCTGCCGATTTGATAAAATTTCTATCAATTTTAAGAAAATCAATGAAGTTGGGAGGTAAACCACTCTAAAATTCGAAAACTACGTGCTTCATTGGGATGGTGTAAACCGTTCTAATTTATGGTTTCTTACTAATTCCGGATACCGTTTTCAAGTCCAAGATTTATTTTAAAAAAAATATATGTAAAGGAAATTTGGTGACAAAAAAATACATCTAAAAGTAATTTGGTGACAAAATTACTTTTGGTTTTGTTAATGCTTCCTTTGAAAGTATGAAGTTTTGGTTCTAAAACGATATCGCTCACCTTTATTTGAACTATATCTTTGGAACGGATTCTCCAATTAAGGTGAGCGATACCTTTTTAGAATCAGCACTTCATACTTTCAAAGGAAGCATCAACATTTTTTGCAAAGAAGTTGTATTAAAAAAATAGCTCCAGGAATACGCATACATCATTCTAAATATGCGTATTTCAAGAGTGATTTTTTGCAATAAGGCTTCTACATAAAAACTTTTGATGCTGATTTTGAGAGTATCAAGAGTATATCACAAAAACGTATCAACCAAGTTTTTAGGATAACCCGTACCAAAGATGCATTTCAAAGTATTTTCAGATTATGTATTTCAAGGTGAACAATGAATAGCTTTTAGAATATATTTTTGGAACGGGTTGCATTTTCACTTGTTTATCAGTGAGTTTTCTTAGTGGGTTTGTACTTGACCGCTCTGCTCTTTGATCGATTCCCATTTTAACTATAGGTCTTGCTTCCTCAATCAATACCAAAATCGAATGAATAGTAAAAATGCATGGCCTTATACATAGAGAAACTAATTAATGTAATTATTTTCTCTAAGGCCTTATATGTCAAATCCAATTGACAAGTGACCAGCTTGCAAGCAGCTTGATTTGCTATCAAATCTACGAGCAGGGCATCTGCCATACGATGGTTCAATTACATTAAAAAAACTTCGTCCAGAAAAGAAAAAGAAGGTACCGATGGCAATGCGAGGTAAGTGATTTGTCATCATCTTCTTTCTATCAACACAACAAAGGACTAGCGAGGTCATCACCTGAAATTGTAGACTAAATAACAATGTCCATCCCGTGCCGATTTTCACGAAGTAAACATTAAACAGATTATCTTAACTTGAGAAATAAGTTCTGGGGTATGGTATAAAATCGCCAATCAATGAGATCAGAAACAGGCTTTCTAAATAGAGGTGGGTATCGTTTAAGATGGCCTCTTTGCAACCAAACATTATTGTGGTAACGATGATTTCCTTAATTGTCGTTGGTGCAGCGGAAGGCCGCTTACCTTTGGCTTCCGGCCTGGATACATCTTGTCCCGACCAGGTCGGAAATTCATATTCGTACTGCCAGTAGCGGGCGCGGCGGTCGATTTGATTTTTTCTTTGTGGCAATTGAGTTAATTTATGTGTTGAAAGTATGTAGTTAGAAATGGTGAGTTTTTTTTTATATTTATATGGTGTCAAAGGTCGCATAGAATTTAAAAGTCGGAGTAACAAATGTATTTTAAAAATCATGACATGGACAGTTAATTGCAGAACAAACTACTGAATCTTGATTATAATATTTTTATTTAGTAGTCACTTAAAATAAATTAATTTTAAAAGGACATTGGTTATTTTTAATCTAAGCACTAGCACTAGGTATGAGAAAAGTCGATAGTTGGTTATAATCAGCACTCCAAATAAAGTTCAGCTACATCTTGTTCGCCGATAAGATATGTGAAGGGTGTGCTTCTTTCCAACTTCCCATTTTTATTTTGCAGATTTAAGCCTAGTACGCTGCTGATGCGAAACGAAATTTTTCGGTGGTCTCCACTAGGAGAGCGAAATGCTAACGAAAACCACACCGGAAAAATATTTGCGGAGAGTTCTGTAAGCTGTCAAAAACAAATGACAAGTTGTAAAAAAAAAAAAGTAATTTTGTCACCAAATTATTTTTAGATGGAAAATTTTTTGTCGCCAAATTACTTTTAGATGTAATTTTCTTGAAATAATTCTTGGATTTAAAAATTGTTCTTGTTACACATAGAGGATTTAAAATAAAACTCAGAACCGTTTAAATGATGGAAATTAAGCAAATACTTTGGGACTTATTAACTGGTTTATCTGCCGATTTGATGAAATTTCTATCAATTTTAAGAAAATCAATTAAACCACTCTATAATTCGAAAACTACGTCCTTCATTGGAATGGTGTAAACGGTTATGAGTTCTAATTTATGGTTTCTTACTAATTCCGGATACCATTTTCAAGTCCAAGAATTATTTCAAAAAAATTATATATAAAGGAAATTTGGTGACAAAAAAATAAATCTAAAAGTAATTTGGTGACAAAACTACTTTTGGTTTTGTTAATGCTTCCTTTGAAAGTATGAAGTTTTGATTCAAAAAAGATATCGCTCGCCTTTATTGGACAACCCGTTCCAAAGATATAGTTCAAAACCTATTCACTGTTCACCTTGAAATACATAATCTGAAAATACTTTGAAGTGTATCTTTGGAACGGGTTATCCTAAAAACTTGATTGATACGTTTTTGTAAACTACTCTTGATGCTCTCAAAATCAGCATCAAAAGTTTTTATGTAGAAGCCTTATTGCAAAAAATCACTCTTGAAATACGCATATTTAGAATGATTTATGCGTATTCCTGGAGCTATTTTATTTAATACAACTTCTTTGCAAAAAATATTGATGCTTCCTTTGAAAGTATGAAGTGCTGATTCTAAAAAGATATCGCTCGCCTTTATTGGACAACCCGTTCCAAAGATATAGTTCAAAGTATTTTCAGATTATGTATTTCAAGGTGAACAGTGAATAGGTTTTGAACTATATCTTTGGAACGGGTTGTCCAATAAAGGCGAGCGATATCTTTTTAGAATCAGCACTTCATACTTTCAAAGGAAGCATCAATATTTTTTGCAAAGAAGTTGTATTAAAAAAAATAGCTCCAGGAATACGCATACATCATTCTAAATATGCGTATTTCAAGAGTGATTTTTTGCAATAAGGCTTCTACATAAAAACTTTTGATGCTGATTTTGAGAGCATCAAGAGTAGATTACAAAAAGGTATCAACTAAGTTTTTAGGATAACCCGTTCCAAAGATACACTTCAAAGTATTTTCAGATTATATATTCCAAGAGAACAGTGAATAGCTTTTAGAATATATTTTTGGAACGGGTTGCATTTTCACTTGTTCATCAGTGAGTTTTCTTAGTGGGTTTGTACTTGACCGCTCTGCTACTCTGCGAATGCTCTTTGATCGATTCCCATTTTAACTATAGGTCTTGCTTCCTCAATTAATACTAAAATCGAATGAATAGTAAAAATGCATGGCCTTATATGTCAAATCCAATTGACAAGTGACCAGCTTGCAAGCAGCTTGATTTGCTATCAAATTCACGAGCAGGGCATCTGCCATACGATGGTTCAATTACATTAAAAAAAAAACTGACATGGACAGTTAATTGCAGAACAAACTACTAAATCTTGATTATAATATTTTTATTTAGTAGTCACTTAAAATAAATTAATTTTAAAAGGACATAGGTTATTTTTAATCTAAGCACTAGCACTAGGTATGAGAAAAGTCGATAGTTGGTTATAATCAGCACTCCAAATAAAGATCAGCTATATCTTGTTCGCCGATAAGATATGTGAAGGGTGTGCTTCTTTCCAACTTCCCATTTTCATTTTGCAGATTTAGTTTAGTCGATTTTGAAATTGGTTGTGATACAAAATTAGAATTGAATGTATTTTGAATAATTTAATACAGGAAATGCACAGAAAAACCAGACACTAGAGAAAACACAAAGCCAAAGAAAAATCAAATAAGCATTACAAGAGCTTGACTTTTTTTTTATAAAAAAAATGAAATGTCAAAATTTCGCAAGCAATTAATGTGCAGGTCAATTAAATTGAGAACGAAAAGAGTGGAGAATTGTACTAAGAAATCTACTACAGCTATCCACTAAAATTACACATTTCGTCGTTCAGCAGCGTACTGGAAAACGAAAAGTAGAACGAAATTTTTCGTTCATGATTTCGTCGTGTCATTTTTGTATGGGATTTTTCGTTTCGCATCAGCAGCGTACTAGGCTTTAGTTTAGTCGATTTTAAAATTGGTTTTGATACAAAATTAGAATTGAATGTATTTTGAATAATTTAATACAGGAAATGCACAGAAAAACCAGACACTAGAGAAAACACAAAGCCAAAGAAAAATCAAATAAGCATTAAAAGAGCTTGACTTTTTTTTTTATAAAAAAAATGAAATGTCAAAATTTCGCAAGCAATTAATGTGCAGGTCAATTAAATTGAGAACGAAAAGAGTGGAGAATTGTACTAAGAAATCTACTACAGCTATCCACTAAAATTACACATTTCGTCGTTCAGCAAAGTACTGGAAAATGAAAAGTAGAACGAAATTTTTCGTTCATCATTTCGTCGTGTCATTTTTGTATGGGATTTTTCGTTTCGCATCAGCAGCGTACTAGGCTTTACTAATGTCTTTCGACCTTAAATCTATTTTAATTAATTCTAATTATTTTATTTTATTTTTGTTTTACCAAGAAAACTTTTTTTTAAAAACTCGGTCTCGTATCATTTTTCATTTTTTACTTATAAAATACCTAAATCTAGACTAAAAATAATTAAAACTAGTTACAATTAACTTATATATTAACTAAAACTAACTTAAACTACTTAAGATACCTAAAAATACCCAAAACCACTTAAAACTACTTAAAAACTAGAACAGCCACAGCAGCATTTCTTTCGTTTTTTAAAATTTTTTTTGTTTATATTTTGCATACGCATCCAGCCACACAGCTCCATTCACCCCATACATACATGTAGGTACGTACATACATATACGTCCGTACATATATGTACAGTTACGCAGGTTCATGCACATATGCCTCCGCATACATACAAATTTTTTATTTTTTTTTTTGGTGCCACCCCGACTGTACCCTATACCTAATTACCCTAAATGTATGTAAGTCGGCCAAGACATACCGTCTTAATCGACTTTAAATATCACGATGCTGTTCAGAGAGCCACCAGAACTGGTTCTCCTGTTTCGCCCTATCCCTTCGGTCCCAATCGGACACAGTCCTACTAAACCGAAGGCGCTCCTCTCCACCTTGAGCGATGACGTCTCGACCATACAGGAGTCGCCTATCTACAGTTTTACGGCTGACGTGGTAGGTAAGCGGAACCGCCATTCTATCCTGTATCAGCCCTCGACTGTCTAAATAGAGGAATGCCTCGGGAGGGATGTAACCACTTAACCGCGCACTCTCAACCAATAGGGATAGTTTTTTACTATTGCCCCCAATATGAGTATATTTCCTAGACAAAAAAGTGTACATTTTTCTGGTACATTCTAATGTCGTTTTTAGTTGGCAATCTGGAAGCCTTCCGGATTCTTCTGAAAGCGTTCACTTGGGAAAAATGACAGTTTTTATTCTGAAAAGAAGAGAATTTTGCTTCTGGATTTGAAATCAGAACCAGAAGCACTCACACATTCATATACTAGAAGGTCTAACTCGACTGTTGTCATTGTTTGTATCATAATGGTGCAACAACCATTTACAATCTCATTAAAATTCAGAATCGTCAGAATCACAAGAAAGTGTTCAGTTGGGATCCCGGATCGGAGAACAACTCCGGATTGCCAAATAAAAACGCCATAAATGTTCGCCTGTTGTGATCCTTTACTATACAGAACCAATTTCCGAAAATAGGATTTGAAATAAAATATAGACCAAGTTAGATGTATTTTCTTTTTATTCAATCATCAATCAAAAAAGAGCTACACGGATCTCGTGTGCAGTTTGAGTGGCTTACATATTACAGCTTTTTGATAAGTAAATTATATGTTTTATCAAAACTAATCTGTTTTGCGCTTAAAGTAATTAGGTACTATAAACTTAAATTAGATATCATAATCAAGACTTAAAAATATGAATTTCTTTTAGAAATCTTAAATACAAATTTCCGTTTGTTCTAAATATACTTAAAACACTTTTGTTTATCATGTGGTATTCGTGTTTTGAAAAGTATTGAATCAGCTCGGTATTGAGTATTCAACAAAGGAGTGTATCCGAAAACCTGGAAAAGAAAATTATCTCCCGATAATAATTTAAACAAATAACAATGTACAAACTCAAAAACAAACCTGGGTAAAAAAATTGATACACTTGTGCCTCTCCTGAAAGTGTGTGTCGTCTTCGCTAAGTGATACAGGACAACCAGGACAACGGAAGGTCCACCTTGAAGTTACTTTTACAGGGGGTTTTCTTGTTATGTGCGAAACCAAGAAATTCATGGCAATATCCTCACAATTCATGTATTCATCCACTTTATCTCGTATGGCTTGAGGAAGGAAATACGAATAAAGATACAAATAATATTTGTGCACAAACGCAGCTCCGGTTAGAACCATGCTCAGCTCACAGCTATAGTTGGAGTTGTAATTCCAATTGTGATTATTATTCAAATCCCAAGCATGAAAACGCCCAGGAAATCCAACAACTCTATCTCTATGTTCTCGCCAAACTCTAAAACCAAACAGGATTTCATCATGGCGTAAATGAGCATCATCATCGACTGAAAGTACGGCTTCAGTCTCAATTACATCGAAGGGAAGAAAACGATTGTTAAGAGAATTCCGTGGTGCACGAACCACAGAAACGGGAACTCCAATATCGGGCCAACGAAGGTCATCTAGCGGTGATTTAGGTGAATTCCAAACCACAACGACCTTATGAAGATAAGGCAGACCATAAAGACGTCCAAGGGAATCCATTAAGACTTGTTCGCGTTCGTATGTCAGAATTACAATAGTGAACTGTTCTCGAGGATAATTTCCTCCTAATGCCTCACTAAACTCTTTTCCTGCTCCGCCACTACCTTTTCCTATAGGGCGGAACCCCATATGGGAGCCCAGAAACTTTGCTTCCGATGGCAAAACTGGATCGAACGGTAACTGAGGATATAAGTAGAAAGGATCGAACCAATCATTCCATGATTCTTGGGATTGAGTTCTTAGGATTGTATAGTTTCTACGAAATTGGGGACTAGGATAGGGTGGTTCGATTGGTCCCAAAGACTCTTCTGGTTCTGCGTCAAGTACGGGAGGATCTGATTTGAGTGGAATAAAAGTATTGTTAAACACGGATTGTGCTATTATTGACGGGATCGGCCTAGGTGGTATTCCTAAGCGATCTCTTAAACTTGCAATAACTGTATCCACGGTTGCTTGAACGGAGCTTAAATAACGCTCCCAAATCAATCTCCCTTGGCGCCGCATCATTAGCAAATCTGCATCTTGCACGGCTCTAAGAAGGAAATGTAATTCAGTAATTCGAGCTTTTGGCATCATTAATGAAATTCTCTTCCAATCAACTGTGTCCTCATATGGCAGATGAATCTCATCAGCCCCCAAAATAACTGGAATTGCCCCCGACCTCAAACACTCATACAATCTCGCCAGCATAAGCGTTGAGCTTACCCGGTTGCCCCCCGGTGGTGGCAATATTAGCGCAAATGTAGAATCTTTTAATACGTTCTTTCTTGAAGAATCCGTTCCACACAAGACCCAGTCACTTTCTGAATTATCGTCGTGCTGTTCGGTTGCCGGAATGCATTCAAATTGCATTAAAAATTTATCTTGAGTTGATCCTTGGGACATGTCATTCAAATATTCTAAAATAAAATCATCTAAGGAATTTCCAACTGGGCGACTCAACACCGGGCGCATTTCTCCTTGAAAAGTCAACAAATACAGGCGACGTGCTGGAACCATTACAGCGCACTCTTGCCAAACATCTCCACCTGGTGGTCCGAGAACAGGTGGAACAACTAAATCATAATTTCTTCGGAACCTTTGGCTCTTAAATGTAGATTGAACAATAATGGCTTTCATAGTATTCTGTTCATTGATATTTGTCCCTAAAGAATTCAAGTCCCGGCGAGCTAGATTCAAAAGAACATGATTTTTTCCGTCGCCACCCCAAAATGGAAGCTTGTATAACTTAGCCATGTCAAAGGGATATCGTTTCTTTATTGAATTCTGTTCAGCTGAGTCCTTGGCTGGATACCGATTGTTTTTAATAACGTCGTTTTCGAACATTGCTTCTCCAACTAAAACCAAATAAATACAAGCAATTTTTGGATCATTTACAATGTGTGCGTTGTAACCAAGCGTTTGTTTTATTGTTGTTTTTAGGAACCCATCGATGTCATATCCAGAGTTGAGAATGCTATATTTGTCAGGGTCATAAAGGTAGACGGGAAATCCTGAGGTAAGGCTACAACGAGAGTGATCGAAACAATTGTGCATTTTACAGCTGGCAACGGCATGTCTAGGCAATGGGCTACTTATTTTCGAATAGGAGTTTGGATATATAGCTTTGGGAAGGGCGAGATCAGGTGTGTTTCGCTGAACAGCTTCTCGCTGAGCAACTTGAGCTTGTTCAACCGAAATTTTCAGTCGTTCCAACTCGGTTTGCTCGCGAAGTAGCTCCTGCTTAAGATCTTCAATTTTTTGATTGTACCTACCGATATCGGATTGCAGTTTCTGTCGCCGAGATTCAAGTTCTCGAAGTTCTATTGATACAGTGTTCTGGAATTTAGAAACAAAACACATATTACCACAAAAATGGTTTTAAATGAAACATGTTCCGTTCCCTTTCAGGAAAGGCTTGTTACCTTGATCCTTAGCATTTCCTCTATTCTAAGTTTTAGATCGCTCGCTCGCATGCTACTAAAATCTTCGTATGCGTCCAGTTGCGATCGCGATCTATGAACCATGATTGACGGAACATCATTTTCGGGCTAGAAGATTTCAATATCGATCAAAGTTTGTAATTGGTAACTTGGTTTTAACTTACATATCTTAAATTTCTATGAACAAACAATGACAAAACTAATAAAAACACTAAAGATATCAAAATAATTTTATAGATTCGGACATGACCGAACCACGAAGATCCCATTGGAGAATAGTTGTTTTGAGTGCAACCGAGTATTTTTGATATACGGTTCTCCAGATTTTTCATTTTCCCAAGAAATAGGAGTAGATGTAATTTTTTTACGAAAGCATTATTTATAACTTGATTTCATAATCAACTATTAAGATCCATCACAGAGGGTTTACATTTAAATATAAAGAAATAACAAATAAACAGAAAACCAGAAGAAGAAATTCAATAATCTGAAATCAAATATCAGAAAATCCTTTCAAGTGTCAGCTGTCAACTTTTGACTTTCCTTGCCGTCATCAACTTCAATTCAGTAGATCCGTTTGGCTACTTCTAAATTGAATTAAATTGAATTGAATTTACTGAGTCTTTACATGAGACGTTTTGCGTTTTAAGTTCAGAGCTGAGTCTGATTGTTTGTGTTTCTTTTTAACTCAGAGCAAGCAGAGCTCCAAATGTGTGTTTCTTTTTTCGTTCTGAACATGTGTAGATCGCACTCGACGCGCTCGAACATAATTGACTGAGCATGTGAGTAAATTTCTGAACACACCAAAGGTCATGTGTGTCAAGGAAAATGTGAAGAAAAAATAATTGGATACATAAGTTGGCGAAAGAAATTGACCTTTTTTTGATTTTATGTATGTGTATGAGTCAACAAAAATGGGTAGGTATTGCTTTTTATGGTTAAAAATGCCTGAGCTGATACGCTACATTGTCATTGTATATATAATCTATAGTTATATCTTGGAACAGAAAAATTTCTTTCTTGTAAGATGCCTAAGGGGTCGCTAGTATCGCTCTTCCCCCTTTGCAGAAATTCGCTTTTGGACGAGGGCAGAGGAAGAAAGGGGGAAATAGAGATTAGGTAGTTTAATTATGTTTTCGAATATAATAAAGAGTATAAAAGAGAAAAATAAAGTTTCTTTTTTGTCATCACATGTTTTATTTCTTTTATCTCATATAAGGGCGAGGCAAAGAGGACAACAAAGTTGAACGTAAAATGTATATACAAGGGAGCAGCGCTGCCGTTTTGAAAATCTAGATCGGAGTATTTCAATGGTTTAGAGGGGAGTATTTTATGTTCGTGGGGAGTACGCAAAAAAAACTGACGAAAAAAGAGATTATACTTATTAACAATATAATTTTATTAAAATATTTTATAAATTTGTACCTCAAGTCCTTGTATCACCTAACGGTGAAATAAAAGAACACCAAGATTAATTAATTGCATAAGAACAACAAATAAAGTTGTAAAAACTAAAACAAACTTAAGCAAAGAAAAATAACATCTATTAAATAAGCAACTTACATAACACACATTTAATGTGAATAAAAAAAAAGATTGTATTGTTACGCAATCGGCAGTGCATATGAGACGTTTTTTTATATTATTTGCAATAATTACACAAGAGCTCTTTTGATGGTACCCATTGCGATGCATGTTTATTTTGTAATAGAGATTTTGCCATTAAAATTGAATTTACTGTGCTAATGCTTAAGCAGTTTCTATTTTGTGTTTTTATGAAATGCAACTGGGAAAAATGCGTTCAGCATTAGCACTGCTGTGAAGTAAACAAATTGCAGAACCAATAAATGTTTTCAATGCGCCAAACATTGACTCACCAAGTGCATTATTAGTTGCCAACACATTTTGCCAGAACTCTTTCAAACTGCAATTTCCATTGAAGGATTCATTATTGTTCAAAAACCTCCATTCTTCGTCTAGTTTCTCAACATTATCAACCGTTACAAGATGTGGAAATATTTTTATAAGAGGGACTAGAGAAGGACTTTTTGCTTTTTGGTCAATAATGTTAAGCGCTTTTAACACTTCATCATCGAAACTTATTCTCGAGCGTATTTTCTTACAGAAAATTACATAGTATTCACGACAATTGTCAAGAATACCCTTAATATCATCTGGTGAAAGCTGCTCCCCAGACAGCAAGAGACTCGCTTTAGCACCTATGTACATTTCATTAAGAAAAATCGCATTATTTGAAAAGTCAAGATTATTGAGTGCTTCATCGTCAATATAAAATGGCTTTATAAAATTTGTTAAAACAGTCTTATAGTACATTTTAACTGTAGGAAGGAGAACATGTATTCTGGGCTCTTCAGATTGAAACTCCAAATTCAACTTATTTATTATTTTTAAGATATATGAAAGAAAATGAAAATAAAATTTTGTTTTCTACAGACATATCCAAAAAAAATTTGATAAGCCATGCTTCCAGTTTTGTCTAACTCACATGAAAATAAGTAAAACAAAGAAGTGTCGTAATCTTGTTTTCTTTGATTCATGGGTTGAACGCACTGGATGATATCGGAGATGCCATCTTTAATGAATGTTTGCAAAAGTTTTGGACATTTTCGAGGGGAGTACATTTCGAGTCTGGAGAGTACGGTAACGGATAGGGGAGTACGAATACTCCCTTAGTACTCACTTCGGCTGCCCAACAAGGGAGTACTTTAGGTTTTATATACAATGGTTGGAACGATGCGTACAGTACGAAAACTAGTCGGTGACTGAGTTGTTTATTTAATTTTTATTATTATTAATGAATATTTATTTTATTTTTGATTGTTTTTTATTAAAACAATGATACCCTACAAATGCGAGCCTTTTATCTTACCACATGGCTACATGGTGATGTGGAAAAAAGCAAGTTTTAATTAATAAATTAAAATTCCTACCTAAAAAAGGGCGGTACATACATACTATTCTTTCACATGTGGGTCCGTTTAAAATAAACACTACGAAACCCTGTGAGAGCTTTATTGATTGACAGATTTATGCAATCCGCTGTAGCCAGAATGAGGCGTCCTATCCTTCTTATACTGCAAAATTTTTCGTGGACAGAGTAAAGTCAAATTTCTGGCTGGCCAGCGGCCAAACAAGGAATTTTTTGGCAGATGGCCAATCAGAAACCAAAAACTTCACTTTTGCAATGATGCTAACTAGACAACTCGCATCCACGTCGTAGATACATATCTACCCCTAAAATAACGAGCACAAAACTTGTATCAGTAGATGCTGGAACTGTAAATAATTTTTTGAAATTAAAAAAAACCACCAGTTTATTGTTTATCTTAAAACAGAAAAAAAACACTGCAAAAACATTAAACTTATTTTATTATGTACACACTTATGTACATGTGATAAATACGCCACAATTGAAGATATTTTTCAATCTTTAACAGTGGTTTTATGGTAATAATGAGGAGCAAGTTCCGTAAGCCATTCACTTTGAATGACAGTTAGGTCTTTCATAAAAAGCTTCGTAGTCTGCATTAATTCACAATAAACTACAAAAGATGGCGGTCGCAATGTGTAAAGTGTAGAAGTTGGATGTACAGCAAGTTCGGTATTCCCACGTATTGTCTTATAAGCTCCCGAATGGTGCAAAAAGGCGGCATTGGGAAAGAATCCTGCGGTGATGCATTTACATATTAGTTCTACGTTTCCCTCGCACGAAAACATAGGAATACCAAGTTTAGATTGTATCAATTTCTCCAGTTGTGTGCGCAATTCGTGAGCTCTTTTCAGACTACGGTAAAGAAGGTAGTACCGACCACAGAATTCTTTTGTTCTACCGTTTTCTACAAAACCCGTGTAGACGTTGAGTAAAGTTATCAGATCACCCTCAGCAGCTTCAAAATTTCTTTTGGCAATCTTTTGTTTTATTTGACCTTGTCCTGTAGCTGGCTTTGAAAATACTGACTGTACCTGAAGCATTGCGATAATTGTTAAAATTTCTTCACTACATTTTAACTGCCCTGCAACATACAACATTTTGGCCATCATTGCTGCTAAAGGTGTTTCCGCAAGTAAATATCCAATAGGTTTGGTTAAGTCGCCTTTTTCATCGAGAGCATCTGTTAAACAAAAAAACAACAGTAAATTATTAAAATACGAGACTTTAGTGTAATTTTGTAATAAAGAGATATTTATAATTATATTTAATTTTTTTTGGAAACATGCAGATTATAAACTAATGAAATTAAAGAAAAAATATTTGTGCAAAATTTTAAACATTTAAAAACAAATCTAAAATAGTTTTAAAATGGGAGACGAGTTTTAGATAATTTTAAACGACAATATTGGGGACAGTACGATAACTTTTGCGCCCAAAAAGTTGAGGACGGCTTTTTTTGTAAAGGGGTCAAAAACAAACATTTTTTGCTATTGGAGGGTGTTCATCTCCCCCGTTTGGCAGGAAGGGGCAATTGTATAAAAAAATTGGTAAAAAGTATTAAAAAATTACGGTAATACTTAGAAATAAGTGTTATACCTTTTTGTAAAGCCAAAAGAGGCCTAAACTATTGGCTAATTTTTAAGTTAAATAAAATCTACCTATGCTTAGTTTCTGAAAAAAAAGCTTTTAACCTCAAATTGTTGGAAGAAAAAGATAATTGTATATAATTTTTTTCTGAAATTCGTTGTTCTAATTAATTTTATGTCTTCTTGTTTTTGAGAAAATTGAAAAAATTGCTAAAACAATCTTTTCATGTGATATTTTTGCGGTATTTACGGTGCTCTCACTTTGAGGCGAGAACATGATAACCACGCTGCCGCAAAATTATAATGTATTTTTGTAGAGTGAAGAGGGGTTTTATCTCACTCCCTTTAGACGGGAGGGGCACTTTTCTAATGCCGATTTCGTTACAACAACAAAATTGGTTCGTGACGGATCTGTAGCAATTTGTTTTACTTTACTAGACAAAGAGATTGAATTTTTTCTAAAAGAATTCAATGATCTCGAATCTTTTAACAAGACGGATTTACAGATTCTCACACGGATTTTCACACAAACCACAAACTTGACATTTCGACCCGTCAATTCTTTAGATTTGACTTATTATTTCCAAAACGTTTTGATGCAAGTTCAATTTGTTAATACATTATAACTGTGAGAAAAATATATTGATATAATATTAGTAACGCAACGAACTGTGTTATAAGGTAGTATGAACACAAACATTTCGTATTTTGAAACAACTCTGGAATTGTTTCATTTCCTTTATAATCGAGGACAACATCAACTTTATTCAACTGAATTTTCATTTCCACTACCAAAGCATTTCAAATGAAAAAAAAACAATTTATTTTGAAAGTTCTTCGCACACGTTCAAAAAAGATTGCTACGTTTTTTTAAATTTCTTTCAACTCAAAAGAAATTTAGTAGCGATCCGTCTTCGTTGAAAGGAAAACCATATAAGAAATTACTTAACTTTTTACCTTAATTTTGAGTTGAGGGTATTTTTTTCAAAACATATTAACGCAAATATCTAGGTTGAAACAAATTTTAACATGATAACTTATCATCATTAATTTGTTTCTGACTTTTAGAAAACCTTTAATTTGTTTTATTGTCAGTGTTGCCGTTCTGCTTAATATTTTCTTTTTTTAATTTTAAGTAATTTTTTTTTAGAAATTATTGTACTCTCTCTACAAAAATCCGTAATATATTTACGGCACCGTAGTTATCGTTCTCTCCCTTAAAAGTGAGAGCATCGTAAGTACTCAAAAAAAAATTTCGTAAAAAAGTAATTTAAGTAATTTTCAATTTTCGGAAAAACACGAAGACATAAAATCATATTAAGAGTTAATTATAACAACGAACTTCAGCTTTAAGCTTTTTTTAAATCGTTAAAGAGGTCGTCTAACTTTAAAAGAGCTAAATGCTTTTTTATCTATTAAAAATATACTTTATAGTCTATTTACAATTAGAAAAAAAAAATAACCTAAATGTTTTCGCAGAAATTTGGACAGGGAAATTTGTGCAAATCTACAAAAAATGTTCGCTGGAGAGTTCATCTGTCATATTTGTTCTTGTTGAACTTAAATTTGCCGTTAAGTTGCGGAATTCATATAAGTGAACTGGTTTTATTCCTTAAACAAACAATGTTTAAGAATTTGCGTCATTTATTTTCTTTATCGAGATACACAATAAAAATCCATATTTTAGAAAAATTATTGTCTTGAAATTACACGGAACGAAATTATATTTGTAAGAAATTTCTTTAACTGAAATTTGTATGTTTTTTTTTGTTTAAGTAAAATGTAACTAGGTCATATTTACCAAGTGCATACAGGGTTTCCAGTGCTGCCAGTAAATTCTTTGCCGGGGGTGGTGAGGGGAAATGGAAGCGAAGCACGTTATCAATCCCGAGGGCTTTTAGATGAAGCACCGTTGAAGATAAATCAGTTCTACGCATTTCGGGTGGTGTTTGGTCCGGCAAGTGGTGGTAATCTTCTTCGGTATAGAGCCGATATACTTTACCAGCACGAACACGACCTGCACGTCCTGCTCGTTGTTGAGCTGCTGCTTTACTCACCGGAACTACCACCAAACTATCCGTGTAGCTCTCCGGATTGAACCATTTTAATTTAACGAAGCCACAATCGATCACTAAGGATTATAACTAGTTAGAAAATAATAAATATTTACGAATGTTTTTATAGCATACCATATACTATTCCAGGGATCGTTATAGATGTCTCAGCGATATTTGTTGCTATAACTACTTTACGGGTAAGCTTAGGTGCACTGAAAAATACTTTTAGCTGATCATTATTCGGAAGTGTGCCATACATTGGAAGAATTTGTATATTATCCAGGTTTTCAGCAATCCTGAACTCATGTAGTAAATCAATAGCTTGCAAAACTTCTTCTTGTCCAGTTAAGAATGCCAGCACATCTCCTGCTGGCTCTTTTTTGTGAATTTTCCAGATTGTATTTACCGTTTCCTTTATATAATCCGAACAAGGTTCTTGTAAAAAAAAAGTTTTCACAGGATGCATGCGTCCTTCTACTGAAAGTATTACACTAGTGTCTTTAGATGAGTTTTTTGATTTTATATTGAAAAATTCTTTGAAGAACTCTGCATCAATAGTTGCAGAAGATATTATTATTTTAAGCGACTCTCGCTTTTTCATAACTTTTTTCAATAAGCCTAATGCCGTATCCGTAAGAGTGTTGCGTTCGTGTGCCTCATCAATTATAATCACGGCATATTGCGAGAGCAGAGGATCGGCAAGCATTTCGCGTAAAAGAACTCCTTCCGTCATGAACTGAAAAAAATTTTATGTGAATAATGTAAACCTTCATGAGTTGAATTTTTATTAAATTAATTACCTTGATTGCTGTGGAATTTGATTGTTTATCTATAAATCGAATAGATAAGCCCACAGTATCGCCAACAAGCTCACCACGTTCGGATGCGACTCTATCCGCAAGCGTAACAGCAGAAACCCTTCGGGGCTCTGTTATTCCAATGAGCCCTTTTGTGTGCCATCCGTATTCATAGAGGTACTGAAATGAAACGGTCAAACAATTGTTATAATATGTACAAATAAAAATAAGTTCCAAAAATGTTTCAGTTAAAAAATCTATGTTTACATACAATAGGTAGGATATGTATATTTTTAATTTTATTTATGAATAAAAAACTATATACCTAGTCACAATTTCGTAAAAGTAAAAAAAAATGTTGAAGAAAATAGGTAATTTTATTATTCAATAATAACACATATTTTCGACCAGACTTATGCCGGTCATCCACTAGGCGTTCAACGCACAAATTTCGAGTTCAACACACTCTAGACTCAACTCTAATGTACGATGTCCTTAATTCCATCCAACCAACGAGTTAAATCCAGTTCTTCCACTTCGTTGCTCAACGAATTGTTCAACAAGTGTACGAGCTCGTGTTGCTCGTTTTCAATATAATGTGTTGCACATTATTTGTTCAACTCGTTGATTAATGGCCTTTTCGATTGGTAATCCGGGAGAACTCTCCGATCCGGGATTCCAATCGAACAAGTCAACACTCCATTCTGGATTTTGAAATTGAATGTGAGGGTATGTGTAAGGTGCAAAAAAAACAAAATAATCACATGAAATGTAGGGATGGGCGATGTTTATTGATGTTGTCAAAACGTCAATGTTATTCGAAAAAAATATCGATGTTTCAACATCGATGTTGAAGCATGTGAAACGTCGCAGCATCGATGTTAAAATTAAAAAGATCGACTTAAAATAAGCTGAAATCTTTTGTCAATTAACTCATGCTTATAAAGGTTAGACCGCACTCGACGAAACTGCACTTCAGCGGAACTACGCTTCACAACTATTAAGTTGAAATTGTATGAAGTTCAATTGGCGCTTATTGGAATTTAATGTAGTTCATACACACAAAAACGAAAAGAAAATTGCGATAAAAAACATTGCTACAATTTTCAAAACACGGAAGGTATTTTGAATTTATAATATATTTAATTTTTAATTGATTTTTGAACGTGATATTATTTTCAAAAAAAATAAAACTTTAAAAACGTCGATGTTAAAAAACATCGATATTCTGATATCGATATTGTATTTTCGATGTTAGCATACATGTTTTACAATATCGCTCATCCCTACACAACATTGTTTTTGACATTGAATTCGGGTTTGACATTTAGTATTTGAATGTGCGCGTGCTTCTGGTGTTGATTCTGACTTCAAATCCAGAAGGAAATTTCTCTTCTATCCAGGAGAAGAACTGTCATTTCATACCAATCGAACAGTTTCAGAAGCATTCGGAAGCCTTCCGGACGACCAATCGAAAAGGCCATAAATATCCTTAATATAAAGGAAAATCTAACGGGATTTTCCAATATGTATTTTTCTTAATTTCCACACAATAAACTTTTAAATAATTTTGGTTTCACATATGTGATTATATTTCAATAAAATTTATACAAAAACAGTTAGCAAAACTCAGCTTTAAATTATAAAAGAACACTCAAAAATTTGCCAAGTGCTCTATTGCATGCATGTGTTGCGCCAGACTATATACGTTCAGAAATGATAAATGGTTCGAAAAGGAATGAAATGAACGCATAGTGACATGTGTATACATTTTCTGTTATTTGATATTGGGCCTGCACAAACGAGACTATTTCCTCCAGACTAAAACCGTTTTTGTGGGTAAGGGAAGCGAAGTGTGCAGCATAAAGCGGACTGAAATTTCATCCTTAAATTTCGTGGATGAACGAAGACTAGAAGTTTCATTCAAATTTCAAAGATCTCCTATCAAAATCGAGATTTGATCTTTTCAATTAAACTTTTTTCCAGATTTAATTATAGTATTGGTGAATGACTGACACACGCATTTCAGATGACGAGGAAGACGAAGAGGAAGCAATCAAAAACTCCACTAACTTTATAAAATCAAATTATTAACATCTTGGTCCATTATTTGTTCTTTTTTAAATTTTGTTAGCACTAGTTCACAAGTTTACAACAAGTCAACAGCCTTGGCTTTGATGATAGCATCGCTTCCTATCGATCAGTGAAATCAAGAATTCTTGCGAGTGGTTAGTACTCCGCTGGAGGACCGTCTGAACACAACCACGTGCTGTTGCAATGTGTTCCTTCTGTTGCTTGTTCTTTTTTTCTATGTCTCTGTCTGTTGTATTAATGTATGTAATGTTTACAGCCAATGGTCTCGTTACCAGCGCTTCTGTGTTTCTACTTCGTAGATTTACAGAAAAAACGTTTTACATGTATGTGTGCATTCAGAACAAATCTGCTATTCCATCAGAGATCAAATCTTTCGTGCTAAGATTTGATCTAGATCGGCTCTTTTTGTTGGAATGAAACTCTGAAAATTTAAAAAGATCCAATCTTTTTTACAGAAAGAGCTAATCTTTTCTTGAATGAAACTCTACATACACAACACAAACTTACACACACACAACAGTAGGCAACGATAGACATACTGACACATTAAAAGAGGTTCATGTATGTATACAATTCTTCGCTCAGCTGAAATCATCTCGTGTGTGCTTGGCTGCTTGGACTAAAGACGAAAACCGGTGTTAGTCCAAAAATTGTTTATCCCCTGTGTGGAGGCCCATTAAGGTGGGCCATATTTGTAGCACTTACTCTATTTATGAAAAAAACTAATTTTAAAAAAAATACCACAGGAATTATTCTTAACGATCTGTTGCGCCGCCAATTTATTTATTTTCGATAAGAATGCAATAGTGGTAAGGGTCTGGGAAAGTAGACAAACATTTTTTTTAATTATTATTGAAAACATACCTACTGTTAAAAAATGTGTGTGTACACGCGCCAGAAATAAAACTTCCCTAATTTGAAACATATTTGTCTTTCGTCTGTCTATGTCAGCTACAACATATTTCAATTTCATGGAAACCGGTCAAAGACCAACGAAGTTGACATTTTTTGATACCGGCACCGTGCTTGCATAAATACCTACATACACCATAACGACCCCATCTTCTAATTGTAAAACGTCACCGCCATCGTTTGAAATTTGATTCATGGTTCAGCAATTTTAAATAACATTACACATTATACTACTCCATATATATAAACCTACGAAGTAGATACACTGAAGCAGAAGCACTGGGGGCAACGAGAACATCGACTTATGGCGTTTTTATTTGGAAATCCGGAATCACTCTCCGATCCGGGATCCCAACTGAACATCTTTGTGAGATTCTGACGATTCAGAATTTTAATGAGATTGCATGTGTGAACAGAATTGTGTACATGCAATTATTCAAATTCAAAAAAAATAAAATGCACGACTGGATCGCACGAACTTGCTCTTATGTTCGATCACATCGAATGCAAAAGATTTCTGTTAAAAATCTAAATATATATTTAAAGCAGTTTTTTACTTCATTTTTTATATATACAAAATATCTTTAATTTTGTTCTAAAAAAATTGGTATGACAGTCTTAAATATTATAATATGAACTTAAAAACAAAATATTAAATTTTTTTTTTTTTTATAATCTACACGCGCTCAAGGGATTATGAATACCCTTTAAATGTTTCAACACAGCGCGAGCGTGAGGTTAAGGAAGAAAAAGAATGATAGGAAAGATGTGTGGCGTGATATTCGGAGACTGTAGGTGGTTGTTGTGTCAGATTTTATCTCCAGGGATGGCGGCTGAACTAATGCGGAGAAATTTCCGTGTCTTATTTATCGATGTCCCTTATAATTCGTATTAATTTTTTTATCCTTTTGTCATATTTTATCGGTATACTAGTTTTGCTCAATCACATGTTGTTAGTGTTATGCCTAAACAGCATGTAATGAGTAAACCAGCAACTCATTGTATGACAATTATTTTTAGAATTGGTTTTAATGGAAAATAAGAAGACATAGACTACGGCAGGGATCGAACCTGTGACCATGAGGTTGACAGGCGAACACACAACGCGCGCCACGGCCACCCCAAATCGACTTAATCAAAGAAAAAATAATTCAAAATTCTGAAATAAATACTTAAACTAATTTAAGCTAAAAAAAAAGTACGCCATTTTATTTGTTAGATAAATTTGAAGTTATCAGAAAAAAATTTTAAAAATCTGTGGAGCGGTTTTTGAGAAAAAAGTTTCTTTTTTTAAAAACTTTGAAAACATTTTCCAAAAAAAAATTCAAAAGGGCCAATTCATAGATATTCAATAAATACATATAAATATAATTTTTGAAAAAAAAATAATGAGCAGTTTTCGAAATATAATGTTTTTATTTTTTTTAATGATTTTAAAAATACAAAAAATACTAATTAAAAAATTGGTACGCTTTTACGCCGTTTATGAGATAGTCGAAAGCAAAAAAACGGTCCTATGGGAAGTACCGTTTTAAGACATTTTTCTATTTTTTTTTTCAACCATATGATCGGTCGTAGCTAAAAAGCCGCACTGATTTTTTTTATCAAAATCGTTAGAGCCGTTTCCGAGTACCGTTATTTCTTGAGCTAAAAAAAATCAATTTTCCCTCTGTATGATACCTAAAAAACTCTATATACCAAGTTTGAAGCAATTCGGCCCACCCGTTTGGGCTGTAGGTGTCTATACATATATACAGACAGACAGATATACAGACGGACAGAATTTTTAGACCATCTTTTTTCGTCTTCGCTATCATCGTAATGTCATGTTTGATTATCTCAAAACTTTTTTTTTCGACGAATGCTTAACTTGCCTTATAGTACCTTTAATCGCAAGTAAAAATGTTTGTTGCACAATTATGATACAATAAATGACAACAGTTGGACGTTCAAGTATATGAATGTGTGAGTGCTTCTGGTTGCGATTCTGATTTCAAATCCAGAAGCAAAATTCCTTCTTTTCAGAATTTGAACTGTCATTTTTTCCCAAGTGAACACTTTCAGAAGAATCCAGAAGGCTTCCAGATTGCCGAATAAAAACGACATTAAATATTACACACAGTAAAGATAGCCATTAACGCTGCGACGGACGGTCGTACGGATGCTCGCACCAATCGTCGTATCATAGGTCGCAAGTACCAATACACGTTGCGACTTAGTCCGGCGGACCTTGCTTTGATGAATCTACCAAAAATTATCTCATTCACTTAAACATATTTTAAATATGTGAAGTTGTGTGTGTGTGTCTCGTAAGCATTCACATTTTACCCTACAACCGGTTGGTCGTGTCGCAAGGTTCGTAGAATATTTCAACGGACCATGCGATCGTCTATTGTAACGTACTCCGATGTACGAGCAGTCCATTAACGATACAACTTGACGTATTCGACCAAGATACTTGCGACCGTCCGTACGAATGTCGCATTGTTAATGGCTACCTTAATACAACAGAGAAAGCCATAGAAAGAAAGAACAATATTGTGGGTACACATTTTTTTAGAGCGTGTCGTGTCGTCGGTTTGCACACAAACGTAAACAGACTTGCCATACCATCGCATTACCACCACTTACATGTAAACGTGGTAATGCGATAACGAGAAGTACCCCCACCTTTAAATACTTAAACGTCAATCAAACTACAGATAAGTATACAAAGATGGGAAACATTCGTATGTTTCACTCTCCAATACCCATTCGTTTAAATTTTTGTTTTTTAAATTTGACTTTCTATGAAAAGATGTGAAATACGACAAATATATGTAGTGTTGTAAAATCTAAAATCTCTAAAATCTAATCGGCCCTAGCTTGCAGGCAAACCAAACTAGCTGCCGAAATTTCCCATCTTTGTATTACTCATCTTTGCGCAAGCTCGACAAAATCCAACAAATATTAATTTGGATTTTGATTGTTTTCATCATTGATATACTTGATATGGACTGCTAGGAGTCAACTTCACGATGGTTCCCTTTGAAAAAGCATCACCAGCGACCATTTCAGTCCTTGCGGTAGTTAAGAATATTATGAAGTCAAACCAGTGATTAAGGGATTTTTTTTAAGGAAATCCCTACACGAATGCAAAAATTTCCTTTTTTTCTACAGAAAACAATAAACAACTATATTATTGTTCTTTGAACGAAATACGATTAAAGCTAGATCAAATATCAATTTAGTTTTTTTTTTACTTTTCGACCAAACGAATAAAATTTAACAAACACTGCGTAATATAAGTTGAAATTACATTTTTTTTATAACTTTGCACGCGCTCAAGGGATTATGAATACCCTTTATATGTTTTTCTTAACATAGCATTTTTTAAATCATACTTTTACAATTATTAAGATTTTTAAATCATATATAAGTATGAAATTAAAAGCCGTCTGCCAGAGTTTTCTGAATTTAAATGAGGTGGTATGCGTGAAAATAATTGTGTACATGAGAATATTCAAATTCAAAACAAATTTTTGTTGCACAATTATCATACAAAAAATGCAAACAGTAGAGTTTGACGTTCAGGTATATGAATGTGTGATGCTTCTGGTTCTGATTTTAAATCCAGAAGCAAAATTATCTTCTTTTCAGAATTAGAACTGTCATTTTTTCCCAAGTAAACGCTTTCAGAAGAGTCCGGAAGGCTTCCGGTTTGCCAAATAAAAACGACATAATTCTCCAGTAACTTTATCCTCTATTTCCTGGATTGTGGCCTGTAGCGATCCCGCGGCTTGCCATTCGGCAAAAATGGGTCCTTGCGTATGGGTTGTATTGACCTGAAAACAATTTGTATATTTAGTTGTAATTTTTTTTTATCAAACAGTATTTCTACTGGCTCATCAAACAGCGTGTCCACTGGCTCATCAAACAGTATTTCTACTGGCTCATCAAACAATATTTTTTACTGGCTTATCAAACAGTGTTCCACTGTGTTTCCACTCTGGCTTATCAAACAGTTTTTCTGCTGGCTCATCAAACAGTGTTTCAACTGGCTTATCAAACAGTGTTTCCACTGGCTTATCAACGGCTTTCACCGGCACTAACTAATATCAAATGTTACCACTGGTGGGGGGAAATCTATTAATAAAAGGGAAACCCTAACGATTCTAACCAAATCGTTAATTTGCTCTTAATTTAATTTTATATTTCTTATTAGGTTTGGGCTTGTTTTTTGTTAAATAATTCGCCTTCTCTCATAGTACTCCTGTTAAAAGTGAATGTTAACTTTAAAAAGTAAAATGCAAATTTTGGTACAAATGCCCACTTAAATATTGTGCCCCAACACCCCTACCTCTTGTTTCTAAATCTCAAAACACCTCTATTCGTATCGTTTGCACGTGGCCTACGGGTGAAGGAGTTTTCTTTATTTCTTAATGTACCGCATATAACATACTAATCACTCATCACTGCGTCTATTGCTAATTCTATTACTGGTATGCATTGGTCATTGACCTTTCGTGTACCTCTGTTGCAATTATACATTTTATGCGTAATTGATTCTCTCGTGGGCGTTGTTGTTGTAATTGCTCTCTTATCAATGTGCACTTAAGGTGTATGACTTGATTTTCATCGTTGGTTGTGGGTAGTGCGCACCTTCCATGCGGCGGCTGCTTCTTCTTCTTCTTTTTTGTGTATACGGTGATAACCACTTTTTCTTATCAGTCGATGACGAGCTCTCTCGTTGTGCACATGTTCTAATGGGTCGGTTGTCGACTGATTTTGTATGTTGGTCATTTATGCTCAAATAACAGTGTTGCCTCTCAGTGGCACTGTGTATTTTAATGAAGTTTTATTTAATTATTTATATTTTGTTATTTTATTTTCGGCCTCAGTATTTATTTTTTTATTTAATAATTAATTTAATGTTCAGCCCTATTCTGTAATTGATCGGGGGGAATTTTTCTCGAATTTTTACTCATACTATTCTGCTATTCATTCGAAGTGAATCTTGTATACATTGGTAAAGTCGATAATAATGTGCGGTATTCTGCTATTCACATGAACCGATTCACTCCATACAATTCAAACCTGCATATCAATTGTTGCGGATTTGGTGATGTCTGGTTGATTGTTAGCGGGTCTTAAAATGTAATAAATTTGTTAGAAAACTCTGATGGAGTTGTTTATAAATACATCTTAAACTTCAAATAACAAATTTTCTATTTAAACATTAAAAACAAACATCATACCATGTTTCATCAAGTTTTTCTTTATGTCATTCCTCCGTAGTTGTCAATTTGGAAATTTCCTTATTTATGTTTGTGAAAGTGAAAAAAAGTCCGATACATGAATACATACACATTTTTATCTAAACTTAATATGAACTTGGGATAGTGCAGTTCACCCGATGGATAGCAGAATACAAAGGCAGTGTGAAAGGGAATCGAATAGGTTGATCGAATATACGATTCACGTGAATAGCAGAATAGGGCTGATTCTGAAAGGGAAAAAAAGTCCGATACATGCATACATACACATTTTTATCCAAACTTCAGACGATTTTCGCATGAGCATCTGTTATAAATGGAAATATAAACTTGGGATAGTGCAGTGCACTCGATGGATGACAGAATGCAAAGGCAGTGTGAAAAGGAATCGAATGGGTGGATCGAATATACGATTCACGTGAATAGCAGAATAGGGCTGGTTGTTAGCTAATTCAGTATTTAGTTGTTGTTTTTAGAATGTAATGTAGCGGTCAGAACGCTTCGTTACAGAACGTTGTCCAGACAGACGGAAATATAGACAGACAGGCGGAATTGCGGGACCCACTTTTTTGGTATCTATCATCGTGTTTGATTAAAATATTGTACCTACTTATACCGCAAGTAAAAATTGATAATTCTATTCCAGTATCTTCCTATACTTGCAGAGACTAATTGAAACTTGTTTTAATATGTTCCTGTTAGTGTCATAACTTAAGAAAAACATTTACATTTATATAAATGTAATTAGATAAAATGATAACCACAGTTGTTTTCTTTTAAAGAAGGACGGTAAAAGATTATTTGAGTTAAGTTGATGTTTTATCAGCGACAACTTTTTTTTTTATTTTTATTTTTTATTAAATGTATGCATTTTTTACAATAAAGTAAAAAGATAGAGATAAGAGTTATAACAATACAAATAAAATAAACCACAACAATGGTAATTATATATAATTAAATTTTATGTATTATTTTCTTCCGTATAAAGTATACACAAAAAGCAAAATAAAAAGAAGAAACTTTAATATTAGTAAAATCACAAAGACGTATTGTTGCCAGTCAGTGAGTTAAATATAAAGGTGTGTGCTTCCAAGACATGCATCTCAGTGGCGCAAATAGCCACCAGCAAAGTAATATAACCACTATACTGGACCATTTTTAGGAAATCCCACAGCTTATCACAAAATATGCTCAACAGCACACAATGCAGCATTGAGTGTACATTAACCACCCGCCATATCCATGCCACAGAGAAGAACCAATTTGATTTAAATGTTAAATTCTGACGAGCAAATTGCATGGGCAGAACATCGTTGCGCTCTAACATATCCTGATAAACGAAAATGTATCGATTCCAAGCTGTTGAGCTAAGAAGCAATTGACCAGCAAAACAGAAAACTTTCCGTGCGACTTTTTTCGTTGTTGTTTTAACTTTGTAGATCACTCCGGTTTCTGCACTCTTTGATTCACTAAGCGGAAGAATTGCCTGTAGTTGAGAGTATCCCCTTCTAGGGGGATTGTTCTTCAAAAAAAAACAAATTCCTATCAATAAAGCTATGCATCCAAGGCCATCACAAAGACCATCGATATAGTACCCAGAGGTACCCACCTCAGATCGTTCACCACGAATATTTTTTCTAACACGAGCTACATGTCCATCCAAGTCGTCGAGGAATGTTCGAAACTGAAACAGAACAACTCCCATTCTTCTGTAACCCAGACTATCTGAAGAAACCAATTTTCCAGCTAGACACGCAACAAAAACGTGGAAAAACGAAATCATATTTGCTGTTATGAACGAAGATCGAGAGAATCCTATAATGTCATCGAATATTGTCGCCAGCGGAGCAAATATATAATGGTTGGTGTGATCTAGTAAAATCGCTTTTACAGTCACATGACAAAGTGGATTTATATCGCAGCTAAGCCATGTACTCTCTTCATAAGTTCCAGGGGCAGATTGCCGTTGATTATTGGCTATATGAGCTATATTCTTATGGTATTCGGCTGATTTTGCCAGTACACCTGAGGATGTTATTGACGAGACTGTTCGGTCTCCTTCTAGGGGTAGGGCTGATGGTAATCCTTCGGCAACATTTTGAGGTGAAAAAGTAACCGAAGCATTTAAGTGATAGTTGCGTTCTATTGGGTAGTTCTGTATTCTTAAATACAGTTGTACATCCATAAATACGTAGAAGATAATCAATAAGAAGAGTAAGGTTAAGAGTATTTTGCTAATCTGTGAGCTTGGACCCAACATTTTCAAAGATTGTCTTTAAGCTTGTGATTTTTAGAATATGTTTTAACTGATTTCTTTTAGATATTCAATTTTGTTACTCCCGATTGGCGCTTTTAGTAAAAAATAAACTCGATATTGCTGCTTATATTGGTGCTTTTTTTGTTGTTGTTGGTGTCTTCTGTTAATAGTTTTTAATGTTATTTTATTGTTTATATTTGTCCTAAACAAATAATAGTTGGGCTGTGTTTGTGGCTTAAATAATTTTAACTAAACTGTTGTTAACAAGTTCCTTTTGGTTCCAGGATTAATATCTGAAACGAACAAAAGATAGGCACTTATTAGAATTTTTTTTGGAAACAAAACAGAAAGGCGTTCTTTGTTATTGAAATTTTATGAAGTTTAATTGCTTTACAAAAAAAAAACTCCTACACAACTCCCAGAATACGTTTAGGACAATATTAACAATATATTACTCATATTTACGTCAAACATAACTAACATTAAGCAGGTTTTGAAATTCTAAGGCACGTTTACTGATACAGAAAATCATTTAAGCTAAACATAAGCACCTAGGTAACAGATTACGCAGAGGAAAGAGTTGCCCATAAGCACTATAAGTTGAACATAAATATTTATGATTAGTATCAGCAAACGGACCTAAATGAGCAATAGTTGTAGATGTACATATACATTTTTATTTTTATCAATATTTTTTTTTTTACAAAAAATCATTAAAGCATGGTTTTGCCGTCTGTCTGATATGATTGATCATATTTCATATTACAAGTTTTGATATTTGTATAGCTGTTTTTTTTTAACAGACTTATGACCTTTAATTTTTTACGTTTTAACATATTTAACTGATCAAAAATCCCCATTCAATATTCTTTTTTTGTGTAGAAGTGCAATTTCACAAAATTTGTACAATATGTCTATTTTTTTTCTTTTATTTATTTTGAATAAAATCTTCAATAATGGGCTTTTAAGGCCTATATAAAGTAGTAAAAGTTAATGATGAATTTAATTAAATTAATTAATCTAGAGTTAAGTTTAATATATATTTATGTAATTTCAAGTTAGGAAATGACAAGTTAGACTTGGAAATTGTTAGATATTAATTTAAAAGTTACAATGTTCATTCTTATTTTCGTTTATTTAACTTTCTTCAAAATTTTAATTTACTGTCAAGTATCTGTATAATGCCGTTTCAAATTGGGCCGTGCCGCCAAGTCTTCTAATGAAATAGTGTAAATTATTCCACTGCCTGATAACATTAACGAGAAATTGACTTTCATAGTTTCTGCAAGTAAAACGTGGTTGCAGTATCATAAATGATCGAGATGAGTTCGCAAACTGTATTTTATTAAAAAGATATTCTGGCTGTTTAGTGATTAAGATCTTGTGAAGATACTAAAAATGGAAAACATTTTCTTGCTCCCTCTGATTGCACAAATCGCGCAGTATAGGAAGATCGTCTCTATGAGGCACGTAGTTGAGTTCCAGGTAAACGAAAAATCATTGCAATTTCTTCTATTCTACATTCATTTCTAAAATAGTTTCTTTCATCCAGAGAATAATTCAGCCGATTATATATTTGTCTACACAACGAACTCGAAGATTCTTCCTCATACTTTAGTCTCATCCACGCATTCGATAAGTTTGTACAATGTCGGTTTCCATACAAAAGGCATAGTTAATGTAATATTTAAGTCCATCACCACATTCTGCAGCCAGATCTACCCATTCGTTAAACCATCCTTTTGACTCTGTACATTTTCATCATACCTTTTTCGGAAGCCGGTAGTCAGGAATTTGCAAAACTTTCAGTATGTAATCTACTTGCAGTTTCAATGTTTTGACAAATAATGTTGACAATCCGGTTTTGATCATGATCATGATCATGTAGTTTGGTGCGTTTTACTACAGTCTCATACTTTTTAACTCCCCATAAGCTGCATAAAAGAGAATGGATTCAGCTACTGTTTCAAAAATATGCAGTTGTTGTGTAAGTAATTTGTCTATGTTACATTAATCGCCAATTCGGCCTTTTTCTTCTTCAAATGCCTATCAATACTCATATATTGGTTGAGGTAGACTCCAGATATTTGTATTCCTTAAACACCTCAATCTTTTCATCGCCATAAAACCATTTTTCCTTTCTTCCACGTCTGCCGCCTCCTTTCTTTATGACTATCACTTTCGATTTCTCCAGATTTACCACAAGGTTCCATAATTTACAATAATCATACAATTTATTCACCAAAGGCTGAATATATTAGCAGATATCATCCGCAAAGAGAAGGGCCCTTATTTGAAGTCTTGCATATTCAATGCCTCTAGGTAAATAATTCACTAAGTCTTCTATGAAAAGAGCAAACAAATAAGGTCTGCGCGAACATCCTTGCATAACTCCTGTTTTGATTTGATACCAACTCGATCTGTCACCACAATTCAATACCGCTGCTTTCGTATCTCTATATGGGTTTTGTATAATTTGCTAAATTTTCGAGTCATACCCATCCCATACAGTTTATAGATTAAGGCATCTCAGTCAACCGTATCAAACGCTGCTTTAAAATCCACAAAGAAAACTTAAAGCTTTTTACTTCTTGCGAGAAGTAAAAAGTAGAAAAATATGATCGATGGTCGAAGATCCAGATCTAAATTTAGCTTGAAATTCCTTGAAAAGATTTTTAGTTGTCATCCACACTGTTAAGCGCTTTTAAAGTAGGGTGGTGAAAACTTTGTATGCTGCTTAAGAAAAGAAATCCTCTGTAATTTGCAGGATCCAATGTACAACCTTGCTTATGAATAGGAAACATTAAGTCGTCCTTAAACTTTTTCGGTATTAATCCGTATTCAAAAATGTTATTTAATAAGGATGTAAGCGTCTAAGTTAATTTGTACCGTACTTTAAACATTCAGTGGGTATTCTATCAGAACAGGCAGCTTTCCCATTTTTGAGACCATCGATCACCGTACATAATTTTACCGCGTGAAGGGCGAATACAAAATGACAACAGACAGACTAGGTGGATTATTATTCGTTGTTGGATTCAAAAGTTGCTCAAAATGATTATGGTGTACTCGTATATTCAAATTCTTACTGATAAGCAATTTATCACCATTTAATGTTCGGGCTAGATTCAAAAATTCTGAGGATTTCATAGCATTGGATAATTTTGGCGCTTCCGATTCATAATATACAGTCTTCCTTTCTACACAGATTGCTTTAAACTTTCGATTGGGTTGAAGATATAAGTCTTTAATGTGACCAAAACTGGATTTATGAAACATTTTAAGCCACTCATATGAAATGTCTCTTTCTTTCTTACAACTTTAATCAAACCAAGGTTTCGTTGACTATAAATTGGCCAAATTGTAAAAAATTCTTTAAAAAATTTTCAGCTATTATACACGTTGGAAGTTGACAAATGAAGATATCTAGGAGAAAATTGTACAGTATTTCGACTTCTTCGATATGAGAAAACATTTCCAAAGTAAAATGGCCGAGGTAAAAACAGCCGTTTCTTCACTGTTAAACCGCTGGCTGTATAATAAATATATAGATCATGAAATTGAACATTTTTCGTGCGACTGCTACTTTCATATTGCTCTGTGGGGCATTCGAGGAAGTTGAAAGTAATCTGAAGTAGTTCTTAAAACAAATATTTCGGTTGCAAGCTTGTATGCTGCATTTAGAAATAACCATCCCATTATTATTTTTCGATATCCTTGAACCGTTAAAAATTTGTAACACGAGGGAAATTAAATTTGTAAATGCATACCTACAGTATATACCAAAGGTGTAATGTTGTCGTGCACACTCCTATTATCTTGAACACAGCTGTACATGCATACACATGTAGGTTAGGTATTCTGACTACATTTCTTTCTTTAGAATATTCAATAGTATTAAATCACCGTTTAACCATTATTAAATGTAAAACTATAAGTTTTTCTCATGTAAGTCTAAATTAAAAAATGTTTAAAATTTTAAATTGTTAATATTGTGTTTTATATAGATTTAATAAACTACCCCTGATGAAGTCGATAAAGACCGACGAAACGTAGGGAAAAATTGTGAAATAAAGTTATTTATTTGCATATAAAAGTGAGTGACAAAAAAGCCCGATTAAACATTTACATTATATACAATTGGTCAAATTATTATTAATTCAGCCTTCTAAAAGTGTTAATAAAACTGCGTAATAAAATTTCCAAAAAAAAACTGTTTTTCGATTTTTAAAAAATAAATAATTCTTTTTTTGAAAGATCGATTTTTCAAAACAATTTTTTTTTAATTTGAATTTGATATGCATATACCACATACATACATTAATAATAACTTTAAAATGGCGTTTCAATTTTTGTTTCTAAAAAAGTTTTTAAAATTTTATAGGTATATAAAAATATTTATCAAATAGCATCTTTGTTTTCCCTAAAGCTTTAACAGCTAAGCAATCTAAAAATATCTTATTATAAGTATCATCCATTTATTTCTACCTAATTATACTTTATTTACGCATTTTTGCGTACGTCACTGAATAGCTACATACATACATACATACAATGTAGGGCTTCATACATTTATATAGTATATGTAGCTATTATAAAAATCACAATAATATTATATATATATTTCACCTAAATTATAAAGTTATATAATATGCATAACCTGCCCACCTATACTCGAATCCTTCACTTTAAGTATTATAATGTACATATTTACTAATGTAAGTAGGTTCCATCTATGTACAGTGCTGGGCAAAACATTTGCAACTAAGACCGGAAGATCTTTGCATCACATTAATAGCCAATATTTGTATTCGAACAAATAAAGTTCTTTTACTATTTTGTTAACCTAATATTGTTTTTTTATTATTGTAGAAAAAAAAGTAAGATAATTCAGTTTAAGAGAAAATAAATTGAGAAATTCTTAAGAATAATCATAAATTGCTGTGCAAAACATTTGCAACTAAAAACAATGTTTTTTTTTTTTTTATAACTTTGCACGCGCTCAAGGGATTATGAATACCCTTTATACTCGTATGTTTTACCACAGCGCGGCATCCGGTGGAAGAAGAGAAAGAAGGATATGAAAGATGTGTGGCGCGATGTTCTGAGACAAGTGATGGTTGATGTCTCAGAATTATCTCCAGGGATGGCGGCTGAACTAATGCAGAGAGAATTACCGTGTCTTATTTATTTATGTCCCTTATAATTCGCATTATTTTATTTATTTCATTGTCATATTTCATGGGTATGCTAGTTTACTCAATCACATGTTGTTAGTGTTATGCCTAAACAGCATGTAATGAGCAAAGCAGCAACTTATTTTATGACAATTTTTAGAATTGGTTTTTAATGGGATATAAGAAGACATAGACAACGGCAGGAATCGATCCTGCAACAACGAGGTTGACAGGCGAGCACACAACTATCGCGCCACGGCCACCCCCTAAATTTTTTATTTTTTTTTAAACAAAAATTACTAATATTTAACTGCGTATCCTTTATTGTTTATAACACTTGTATATCTTTTAGGCATTTAGGTATTGAAGTTGTTGCTAACAGTTTCTGGTATGTCATGGGAGGCAGTGCTCAGGATTTCGGCATTAAGTTCGTATTTCCGCTGGAAAATTTGACATCCAATCGTTCTTTTTACTATCTCCATTGGGTTTAGGTCTGGGGACTGGCGCGATCATTTCAAGACCGTAATATTATTTTCTATCAACTATTTTCTATTAAACTGAATTATCTTTTTTTCTACAATAATAAAATACAATACTAGGTTAACAAAATAGTAAAAGAACTTTATTTTGCAGATACAAAAGTTGGGTATTAATGCGATGCAAAGATCTTCCAGTTTTAGTTGCAATGTTTTGCACAGCACTGTATATACATGTGTAGGTACATATTACTCTCCTAAGTTATGTAAGGATATTATCAATGCATAATTTAGATTTAAATATACATTTGGGCCTTGGCGCGATAGTTGTGTGTTCGCCTGTCAACCTCATGGTCACAGGTTCGATCATTATTTGGTTTACTCATTACATGCTGTTTAGGCATAGCACTAAAAACATGTGATTGAGTAAAACTAGTTTACCGATAAATATGACAACGAATAAAAAAATGATGCGAATTATAAGGGAAATAGATAAATAAGACACGGAAATTTCTCCGCATTATATCAGCCGCAATCCCTGGAGATATAATCTGAGACAACAACCACCTACAGTCTCAGAACATTGCACCACACAACTTTCCTATTCTTTTTTCTCTTCCTTAACCTCACGCCACGCTGTGTTGAAACATTTAAAGGGTAGTATAATTCTTTGAGCGCGTGTGGCTTATTAAAAAAATTGTAGGTAAGTACCTACATATGTAACTATTCCTTGAATCATCCATTCGACAAGTCATTATACTAAGAATCAAGGTAATATTACCTACATCGGCTTTAAACCTGCATATGATAACTAGACTACCTACCTACTAACAAGGTCAATGTTTATCTACATTAAAGTTGTTAGCTATAAGAGCAAGTTCGTACGATCCAGTCGTGCATCAATTTTAATGTACAATATTTGTATATTTTAAAATACAAAACAAAATAAAATAAAAATTCAAATATATATTAAAAGAATCACCTGTGGTAGTTGTGTACTCTTTCCGCTCCCAGTTTCTCCAACAAGTATCAGCGCTTGATAGTTTTCCACACAAAAGAGAATGTGATCACGGTATTTTCTTATGGGAAGACGCTCGCGTTGTGCATTAATTGAAAGCGAATAGTTAGCGCTAAAAACAAACGTAGTCACCTGATCATCAGTTGCTTGGGCGTCTTTTTCAGACGCAAAATAATTTTCATCTGAAAATAAAAAAAAAAAAAAATATTTTCAAATATACATATTTATATATAGGTAGATAGATATTTAGATTTAATTTAAAATTCTTTTTACAAACATATAAATTAATTATGGCGGCCACGAGTATCCTAATCCTAGGCCTGTGACCGAATAAACGCTGAAGTGCACATTTTTGATACCATAACTCGTGTTTTCATATTGGGTTTTGATATGGGGGCAATTTACATTCCCTAAGGGTGTTGTCCAGTTTGAATTTTTTGTATTTTTGTAATATAACGTATTTTTACTGGCGATATAGGTACTTTAGGGCAAGTTTTGCATTTGAAAAAAAAAATCGAAATCGAGATTTTGATCAAACTTAAAATTACGATGATGGAGAACACCAAAAAAGTGGTTCGCGGAATTCCGTCTATCTGTATGTAGAACGATCTACAGCCTAAACGGCAGAAGCGATTTTCTTCAAACTTGGTACTTAAGCGTTTTAGGTGACTGTCTCAAATAGATTTTTGAATCGTTTTTTTAGCCCCAAAAATATACGGTAACTGCCATACAATTTTTTTTACCATCTTAATTATCTCGACAATGGCTGTAATGATTTTGATATCAGTGTGTGAACTCCTTTTAGTAGAGTCCACATTTTGGTCAAACATTTTTTTTTTACATATTTTGCTATTAACGGTATCTGCACACAAGCATTCTTTTGAACCCTCCTCAAAACGCCCAGTCCACCAAACCGCACGGTGCAGTAATAACTGAAGAGTCATAGAGCCATTTGGTCGCATTGAGTACATAGTTCAAATCTGCATTTCGGAAAGTTCGTTAATGTCGTCAAAGAATGCCCTTCCCAATGATTATGCTTTGAGTTTGGCAAGAGCAGATAATTTGTTTTTCCTTTTTCTCCTGGTCCATACAGCTTCGACAATGAGTAAGAAATGCCCAGCTACGCCGCATGATAACTTATTGCCTGGAACGTTGATTCTTTTTGCAAGTGTGTCACGAAGGGCTGACCATGGCCTGGCCAGATCGTCAGCCTGTTCATTGCCATCATTGCCAATATAACCTAGATATCATATAAAAATGACATTGAGCTTAATTTTCAGACTCGGAAGCTCATTCTGGCGTTGTTTGCACAGTTTGGATGAAGGTTTAGCGGAAGCAATTGCTTTAATAGCCATATGGCTGTGTGATAATAGCTGTTAGGATCTTCTGGTTAGGATCTTCTTTGAGTAACTTGCATGCTAATTGCCAGTAATTCAGCTTGAAAGACAGTACCAAAGTCGGGTAGCTTAAAGGACGTAGAGATTAGATTCTCAGAACAGACTCCTGAACCAACACCAGACTCTATCTATAGATATTTGTGTTAGTCCTTCGTTACGAAACGTTGCTAAATTATCAGAATGTGATATTTGATTTAAAAAAAGGCGAAATTATCTTAAAGACCACCCGAAGGGGAATAAGCAAGAAATAATCTATATGCCTTTTCCATTACATATGATATAATAAAACACTCACTAGAGAATATTAATACGAACTCAATTTCAAGATGATTATCTTACTTATACGATACAATAGAAATGTCGATAAGATACGAAGGAAAATTAGTATGAATGTGAACTTATTTGTTCTTGGTCACAGATCGAATTGCGACTTAATAAAACAAAAAATTAAAACTTAAACAAAAATTGTAATTGAATGCAAATAAAACAAGTTTATTCCATCTTTTACCAATGTTTCGTCGCTATCCATGACTTTTTCAGGGATATACTAATTTTTTTTTGCCGACTATTATTATTTTTAAACTATTATTAAAGAATAACATTAATTTAAAACAAAACAAAATAAATTTAACATAAAAAACACTTATTACTTTTTGAACAAACAGCAAAAATTATCACAGTGTATGGAGCTACTTATTGAAATACTTATTACCATTTTTATTTTTTGTAAAATTACAAGTTTTATAAGAAAAATACACGACAGAAACGCATAAGCCTTCTCTTTCGGTTCCCGACTATAAAATGACAAGAGATTGAAGATTTAGAGCAGTGTTTTAAAATCAAATTGAACGAGTAAATATCAGGGCTTAATATTTCGATTAATTTGATAATTTCCAAAACTTTTCAAAAATCATTATCATTAAAGCTATTCGGAATTGGGAGGAGGGTTCTCGCCCTTGTAGTGAGCCCTTACCTCATTAAAATTACATATATTATGCCAGGAACAAAAATTGCAATAACTATTACTCCCATTTGAATTTATTAAGTGCCGTTTGTTGAAGTTGTTAATCAGCCCTGTCAAGAGCTCCATCGTAATCGGAAAGTGTTACGATGTACTTTGTTGTCGAAGCCTGAGGTTTCCCTCGTCGGCTTCCATTGTTCTAACTAAAGTAAGTACAAAAAGCTTTAGTTTTTAAAGTGTTTTTTATTCGTAACTCCTTTATTATGATTTTATTCAAAATTTCCAATTTTGTACGAAATTTTAAGTTTCCGTTGTAAGTCGCTCATTTCCCCTAAACACGGCTTTCTCAAATGTAGGTCTACAACAACTAATCTAGTTGAATTTGTATCGTATACAGATTCAGCTATAGAAAGCGGAAGGGAAGTAGATGTTATCTCTACTCACTTTAGTAGGGCTTTTGACAAAATTTCACATAGACTTATACTTTTCAAATTGTCCACCCTCGGCTTTGAACCTATTTTCTTAAAATGGATTTCTTCTTATCTTGAAAACCAGTATTACAGTGTTCATTTCAGATCAGCCTTCTCCATTTCATTCTTAGATACCTTCGGGTCCCCCAAGGAAGTCACTAAGGCCCTCTCCTTTTTATTTTTACAATTAACGGTATTGAATTGGTCATTAAACATTCCCATATCTCATTACACGCTGACGATACCAAGTTTTTCAAGACAATTTGTTCCTCACACGACTCTTCCCTTATCCAACTAAATCTCGACAGTTTCCCAGTCTGGTGTATCAAAAACTGCTTAGAGCTTAATATTGTTAAGTGTCAATCAATCACTTTTTACGCAAACGCATAAAATCTTGTAGCAGGAACTACTTTCTTCACAATCAACACTTAGCCATTGTTGAATCTATTCGAGACCTCGGCAAACTATGTAACCGAGAGCTCAATTTCATAACACACATCGAATTTCAAAAGCCAATTCAATGCTTGGTTTTGTGAATCGATGGTCCAAAGAATTCTCCGACTCCTACGTCACCAGATCACTCTACATAATCTTTGTCCGCCGGCTACTTGAATACGCCTGCCAATTATGGTCCCAATATCAACAAATCATATCTCCAGAATCGAGAGCATTCAACGCTGTTTCTTAAGATTCGCCCTTCGTGGCCTGTCCTGGAATAATCCTTTGATCCTGTACCCATATCAAAATCGCCCTCAACTAATTAACCTTAATACACTGCAAGAACGAAGAGAAATAACCGAAACCATCTTCATTCATCGACTCCTCTCAGGTTCCGTTAACTCTGAAACCTCTACAACTCTATCTTTCTCAACACTAACCCCCTTAACCTAAGAAATCCTCGCATATTCTACCTGCCTACTCATCGTACCTCTTATGGATTTAACGAGCCTATTACCCGTATGCTGCGAAGGGTTGATTTAAATGAAAACTGTTTCGACTTCAACCTCAGCACTCCCAGCCTAAAACTCCTCCTGTTAAATCGTCCGCCCAATTCAATCCAAACTTAGCCCTAAGTTTTATAGTTTTAAGTTAGGTTAAGTTATGAATCTTGTATTAAGCTAAATAAATGGAGGTATTGCCCCCACCAAATTAAATTATTGCTATTTTTGTTCGAACGTACTGTCAAGGATAGAGATTCTTTATTTAGCCGCACTCCAATAATGTAGAACGCTTTACCAGGACCTATTTTTCTCTCCTATAATGAAATTCAAACATTCAAAACTAGAAATCATATTAAATGATCACATATTTTCCTTTACAATTTTCTTTTTCCTTATACACTTTATTCACTTGGTGTATATTTCAGGGTGTTTAATATTTTCCTTAGTTAAAGAACTAATTAATTGTTTTTTTTTTAGATGGTATCCAAAACCTGTATCTAACCGGTCTCTTAATTTTTCAAATAATTCAGTCATTTGATTATTGTTCGGCTAGACATTACCCCCTTCAAATACAAAGTGAAGTGCATAGTGTCATGTAAATGAACAGCAATATCGCAATAAATCGTAGTGCCAAGGGAGTTCAGTAATAGAGGTTTTCGAAATAGCGACCTTACAAATTATTATGATTTCAATATGAGGGACAGTAAAAACTTAGAATAACGATCGTAGGTAATAAGCTTTTTCTAGAAACCTTCATGCCTGTGAAAAATCATAATAAATGGGATTTTTCAAAGAAGCTTACAAGAGGTGTAATTGTTTGGCGTCAGAAATTATTGTGAATTACCAAGGGTACCGAAATACATTCCTATCGTATCATCGAGCCATAATCACTATACAAATTCTTTATGGCCCTAATTATGAATAGCGAATCGAACATTCGATAAGTTGCGAACAATTTAGAGAACTTCGATTATCACAGCTTGCTTAAAGATAAATGGTGGCAAAAATAAATTCCAACAAGAAAACATATGTTAAACGTCAAATGCTGTTTGTTGCGTTAAATTTGTGAGTTTTTGTTGTGTGTGCTTAATTTTGTATTTTTCGACGATTTAATTACAAGAAAAACGACAATTTATGTTAAGCAACATTTTATTTTTTGAGGTGATTGAGTTTGAAACGAAAATCCAAGAAAAAATTAGCATGGGCCGGCTGAGAAAAAATATTCATTATAGTTCTAATACCTTAGAACTCCCGAACAATTTGTAACCCTTAAAAATTTAATTAATTATTCAAGAAAATCAATGTTTTTTCTTCCATTAGTTTATTTTGTACTTCTGATTGAACAAGGATGCTTTTTGTATGTCCCCAAAACAAATAAAGCATGTATTAAAGCTAAGAACTCCTATGCAGTTCCATTTCTTATAAAACTGGCTTGCACATTGAGGTTTCTTGGAAGTAGTTGCTAGCAAAAACGTGTCAGGCGACAAGGAAATTTGGCAGTATAATCCGTATTCTCAATTTTTTGTTTCAGCTTTAACTTATAGGCGCCAGTTATAGCTTTCACTGAAAACTTTGACTATCAATTCTGAGGTGCTTAAACAAATAAAACTGGTGTTTGTTCTACTAGTTTCTTGTAATTTACTTTTGATTGAAAACGCTTTCCATCATTGAAAAATCGAAAGTGATTTAATAAGAAAGTGGTAGAGCAAATAAAATATTTGTTTGACAAAAAATGTTATATATCTTATTACCTTCATTTTGATACCAAAACGACATCTGTTTTATTTATTGAAGTGCCTCAGAATTGATAGTCAAAGTTTTCAATGAAAGCTATAACTGGCGACATAGTCCACCCAAAGCTATGTACAAAAACAATGTTAGGTGCAAACAATAAAACATTTTCTTACTAACCATATGCAACTCTTTTCCATCACGAATGGGAGGCTCGCTAACGTTATCACTAAATATTTAGATTCGATAGTATATCACACATACATGGGTTAGATTAGCGAGGATTCGCTATTTGTAATTCCTCGATAATCAAATTCGCTAAAGTTTTGACATTTGAATCGAGCTAAGTTTAAGCGAATCGCTATTCGTAATACGAAATTAGCGAATTCGCAAGATTTTAAGTTCGGTTCGCTATTCATAATGAGGGCCTTTATGAAATAACGTAAAGGATTTTCAAGCTTTCATTGCCGTGAATATTTGACTTCCTTGACATAGATTTATCACTAATCCTTTTGGTTAATAATTGCAGTTTACATTTATTGGAGTAATAGAAGTCAATTCACGAAGTTGCCCAGCCTTACATTTTGTAAAATAAAACCAATGTAAATTAATAATGTCATTTAAGCTTAAATTCTAAAACTATTATTGTTACCTTTAGAAAATAAAATCAAACATTGTAAGCAATTTATTCGTACGGATTTTATGTGTGTATATTGGGTTTGAAGTTGACGAAGCAACACCGGGGTTGGTAACGGGTTAGGAATTATAGAGATTATTCAAAGATATTGGCGCCAGCCAGTCCGTATTTGTTGTTAAAATTTGCTATGAATCTTTCCCATTATAAGCATAAACCTGTTCGAAGCGTTGTAAAACATCGAATTACATCTTTATATAAACATTTAAGCCAATAAACTTAAAAATATTATTAATATTATAAATCAATATGTATTCTAGCTATTTTTATAGATCAGTCCACTAATATTTAATTTTTTTTAAGATAATTTAACTTGCTATTCGTGCCACTTATTTCTTCTCCTACTAAATAATCTAATTGTATTTTAAGAAATAAATTGTTTATTTTATTTCTTCTTCTATATCCTAGAAAAAGAATTCCGAACAATATAAAAGATGATGTCAAAAATGTTTTAGACGAGATGGTTAAAATAGACTTTAACCTCCAACCTACCTAGGTTAGGTTAGGTTAAAGTAGCTTAGAGGAAAACGGCTGACACACTTAGACCACAGATATGTCCATTGTGATATCATTTTAAGATATGCTATCTCTTTAATTAGACCATTTGGAGCCCGCTAATGAAGCGATGTAGCTGGTGAATCTCTATGTATCCTATATCACTGGGATGGGAGATAGTCTACTCTTCCTCCTCATCCATTGAAATTCTGGTGAAGTCGTTGGAGAATACGCCAAGTCTTTTGGCGTGTCTGCCAATAACGCAGTGTCTAGTTAAGACACCTATTACGGATCCAAGATATTTCCTGTTCAAAGAGAGCAGACATTTTTCGCGTTTTGGATTTACCGAGTTTTGATCCGAATGTGTTCAGAATATTAGAATAACCTATCGCATTTCTGGTCCATTGAGAGATGGCATTGCACAAATAGCCACCATACTGCTACCCCCTAAGTATGTATCGGTCGCTGTGAGGTTAAGCCCCATTTATTTCCAATGGTTTTTTTTTTGTAAGAGATAAGTGCAACTGTTTCTTTTCTTACTCTTTCCTCAATATTGGATTTCAAGTATAGCTTTCTGTCTAGGTATGAGAAAGTCGACGGCTTCTGTTTTGGCGGGTTTGTATCTGGACCATATTTGACTGCCCAAACTTTTAGTCGATTGAGAACATTTTGCAATAAATCTGTTAGAGGTGGAGTGTGCTTTCCTGATGCAACATCGTCGGCATAAGCTATTATCTTGTATACAACAGCTTTCAGGTCTATCATCACACCACCCTGCGGAGTCCCTCTGCTGACATATCTCCTCTCTGAGTAGTCATCCAGGGTTGAGTTGATTATTTTGCTGGCTAGCATGAGTTTACTCAACTCTGTCAATGAGTCAGACATTTAAAGGTTTCTCAGTGCTGTGATAATTGCCATTTTACTAACATTCTTGAAAACACCTTCAATATCAAGGAATGCTATCAGGCTACACGGTTTCAACCGTTACAGTCGATCTCGTACTGTGGAGGTGTTAACACGTTTTCGGCTTCCCAGTTATTTGCAAATTAAATTTCGTGTGTGCGTTTAAGTATAACATTAAATCAATATTTCTTAAGTGGTGCAGTAGCACAAAGGTAGAGTGGCCGACCGAGAATCCGAGGGTCGCCAGTTCGATTCCCAGCCGGGCATCAGAACTTTAGCAGCTTTTTTTCACAACCGTGAAGTGGAAAACTTTTGGTTGGGAAAACGAGCAAAGGAGGAGGAGCTTAAGCACCGGGGCATCGAAAGGTGTCCTAGGGCCAATGAGGCCAGCGATGGCATCAGCTGAGGGAAAATCGAAAGATGTTCCAATTACAAGCAGTGATTCTGCAGCAACAACATCAACAGCAATAACAACAACGGCAACATCATCCGATGCTTATCCAAAGCTCAGAAAGAGGATCAAGGGCGCACCAAATTTGGTAAAGAGGAGATCCACGGCCACCTCAGGAAAGCTGCCAGCTGCGGTACATACGTCCGATATAGACGAGACGTCAGAGGCAGCAAGACAAACCCAGCTAGACACTTCACCCGAAGAGGGTATAGCATATATGTATGAGGAAGGAGAAGGGCACTTCACGACGGGCGATAGTACTGCCTTCGTGAACCTCTCCACATCAGAGGCGTCATCTGAGGAGGACGAGGAACAAAGAATTGTCGCTCAAATTGAAACAATGGAGGCAGAAATCCAAAGTTTGAAAAGCCAACTTAAGGCCAAGCTAGAAGCGCGCAGAGCCAAACAACTGAAAGAAATCGAGGAACAAAAACAACAACAGCAAAACGAACAATTACAAAAACAACAGCCACAGCAGCAGCCAAAACAACAACGGCAAAAACAACAGCCACAGCAGCAGCCAAAACAACAACGGCAAAAACAACAGCAACAGCAGCAGACACAAGCCGAGAAACAATCGCAAGAAAAACAGCAGCAGCAGATTCAAAAGCAGAAGAATCAACAGCAGCAGAAAAATCAGTCTCAGCAGCAGCAGCCACAGCCGCCGATTACGAAAAAAGAAAAGGTGCCACCCATAAATACTTATAAAATGGAGTTACAGGATACCATAAATCTATGTAAGTTGACCATAGGTCAAAATTTTACTATTAAAAGATTAAATAACGACAGGCATGCTATCCAGTGCTTCACACTGGAACAGCACAAAAAAATTAAAGAGTTGCTAAAAGAAACTACTACTGAATTCTTTAGTTTCACCCCTAAGACCGAAAAATTTCAAACGGTCCTTTTGAAGGGCATAGATTCCTGCACGGAACCACAGGTGCTCTTAAATGAACTCCGCCAAAAAGCGAATGACGATCTCGACTTTATCGGGGTCAAGCCGTTCGCCACAGTTAGAGCTAGGCGGGAGAAGCGGAGTCTTCCATTCTTCCTTGTTCAACTCTCACCCAGCAGCAAACTGGATAGTTTGAGAGTATATCCGTCCTCAACTACCAGGTTGTAACTTGGGACAAATTAAAAAGGCGCGGCGACATGCTTCAATGCATGCGCTGCCAAAGGTTCGGCCACGCCGCAGCAAACTGCGAAATGCAGTAACGCTGCGTTAAGTGTGGAGAGAACCACAATGCAGATGAATGCAAGTTAGGAAGGGAAGATAGGACCCAGCTTAAATGTGTACTCTGCCGAGACGGCGGACACCCCGCTAATTATCAGGGAAGCCCGACGTTTCAGCTTATAAAGAACAATAAAGCAGCAAAGCAAACAGTGGTAGAAAAGCGTCCAACAGTGCGCCCTCCTACAACAACGCCCGTCAACCCCCAAATTTCTTACGCTCAAATGGCGTCAGGAAGGGGAAGCACGGTACAGCCTACACCAAAGGTCGCCCAACAGGCCCCCGTGCCTAAGGCGCCGGCGGCACAGGCGGATATTATGGACGTTCTACTGGCCATGCAGGGCCAGTTGAACGGCATCCAAAACCAGATCAGGGAGCAGGCGACTAGGGTGGATTATCTCTACTCTGTTTTGCCGAGCTTAACGCAACTTAGAGGTTAAGGGCGCGCTGCCGGAGAGGCCCTTTAAGATCCTAGCTGTGAATGTAAATTCACTGATTAGGACCGAACGTAGAGCGAATTTATTCCACTTGCTTAAAGACATAAGTCCAGATGTGTTTATGGCTAGCGAAACTAAGCTTAACCAGAAACATAAATTGACTAACAACAATTACAATATCGTAAGGAGAGACCGACCCAACTCCACTCAAGGAGGGGGCGTCGCAATCTTTATACGTAAAGGCATTAGTCATAAGGTAATTTATAATAGTGATGTGCGTAAATTTCGGACGTTAGAGGCATGCATCATATGCATTCATCTCCAACAGGGGAAGCGAATGTATGTGATCACTGCCTATGCACCGGAAACACCTCAGCCCACACAGTTTATAACAGAGCTTGAATGCTTAAGATTGAGCTCGGAAGAAAACTACTACATATTGGCTGGTGATTTGAATGCCAAACATATAGATTGGGGAAATCAAATACAAAATCCTCGTGGTAACCATCTGTATAATTGGATGGGTCGATACAACCTGGAGTATCGCATTGAACTTCTCGCTACAGACAGGCCATCGTTTCCAAGAAGCGGTGCCTATCTGGATCTATTGTTGAAAGACGCAAGACTAACAATTACTGATACTGTGGTTTATCGGCCTAAAAATTGTTTAAGAACGATCGAGTACGACAGTGACCACTGCGGACTCGCCGTAGTAATACAACTTCCGAACGCGCTTATGGAGTTGGAGGAGTATGTACCGGTGCATACTTTCAATTACAGTAAGGTGCGCTGGTCACGCTTCTCGAACGTCTTATTGAGCGAATTACGATCAAATGGTATATCCCCACCAAATGACAGGAACATGACAAATACTGAAATTGACAGATACTTAGAACAAATGGACGAAACAATTCAACGAACAATGAACAGGACAATACCGAAATACAAAGAACGTAACGCAACTGACATGTACCGTAACGCGACAATTGATGCATTACATAGACAAAAAAGTGGCTTACTGACAAGACTAAAACGCTTGTACAGACGGTTTACTGACACACGAGATCTGGAGAAAAGAACACTGAAGTCGTCCATCAAAAACATCAACCAATTGATCAAAGAAAATTAAAGGTTGTCCATTAATTTGTTTTGGGACAACAAAATTCGGGCCGTGAACGCTACCGACCCGAGTATGTTCCCACAAATTAATAAGATATTCAGAAGAAAAGATCAAAACGACCTTCCGTGTCTTAAGATCCAGAGGACGACACAAAACAGAGACGTACTTCAGACAGCAGGCATAGACCCAGATGACGCCGTCTTGGACGATGACCTCTTCATAATCGAAGATCCGCAAGAGAAGGTGGAGGCTGTGGGGGCTGCTTTCCAGCAAGTGTACAAGGTGAATGCTAGCATTCGCCCGAATCATGACCTGGAGAACAGATCTCTGCTTCATCACTTATGGCTCCGAAACGATATAAGCGAATGGCGATCTGAGAACCTTGGTTTTACCGGGTTTAATGATGAAAATTTGGCAAACGCCATAATCGCCGACCGAAATGGGCCCAGTCCCCTGTTAATTTTGAAGAATGAGCTCCAGCTCATCTTCGATTCATTAAAGAAAAAGAAGTCTGCAGGAGTCGATGGTATATCCAACGTTGTACTACGACATTTGCCTCAAGAAGCAGTTGACATTTATACCACACTGTTTAACAACGCGCTGAATAATGCATATTATCCAGTGCGGTGAAAGGCAGCTGTTGTGCACCCTCTCCCAAAAAAGGGAAAGGACAACTCCAATCCGGCGAATCTCCGATCTATAAGTCTTCTTCCAAGTATCAGCAAAGTATTTGAAAAGGTTATTAATAGAGCCCTGTTCCAGTGGGCGGAGGACAAAAATATTATCCCGGATAATCAGTTCGGTTTTAAGGCGGGACACAATTCATGCCGCGTCTAAGCAAGTTTCTGATATCCAATGGAACAAAACTTAAAAGCAGTGTACGGGTGCATGTCTGGTGTATTTGGCGAAGGCATTAGAATAACCATAATTATATCTGAGATTACTTAGAGTTCGGCAGGAATTATGCCGTCTGGTCCCACTGACTTATAAAAGGAATCTAAGCTTTTGATTGCCCAAAGTAGTTTTTCCCTTGTAATCAGACTTTTTTTAAGCCTGCCCGAAATTGTTCAGTGCTACAAATATTTTGTGAGCCACCCGGGAAGTGAGTATCTAGTAACAAGGATATCGACTCTTCGCTCTTCTACCAATCTAACCAATCAAAGAACCAAAATTATCTGTTTCGCCTATGATAAATTAGAATTTGAATCTATCCGACCATTTTAAACAATAAAATTTTGAATCGTCAAGGCAAGGCTCTTTAGTAATGTACCGGACTGCAGAGAGGATTTTGTCAGTCTGATCGGACCAAACGTATTTGTAGTGAAAAGAAAAATAGACAACGCTGTATTTTTACAATGCAAATGTACACCTTAAAGCAAAATACCTGTGTATTGTCAGCGACAAATTATTATTTAAATCTTTGAATCGGGCAAAGCACCACGAAGATACGATAACTATACATTCAAAGTATTCAAGAGTTTTATCGCTTTACATATTTTCATGAAACAGTCAATAAACGTGTTCCAACATTTGCAAATTAATTCAAATATTGTATTTTCCCTAAGGTGTATCCAGTTACCTCCGCTTAATAGTTTATCGAACAATTTATTTTGAATCGATTATATGTAATAGTACTTGGATTAGAAATTGTTAATAGTGTTACACATATTGCGTTCTCAATGAAGTTATATTGAAGAAAACGAAAACAATATTATTATTTTTGTGTTTCTTAATGAAGAATTAAACTGGATTTGAGCATTTGGTTCTTCAATAAAATTATATCAGTGCGTTGCTACAGAGTTACTTTAATGAGCTACAAAAATTACAGAAAAGGTTATTTATGACGTCATTTCTATTATTATGCACTTCTTTAGAACCCAAATGATAAACTTCATTATATTGTAAGCTATTTTATAAAGAAATCACTTCATTGAACTGCCCCGTCAATGTAAACAAAATATTTTGTTCAGCTACTCTAGTAAATTTTTATTTTATTTGGAAAAAAATATATGTATTTTACTTACCCGGTTTCAAAAACTTTGGCTTTATTTGCAAGGATACCATAACGCGTTGTTAATTTCTTAATGCAATTCCTCAATTAGCCATTTTATAAACCACTCAGCTAATTTAAAAAAAATTATTTGTTTACTTGTTGAAAGCAACTTTAGGTATTCGTTCACAACTACCGAATTTTTGTATATAAAATGAGATACACAAGCAATTTTTGTTTTTTCTAATCACGACTCAATAACTTTATGTATATATATATACATATATAAATGATTTTAATGTTATGTAAATATTATTATTCGAAAAAATACTTAAATTTAAAATAGATTCTTTATTTATTTATATAAACGTACATTACGCTTGAGGTACTATTTTATAATAAATTGCAAATGCAAACAACAGAAATGTTGTGAAGAAGATAGCAGAATACCTTCCACCACGGCGAAACAAATTTGCAATGGAAGGGGAAGTGGAACAATGTGGAAATCAATGTAATTAAGCAATGCAACTGTACGTCACCAGCTCGAATGTAGAACATATTATTATGGGATAAATGCTGTGATGTAGAGAAATAATAAACCACTCTGCAGGAACTGACATCACCCAAAAGAAAATGTGCTAGTAGTATATTTTCTCTGTGTAGAATATTTTCATAATGAACACCTGCTCGCAAACGAAAACGCATAGCACATAATATCAAAAAGAGCGATTTATTATTCTACATCACAAATTTAGTTCCATAATAAGATTTTCTACAACGCAACTACTGACGTATAGTGGTATTTCTTCATGAAAACAAGTTGACGACACTTCTCTTTTTTTTAAATTTTAATGACGCCATATGTGAAACAAAATCCATTAAACCACAAACAACAACAAATTACAGATTTTTTTTTACATTAAACGTCAAGAAAATAATTAAACCAAAGTGTCGTAAAATAGTTTTAATTGTTCATGGTATTTCGTATTCCAGTTGATTACCACTTTGTTCTGTTTCCCCTTCGATTATAAAATCAATTCGCCGAAGTGGAAGGTATTCTTCTACCTTCTTCGCCTACTTAATGTTTGTAATAATTACTTAAGCCTCAAACAGATTTAACCATCACCAGCAACAGCGGCTGCCATTATTTTAGAACCAAAATATTTCAATTGTCAATCACACATTTAGCGTGTTTCTTTATTCATTCTGGCGTGTCCAGAATATTCGGAATACCAGTTTTGCGTTTCTTTATTCCATGGAATAAGCCGGATAAACTATTTTGTTGTTTCTTTATTCATTCCGGAACGTTTGGAATGCATTCGTTTTATTCCATGTTAAACACAGAATAAAAAGAATATTCTCGGAATAACCCCTTCATATGAAAGCAAAACAAATGACAGCAGCCAAAGACGAAAACCAAGTAAACAAAATGGATGACCAAACATTGTTTATATTTTTATTATTGAAATAAATATATAAATAACAATTAAATGTGACTTTTTATGAATTATTAAATTAATAACAGCTTATTTTTACTATTTCCATAGAGGTATCTATTTTCTTGTCATCATCACAACCCTTTAAAAGAGCTGATTGATGTCATCTTTTTTCTTTTCTATTCCGGAGAGAATTTTTGTTTCTTTATTCATTCCATTCTGGATATTCTAGATAAAGATTTCGTCTTTTCCATCCATTCTATTCCTTATCCGGAATAAATAAAGAAACACACTCATTGTGACAAATGCTTTTTCCTCTATTTCTTATTTTATGGGTAAACTTTTGTATCGCATGCAAAATGTTAAGCCATATGCAAATGTATATATGTATGTATTCTTATTTTATTATCATTGTCGAGGTGTATTTCTAATAGATATTTAAAAATCAATTATAAGTAGGTATATTTACAAAATACAATAATCTTGCATTAGCAGATAATACTCGTCACCCTTATGACGAAGGTAAATCATTTTAATTTTGTTGAATTATTGTATGTATTGTTATATTTATTATGTTTTCCCTAATGGTAGATGCCATACGAGTACAACAGATCATTTTTTTGAAATGAATTTTTTATTGAGTATTTTTGTTACAGTTTCTGTCTTATTCTAATACAATTCTTATTTCAGGTAAAAAATTGTACATATGCGGCTATAGTGTATTGCCAGCTCTTTGTTTTTCTTTGCATTATGTTATACAATGTTTGCCTCATGGCTATCATTAAAAAGTTTTCCGTCTTGCTCAATAAGGGTTATTGTGACATTTGCTAGTAGCTTATACTACGTTTTCACCTACCCCTTAATCCAGATTTAAGTGGATTAATACTACGTTTTCACCTACCACTTAATCTAGATTTAAGTGGATTAACCATAAATCCTCTTTAAAATCTTCTGAAAACTGAAGATTTCCGATACAAATTTTAATCTCTTCAAAGGAAGGTTAGAAATTAATCTCATTGAAATCTTCTTCGAAGTAGAAGATTGTCAAAAGAAAAAAACCTTATTTCATAGAACGCGCCTATTCTAATGTCATTTCCTCCATTGTCATTCAACAAAAAAAAAACCTGTCCAACATTATTTAATTTGATTTTATGTGGTGAAATTATTCGATGCCTTCGAATTCTGTTTAATTTATATATTTTTTATAAAAATATATAAAAATAAAAGATGCAATAAAGCTACAAAGACCAAAGCGGTGCCTCGAATTCGTAATGTAACATTTTTTAGCGCCGAGTTGCGATCTCACAAACGAGGTGGATGTGTGGCCTTGCCTTCGAGTGTTTGTTTTTTTTTTCAGGTTGACATGGAATCCATTCGCTGGAAGTGTTGGTCAGATAAAGCTGCATATATTGTTCATTCGCCAAGTTTGTTTTACATTTTCTTCTAGATTATCGACTTCGTGTCCTGTTCAGATTTCATGCACCAGGAAGATGATTACTGCTTGAATTTTGAGGGATAAAATGTTGAGATGACAATATTTTTCAGTTATTACTCATTTTTATTTATTGAAATTAAATTTGTTCACTGCACCGAAATTATTATTCTTCTTTCTAATTATTATATTGTTTTACTCTTGATATATTGACTTTTGAATGCCAATTCAGAATGAAAACGTCAAACTAATCTTTTTTTCACTGGTGAAAACGCTTGAAGATTAATTTTTAATTTTTTCAATTTAAACCGGATTATCCTTAGGTGAAAATGTAGCATTAAGGTACTTAATACACTAGGACTAAAGCTACATACATACATATATACATAAAAGATACAAAATCATTTATCTCATTATTTTTTTTCGAGTAGTTCGGTTTGTCTACATTTGTTTCTATTACTTGCTTTATTTATATCTTGTTACATTTCGTTTTAATTGCCAATTTGAGTTCTTCCTTTGTATATCATCTTATCAATTAATAATTTTATGTATAATAGTAGGTATAGAGGATTAGTTAAATTACATAGGTAACGATGTCGAATTTGGACTAGCTAATAAAACGTGAGCACCGAATTGGGTGTTTATACAGTACAAGAAAAAGGAAAAAGAAACATTGTTGAATAATTAATTATAGGAATGGTCATGTTTAGGATTCATTTATAAATAGTATTGTGATGATCATATGTATCATCACTTAAATATTACACCAATGATTAATGAAATAAAAGTGGATGACTTTATTCAAAATAAAACACGGCTAGTGTTCCACTTTAACAAACAAGTAAAAGTTAAGAGCGGTCTAACTTTTACCTTTGTAAAATTTTAAATATGACATATGTGTAAAAGTGAAAAAATGTTTCGTCTTTTTCCAAAATAGTCCCAAATCCTACTTAATCAAATTTTACAAAGCCTATAAATTGACAAGATAATTTAATTTAATAATAATTAAATCACCCAATAATAATTTCAATAACCCTGCTCATCAAATAATCCAAAAAAATCATCAAAATCGAATAGATTTACTTAAACCAAATAAAAAAATCTTCTTTCCTTTCAATAGTTTCTTTGTATAAATAAGTTAAAATTAAAATAAATAATTTTTTTTTGAAACGTAATAGGTACATATATGTACATAGTTTAAAATAACCGGAAAAGAAACAAATATGAAATTTATTATTCAGTTTAAATTTAAAAAAAAAAAATCAAATCAAGAACAAAAAGACTGTCCGTAGGTGATGCGAACGTGTTTTTTTTTTTTTTTTTATTTTTTTTTAAATTCATTTTTATTTAATATTAACTTATAACTATCTTAAAGCTAGACAAAAATGTTTAAAACTAGCATAATTATCAATAACTTACAACTAATTTACTGGCCCTTTACGGGCGCTCTAAACTAAACAATAACTCTTAGAAATATTGTCTTTCGATCTAAAAATTATTTTAATTAAATATAATTATTTTATTTTTTTTTTAAAAGAAAAGTTATTGCCAAAAAACTCGGTATCTTTTTATATTTTTTTTTTTACTTATAAACTAAATCTAAAGATAGACTAAAAATACTTAAAACTAGATACAACTAACTTATACTAACTAAAAATAACTACAACTACTTAAAATACCTAATAATACCCAAAACCACTTAAAACTACTTAAAAACTAGAACAGCCACAGCAGCATTTTTGTTCGTTTTTTTAAATTTTTTTGTTTATTTTTTTTATATGCATGCAGACACACAACAACATGCAACCCAAACATACATGTATATACGTTCATACATATACGTACGCACATACATGTACAGTTACGCAGGCACATGCACATATGTCTCCGTATACATACATAGTTTTAATTTTTTTTGGTGCCACCCCGACTGTTTCCTATATCTAATTGACCTAATTCGATGTAAGTCGGCCAAGACATACCATCTTCATCGACTTTAAATATGATGCTGTTCAGAGAGCCACCAGAACTGGTTCTCCTGTTTCGCCCTATCCCTTCGGTCCCGATCGGACACAGTCCTACTGAACCGAAGGCGCTCTTCTCCACCTTGAGCGATGACGTCTCGACCGTACAGGAGTCGCCTATCCACAGTTTTCCGGTTGACGCGGTAGATGAGCGGAACCGCCCCTCCATCCTGTATCAGCCCTCGACTGTCTAAATAGAGGAATGCCTCGGATGTAGCCACATAACCGCGCACTCTCAAAATATTCGTTATTGGGTTAATATACACCAAAAATTAAGCTGTTAGTTGAGGACATCGGTTTTGCAACGTGCCCCCGAATCAGTTTAAACACAAAATTATCTATTCTGTTTATGTTGGGTCCGTTGTATAGAACCTGGTTGGAATAATATCGTTTGTACTCCGACTCTGGTGTTCTGTGTAATCCAAGGCAACGTCGAAGACACTGCCTCTCAAACACCCGAATCTTTTCCATTTGAGATGGGGCAAAGTTGAACCACACCGGGCATCCATAGGCAATCATCGGCCTGATGAGGGCCATATATCGAGACGACCGTTATAAAACAATCGTTTTGTCAGGGCAAAGGCTCCCCTAGCCCTGGCCAGAGCAGCACCTATATGTCTATCGAAATACAAGTACTGATCCAACCAGATGCCAAGGTACTTTACTACACTTTTACTCGCCAGTGGATGTCCATGTGGCCCTACGATCACCAGCTTGCGCCAGTTCTTTCTCGTATCCCTTGAGGCGATGGACAATGGAGTCCTAAACAAAATAGTTTCTGATTTCTGGAAGTTGATTTTCAACTTCCAGTCATCACAATATCGCTGAATCTTGTCGAAGTCACTCTGCAAGAGATTTTTGATGACCTCAACTGTATGAGCTGTTCTGTACGCAATTAGATCGTCGGCGTACGCATTTGCATGAGTTAGACTACTTATCAGATCGCTGGTGTAAATGCTGAATAGAATCGGCGAGTTAACCGCTTCCTGCTGAAGACCATTTTTAATATTAAAAATTGCCGTAGAAGTTACATTGCCACTCTTGACAACAAACTTTCTACCATTTAGCATGTCATAAAGCATATACAATAGAGATTTACTTATACCCAGTCTGGTAAGCTTTTGATAGAGGCCATCTAACCATACGGTGTCGAATGCCTTCGCCAAATACACCAGACATGCACCCGTACACTGCTTTTTAGTTTTGTTCCATTGGATATCAGAAACTAGCTTAGACGCGGCATGAATTGTGTCATGTCCCGCCTTAAAACCGAACTGATTATCCGGGATAATATTTTTGTCCTCCGCCCACTGGAACAGGGCTCTATTAATAACCTTTTCAAATACTTTGCTGATACTTGGAAGAAGACTTATAGATCGGAGATTCGCCGGATTGGAGTTGTCCTTTCCCTTTTTTGGGAGAGGGTGCACCACAGCTGCCTTTCACCGCACTGGATAATATGCATTATTCAGCGCGTTGTTAAACAGTGTGGTATAAATGTCAACTGCTTCTTGAGGCAAATGTCGTAGTACAACGTTGGATATACCATCGACTCCTGCAGACTTCTTTTTCTTTAATGAATCGAAGATGAGCTGGAGCTCATTCTTCGAAATTAACAGGGGACTGGGCCCATTTCGGTCGGCGATTATGGCGTTTGCCAAATCTTCATCATTAAACCCGGTAAAACCAAGGTTCTCAGATCGCCATTCGGTTATATCGTTCCGAAGCCATAAGTGATGAAGCAGAGCTCTGTTCTCCAGGTCATGATTCGGGCGAATGCTAGCATTCACCTTGTACACTTGCTGGAAAGCAGCCCCCACAGCCTCCACACTCTCCTGCGGATCATCGATTATATAGAGGTCATCGTCCTGTCAGAAGTACGAAACTGTTCTCTGTCGTCCTCTGGAGCTTTAGACACGGAAGATCGTTTTGATCCTTTCTTCTAAAAATCTTATTAATTTTTGGGAACATACTTGGGTCGCTAGAGTTAACGGCACGAATTTTATTGTCCCAGAACAAATTAATAGCCAACCTATAATTTTCTTTGATTAATTGGTTGATGTTTTTGATAGACGACTTCAGTGTCCTAATCTCCAGATCTCGTGTATAAGTAAACCGTCTGTACAAGCGTTTTAGTCTTGTCAGAAGTCCACTTTTTTGTCTGTGAAGTGCGTCAATTGTGGCGTTACGGTATATGTCAGTTGCGTTACGTTCTTTGTATTTCGGTATTGTTCTGTTCATTGTTCGTAGAATCGTTTCGTCAATTTGTTCTAAGTATCTGTCGATTTCAGTATTTGTTAGGTTCCTGTCATTTGGTGGGGATATACCATTTGAACGTTATTCACTCAATAAGGCATTGGAGAAGCGTGGCCAGCGCACCTTACTGTAATTGTAAGTATGCACAGGCACATACTCATACAACTCCATAAGCTCGTTCGGAAGTTGTATAACGGTGGCGAATCCGCAGTGGCACATCACTATTATATATCACCTTATGACTAATGCCTTTACGTATAAAGGTTGCGACGCCTCCTCCTTGAGTGGAGTTGGGTCGGACTCTTCTTACGATATTGTAATTGTTGTTAGTCAATTTATGTTTCTGGTTAAGCTTATTTTCGCTAGCTATAAACACATCTGGACTTATGTCTTTAAGCAATTGGAATAAATTCGCTCTACGTTCGGTCCTAATCAGTGAATTTACATTCACAGCTAGGATCTTAAAGGGCCTCTCCGGCAGCGCGCCCTTAACCTCTAAGTTGCGTTAAGCTCGGCAAAACAGAGTAGAGATAATCCACCCTAGTCGCCTGCTCCCTGATCTGGTTTTGGATGCCGTTCAACTGGCCCTGCATGGCCAGTAGAACGTCCATAATATCCGCCTGTGCCGCCGGCGCCTTAGGCACGGGGGCCTGTTGGGCGACGTTTGGTGTAGGCTGTACCGTGCTTCCCCTTCCAGACGCCATTTGGGCGTAAGAAATTTGGGGGTTGAAGGGCATTGTTGTAGGAGGGCGCACTGTTGGACGCTTTTCTACCACTGTTTGCTTTGCTGCTTTATTGTTCTTTATAAGCTGAAACGTCGGGCTTCCCTGATAATTAGCGGGGTATCCGCCGTCTCGGCAGAGTACACATTTAAGCTGGGTCCTATCTTCCCTTCCTAACTTGCATTCATCTGCATTGTGGTTCTCTCCACACTTAACGCAGCGTTACTGCATTTCGCAGTTTGCTGCGGCGTGGCCGAACCTTTGGCAGCGCATGCATTGAAGCATGTCGCCGCGCCTTTTTAATTTGTCCCAAGTTACAACCTGGTAGTTGAGGACGGAGATACTCCTCAAACTATCCAGTTTGCTGCTGGGTGAGAGTTGAACAAGAAGAAGGGATGCTTCCGCTTCTCCCGCCTAGCTCTAACTGTAGCCAACGGCTTGACCCCGATAAAGTCGAGATCGTCATTCCTTTTTTGGCGGAGTTCATTTAAGAGCACCTGTGGTTCCGTGCAGGAATCTATGCCCTTCAAAAGGACCGTTTGAAACTTTTCGGTCTTAGGGGTGAAACTAAAGAATTCAGTAGTGGTTTCTTTTAGCAACGCTTTAATTTTTTTGTGCTGTTCCAGTGTGAAGCAATGGATAGCATGCCTATCATTATTTAATCTTTTTATAGTAAAGTTTTGACCTATGGCCAAATTACCCAGATCTATGGTATCCTGTAACTCCATTTTATAAGTATTTATGGGTGGCACCTTTTCTTTTTTCGTAATCGGCGGCTGTGGCTGCTGCTGCTGAGACTGACTTTTCTGCTGCTGTTGATTCTGCTGCTGCTGTTTTTGTTGCGGTTGTTTCTGGGATGGTGTCTGCTGCTGTTGCTGTTTTTTTTTGCCGATGTTGTTTTGGCTGCTGCAGTTGCTGTTGTTTTTGTAATTGTTCTTTCGGCTGTTGTTGTTGTTGTTCCTCGAATTCTTTCAGTTCTTTCGCTCGGCGGGCTTCATGCTTGGCCTAAACTGTGAGAACTATAAGATCCTGTTGTTTTTTCAAACTTTGGATTTCTGCCTCTATTGCTTCAATTTGAGCGACCGTTATTTCTTCATCGTCCTCCTCAGATGACGCCTCTGATGTGGAGAGGTTCACGAAGGCATTACTATCGCCCGTCGTGAAGTGCCCTTCTCCTTCCTCAGACATGTATTCAATACCCTCTTCGGGTGACGTGTCTAGTTGGGTTTGTCTTGCTGCCTCTGACGTCTCGTCTATATCCGACGTCTTCACCCCAGCTGGCAGCTTTGCTGAGGTGGCCGTGCATCTCCTCTTTACCAAATTTCCGATTTACATGGGATGATGTTGCCGTTGTTGTTATTGCTGCTGATGTTGTTGCTGCATAATCACTGCTTGTAAGTGGAACATCTTTCGATGTTCCCTCAGCTGATGCCATCGCTGGCCTCATTGGCCCTGGAACACATTTCGATGCCCCGGTGCTTAAACTCCTCCTCTTTTGCTCGTTTTCCCAACCAACAAAGTTTTCCACTTCACGGTTGTGAAAAAAAGCTTGCAAAGTTCTGATGCCCGGCTTGGAATCGAACTGGCGACCCTCGGATTTTCGGTCGGCCACTCTACCACTGTGCTACTGCACCACTTGACAAATGTTGATTTAATGTTACACTTAAACTCACACACGAAATTTTATTTGGAAAAAACTGGGAAGCCGAAAACGTGTTAACACCTCCACAGTACGAGATCGACTGATGCGAACGTGCTATTGTGAGAGAAATGCCCAAAAATGATGCGGTGAATGCAGTTAAGAATGCTGAAAACATTAGCCAATCTTCTTCAGTCAGCGTTAGGCCGAACACTGTTCGCCGGAGCCTGCGCAGTAACGGGTTGCATGCCACAGTTCCATGTGGAAATTAACTTAATAAAATACACTGATCCACACTTAATTGTGAGTTAAAAAGAAAAACGAAATAAATTTAATTGTTGTTTTGCCGATAATCCGAACCTTGTATAGTATGCCTGACAAGGTGTACACTTTGGCTGAGTTCATAATTGTAAAATATTTTCGGTAACTCTACCGTAACGTTATTCGAAAACTTTGATGAACACCAAATATACAGTATTATTGTAGTATACAAACCTGGTATAAACTCCGTCCATCAAAGTATACAGTAAATATGCCCATTGAAATTCATTGAGATTTTTTTTTCGGATAGGTCTAACGTCATCGTGAATGGAGTCCTCTCCACATAACAAACAACAAATAACAAAACAATAATTCTTATTTTATTTTGTGTTTTTTTTTAATGTTTTAAACGGATCCAATTTAGGAAATTGGCTCTAGTAGCATTACAAGGTAGAATCCGAAGTATACAGATTTTCTAGGAACAATACAGGAATATCCCGAAGACGTTTTTAGAAGTAGTTTTTCTATGACTAAGAAATCTTCAAATTGATCCAATTTTTGGAATCAAACTGAAATATTTTAATTATATTTATTAATCATTATTTAATAAAAAGTTGTTCTTTTACAATAAAATATTGTAAAAGATGTAAGAAAAACATAAGCATTACTCATGCTTGCGTGTATACTTTTTTGTAACAGAAAATTGAAAGATACAAGTTTGCGATACTTTTACTGTAGTATTGCAGTATAACTACATTAATGCATACCAGTGATACCAAATTTCTACAGAAATATTACTAGTTTTATACATTAGTGAACGCGATACTTGTAGTGTTGCTGTATCTTTACAATTATGAACTCAGCCTTTTTTTTGACACCATAAAAATTAAGTGTTTTTGTCATTTTTTGAATTTTCTGTACATTATATTGTGTTAATTTTTATATGCCAATTCATTGAAAATGTACCGCCTTCAAACATAAGATAAGTATTTTACTTAAATAACAATTAAGCAATTAAAAAACATATTAATTTTGTTGCAAAAATGCAATTTATAGGTGTAAACTTTTTTTCACACCCTTAACTTGTTAAATTGTAACTTTTTGGTTGAAAATGTAAAGGTATCTCTACTAACAAATCGGATTTATTTATTGAAATATGGCATTTAATTTAAAAAAAAAATTAAATATTTGAAGTAAGATGTTTCTGCAGAAGATGTCGTAATTCTGTGTTCTGCCTTCTCAAGAACTCACAATTTATATCTAATTGCTCCCTTTCTTTAAGGAATTCTAAATAATGATTCAAACCATGCTCAAGTGTTTTCCATAGTTTTCGATTTTCTTCAGGCATCACTTGTAGAAAGGCGGGCCAACAGTTCTCCATTGAATCTCTTGCCATAACTCTATCAGTCGTTGAGTTTCTCACTACATGCCTCTCAAATGTTCCTCTACAATAAAAACAAAAATATCCGATTGAAGCAATAAAAAAGAAATGTATCTCGAGTTAAATATCTACACAAATTAGGTATACATATCTTACAAAAGTGCTGCCTCATGCTTTTTAAAATATTTATCCGTAAAGCTGCGCAGGGCAGTTAATACAAAAGCTGGTTTTATGACTAGGTAATGACCGGTGCAAATATTCTATGGAATAAAAATAGCAATTAAATGCATGTGTCACTTAAACTAATAAGAGCCGATTTTTCAATCTCCAGATAAACATCTAGTTATTTGCCAGAGGAATAAACTAATAAACTTACTTGACTGTTAAACCACCGGATAACAACATCGAACTTTTCAATTCTATAGAATAATTTAATTGGAACATCACTTTTATTTCGAGTATCGAACTTTTCATAGAAATAAATTTTTGTTTAACATCAAAGTGTTTTGACATCGAATATTTTATTATTTTTTATTCCTAAAATAACTCCTTATTTTATTCTAAAATGAGCAGATAACTTTATTCCTAAATTAAGTTGTATCTGACTGTTCGAAAACTGATTTTTGCTGTATCTGGAGAATGTGTACTAACTGAATGCTTAACTGACTATTGAAAAATTGGCCCTAGATCATGGTTACCTTTTCATTTTTTTCATCTACTTCGGTCGATCTCTTTTTAGATGCCAAAATAGTAGTAATATTGCGTTCAATATCGTCATCTGACACATAGCAAATATCAGATACTGATGACGAAGATGCAACGTTCAAAACTTTTTCTTCTTCCAAGGCCAGAATTCCGTGTGCTGGATTTAAAGATTCATCATAATCAGTCAACTCTTTAACAGTTTCATTGGGTAAGTCGGTTGAACAATTGGGACACCAAGAATATGGTACAAAGTAATCAATTAAGGAGGTTATATCCTTGTATTCAATAATCTTTAAAGCCTGTGGAGGAAGAGATAATATTCGTAACAAATTGTTTATAAAAAAAATTTTCCAAATGCCTATCAATACCATATTTAATGTTTAACTTTATTGTGCTGTTTCGCAATCCAAAAATAAATCTTTGTTAATAGACATTTTTCTACCCCTTATAGTTAAGATGTGCTTATGTAAAAATAATGTATTCATGTATCATGTGTAATCTTATTTTTTCTTTAGGCATTTTCGTTTTTAGTTCATAGCAGAGTCTGGGTTGTCAAAAAATTTGTTTGTGTTTCTTTTTCACTCAGAGTGTTTACAGCACAAATAAGCCATAATAAAGATTGGAAACCTTCGTACGTTTCACCCCCCAAAACCCATTTGTTTACATTGTTGTATTTGTAGCTTTGAAACTCTATCCATGAATAAATGGGAAATCGAAAAGCAAAACAAAAACAAATTACTATGGCTGTGTTGTCTATGTGTCTATAGGAAGAGGAACAGAAAAGATTCTTGTGTGCGTTTTTATCAATGTGTCTATTGGAAGAGGAACAGAAATGTTACTTGTGTGCGTGTTTCAGCTTGTAGGCAAATGTCAAATAAAAGCAGAGGTCTTTACATTATTAGTTTATGGTTTACAGCTCCAAATTTGTGTTTCTTTTTTCGTTCTGAACATACGAGTATGAAGAATTCGCTTGATGTGTTTGAAAACAATCGCCTGACCCTTATGAGTAAATTGCTGAGCACACGAAATGTCATGTGTGTCGAGAAGGAAAATGTGAAGAAACATATTCATATAAAATTAAAATGGCGGAATAATAATGGTGTGTATGTGTGTACAAAATAAGAGTAGTTTTGTTTTACATTGCTTTTTATGATTAAAATGCAAATTCATTCTGGTTTGTGTGGTTCAACCGTGTTTAAAAAACAAATCAGTTTTCAGAGCTTGCTCTGTTGGGAACAAGTTGACACCATACCCATGCAATAAAATTCGAACGAAAAACGCCTTTTGTGACACAAAAGAGTTTTGCAACAATACTTATGAATATATCCCTGTTCCGAAAGATATCTTGCTCAGTCGCAACGATGAACGATCGAGACACAGTACACATATTACAAGTAAAGTACAAGTAATATATTGTGCATGTTGTCATATTTGGTAAAATGATACTATGATTTTGGCACATCCATATACAAATAGGGATGGTTCGATATTTCAGTAAGAGTCTTTCAGTAGAAGGTGTTAGAAGACCGAAAATACATGTTATTGAAATAAGATTTAAAATTTCTAAATTTCTATTTTGAAAATCTTTTCACATTAACCAAAAGTTATTTAAATTTGATTACTGATTTTGCTTAACTTAGATTCTGGGTATATTATTGATTTCAGTCATCGATTTCGTCATAATTTTCGAATCACATATTTTGCTTAATTGTTTTAGCCCATGCACTTTCTTGCTTTTAAAACAAGAAATCAGCTGAACCAATAATTTGAATTTGAATTTGTCAAATAAATTAATTAAAACTCTTTTTCACAATTTTAAGAAGAAGGAAACTAAACAATTGAAGAGAATATAATTATAAATTTATATCCTGGTTCTTTTGGTAGAGCTCAAAATGTTAAGTGCATGCAAACTAAATTGTATTTTGTGAAAACATTTTTATTATATATGTTGAGTCCACCATACCTAATTTATGTTGTTAAATATGGCCAGAACCCAATTTTTTATTTCTGGTTAAAAATTGCAACGTAAACATGAAAAGACTTGAGCCCAAACTTTACCCAAAAAGTAAAAACAGAACTAATAGTGTACTGTGACAAGACTGGCTTCCACTCAGTATCGTTGTTGGTGTTTGGTGCATGCCAACAAAAAAAGGGAAATTGACATGGTCGAAGTCATGTAACTTTTCGATACAAAACACTTTTTATGTAGGCTCTACAGTACCTTCCAACGAGAAGTAATGAACAAAATTGTTTGCGCTTAGAGAAGTTATATAGGGAACATAGTCGTATGTACTCGTTATGATGCGTTAATGAATAAGACTATATATAAGAATATAAAGGCAGACAAATATTCACATTTGAAATAAGTACAAAATATATATGTATGTATGTATATGCATGTTTAATAATATATTAAAAATACTTACATTAAATATGTTATCGATGCGAACAAGACATTTTTCTTCATCGGTATATGGTTCTAGGATTTTAAGTAATTTTTCTTCAATTAAAAACCCACCCCGATCAGATATCTTTTTTAGGATGCTCCGCAGAAGGCGTACTTCGGAAAATTGTTCTGTTACTGGTTTTCCAAAAGTCCTGGAAGAATTTTGTTCGTCTTCTCCTGTCATTTTTTATAAATAAAAATAAATATCAATTTGTTGGAGTTTTACACACAAGTACAATACGAATATAACACACTCAATCTATCAAACGACTTTTTATATCCGAGTTTTATGCCGGAATTACACGACTGCCAAATTGGCAGTATTACTGTCAAAAACTTGGCATTATTTTTTTTGTCGTCTCAATGGTCGAAAATGTGGCAGTATATTTGTCATTAAAAAACTGCCAGATAGAATTTTCGTTAAGTTATGTCATTATACTGACATCGTGTAAATTCAGTACTGACAACAATTTTCAAATAATGACAATTTGCAATAAAGGATGAACTTGCTCATTCTTTACTGCCAGTGTTGGCAGTATTTTTATCTGTCATTATTTTAGCTTCGTGTAAAAGAAATTCGTCAATTAAATTAATGACAGCAGTAGTTTGGCAATAAATACTGTGAACTTGGCAGTCGTGTAAATCCGGCATTACTTTTAAGCAAACAAGAGGTATACGAAAAAAATATCTTATGCCAAGAACACATATATAATTTTTAAAAAAATTCAAAAAGTGAAATAATAGAGCAAATGTAAGTTAACACATGATATTTAGATGATAAAAAATGCCACCGGCCTCGCCGGAAACAAATGGTAGACAATCATGGGTCGAGGTTCAGACAGCACGTCCGATACCCAATAGAAGAAACATGACGCTCCTGATATCCAGACTAATGCTGACATCAGCATTTTAAGAATTAAATTGTCTTTAGTGTCAGTTGGTTCTGAAATACATATGAATCAGAGATTTTAATGGCTGTAATAAATAAAAATAATAAAATTAATTTGCAATAATATGTCCGGATTTTTTTTAGGCAGTTGCATGATATTGCTATTACATATTCTATTGAAAGTTGGAGCTGCCATTTAAGGTCGCAGTAGTTTGTTAATAGGTTCGTTCGTTGAACTTTACCCAGGGTCGACCTAGGTAAAAAACTAGGTTTTTCGGTTCTCAAAAATCACCCGAGGGACATTAATTTTATTTTGCAGAAGAGCAAGTTATGTCATTTAATAATTAAAACTTGGAATATGTTAAATTTAGCATCTTAGTACATTTTTTTGCGCTATGCACAATCCACAACTTCAAAGGTTTCCATTTTGCATGTCTGCGTCTGAAAATTAAATTGAATATTCGTTTATTTCCATGATAATAAAATCAGATCTTATATGACTTTGACGTTTATTCATTTATCTCAACTTGCCCCAGATAAAAACCTAGATCTACTTCAGGGCGAGTTGAGGGCGACCCTAGGTTTCAAAAAACACAGAATTTGTTTATTAGTGTGACTTTAGGTTTTTCAAAAAAACGCTTTAGGGTGACCCTAGGGCGACTTCAGAGCTCAACGAATAAACCTAATGGAATTTTTGAAAAAGTTAAGTTAGCAAATACTTAGGTAAATTTCTTATATGCTCACACTTTTAGTCATGAAATTGATAATTGTTCATGAAAAAAAGTTTTCTTATAACGATATATTTCTTATATGCGAGTCTCTTTGGATGAAATACATAGATTTAATTTTAAAGACAATTTAAAGAAAAATGCCCATGTTGTTTTGGATTTCGGTTCTAATAACTGATGTTGTCTTTATGAGTGTTTCTTATTTCCGTAAAATACCTAGATACAAATAAAAAAAAATGTATCACTTACGCACGAGATTTCGTCCAGGAGTCTTATTTCCAATTGGATAATGAACAATCCCTTCGATATTCTGCGGCACCCAATCAACTCCTAGCTGTTGAATATGTAACAACCGATCTATTTCAAAAATTCGGTTTGCCAGCGAAAGTGCTTCTTGATAGTTTATACTCCAGACATACCGATACTAAAGATTTTATATCTTATCACTTGTTGATTAAATTAATATTTCTTTGTAATTTTTATGATTATTTAATTCTCCTTTTGGAATTTTCGTTCAACTTGTCTTTAGACAACAAATTGTACATTTACTTTTTTTATTTATTCTCTCTAGTGAAAAAACTTCAAAATACAAACGTTATTTTATATATTATCTACAAATTTAAGAATAAATATGTTAATATCACTGGTCAGTAAAATTAAATATATTTTCGTTACAGAAATCAGACATTATAATTAATCTATTTTGGTATGTTGATTTCGAATCCAAAGTCAGAAAAATACCATCACTTCAGAGTTTACAGGTATGTATGTTCGTGCTTAATTAAAAATAAATAGGCCGTGTGTCAATTGCGTTAAAAGTGCGTTAAATTTCATCCCATGACTAAATTTTGACACTACTGAGGTAAATACAGACGTCAAAATTTAACCTGTTCAGGAGCTCGTTAAAATGTTTACCAGTGGATACATTTTGATATTTGTTGATGAAAGAGAGTAAGTTTTTAACTTTTGTATCAGACAGTTCTTTTAGATCAGAAAAGAAAGCCCTTTCAAGGGATTGCAGCGGGACACTTGCAAGGGAAGTCCAACTGGTTCTTACTACAGCTACGGCAGTAGCTGTTATGGGGAATACCCAGTTTTGCTGCATGCCCCCCCCATGGGCCAGTGCCCCGTACAGGTAACGACTATCCTTGCTATGTCCCGCCTTGGTCTACAAATGAGATCGTTTGTGCGGGATTTATTGTACGAAGGCCATATCATTCTAGATATCGCGCAGTCGGTTATATTATTCCATGTTTTGTTGGATTCCGTGAGGAAAATTGAAAGAATTTTGCCGTTCGTAGTAGCGAGTGGTATAGATACATTCTCTGCAAGCGAGCTACGAAGGGCTGATCTCCTGGAACCCAGAATAAAGTGATTCTGTGGTTAATGTTCAGTTTTTGTAGCTCATTTCGACATAGTTGGACCAATTTTGATGATATTTTTGTTGAATTTACGGCTTTGATAGCTGCTTGGCTGTCTGTGAATATTGCCAAATATAGATTTTGAGTTGGGCTTAGATTAAGAATTATGCATGCTTCTATTATAGCTAGTACTTCAAATTGAAAGACTCTAGCAAAGTCGGGAAGTCGGAAAGATCTAGAGACTTTCAGTGACTCTGAGAAGACTCCTGCTCCTACACCGCACTCCATTTTAGATCCGTCGGTAAAAATCTTTACATCGAAATCTTGGGACACTTCGTCATCTTCCCAATTTTTCCTGGATGGAAAGAAAACTTTAAAACCTTTGCCAAGGCTGAGAATAGAGGTTCACTAGTCAGTGTTTGTCGACAGAATATCTGGTGGAATCAGATTTGCTGTGCTTATATGGCCGGAAGGCTTGGCAAACCAGCATTTTGGCTCTTTGAGTCTTAACACACTGCAACATACCAGATGTTTAATGTGAAGGTCAAGAGGTAGAAGGTGTAGAATAATACTTAAGGCATCCGTTAGGCAAGATCTTAAGGCCCCTGTGTCACCAACGGTAGCAGTTCTCTGAATTTTTTTAAGTCTACAGATGTTGTATTGTTTGTTTTACAAGGCCACCATACAATCGAACCATAAGCCAGGATTGAGGACCCCATTTTTTACCGAATGTTTTACTACAAGCGTAGAAAGCAATGCTAGCCTTCGTAGCCCGTTCTTCAATGTTGAGTTTAAGGTTTAGTTTAGGGTCGGTCCAGGATGACTCCCAAATATCTCGCACTGGAAGATAGTGAAAGATTGTGGCAATTTAATCGAGGTAGCGTGAAAGTAGGTACCTTAGTCCTGGTAGTGAAGAGTAGCAATTCCGTTTGCGTTGGTTAATCCCTAGTCCATAACTCGTGCCCCAATTGCTAATCTTAATCAGAACCCTCTCTGTGATTTCACTAATCACTGTTGGGAGTTTACCTGGCACTAGAAGTATTAAATCATCTGCGTACGCTACCTCTTTCACACCACTATTTCTGAGCTTGACAAGAATCATATTCATGGCTAAAAGCCAGAGGAGCGGCGTCAGAACTCCACTTACATGAACAAACTCAGGCGATTTTCGGCTCCCCCCTAACTGCTGTACCAATAAAGTCAGACATTTCAAACTCTCAGCATTTGCTAAGCTCACCAGGCTTAGGCTACTCACCTAATTTCAATTTTTTAGCGCTTCGCCCGAGATATAGGACTGCAAAATCGCAAAAACCTTAGCTGACTGACCCACTACTTGGCAAGTTTTCACTGGAGGTATTAGTGCCTTTTTCACATCTAATTTGGGTTCTTGCTGTTGATCCATACCGAAATATGAATCTATATACGCATGGCTTTGAATTATACGCTATATATTTTTGGTATTGCAAAAGAATAATTAAAATTAATTGAAAATATTTTTTCAGACGATTATTCATTTTGGAAGCCGACATTTTTGTTTGGCGTTCCTCTATTGACAATGTCAAAATACAAATTCCGCTTTCAAGATCGTATCGAAAGCTGTTTGGATAGCTTTTTGTTGTAATTTCTTCTGAAAAAAGCTTTTGCAACTACAAATCAAAGCATGTATCTGAACATATTTTGATAGGTTGACACAATTTCGGATAGGTTCCTTAACGCAAGGATTGTCAATGGGAAATTTATGTTTTAAAACATCCCATTTAATTTAACTGAAACAGCAAAACCATTGTATTTTATTCACCGATTTAAAAACGGATCAAATTTAACTGGGATCAAATTTAACCAAAATTTTAACATAATTGACACACGGCCTTTATTACTAACGGCATTTAAGATACTGGGTGTTTTCATAAACGCAACAAATCTGCGATAATAAGATCGCGTTTCTTTTAGCTTCTCGAAACTCAAGCTTATAAAATAAAATGCACGACTGGATCGTACGAACTTGCTCTTGTAACTAAAAACTGTAGTGTTGCTAACCGCTAACGCTAGGTTGTCCTTATCCTTTGTAGTTAACCTTTGCAGGAATAAAGCCGATGTAGGTAAGATTACCATGATTCTTATTATAATGAATTGTGGAATACATATAATTCAAGGAATGGTTACATAGGTACCTACCTAAAAATGTATATTTAAACGGATTTGAATTATGAAAATTAGGATGGTCATACATATACCTGCCTATATATAGAGAACCTTAACCTAGGTTAGAAGATATGTACATACATATGTATAAATGAAAGTGAATGCTGTATAGGTGGGTAAAAATCGTTTTTAAACTTACAAAAACTGCCAAAACCATCACTTTAATCGGTTTCTCGAAAAATTCAAGAACACCATTAGATGCAACGGATCCATGATAATTTTATAAAATGTTCTCGAAATTTGTAGGAAATCAAGTGTACAGTTACCGTTATAAACCGTTATATGAAAGGTACCGTTAATAGACTTTTCCCGTAAACTTGATGCATATCAAATGATAGCTATAACAAACAAAAAAAATCTCAAAAAATTTTATCAAAATCGTTGGAACTTTTTTTGAAAAAAAATAACATTTACTTTCAAGGTCATATTGCAAGTGCCGTTATTTTTCAATTTCCCCTCTGAGGAATGCCAAACTAATCACATATAGCAAATTTGAAGGTAATCGCTTGCTTCGTTTAGGCTGCAGCTCGTTATACATACAGACGGACAGACTGACAGACAGACATTTTTTGTCGATTACTTTTTTAGCAAATTTGAAGGTAATCGCTTGCTTCGTTTAGGCTGCAGCTCGTTATACATACAGACGGACAGACTGACAGACAGACATTTTTTGTCGATTACTTTTTTAGGCTTCACTATGATCTTAATATCATGTTTGATCGTTAGATTTTTTTGCGAATGCATAACTTGCCTTAGAGTACCTATAATCGCAAGTAAAAATTTATATTCGCTCAACAATGACGAAACATCGGTTAAGCGGTCTTGCAACTATGTATTTTGTCGAAAGCTCTTGATTATTGTTACGTGAAACCAAATAACGGGTGATTTTTTTGCTACTTGGTTTTTGACGTTTATATTTTAGACAGATCACACATGACAAATTCCACGAACATTTGACATTTCGATTCAGTATTGTTTGCCATTTCATCATGAATAGACTTACGCCTGAACAACGTTTGCAAATTATTGAAATTTATTATCAAAATTCGTGCTCTGTGAAAAATGTGTTTCGCAAGCTACGTCCGTTTTATGGTCGTCATAATCGACCCACCGAGCAGGCTATTCAGCTCATTGTGACCAAATTTCGCACCAGTTTCACTTTATTGGACATTAATCCACCAAATCGTATCCGTAGAGTGCGTACCAAGTAAAACCAAGCTGTTAAAAAATCACCGTTTATAAATGCAGGGGTAAAATTGAAAATTACGTTACGGAAGTAACGCACGCCATTTTGCTATAAATGGTTGAAGAACTTGATAAAGGATTTGGCAAAAGGTTCGTGAACTTCGGAAGGCCTTTTTAATCTTTTAAAACATCCCTTACAAAATTCACTAACCATTTTAAAAAAAATGTACGAAGCCGATTAGACTGCTATTACACCTTTTATCGCATTGGTTTAAAAGCGGTCTTGGAACCAAAATGGGAACAAACGACAATCAACGATTAATCACAGGCGTGTAAAAGCAGACTTACACGATTGCTTTTCTTGTTGTTTCGTACTTTATACATCATTGCAGCCTTGAGTCCATGGTACCTACTCAACATTGCTTTTTTTTTAATTTGGGGCGGCAAAATAACAATTTATGTCTGGGGCGGTGAAATTTCCAGGTTCGGCGCCTGATACCAATTGCTGCTTCTACTTTTTTTGTTGGTAGGGCACTTTGTCTTGTGTCTTTTAAAGACAATTGGAAATATAATATTCTCCTCCCACTAAAGGGATTGGCCTTTTTTGATTAATTTGTTTGTGCATTTTTAGAAACACTTCAATGGTTCTTAGTTGTAGTTGATTTCTATAGGCGGTGCTATGGTCGAGATCCCTAAATGTTCTACCGCTTATTTTTCGTGTTAAAAAAGCGTTTAACTACCAAGTTTGAAGAAAATCGATTTAGCCGTTTAAGCAGTAGATCAATCTAAAGACAAACAGACAGACTGAATTTCCGGGACATACTTTTTGGTGTTCTCTATCATCGAAATGTCAAGTTTGATTAAAATCGCCCCTACAAATGTATTATAAATATAAATCTTTATTATGTATTTTAATTATGTTAGTTAGGAATGTAATAGTAGTAGTAGTAGTAGTAGTAGTAGTAGTAGTAATAGTAGTAGTAGTAGTAGTAGTAGTAGTAGTAGTAGTAGTAGTAGTAGTAGTAGTAGTAGTAGTAGTAGTAGTAGTAGTAGTAGTAGTAGTAGTAGTAGTAGTAGTAGTAGTAGTAGTAGTAGTAGTAGTAGTAGTAGTAGTAGTAGTAGTAGTAGTAGTAGTAGTAGTAGTAGTAGTAGTAGTAGTAGTAGTAGTAGTAGTAGTAGTAGTAATAGTAGTAGTAGTAGTAGTAGTAGTAGTAGAAGTAGTAGTAGTAGTAGTAGTTGTAGTAGTTGTAGTAGTTGTAGTAGTAGTAGTAGTAGTAATTAGTAAAATGTGATTTTATTTAACAGATAAATTTTTCATTGTTTTTATATAATTTCACAGCTACGGCATTGGCTTTTGCCGTCAGCCAGAAAGAAGAGTATAAACTAAACAAGTATATAATATAAATTGATTTGTAGATATTTTCATGTTGTATTAAATTAATTGAAATTATTAAGCAAGTAACAAGCCTAAAAAAGATATTAAGACTCATACGGTGTTCCTTGAAGGGTTGTTTTCAGGTGCGAATGATACAAAAAGTGCTTTAAAAGCAAGTATGCAATCATACAGAACTGAATATAATAAAACAATTGCATCAACCACAGTATCTCTTCTATAGTATACAATTTTCTAACTCTAACAGACTATCACATTCCACGATACACCTGTCTTCAGAACGACAGTTCTTTGTAAACGCTTTACAACTTTGGAACTCTGTACCGAGAGATATTGAGGGAAGACCGTTAATCGTTTTCTTAATTATTATACCATTTAACATAACATTAAAAATCCCGAAAAATGATTGTTAAACAGGAATATCTCGAAATTCTGAAAATTCTTTTTCTGTAACAAAAAAAAAATAATTTAACACACCAGTGATATTTTCTTCAATTCTTCTAATCACGTCATTTTAATTTAATAAGACCAAATTTTTGTGTATGTTTGTATGTCCAAAACAGAAAAAAATTATATATAAAAATTGTTAAAAAAAAACCTTTTTTTCATTCGCTTGGATGAATTGCTGCGACTTTTTTTCCAGGTGTGATATATTTGTGTAAAGTTTCTCTACTTCTGTCGACATTTTCTTCACAGATCCGTGAGCTTTTTCTTTTATTGTTTGGATTTTAAATTTTAATGATGTTATTGTTTCTTTAAATTTTGCTAACCTCCTTTTCTGTTGGTTATTGATAATCACATTTTCTTCATTTCTTTTCTTAAGCACTTGGTAGTTATAGTCAAGTTTTTCTGAATTCATGAGAACGTTATTCTGTGTACTACGCAACTCAAGTTGAAGTGCTTCAGCGTCACGTTCTAAGCGGATTCTAGTATCCCTTGTAATTTCCTCCTGTTGTCTGCAATTTTTTTCTATTTCGTCCATGTAGACCTTTTCCTTGTCTTTCTCGATCTGAAGTTTGCGTGTTTCATACGTTTTTATAGTATTGAAAAGTTCATCCCATTGTGTAGATTCTGTTTTGGTCATATTAAGGCGCTCTTCTTCGATAGCATCTTGTAGAAGGTCTAAATGATTCTTATAAGCTTCTTTTATAAGTTCAACTTGACTATCGATTCTCTCAACCAAAACGCAAATTTGCACAGCTTGTTTCTCTTGATCAGAATAATATTTATCACTTACACGATTTATTTCCCGTTGGCACTTATCAATTATATTATCTTTACTGATCATAAGTTCTTGAATGAATTCCTTTTGATTCTCTAGCTGATTAAACATAACTACTGGTTCCTTGTAGTTTTTAAGTTCCAACCATTTCTCAGAGATGCTATTGAACTTAGCAATTGCTTCAACAGATTCTTTGCTGAGATCGTTGAGAAGAGCTGATTGAAAGCAAAAAAACATAAAATATTTTTTTAATTATGGCTTAATTTGAATAGGTACATATATAAACGTGTGCTTTTATTAGGCTAAGCCCAAGCGATTTCTTAGGAAATCCTTAATTTTTGGCTAAAATTTGGTGTGCAGTATTATTTATAATTCAAAGGATCTCCTACTAAATACGTAGATGTCAAGCTTTTGAATTGTATGTCCTTTTCGATTGATAATCCGGAAGAACTCTCCGATCCTGGATTCCAATAGAACAAGTTAATACTTGATTGTGGATTCCGAATTTTATTGTGAGTGTATGTGTAAACTGTAAGGCGGTAAAAACAACAGTGACTTGAAAATGTAGGGATGGGCAATTTTCATCGATGTTAGACGATAAAAATATCGCTGTTTCAACAGCGATGTTGAAGCATGTATAGAAAATCACAGCATCGATGTTAAGATTCAAAACATTGACTTGAAATAAAATGAAGTCTTTTGTCAATGATCTAATGCTTATAAATAAATAACCTTTAAGGTATAAATCATAGAGGTTAGACCACACTCGATAGAACTGCACTTCAGCGGAACTACGCTTCACAACTATTTATGTTCAATTGGCGCTTAGTGGGATATATGTAGCTCATACACACAAAAATGGAAAAGAAAATTGCGATAAAAACAATGCTAGCATTTTAAAAACAATGAAGGTATTTTGAATTTATACATAATATATTGTATTTATTTATTATTTGTACAGTAAAAAAACATCATTGATATTTCTGATATCGATATTTTATTTTCGATTTTAAAATCCATGGGTTTCAACCTCGCTCATCCATACACAACACTGTTATTGACGTTGAAGTGTGGTAAATTGACTTTGTGTGCGTGAGTTTGACATTTACTGTGAGAGTGTGTGGAAATTTCGATTCGTAACGAATTATTTCGATACAAACACTTTATTATCATATTTGTTTTCATATTATAACCTATTACATAAATATTCTCCTACAGGTTGTACATTAGCCTATTCGTGACTATATTGTCTATTGCTTAATGTATAATGTATAATGAATAGATATATTTTACAGCTGTTTTCGGGCACTTTATCGCTACATAATTCTAATTAAACTGGAACCGATTCTTGATGCCAAACACGGATACGATATGATATGCTACTGGCGATTCAGTTAACGGCAGTTGCGAAAAAAATGTTTGGTTGAAAACCCAAATAAAGCAACCCTATTGCAACAGAAAAAATCAAATGGTGCAAAATTTGCCTGGTGTCGTTAACAGCTTGGCAGCTGTTATTTTCTGTCAGAAATATTTGTGGTTAAACTGATTTTGTCAGTTAGTAGTTCTAATTGAATGCCCTCTTCTAACGATATGACCACATGTCCACATATCACATTTATCTATGGAGCTGCAGATAGAATATCTGAATAAAGGCTAATTCACTGTTCACTTTCAGAAGACATTACAGGCCGAGTCGAATGGCCATACAGATTTCCAATATAACAATCCGAATTCAATCCACAAATAGTGCATTTTCTTACTCATTGGGCCCTCCCCTCTGAGGGGAGGGCTTAGTGTAGGGATCTCCAGCAATCCAGCTGCGGATTCCTGCAAACCAAAATAAATCCAAAAACCAAAATAACCTCAATGTTAGAAAACTTGAAACTGACACTACGGACTTGAACAAAAATAAAGAAGAAAATCGAACGAATTGAATGGCCGCGACAGTTGGTCGCGCACTTAGTCAGGGTAGATCTCGCCCTCGCACGATGGAGGATCCGCTTCCTGGTGGTAGTGGGACTGCAACTTGCCTCCCTACTCCCTCCAGGAGGGGATAAAACTGCCCTTATGCAAGGATAGACGGAACGCCACGAGGATAGTGAAGATTTTTGGCGACTTGCCGAATTCGGAGCTAAAATCGGAGCAATCCGCCAAACTTGCCTAGGCCAAAGGCATTCTCAACACCAAGACCAGCGGAGACTTAACGTCGAAGCGTATAAGGTCCTTGGAGGGAACCATACCGGAACCCAAAAGGCAAAAGGTGCACAACACCGGTAATGCATCCTTTAAAAGGAAAGATTTGTCCTTCAGCGACGTGCTGAAGAACAAAACTATCCTCGCTGTGATAGACAGGAGCAATGCAGATGGTACGAACACTTACGACCATTGGCAAATAGTCTTAAATAAGCTCCGAGCCCTTATGCTAGAAAACCCAGGGGAACATGCGGTTTTCGAGGATGCGGGCTGGTATCAAAGCAGAGCTTAGCTCGTTGCCTTTGATAGTGAAAGTTCGTCAGGTCTGTACAAACTGGCAATTAGTAGGCTCGAGGGCCCACCATATGTGCAGGATGTGCAAATGCACAGGGCGCCAAGCTTTGGGAGTGTCAAACCATAATACTAAAAACAATAATGGATACACATATGTTACAGAGCAACATGCTTCAATCCCTTTACATCAAATTCAGCTTTAGTCAAATGAAGTTCATAGCAATGATCTATCTAATCATCATCGGCAACCATCGCCCTGCTCCATTGTATTCACTCAACTGAGTTTCTATGGATTTTAACTTTGACAGAGAGGTTTTTGAAGTGCCGCGAGATCGACCGCGTGTCCATTCTGTTCAGTCAGTTACGGGGTGTTTGAATTGTATCGCACCGCGTAATAATATCTTTCGAAAGGTGGTGGCGGGGGTAAATAAAATTACTGAGTTATCGCTCTTTCTTCGTTGTGCCTTTCCTCATTGTTTGAGTAAAGAATAAGGAGTGCGGAGAGATGATTCTGTTTTACTTGGACAAAAGTAAGTTTTACTTTCCATTTCCATTGCTAAATGTAGAATTTGATGGAAGGCGATTTGAATTGATTTTGTTTCCGATATGTTATTGGATTGTATTCGTGTATATTAAACTCCTAGTTGTCAAAGTAAATGCATTCAATTGTACGGATCTGCAAAAATGAATCAGAATAAGAAACAAGTTTTTGTTTGCCCAATGAAAGGATTTAACTTGGCGAAATTGATATCTTTTACCAATGGGAAAGCACATAAAAATTGCACTAGTGTAGAAGCAGACCTTATAAATTATAAGTAGTTGTTTGGCTATTTGGCAACACCGTGGTTTCCAATTCAAAATTGAAGTACCAACTTGTACAAGTTAAGAGCTAACCCTGGTGGTGGGATATGTAGTTAAATTTTGGGTCATGATGAATATCAAGATCTTGTATTGTTGTTGTAATGTATGCAAAGCTCTGACCTATATAGGTCTTCGTGCATAATAAAACGCGGCTATAGATGTTTTCGATTTTTGATCTTTAGGCTTGTCACCCACGTGACTTTTTAAGGCGGAGTTTATAAAATAGTTATTTACAGTTAAATCATTTTCCATTGACGGATTCACATGTAATATCATTTTGTACAACATTAGTCGTTTTGTATTATCAGAATTGAACCATATCAAAAAATATGCATTACAAAAGATCTTGCACTCTATTGAAATCACGTTTCATGATTTAAAAAATTAGTTCTGGGGATGGTAGTGTAGTGAAAAATATACACTAATATGTATTGTTTTATTTTCATGAGATGGAGCCCGTTTACACGATTCGTTTTTTCGGTAGTTTCGTCTTTATGAGGAAGATACGAAAGCACGAATGAAAATTTCAACACTTTTGTACTTGAATGCATTTATATTTTTATTTAGATTTTCTTTCATTTACATAGACCTTTTTACCTTTTTTTTAAACTTAACTATAGATATATCTATTTGCCGACTTTAAATTGGCCGCGCTACACCAATCTTATTTTTATTGTTTTTTCTTTCAGTTTACCAACTTCAAGTAATGTATTTTTCTATTATATTAAACTGAATAATATTTTTTGCGTCCACTCGATTGTTGAACTTTGATGTTTCTGATTTGACAACCGCAATGCTCCTCGATGTAATTTTTTTCACAATTAATTGGTATATATTTGAAAGAAGTAGTTCAAATACATTTTTAATGATTACTACAGTTTATTTTTACACAAAACAACAACAAATTTAATAAACGTCAAAATAATGAACGAAATAACATACTACAAACATATGTGCCTGTCCAAATGACGAATAGCGAATGGTTTAAGCAGGCTTATAATCTATATGGATCATTAGCGGTAGTGAAATACGGCAATTGTCTAACGGAACGGACGGATTGTTGATGATGAAATTAGTTTTCATTATTTAATTCATATTTTTAATTTTAAACCTTGGTAGTATTGCAAAAAGCACTAAAATTTACTGCACAAGATGTGAAAAATAAAAAAGACGTGACCAACATCTGTTCACATAGGTTGTATATCTTGAAAAGCCTCCAAGCTCATAAAGTTATGAAAACCAAACAACACGTTTGCCAGGTGGTTGCTTTTATGTTCGAATCATCAAACATAGACAAGGTACTTCCAAGATTTATCATTTTTAATCCCTTTGTACCTGTCCACACTAGAGTTGAACTATGACGATTTTTTACGATCTTACATGCGTGAAAAAGAAACAAGCATTATCTTTTCTATGAATGTAAGATCGTAAATAATCCTCATAGTGATCAGCTACTCTGACTACATTTTTTAATCTAAGTTTAAAAAAAAGTATGAGGTAAGCCTTAGACCAAAATTGATAAATTAGAAATGCTCAAGAATCGAACAAATCTTTATGCCAAACGAACAACAAGCAGAGGCACCAACCCTTAAATAGATAACCAAATAGAAAGACATTTGCTGTGGATCGTTTTCTTGAATTTGTTTTACTTCACTGTGCTATATTCTCACCAAACCACACGTAATATAAAAAAAACTACCAAATACAAGGATTTGGAAAAATCTATTGGCCGTTTTCGAATTTTTGTTTGGTTTAAAAAAACTGCTTAACATTAATAGGAGCTTCTGCATAAAAAATTTTCTTGTCCTTCTGCAATTGTTTTTGTTTTTGAGTTAGTCTGTATAATTCGAAGTTCAGTTGCTGTTTAAAGGAGAATACGGTTTTTAATATAAATTCTGTTTTTTTTAATGCATACATTTTAAGTTTTTAAAGTCGCGGTTAATTTTGAAGGAAAGTGAAGTGAAATGTGCAATATAAAAAGTGTGTGTTGTGAAAAGAGTTATTAATTTGAATATGTAAATTAAAGGCGCTAAATGTAGAGCTTGCACGGGGCGCTCATTTACCTAGGACCGGCCCCCCTCGAAGGCTTGTGGTCTTGTGCAAAGCTGCTGAGCTTTCAGCAAAGACATAATCTTAAAAATGATCCAATATGGTCGACTCTACACACGAAACTCTCGGCGATGAGGAAGAGCAACTACGCTCGTACTCCGAGAATGATGAAGACCTCGACGGAACAGTCCGGCTGACTGTAACCAAGATGGTGCCCTAGTTCAGATTAACACCCAACACTCCAAACTGGCTTCGACCACCCTTCTTCTCCGGCTGCACAACAAAGGGGAAGATGTCGTCTTGATCCAAGAACCCTGGATCGTTGGTCCCAGAATTCAAGGACTCATAGATACATCCAGTTCTGCTTAGATGAAGAAATTAATAAACAACCAGTTTTCCGGAATCATCGGAAAACTGACTGTAAATTATATAGGGAAACATTAGGAAAACTAATTAATCCGTCACTTTTTAATATACCCAAAAATAAAAGAGACCTCGATGGAAAAGTCAACATCTTAACCCTTGTCCTTAATAAATCAATGGACATCTCTGCCTTGTTATTCTGTTAAGAGGGAAACAAAAGCCCCGTTGGTGGAATTCAGGGCTAGTACCGCCCAGGAAAAATTGTAGAACACTTTTCAACAGAGCTAAAAACACTCAGATTGGGACGCGTATATAGAGTCCATTAAAATCTACTAAAGGCAGTTAAGGAAGAGTAAGAGAACTTCATGGAGAAACTTCTGTGAAAACATAGAGGATACTTCTGAAGCTTCAAGACTAAGAAAAATCCTCTCGAAAAATCGGTATGTCTATCGCTACAATCAAACTCTTGTTGCATCAAAACTCCATAAGACAAATAAATTTTAGATGGTCAAGCATCACTACTTGCCTGGCTGCTACCAGACAAATCTGGGCAGCAATAGACCCAAGATGCTCAGAAGGTCTACTATCTTTGAGCAGGAAACATCTTGGCTCCGCAATATGTGTCGTAACTGGGCACTGTTTAATTGGTAGACACGGCAAAAGACTTGGTTTTTTTTCCAATGGCTTTTGCAGAAGCGGTATGGATGAGGAGGAAGAGGAGACTATCTCCCATCTTCTTTGCTCATGTCCTGTTTTCTTCCAAAGACGTAGATTGCACCTGAGGGAATACATTTTCGACGACACCAGTGATCTTAAACACATAGAGATGCACCGCCTACAACACTTCATTAGAGGTTCCAATTGGTTTAATTAAAGAGTTAATAACTCTTCATGTGGTATCACAATGTACCTATCTAAGATCTAAGTGTGTCAGTTGTTTTCATTACGGCCATGTCAACCTAACCCAACCTACTCACTGGGCAGTTAAATGCCATGTCCTTAATTTCCTTTTCACCACTATATAATAATCTTTTGCAAGAACTGGATCTTTATTGGGACTCAGACAAATTTTACAAAGTAACGGTACCCGTCAGACATAAATTAAAAGCCACTACAAAAAAAACTCATACATGAAATGTTAATCTATGGACAAGCTTTGGACAACGGTCATGTCTCGTTAAAAAAGTAATATTTTTTCAACATATCGCTGCATCTGAATGGACATGGATCGTTTGGACTCCATGAATGAATGAATTTGGGATATTGGTGCACCCAAATTCATTCTTTCATTCATTAATTCATAGGCCATAAAAATGGTAGGACTATGAAATTCCCATGGAGGGGGCCTATTAGAGACTTCATTCATTGAACCCCATTTTGACTAATGTCGTTTTCCATTGGTTTCACTAGGTATTCACTCATTCTGAAGGCCAATGCAACAGTGCTAATTTCTTCTACTCAATTCCGAAGCTTTTTTCTACGGCTTTCAATTATAAATGCATCATCTGTTGAAGCGAAGACCAAAATCCAAATATCCAGAAGAGAATTTTCTGGCAAATAAGAAGCTATCCGAAGAATTTGGAATAGGTACTTTTGTATCACATGCAACAATTCGGGAGCAGTTGCTCAAGAAAGTTAAATGTATACTAAAGTATCTTAACTACCGTACCGAACTTTGGGCGCCAAAAGTAAAATAAAACCAATTAGACTGCTTTTACACCAGAGCGATTTCTAATCCTTTTTTCCGTGTTGGACTCCTTTCGGTTGAAAAGATATAGGGCTGATTCAGACTTTTTTGTGGAGAAATTGGCAGCTTATCAATAATATAATATAAAATTCGAAAAAGCGGGAATGGCTGGAGTAAAATTTTCTGCCAATTTTTAAACGTCAACCCATTTTTTTTTCTTAAAATTGACCATTTTTTCTCTTCAAACAAAATTAGTACTTTTAAATCAATTTATTTTTTCAACAAATCTGTAAGCTTTCTGTCCACAAATTGCTGCCTAAAAAAATTATTGGGCAGAAATTCGTAAGAAGGGGGAAATATTTAACTCTCAAAAGAGAGTTCTCTTCTGCTCAAAACTACCAAAATTGTAGGTGTGGAACATGAACTGATGAAAATTGGTGCCAATTGGCAGTCTTCGGCAATAATTCAGAAAAGCTTAATCGCACCATAACAAAAATCACAAAGACTTCAACCTGATCAATTCGCTTGTCCCGAACACAATACATCATGCAATGTTAACTTAAGTACATAGCGTACACATTATCGAATCTGCGTAACAGGTCTGCTCACGTTCAATAATGTGTGCACTTGCATGATGGCATGACACTCATGAAGGGCTACTCACAAATTTTTTTAATATTGCCTATCAGGCAGCGTTCCTGGTCGATGATGTGTACATTCAAAAAATATTTTCGGTGTTATGTACATACGTAGTTCATTTTTGAATCTTTGTCAGTAGGGAATAAGAAATATAATATTTTGATGTGTTTATTGAGCTAGAGCTTTTATTTAAAATGAAAAATTTTTGGCGGACGGACAACAAATCTGATAAGTGTATACCGGAAACTTTTCACGCTGTTTGATAGGCAACAGGAATGTCACGCAGGTTCGATAAAGTGTACCCTACTTTATATTGCTTTTACAGCACTAATCCATGTTTCCGTTTGACATGAAAATGTATTCAAAATAGTATCCAATAAACTGAAGGACAGACAAAATTTAAATCATCTTCCATTTTCACTTCAACTTTTCTTTTGTTTTCCGAAATTTTTGACAGCCCCTGAGTGGCATATTGTTTGTGTAGTGTTGTTTTTATTTGGCAATCCGGAAGCATTCTGGACTTTTCTGAAAGTGTTCACTTGGGGAAAAATAACAGTTCTCATTCTGAAAAGAAGAGAATTTTGCTTTTGGATTTGAAATCAGAATCGGAACCACTCACACATTCATATACTTGAATGTCAAACTCGACTATTGTCATATTTTGTATCAGAATTGTGCAACAGCCATTTTTTCTGAATTTGAATATTTCCACGTACACAATTATTTGCACACATAGAATTTCATTTAAATTCAGAATCCTCAGAATTAAACAAAGGTATTCAATTGGGATCGCGGATCGGAGAGGGATTCCGGATTGCCAAATAAAAACGCCATAAATGTCCATACAGAATCGGTATGGGATTTTTGTTTAAGTTTTCTTTTAATTGCCTTAAAAAAGTTTCGTGATTTCACACCAAGGAAACTGAGTTGCTCGGCTTAAACCTATAGTTATCTATATAATCGTGGTCATGAAAACACAATGTCAATCAAATCTCTTCCTGCCCTATTAATAAAAGATGCTTATTCCACCGCTAATCCATGACTTTGCTAAGCCATAGAATAAAAGTTAATGTGTCGACTAAAATTTTAAATTAATAAAAATGGGGGTGGCCGTGGCGCGATATTTGTGTGCTCGCCTGTCAACCTCGTGGTTGCGGGTTCGATTCCTGCCGTTGTCTATGTCTTCTTATATTCCATTAAAAACCAATTCTAAAAAAATTGTCATAAAATAAGTTCCTGCTTTGCTCATTACATGCTGTTTAGGCATAACACTAACAGCATGTGATTGAGTAAACAATCATACCCATAAAATATGACAACGAAGTAAATAAAATAATGCGAATTATAAGGGGCATATATAAATAAGACACGGTAATTCTCTCCGCATTAGTTCAGACGCCATCCCTGGAGATAAAATCTGAGACAACAACCAGCTGCAAAGTTATAAAAAAAAATCGAAAATCCACGAATAAAATTTACTACAGTAGGCTCTCTGTTTATTCTATGTCCCTGTAAATTTTGTTCTCAATAAGTGTATTCATGCAACGAGATAATCTTCGGCTTTGCAGAAAGATATAATTTGATGTTGCATGAACACCCCCTAAAAAAATTGCGTAAATGTGGGAAATAGTCAGTTGTTCGTTAAACTAACTTTATGAGGTTTATTTTGTAAGTTCATTTCTGTGGAGATAAAATTATCTAGTTTCTGAGGTTTACCCGGATTTTCCAGCATTGCTTAATATCTTTGATGTCAATTCTTATTCCTTAACTAAGCCACTGTCTTCGATGGTTTAGCGAAGGAATAAGTTTGAGAAAGGCAAATGGCAGAAATTCTGTTTTATTAATGACAGTTTGCACTTAGTCTACCTGTTAAAGATAAACCATCACTAAATCTTATTTTTTAAAATGGGTATTCAAGTCTTTGACCGGGGATTTTGTGTACACTTAAACATTTTTGCCCCTAACTGAAAAAAATTGTATGGAATTGAAAGAAACATGTTGGCTCCCTTTCGGGCTCCCTTTCGACATTACAACATGAACGAAGAATAGTTAAGGAGCTTAAAATCCAAACAAATTGATTAAAATGACACAAGAGATTAAAATGTGAGCTCATACGAAAGTATCTCAAGGTAGGTACCTATTTACGTATAACGTTTTCTTGGTAACTAGATAAACCGATGCAGTTATGGATGCAATGCCCAGATTTGAGTTGCGACTGTTATTAAAACAATATCTAACTTACTTGAGAATATCTTCAAAAGAAGCTGTTGTTCTGAAAGCTCTTCAATTTTACGGTCAAGTTAAATTGAAAGATTGACGAACATCAGATCTGATTTGGTCTTTATCAATTGTCATTGTCACTAACTTGTCATTGTGTCGTGGGAACTAGGAATTATTATTATAAAGATGTCTGATTTTCGACCAATTTTGTCAATGTTCATTGAACGTGTGTTGGCGATTTTTCAGCAATGTTACTTGACAAGAGAAAACTTCAATAATACTTGTCAAGTAACATTTGAACGTTTGTAAAGCGCTTAGGGTATAGTCTCCAGTGGCCGGTCTCTTAAGTAATTGTTTGTTCGTAAAAAATATGGCACATCAGCTGCAAATATCAACCTTTGTCACTCATTCTTGAAGCAAATTATTCTTCATTTATCGCCCAACCGATGAAACTAAACAAAAATGTGAATTTTTATATGGAACAATATTTATTTGGATTTTATCAAAAAAAAAAGTCATATTATCCAGTGTCCGACCGCCAAGTGTCCTATTTCCGGCCACTTATGATCCTGAGTTCGGCCACACAGATGTAGACCTGAAATGGTTTTGTTTATATGAAGCGGCCGAACTAAGGACATACATCCAAATATTCGGCCCTAGTTTCTACTTACAAAAAGGCGCCCGAATACTGGATTTTATTGATTTTTAATGGCCGTTTTTGCTCGAATGTTATTACTCATTTATTTATTTTTGTAATTTTCTCAAAAAATTAAACGTTGCCTACTTTCGGCCGTGGACCGATTTAAGGAAACTTAAATTGTTTGTGTTTCCTATGTCCGGCCCCTTGAAAACTACCATAATTACAAAATATTTTTCAATTTTAAAGCAAATTTTAATTGAAATACATACTCCTTATATAAACATCATATAAAATCATTAACCCAATAAAATTCCCTAAAAATCACTAAATTCTGGTATGCATGTAGTTATAATGCTTACTAAGTGTTTCCAACTAATTATTATAATTAATTTAGTAAATAATATTTCCTGATGGGTTGCGCCTTGCGCATTTAATTAACTCATACTGTAAGTATCTAATGAAAATGTTGACATGTTATAATGAATAGCAGTCAAATCAAATAAGGCTCTAAGCAGAGAAGTAGGTGCTAATGGATTGGCCGTCCAGAACTGATCTGACCCCACAAATTGACAGTAATTACACTAAACAGAACAGAAAACGATTCTGGATTTCATTTCAGAATCGAAAACAGAATCACTAATACACTCACATAATTAAAATGTCAAGATCATAGGATTGATTTGTTTTGTGTAATTTCGATTAAATTATTGAATTTAAACTACTTTTCTGGTAAAATAACATAAAAAGAAGCAAGTTTATTATTATTGATACAAAAAAATGTGTTTCTAAATTGAAATCCAGTGTTTTGGAAATTCTTTTTAGCCGATGTGATTTTTTTTTTAATTTAATTTTCTTAAGCACAGTCATACATACAATTCAGAACCCCATTTCAAAAAAAAAATTATCTGCCGCAAAAAGCCTAATCAACGCATCTTGGCAGAAAATAATAAGCAACAATGATGTACCTTCCTCTGCCAGTACAAAGTTTATGAAGCAGTCATGCGATCGGTGATGTGCTATAGCTGCCAAATATGGGGTTATAAGTCATTCGAAGAAGAAGAAAAGCTGCAGCGTTTCTTCATTAAAAAGATTTTCAGATTGCCGCCAAATACCCCAAACTATATGATCCAATTAGAAACAGGTCTACCTACCCTTTTTATATACACCTTGAAGTTGCACTTCGATTATGTCATAAAAGTATTAGGATATAACACAAACAGAATTCCTTTAATTCTAACAAAATACATCCTTGAAAAAAAGATCGACTGGATGACAGACTTGACAAATTTGGCTTTAAATTGTGGATTCGATCTGAACATGCACTATGCTAACATTTTCCCTTTAAAAAAAGCAACTATGTAATTTAGTTGAAACATTAGATAAGCACCAGCGCAACAACTGCACTCAACAAGCGATATTATCTATTAACCGGGTTATATACCCGGAACTGAATTATAACCCTGCACAAAACAACCATTTTAATGATAAATACAGCTTGATTTGCAGAGCGAGGGGTGATCTTCTTAACTTAAACGGTTCCCCATACAATAAGTCCGCCACGAACCTTTGCACGTTGTGCAATATTAAAGCAAGGGAAGATTGTTTTAATTTTTTGGCTATCAGTCCCGTGTTCAAAGAGCTGAGACGTATGTACTTTGGTTATTTAACACTCACAAGCATATTTTAAATGGAGTAAATTGGAATAATCTATATAATTATTTAAAATCAGCTAAGAGTTACCGGTACAATATTTTAAATGAGTTTGATTGAATGATTTAACGAAGGAATTCAAATAGTATTATATCATGTTCTTAGTAATGGCATACATATAGCTAAATTTTACAGTTAATTTTACCCAAACATGTAAATATTCTCGACAATGAGTCATTCTGGCAGACGGCAACGCCAAAGCCTTTTATTGTTATTATGTACAATCCAACTTATTAGAAAAAGAACCTTTTTGCAAACAAGTTTTAATTGTTTAAGTAATAAAAATCAATCTAAACTAATCATACAATTCAGAATCAGTCAATTTTTTCCGGATGTTTTATTGGGGGAACGTGTTCCGGACGGCCAATCGAAAAGACCATAACATTTCTTAATTACAACGCTTTTATTTGAAAGGGGCCCGCTAGTGGAGGGGGCCGGCAATAGGCGACTCTACCCTATATAAATAGGTTCATGTCATGAATCAAAGAAAATAAGATTACGACACTTATTTGTTTTTCTTATTTTATTGACGTCATATATGAAAAAATCCATTAATCCACAAACAACAAAAATTTGCAGATTTTGTTTCACATATGACGGCAATAAAAAAAGAAATACAAAGAATGTCGTAATATTGTTTTCTTTGATACATGGGTTCATGTATATTCACGTATTTAAATGTTACGCACCTTTTTTTTGAGCTTCTTCAAAGTTTCGTCGTTGAATTTCACGCATTTCACTAGAAACTTTTATATTGGTCACCAACTCATCCCCGAACTCTATAAGCTCTTTCAGCTTTTCATCGCTTGATTCTAATTGCCCCTCAATTCCAGGTTTCTTGCGTTTATTTTTCAATCTACATGCATACGTATATAAATGTTATTTAAAAAAAAACAAAAGCTTTCCCTGCATTAACATTTACAATTACTTACACAGAATCATCGTTTTTCATGTGATTTTTGATAAGTTCCCGAATTTTATCCCTTCTTTCATCCCATTCTGCAGTAGATTCAATAAATTTCTTTTTTTCTTCAGCCATAATATTTTATATGTTTATGTACATATGTACTTCGTATTCCTAATTTAAAAAAGACAGCTACAGTTATGACTATAAAATAATTGTTTTAAATATCGAATATCGATCAAACAACGATTGCGTCGCCACCTGCCTCACAACGCATGTTTGGAATTATGAGCTTCTATTCAGAAAATGAATACACATTATGAAAGATAAAAATAGTGACTGCGACCATGCGATGTTTAAGTATGTGTTGTAGGAGGAAATGTGGTTAGGGTGTAGGCAAAACTCCTCAGGTTGCAAAAAGCAGTATAATGGCTTTTCTTTTGGCAATTCGAAAGAACTGTTCAATACAGAACATCAATAAAACAAATAAGCAAATCCAATGTCCGATAGTTTACATTAAATGACGCTTTTGAAAACTAGTCGTGAAATTCAGAATCGTTTTCTCTTCTATTCAGGAGAAGAACTATCGCTATGGATGTCAATAAAACACTTTCAGAAGGGTTTACACTCAATTCGAACGGTTCCAAATTGCTAATCGAAAAGGCCAAAAGGCTTTCGTTTTAAAATCGTTAGCAGAGTGGGAAGGTATACATATAAGGCGTGTTTTTATTAAAAAAGCGAGGTATTAATGGCTAAACAATTTAAATTTAAGTACAAAATAGTTACCTAAATGAATAGAATTTGCGGGCAGTTGTAATTTAATTTTGTTTTTAAATTGTCGTAGATTTTAATTTTGATTTTTTTTCAATTCGAAAGCGTTTTGTTTTGGGTTTACAAGGCTTTGTTGGTCAAAAGATTTAATACTCAAGACAATTTACCTGTATCAATAGTATCAGGGTTTATTTAATCTTCATAACCACGATAGGCTGAAGATATCAGATGAGCAACTCAGTGTTTTATTCTTGTTAAAATGTTAAGAAAAAGAAAACCACACAATGGATGCAAATATAAAAATAAATACATCTGGTGATGAAAATTAAATTGTATTTCGTAAAAACTTGTTTTTGTGTTGTTTTTATCTCCATGTTGTGTAGATAAATCAAGTACTAAAATAAAATATAAAACACAAAATTTAATTTCAAAATTTAAAAATAAAAATCAATTTTATTTTTTATTTATAAAATTTAAAAATTGTCACAACATTAATTATTTTATAGCTATGCACGGCTGTAATTTGGACTTGTTGCGGATGCCGAAGTATTATTATTCTCTTCAGCAATAATTATATGGAGACATCAGTATATTAATCCAAGTGTAAGCGAGGTCTAAAATTAAAAAATTAGCTCCCTCTATTAGAGAGCTATGGTAAATATATCTGGTGAGATCGAATAAGAGTGAGACGTAAGACCTCAAGTGAAATGAGAGGGGAATAGCTGATACCACTATGTAGAAATTCTGACACGAACAGAAAATTTGGTCTGGTGTACGTAATCGGATGATACGAACAAAATGAGAGGAGGAACAACTAACTTAAACACCGTAAGTTCATATCATCCGATGACGTACCGGTACTATTCTTCGAAAGAGTCAAAGAATTATATCTGACGGTAGCCCTCCCGGTCGTTTTATCTTAGGCCAAACGTATATAACAACCGAATAAAAGTACACGTATACGGTATGTATATTATACTAACCTTTTCTTTTGAGAGTGCAATTTAATCTTTTTTTTTGCTTTATTAAAATAAATAGAGATTGATAGATATTTTCTATTTAATTCGCCAACCTCATTATACACATAAATAACGACAAAATATCATATAGGGTGAGTTATCAGAAAAGAAAGTTTTTTTTGGATAGATTATAATTGTGGTAATTTTTTTATAATTATATAAACATGTAGATACCTCTAAGGAGTACTAGAAATTGTTTTCTGGCGGTCCAAGGTTGCTTGGAGAGTTCTGGGCCGCCACATCCTTATTTGGTTAAACCAGTGGTTTCTAGGTTGACCAATAACCGGCCACTTCACATCTCCTTATCCTGTATGGGAAATTTTTCTCGGACGACTTCAATACAAGATCCATTGGAGTGCTGCCATTTGGTACTGTTTGCACTCGGGAAACTTCATCTGGACCGAACCAAGTGCATTTCATTCATGGGAACTTCATCTGAAGCCCGAACAAAGTTCATTTGCCTGGATGGCCGTCCATTACTCCTGAGGTCAACTTAATCCTCCAAGGGCGAAGAAAAAGAACAGAACATACAGGTATTATATCTTGTGGAAGAAAAGAAAACGAAAAAATAATTAAGATAAAAAAGTGATGCATATATAATTTGCTGTTACTTGTTAATGATCTTTTAATAAGTGCAATTTTTTTTTAATTTAAATTATGTCATTTTTACAAATTACAATTATACCACCTTTTATCGAGGGTCTGCACAAGGCATTGAAAATTATTATTCTTTATAAATTTGATTTTAATCTTAGTGAATACCTTTTCACCTCTTTTTGATTTTGATTTTGTAAGTGAACATGTGTGGTTTTCCTGGTGCTATCTCGCGATTTCGTTCTTGTTTTTAGATAAATTTAGTATATCTGAAACGAGCTCATTACAGGTATGGAATTTGCTGTGCGTTAGAATTTTTTAGGTAAAGGTACTAACAAGGGGTACCAAATTCAGCCATCTCTTTTGATAGTCCTGAAAGAAAACTGTTCAAAATCACATTAGTTTTGACCATTGTTTGGTTAATGCTACTTTATATTTTTTTTTGTAAATTTCCTACGTTTTTGTTTTTATTGTAAAGAAAACGAATAAATTTCGCAACATACCTAAATCTAAATTTATTTTTCTTTTCGTTAAATATCTACGTAAATATTGATTTTTTTGTATTTCTTTGGGTTATATTTTATAGTTAGAGACTAAGTAAATGTGGAAAAAAATAAAATTTCACGCACTTTCATATGAAAAATAGCTGTTTATTTGTTTCGACTTAGCGAAACATGAGGTTTTGAATATTTTTTTTCAAGGGGTGCCGAAGGTACCGTAGCGGAGATGGTTATGAAGAAATGAGGTGAACCTGGTTAAGCTTTTAATTAGGGGAAATCCAAATTTGCCAACGGATTTCTTGGATGGGTGGGTTGGCTTCACTGCGACAACACGGGCAGTGCCCTTGAAGTGGTGATCGTCCGTCTGACGTCCCCAGTAGTATTTTTTTTTCTCCGGCCTGATTTATGTTTTTTTTATTACAGGCGAGATTAGGTTTCGTGGCAAGATCCCCCCATTCGACGAACTGATGCCGCGCACCGCTGGCAGGCCACGTCCTCGAAGCTGAACGCTCCATTTCCCTTTCCTGTTTTCCAAACTACTCCTAGTCCATTTTCTTACCTCATCCCTTTTCCTACCCATCCATATGACTGCCACTTATCCTCCGCTCCTACAGCCTCGCAACAAACTTTAAACTGCCAATAAGTATGTCTTGCACTTTTTTCTTTAATATTTTGTTGTGAGTTTTTTTTTCTGGTGGCAAGCTGTTGTTATATTGTCTCTTTTTATCTGCTTTGTGTTTCTTGGTGTATTATTGCTGTGTCAAGTGCGTTATTTTTAATTGTTAATTTGTCGTTGAGTGTTTTGTCTTGTTCTGTTTTACATGCTTTATAAAATATGGCAAATTCCTCCAATATGTCCAATGTTTCCCTTTTCTGCAAATATGTATTGGAATTAAATTAGTTGGAAAGTCGGTGTAATTATGATTTTCTTCCATTAAATATAGTGCGAAGTTGGACATGGTGTTTTTCTGCTTTCACTCAAACAACTGAGTTGCCGGCAACTGGGAGTTTGTTGGCGAGAAGGGCAAGACGCAAAGGGCAATGAAAAAAATCGCTCCCGTCAACGATTTGAAGAGATTTTTGCATTCCAATAAGCCCAACATAATCTTCCCAGTTTCCTAGTGCTACAAGGCAATTAAAGGAAAACGTCAAAAAAATATCCAGCAACCGGTTTGCTTGTGTGTAAGGGGACTTTGCTCTGAGTTTATGTTCTTTGAATCTTTCGTAGAAAGTTCAGTCACTACATTTAATTTTGTATACACCAGCATAAATCTGTGGGCCTGCTTGGTTTAGGTCTTAGAATTGTTTGTGTGTTGTTGTTAGTTTTAAATGATATGTGTATGTTAAGTTGTAAGTTCATATTTTAAAATTTGTGAGATTTAGGTCCGTTTGCTGATACGAATAATAAATATTTATGTTCAACTTAAAACGCTTAAGGACTACTTTTTCCTCTGCGTAAACTGTCACATACGTGCTTAAGTAAAACTTAAATGCTTAAGTTGTGTACCAGCAAACGGGCCTAAGTGCGTTATGGAAGCACCTGCCCAAATATGACAATTGTACTCAAGCTTTGGGCAAATGAAGGCTTTATAGATTACAGTCAGATCAGAAGGGGAGAAATATTTCGCGTTTTTGGCGACGTCGAATATGTGTTCATTACACAAAAGATGGTCGGTGATGCACATACCGAGAACTGAAAGTTGTTCGGTTTCCTCGATACAAGCACCCCTAATGAACAACGGCATTGGGGGAAGGTCCCGCTTTAACGAAAAAAAGACAGCATTGAGTTTTTGAAGCATTAAATTCTACGCGGTTTTTTATTCCCCATTGGACAATGCTATCTAGATCAGAATTTAATGAGCTAATCATACGCTGCCGTTCAAGTTCCACATCCGAAGGACATGAACGAGAATCTAAAAAGTAGTATCAAAAACTGAGTGTACTGTCGTCAGCAAAACAGTACATTGGATTAGAAGTTGAATCCAATTTGTTTCCCAAACTTTGCCCAAACAGTAAGAAAAATAGACCTATCATTGGAATTTTAAATGGTTTTCAGGAAAGTTGGGAAATTAAATTTATGACTAACAACTGCTTTTTTGTAGGAAGAAGTGTGACAACTGTCAAACTTCAAGAGTTGGGGAAATTTTGTAAGTCTTTCAACAAAGTAAGCATACGTAAATTGGGTCATTTGTGAATTTGTGATCCTCCGGATGCAAGGACAGAAAGTAGGCATGGGCATAATTAAATGATCACTCAAAACATTACCAAAACCAAACTAAAAAAAAAGATAGAAACAACACGCAACACAAAGAATAGTCCACAAAAGAAAAATATTCTATAAAATAAAATGATAAAAGACTCGAGAGTTCATGTGAACAAATGTTTAAATTTGTCACTTCTCCATTATTATTTGTATTTTTCTAATCGTGTTTCTTTCTTTATTTTTGTTTGTCTTTAATTTTCAACACGAAGATTTCATTATACTACACGAATAACGAACTTTATGCTCGTGTTATCATTTCTTTCAAATGTGCCCATCACTAAACCAAGGAAATAGCATCTTCAATGAAATCTCGTTCCTTTATTATCGTATGTTTTCATTTTATTCAATATTATTTGTTTTTCTTTTTCGTTCAGAGCAGAACACTGAACAGAGTTCGAACACATATGGCCTTTCCGATTGGCCGTCCACAACTGTTCTGACCCCCACAAAATGACAGTTGTTACTCTAAAATGAACAGAAAAATTAAAATATCAAAATCATCGGGTTGATTTGTTGTGTAATTTCGATGTGTTTATTGAATTTAAACTACTTTCCTGGTAAAATAACATAAAAAGAGCAAGTTATAATTATAGTATTATTGATACAAGACAATGTGTATCTAAATTGAAATCAAGTGTTTTGGAAATTCTTTTTAGCCGTTGTGAATTTTTTAAATTGAATTTTTACAATACAGTGATACCTACAGTGATACCTACTCAGAATCAGTCAAATTGTTTCCGGCTGTTTTATAAGTAAAGGCCAATAGTTTATGCTCTGAACTTGTTCCAAACTGAGCGAGCTTTGAATACTGATATGATTTTTAAACACACTTAGGCCGGTATTCACGGACTACTATTAAGTGCCTCTTAAGTTTATGAGGCTCATAACTTGAGAATTATTTGTGCTATTCACCAACCACTCATAACTATTTCTCGAAATCCGAAAATGAGAACAATTGTCTCTTCATCAGGCACACTCAAACTTCACAATCAAACTATTTTCGGAAAAGAGTGATAGCAAGCTGATGGTAGTAAACTGACAAGAAGGAACAAGATGCCAAGAAACAACTTTTATAAATGAATAGAAATTCGTAAGTTTCTTTTAAGATTAAATAAAAGATGTATTTTCAAACAAATTTATTTGTTTTAGTTACATTCAAACAATTAAGATTTCTACTTGAAAGCAAACTGCCGATGCTGAATTACTCAATGCGTTGTAATCAAGTCATAACGATGCGAATTCAACCCATTCCGAAAAAGATCGTTCAAAGCTGATTACTTTGTTGCGGAACATTCAGGAAAATAATTTCGGACCACGATAAGGAACAATAATTGTTTGGTTTACTCAATGTGATGCAGTAATGCGCAAATGTCCAAGCAGCGGAGGTCGTCGCTAAAAAACGGCAGGAAATTCTTGAAAAGCAAAGAACAGCTGAACTGGTTAAGCAAGTAGCTGCTGCACAAAACATAGCTTCTAAACAAAATGTCGAAGAAACTGTCCCTGAAGATGTAGAAGTAAAGAACACATTCTGCAATGATGGTTCCTTCCTTACGCATTTCAAAAGGATTCTTGAAAAACACAAACCTGAACCACGACCGCCACCATTCCATTTGAATCAGCTGTACTTAATGATGAACAGCAGCAACATCAACAGCAACAACAGGAGCAGCCGCATCAATTTGCAAAGATAGGAACATTAACAGCAACAACATCAGGAACAACTGGAGAAGATGAAAGCTACCAAGGCAGCAGCAGCTGTTGCAGAAGCAGCATCTTGAGTGTTGGATAAAAGAAGAACCCACAAAATCTATAGTTCCACAAGTTGTTATAGGGAAACCCGACGATAAGTCCGTGGAAGTCAAAGAGAAATCCATTGGCGGCGTGGTTGAAACGATGCGTGTGAAGAAATCCAAATCTAAGAAACGCAGAGTGGATAAAGAAATTCAGAATACCATTGAACAGGATGGGGAAATGGAAATACTGAATATGGTAAAGCAGGAAGTAGAAAAGGACAAAGAGGGTGCAACAGTTGAGCCCTGCAGGAAAAGAAGCAAGAATAGCTCCGCACGCGATTCAGTTGCAAAATAAGAAGATGCAAACGCTGAACAAGAGCCCATTATTAGCACAACCACTCTAGACGGATTTCAATGGTCATTGGTGATACAATTTACCGTTCAGAAGTACGGAAACACCATGAAACTGGACAAGCTGAAGAGAAAAATCCAAAAGAATACATGCAAAAACAATTCAGTAGTCGATTCGAGCAAGTTAAAAGTTTGTGTTTTGACACAAATCGAACGATCGCCCCAAATCTCTCTTCAGCTTGTGTCACACCGAATTATATGTAACTGCGCGCATATTAAACCAAATAGTTGAACTTTTTTCTTTGAGCGCAAGAGAGAAAGTCGTTGCAGTCAATAGTTTCCTTTCCTTTGAACAGTTATTCCAACTAAGAAAAATCCTATATCCTATGTGATTAAACGAAGACGCGCGCACCCGTACATGCAACTAAATAGTTTCTCGGCGATGTGTGTGTATTAGTGAATTTAATTGCAATGTTTTTGGAAGTGTGTGTAAAAATATAAACACCTCATGTATTCGTTTTGATTTGACAGTTATTCTAGTTTCGGCCTGTATATTGTGTATGGTTTTTTGATTAAAAAAAAAGAAACAATGTAGGTACATAGTTATCATTTTCTTTCCTTAGCGTAAGAATTGGAATTAAAATTGAATAGAAATTGAGAGAAAGGAAAACTGAATAATAATTCATAATTGCATTTTCGCCTAGCCTAAAAGTCCCTAATTACACGGGTGCAAAAAGGGTTGGCTACGAAATCCCGAATATGCAAAAATCTCGAATGGCTTACTACTTTTTTTGGTATTAGAAATCGCGCACATTAAAAACTAAAAAAAAAATATAAAAACAAAATTATTCCTAAAACACTTTACGTCATCGTGTGAATAAGGTTTATATACTGATTTCTACATAATAAGGTTCTTGTACAAACTAACGGAAATAATGTACAAATTAATGGTGTCATGTCATTCTAAATGTCAAAATTAAACCACTGAACTTATTTTCCCCTTTTGACGTTTTTCTTTCTTTTCCCCGTTTAACGCTATGTCGGTAGGTGTTGAATTTTTTCGTGACTAAAATTATCCTTTCGCATCGTAGTTTTTATAAATAAATCAGACCTGTATTTTCTATAAAATGAAACTTAAATATTCTACCAATCTATTTTAATAAATATTAAATTAAAGTTTAATTGATTTTTTAAGTAATGTGTTATTCTTTCTGTGCGATTGATTGCAGCCTGCTGTTGAGAAGAAGGAAGCCCCTAAGAAGGTTAAGAGGGATCCCGCAAAGAACCCTATGCGGGATTTGCACATCAGGAAACTGTGTTTGAACATTTGTGTCGGTGAATCTGGTGATAGGCTTACTCGAGCTGCCAAGGTGAGTTAAAAGAAAAAATTACAAACGAAAAATAACAATTTTTAAACATTTTTTTTGTAGGTTTTGGAACAATTGACTGGACAGCAACCTGTGTTCTCAAAGGCTCGTTATACCGTGCGTTCATTCGGTATCAGACGTAATGAGAAAATCGCTGTACACTGCACAGTACGTGGTGCAAAAGCAGAAGAGATCTTGGAGCGCGGCCTAAAAGTTCGTGAATATGAATTAAGGAGGGACAACTTCTCTTCCACAGGAAACTTTGGTTTCGGTATCCAGGAGCATATCGATTTGGGTATCAAATACGATCCATCCATTGGTATTTATGGTTTGGACTTCTACGTTGTTTTGGGACGACCAGGTTAGAAATGTTTTTATTTTTGTTTCTCTGCACTTAATTAGATGTTACTGGTTTCTATATTGACCAATTACATTCAGTCAATGTGCAAATAACAACTGCGTTTTGCTTAATGGAGTTGCATTGTCATTCAATCAATTCTACGGTGATTCGCATACAAAGTTCAGATTGTTATATTCTCTATTTAACGTTGTTGTTTTTTTTAAACAAATAGGTTACAACGTCGCTCATAGAAAGCGTAAATCAGGCACTGTTGGATTCCCACACCGCTTGACTAAGGAAGACGCCATGAAGTGGTTCCAACAGAAGTATGACGGAATCATCTTGAACAGCAAGAAATAACTTACCTAAGTTTTCAACCCCCTTTTTTTTTAAATAAAAGATAACAAAATCCACATGAATTATTTTTAATTAATTTTTTATTCGTTGGGTGGATCTATTGCAATGGGTGTTGGAGTATTAAAAAAATAGTTGCTTGTTGGATGTTCTCTAAAATATTCGCCTCCCTTTTCTTCGTAATCTTGCTTTGTTGTTAAAAAATCCTCAAGGTCTTCACTGCGGGCTATATCACGAGCGCCAAACCAGGCATCCAAAGAAGCTGAATCGGCCGTATAGATGTTGTGCGGTGATTCAAATGGGCGCATTTCCAAGAGTTCCTTAGAGATTCGCTCTTTGAGGCCTAACACATAATAAAATGGGTTATTTGATTTTTATTTTTGTCAAATGTTTACCTGGTAAGAGTGAACATCCGCCTGTCAAGAACACATTTTGGGATAACAGAAGTTGCTCGTTAGATGTAAACATTTTAAAAACAAAATCCATCAACTCGGCTAGCCCGCATTCGGAACTTCCAATCATGCTAGGTTGAAAGAGAAGTTCGGTAGCGCGAATTGTTTCCACTCCGACATGAAGCTGGAAAGTGATGTATTTTTCAAGAATGATTTTTAATATAAATTGTCAATAGAAAGCTTATTCAATAACTATTATTTTGACCTAGGTACACTCTAGGTATTTGTTTCACTTGAATCATTTTTTTTTTTAAATTACAGTTGAAGAAATACTTAACGAGTAACCTACTACATACAACAAAACATGAATTTAATAAAAGTTGGTCCAATTTCTAAACTCAAATTTTACACAAAATATGCCAATCAGTCCCTACCATTGAACAATGTTTTTTCTTGAGCGAAAGCAAATACTTGCAGATTTTAATCCTAAATCTTCGTATAACTATTTTCTAAAAAGCTACCAACAATCTTTAATATTAAAAATAGGAATTAATCATAGCAATGGTTGAAACTATGATTAGTGTTTCTTCCTACATAATATTTATCTTGCAAACTAATAAGATTAAGTTGTGCTAGAAAAAGAAAAAAAACATATTCTTATTTAACTTTATGATAAAACTTGGTGAGACGGAAACCGGCCACAGAATTAACAAATATTTTTTAGTCATATTATGTCACACCAATAATGGCCGGATACTGATTTATTCCATAAATACTTATGTTTAATACAATGTATAATCAATGAGCAAGCGAGACTTGTTCCTCATTTCAAAACCTAATACCTATCAATAACCAATAACCGACCGGCAAGCACCAATTATAAACATTTCATATAAAATTATGTTTACGTGCAGTGTTTTAGAGCCGATAGATTTTACATTTCATTTGCATGTAATTTTGTCGTCTGTTTTTTTGTTGAATTTTGATGGAAAAAATAGTAGTGCTGAAAAGTAAATGAGCAACATGACATGGAACTACCAACACCAAGTAAGTAATATAAATATACTAGGGGTATTCACGATCCGATGCAAGAAAAAGGTGTAAAATTGCGATTTTTATTGTAAATCGTGGACGTACTTTTTCTATTCGATTGCAGCCACAGATGAGTCATACCAAGATGGGAACCTTTCGTACTTTTCACTCTTCAAAAAATATTTGTATTTGTAAATTTGACTTTCTATCCATGAATAGATAAAATCCAAGGAAAATGTGGTGTACACACATATGCACCTCAAAATTACTATGAAAGATCTTTTCAATGAAAATCAAGATTCGATGATAGCTATAAAAGAATTGCCAACAATTCATTTATCTTGTTCCTTTTCATTGATTTTTGGTTCGGGGTGAATATATGGTGAGTCCTGAATTTATTTTATTTTCTTTTTAATTCTGACCGATTCGCGATTTTATTCTGTTGGAGTAAAATGTTTCTTGATATAAATACAAAAATGTTAAAAAACAGTACAGAGGCCGCAAAGGTGCGATGCATATTTTATTGACAGATAACGTGTACACAGTTAGGCAAATTTTTCCACGCATATTTTGAGGGTGAATAATTTTTTTGGACGGAAAAGCATTCACGCTTGCGGAATTGGGCCCCAGTAAAGGACTTTTCACATGAAAGCGACCAACGATCTTCACAAATTTTAAACAAAAGTATAGAAATATAATTTATATTAATGTTTGGATACAAAAATTTGCGTTTTAATCACCAAAATAAGATAAGGGCGAAACAATGTGAAACAGAATAGTAAAAAAACGGTCAAGATAAAAGAGAAACGTCAAATTGTTGCAACAAAAACTTATCCATGCGACACACGGCAGTTTTTTTTCGTCTCATCTTTCCGAGTTTTGTTTCTCTCTTAGTCCCCTTTCACATAAGGAAACTGAGTTACCGTCAACTGGGAGTTTGTTGGCGAGAAGGGCAAGAAGTAAGGGGAATGAAAAAAAACTCACCGGTCAACGACTTGAAGAGATTTTGTTGACGTTTTGCTTTGCATTCCAATTAGCCCAACAAAATCTTCCCAGTTTCCTCCTCAGTTTCTTCGTTGAAAGCTACAAGGTAATTAAAGGAAAACGTCAAAAAAATCTCCAGCAACTGGTTTTCCTGTTTGAAAGGGGACTTATACGTACCTTTTTCGAAAAGTCACATGCATCTAGTATCAACGTGTAATAGCAGACTTATAATTTTGTTTTGCAGTCTATATATTTTTGGTTTTCACATGCTTCATAATTCGTGTACCTACGGGAAGAATTTAATCAACCGTGCACTCACGGGATGAACAATATTTGGACTTAAACCGGTTTCGTCTTTAGTCCAAGCACACACGAGAAGGTTTCAGAGGGTCAATTCCCGATCTGTGAAGATGTGAAGTGATAAATTTTATCACGCTTTCACGTCTAATTCGATTCTCGATTCGTGAAAAAGTGAAGTTAAATGCCAAACATTTTTCATATGATAATTTTTTTATCACAGTCAATTGTTTTGTGAAGAAAATGTTTCTAATCGAATATTAAGAAGAAAAACAGGATTTGGCACAAGCAAGCATTATATTTATACACAAATATATTTTGGTTATAAGTTATATTTGTGTGTATTCGAGTAAATAACGAAATTGTTAAATCAACAGATTCACAACAGCCGACGCGACGATGGTGCTCATTCCCGCGACAGATCGTTGGAAACTACCCATTGCAAAAAAATGCAGAGAACTTAACCATATTTAAATGGCACTTATAAGTTGAGTGTTTTTCAAGAATGCTCTCAATTCGCGTATTAAATCTATGCATAAATGTTTTGGGAATCTATAAAGTTCAATTAAGTGCTCCTAGTTGTAACTTCGAATAGATTCTGCGCATCTCGAAGGGAAAGCCTCAATATCCTCACATGAAAAAATAATAAATCTTACTCAAAACAGAGATACTATTGAATATAATATAAAACATACAATTGTTAAGTACGACGTCCTTCATTAATTTATTAAACGAATTATTATTCCGGACATTATTCTTAAGCAAATTTAGAAACTGAAATGAAATATATACCTTTCCCAACAAAAAATCTAATCAGAAATGAGAGAATTTATCATTTAGTACTTTTTAGTACAAATTTTATCACAATGAGTTCTAGAATCGCATTAGGCGTGTGCGTGAAGTTGGAAAATGATAAACCTCTGTGAAAACTGAAATGATATTTTTTTTATCACTTCATAATTTCACAGATCGGGAATTGACCCCCAGGTGAGTGAAGAATTGTATACATGAACCTCTTTTCTAGTATTTCTATCGTATTTGACTGTTTAAACTGTTGTGTATGTGTTAGTTTTAGTCTTTGTTCATCCAAGAAATTTAAGGTTGAAAATTGAAATTTCAGTCCGTTACACAATGCAAAATTCGCTTCTCTTGCCAACAAAACCGAGTTTAATCCAGTGGAAATAGTCTCATGTGTGCAGGCCCAATCTGTTGACTTTCACCAAGATGGCGATTCGGCCTTTGGCCTTATTTTAAGTATGAAGTTGGGTATCTAGATCGTAGGTATGTAGAAATTCTGTGGTTTTGACATTTGACGACTATGGAAAATGGAATGAAGTGGATGTAGTAAACCACAAATAAGCCATAACATTAGTAAACATTAGATAAATTAAATAAAAGAACAAATATCATTATGTAAGTTGGCAATATGTCTTTAGTTAAATAACAGAACCTTTAGAGATTTTTTTCTATTCACACACAAAAAGAATTCTTTTTAATGGCACAGTCTGGTTTTCGTGCATTGCGGGCACTTTCTGGAATAGGAAACAAGACGACTCTCTTGAGAAAATGGTCCAAAACAGCAACACCCATTCCGTCATTGGTTAGAACTTATGGATCTGCATATGAAGCCGATGGAAAAACTAAAGTCAACATTCTAAATAAGGAACATGATTTGGGACTTATGATCAATGGATTTAGCCAGTATGGATTCCGATTGAACAACGATATGGTTATATTGGGACCCATTGCCATATTTCCAAAGTAAATCATTGTACACAAAGAACGATTTAATTTCATTAATAGCAATTGTCCACATTTAGATCGGTGTTATCATGGAATATAAGTACATTTGAAGATATAAATGAAGATAGCTTGAGCATATTCTACGCATTGGAACCAAAAATAGATGTTTTAGTAATTGGTATTGGTGATCAAAAGGTCACACCACAACTGTCTATGAAAATTATAGAATTTATGAAAAAATACAAAATTAATGTTGAGATTTTGACCACTGAACAGGTATTATTATTTCCATAAATATATTTATTGCTGGTTCAGTAAAGATTTTTTCTTATAGGCTTGTGCAACGTTTAACTTCTTAAACGCAGAAAGTCGTATGGTTGCTGCTGCCATGATACCCCCTCTACACATAACATACAATGAAAATAACATACTTCAAACAAAATTAAAGCGAAAAGAATTATATACTATTGATGATTTTTAAACACTTTTTTTTATTAAAGTTGAAACATATTTGTTTGTGAACTATGACAAATACTTTGACTTGATGTTTCATATTTCCAGAGGAAATACTTAAGAGGTGGACGAAAAAAAAAATTTTAAAGAAAGGAGCTCTTGCTGGACAACGGTGTGGATTAGGTTTAACACTTTTTTACTTGCGATATAGGGCAAGTTTTGAATTTGGAAAAAAATCGAACTCGAGATTTTAATCAAAGTTGACATTACGATGATAGGGAACACCAAAAAAGTGGGTCCCGCAATTCCGTCTGTCTGTCTGTCTGTAGAACGATCTACAGCCTAAACGGCTGAACCGATTTTGTTAAAACTTGGTATTTAGGCGTTTTAGGTGATTGTCCAAAATAGATTTTTGAATCGTTGTTTTAGCCCCATAAATAATGGTACTTGCCATACAAATTTTTCTACCATCTTAATTATCCCGAAAACGGCTCTAAAGATTTAAAAAAAAAATGGTATGCGTACTACCTTGTATATGGTCTACATTTTGGCCAACATTTTTTTTCAAACATTTTGTTATTTACGTTACCTGCCATACAACCATTTTATTGATTTTCGAATTTCTCATAAATGGCTTTACGGATTTCGATCAAAATTTTTATACAGGAGTTACTTCAAATTCTAAATAATACTGCGTTTCAAAATTTTCGAAAAATAGTTTTTTTTTCGATTTTTGAAAATTCAAAATTTCGAAAACGGGTGGACGATTTTTTCTGAAATTTTGTTTTTAAATTTATATTATTAAATATTAAATTTTTTTTTTTGGAAAAAAATAAGAATTTTTGTATACATATAAAAAATTAAATGAAAAACGACTTAAAAAATACATTTCGCCGTTTCTATTAAGAATCTTTTGCATATAATGCGATCGAACAAAGGAGCAAGTAGGTGCGATCCAGTCATGCATTTTATTTAATACCGTTTTGAAGCAAATAACTTTCAAATTCAAGTTGAAGGGGTATCAAAGGACATGGTAGTCCCCAGCCAAGTTCTGACACTACACCCTTTCTACAGTGATCAAACTCAGTGGCCTGATTAGGGAATACGAAGCGAATCGTATTAGGTGGCGTAAATGAGATTTGATATTACTGTTTTCGCTTTCGTCTCTTTCGTTTTACATTCGCCATATTTTCGAAATCGAAAGCGAATTTGATTTGACATTTCAATTTTTAGCGCGTGCATTTCCGATAGGGTTTCTTTGGCTGATTGGTTTATCGACACGGTCGAAAGTGATTTTAGTGGATTTTTTTCATTTAAATAAATAAAAATGTGAGTTTAACTATTATTTCTTTTTATAAAAATAAACTAAAGAAATAAACAATCATTTTTTTGTAATAAACGTGTAGGCGCCCCAGACAGCAAGACACCAACCAGCAACAATTTTCTCCGCTCATCGAATTTATGAGGGAAAACGAAGGGATAGCCAAAGGATACAACATACAACGTTCTCTGCAATATGTCTAGCGCTTCGGACATTGAATTGCATACTGTGGGTTGCGCCATTCCAATGTTTGTATACTACCCAACCACTTTCTGGTATCTGGTAAGGAATCTAATTGTTGCAGCAAATTTTATAATTGGTGGTGTCCCATTGTTGTTCCGTGGTCTATAATTGTCTTTTATTTCGTCCAAGACAATTTTAAATGTCTCTTTTGAAAGGCGAAACAACTTATCGAACCAAGTTTTTATAAAATACAGCTAATTTAACAAATAATAAACACGTTAAGCAAAAACACTGACTCGAATCAAGGAAGATTAAAAGGTGAAGAAGCACTTCTTAATAATTTTCTTCTCAAGTCTGAATTTTAATATTCTTTTTCTTCCTCACGTTAAGCATTTATATAAATAGCATTTGAGTCCATTTTTTATTACAAAGTTAATACACATCGGACAAAACACAACTGATTTTGATTGAAATAATAAATATTCACTGGCAATCAGCTGTCAATTATTTGGAAATCTTGGAAGTAGCATTTACGATTCGCTTTGAATTCGTTAATTGATCAAAACGAAGCGAGTCGAAAATGCGATATCGAATTAAAAACGATTCGCTTCGTATTCCCTAATCAGCCCACAGATGATTTTCGACCCCCTTTAAACTTCAGTACCAATAAATACAGAAACTTCAAACTCACAGCATTTGCTAAGTTCACCAGGTTTAGGCAACTGGCCAAATTTCAATTCTTTAGCATTAGTGGTTCCCGAGATATTGGACTGCAAAAACCGTAACTGTTTGACTGACTCACTAACTGACAAAATAACAAAATTATGTAGCATTTCCCGATATAGTAGAATCTTGTAATTTCGCAACACGGTAGACAAAGGAAAACATCGAAATTTAATATTTTTCATTCAGAGGCGTGGTACCAGCCCATTTTCATAGAATTGATATAAATTACTTTGAGCACTTTCCACCGTCATGAAATTATGAAATTTGGTACAGTGTTGGGCTCAAAGTGCAGGCAAATGCAACATTTTAAAATTTGAGATTTGACGTTCAGGGGCGTGGCACCCATTTGAGTTGAATTGATATCAATTATGAGCACTTCTGATTGTCGAGAATGCGGAAATTTGGTAGAAAGGTAGAGCTTGATGTAGATATTTACAAAGCCAAAAATTGGAAATCGTAAGATTTTCATTCGAAGTGTCTGCTTATTGTCATTTTGTAATTGTACATGCATCTTGAAAATTACAACCTATCTTCATTGAAGAAATGCGATTAAAATTGCAAAAAAAACATCATCGCATCCTCAACAATTATTATATTTAAATCTTTGCAAAAAGGTGTGAGATCAGACCAAAAATAATAATGTTTAAAAAAAGATCAAAATTATTCTTTACAAAAAACTCTATGTGGCAAGTCAGCCGTAAAAAGTAGTTAAATCTTAAAGTGCGCCAAATTCTTATTTCATGAAGCTTAATACTGACTAAATTGAGGTGGGTTTACTTGGCAAGTTTGTAAAACCTTTCGAATAGGGCATAATAATAGAAAACTTGCCAAATAAACTTAACCAAAATTTAGTCAGTATTAAACTTCAAGAAATCTGATTGAAGTTACTGGACTAAATTACTACTGGAAAAATTGATTTTTGAATGTTTTTGTCTTTATTACTTTCTGGACTATTTGCTTGAAGGCTAAAAGAATGATTATTCTTTTTCTAACAATGCAGCCATAGTAGTGACATAATGTTATAAAACGTTCACTTGGCGTATCGGTGGAAGTTTTGGTTCCGACAATACCAATCGGAACTGACTACTTTCCGCTACTTTCAGCAATAACAAACAATTAACCCAATGTTAAAAGAAATTCTTCAGTAAAAGAGCAAATTAACTGCAATTAAAGGTATTAGACTTGTAATGCATTCCATAATCCCATAATCGCTTAGTGCGTCTAAAACAGAATCTCTATATTTTTGGACGGTACGTCTAAAACTGGATTCAAGGATTTTTAAGTGGAAAAATTTATATAGCTATTTCATCAGGAAACAGTACGTCGCCGTTATAGATGTGTCTAAAAGCTCTATTTTGGAGTCTGTCCAAAAATCGTAGGTATGTTTATATGGACAACCTGTCCACACATTGAAATTATGCTCAATCTGGAGGTATTAGGGCTTTGTAAATTACAGCTAGACCCTAATAATTTGGCTGCGTTTTGTGCCAATTCAACGATGAGATATAATGTGCATACCACTAATAGTTGTAAGGTTTCTTCGATGCAAGAACATCTAAGGGACAGTAGCACATGTAGTTGATTATACTTTAATGATAATCAGGAAACGAATATGAAAAATATTATTTTCATTTCCGAGAGAATGAAAATTAGGAATAGTCAAAACGGTACTACCAATACTACCTGAATTGAACGGTCCAAAATGTAGTTTCTAACAACCGAACCTAAAAGTATCTTCAAAATGCTTTTGCAATCTCAGTGGCAAAATGTTCAATGTGAACTTAGAAAACTTAATGTTTTTTTTATTTCTTTCGAATTCATGGACATGAAATAAAATCATAAATTTAGAAATCTTTGATTGTAATTTTCTCCTTTTATTAGAGGTAGATATTCCAATTTATAAGCTCATAAGGAAAAGCAAATTTACTAGCATTGCAATTCGCTGCTAATTCTACGCTTCCAAATTGTTATCCCGAGTGGATGCAAAACATCATTTGTCTAGCCTATCCCTTTCTTGGAAGTTGGAAGTCATGTCATGGAAAAGTTGATAAATCATTATCTCAAGAAATATAATGAAGAACGAAAGTTGCGTAATGACTTTGAGTACGGCTTTTTTGGCGATAGGTCCATCATGTTCATCTAATGGTATATCTCAACAAACATTGGCAGTTGACACCCATAATTTTAAGACATTTGATAGAGTTTCATATCGAGACCGCGTATCGGAAATGTGATTTTTTTAGACGATGCAAGAAATAATATTTCCCTTTATACCTACATTCGTCCAAAGCTTGAGTACAGTTCTCATATACATATGGCCAGGTGCATACATAGCTCAATTTAATCTATTGTTTATCGTTATTTTTGTAGACAATGTTCTAATGCAATAATAAGTTGCATTCCTCCCCTAAAAGAATTTAACAGTAATACTCGCGAATTCACATCAGTTTACCCTTGAGACCAACTTCAGATGTAGGTACTGTCAAGTAAAGGCATGCCTTCTTTAGCCGCGAATGTGGAATGCTTCACCAGACAGAATTGTTTTTCCCTCCCATTGCCATAGTCAAATATTGTTTTAACTGTACTTAAACATTTTAAAGGTAGTCATAACCCATTGAGTGCGTGCAAAATTAAAAAAAAAACTGCTATAACGTACCTTAATCTACATTTTGGTAGTTTCTATATCAAGTCCTTAGTCACTTGAGGAACTTTTATATTTACCTGATGGTATTCCGCAGCTCCACCCAACATTATTACTGGTTCCTCAAACATCGGATCATGATGACGCAAAATATCCTCGATCTCAAGTAGTTTCTCATTTTCAGCATCGCTGTCACTCTCACAATCTTTGCTAATCACTTTATAAACATCCCAATCTTCGTCACGCATTCCAAAATTATCAGAACCTTTCTCCTTGCGGGCTAATTGGGATATGATACGCATTCTTTCTTGTGCTGCAGCTGTCCGTCTTTTTGCCAGATCTTGTCGACGTTGTTTTCGAATATGTCTTTTCTCAATTATTTGAGTCCGCTTAAAAGAAAAATAAGTTACCAGGCCCCTATTGCCAACAATTCTTAACTTACCTTATTTCTGGTAGAAGACACCCATTCCTCAATGGATACATTTGCTGGAGGTTGTGGTACGACAACAAGTTTCTCTTCAGGAACAATTACATGTGACTCCAATGAGGGAGGAAGAAGCATTTTCTGTTTTGTTTTTTCAATTCGTGATTTCGCGCTTGTTATAAGTTTCTAACAAAAAAGAAAAATTCCAGGTTAATATTAATAAATGTTGAAAATCAAGCAATCTATTACTTATCAATATTAATATTAAGTTTTCATGGAAAATATTTTTTCATTCCTATTCTAAGCTTTGATTGAATAATATCGTTAATTTTAAAATTTAGATTAAATAATTTTTTATTTGGAAAAGAAAGGTCTTTAAAATCAATAGGTTATGGGCGACGTTAAAGATATAATGCCTGGCATACCGCAATTTAACGGTTGTGGATATGATGATAGGCAATTCTGGGTAAAAATGTATATGGAATCAAAGAATATGTGGGACGTTATAACGAGCGATCCTCCTACACAAGAAGAAGCTAAAGCTGCGTTTATTAAAAGGTATAAGGTACCTAAGAACTATTTAGTAATTTTTATCCATTCAGATTATTTAAGCTACGTGAGAGATGAAGAAGCTGCTAAAAAGATGTGGTTTAATCTGGAGTCAGCTTTCGCAGGAAAATCAATTGTTAACCAATTGCTGTTACGTAAACAGCTTACTAAAATGAAAATGCAAAGTGGAGATTCAGTGAATTCTCATTTGCTTGCTTTTGAAAATTTGATTCGCCAACTAAAAATGACCGGGGCTACAATGGAAAACAGCGATATTCTAACACAAATTGTTTTTAACCTTACCAGACAAGTTCTATCCGTTGATAACAGCTCTTCAAAATTTTGAAGAATCGAAATTTACGCTTTCTTTGGTCAAGGATAGACTTAGAGCTGAAGAACTCAAGCTGAATGAACGTCAAGAAGAAGATATCGAAGAAATGAGTGCATTTTCTGGTAAAAAGAAATTTAACAAATATAAGAAATTCAATGGAAAATGCTTTAAATGCAATAAATTTGGTCATCAAGCAAGGGACTCTCATGTCAAAGAACCTAAGAGTGTAGAAAAATCAATTCATAGGAGTGCTAAAGACAAAAGTTTTATCTTTATGGCTGACAGTAATTGCATAAAGAAAAACATAAATGCTGACAAAATTATTTTTAAATTGGATTCATGAGCTAGTGATCATCTCACTAATGAAAAATGGTGCTTCTCAAAGTTGGATATTCCCATTGAAATCAAAGTCGCCAAAGATGACCAATCATTGGTTGTAAGAGAAGTTGGCCAAATCAATGGACTAAGCAATCATGGGACTAATGTCATCATACAGTATGTGTTATATACACAAGATTTGCGAAACAACTTGTTATCTGTGAGGAAGCTTACCAGTGCTGGAGCAAAAGTAATTTTTTGTGGGGACAAAGCAATAAATATGAGTGACAAGGAAATTATTGCAGCTGCAATTTTACGTGGTACCTTATATGAACTAGAAGTCACATTTAGAAAACAAATCATAAATCGTATGTGATCATAAATCGTATGTGAAAAGAATAAAAGTATGCTTTGGCACCGTCGTCTTGGACATATAAATCAAGGAAGAATGAACATTCTTGCCAAGAATAACATGTTTCCAAGCAATATTCAAAAAATTAAGATTGACTTTTGTGACGTATGTATGGAAGGCAAGCAAGTTCGTGAACCTTTCAACAGAACACGCAACAGAGCCAAACGGGTGCTAGAAAGAATTTATTCGGATGTTTGCGGTCCTCTTAGTACAATGGCATGGGATGGTTCGAGATATTTTGTCTCCTTTATAGACGACTTTAGCAACTATGCAATGATTTTTTTTTATGAAGAAAAAGTCTGAAGTTTTTTAAAAACTGAAAGAGTATGAGGCTTTGTTGACATCAATGTTTGGAACATCAATATCAAGAATGACAATGGATCAAGGACGGGAATATCTTTCCATTGAACAAATGTGTTGGTACAAGAAAAAAAGTCGAGCGAACAATTGCCTAATCACCTCAGCAAAATAGGGTTGCAGAAAGATTTAATAGGACTCTTAATGAAACAATAAGAGTCATGTTAATTGAATCGGGTGCTCCACAGAACTTTTGGAACGAAGCCGGGCTTGCTGCTGTGTACACAATCAACCGAAGTCCTACAAGTTGCTTAGATGATTCAAAAACACAAGCTGAAGTGAAGTTTAGTTTTACACCAGATTTGACCAAATTAAAAGTGTTTGGATGTAAAGCATATGCCTGGATTCCAAACCAATGTCGAAAGAAACTTGAACCAAAAAGTAAGAAATCAACTATGTTTGGTTATGCCCCAAATGGATATCGTCTCTGGGATATAGAATCAAGAAAAATAAAGACCTGCCTTGACGCATAATTTGAAGAATCAAATTATCCATTTAAGAACCTGAAAAAAAACAAGACAACAAGGACAAAGATAAGGTTATAGTACGTTGCAACCACGAACGAGAGGGGAATTTTACTGTACTCTATGATGATGTCGCTGTAGCTAATAACGATGAACCACAAATTTTGGAAGATGACGAATCAGCTACAGCTAGTTACGATCTACAGGAAAAGGAACCTCAATTTAGTGAAGCTTTTAATGCGCTCCCTTTACAAACAAATAACAATCTCCAATTGGAGTTTGTGAGGCGCATTGTAAGGGAGCGCTGGCTACCAAGTAAGTTGAATGATTTTTATATTGGGCTCAAAAGCAAATTCTGCCGCTGGTTATAATTGTTTAACAGATCTACCTGAAAATGTCAATTTGGAAGGAGGCTATTGATACTGAACTACAATCTATGAAGAAAAATAAAGTTTGGACAATAGTAGAAAAGCCCTTAAATACAAAATTGTTAAATACAAAATGGGTATTTACGATTAAAGAAGATGCAAATGGTAACGAAACTAAATACAAGGCACGATTAGTCGTTAAAGGGTTTCTTCAAAAATTCGGAATTAACTATAAAGAAACATATGCACCGGTAGCAAAGTTGACCACGATTCGCGTTCTACTGGCAGTTGGCGTTTACCGAAAATATCACTTTCACCAACTGGACATAAAGACTGCATTTCTACAATTTCTACCTTGAAGAAGAAATTTATATGGCAATACCTGAAGGTTTACAAGCAAGAGAGGGAAAGGTATCCAAACTCGTTGCTGGAACAATAAATTAAATGAAAGTTTGTTTAGTTTTGGATTTCATCGATCAAACCATGATTATTGTCTTTACACGAAATAAAAAAAAAAAAAAGAAAATGATGTTTTGTTTTTAGTAATATATGTCGATGATCTTTGAATAGTTGGAAACAAATTGTCGATTATATTAAAACTGAAAACTGCACTATCATCACAATTTGAAATGTCTGATTGTGGACCCTTAAGATTCTTTTTGGACATGAAGATGGATTTTTCTGAAGGTTGTTTAAAAATTTCTCAAAAAAAAAACTTCTTTACAAGTTTGGTATGGCAGAATGTAATTCTGTAAAAAGCCCTATGGAAAAAGGATTACAACTAGAAACTAACACTGAATTACAACAAACTTGACGTGAACTTCTGGGAATTATGATGTATTTAATGCTTTGTTCAAGACCAGACATTTGTTACGCAGTCAGTTATATGGGAAGGTATCAACAAAATCCTTTTGAAGTACATTAACAGCATTTGAAAAGAATTGTACGCTATTTACTGGAACAAAGAGTTTAAAACTTAACTTCAGTTGTGATATTGATGGATCTGACTTTGTTGACAGAAAGTCAGTTAGTGGATATATATTTCAAGTGTTTGGAAATAATGTGTCCTGGGGTAGCAAGAAGCAAACTACTGTGGCAATTTCTTCTAGTGAAGCTGAGTACATTGCCTTAAGTGCAGCTGTAACCAAAGCCATATGGCTAAAAGGCATTATGCAAGATTTAGGTCAAATAAAGAACGAACCAGTGTGTATATTTGAAGATAACAGAGGGTGTATCGGCATGGCTCATAATTTAGAAACAAAGAGAGCTAAACACATTGATATAAATCATCATTTCATAAGAGACAACATTGCTAAAGAAAGCATAAGACTCGAATCTATTGGTACAAAAGAACAATTGGCTGGCATCTTTACAAAATCTTTGGATTCTATACGATTTTTTGAATCAAGATCAAAACTAAATTTATTTTAATGAAAACCGAATTAGATAAGAAACGTTACGATTGAGAGAGGGTGTTGAAAATCAAGCAATCTATTACTTATCAATATTAAGTTTTCATTGAAAATATTTTTTCATTCCTATTCTAAGCTTTGATCGAATAATATCTTTCATTTATAATTTAGATTAAATAAATTTTTATTTGGAAAACAAAGGTCTTTAAAATCAATAATAAATAAATAGTAAATAATATACCTCTAGCTCTTCTAAATTGGCAATATCATTCTCACTTAATGCGGCTTCAAAACGATTTAAGTCCCCCATTACATATAGGTTCTTAATATTAGTCATTATTATGATTTGCTCTTCATCTTCGAACAGCTGTTCCTCACGTTTTCTAGCTTTTATCTCAGTTAATCTTTTAGATAGCTCTCGACGTTTTTCCATTCTTTGTTCTGCAGAAACAATCGTAGGTTGTGTGGGCAAAGTATATGGCAATTGTATTTTCTTAACGTTTTGCTCATAGTAGTCAATATGGGACCATTTTTTAAGATTTTCAATATAATCTTTAGAAACAGAACAGTAACCCTGCATTAGAGATTCCATTCTGCTTATAGTGATAGCATTCAAATGAACCGGGTATTTAAGCTGCATGAGTCGAAAAAGAAACGTTATGATGTGGTAGCCGCCTATGTTGATTCGACGTGCCTTGGTTGAAATAATTTTGTTGTCCAGAACTGGTATTACATGAGTTGTGTGATATCCAAATGAAAGTATCAGAGCATTAGGTCCCATTTTGTTTTTTCTTAAACTATTTATGGAATCAATGCAGTAACAGACGGACGGAACATCGTAGCATTCAAAAAGGAGTTCTGACATTACTGTCGAATAAAAATAGTTACATGTCGTTGTAAAGGAAAATGGTTTTCATTGACTTACATTGCCTGCAAAAGTTGGGATTACCAAGAGCTTCAGTCATTATAATTGGATGTGGAACACTTCCGTCATGGGTTATCCCCAAATGGGTGAAAATATAATCAAATATTTGCTCCTGATTGTAGAAATGAGTCACAACATTGCGATCGAACTAAAGATAAAAGTGATTTGCTTGAAGGTTATATTCAATATTAGGGAATTCTATAACCTGTGTTTTTAATTGGAATCGCATAGCCTCAATATTTATAATATCATTTCCAATTTGGATTGGTGGGTTTACAACTAATTCAGAAGCATCTTTTTTATTGCGATCTTTTCGAGGTTTGGCAATGAGATTTCGAAAAATTAGTAAAGGGTCGTCGTTCGTACTCCAACCCACACGGCATTGGTAAGATCCTAGAAAAAAAAAAATCTTTCCGAAGCCGGTCTTTGAAATTGAATAAATGAGGTTATTACCTTACCATTGTCTATTACAAGTGGAATTTGACCTTCTTTAAGTGGCGGCTTATATTCATGAATAATGTCAGGAATCGCTTTTATATCAGTTAGTTTTATTAAATTCATATTAAATGTATTTTATTGGATTGTTTTTTAAAAGTAAGAAATCTGTTGTATTTGAATGTATTTCCTTCATAAACTAATTATGGCTTATTTGTGATTTCATTTGACTTTTCCAACCTTAATCTACCATAAAGCATAAACAAATAACAAGAAAAGAACCCGAAACCACAGATAAGCATCCCAGGATCGGAAGCTTTCGTACGTTTCACCTCCAAAACCGGTGACTAACATTGTTGCATTTGTACATTTGGCACACGATCCGACACCAACACTGCGATTCAGCTAATTCAGCGAGTGAAGTGAGTTGCCTCGTCGCAATCACTGCTGAAATCTCCGGCGAATAATCTGACATTTCATTTCACTAACTCACTCCCTCACTTTTAATAGCCGAGTCGATTTTTAATCAAAAGTGACTCATCTCACTCAGTCACTGCGGTTTCGAATTAACTGAAACTTGCACCAACCGAAACCACTGTAAGTGATTAAGATGAGTCACGTTTCATGAAAAATCAATTGAGCTAGTAAAAATTAGGGAGTGAGTGAGTGAAATGAATTGTCGGTTACTCGCCTGAGATTTCGGCAGTGACTTGGTACGTGTTTTGGTGTATTTTAATTAATTAAGGATTTGTTCTTTTCTCAAATAAATCTGTTTGCACACCTTCACGTACAAAAAATTAACAAATTACATGTACAACGAACCCAACAAACTTTATAAAAATATGGAGAAATGATTTGCAATAATCTTGTAAGATCATATATTAATGATGATGTATGACTTGTGCTTTTGTACATGTGCAAAATAAGGGTATTCATGCAACGGCGAAAAACCCGGATACACCTCAGAAGCCAGATAATTGTATGCAGAAATGAACAGTCAAAGTTTGTATGGGAATAATATTCTGCAAATCAGATAAATTATTCCACGAGTCTGATGTAGAAATAGTAGAAATAAACCTCATACGGTTAGTTAAATGAACAGCTGATTGTTTTCTACATTTACGCAAGTATTTTAAGGGTGCATTCGGTGAAGGATATATCTTTCTGCAAAGCGAAAAATTATCTTATTGCTCGAATATACATGGTTTGTGTCAAATTTGCAAATACAACAATACAGAAGACTCTTTTCGATAGGTGGAAAGATTCCCATTATGACTTATCTGTGACTTAAAGAAGTCAATTGGTCAATTTATACCAATTATAATGCGTGGTGAGTAAAGTAAAAAGTATTGTAAACACAAGATAAAAGAGATAGTAACTTATTTTTAATCTTAAATGCATCATTTTTAAAATAAAGTTGAAATAATCATGTATGGTTTTTAAAATCAGTAATTTAATTATGAATATCCATCGGCCGCGTGGCACCTTAGCTAGAGCTATATTTGAAAAGGTCCATAATGATCAGTATCTTGATGAATATGATACGCGATTGGTAAGGGCAATTTATATTTTGGTAGCTATTCACAATCATGTTTTAAAAAATTTAGTGGTACCGATTAGTACACAAATTACCAGACAACTTTCAATCAAAATTCGTGCCTCTTGATGAACCAGATGATATTACTGTTGATTGGCTGGACAAAGCTAAAGAATTGTCGGCTAACATTTGGATACAACTATGGCACACACTTGCAAGAACAATTCTACAATTCTTTATGACACAGACTGATATTAATGGATTTCTTAAACGTGGCTCAATGTTTATTTTATCAGACAACCAGTTTGGAAAACTACTAAAAGCAGGAAATTTTGATGTTAATAGATTCCTAACGAATGAATATCACACCGTAAGTACAATTTAAGCAGAGTAAAATCTCTTGGACCTTAAAGATGCACATTATGTATAAATGCATACATATGTAATTAGTTAAAGTAATTATTATATGTTAATCGTTGAATAAGTTTAAAATTATTCTGGAATATTAAATAGTAAATTAGGTACTTTTTAGTGAGAACATGAACTTTTATGAGGCCACCAGCCTTAGATATTTGGTTTATTTAAAGAAAACCGAATTGGATGCATAAATAAGTTATTAATCGATAAAAGAGTAGCTCCTCTTCCTTTTCTGTTCTAAACTGGGGGTCAATTCCCGATCTGTGAAGATGTGAAGTGATAAATTTTATCACGCTTTCACGTCTAATTCGATTCTCGATTCGTGAAAAAGTGAAGTTAAACGCCAAAAATTTTTCATATGATAATTTTTTTATCACAGTCAATTGTTTTGTGAAGAAAATGTTTCTAATCGAATATTAAGAAGAAAATCAGGATTTGGCACATGACAACTAAGCAACAATTATATTTATACACAAATTTATTTTGGTAGTAAGTTATATTTATGTTAATTCGAGTAAATAACGAAATTGTTAAATCAACAGATTCACAACAGCCGACGCGACGGTGCTCATTCCCGCGACAGATAGTTGGAAACTACCCATTGCAAAAAAATGCAGAGCACTTTACCATATTTAAATGGCTTTGGAGCGCACTTATAAGTTGAGTGTTTTTCTATAATGCTCTCAATTCACGTATTAAATCCATGCATAAATGTTTTGGGAATCTATAAAGTTGAATAAAGTGCTCCTAGTTGTAACTTCGAATAGATTCTGCCCATCTCGAAGGGAAAGCCTCAATATCCTCACATGAAAAAATAAATCTTACTCAAAACAGAGATACTATTGAATATAATATAAAACCCACAATTGTTCAGTACGACGTCTTTTATTAATGTATTAAAAGAATTATTATTCCGGACATTATTCTTAAGCAAATTTAAAAACTGAAATGAAATATTTACCTTTCCCAACAAAAAATCTAATCAGAAATGACAGAATTTATCATTTAGTACTTTTTAGTACAAACTTTATCAGAATGAGTTCTAGAATCGCATTAGGCGTTTGCGTGAAGTTGGAAAATGATAAACCTCTGTGAAAACTGAAATGATATTTTTTTTATCACTTCATAATTTCACAGATCGGGAATTGACCCCCTGTTCTGGTTAAGTGTTCAATGAGTTTGTTTGGAACACTTTAGAACAGGATTTTCTGCAGTTGCTTTTTTAGGTAAAACAAGTTAGAACAGATTTGTGAGAACTGTCAAAACCAATTGTTGTTGGTAAAAAAAACATTACGGAGTTAGATTTAGTTGATAAATTATTTTCTGTGTCGGAATCATCCCAATCTCATGAAAAATATTTTTTTTTTAAATAAATTCAAATCCATTTCAGATTATTTCTAAGAATGTATCTGCAAAAATAAAGGAACTTGAATTGTAGGTAAACAACAATAATTTTTTTATAATCTCTGTCAGATGACTGACTGTTCTAAGTTGTACTATCCTGTTCTGAAGTTTCTCACGAATCTGTTATTCTGTTTTAACTTTTTCTTCACTGAACAATCTTTTAGTTAATAAAATAACGGTACCTGTCATATAACCGTTATGTTCAAGCCTATTTTTCTCGGAAACGGCTCTATTTTAATTTTTTAAAAATTAGTGTAGCTTTTTAGGTACGACGTATCATATGGTTGAAAAAAAAACAATTTTTAAAAATGTCTAAAAACGGTACTTTCCATAGGACCGTTTTTTTTTGCTTTCGACTATCTCATAAATGGCTTAAACGATTTTTTCGAAATTTCACACATATATAGGTTTAGGTTGGCCAATTTATACTGCGAACCAATATTTTTAATTAATATTTTTTTTGTATTTTTAAAAGCATTTGAAAAAAAATGTATATTTTGAAAACTGCTCATTAAATTAAAAAATATAATTATGTGTATTTGCTGAATTCCTGTGAATTGCCGTTTTTGAATTTTTTAAACATTTTTTTTTCATAAAGTTTAAAAAACCTTTTTTTTTAGCTCAAAATTAGCTTAAGTATTTATTTCAGAATTTTGAATTATTTTTTCTTTGATTAAGCCGATCTAATATTTTGTTTTTAAATTTATATTATTAAATATTTAATTTTTCATACCATTTTTTGTTTTTTAATTAAAGAAATTTTGTATATATAAAATTTTTAGGTAAAAAACCACTTTAAAAATATATTCAGATTTTTAATAGAAATCTTTTGCATACGATGTGATCTAATATAAGAGCAAGTTCGTGCGATCAAGTCGTGCATTTTATTTTTTAAGACGACAAATACCAGTAGCTCCCATACAATTGTTTTTGGCCAAAAACAAAAATCTTTTTTTCTCAAAAACGGCTCCAACGATTTTTATAAGAAAAATCAGTTCATTAATGAAGGGAAAGAATATATTTGACAATTTTTTTTTGGAAAAAAATTGTTATTTTTTTTGGTTTTAGATTTTCTAATTTGATTTTTTTGAATTTTTTTACGCAGAAGCTCCTGGAAAGTTTAAACACTATATGTAAGCAAAAATTTTTCAAAAATTTTTTTTTGAAAATTAATTTTTTTTTGAAAACTCAAAATTTCGAAAATGACTCAATAGATTTTTTCGAAACTTCGTATTTAGTGTTTGTTTGACATTATCTTGAATAGGTGAAAAAAATATTTGTCTTAAATAAAAAACAACGGTACCTCCCATACAAATGTTAATAAACCGCTAAGAAAACATTTTCACAGAATTTTTTTGATATTTGAATTTTATATGTACATACATTAATAATACGAGTATCTTCAAAATGGTGTTTCAAATTTTTTTTCTAAAAATGTTTTCAAAATTTTATAGATAAAAAATTATATTTAAAAACCGCTCCAACTATTATTGAAAATTTTTTTTGATATATTCTTATTTATCCATGAATTCAAATTGCATCTCTGTTTTCCCTCAAGTATAACCACTAAGCAAGATAAAATCATTTAATTATGTGTATTACCCATTTATTTATACCTTATTATATTAATCCCTTTTTACGTATTCTTGCGTACGTCACTGAATACTAAATACAATGTAGGCCCTCATACATTTATATGTATGTACACATGTGTCTCTAAAAATCACATGAATCTTATGTATTCATATCGCACCTAAATTATAAAGTTATAGGCATAGCTACCTACCCATCTACTCACATGCTCAAGCTTAGTGTACACGATTGGTAGATCTTACAATATTGTCAGATCTGTCAGTGAAAAACATGCTTAAAATGTCTTACAACTGTGTAAACTTACAATAAATTGTCAGAAATTTTGTGTTCCAATTAATTGTAAGATCATTGTCTGAAAATTAATTGTAAGAAATCCTACAATCGTGTGTACGCTAGATGACAATCGTCTAATCTTACAATTATTTGTCAGAAATTCTATCTGACAATTAAATGTGTGACGTAAAATTGTAAGGTATCTGAAAATCGTGTACATACACAATTTGTAGACAGGGCTCACAATTTGTATCGTTGTCTGACGTTTCTGCCAATGAAAATAGCCGTGTTTTATTATCGCCAATAACCCACATGGTTCACCCCGTGAAAATAAAACGATCTGGGTTATGCACTTAAATGTACCCTATGTTCGCCGAAGTTAATACTAATATTTGCAAACCCAGATAGAAACCCCGATAGAAACCTGGATCTCGTGTAGTTTTTTGTAATACATATTAAAAGACAATTTAAAGTAATTTTGGACGCCGCGCAGTGTTGCGAACAGATAGAAATGTTTATCAAAAATGATTCTGATAATACAAAAATATGTGTTTAGAGTTATTTTCCAGTTAAATGAAACAAAAAGTGTTCTAAAGTTTCGTTTTTTTTTTGGTTTTGATAAATATATATATATATATATATTTTATTAATAATATATATTAATTTCTATTATTATAATCCAATTTCGGCTTTTACTTTCTGAAAAATCACCTGGGAATAGTTTGACAATTAAGTATGTGTGTACACGGTTGGTAGAAAATCTACCAATCTCTTACAATTTATTGGTAAGTATTCAGCCAACTATCTGACAATAAATTCTCAGCCAAGATTGGTAGATTTTCTACCAACCGTAATCATCACTTCTTGACCACACATCATCCACGTATGGATGATGCTGTACCGTAACGGAAACATCCCCAGGATGCATAACGACTGTACATATCAGTCCTCATCTACATCATAAAAACAACTGATGGAAAATTGCCAGTCCCAGGAATGGCATATAACTCAAACGAGCACATCATCACACATCGTACATGGACGATGCTGTACAGTAACAAAGAATCCTTAGGATCCGTGCATTAGCCGCCCATAACCGACAAAGAGAATTACCCGCTAATCAACTACTCTTCATAACAGTTACCTATAACTACATGGAATCAAGCGTCAGAGGAGCAAACAGTCTCAACATTCCACTTTTTATTTCGCATTAAGCAGAAAGGACTCCTCCTCATCAACATACTTTACAAATCTATATTTTCTTGTGTTATAAAATAGTTTAAAAAAAATCGTGCTCAGTTAAAAATGACTTCAATATAAAATTATAACCTTTAAAAAGTTAATTTCTATAACTAATTTTTTCACATAACTACAAAATTGTATTTAAAGTATATAGTGCGTATGCACTCTCGCTCATTTAAATGTTAAGTGTATATAAGTTCATATATGAATGTTATAGAGCTCTCACTCTACCATCAAATGAAATGTTAAGTATAATGTCGTTTTTATTTGGCAATCCGGAAGCCTTCCGCACTCTTCTGAAAGGACAGTTCTAATTCTGAAAAGAAGAGAATTTTGCTTCTGCATTTGAAATCAGAATCAGAACCAGAAGCACTCACACATTCATATACTTGAACATCAAACTTGACTGTTGTCATTTTTTGTATCATAAGGTTCGTTCGTTGAACTTTACCTAGGGTCGACCCAGGTTTTTTTGACAACCCCAAGAGTTGTCAAAAATATGTGGCTTTTTCGGTTCTCAAAAAACACCCGAGGGCCATTAAATTTATGTTGCAGAAAAGCAAGTTATGTCATTTAATAATTAAAACTTAAAATGTGTTAAATTGAAGTTCTTAGTACATTTTTTGTGGCCCTATGCACAATCCACAACTTCAAAGCTTCCCATTTTTCATGTCTGTGTCTGAAAATTAATTTGAGTATTGTTTTATTTCCATTTTAAAAATAACAATTTGCATACAAAACGAGAATTCACAAGAAAACAAATGCTTCAGATTAGGGATGATGGACAAGTCCATCTTTGTTATTGAAACATCGATATTAAAACAAAAAATCGATGATTCAATGTCGATGTTGAAGGACGAATAGGGGAAAACCCTTCAACACATCGATGTTTTCGATTCGATAACTATTAACATCGATGATGAGTACTCGATATTCTCCTCAATATCGCCCATTCCTACCACAGATCTCATGTGACTTTGAGGGTTATTCATTCACCTTAAGTTGCCACTGCTAAAAAACCTAGTTCTACTTCAGGGCGAGTTGAGGGCGACCCTAGGTTTCAAAAAAACACAGAATTTCTTTATCAGGGTGACTAGGTTTTTCAAAAAAACGCTTTAGGTCGACCATAGGGCGACTTCAGTGCTCAACGAACAAACCTATAATTGTGCAACAAACATTTTTCTTTGAATTTGAATATTCTCACGTACACAATTATTTTCACACATACAATCTCATTAAAATTCAGAATCGTCAGAATCATACAAAAGTGTTCAGTTGGGATCCCGGATCGGAGAAGAATTCCGGATTGCCAACTAAACCCCATAAGTGTTTTTATATATGTACATATTTATTTTTTGGTTAGTTTTAGGTGGCACCACGCCACAAGTTACCGATACACTGCCTCTGTAAAAGAGCAGTTCCACTACATAACTATATATGTGTTCAATGAGGCTGTTCGGAACAGATTAGGGCACTTTAGAACAGGAAAGTACAGGATTTTGCTGTTCAATGAGAAATTTTCTGTTCTAAATTGTTCTGGTTTCGTGTTCAATGAGTCTGTTTGGAACAGTTTGGAACAATTTAGAACACGATTATCCTTACTTGCTTTTTAGCTAGAACAGGTTAGAACAGATTTGTGAGAACTGTCAAAACCAATTGTTGTTGTTAAAAAAAACATTACGGAGTTAGATTTATGTCCTTTTCGATTGGTAATCCGGAAGAACTCTCCGATCCGGGATTCCAATCGAACAAGTTAACACTTTATTCTTGATTCTGAAGTTTAATGTGAGTGTATGTGTAAAGCGGAAAAAAACAGAACAACGTACAATGAAAATGTAGGGATGCGCTGCGATGTTCATCGATATTGGCAAAAATTCGATGTTAGACGAAAAAAATATCGATGTCTCATCATCGATGTTGAAGCATGTGAAACATTACAGCATTGATGTTAAGATTCAAAACATCGAGTTATAAGCTGAAATCTTTTTTCAAAGACCTAGTGCTTATAAAGGTTAGATCAGCAGAACTACGCTTGACAACTATTTATGTCAAATTGTATGAAGTTTAATTCCCACTTAGTGGAATATAAACGTTGATTTTTTAAGAGCTTGGTTTTTGAAAATTCAAAAAAACACAGAAACTTGTAAAAAGTGAATGAAATTTTTATTTGGATCGATAAATCAATTTCTGCCATTTACTTTTTAAAAATAATTTCACTTAAATGTTGCCCGCGGCTACGCTTCAGGTGGTCCATTCTGAAGGTCCAATTTTGGCTAACTTTTTCACACATTTCGGCCGGAATCTCACCAATGACGCGTTCAATGTTGGCTTCCAAGGCAGCAATCGTGTTTGGCTTGTCCCCATAGACAATAGACTTAACAAAGCCCCACAACAAATAGTCTAACGGGGTCAAATCACATGATCTTGGTGGCCAATTGACTGCGCCAAAACGTGAGATCAACTGCTCACCAAATTCGCCTCTCAATTGATGCATGGTTTCGCGTGCAGTGTGGCATGTGGCACCGTCCTGTTGGAACCACATGTCGACCGAGTTCAATTCTTGCATTTTCAGCAAAAAAAAATCTGTTATCATCGAACGGTAACTTTCTCCATTGACCGTAACCCTGCGGCCTTCATCGTCCTTGAAGAAGTACGGCCCAATGATGCCGCCTGCCCATAAACCGCACCAAACAGTGCATTTTTCGGGATGCATTGGTAGCTGCTGAATTGCCTCTGGCTGCTCTTCACTCCAAATACGACAATTCTGCTTATTCACGTATCCATTTAGCCAAAAATGAGCCTCGTCGCTGAAGACAATTTTGCGATAAAAGCTTGCGAAACACATTTTTCACAGAGCACGAATTTTGATAATAAATTTCAATAATTTGCAAACGTTGTTCAGGCGTAAGTCTATTCATGATGAAATGGCAAACAATTCTGAATCGAATGCCAAATGTTCGTGGAATTTGTCATGTGTGATCTGTCAAAAATATAAACGTCAAAAACCAAGTAGCATAAAAATCACCCGTTATGTAGCTCATACACACAAAAAGAGAAAAGAAAATTGGGATAAAAAAATTGCTACAATTTTCAAAACAGTAAAGGTATTTTGAATTTATAATATTTATGCATTAAAAGCATCGATGTTAAGAAACATCGATATTTCTATATATGTATATTCGATATTCAATTTTCGATGTTAACATCCATTTTTTACAATATCGCTCATCCCTATACAATATTGCTGTTGACATTGAATTCGCTTTTGACATTTAGTGTTTGAATGTGTGCGTGCTTCTGGTTTTGATTCTGACTTCAAATCCAGAAGGAAATTTCTCTTCTATCCAGGAGAAGAACTGTCATTCGATACCAATCGAACAGTTTCAGAAGGATTCGGAAGACTTCGGAAGCCTTCCGGACGACCAATCGAAAAGGCCATTAGTTGATAAATTATATTCTGTGTCGGAATCATCCCAATCTCATGAAAAATATTTTTTTTAAATAAATTCAAATCCATTTCAGATTATTTCTAAGAATGTATCTGCAAAAATAAAGGAACTTGAATTGTAGGTAAACAACAATAATTTTTTTGTAATATCTGTCAGATGACTGACTGTTCTAAGTTGTTCTATCTTGTTCTGAAGTTTCTCACGAATCTTCTCTGTTCTGTCCTGTTCTGTTCTATTCTGTTCTAACTTTTTCATCACTGAATAATCTTTATATAAACATTAGATAACACCACCTCACAAGTTACTGCCAAGAGCAGAGCACTGACCAGATTTCGAACATATAGATTATGCACTGAGGTTGTTCCAAACAGTGCAAGCTCTGAACACTGATATGTTTTTTAAACACACTTGAACCACTCAAATAAGAATACATTTTCATTTTCACCATAAACAGCAATATAACATAAAACCTACCCTATTTTGTACACAGATACACCAGATACAGAAAATCAACAAGCGGTCAACTTCTTTCGCCAACTTAATTGTATCTGATAATATTTTTTTTCATATTTTCCTTATTGTCACACATGGTATTTGGTGCGTTCAGCAATTTACTCACATGCTAAGTCAATTATGTCCGAACACGTCGATTTCGATCTACACATATTCAGAACGAAAAAAGAAACACCCATTTGGAGCTCTGCATGCTCTGAGTTAAAAAGAACACAAAGAAATGTTTTGACAACTCAGACTCTGCTCTACAACAATACAATTTTTTTTCCCAAATTTTGAAAAATTAGTTTTTTTTTTTTTCAAAAACAATTCAATGAAAATTCCTTACCTGAAAAATAAGATGATAAAACCGACTTTTTAGCTTTAACAAAATGTGACATACTTAATTCTAAGTATAGTAAAACCGTTATTTCTAAATATTTATGTTTCATTTTAATTTTTTTAAATAGAAAATTGCCCCACCCACCCAAATGGGGGGATGGAAGCACCTTACATAGTAAAAAAAAGCTGGTAAATTACTGTTGTATACAGTAAGTACTTTGTCGCCGGGCTTATAGTACTCTCATAAGGAATTATTCGATTGTGTAATTTGAGCAATTTATAGATTTATTATAGAATTTATAAATGTTTCTTTTGTCTACCATTTATTGTATTGGAGGTTGTCCTAAATGAATTTTCTTGGAAACATTTTCTTTGGGATGTGAATGATTCCTCTAAAGAGATTATAACCAGAGTGTATCAAATTTACCTATTTTAACTTACAATAAATATGATTTTGATTATAATATATAAAATTATGTCATTTATGTACATATATACATATTTTGTTTAACAAAATGAATTATTGCTTTTTTAAATTTCAATTTATCCGTTCATCAGTCCTTTCAGTCTTATGTAAATCCGTATATTTTATAACAAAGACGGGTGAACATCTCTGACGTAAACAACAAGTATGTTTGCAGTAAAATATTTTTAGTTCTACTAATAACGGAAACGGGCACTGCATCATTCTGAACTTATTTAAATCACTTTCAAACCTACCTACATCAACTAAAATCATCCCAAAATTCAAGTTTTATAAAAAAATAAAGTCTAGATCATGGTACTCTTAGAAGATGAGTCGATACATTTTCATATGGATTAATCAAATATCATTGATATGGTTATTGGAGGCATGTTCTCAGAAAGACTAAATTTAAATCTAATTTTGTCTTTCTAAATCTGATCATTGTAGAGTGTTCCAAACGGAACTGTTGGCGATTAAAGATGTCTTGGCGTAACGTGGTATCAACTTCTGATATCTACATTTTCTCATATAATCCAGCTGCTTTTGAATCTTAGGATCTTGTCTCTGCCCTGAATTGCCGATCATCTCTTAAGGAGGTAGCGGAACAGTGTATTCAAATGTGAAGGGTAACGGGACATAATGAAATTGCCGGGCACTGTAACTCGCCAAAAGTGGAAACCTAACAAAAGGTATACACATTGCTCCTTCCAAAATTGATTAATGTCCATCTCGAAAGTCGAGTATCTATTGAAAGAATGAAACTGTATATTCAATGCAATTTAGTTACTATGGATTTAGGCCCGTTTGCTGATAAGAAACTTAAGAGTTTATGTTCCACATAAACGCTTAAGTATGACATATCGCTTTGCACCAAACTCAAACCTAAACATAAAAGTCGTTAGGTGGAACATAGTTTATGTTTTAGAAAAAGTAGCACATAAAATATTTAAGTATGACATACGGGATTGAAGCACTATTAAAAATAATTTTTGGATATTTACGCATTTAAAATAAAAAATAAATAAAAATGGATTTTGATATTTTGGAAGTGCTTGACGATGACGTGGAAATCCTTGAAATTTCAGAGGTTGGAATTCCTCGTCAAACATACGAGAGAAATGAATATTTTTCTTCATTTGATGACCTATCCTTTTACAAAAGATTTCGGTTAACAAAAGAAATAACTATTGTGGTTTTAGAGAAAATAGAAAGCTTATTAGAATGTCCATCATACAGGTACAACAAAGTTATATTTTATTTAACGTATAAATTAAATTTGGCGTATTCAGAAACAACTCCATCTCTCCTATAAATTTTTTTTTCAAAATTTTAGTTTTAATGGCAATATCGAGTTCCAGGACTTTTTCTTCAGCTCATGTTCAATATTTCTTTGATACTTTTTCTCAATAGCTTATTCCTTCAGGGTATCATACTGCAACTTTGCGAGTTCCATTTTAATGCGAGAAAGTTCTGAGTACTGCTCCGTTATCCTTCTGCTTGGTAGACTTGACGCAATGGGTCTTCTCCTCGAAATGCAAGGTATATTTGAATCTTTGTCAATGCTTTAAAATTGTTTCTTGATACCTTTGGACAAAATTGCAACTGTCGGTTTTTCTTTATCCACTTAAGAGTAGGTACTATCGTTATTCATATCACTGGGTGAATGTACTGGGGTTTTTAACTTGGGATGTACACCTTTTTCAAGCATAGATGACTTGCATTTGCTCCAATCGTTTGCATTCTCGAGTTAATCGTCAATCTAAAATCAAATTAAGCAATACGCACTATTATGCTGTCATTTTTTATTATTTACATTTTCGTCCCGATTATTGATTTCATTATCACTGTCAAACTCGTTTTCCAACCATGAACAATTTTTGGGTTCATAATAGCAACAGCTAAATCAAAATTAGGATCTGTCGGCTTGAACGGCTTTCCTCCTCCAGTTTCAAGACTTGAAAATTTTTCATGGGCAACATGTTTCCGCTTTGTAGTTAGCGTAGAATCCTTTTCGGGAATCGTTACTTCTGTAACAGGAAGATCCGGATTGGATGTTCAAGCTTAGTTCGATACGACGCCAAGCCCTTCCCTTGTCCTTCCGGGTAGCAGCATCTGTTTTTTTTTTTTGTTTTCTATTACTAACCTTTCATCGTAGACACAATGAAGAAGCAAGGATTTTTCATTCGTTGAAAAGTTTGGAATGCGTTTTATTATTTTTTCAGACATTTTTTAAATTTTATAATCACAAATACATAATTTCACCGTTTCAATTTTCGTATGCAATATTTTAAAATTTTGACATATCGCATAGTTCGAAGTGAACTTCTAAATCTGTTACTTTGCTAAGTTTCACATAGGTCTTTACGTGCAACATAAATACATTTATTTATAACTTAAGAGTTATGTGGAACTTCAATTCTAAATAAAGTTATATAATTGTCCATGCAATTCGATTAAGATCAGACATTTGAAATGATTGTCCTTGCGACTTATTTATTGTCACACTCAGAAAAAAAAGTTGTAATTTCAAGAACTTTATACTTTGGATCAACAACTTTCGTAGGTTAAAATGAACCCAACAACTTGCGATTCTTGTAACAAGAACGCAAGTGTTAGATATCAAGTAAGAACTTTTATTCTTGCTTTAAGAATGAAAATTGTCAAAATTCCAAGAATAGAAATTGTTGTTACAAGAACGCATTATTGGTGAATTTCAACAACTAAAATCGTAATAACAAGGACCTGATTGTTAAAATGCCAACAACCAAAATTCTTACTGGAAGAACGCATAGTTAACTAAATTTAAGAATTAATTGTTGGTTCAATAAAAAAAGTGAAGCTTTTAACAGTATAAATTGTTGCTAAAAAAAAAATAGTCAACAATTTATGAAATATTATTTTCATTAATTTTTGACTATTTGTTCTTGTAGGTATATTAATAACTTGAGGTTACATTTCTGTCGAAGAATTAATTTTTGAATTTTGTTAACGACGCGTTCTTGAAGTATGACTTGATTCAAATGTTTTAAATTTCTCTGAATTTTGAAAGTAGAATCCCTTCTATGAAAAATATAAAACAACTATTTTCAAATAAAGAAAAACACTTACATAGAATTCAAAAACTTAAAATATTTATTTCATTTCATTTCGTAAAATAACATACAATGTTTCTTACATAAAGAACTTAAAATATTTATTTCATTTCATTTCGTAAAATAACGTACAATGTTTCTTACATAAAAAACTTAAAATATTTATTTCATTTCATTTCGTAAAATAACATACAATATTTAAATAAAAGATAACTAAAATCGAACAACTTCTTCTGAACTGTTGAGAGTGACCTCCTTACACACTTCGAAAAATTTACAATTTTTTAATGTACAGTTGTACATGTAGTTTAATGTACAGTTCACAGGATCTTTTATTTGAAATGACTGAAAATTTTCTAAGAATAAACTTTTATATAATTGGCATATCAAAAAACAATTGTTTACAGAATCCAAATATATTTTTAATATCTTAAGTGTTGAGTTTTCGTATTTAACAAAATTATTAACTCTAAAAAAGATACCTTTAAAAAAAAGACTGTCTACTTGCATCCCTATAGAAAAATCAGTACAAAGATAGCATATCATAATATGGCAATTCAGTAAGGTCTATGGGACAAGAGGAGAATTCGGAAAAATCATTTTGGACAAATAAATTTTGTATGTTTATATGCGAAAATTGAAGGGAACTTTTAAGACATAAGGTGTAGGGAACATTGATTCTAGAATTTATAACATGACAATATTGCTTAAAATATTGATGCTTTCCTTCAAATCTAAAGCACCAAATATTTTTTAAGGGACCAACTTCTCTTATTACAGTGCTGTAATGCAACATAAAATGAAATTTAGGCTTCAATTTTTCCTTAAAAAAATCCACGTAAAATTGGTTGTGACTCCCAATCATATTATCAAGTTCAGTCAAAATAACTGAATTAAAGGTATCAAGAGTTATAATGTCAACTATTTTTATAAATTTCACCAAATGCTGGTAAACTTCATCTGAATTTGGAATCAGATCTCCAATAATGAGTAAAATGAAATTTAAAAATGTTTTCATTTCAGCTGCGTTCATCTTTATGCTTGAATTTTTGATCTGGCTTGCATCAATTGGGCGACTAATGTTGCCAATGTAATGGGAATCGTAACGAAACATCAGTTTTCTATAATTGAAAGCGTCTAAGGAAAAATACTTTTTATGAAAAATAAAATAATTTAAAATTTTTGACAGGTTATATTTCGCAACGCCTAGAAAAATGTCATGCATTATATCACAAGCCTTGTTGTCAACTATATGAAAATTTGTCAAAGTATTCCAGATAGAGTTTTCTTTTACCGAGGAAATTTCTGGTTGATTTAATTCTAAACTTGTTTCACGGACGTAAACATCCAAATTCCGTATGCTTTCTTTCTCCTCAACGAAATCATTTTGACAATTTTGTTTCGTTCTTGTGCAAATTCTGCAGTAGTGTCTTGCATTAAAGCTTGGGACAAATCCTAATACTTCGTTAAGTCCAAGATTATCCCCAAGTATTTGCCCCAGATAAAAATATACTGTTATAGTCTCTTTAGAGATATTCAAATCAATACCATTGGAAGCAAGATCTTCAAGACTTTGAATCAATTTGTACAAAGTAGCATTGTTTCCAAAATGATTCATATCTTTTGATTTTACAAATCCTGCTACAAAAATATTGTTAAGGTGGGACAATTGGTGTTGTGGAACTACTGGAACACTGTAATATATTCCACAAATTGAGTCATTATGAGGCCCATTTGCATCATTTGGTTGAAATGAATCAAAGTATAAGAATATCGGAAATATTATTTTATCAATTATTGATTCAGTTTTAGTTTTCCACATATTTCCCATTATAAAATGATTCAATAAATTCTGGGATTTGATAATATCAATATTGTCAAGAGTTTTACTTAAAACTAATGGCGATTCAAAGTATTTTTTTAATTGAAACATTATATCGTTCACACATCCTTCTATAGTATTTTCCCTCAAGGTAGGCCCACTACATAAAAAAACTTCATCCAACTGTTTGCTTATTGTAAACAAAGTTGGTGGCTTAAAAATGTTGAGGGATTCAATTTTTTTAAAAAATCTATATTCTGATATTATATCTTTAAATGGGTTTTCCATACAATGAAGAATTGTCTGATAAATTGATTGAACTTCGGGATCGATGAATGGCATAAATGCTAAAGTTTTGGCTAAAGGCTGTAGAATATCACCTTCTATAGCATTTTGAATTTCTGGAATACTTTTTCTGGTAACATTGGCTTTCGTGTGGAGTTGAAGTGCAAAAGAAATGACTGCTTGGGACAAAAGTCTTGAATATTATTAACACTTAGGTCAATTGATTTTTTATAAGAAGAAGTTTGGGCTTCAGACCTAAAGTTTTGGCTAAAGGCTGTAGAATATCACCTTCTATAGCATTTTGAATTTCTGGAATACTTTTTCTGGTAACATTGGCTTTCGTGTGGAGTTGAAGTGCAAAAGAAATGACTGCTTGGGACAAATGTCTTGAATATTATTAACACTTAGGTCAATTGATTTTTTATAAGAAGAAGTTTGGGCTTCAGGCAAAATATGGCATGAATCATTTTCTGAGTAATTACTAGGGCTAGGATGGATAATACCAGTTGACAAAAGAGATTCTGTTGGTTTTAATCTTTTAATTTCTGTGTTCGAATTACTAAAGCCTTCCTCAGAATCGTGTATTTTTATATGGTTCTTAAATTTATAAATAGTTTGAAAATATTTGGTACAAGAGTTGCCAAATTTGCAACAAAACTAATAATGTGTTGGAATTTTATGTTCATCTTTTAAATGTATAAGGAATTCATTTGATTCTTGGAAAGGTTTTGTACAAATAAAGCAAATATGTGTGTTTTTATGATTACGTTTATTCAGGGATAGCATTTTCAAGTTTCGATATAATGTTTTTAATTTTTGAAACCTTTTCATAAGGTTCAATTTCGTAAACGTATTCTTGTAAAAACATCCAAACATATTTTCTTTTCTGGGAGTATTCTAAATTAAAAACGAAACAAATTTTAATGACTAAATCTATTGCATGAAGTAGCGATGTAACTCTATAGCGAATCCCTTCTACATAAACATAAAACTCTTTTAAATATTCTAGGGACTCGCCAACTATAAAGATTTTCGGCTGCAGCTTTAATTTTTCGCAAAATGCTTGTGTTTCTAGCTCATCTTCTTTCTGTTTGAAGTTATTTAGGCTTACCAAATGGACGAACATATCTTTCTGTGCGTCAGATATAGAAGGTTTGTAGGTTTTACTTATTCTTGGCGGCGTTATGATCGTGTGCAGCAAATTAACAAAATAAAAGTGTCTTGAATCTAGAAAAAAAAAGAAAAAGGAATAAAAAAAGGAAGACAAATAAAGACATTATACCAACCAGCACACACTTCAGGACACATCATTTTCTTATACATTTCGAGGAAGAGTTTCTCTTTAATCGATGACGGGAAAAAAATCTGATTTGTTCTTTCATCGACCTTGGAAAACTTTTCAAAAAGTTTGTTAGATTTTCCCGGTTGTATTGTTTCAAAGTCTATTCCAAAAAGCTCTTCAGCATTTGGATCTTTATAGCGCGACCATGCTTTCACAAAAGATGATAGTGGATGTTTTTCTGCATTCATTCTACTTGAAGAAGTTTCTTTCCATAAAGAATTTAAATTTTCGGGGCAGTTAAAGCTTACAAATTTTATTTCTTTTAGGAAACAATCTTCTTCCATAGTGTCTTTTTCAAAAAGATTAGTTTGGCTTATCTCGGTTTTATTTTTTAATATTTTTTTTTTCGATAGAAGTATCAGCTTTTCTTTTTCGGTTATAACCAACATTGAAATATCTATCAAAAATTTTACCGGATGGGTGCTTTCCGTTTTCCCGAGGGACGTAATAAGTGCGCTCATCCTCGTTGGGAAACAAATTGACAATTTGTTTTGCTACTCTATGCATAATTTTCGGACACATTTTTGTACCTTGTTGATAAAAATGGTCAACAATGCATCTGGATAAAGCATTTTAATCGCTGCTCGTCAAGTTTGAAGTTTCTTGATACATTTTAATTATATCGTTTCCAAGAACAGTACTTCTTACTATTTCTTCGATGTTGAAATCGATATCTAAGTTCGGTTTTCCTTCGACGTATGCCACTGTGTGAGATGAAGATGAGGAAGAAAGCCACTGTGATACCATAGATAATGTCTTGTCACTTTGGCAGCAGGGTGTTAAGTCATACTGTTAAATGTGGTACAAAGCGTTTAGTATTACGTACTCTTGATTTTTGACGCATGGAAATCCACTGTCAAGGGGAGACGAAAAGATAAACATTAAACTGTTAATATTTTTGTGGCAATCCCTTATCTCAACCAGAAACGTTGTAGAATAATTTAACTACATGGTAGGATTTCTGGACAAATTTTTAGAAAACGCTGCTTTTATATTTGACCCGAACATTTTAAAAATTTTGCATCAAAGCAAATGTTTATTTTTTATTGCTTGAGCACATCGTTTTGAAAACGTATTTAGTTATAATAATTCTTAATTTTCCTTACTTTGTCCAGAAATCATCGAGAGATGGGTGCCTTTGTCGTAAAATTATACTAAACTTGACAATGGAATTGTGCGTGCGTCACTTAATAAAACTTGATTTTTCTAAATAGTTTGTACTTACATTATTATCTGCTCTCCATTTGTTTAAACAATATCGAAACTTTATTCTTTCTGCAAGCAACTCTCTTTTGTTGAAAATATTTTCGATTTCGTGTAAATCAATCATTTTCAAAAGATCTAGGGATGCAATATGGCACTCTTCTAATGCGGATATTCCATCGAAGGATAATCCCCAACTTAAAAATAGTTCAAGGGTTTCACGGTTAATGTTTATAATCACCGTTTGTTCACTTTTATCACCACTTTCCATTATAGTTTTGTTTTTTAGTTAATTTCAATTCCTTAATTTTAACCACATTGCACTGCCGCTGGGCCACATTAAAATTATGACGATTTGTGCAAAGCAACAGGTTAACAGTTAGCTTTATTTTATTTTAAGAATAAGGTTGTGGTGTCAACAATTTATTTCTTGTTCCAAGAACTAGTTGTTGAAAGCTTAACATTTTGTTGTTAAACGTCAAGAATGCATTTTTAAAATAACAGTTAAATTGTGAGAACACGATCGACCAACAAAAAAATAACATTTTAGATTCTTAAGTCAACAACTTTCATATTTGGTACCTTAAGAATAAATTGTTAAATCAAAAATTCGGTTGTTGATAGGTTCAACTGTCTTGAAAAATACTTAAGACAAGAATTTAATTGTTGAACTAACAATTTTTCGGTTTTTAAAAAGTTTTAAAATATTAAGCATTTGATTTCAACAATTTCTTTTTTAAGCTAAGAATTGAATTGTTAAAAGAATAAAAATCCGTTGTTGTGCTAACAACTTTTTGTTGCTCTAACAATTTTTAGCTCACAATCATTTGAAAACGAAAAATTCTTGGTTTAACAACGTTTTTTTTTCTGAGTGCATGGCAAATGCCACGAAAACTTCAAAATTTCCTTAGTAATTAGTAGATTTTAGCTGATGAATTCTTGAAATATCAAGCAAATTGCAGCATCAACCAGAATTCTTCCATATCCAATTGCCAGTAGTTGTTTTGCGAAATCACCGGCTGTTGGATCGTTCTGCAACACATTTCTCATGTTTGTCGTCAACTATAACTTCTTTACGTATCGTCAGATTTATATTTAGTAGGGGAAGTGGGAGCAAGAATTCTCGTTTTATATTTAATTGACTTTAAAACTGTAAAGAAACGGCTTTTAATAAAAAATAAAGTATTTATTCAATAAAAAAATTAGCGCTTAGTTCACTATAGCTCATATAATTTCATACGAATTTGAATAATATCTTGCCAGGCACAAACGCTCAGTTCCGATGAAGTGCAGCTCTTAAACTTACATTTCTGCTAGGAGCTTTTATTATTGTACTTATGTTCGATCATACTATGCAAAAGATTCTTAATAGAAACCGCTAACGTCGTTTTTTACCTAATTTTTTGTATACAAAATTTCTTGTTTGCAATTTTAAATATTTAATAATATAAATTTCAAAACATAGTTTCAAAAACAATCATCCACCTGTTTTTGAAATATTGAATTTTCAAAAAAATTTTGGTTTCAAACATCCAAAAAATCGATCTACAGCCTAAACGGCTGAAGCGATTTTCTTCAAACTTGGTACTTAAGCGTTGTCCCAAATATATTTTTGAGTCGTCTAACATCTGAGTTATCTAGGAAACGGCTCTAATATTAGATTTTAGCACAAGATTAATGGCAAAATGGGTCGTTATTTAATTATTTTTTTACATACAAAATTACTTAAATGTTTTTCTAAAAAAATATTGGTATGAGGATTTTAAGTGAGCATTTAACAATATAAAAAACTATTTTTCAAAAATGTTGGTATGCAGTATTATTTAGAATTCGAAGGACCTCCTATATAAAAATGTTGATCGAAATCCGTCCGGCCATTTATCAGAAAGTCGAAAATAAAAAAAAAATGGTTGTAATCAGGTACCAGCTCAACAGATTTCGATCAAAATTCTTTTATAGGAGGTCCTTCAAATTATAAATAAAACTGCATACCAAAATTTTCGAAAACTATTTTTTTTTTATTTCTGAAAAACATATTTTTTTTTTGTAAATTCAATATTTTGAAAAAGGACGATTTTTTTTCGTAATTCAGTTTTTAAATTCATATTATTAAATACTCAGAATTACTATACTAAAATGTTTTAAGGAAAAAATTTAATAAATTTTGTACATACAAAATTAGTAAAAACATATTGAGCTATTTCTACGACTCGTCGTTGAATGGACTAAGATTTTTTGGACTGCATTGGATTTCTTCATGGCACTGCCCTCATTCATGGCCAATGGAGGCGGCTTGATATTTTAAATAAAACCTATTTTAAATTGAACATTATTAAATACCTTGAAGGGGTGCTAACCCCTAAGGGTGTCCGCGCAATTGTTGTCCCTTCCAAAAACATCATAATTTTATTAGACCTCCACAAAAAATCAAACATGTTTTGCGCCTCCCCAATTTTATACCTTAAATTAAACTCACAATTCGACTATTAGAAACGAGGTTATTGTAGAAAAACACAAACACAATTTTAATCAGATTACAGAATCACTCAGTGACGAGCGTAAATATGTATGTATATAATTTTATAGTTTACTGTTTTAAAATAAAATTATTTTACACTCCCAACTTTTTTTTATAGGAAAACATTCAAGATGAAAGTGATTCCGATTCAATGTTGAGTATTACATATACAGGATTACCCGAGCGGTTAGCTCATCTTGGTAGGGACCAAGATATGTCCAAATGTAAGTACTTTTAACTATAAAAGTAACTAACGATAGTAATTTCTATAAAATAATTAATCTTATATTCATAAAAGAAAAACAAACAAACATGTAAGGGATATATAAATGTAAAATAAAAATTAATGACAATAAATTTCATATTTGTTTTATTTTTCTACATTTTCTATAGAAATCTATAAATATTTTACGGCGGGAAACCCATATAAACCTCAGAAACCAGATAATTTATTTGAAATTATCTTGTTTCTGAGGTTTATATGGGCTTTCCTTCTTTTCATGAATACCCTTTCTATAATTGTTAAAGTTGCTATATAGTAAAGCTTTCTATACAGGGTGTCCCTGAATTCGTCAATATATTTTAAGGGGTTATTATGGGATATGTTCTTAGAAAAAAAAAGTTCTACAGTAAGGCCCTATCTCCAATTTTGATATCTCTTATCGGGGATTTAAGAAAACTCTTTCTTTGGTGTACCGTGACCCATGTTAACGGTAATTGCGCTGTAAGTTTTAATGATATATAAACTTTGTTTAGGCCTTTTTTTTTAGAAGAAATACTGGTCTTTGTAATTGCGTTTAAAACAATTTGATATCTCATCTCAATCTTAAGATATTCAGTTTTTAGCCTGTTCCATTTTTCCTGCCCGTGCAATTTTTTTTTTGACTTTGGGGTCAGTTTTCTCTAGAAAATGCGTAATAAACATAACTGATTACTATTTGTTTTAAATGAATGCAATAATAATACAAAAAAAAACAACGACAAGTTTGCGGAAAAATCCATAGATTTTATGATACTTGGGAAAACCTGGAAGTGGTAAAATTAATTGACAATCCAACATGACATTACGATGATAGCGAAGACGAAAAAAGATGGTCTAAAAATTCTGTCCGTCTGTATATACCTGCTGTGTGTCAGTATGTCTGTATGTATATATAGAAACCTACGGCCCAAACGGGTGGGTTGAATTGCTTCAAACTTGTTCTATGGAGTTTTTTAGGTATTGTGCAGAGGGGAAATTGAATTTTTTTTAGCTCAAAAAATTTCGGTACCTGCCATATAACCGTTACGTTAAATCCTATTTTTCTCGGAAACGGCTCTAACGATTTTGATTTAAAAAAATCAGTGCAGCTGTTTAGATACGACCGATCATATGGTTGAAATTTTTTTTTAATGTCTAAAAACGGTACTTTCCATAGGACCGTTTTTTTTTTTGCTTTCGATTATCTCATAAACAGCTTACCCGATTCTTTCGAAATCTTACACATGTATAGCCTTAGGTTGCCCAATTTATACTGCGTACGAATATTTTTAATTAATATTTTTTTTTTGTATTTTTAAAAACATTTTTAAGAAAAAAATTTATATTTTGAAAACTGCTCATTAATTTTTTTTTCAAAAACTATATTCATAATGTATTTGCTGAATACCTATGAATTGGCGTTTTTGAATTTTTTAAAAATTTTTCTTTTCAAAAACTTAAAAAAAAAACTTTTTTTCTCAAAAACTGCTCCACATATTTTTAAAATGTAGCTCAAATTAGTTTAAGTATTTATTTCAGAATTTTGAATTATTTTTTCTTTGATTAATCAGATTTAATTTTTTGTTTTTAAGTTTATATTATTAAATATTTAAAATTGTCATATCAATTAAAAAAAAAAAAAAATTAAAGACACTGTGTATAAAAAATAAAGAAAAACATGACTATAAAATATATATTTAGATTTTAAATAGAAATCTTTTGCATACGATGTTATTGCACATAAGTTCGTGCGATCCAGTCGTGCATTTTGTTTATTTCAAGTTCTTTGAAATTAGTCAACCCCAAATAAAACAATTAAACTCACATTCAATCTCATTTTTATTTGAAGCAAATATTAAGAAAAATGTAAGGAACAATATTTACTCATTAAATCTCTTGCGCACCATTTTTGTTTTCTTTAATTCTCTCGCTGCGCAACCGACCGTTGACCAAGTGATCTGGTTCAAGCTATATAAGATCCATTAGGCACTCTATTTTGGCCGACGTTTTGTAAGAGAAGAGCAGATAGCCAATGGTATCGCACGTTCGATAGTGCATTCAAATTGTTTGATGTATTTTGGAAAGACCAACTGATCATCGGAAAAGAAATTCAAATTCACAAATACCGAGTTTCATTCAAGAAAAGATTGTTTCTTTCTGTAAAAAGATTGGATCTTTTTGAATTTTCAGAGTTTCATTCCAACAAAAAGAACAGATCTAGATCAAATCTTAGCACGAAAGATCTAATCTTTGATGGATTGGCAGATTTGTTCTGAATGCACACATACATGTAAAAAGTGATTTCTGTAAATCTACGAACTAGAAACACAGAAGCGCTGGTAACGAGACCATTGGCTGAAAACATTACATACATTAATACAACAGAGAGAGACATAGAAAGAAAGAACAAGCAACAGAAGGAACACATGTCAACAGCACGTGGTTGTGTTCAGACGGTCCCCCATCGGAGTACTAACCACTCGCAACGATTCTTGATTTCACTGATTGATAGGAATCGATGATATCATCAAAGCCAAGGCTGTTGACTTGTTGTAGACTTGTAAACTAGTGCTAATAAAATTTAAAAAAGAACAAATAATCTACCAAGATGTTAATAATTTCATTTTATAAAGTTAGTGGAGTTTTTGATTGCTTCCTCTTCGTCTTCCTCGTCATCTGAAATGTGTGTGTCAGTCATTCACCAATACTACAATTAAATCTGGAAAAAATCATTGAAAAGATCAAATCTCGATTTTGAGAGATCTTTGAAATTTGAATGAAAATATTAGTATAAGAGGGGTAGATCTGCCGAAAAATCCAGATCTGCAAAATTGATTTAAAATCAAAAACATAAATCAATTTTGTTAGGCAATCGAAGGCAAAAATTGTCAAAATCAGTTTTTGACAGATCTAAATCAAAAATAAATTGATTATGGTTACCAAACGAAAGCCCCACAAGACAATAAAACTGTAAAGGCTGAACACGACAAATATTAGAAATAATTAATTTAAAAAATAATAATTGATTTATTTGAGTTTTTTGTTATATATTTACAATTCCTACATAATTGCTCTTTTTAATTTTCGATTTATATATTCAAGGTCGATATACTGGATATAGGAGCAGGCGATGGAGAAATTTCTGTACGTTTAGTTGATGCTGTGATAAAATTAAAAAACGATGCCAAAGTACGTGTATACGCAACAGAAACTAGCTGGACAATGCGTGAAAGACTGGAAAAGAAAAATTTTACAATCATCGATAAAATATGCAATATTCAAAATGTTCCCCTTGTCGCATGCTTAAACGTATTGGATAGATGCATAGATCCATATGAACTGTTACAAGACATCTACAATGTGTTAGCTCCGAATGGACGAGTAATAATAGCCCTTGTATTGCCATATGTTCACTATGTTGAATTCAGTAAGATCATTTATTTAATTAATTAAAAAATATTGCTTTTCGTACTTAGAAATTAACGAAAACACAACATTACAGATACCTCGCATTTGCCCATACGTCCACTTATGGCACATTGGCCAGATAAAGCTAAACAATTCTCTTTTGAAGCCGAGGCAATTATATTCTTTGAGATGCTGGAGAGTTTTGGTTTTAAAGTAGAATCATGGACAAAAGCACCATACTTGTGTGAAGGCGATCTAAGGCAATCTTTTTATTGGCTAATCGATCTCGTTGTAGTTTTGTCAAAAAAATAACTTTTTCAACTACAATTTTCTACCTCTATTCCTCTTTTTCTGGTTTGTAATTGTGTCTGTTTTTTGACTACCTATATATTTATTTTCAGATGAAGTTCTAAAATATTTAAGCCTAAAACTTAAACATGTTTTACATTTTCATTTTAATAAGCTTATAAAATAAATGTAAAATTTGCCAGAAAAATTACTTTTTAACTACCACAAAGTCAATGAGTGAGCCCAATCGCTATTTATTTTTAAGGTTTTACAATACCAAACTGTATGTAGTAATTACAAATTGTTGTTTTAAAGTATTTAAAAAAATATACATTACTTGAATAGGTTGAAAACCAATTGACTGTTTTTTTTTTAAATTATTATAATGAATAATAAAGTCTAATTATTTATCAAGTCTATTGCAAGTAACAAGAATCTGACAAACTATGATTTCTAAGCACGTGTCAACATTTACAAAAGTATTTTTATTAGACGTTTTTTTTTCTGAAAAACCTGAAGTCACCCTAATGAACAAAGTCATGGCGTTTTTATTTGGCAATCAGGAATTGGTCTCCGATCCGGGATCCCAACTGAACACTTTTGTGATAATTGTGTACGTGAGAATATTCGAATTAAAAAAAATGTTTGTTGCACAATTATGATATTCATGCCGATTAGTGAATTCGCATTTTTCTACTCGTTGGAAGCTGAACAGATTCGCAAAAGATTTTTTTTTTGATTTCTTTATTGAGTCTTTTATAAAATGGTTTTACAAAGGTGTTTGTTTCTCGTTTGCTTTAGAATATTATACTGCGGCTATTAAGTATTGCCTGCTTTGTCTGCAATGTAGTTGTTCACCTCTTGGTCGCTGTAATTTTGTATAGTTGAACTGCTTTACTCACAAGCAGTATATTGAGATTCGCAATAGATTCGCTTTCGCGTTTATTTGAATTAGTTAACTCGTCGAATGAACTATACTATCGATTCATGAACTACCTTACCATTTTCCGAACTATATTATCATCGCTGCCGTCATTTGTTGACATATTAAATGTCACACACAATATTAAATTGTAGCTAAAGCATTGAAGTAATTTTTGTTGATCATTTTAATTTTCGGGATCATTCGCAAAGGAATAATCGGATTTGTATGCGCTACCAAACTAGGTATATATTTGATATATCCGATGCATTGTCAAGTTTAAGTTTTCATTTTTCAGAAGACTTTGAAATGAGAATTTTTTAAGCAGGACAGCTGAACCACATTTTCGTCAACTGGCGATAGGAAATGATTTTCTCTTTCTTATCACTGGTTGCATTCATGGACCTCTTGTTTGGGCAAGTTTTTGTTTGATTGAGGACTTGTAGTCCTTAAAAGGAGGACCCAACCCATTTACTGAATTTTTTAAGTTTTCCCAAAACTGTTTTTCTGGAAATTTATTGGTTAAATTCTTAGCAATGTCAGGTAATCCCACCATTTTCGTAAACTGGTCTCGGTTAGTGGGTTGTTTTCTAAAAAAGAAAATTATAATCAACAATTAATACGAGTACCTAGTAGGTATATGTATATTTTTTAATTCAGAATTAAATACATATTCTAATTTTAACTTACATTTTCTGTGCTATCCATTACGATTTTTAGACAAAAAGTACATCAATACAAAGATTCGCGACAAAATTGGCGCGGAAATAAAATGAGAAAGTTTGTATGGAGTGCGAAAGGTTTGAGGATTCAATAATACCAAATTCGTTGAACGAAATGTCGGTGGTGCAGGTAATTTTACCGACATTTGTTCAATTTGCTTTCTATGGATTCACTAATAGCATCAATTGCGAAAATTAATTGAAGTTGAGTATATCTCATTCGCCGAATTCACTAATAGCCATGATTGATAACAATCGAGTTTGACGTTCAAGTATATTAATGTGTGAGTGCTTCTGGTTCTGATTCTGATTTCAGACCCAGAAGCAAAATTCTCTTCTTTTCAGAATTAGAACTGTCATTTTTTCCCAAGTGAACGCTTTCAGAAGAGTGCGGAAGGCTTCCGGATTGCCAAATAAAAACGACATCAGTGTTGTTTTTGAAGGCTTAGGACGCCCTTCTTTACTCGCCCTGAAGTAGATCTAGGTTTTTGCTGGGGCAAGTTGGGCTAAATGAATGAATTGTCAAATTCACATGACATCTGAAGTAGGAATGAGCGATATTGAGAAAAATATCGAATACCGATCATCGATGTTAATAATTATGGAATCAAAAACATAGATGTTCTTCAATCTGGTATAACACGTTGAAACTAGATGCAAGCGACTTTTCGAACAACGTATAAGTGCAAGAGAGAAAAAAAAATCGAAAGATGAGACGTCAAATTGTTGCAACGAAAACTTACCCATGCGGCACACGGCAGATATTTTCGTCTCATCTTTTCGATTTTGTTTCTCTCTTATACATACGATGTTCGAAAAGTCGCATGAATCTATTATTATTATTCGCAAAATGAGGGTTATCGTGAATAAAAATTTCCTGGAAATTTTTCTCCAATTCAAATTTTGGCAACCTGAATGATGCTTAAAAGTTTCCCTCGGAATTTATTGGTATCGTGAATTAGCTTTCCCAGGGGAAATTTACTCCGTGGTAGATTTTCGATTGCAGGAAAAATTTCGACTGAATAAAATATTCGCTGGGAGATTCCCGATATCGTTAGAGACGTTTCCAAGAAATGATATAAAAGCAGGTGCAGTAAAAGGCGGACTTTACTGAAACCAATTCCTCAACTTTTTCCCGTTAATACAAGCAAAGTGAAATTTTCATCCAAATCGTTAGTCGTTTCCATGAAACCAATAATGGATGGAGTGGGCCGGATTTTACAAAAAAATGTTTTAATTTTCTTTTGCACTAAAGAGCATTCATCCAAATCATTTGAGTTGTCTCCAAAAAATAGAGCCAGTCCCGAGAAACCATGAAATAAATAAACTGGGTGTGTCATTTGGTGTATATATCTAAATATATTTTTTTTCTCTTCCAAAAGGAACTAATTTTAAAAATTTGATCCAAATCGTTAGAGCCGTTTTCGAGATAATTAAGATTAAGAAGCTAGAAACAAATTGTATGGAAGCTACCGTTAATATTTGAGATAATCACCTAAAACGCTTAAATACCAAGTTGGAAGAAAATCACTTCAGCCGTTTAGGCTTTAGATCGTTGTACAGACAGACAGACGAAATTGCGGGACCCACTTTTTTATTGTTCTCTATCATCGTAATATCAAGTTTGATTAAAATCTTGAGTTCCATTTTTTTTTCAAATGCAAAACTTATATCCCATGTAACACAGTCTATGACTGATGCCGTTATTGACATTTTAAATGTAGACCTAATCTATAACAAAGCACTGAATTTGTGTATCAAAACCGTAAGGCCGTTATTAACGGTACCTGCCAAACCATTTTTCTGATTTTCGACTTTCTAATAAACGGCTCGATGGATTTTCAGCAAAATTTTCCTCCAATTATAAATAATACTACATACTAAAATCTTCGAAAAATATTTTTTTGGATTTAAAAAAAAAAATTATATTTGAAAATTCAATAATTCGGAAACGGATGACGTTAAATACATAATTATAAATACCAAATATAAAACATTTAGTAAAAAAGGACTTTAAAAATATACGTATTTAGCCGTATAGAAAGCTAAGAATCTTAAGCATATGTTGTGTCCGATCTAGTCGTACATTTATTTATTTTATTTTCGATTTTCTCATTAACGGCTCAACAGATTTAAATTTTTTTTTTGTCTGAATTCTAAATAATACTGCATTTCGAAACTTTTGAAAATTATCTAGTTTTCTTGGATTAAACATTTTTCTTATTTTAATTTTATACATACATATGTACATATGTATGTATGTATTTCGAAAACGCATAGACGATTATAATGCTAGAAAATTTGACTAATCAATTAATGAAGCATTGTGTTTTTTTGAAATAAATTTAACTGAAATTTTTCGAAATATTATTAACCAAATTTTATTTACTTCTATGATCTTTAATACGATAAAAAAATGGATGTAACTTGTTCATTGATAGTCGTATTCTCCCGACAGTTACTTAGGTTAGGTTAGGGTAGAAGGGGTGGTGAAGGGCAAGCCGCTTCTAAAGGAGGGTAGTAAATGGGGAGATTAGGTTTGAGGTGCCTTCCAAAACCATCCTGACCTTTGAATAGATTTCAACATGTGTTTCAGAGGCTTATTAGAGACATCGCCCAGTGGCATTCACAAAGACATTATATGAGCCACTCTCCTCCTCTTTGTCCATACAACCTCTACAAAAGTCAGATGGGCATGTGGGTTCGCATTGAGTTGTGACCCCTTCGGTGCCCATCAGTAGGGACAGTTGATGTTTGCTAATGCCTAGCAAGTATTCTGTTTTTTTTTTTTTTTATTAACGCTAACCAATGGGAAAACCAACTGGGAAGGTTTTAAGAAAGATATAGAGGATAACGTTGAATTAAGGGTTTAACTACAATCGCCTCTCGAATTTGAAGACGCAGTAGATAACTTCGTCAATATCGTACAATAAGCCGCATGGAAAAACACCCCGTACCAAAGAGAAATGCCGCGCTTTAAAAACTTAAAATATCCGCAGGAAATAAAAGATTTAGTAAAAGAGAAACGAAAAGCACGTAAGAAATGGCAGCAAACTCGAGCTCCTCAACACAAGGTACATTTAAATCGCTTGTGTAATTTACTAAAAAAGACGATAGCAGAATTAAAAAAATCTGAAGTTGGAAATTATCTTGACAGCAGGAAAAGAATCCAACTACTCACTCTGGAAATCAGTTAAAGTAACGAAGAAACCAAAGCTCCCAACGCCTCCGATTAAGAATGATCAAAACGAATGGGCAAAAAGCGACAAAAAGAAAGCAAACGTTTTCGCGGATTACCTGGAGAACACATTTAAACCTTTTGATGGGCAAGTACTCGACGAAAATTTAAATATAAGTTCTAACTCAAGCGAAAATTACATTACAAGAAATGTTACCCTTGCCGAATTAAGTAGAGAAATAAGAAAGCTCAAGTATAAGAAAGCTCAAGTATAAGAAAGCTCCGGGATATGACCTAATTATGACCGAAGTTCTCAAAATGCTTCCTCACAAAGGGTTGCGGAAGTTATAATGATTCTCAAACCAGGAAAACCATCACATGATAAGAAATCTTATAGACCTATTTCGCTTCTGCCCGTAATATCTAAGGTCTTTGAAAGAATATTACTTCTGCGCCTGCAGCCAATAATAGAAGAAAAGCGCCTAATACCTTAACATCAGTTCGGATTTAGAAGCAAGCATTCGACAATTGACCAAGTGCTTAGGATCACTGACGTCATTGAGAAAACTATTGAAGAAAAGAAAATTTGTTCGGCGGTCTTCCTAGACGTGTCGCAAGCTTTTGATAAGGTGTGGCACGAAGGCCTAAATTTTAAATTAAGACAAATTTTGCCTAAAGCACTTTATACGCTTCTAAAAGCATATCTAGAAAATAGACTTTTTAGAGTAAGACATGGAAACGATTACTCGGATCTAAAAGAAATAGTGGGTGGGGTACCACAGGCAAGTGTCTTAGGTCCAATATTGTACCTATTATTTACACGTGATATACCTCAACCAGAAGACACTATCGTAGCCACGTTTGCTGACGACACTGCAATACTAGCAGTGGGCCAAATGATAAATGATTCTACGACAAAATTACAAAAAGCTCTGAATAATGTCAATGATTGGACAAAAACATGGCGGAAATCGCTCAACGAAGCAAAATCAGTCCATGTAGATTTTACGTATAAGAAAATTAATAGATTACCGGTAATTGTTAATACGGTTCAAGTTCCGTTTGCTAACAAAGCAAAATATCTCGGAATGACTGTAGACGCGAAATTAAAATGGAAACCGCATGTTAAAAAGAAATGCGAAGAGTTAAATAGTAAACTCAGAGATATGTACTGGTTGCTCGGAAAACACTCTAAGCTCAGTATCGAAAATAAGCTAATTTTGTACAGGCAGGTGCTTAAGCATGTCTGGACTTACGGTATACAACTCTGGGGTTGTACGCGAGATTCTAATTTAAATACCTTACAAACATTTGAAAATAAACTCCTAAGATCATTTGTAAGCGCACCTTGGTACATTAGAAACGAAGATCTCCACAGAGATCTCGGGATTCCCACGGTTCGCGATGAAATAAAAAATTTTGACCGAAATCATAGAAAACGCTTATTACAACACTGCAATAGTATACTATAATCGAAATTATCAATGAGACGAATTTAGTACGTCGCCTGCGAAGGACAAAGCTTCCGATCTGGTGCACTAAACGAGAATCCGCTTTAAAATCGCGGTATAAGCAGGAACTATCACCGGATAGTCACCTGCAACACGTTAATTAAATTCGTTAAAAATAAATTGCTAGATAAGTTTCAACTTAGTTGCAATCGGGAGGAGGAGGTGTTTTTAGGGTAGTAAGAACTAAGAATCTCACACTCCTATGAGCACGCGTTTTTCGGTCCTCATAGAACCTTTTGAGGGTTTTACACCTACCCACGGGGAAAAAAATTAGAGATATCTGTCGATTCTTCGAAACCCGACAACTGACTATACCTGACCGTTTTCTAAACAGATTCCTGACCATACTCCCATTTCTGACTTAGACCCGTCCGTAAAGACCGAGGCATGATTTTTATTGATGATCCGGTTTTCCTTCCAGATTATGGATGTGCACATCCAATGAGGATGGTTTTAGGGCTGGGACCCCTCTTTTACAAATTACCTACTATATGTGTAAAAAGCTATTGCAGCTTTTTTCTCTCTTTCCAGTTCAGTTTATGATCTATATCCAGACCCAGATATTTAGCAGGGCTAGTAATGTGTAGTGCCGTCCCATTTATTATGGGGGCTTATAAACGGTGATTTTTTAAGAGCTTGGTTTTTGAAAATTCAAAAAAACACAGAAACTTGTAAAAAGTGAATGAAATGTTTATTTGGATCGATAAATCAATGTCTGCCATTTACTTTTTAAAAATAATTTCACTTAAATGTTGCCCGCGGCTACGCTTCAGGTGGTCCATTCTGAAGGTCCAATTTTGGCAAACTTTTTCACACATTTCGGCCGGAATCTCACCAATGACGCGTTCAATGTTGGCTTCCAAGGCAGCAATCGTGTTTGGCTTGTCCCCATAGACAATAGACTTAACATAGCCCCACAAAAAATAGTCTAACGGGGTCAAATTACATGATCTTGGTGGCCAATTGACTGCGCCAAAACGTGAGATCAACTGCTCACCAAATTCGCCTCTCAATTGATGCATGGTTTCGCGTGCAGTGTGGCATGTGGCACCATCCTGTTGGAACCACATGTCGACCGAGTTCAATTCTTGCATTTTCGGCAAAAAAAATCTGTTATCATCAAACGGTACCTTTCTCCATTGACCGTAACCCTGCGGCCTTCATCGTCCTTGAAGAAGTACGGCCCAATGATGCCGTCTGCCCATAAACCGCACCAAACAGTGCATTTTTCGGGATGCATTGGTAGCTGCTGAATTGCCTCTGGCTGCTCTTCACTCCAAATACGGCAATTCTGCTTATTCACGTATCCATTTAGCTAAAAATGAGCCTCGTCGCTGAAGACAATTTTGCGATAATTTCATAATTTCGACATTTTTCACAGAGCACGAATTTTGATAATAAATTTCAATAATTTGCAAACGTTGTTCAGGCGTAAGTCTATTCATGATGAAATAGCAAACAATACTGAATCGAAATGTCAAATGTTCGTGGAATTTGTCATGTGTGATCTGTCAAAAATATAAACGTCAAAAACCAAGTAGCAAAAAAATCACCCGTTATATGGAATGTTACGTTTACTCATGAACAAACTATTTCGGTCTTTAATGGGTTTACATTTAGTCCACGACTAATGGCCCAATTACTTATTAATTATTAAGGCCGTTTCGAAGAATTTCGCACTGTGTGTTAACGAATTTCCCTGATGCCAATAACATGATGTTATCCGCATATAACACGACTTTGACAGCACTTGGACTTAGCTCTTTTTCTCCATTCACGATCATGGACTGAAGCATAGAGTCGATTCAATTTGAAAATGCACCCAACGTAAACAACCAATTACAGCAAAGTAAACATTTTACAAGGAAAACAACAACAAAACATACTGGCAATAAATTAGTAGCATAATTGAGTTCAGATGATTAGTTAAGTGTTTTTAATCTTATAGGGCACTAAAGTGATGTACTTAGGTTTTTATTAGTTTTTTTCCTTGTATTTTTTATGCTAATTGACAGAAAAAAAACAGATGTGAAAATCTCTCCATATTAAAATAAATAAAATAGTTATAGTAATAAAAAACCACGAGCTAACTTCGTAGACTATTAATATAGTCGATATATTATGTGGAAATACTTCCAAGCCAGTCGAAATCCGGTTTCCAGTCAAGATCAGACACCTAATCAACCAAAATGAAAACAGAAACAAGCACCAGGTTTTTCTGGAAACACTAAGTTAGCACATATAAATTTAAAAATAAATAATGGCTTGCATTGCCCTTTAGTAAATGTTTTATTTTACTGTAGACAGAATTTAACATTGAGCCGTTTATACAATGTGGTTATTATAATATAAATATGTTGCGCTATTGTTCAATATGTTTTAGTTATCAAACGCATTTTTATCGAAAGTATCCAATTAATCGACTTTCATTTTGCAAAGATGGGATGTTGGTATCATGGTAACGTCGCCATTTATTTTACAAATGCTAGTGTCCTTATCAGAAACTGAGATAACTTTTCCAGTCATCTCACGGTCATCTCCATAAATAACTTTGAAATCATCGTCAACTTCAGGTGGCACAGGTTCTAAATTGTGATTCATAATCGAAACGCAACGATCCTCCTTTCGCAAGAACACGGAGCAAAAATTATTTGAAACTGTTCGAACTATGCCAGTTTGTCCAACTAAGTCAGCATCCTCATGAGTATGTATTTTTACTTCGATGTCTGTGGTACACCAATCACTCATGTGAGAGTCCAAACTAGCTCCAGGAGTCTGGGGATTGTATGGCGACTGCGGTGCGCCACCTGGTGTATTAGGCGAATAGCTCGAAGGAGATGGAGTGCTCATATAACCGACTGGATAAGGAGAAGGAGCTGGGCTTGGGTTGTAAGGACTGTAACTTCTGTCCGAGCCATAGACAGTTCCCGGAGTTTGTGGAGCAAATGGCGTGCTGACTTGATATCCAGGTGTGCTTGGATTATAACCTGGACTTGGGCTGGGTTCTTCCATGCTATAGTCGTAGTCATTGTTTCTTGCTGGTGTATTCGTAATATTTGGATCCCAAGCGCCATGTCGTGGAGTCATGCTGCCATCATGAGACGGTGTCATAGCTCCACTGTGAGGTGTACGACCTTCCGAATCCCACGTAGGAGTTTGACTACCAAGCAATGGAGTTTTCGATCCTGCAGCAGCATAAACTGGAGTTTGTGATCCATATCCTGGTGTACGTGCAGGAGTCCGTCCATAAGTGGAAACACTACCTCCCTCTTTGCCAGGAACTCCAACAATAGCAATATGATTACGATCAACTGAAATCGTTTGGCACGATGTGTGTAGTTCCACCCGAGCTGTGCTTTCAGTTGCATCCTTGACAATACCAACTGAACCCTTGTACGATCCACCACTGATTTTGATAGTTTTTCCCAAAATATCCCGATCTCTGGTTACACGGAATCCTCCTCTTCCGCCTCTGCTACCTCCACGTCCTCCTCGACCACCAGATGGATGCATTGGAGAATGAATTCTCGGCGACATAAATCCCATTCCACCTAATGAACCCATGTTATTGGCCTGTGATTTGTTGCCCCCGGCCAATTGCAAATGACGCGTCTTGCACACAAAAATTCCTCCATTTTCTGTATACATACGACAGTGTAAGAATGCCAAGCTTCGATATAGATGCTTTATTTCACCAGAGCGTCCCTAAAATCAAAATACAAACAAGCATTTTATTTTATTTATCTACTACTTCACTTTCATTTTTCTTACCGCATGTGGCCCTTCCATGACCTTTACTATATCTCTGCGACGAATTTGATTCTCCTCGGCATCTAGTGCAATGGTATTACGGTTTTCTCTCCTTTTCTGCAACGCCGTTGGTTTACATTCAATAACCTTGCCATGCATATTGAGTACATGGAAGTTCTCACGTTCCAAACGAACGATTACACCTACATTTTGAGGACTATTTCCAAAATAATTCAATAAGAAAATTATAATATTTATATGTATTTCATTAAACTTACTCTAATTGCACTAAATCGCCCCACTGAAACTGTCCTAATGAATCAACACCTGTTGCCATATCGGAACACAATTGCAAGTCTCTCGGAAGCACTTCCAACTCATGCATTGTCAAGTCAGAAACTAGTACAATTCGTGTAGGTTCAACGCGAACAATTAAACCTGTTTCACCTTCGTAACGACCGGCTAAAACACGAGCATGATCTCCGGTCTTAAAATATTTTCGAAGCTCATTTGCTTTAAAAATTAAAGGATCTTTAAGATCCTGATGTTTTGGCATAACTGTGATCATGCCTCCATCGATCGCTATGATCTTAGCTTGCAAATTTTCTAAATCTCCCAGACAAACTTCAACATTATCCCCCATTGAAAAGGAATGAGATGCTGTTGGATCATCTTTTGAAGCGGCAGCGATTTCCAAATTAACATCTATAAAAGTTACATTATGTATATAAAGCTGAGATTTCAAATAAGAATTTCAATAATTTGCCTACCTTCCGGTTGTTCTTCAAACCTTTCCAATTCAGCAAGAGTAGGTTTTACACCTTCAGCCAAAATTGCTGACATTGTAAAATTTTTGTAAAGGAATCCTTTTCGTGAATAACGGTTTCCTTCGAAAAGCAAGAAGTCACCATCAGAATGAACTTCACCCCCAATTGCACTATATAGAATATAAATAGAGTTACTTTTATTGATCTAAAGAATTATATTAGTAAAAAATTTTGCATGGTAATACAATTTTTCGGGTCTGGACGCAGAAATTTTTAAGATTTCTTGACAAAATAAAAAAAAAAATTATTAGAGAGTGTTTTTAATTAACTGCGTTTCACATGTATTAATATTAAAAGGCAATTTGTTTTTGTGATCATCGACTTAATATCGAATGTAATCTTTGTTAAGTATGATTTATTAAATGCCATAATAAAAATGTATATTTTTTTATTAACCAATATGAAATGACGTTAAAAAAGTTTTAACAGAACAAAGTTTACCGAGTGGAAGATATGACATTTTTTCAAAAAGAAATACATATACGTAAATATGTAAAATGGTTTCGATATAATTATGCGTCGCTGTATAAAGCTATTGTTTAGTTGTACCCGCAGAAATGCTGCTTACCTAAGGTTCATATTATTTTTTTATAACTGAATGCGCACTAAAAGGGTTTTGACTACCGTTAATATATTTAAACACATTGCGAGTAGGGGGAATAGGGAAGTACATGTACGATGTACATTAGTATGAATTTTTTAAATTATTGAACAATTTTAGTTGATATTTATGTTAATTTGGAAAACTTTTCCTTCGTCTATTTTGGTCAGAATAATTTTAGTAATGAAACAAAACTAGTTGCATTAACTTTTACCGACGTTTCGACAGGGATCTTCTTCAGGGGAACTTTTTATTACATACAAAAAAGAAAATACGCTGATGTAACTAGTTTTGTTTCATTACTAAAATTATTGTGACCAAAATAGACGAAGGAAAAGTTTTCCAAAATAACATAGATGTATGTACATTAGTTTTTGTTGAAATAAGAATAAGAATCTACTGTAAATAATTTGTTTTATGTATCTAGTTCTCTATTCGATATTTTTTCAGTATGTTTGTTTTATATTTAATTATGTTATTCATTCTGATTTTGTAACTAAACATTGAAAATTGTTTTACTATTAAAAACTACATATATATTCAATAATTTCCAATAGGTTATGGACCCAGAAACGCTGAGGAAGATATAACCAGAATTTATTTGAATTTAGTTTTAAAGGAAATCTCTTTTGGAAGAATATGGCATCTTCGACGATACAAGGGATAGTCAAATGACAAAATACGGCTACAACATTGAATTTAATGCTGAAAAATGCACAATTTGGAACAGAAGCAATTTAATTGCTACAAGAAGTCGTGCGAATGGAAAACTCTACCGCTTAGACTGTCAAGCTCTAAAACCAAATACTATCAACATGCTAGTTGAACAGAAGGCTTCATACGAATTGTGGCATCGCAGACTGTGGCATCCAAGTGAAGAAAAATGCAGAAAGGATCTGTAACAGGAATACATTTTACAAATTCCAAAATACAACAGTGTGTCAATTGTTTAAAAGGGAAACATGCCAGAAAGCCATTTAAATTATCGGAATCAATATCAAAAGAGATATTAGAACTTATCCATTCTGATGTATGTGGACCGATTGAAGAAAAATCGCTTGGTGGGGCTTATTATTTTCTTGTTTTCTTGGATGATTTTTCGCACAAAATATTCATATATGTGCTGAAGTCAAAAGCAGAAATCAAAGACAAATTCATAGAATTTAAGAATTTAGTAGAAAATGAAACCAGAAAAAGGATAAGAACTTTGCGAAAAGATAATGGTAGTGAATATTGTAACAACATTTTTTTACAATATCTAAGCAAATGTGGAATTCGTCACCAAACAACTGTACCCTACACACCTCAACAGAACGGGAAAGCTAAGCGAATAAACAGAACAATAATAGAAAAAGCTCGATGCATGCTTGTGGATTCTGGAGTTGAGAAGAGTTTTTGGGCAGAAGCAGTTTTATATGCAGTATATTTGTTGAATCAGACTCCAAGTCGAAAAAAAAGCAATGGTCCATGTTCCAAAACAAAAAAGAAAGAAGATGGACTCAAAATCAAAGAAATGTGTACTGCTTGATTATTGCGAAAATTCAAAGGCATATAAAGTATATGATCCAGAAAAAAGAAGATTGATTAAGAGCCGAGATGTTATTTGTTTGGAAACTCACCCCTATGGACAGGTATTTAAGAAAAATAACGTTACTAATTACTTCTCTTCATTCTTAGAGTGTTCAGTGGGGGAAATTGAGTCGACTTCTCTTGAATCTAGAGTCAATAACTGCAATGACGAAGAACCTAAAATGGATATTGTTTCTGCAGAAAATGAAATTATAGATACTACAGTTGAGACAACTGAAGAGTCTGAAGAGGATGAATCTTATTCGGATGAAGACTTTGTACCTCAAAATATTGAGCACGAAAACCTAAGAATTTTGAAGACTTCGTAACATATATTGCAAGTAGCAATGGTAATACTGATCCATTGACATATCAAGAAAATATTACGAGAAAAGACGCTGAAGATTGGAGAGAAGCAATTAATGATGAATACGCGTCCTTACTAGCTAATCAAACTTGGGAAGAAGTATTAAATACTAAGTGGGTATTTAAAACAAAAGTAGACACAATGGCAAACTCGATACAAAGCTAGATTAGTAGTTAAAGGATGTAGTCAGCGAAAACGAATTGACTATGAAGAGACATTTTCTCCTGTGGTGCGGTACGAATCCATTAGATTTTACTAGCTTTAGCTGTAAAAGAAAACCTCGACATAGAACAAATGGATGCAGTAACGGCGCTTTTACAAGGAGATTTGAATGAAGAGATTTTCATTCGACCACCTGAAGGATTTGGAAATGGAGTAAAAATGCTTCTTTTAAAGAAAACAATCTATGGTTTGAAACAATCTTCTCGAATATGGAATCAGAAATCAGAACATGTTTTAAAAGAATTTGGGATGAAGCAATCAAAGTTGGATCCATGTATATATCATCAACATATTGATGGAAAGATAATAATAGTGGCAATTTATGTAGATGATTTGCTAATCTTGGATAACCATCGTAATCTCAAGCATCGACTATAGGCGAATTTAATGAAGCATTTTAACATGAAGGACTTTGGCATTGCAAATTCTTTTTTGGGTATTCTGTTGCAGAGAGATAGAGCGAATGGTCAACTTTGGATAGATCAAGAAAAATATATAAATGATTTAGTAGATCGTTTTTTGTTTGACAAATTGCAATCTCTGTGCAATACCGATGGATTATAATCAAAAGCTAAGTAAAAATATGTCGCCACAAACAAAACCGGAGAGAGAAGAGATGTCCAAAATTCCATATAAGGAACTGATTGGAAGCTTGCTATTTGCTGCACAAGTATCCAGACCTGATATAAGCTTTGCTGTGAATAACTTAAGTCGATTTAATCTGAAACTGGATAGCAGCAAAAAGAATTTTGAGATATCTGAAAGGTACTGCAGACTTAAAACTTTGTTATTCTAAAAAGAACAACGAAGATCAGCTTGTAACAGGATTTTGTGATGCAGACTACGCTGGAAATATTGATGACAGGAGATCAGTCACAGGGTATGTTTTTAAAATGCAAGGTGGAGCAATTTCTTGGTGTTCTAGGAAACAACCTACAGTTGCATTATCAACTACAGAAGCAGAATACATGTCTTTAAGTGCGGCTATTCAAGAAGCACTATGGCTTACTAGGTTAAAGAAAGAATTATTACCAGAAGTACAAGACAACATTATTTTATTCTGTGATAATCAAAGTGCAGTTAGTTTAACTACAACAAATATTTATCACGCAAGAACTAAACATATAGATGTCAGGCATCATTTCGTTAAAGATGTCATTAATGAAAAAAATTATTAAATTGAACTATTTAAAAACTTCTAAGATGGTTGCTGACATTTTAACTAAAGGACTACCTACTGAAAAAACAAATTACTGTGCTAGATCAATGGGTTTGAAAGATAGATCCTAGTGGGGGTGTTGAAATGAGAATAAGAATCTACTGTAAATAATTTGTTTTATGTATCTAGTTCTCTATTCGATATTTTATCAGTATGTTTGTTTTATATTCAATTATATTATTCATTCTGATTTTGTAACTAAACATTGAAAATTGTTTACTATTAAAAACTATATATTCAATAAGTTCAAAATATCAAATTGGGAGGGAAAAATAGAGCCGGGTAAAGCATTCTTAATTCGTGTAGTACGGCTAAAGAAAGAATCTCTGTAATTGACAGAACGTCCGAAGTTGGACTCAAGGGTAAACTGATGAGCATTGCTAGAAGTGCGATTATTACGGTTGAATAGTTTAAGGGGAGGAATGCAACAGGCTACTTCGCTAGACCAATGTTTGTAAAAATAGCGGTAAAATAACGAAATACATTAAACATTTCGATGGTGTTCATGGGATGCAAATGCTTCCGTTATAGTTCTAGCGCCTATCATGCTTAGAGCTCTTTTTGAATTAGCCAAAAGATTTAAATGAGTTTTGGGAGCACCTGCCCAAATATGAGAGTTATACTGTAGCTTTGTACGAATGAATTATAGATTCCGGCCAGATCAATCTGCGAAGAAATCCCAAACTTTGCAGCGTTTTTTGCGGCATCGAATATGAGGTCATTCCACAAAAGGTGGTCTGCCATATGCTAAGGATTGAATGCTGATCAGTTTCTTCAATGCAAGTGACGCTCATAAAAAGCGGCATTGTGGGTAGGTTCTGCTTTGACGACAGAAAACATCATTGAGTTTCTGATGCATTTAATTTTACGCGGTTTTTATCGAGATCAGAATTGAATGATCTTATCGTACGCTGCCGTTGCGGTTCTACATCCGAAGAACAAGGAAGTGAATCTGAAAACGAATATGAAAAGCTGGGAGTACTAGCGTTGCAAAACAATTTAGTGGATTAGATGTTTCAGATAAGAGATCATTAATGAAAATGAGAAAGACTTGTATACAAAACAGAGCCCTCTGGCACGCAGCATTTATTTTGAATATCAGACTTGAAACCTTCTAATACAACTCGTATTCAACGGTCCGAAAGGTAATTTCTAATCCAACGAAAAAGAGATTCATCGATACCATATGCACGCATTTTCGATAATAGAGCTAGATGTCAAACTCTATCAAATTCTTTTGAAATATCAAGCGGAATAATCTGACTTTCTCCAGGGGTGGCCGTGGCGCGATAGTTGTGTGCTCGCCTGTCAACCTCATGGTCACAGGTTCGATTCCTGCCGTAGTCTATGTCTTCTTATTTTCCATTAAAACCAATTCTAAAAATAATTGTCATACAATGAGTTGCTGGTTTACTCATTACATGCTGTTTAGGCATAACACTAACAACATGTGATTGAGTAAAACTAGTATACCGATAAAATATGACAAAAGAATAAAAAAATTAATGCGAATTATAAGGGACATCGATAAATAAGACACGGAAATTTCTCCGCATTAGTTCAGCCGCCATCCCTGGAGATAAAATCTGACACAACAACCACCTACAGTCTCCGAATATCACGCCACACATCTTTCCTATCATTCTCTCTCTTCCTTAACCTCACCCTCACGCCCGCGCTGTGTTGAAACATATAAAGGGTATTCATAATCCCTTGAGCGCGTGTAGATTATAAAAAAAAAAAAAAAAAAAAACGATGTAAAGATTTGTGCCAGTGTTCGGGGAGATATTATGTACCACCAAATCCAGAGTGGACCTAAGGTAGTAACAGTGGTCATTAAGAATCTTTCGTTATTCAAGATATTTCTTAAGTTGATAGTGTATCAGCATTTCCATAACCTTGGAAAAAAGGGAGGTAAATGCAATTGGACGGTAGTTAGAGGGTAAAGAAGATTCGGCTTTTTTAGGGACAAGCTGGACAAATGCTGTTTTACATCTACTCGGAAAGAGACCAGTAAAGTAGGACAGATGGGAAAAATTACGCAATGGCTTTGCCAGCGTTGAAGAACACCTCTTCAGAACAATGGGAAGGATACTATAAGGGCCAGGGGACTTATGTCTTTAAGGACCCTAGCAACTAAACGAGTGCGAAAGAAAATTCGTTCCATAAAATCGTTTACGCTCTCAAGTACTGGGAAAGTCATATCGCTTCACTAATATCTAGCAGCGTCGAATTAACAGCGAACTGCGCTGCAATCAAATTGGATTTCTCACGTGAGCTGAAAAAAGGGGTGTCATTAAAGACAAGCTTTGGAACAGAAGACGAACTTGTATTTCGAATGTTTTTACTACTTTTGGGACATTGTAGTATTTTTTGGTCATGCAAGAGTTTGGTTCTCAGAATATGAACGTTACAAGTTTTTCTAGCTTGCTGGAAATTTTTCCACAATTTGGAGCGTACTTGTTAATTTTTATAAAAATAAACAGCCTTATTTATAATTGCATTATAGAAGGGTTTAGCGCTATATACACTTTATAATGCCTGTGAAGTCAAAAATCGTATTTATAAAACGTATGCAACGTCGCATAGAGCCAACTTTTAAATCGACAGATGAATTAGTTTGTACCCTGTTGGAGAACCAACCTTTCCGATATTAAACATATATTAACATATGCTGATCCTACCAACTCTCCTTCTATCGAGTACATTTTTACATGGCTATAATCAATAGCACCAATTTTTCGTGGAAACTGACCAATTGTTTAAAATATATGACGCGGTCTGTACATTGGAAGAATGATTAAAATTGAAAAGAAAAAAAACATTAATTGCAAGTGTGGTTTTATCTTGGATGTGGATGCTTCAAATCATTTGCCAGTAAATGAAGCACCTCAAAGTTATTTTCGTCAAGAGAAATTGTCAAAAAATCTATATCGTCCCAGTAATACAAAACACGTCTTTCTTCATCATAATTTTCATCCTCATGATCATAAAAATCCAATCGGCGAAAACCAGTCAATTTAAATCAAATTAAAAAAAAAAAAAAAACAGATTTTTTGGAATATACGAATAATACATGACATACATAACATAGATAACTGAAACATTTTCTTTTTTGCTGAAAAAACAAAATTATAGTTAAACCGATTTTTAAGGCACTAGAACCCCAATTTTGAGGGTCCAGATAAATCGAAGTTCTAACTAAAACAAAGCTCTAAAGCCTTAACTACACTCAACACACTTTTGTACAAAAGTAAAAAAAATGTGTGGCTACTAAAAGCGCTAGTCGTTTCAATGCAATTTATAAACAGAAAACCCTGAATTGGGTTGGATCTGATCATGTGGACTCGGTGGCGTGATGCGTAGTGCGTTGGCTTCTAAGCATCTTGGTCGTGTTTCAATACACGATAAAGGCACAAAAAGTTTTTCAATTAAAATGAAAAAGAGGACCAGCACCACTAGAGCAAAGGAATCTAATGATCGACCTTGGCAAGTAGTGAAATTGCTTTAATTCCAGCCAAAAATAAAATGAGAAAAACTTGGTGGTAGCACACTCAAGCTGTAGTTGGCCATTTAAAATAATTGATACAAAAAGTGCTTTAAAAGCAAGTATGTGATCAGACAAAAATTGACTATAAAAAAAAATGTTTGTCTTTTTATTTGAAATATAACATAGGCATAAGCAGTATGTTGAAAAAAGCAAAAAATTTGTTGTACTTTTGTTTAAAAGTGTGCTTAATTTAGTTAAACCTTAAGGCTTTAAAACTTGTTGAAGAAATGAGTTAGATCTAAATCAAGTTCAAATTTTCCGTTAAACCTAGTTTTAGGGGTTAGAACTTATAGTATATTAAAAATGTAAATTTAAATTTGTTTAAAAACTTACAGTACACTGAATTATCATATACTGATCTTAGAAAAAACTACTTACTAATGACAAAATAGGGATATATTAACTCACCGCACAGCTTCCGGGTCGAAGGGTTTCGCTGGAGGACGACGTTTCTTCTTACGTTTGGAACTATCAGCTTCCTATAAACCAAATCAAAAATCATTGGTTTCTTTTAGGGTATGTATAAGAAGGTAGGTATTTTAAATTGATTCTACTTACACTTTGAGTAGTTCTAAGTGCCCCTCTCATCCTTGTGTAATCAATTCTTGGTAAAAGTTTTAAATGTACTTGGTTTTGCGCTAAGTCAACATAATCAACTTGAGCAATATCGTCCTTATACAAGCCACGCTTCAATCTTACCCACTGCTTTACCTTTAAACCGACTTGTTCCTTAACTACCTTAAGTACATCCGTCATTTCTTTGATCGGAACCATTTCTTGTTTCCATTTTCCAACACGAAGGTTACCCACATTCTCAATTGCGCTTTTAACATGTGTCTGTTTATACGACTCAATGTATATGTAGCCTTTGACACCTTCTGGAGCTACGACTGCCTTAATCTGCATTGGTTCATCAGTATTAAGATAGGTGAGATATTTTCTCATCAATAAGAGGGCTGTAGCTTTTTCTTCGCCAATGCGGCACTTAACCATCCACAGATTAGGATCCCTTTAACAATAATTTCTTTAGTTTGCTATACCAAAAAAAAAAATCAGTTTCAAGTTTACTTGATTCCAGGGAGCAATGTTTGTTGGGTAATTTCATCGGACATTTCCTCGCCGCCATCACCGAAATGTCTTTTTGCTACAGATTCGTCGGCATATTTCTTGCGAAGATATTCTTCTAACTCGTCTTCTTTTTGTGTGCTTGAAATAAATAATAATAATTAGTCTTAAGAATTTGATTTTAGTCTAAGAACTTACTCCCAAAGATTAGTTCCACGTCTTCTTATTTCAATATCCCTCGCTGTTGGACCAAGTTCGTCGATTTCATTCCCAACAATTCCCAATTCATTGGCACCTTCTTCCCATTCGTCATCTTCATCTACCTCGTCGTCCACTTCAGCCTCATCAATGATGAAGCCTCCAAATCTCTCTTTTTTTTTCTTTTTCTTGGGGCCAACTTCATCATCCTCTTCTTCGTCGTACTCTTCAGAATCCAAATCTTCTCCCTCGGGTTCCTGTTCTTCTTCTCCGTCCTCTTCTTCATCTCGCGATCGACTTCGTTGGCGACGGCGATTCACACCAATATCCGAACCAGACCCAGATCCAGCAGATACAGACCGGGATCTAGATCGAGAACCTGCCGACTTTGAACGCGATCTAGATCGAGATCTGGATCTAGAGGGAGATCTTGATCGCGAAACTGAGCGAGATCTAAATAAACATACAATTCAATTAGGATATTTCAAACAATAAACAACAAATTTTGTTAGTACCTCGCGCTGTGTTGAGATTTATTAGAGGCCATACTTCCATCTTCCGATCCACTATCAGACATATTACTAGCCTCTGAATCCGACATATTGGCAGAGCTTTAATAGAAAAAATAGAAATCAATGTACAGAAACAATGTACTTCATTTTTACAAGTGAAATAATGCGACGTCAACACTTTCCGAAAATATTTTTATATTAATAAAGTTTAATATTTTTATAACGCATTTCTTTACACAAAATTTAATAATATTAGAATAAATCCAAATTATTTTTTTAACATTTTACCTAATTATTCAATAAAATAAACGCAACCTTTGCAGCGTAGCCGTAATTTGAAGAACTAGTCCAACTAGCCTTTCGTTCGAAATCGGAATTCGAAAAGAACAAAAAATTTGCTGTCAAGTTTTGACGCATGGTAAATTATTAGGTCAGTTTATGACCCTGAAATAGGAGATCTCTAAATTGCCTTAATCATAAAAATATAAACACGCCTCAGAAATATTAGGTACGTTCGGGTATAGTTTTAATGCGGCCTTTTACCATTTTATCTATAGTAGGCGTGTTTTTTTCTAAGCCCCGTGGAAATTGGAGGAAAAAAACGATGAGGAGGATTAACAATTTGCATGTTAAATCCAACAACAAAATCCCCGGGGGTGCTTAGCTTAAACCCAGAGAATTCTCGGGGCTTAGCTATTGGAGAGGATAAAAACTGTGCTACCAAAAACTTTTCACTAAGTTAAGCCCAGTACGCAGATCGGGAAAAATTAAATTTTATCTCTACAATTTTAATCTCTGTCAAGTATCTGTCAATCAAGAATTTCAAAAGAGGAAACAAAATTTGCTGAGTTGAACTCTATTTATTAAACAATAGGTTTTCACAAGGTTTTTCTTCGATTTTCAATCATAACTTGAATTGGATTCGGTATCACATCATGACTCTAGGCGGTCTAAACTTCACGATATGGATTCATATCTTTTTTTAGTTGTGAGCCAAACATTTCGCCAGCATTTTAACTAAAAATTATAAATGTAAAATAGTTATAATTATGTCTTTTTATTTTGAGTCCTAACCTATAATTGTCCTTTTCCTCGATCTTAAAACCTTCTGTGTGCAGTTGAAGCGTGAGGGATTCTGCTTCGATTTTCATATTGTTTTAGTAAAGTAAGATACCAGTAAAGAAATGATTCGGCGTTAATTTCGTTTTTGGTCCGCCCGTAGCGAAAATTAAAAAATGTTAACTTTCAAATAATGTATAGCACAATATAATTCTGCCACTATGAGCTGTCAAAATTTGTATTGCAAAACAATGCGACGAGCATTATTTTACCGGAAAAATTATGTGGAGAGATTTCTTGTACAGCGGATACATTTTAAAAGTGCAGCGGGTACAAACGTCACAAATTTGTGCGTGAACTGCGTACAGCCCGGAAAAATATCAAAGACAAAATTTGTCTTAGGATAAAATTTGTATGGAAGAAAACATTTTTCCCGATCTGCGTACTAGGCTTTATCAATAAAATGTATAGAAGCTTCAAAGCTGACATGTCAGATAATTATCAATTTTGTTTGGTTTGGTTGACTTCCTGACGGCCATGTCAACCTAACCTAACCTACCTTTTAATATACATTCCGCAACACAACAACAAATCAAGTTTAACATTTTTCGCTTTTACATTGCCTCTATGTTTTTTTCCAACTCGTCATGAGCACAACCTACTACAGAGATTTTCATTTTTGCGTTTATTTTTATTATAGGTATATTAAAACTTGATTGTGAAATTATTATTAAATAATTTAGCATTTCCTGAAGTTGATATTAGTTCAATTAACAAGAATTGAATGAACAACAAAACAAAGGTTTCTCTGAGAAGATTGTTTTCGGCTGCGTTTTGTTGTACACGGGAGCAACCCAATACAGATTTTCTGCTACATCTTTGGCATACTTCAATCTTCTTGATCGTCGTCCGCTCTTGCTCAGGCCTATATTCCTAATGACACAGGAACTGAGCGTCCCGCCCGAATAAGCAACTCGTCCACTAATATCATGTCACCAGTGACCGACGAATGGGGTAGTTTTCAAGTAGTTGAATTCTATGTACCACTGTATTTGTGAAAATTAAATTAAAAGAAAATCACATCACCTAAAAACAATTTCCAAAATACTTGATTTCAATTTTCAAATTACTTGATTCACATTTTTTTGTATAAATAATAATTAACTTGGTTCTTTTTATGTTATTTTAATAGAAAAGTAGTTTAAATTCAATAAATATATCTAAATTACACAAAACAAATCAACCCGATGATTTTTAGAAGAATGAGGATAACCCTAGGCCTCCACTTGAAATAAATGATTGCAAGAAATGTGTCATGTAGTCAATATTTCTTGTGGAGGTCCTTTATGTCTGGATTTTTTTATTTTTAGACATACAAATCTGTATTTATTTCTTGTCTTCTCGGAAGAAATAAACGGAGAAATAAAATTTGACGTTTCATGACATCCCACATAAATCGTGCAGATGAGACAGATTATACTTATTATTTTTTTTTTTTTTTAATTTAATTTCCAAATTTTAGAAGTTCAAGTTCAAGTTCCAATTCTTCATCCAATTTTGCGGAATTTTGAGGTATTGTTTGAAGCAAGACTTTTTGGATATTTTTGAAGATGTTGAAGTGGATTGTGTCGCAGTCGACGGTTCTTCACTTAACGACACGTCCCTTTTTGGAGCAAGTAAGTATGATTTCGGTTGTATCACTCCTGGCGATAAGGCCGTGTCGACGAGGAGGGAGTCATCTCGTGCCAATATAATTATACATCTAGTCATCGTACTCAACTTTCTCCAGCACGGAGCCGCTCGTGTTCTTGTTGTCATATGTTTTTTTTGTTATATTGGTTATGACTTTGTACCTGGTTTCAACCTGCTTCCACGACAGCTCCGTATGAAATCTTTTCCCAATTTCGCTGGCCAAGTGGTACCACATCAACTTTTTGTAACGGAATTTTTTTAATGGCCGAACAGATCCCAACATATTTCGATACAAATGGAGCATGAACCTGGTTTGTTCATCCGTCCATTTAAATACGGATACATTATTATAGCTGTTATTTATTGGTTCTCTTGGTGCTGTGATTGTTGTTGGTGGTGGTGCTTCCGAAGCTGTTGTTCCTGCTGCTAGTGGTACTGCTGCTGATAGTATTGCTGCTGGGCGTACTGCTGTTGTTGAGGGTACTGCTTTTTGTCCATCTTTTGATGCAGCATGTGTTATTGCTTGTGCTGGTTGTGATGCTGGTGGGTATTCAGTCCTACAAAGCCCGTAATATGCTGCAACTTCCTCAAAATCAATTTTTAACAATTTTAATTGCCGCAAAATAAAACAATAAATTAATTTTTATTGTCTATTTGAAGCATAAGCGTGCTTACTTATAGTATTCTGGATCATAATATTTATATTATCCAAAAAAATTGGGTTTCCACTATGGTCACCATGACATCGTATTCACAAAGCTCAATAATTGTACTATCACTGTCCATATTTCCTTAAAACTTTTGTTTTTTATTATATCTACAATTTGCTAATAAATTCGATTTGCCGCCAAAACTCTAGACCATAGAGAAACTAATATAGAGGCACGACTTCGGGGGTTTATTCTCTTTCACCCTACAAGCTAAATTGAGAGGATTTCCTCCGTTTCGACAAGCATGTGTTAGTTGCCTGTGCATTTTAAATGGAGCAGACACCAACACAGGCTTATCGAAACGGAGGAGTGCGCAATCCCAATTTTGGTAGATATGGTGACCTAATATATTTAAAATGGAAATCCGTTAAATTCAAAAATTGAAAAATGAATTGCTTTTTAGTTAAATTGTATTTTTAAAGGCCTTAATCAAACATAAAACATACTAATAAAAGCTTTTTGTTGATTCTGGCTTACAAATTAAGCAATATTTATTAATTTTATGTTCAAAATGAAGAAAATCCAATCAAAAAGTAGAAGCAAACCATAGCATATTAATGCGAACGTGCCAAAATTCCACCACAAGAAAAGACCAGTTTACTCAATGTGAGGTGAGTATTTTGACAGATGACAAAACAATAAAAAAAAAAGATATTCATTTCAAAACAAATATTGGAAGTGCGCGAGTTTTATTTTATTTATTTTGTATTTTGTCCTGTAATTTATTTATAAAATATATTGTTTCGTGAGTTTCTAGTGAAAATTCCGATCCATCCATACGTTCTACGAAAATATTAACTGAAAAAGAATACTTTCATTTTAAATTATTTTCTCTATGCTCTAGACAAGAATCAACGATTTGATGTTGTTATTTTTTTTACAATTTGCTAATAAATTCGATTTGCCGCCAAAACTCTAGACAAGAATCAACGATTTGATGGTGTTATTTTTTGTATGGCTTTCAAACGACACACACTAGTCACAAAAAGAGATTAGACCCGTAATCGTTCTTTTCAAAGCATAAAAGTATTGGCTTTAGTAGCGAATCCTATTTATTGAAATGAAATTGAAATAATAAAATTGGTGTATTTGAAGAATTTAAGTCAAAACAAAATCGAAGAGAGAGCAGAAAAAATTATGGAAGATGAAAGGAAAAGTTACTTGTGTGCGTGTTTCAACTTGTAGGCAACGAATGACACTATGGCAGCAGTGGTTTTGGGTCCTTATTTTATGGTCTTTTCGATTGGCAATTCGGAAGAACTCTCCGATCCAGAACACCAATAGAACAAACAAATTCGTCCAATTTGATTCTGAAGGTTTTGAGTCGCTGTATGCGTGTAATTTCGCATGCTCATACATGGGTATCAGAGGTACAAATACAACAATGTAAATAAATGGGTTTTGGGGGGTGAAACGTACAAAAGTTTCCGATCTTGATATGGCTTATGTGTGGTCTGGGAAGGTATAGGTCAGTGTTGCCAGAAATACCGATTTATTCGTATTTGATTTTTAGACCTATTTCCGATACACGGATTTTCTATGTTAATATTGCGCTTTCCCCCGATTTTCATATTTAAAAACATTTTCATATATTATCCGCTTTGGAATTAACATTATTTATTATTTAATTAAAAATCTGCAACATCTTAACTTGGCAATAGCCGTGTTTTATTGGGAAATTTATCCGCCGTAAGTTTATCCCTCGTAGCAATTTACATACAATTCGCTACGGTCGATAAAAAGCTAAAGTAGAAGCTACGGTGGATGGCTGGTTGACGTTCAGTCGAGTGCGAGTCTCGATTCTGATTTTGTTAGTTTTGTTGGTACGATTGACAATTGAATTGAATCTCGATGGATGTGTTCATGGAGTGTTATAATTATTAATTCGTAAGACAAATCGATCTTTTTGATTCTTTTTTTTAATAGTTGGCCAGTTTATATTTCTCAAATCTTAGATAACTCCATTTTTTAATAAATTATACGCTGTTCTTCTGAAAAGTTTCTGATTTTTACTATTAAAAACTGCATTCTTTGCTCAATTATTTTCTGAAGTACGTCTAAAATTGCACCTATATCTGCAATTTTGCATACCCCTAATGTCAATTAATCAATTTTAACAAATTTTGATATCCATTTTGAAAAAGAAACCAATATTTAGCGAATGAATTCCGTTTTACTTTTATTGACTAACCAAGCCCAACTTTCGTTTTGTGTTCAATTTTTATTGATAGTTGTAAATAAACCAAGTTTGGTGAAAAAAATCATCTTTTTATTTAGATCTACAAAAAAGCAATTTGAGAAGACAAACCGCATTGGGTGGAACTACACTATAGAGGAATGCTCCACAGTGCGCCCCAAAATATTTATTCGTATGAAATTCTATGAGCTATAAGGCTAGGCGCGAAAATATGCAACTTTCAGTTTTGCAACAGTTTGGTTGCTAAAGTGAATACCATGAGAGTGCACGCAAATGCAGTAACAATTCAGACCACGATTAGAGCAACTTAAAAGTTTGCGTTTTAGCACAAATCGAATGATCGCCCCAAATAAGTTCTTCAGTTTGTATCACACCGAACTATAATGTAACTGCGCGCACATTAAATCAAAATATTATTTGTGTGATGGTTTATCTCGTTGATTAATTTTAAGTTGCTAATGTGCGCGATCACTAGTGATTAAACTATTTCGTTTCGGAAAAATTGCATGTGCGCGCCTAGCTTAAACGCACTAAGCGGCAACTGAACTTCACAAAATGTGCTTTTTCTTCACTGTTTAATGGACGTTGACCATGGACGGTATTCGCTTCACTACATGGACATGGACTGGGCGTACATTTTTGTGATCCATTGTTTTTTTTTCTGGACATGTGCATGGAAATGGCAAACCAAATGTTAACTACTTGTTCCTTACCCCGCGTATGTTAAGTGCAGTCTGATGAGTGAATACTGAATTGAAAGCAAAACATAATCAGAAAATAAATTGACTTGAAAAATAAAATTCTAGCTATCGATCTACTCAGAAAATAAATAAAAGCATGAAATATAAAGGTGACATGTAATGGATTGAACAATTTAAACTACGCTGTAGTGTGCGTTCAAAACCAAGAAACATTTAAAGGAAACAAGCAAATATCCGTCAATTTTGTATCCTCGTGTGAATGGCATAGAAGATTTTTAAAGCAATACAAAAATTGTCCTGTGTAAAAAGGGACATGACCATAGTCTATGAACAAACTCATTCACTTATCATTTCCTTTCTATTGGTGCAAAATGAATGTTCGAATTTAAAATTACAAATGCAGAAATAGTGAACCCGAGAAATAGGCTTGTAACATAAATTAAATATTGGTACGTTTTTCTACTTTCTATTTTATATGAATAAAAGCTAATTATTGGTCATTATTTTGATATTTTCTTAATTTTACTTTGCAAAAGACTCTTTCATTACTTGTGACTGCTGTACAGGGGTACCATTTTTACAAAAATAAAAAAGCTACGGTCCATGCTACGGTCGATGCGTTTTTTTTGGGAATTACTTACGGTACAATGGATAAATTCCCAATAAAACACAGCTAATGACTGACCTAAAATATCCCATTTGTAATTTCCCGTTGTCATTTTCATGAAATCGGTTTTCTCTTTTTAACTTTAGTATGAAAACCTATTCCTTGCAATTTTTGTTTACTTGTGATTGCATGCCTTGTCCTTGCCTTTGTTTTCTTCATCTTATTTGTTTTGGTCTTTGGTTTGGCGGCGCGTGTCGGTAGTTTAATTTTTGTTAAAATGGAAAAGTATTTTTAACGACTAAGTAAGTATATAATTTTCTGTTGACAATAATATAAATGTAGATCCATTTCCTTTACCTTTTGACGAAATGTCAAAATCAGACCGCCGCCAATTCTAGCAATAGGGTAGATGTCGCAGAACATGGAGAAAGATATATCTCAGATTCTATATTCACGAAAAAAATACCCCGCCGGCAGTGACGACAGCGGGGCGAGTGACAATTTAAACACAAGCAACACAGATTCCGATGCATCTAGTCCCAAACTAGGTACAAAAACGTTTAAAAAACTTATGGAACTGCCAGCAGCAGATATATCATTTGCTCTGACTTGCCAAAAAAACCAAACTATTGAAGCTGAGTTGGAAATTGCTGCTTTTGTTGTTGAGCATAATTTATCATTTTTGGTATTTCAAGGTAATGTAGATAATCTTAAATGATCCTCTTAATGAATTATATCTTAAATTTTTGAGGTTTATTCTTCCTCAAATAAATAAATTGAACCGACGAAAAACCACAGCTTCACAGATTATACACTGAAATTAAAACATTGGTACTAACGATTTTAGATTGTTTCATTAAGCCAGCTTATTTAAGGGAAACGGTTATTGAAAATATTAATTTCAAATGTCCTTACAATGTAATAAGCAATGATAATTTGTACCTCGGGAGCGATGTTAAGTTACAATTGGACAGAAATCTTTGATGAAAGGTTTGATTTAAAAAAAAGTTTCAGGCTTTGACCTTGTTAGAACCAAAAACAAACTGTAAATAGATAAATTGATTCAAGTAATCTTTTAAGCTTATTTCCTAATATTATTCATTCTTCTGATATACAGCAATCGATTTAATATAGAGAAATAAGAAATCTTGACCTTAAAAGCTTAATATATGAAAGCTTTGATACTATTAAAATTGAAATATTTTGGAAAATTGTTTGTTCAATCAAAAGGAGCCATCAAAGTTTGGACTTTCCAGTGATGGCTAACTTTATTTCATCGATATTAACATTACCAAACGCTTCAGCTAACGTTGAGAGAACTTTTTCTCAAATTATTTTAAATAAAACAAAACTCCGAAATCGCCTTGTTGTTGGAACCTTACAAGGAATTTTACAATCTAAAGACTCTTGAAATATGAGGAGTGTAGTTGTTTGAACCTTAAGGTTTCTGATGATTTATTCAGAAAATTCAATTAAAAAATATATATTTTATTTAACTAAAAATTGAAACACTAAAATCGTTTGTGAGTGCGATACGTAACGCATGTTTCTAAATATATGCATTTGTATGCATACATAAGTTCAACTTGAACTCTTATGTCATATTTTTTAATTTGTAAGCTAGAAGCACTTAATGTTAAAGTTTTTTATAAGCTACCCATATGCAAGAATGTTTATTTCAGAGGAGAAATATTTATTTTTAATTTTAAGAATCTTATCTAATCTACCTACTGTGTTCATGATTTTTTTTAAAGTAGGTGAGATTATTGCTACTTTTAATTCCCCGACTTCTTAGGCGGAAATCTCCCGATTTACAAAAATACTTTATGGCAACACTGGTATAGGTTGAACTTTGGACATGTTTGGTTTGGTAGTTGTTTTACAGTTGAGTACCTTACCTATTTAAATTTATTTAAAATCTGCAAAGGTATTTGCCTAGTATATCACTGATTGGAGATTTTTATTTCACGAGGTTCGAAGTACTATTGGTAACATCATTGACAGCTGACCAATCAACTATCGAAAGTATTTTACTTATAAGTGCAGGCGACAAGAAATAACGGCGAATGCCTTTGTGGTCTTTTTGCATCTAATTTCTATGAAGCTTAATTATTCCTAAAATTTAATTTTGTTAAAATTTCCGATGGAATTTTACATACAATAATTAAAATCATAGCCAACCCACCTGTATAATTTGTTTCCGCGATGAAGGACAAGAGAAAAAAACAATAAAATTTCCTTGATTTTGGTTACTTTTACTTATTGATTTTTAGCTGTAAAGAAGTCTCGAAGCAAATTTAAAGCTTTAGAGTACATTCAAATACAAAGTAATATATTAATTATAAATTAAAATTCAACAAAATTTGTTTTAAGCATAATGCATACATTTTAAACCCCAATACAATGACTGTATTTTCTAATAATAATTACATTCTAAAAACAAAACGAACAATTTATCTATTGTTGTTTTTTTTAATGTTTAATATACATACATTTATCCGTTATGTTTAATGAAAAAGCATACTTTGTATATCCAAACCCGAGTTTTCACCATGAAAGTGTGTTATATTTATTTAGTCGATAGCCTAGGTCTCCGCTTGGCTTCATCTATTAACTGTACAATAAAACATTGTTTGTATCTGCAGAATATCTATCTTAATTTTCCATAGCTTTTTATTATTTTGAAAGAATTTGTTTTTCATTTGTTTCTAATTTGTTTTGTGTACGCAAAAATTATATGCGTTTATTATTCTGTATTTGGATGGAATGAATGCGTCTTTCCGTTTTTTTCTACGATTTTTTGTTTAAATTTATTTTTAGGTTTTTTTTAAACTTAATTTGTATTTATTTCAATAATTCTATATAATGTAATTAAATACCTATATATGTTCATAGTATTTATTTGTTTCTTTTTTTGTAAAAATTTTGAATCTAATTTTAGTAAATAATTACTATTTATCAATTTATTTCATCGGAAAAAACTTTTTTTAGGTTTCGTTTTTTTGTCGAATTTTTATTTTGTTTAAATAATATATTTTTCAACAAGCACTTTATGTGAAGTTAATTAGTTCCTTTTTTTTACTAAATAAGAATAAATTGTATAAGTTTTTGTTATTATACTAAATTATTTATTACTCTGATTCCTCGTTTTGAATGTTGTTTTTTGTGTGTTTTGTTTTAAATGCATAATAAAAGAAATTAGATTTGGTTTAACAGAACTCTCTGTTGTTTTTTTTGTATGCTAAATATTATCTAACCAAAAAAAAGTTTTTAAAAATAAGAATATTGAATCATTTTCCCTTTACATAATTATATTGTATTTAATAAGTATCTGACTATATATAGTTTCATTTTTCTAATAATTTTTTTTTTATTTTATTTTTTTTTTTTTTTGTAAAAATATAAAACAAAGAACAAATTAAGTGCAAACCTTGAAGTAATTGGATTTATTTAAAAAAAATGTACAACACTTCTAATTATATTAATAGAAAAATCCAACGTTAAAAAATAGTAATTATAAATAAATATTTGTTTCCGTTCAATTTACATATGTTACTGTTTATTACAAGAGTGGTAAAAGTCGAGTCATTTTTAGAATTGTTTGCAGAAAGGCTGTCCAGAGGTCGTTTAGTTTTTTCGATCGTGCCATAAGGAAGCGCCACGTAAATATTATCACGAGCATTTTTGACAGTTGATGCAGGTAGTACAATCTAGAATGAAAATAAATATATTTTTTATAGTCTATAAATTATTGTAAAACAAAAGTGTTTTCTTATATATAAATCTTTTTTATATCCGAGTTGTTCATATAGGTATGCTAAGACGCATATATTAAAGAAACGTATTATTATTTTATAGAACGAAAAACAGAAGGAACATCAAAGAATAATAAACAAATGTAATAATAATATCATACACATATACATACACTATACACATTATTAATATTGACATTATATCAGGACATTTTTCAAACAGTTTCTACTATTTAATTGGCAGCTGGATACAATCAATTTAAAAAAAAAGAGTTTTTTATAATCATGTTTTATGCGAGTTTCTTAAATATATGTTTAATTTTAATGAAAAAGACACTCTATTTTCAATATTTTATAAATGCATTATGAGTACGGTGGCCATTTTTTCAGATGCAAGAAAGAGGACAACCTTTAATTAACCTAAGCAAGTTTACGAAGTTTGCACTTCTGATTACATACATCAGTTCAGTTTTTAACACTGGCAGTGGCGCAGTGGATAAAAAGCTTGACTGCTAACTTAGAAGTGTGGGTTCGATCCCTACGCTAGGAGCATTCTTTTCTATACATCCAATTTTAATTGGATGCCTCCCATGGGTTAAAGTGAGATAGTAAATATCTGGTTCTCAAATTTACTGTGCCAACAAACAATTCTTTCTTATCATTCTCTTTATTCTAACTAGTGCCGTGCAATTCAGGTTGCATTTAAAAGACCTTAGGTCTTACATGCATTTAGTTGAAAAAAATTTATTATATCATATAAAAAAATAAATACTTAAGTCCTTAATTTATGAGTTCAACTCAAAGAAATGGTAGGTTTTTGTATTTTCCTTTGCAGCGTTTTTTTTAAGGATGTCATCTCTTAAAAAAAATTCTTAAAAAAGTCTTAAAATCTCCACAATCATTGTCATAATTGCAATTTTTCAGGTGTCCAAATCTTATTACAAATTGGAAACACTTTCCGTTGGGGCATTTGATTTGAAGCCGGAAGCGACGGTGAAAACCCTACGAGTCTTAGGGGCCAGTGATAGCGAACAGGAAAGCGAATCAGGAAAAAGTTCTAATGGGTAACTTATGATGTTTTCACGCGTTTTAAAATACAAATGCTACATTAATCTATGACAAATAACCCAGATTTTTGTTGGCAAAAATATTTGCAATAAAACAATTATTTTTTGTTAAAAATGTATTTAATTATTTTCCTGATGAAAATTAATTGTTCATGCCAGCTGATTGCCAATAATTGACACAAAGTGGAACAAATCATTCCAATGGGGGCATTCACTCTCTTATTAGATATGTTATCTTGGATACCAAGCTATCGGAGTATATCTAAATAGACATGAAAATAGGAGAAGAGTTCATAAAAAAAATGTCGATACTAAAAAATCACAACTTCCTTTGTAAACAAATAAAAGTTTTGTGTTCTTCTGTTGTGTGTTCTTTCTTTATCTGTCTCTCTCTGTTGTATTAATGTATGTAATGTTTAAAGCCAATGGTCTAGTTTCCATTGCTTAAGTGTCTCTACTTCGTAGATTTAACTACGGAGTAGTATAAAATGTAATATGTAATAAAACTTTTGCCAAAAAAAAGTTTGTCCAATTTTTAAGAAAAAAGCAAAGAAATGGAATATCAGTTATATTGAAACAACGGATATAACGAACAAATTCTCCCACCCAATTCTTTCAACTTCTGAATTCTGAATCGTTATGCATCTTTGGCTGCAGTAATTTTTGTGTAAACATTTCTGTCAAACAACACGCTAACAAATACATAAGAAATCGATTTTTTCACAGATTTATTAAAAAATAAAATGCACGACTGGATCGCACGTACTTGCTCCTATGTTCAATCACATTATATGTAAAAGATTCTTAATAGAAACGGCTAAATGTATTTTTAAAGTCGTTTTCAAATTAAATTTTTTCTAAAAAAATTGGTATGAACATTTTAAATGTTTAATAATATAAATTTAAAAACAAAATTTCAGAAAAAATTGTCCACCCGTTTTCGAAATATTGAATTTTCAATAAAAACTATTTTTCTAAAATTTTGAAATGCAATTCTATTTAGAATATGAAGGAGCTCCTGTATAAATTTTTTTGTCGAAATCCGTTGACCCGTTTATGAGAAAGTCGGAAATCAATAAAATGGTTGTATGGCAGGTATCGTTAATAACAAAATATTTTAAATTTTTTCTTAGCCAACATGTAGACCATACACAAAGTAGTAAACACGCCGATTTTTATCAAAATTGTTAAAGTCGTTTATAAAGAAGAGATAATTAAGATGGTAGAAAAATTTGAATGGCAAGTACCGTTATTTTTGGGGTTAAAACAACAATTCAAAACTGTATTTTGGACAATCACCTAAAACGACTAAGCACCAAGTGTGAACCAAATCGGTTCAGCCGTTTAGGCTGTAGATCGTTCTACAGACAGACAGACAGACAGACGGAATTTAGGGACCCAATTTTTTGGTGTTCTCTATGATCGTAATGGCATGTTTGTTTGTTAGAAAAAAAAGATTACGAATACATAACTTGCCTTATAGTACCTATAATCGCAAGTAAAAATCGACGTTCTGTAATGTGATTATTTTTCACATATACAAAGTTGCAAAGCCTTAATATATGTACAGTGCTACTTAAGCAACTTAGTAAAATTACCTTTAAGTTAAGCATATTAGACTGTTTTTTTTTTAAATAAAATTTTATGTTTACGGATGTAACCACATAAAAGTACTTTATTTTTGTTAAATAATATAATTGCTTTATTTATTCATATGTTAAAGAAAACTAAATATTTGTTTGTAATTACCACAATTTTTTGTTTTTATTCTATAGTTTCAGGTGTTTCGCACACTATATTTAAAAAAAAATTCCTTGGAAATGAAAATCCTCTAAGGAATATTGACTTAAGCAGTTTAATTTTTTATCAAGAAGAGTACTAAGTATTTACACTGAACCATTTATGCTACAAATGGTTTTTTTTGGTATTTTCATTATCAATATGCTTCGGTATACTTCTTGTTGCTTAGGTTACCAGAACAACTTTTCAACGTTTCTTTGATTTCTAATATTAAAATCTAGTTTTTGTGGACTGTGCTTTTTTATGACTTTATACTCATCTTTGTTTTTTTTTTACTGATTTTTTTTAGAGTGACCTCCCCGAGAAGTGAAGCTGTATACGCCCCTGCCTGCCCTTTTGCTCAATATAATTGTGCAAAATATTGCACATAATTTTATTGGCTATTGGCCCTAGACGGTGCAATATTTTTCCAATAATTATTAAGTAAATCACTCGCGGAGATGTTCACTTCTCGAACATTTAAAACTAATTAAACAAATATTGTGCAATAGTAGCCACATACGATACAATATTTTTAGGTTGCCCAATAAATATCAAAAGCGTATTAATATTGAGCGTCTAGGGACCGCTTAAGAACTACTTTTTTAAAACTATGGTTATTATCAGAGCTAGGATTTCTTTGTTAATACATATTTGCTTACGGGTGGCCGTGGCGCGATAGTTGTGTGCTCGCCTGTCAACCTCGTGGTCGCAGGTTCGATTCCTGCCGTCGTCTATGTCTTCTTATATTCCATTAAAACCCAATTCTAAAAATTGTCATAAAATAAGTTGCTGCTTTGCTCATTACATGCTGTTTAGGCATAACACTAACAACATGTGGTTGAGTAAACTAGTATACCCATAAAATATGACAATGAAATAAATAAAAATAATGCGAATTATAAGAGACATAAATAAATAAGGCACGGTAATTCTCTCCGCATTAGTTCAGCCGCTATCCCTGGAGATAAAGCTGAGACAACAACCAGCTCTAGTCTCACAACATCGCGCAGCTCATCTTTCCTATCCTTCTTTCTCTTCTTTCACTGGATGCCCGCGCTGTGTTAAGAAAAACATATAAAGGGTATTCATAATCCCTTGAGCGCGTGCAAAATTATAAAAAAAAAAAACAAACAAAACAAAAAGTTTGTTTCTGTAATCAGTAAATTTTTTTTTTAAATGACATTAAATAGTTAGAGAATATTTTTGCATATTTTACTATAAATGCATATATGTAACTGAATTTTTCGGTTTATTGTTCATATTCTAAATAAGTGCTAATTATAAGCCAATGTTTTCGAACTCTTAAGAAAAGCCTTAAAAAGTAAAATGTTTACTTTTAGAAATGTCCAAACGCATTTTAAAACTTTTAATTCCAACTTTGAGTTTAGAACACGTTTTTTTTGTCAAAAACTATGCTTAGATTGCACTTGATTTAAGAAATAACTAAGAGAATATGGTATTGGTTTTAAAGTAAGGTATACTACTTATTTATAGGTATTGCCATTATTTTTTATTTGTATTTAACTGTTCTACAAAAACCGTTATTTTTTGTATAGCGCCTGAGTTATAGTACTTTTGCCTTGGGGGTAATTAACTCTGTATTAACTTTCCCCCTTGCCTGCCACCATCTTCGTATCAACCAAACTGGCTACTTTTTTTATGTTACATAAAATACTATTTAGTATTTAGCGTCAGCTTCAGCTATAATGAAATCACGTTAACGTTCATATTCAAAGCACCAAATTTTTGCACGACCACAAATTTAGGTAAAACATACTACAATGTATCCAAAGTAGTAAAAATATTTGGTCATTTGTAACAGTCGAAATTCAACTTCGTCTTCGGTTCCAATGCTCGCCTTTAATGATACCCCTTTTGTCAGCTTAAGTGAAAAAGCTAATTTCCTTGCAGTGCAGTTCGCAGTTAATTCGATGCTGCCAGAAAGTGTTAAGACTCGTCTAGTACTTTAGGGAGTAAATGATTTTATGGGATAAATCTTCTGTCGCACGTGCAGTTGCTAGAGTTATTGAAGACGTTGATATATACAAATCCTCTGCCACAGATTATATACCTCCCATCGTTCTAAAGAGGTTTTCTTCAACGCCGCGCCGACAAAACCACTGGTCTCTTTCCGAGTAGATGGTGAACAGCATTTGTCCAGCCTGTCATGGAAACGCTGATTAATTGTCACCTTAAGAAATTACATAAAGTACCTTACCGCGTTAAATGTTAGAAATATTTTCAAATTATTTTTCCCGGCGTTTCGAAGAAGTTTCAAACGTCGTTGTCACGGGATGAGACTGGCGATTGATGGATGTTGTTTAAATTATTGTTTTTTAGCTCTCGCTCTCAAACAGTACTGGTGCGTAGATGTTGTTGTACTTGGATTGCTTGTGGGTGGTGTACTCGTTCTAGGTTGTTGTTGCGTTGAGTCGATATATTCTTGTACACATGCAAAGCTTACGATATCGGCTACAAGTTTTTTGATTAGCTTTACTTTTGTTTTACTTATGAGAGGATCCCACATTGGAGATAATTTAAAGCTAGAAGCTGTCATGAAATGTGTATGTTTCTTAATTTCAATTGTTTCTCTGACAATTCTTGGTACATAAAACCTTTCATTTGCGATTGATCTGGCTTGATCAAAACTGTTAAACTGATCTTAGTTGTAGGCCAGATGTTAACATATTACCGATTTTGGGACAGCGTTGCTTGTGATAGCTTTAATATGTTCGTTTAATCGCGTTTTTACATCTGGTTTCGTTTCACCAATATAAGAAGACCCACAACTGCAATCGCCAGTCTCATTCCGTGACCACGAAGTTTGAAACTTCTTCGAAATCTCGGGAAAAAGAAATTGAGAATATCTCTAACATTTAACGCGGTAAGTTCCGAAAAATTTAAACTTTATGAAATATGAATATCATCCTCGAAAATAATAACCTACAAGCTTAAGAAATATCTTCAAGAAAGAAAGCACCTTAATGACCGGCAATAAAGGCGGTCCACTAGGTTCACTGGTGATCTGATGGTATATCTCACCGAACAGTAGCAAAAATTTGTATATCGTTCTGGAGAAAAAAATATTATTGCGCTTGGTATTTCAAAAGCATTTGATAGATTTTGGGATAAGGCCTCTTATCGAAAATGCGTGCATTTGGTGTCGATGAATGTCTTGTTCGTTGGATTAGAAATTACCTTTCGGTTCTCTGTGTTGGACGGTTTTAAGTCTAATGTTCATTATTTTAAAAGTAAAAACGGAACCTCTAATCTGTGGAGTGAAGTGGCTTAAATGTATAATTGTTCAGATGAGTTTTACTTTATATATTAAAACTAAACAAATTTTCAGTTTAATACCCAAAATCCCATAAATATTTGTGGAAACTTTTTCCAGTAGCAAATCAAATGATTTTTGTGACATTTGTATAAGTATTGCCTGAAGCGATCCTCATATTTTCGCAGGTCATTATATAAATAGTGAAATTCGTCATTACTTCCTCTTGTTCGGTTAATTGGATAAACACCAAGTCTTTTTCTTGTAAACGTAAAATTATTTTCCCAATTTTAAGGCGATTTTGACGTAAACCATTACCACGAACAGTTCTTGAAAACGGCATTGCCGCTCATTAAATGGCCAGCTGCGCTTAAATGTATAGCTTTGCCGCAATGCGGCTTTGACTACGCTAGAGCCTAAGAATGATTGAAAAAAAAACTATATCTAATGGAAAGATTTAAATTTCTCGGACATCGTGGCAATGTTTCATGTTTTTCATTATTTCAATTTTGTTTTTATAAGTAATGTTCTAGCGAAATAGCAAGTTGCATTCCTCCCTATAAATTATTCAACCGCTATACTCACACTTCTAGGAATGTACATCAGTTTGAGTTTACGATTGAGTCCAACTTCGGGCGCACTGTCAAATACAGAAGCCGTATTTTATTATCGCCAATAACCCATATGGTTCACCCCGTAAAAATAAAAAAAATAAAACGATCTGGGTTATGTACTGATATGTACCCTCTGTTCCCCAAATTTAATACTAATATTTACAAACCCAGATAGAAACCTGGATCTCGTAGATAATAAAACGCAGCTAGAGATTCCTTATTTAGGCGTATATCACGAATTTGGGATGCTTTGCCAGGCTGTTTTTTCCCTCCCATTTTGATATTCCGAACTTCAAAACAAATGTACGTCGAGATCTGATTTTAAATCCTAATCTATTTTCCTATTGATCGCACTGTGCTGGATCATATTAGGAGTAGTCAAAACCCTTTTGGTGAGTTCTCAAAAAAAAAAAAAAAAATGTATTCTCAGCGTCGTAAACAAAAAATGTATAAGGAAACAAAAAACCTTACCTTTGAGGACTCTGAATATTTTTCCTTTTGTGAGAGCTTATAAAAAAGTGCACTGCAGTTTAAAGAGAATGCAGCTCTAAATTCTATACAAAATATGAAGCTGAAAACAGCAGCTTCTTTGAACCCGGTTGGGGCATTTTTGTAAAATTCATCACTTATTCGATCACGAACTGGTGTCTTTTTTTTTTTTTTATTTACTATTTTGGCGTTGTAGAAACTCTGCAGGAGTTCACTCATTTGAATTTTGAATATCCGTATCTAGAAAGTCTTTGGGGGCGTTCAATCACTTGTTAGATATGAAATCTCGGATACAATACTATTCGAGAATATTAGTCAACGAATCAGATATGTAGGCTAGCTGAAAGCCGTAAAAAAAACCGAACAAAACTCATACCAAGGAAGTTTGCATCGTACTTCTGACAAAAGGCATTAAGGCTTAAAACTTTTTTTTTTAATAAAAACTAATGTGAAAACTAAAGAAGAAGAACTGATGGACTAAATCAATTAGGTTAATCGTTAATTATTTTGATCAAACCGAATGTTATTTTACCTACTGATTTTTGATCCATAATGTTTTATTTGAGTGGCCGTGGCGCGATAGTTGTGTGTTCGCCTGTCAACCTCATGGTCACAGGTTCGATCCCTGCCGTAGTCTATGTCTTCTTATTTTCCATTAAAACCAATTCTAAAAATAATTTTCATACAATGAGTTGCTGGTTTACTCATTACATGCTGTTTAGGCATAACACTAACAACATGTGATTGAGTAAAACTAGTATACCGATAAAATATGACAAAAAGGATAAAAAAAGTAATGCGAATTATAAGGACATCGATAAATAAGACACGGAAATTTCTCCGCATTAGTTCAGCCGCCATCCCTGGAGATAAAATCTGACACAACAACCACCTACAGTCTCCGAATATCACGCCACACATCTTTCCTATCATTCTTTCTCTTCCTTAACCTCACCCTCACGCCCGCGCTGTGTTGAAACATTTAAAGGGTATTCATAATCCCTTGAGCGCGTGTAGATTATAAAAAAAAAAAAAAAAAAAAAGTAACAAACAAGCCAGATCACAGGCATTATATTCTAGCAGCTATATTAATAAAAAAGGCTAAGTCGACCTTTAGTCCATGGACTTACAAAACCATGGAATAATAGTTAGACCATGGACTAAAATTTCCTATTAATAGAAAATCGAACAAAACCGACTACAATAAGTGTCAACTCTACCTCTTTTTATGCTATGTCCCTGTAAATTTTGTTCTTTAATGTCAATTCTTAGTTTATCGCTAATCGCTAGACCACCGTCTTCGATAGTCTAGCGAAGGACTAAGTTGGTAAACGTCAAATAGCAGTTGTATTTTATGAGGTAATAGTATTTCGTACTAATCCATGGAATAAATCATAAGCCTTCCATACTCCATGTTAATTAATTTGGGTGTAGGTGTCTGAATTCGACCGAATTCCCCTAGAAGAATATAATTTTCATGAAACTTAATTAAAATATTTCAGTAAAAGGTATTTATAACTGTTATTTAAAAGTATCAGTAACAGAACTAGCAGCTTGGCCCATGTCTAGCCGATTCCAAATGTGACATGAGTATCTCTGAGTTTTGACACATGTGCCAACTTGAACAGAAATTAGAACATTTAATATGTGTACTATACGCCCAGATATCTATACCTACAGATTTTCATGGCACGTCTTTTAATCTGTCACTAATGACAAATCATCATGGCAAGTTACAGCACCTGTTGCTCGGTTCAAATGATATAACTTTACTATCAAAATGGGTGTTCTCTAGTAGTATCGATTAGTGGTGGAGAACTATCGATAGTCACTGCCATCGATAGTTATCGATAGTTTTTTTTCTTTTATTATTAGATAAAAATGATTTACCTGTTAACTTTTACTCATATACATATATTGCTTTCCGCATGTGGGGAAATACTTCAATGAATTCATTTGACAATTTACAGAAATATTAGTGCACCATCCATCTAAAAACCTTATAGGCATATAACAGATTGTACAAAAAGTCGTTTTCTCGTACTTTTTGTACCTAAGACAGAATGGTAAAACATACCTAATCCTAATAAAATCCTCAAAATATTGGTATACTTGTATTTCCTATAATTGGGCAATAAATTTATCTACAACAAATTATTTTCTAAGAAATACTGAAACAATACGTCCCAGGAGAAACGGTGCTTCAGGGAATACTAACATGAACTGAATGAAAACAAACTCGTTCCGATAATTGTTTTGAAATGTGCAATTAGCTAGCTATAAATTGCCATATCAAACACCCATCTTATTGCAAATTTAACGAAATCGAAACAATGAATTTTCAAAAACGTTGCATTAAGCTGAAAACAATTTGCAAATATTAAAATTGTTACTAAAATAGATTACAATTAGTAAGTAAATAACTATAAAAATGAAAACAATTCCAAATTTAAACACGAACAGTTAACAGAACATAACCACAACATGTATGCACCGTAATATCAGCTGCTGAAGTGCTTTAACATATTTACGAATGATGATGATAAAAGTTAACTATGTTGCGTACTAATTTTAATCTTTGATTAGAAAAAGAACGCACAATAGCAAGTGTGGTCGACTCGAACACAGATAGTTTTAACTCAACACAATATTGTTATAAGAAATCAATTCTAGATAAAACTGTGCGGTTTTGAGAAACGAATTTTCCCCTGAATTTAAGTTTATATGACTATCGAAAAACAATCGATAGTTGGTAAAAACTATCGATTGCTTTCGATAGTGCCATCAATAGTTCTCCACCTTTAGCACTTATGCGCGCGTTGCGCCTCTTTAGCGATCAGGACCATTTTTTGAAAAATGGGTACGTCAATAAGCAAAATTGCCGGACCGACGTGAGATTCACGAGGTTCCAATGCATCCAAATAAAGTTACTGTTTGTTGTGGATTTTGGGCTGGAGGCGTACTTCTTCTAAATTAATTCTGGCCAGGCCATCACCGTCAACTGCGATCGCTATAGGTCGATGATCACCAATTTCCTGTGGCCTGAATTTGATGATATGGAACTTTTTCTTGTGGGGCTTTCTTAAGTCGCAGGTCGATGGGAATATGCCGCAAACCACCGCGGCCCTCAAAGACAACATAATCGATGCCATTGGTCAAATTCAGCCTGGGATAGAATCGGCGAAGGTGATTTATGATAGTTGACAGTCACAAAAAATTAATTTTATCTGCGTAAAGGGATTGTCACATGTGATAAGCACATTTTTGCGACGTTTTCTTTTGACAGCTATTTTGTTGTCATTTACATATAAAATTTATTTGTTTTCTCATTTTGTAAATTTGGAAATTGTTTTTATGATTTCACAAATTGCGAAGATAGAAATCATATAAATACATGTGGTACACACATATGCAATATACATTCAACAAAGTATGTATATTCGACCTACCAAAATCGAAGTATATGTAATTAGGTAAAAGAATTGTTTTTGTCACACATATCTAATTATATAAACTTTTAATATATTTTGTTATTAATTGGCATTAAGAGTAAATTCATGATCAAAATCGACCCGCCCTTAATGGAAAAACCTTTATATACATATAAAGCTTACCTTAACATAGTCTTCCTACTCGATGGCAGAGATTCAGGGCGTTGTTTAAATAAAAATTCTCTGAATCCCAAAACATATCGTTCTACATAGTTTTCCCAGTTGATTGTTGTTGCATCAAAGATGAAAATGTCGCGATCTTTCTGACTAAGGCTTTGTAATAAAGTTTGGACATTATCATCTCTAAATATCCATTGATTCGTTGCAAAATATTCGAGACAGTCAACTGCCTTCGCTATTTTGTTTTGAACACCAACCATACTATACAAATAAAAAGAATTAAAATATTAAAATAATTATACAAAAAACTTGTACCAATTTTGTATGCTTACATTGGTTTTTTGCCTGTTAATCTAGCGAGAATATCCAAGACATATGCTGGAATGTAATGTACTAGGAATCCATGCAATGTGTTTAATGGTCGACTCATACGTAAGACTCCCGTTGGGTACCAAAGACACCCCTCTATAAATAAAACAATATATTAAAAACAATGTAATGTAAAATTACATGATGGTTGCTATAAAAAATAAAATACACGACTGGATCGCACGTACTTGCTCTATGTTCGATCACATTATATGCAAAAGATTCTTAATAGAAACGTTAAATGTATTTTAAAAGTCGTTTTTCACTTGATTTTTTATATATAGGAATTCTAAAATTTTTACTAAAAAAAATTAGTACGAACATATTAAATATTTATTACAATAATTTAAAAACAAAATTTCGGAAAAAATCGTCACTGGTTTTCAAAATATTGAATTTTCAAAAAACAAAAAATATTTTTTTTTTTGAATCCAAAAAAACTATTTTTCGAAAATTTTGAAATGCAGTATTATTGAGAATTCGATAGCCATCCTGTATAAATATTTTGATCGAAATCCGTTGAGCCGTTTATGAGAAAGAAAGTCGAAAATCAATAAAATGGTTGTATGGCAAGTACCGTTAATAACAAAATATTTAACGAAAATTTTTGGCTAAAATGTAGACCATACACAAAGTAGTACACACACACATTTTTATCAAAATCGTTAGTGCCGTTTTCAAGATAATCAAGCTGTTAGAAAAATTTGTATGGCAAGTACCGTTATTTTTAGGGCTAAAACAACTATTCATAAATCTATTTTGGACAATTACCTAAAACGCCTAAGCACCAAGTTTGAACAAAATCGGTTCAGCCGTTTAGGCTGTAGATCGTTCTACAGACAGACAGACATACGGAATTGCGGACCAACTTTTTTTGTGTTCTCCAACATCGTAATATCAGCTTTGATTAAAATCCCGAGTTGGATTTTTTTTCAAATGCAAAACTTTCCCTATAGTACCTATATCGCAAGTAGTAAAAGTACATACCTATAGGATGTTTTCGAACTTGGGCGATAGCGTAAGTAACGAATTTCCCCCATGTTATTGGATGCCGCTGACCCGTACAGCAGTTGTATATGGCCATTCCATTTGGTTTGGCTGTAGCAGTTCTCCATGCGGCTGTTATCATGAGGTTAATCACAATATCAACAGGAACCATGTCAGCGACAAAATCTTTTTCACACATAATTGTCCGGAACAGGCCTTTGGCAACGGCTGAAACGAGTCCGGTTGGACCGTTCAAGTTATCCACCCATCCGGCAAACGGTTCATTTAAGCTTGCTATGACTAGAAATAAACATAATTAATTGGACAAATTCAAAATATCTTTTATCTAAAAGACATGTAATACCAATTGATGGCCGAACAATGGCTACAGGCAAGTTACCGGCTTCCTGAAGAAGCATATGTTCCGCTAACGCTTTTGTAAATGTGTAAGTGTTGGGACGCTTGCCAATCAAAGAAGGCGTTAACTAAACACACTTATGTTAATAATATTTTGAACCTGAAAAAAATATTTCAAATAAATTTATTACCTTGTCAAGCATATCCTCAGGAAGCCAATTTATAAGGGATATAATATCGCCGGGATTATAGGGTGGATCGTAAATAATTTCGGATACATCGGATCGATCACAATTACAATAGGCAGTAGATACATGAACAAGAGCCTATAAAAATGTAAATTACTAAAAGATATATCAATAAATGAGTTGTTTGCAAATTCTCACGTCTAAGGACTTCATCCGATGACATAGTTCCACTAAACGTTTTGTCCCAAGCATATTAATTGTGACAGATAATTTAAGTTTTTCGTCAAATTTAACCGTGGCCGCTGAATGAAATACAACTGATACGTTCTTACACAGTAAACTCTATAAAAAAAAATAACATTTAATTAAATTATGTAGGTATATCTACTAAGCCTTACTTGATCAATCTCAGATATTCCAAGTTTTTCTGATGTAATGTCTCCAGATACTGGAATGACTTTACTCAATTCCTTTGGTGTTTCCCTCCGCAATGTTTGAAAAAGCTGAAAGATACACAAATACACAATAGAGTTTTAAATGACTTTGAATGAGAAACATAAATAACTATTTATAATTTATTGTGTGTACTAGCAGTGGTACATGTTTAATACCTACAAACGTTTATAAATAGAATTTACATGGAAATTAAATCTTACAGGTCTTCTTAAGAAATGTTAATGAATTTGAACGATTTGAATAAAGCACTCCTTCCCTTTTGACTATTAAAAACACACAGAATATTGTTAAGCATTCTGGATTCTCACATTAGAAATATCCTGGATGGATTCCTCTAGATAACTCTCAGCATGCATGCCTACTTCAAAAGCAACTCAAAAGAGACAGACTTACAAGAGGCAGTGGGCATGATCGGAAAAACCATTCATTATAAAGAACGGTACCTTTTAGAAGGAATAATGTACTTACCGAATATATTCAAAGCCCACTTAAAAACTATGACATTGCTAACTATATTCAAAACTGGATTATCTCTATGCTTGCTTAGTGACGACAGGATGATTATATACCCTTATTACACGCCGCGAAACACTGTACCGATACAGAGTCGACCTAGGTTTTCTTGATAAACCCAAGAGTTGTAAAAATAAAATGCACGACTTGCTCTTATGTTCGATCACATCGTATGCAAAAGATTTCTATATAAAATCTAGATATATTTTTAGTCGTTTTTTACTTTATTTCTTATATATATAAAGTTTCTTTAATTTTTTTCTAAAAAAAAATTGGTATGACAATCTTAATTATTTAATAATATAAACTTAAAAGCAAAAGATTAAATCGGTTTAATCAAAGAAAAAATTATTTAAAATTCTGAAATAAATACTTAAACTAATTTGAGCTCAAAAAAAGTACGTAATTTTATTTCTTGTATAAATTTGAATTTATGAAAAAAAAATTTAAAAATCTGTGGAGCGGTGTTTAAGAAAAAATTTTTTTTTTAAAACTTTATGAAAAAAGCAAAAACAAAAATTCAAAAACGGTATTCAGCAAATACATATAACTATAATTTTTGAAGCATTTTTCAAAATATAATTTTTTAAAAAATTCTTTTAAAAATGCAAAAAATATTAACTCAAAATATTGGTACGCAGTATAAATTGGGCAACCTAAACCCCTATATGTGTGGAATTTCGAAAGAATCGGTTAAGCCGTTTATGAGATAGTCGAAATAAAAAAAACGGTCCTATGGAAAGTACCGTTTTTAGACATTTAAAAAAAAAATTCAATATATAATCGGGCGTACCTAAAAAGCTGCACAGATTTTTTACTTGCTATATAGGTACTATAAGGCAAGTTTTGCATTTGGAAAAAAAATCCAACTCGAGATTTTAATGAAAGCTGACATTACGATGATAGAGAACACCAAAAAAGTGAGTCCGGCCTAAGCGGCTGAACCGATTTTTTTCAAACTTGGTGATTAGGCGTCTTAGGTGATTATCCAAAATAGATTTTTGAATCTTTGTTTTAGCCCCAAAAACAACGGTAAAAATTTTTTTACCATCTTAATTATCTCAAAAACGGCTCTAACGATTTTGATAAAAAATTGTTGTGTGTACTAAACCGAATATGGTCTACATTTTGACCGAAAAAAAATAAAAATATTTTGTTATTAACGGTACCTGCCATACAACCATTTTATTGATTTTCGACTTTCTCATAAGCGGCTCAACGGATTTCGATCAAAATTTGTATACAGGATCTCCTTCAAGTTATAAATAATACTGCATTTCAAAATTTTCGAAAAATAGTTTTTTTCAATATTTTGAAAACGGGTGGGCGATTTTTTAAAAATTTTGTTTTTAAGTTTATATTATTATACCAATTCATATTATTTTTTTTTTTGACAAAAATTAAGCATTTTTATATATACAAACTTAAGTGAAAAACGACTTTAAAATACTTTTAGCAGTTTCCATTAAGAATCTTTTGCATATAATGTGATCGAACATAGGAGCAAGTATGTGCGATCCAGTCGTGCATTTTATTTTAATCAAAATCGATAGAGCCGTTTCCGAGAAAAAAAGGCTTTAACGTAACGGTTATATGGCAGTTACCGTTATTTTTGAGCTAAACAAAATTTTAAATTTCTCCTATATACCAAGTTTCAAGCAACCCGTTTGGGTTGTAGGTGTCTATACATACATACATACAGACTAACAGACAGACAGACATACAGACGGACAGAATTTTTAGACCATCTTTTTGTGCCTTCTGTATCATCGTAATGTCATGTTTGATTGTTATCTCAAAACTTTTTCTTCCACGAATGCATAACTTGCTTTATAGTACCTATTATCGCAAGTAAAAAAGCTTTCGGTTTTCAAAAAACAGCCGAGGGCCATTCATTTTAATTTTATGTTGAAGAAATAATTAAATAATAATTTTTTTCAAAAATCCAAAAAAAAAAAATATTTTTCAAAAATTTTTAAATGCAGTATTATTTAAAATTCGGGTACCGTTAATAACAAAATATTTTAAATTTTTTTTCGGCCAAAATGTAGACCATACACAAGTCAGAACTCACACCAATTTTTATCAAAATCGTTAGAGCCGTATTCGAGATAATTAAGATGGTAGAAAATTTTGTATGGCAAGTACCGTTATTTTTGGGGCTAAAACAACGATTCAAAAATCTATTTTGGACAATCACCTAAAACGCATAAGCACCAAGTTTGAACAAAATCGGTTCAGCCGTTTAGGCTGTATATCGTTCTACACACAGACAGAGAGACGGAATTGCCGGATCCAATTTCTTTGGTCCTCGAGTTCGATTTTTTTTTTCAAATGTAAAACTTGCCCTATAGTACCTATATCGCAAGTAAAAAACGTAAATTTGCAACTCCAAACGTAAGGCGAAATGGACTTTGGCAAAATTGAAACAGTAAACAAGAACTCATACCCCCAACAACAAAACCAAAAGAAAATCATCGGGAAAGAACCTTGGTTTGATGAAGAATGCCAGCGCGCCCGTATAAAATCTTCTATATGGTTCAAAGTTTTCTGGAATTCAAATCAAGATTTATTTAATCAAAACTACTTGGAAGTAAATAAAAAATACAAACAAATATGCATAACAAAAAAGAAGACCTACGGTGAACAGCAAGCTAATATGTTGGCCAAAAGCAAGGATGCTTCTGAATTCTGGAAACTAGCTTAGAAACTAAACGGCAAATATACTAAGTCAAACAAAATTCTTGATAAGGATATATTGAGAGAACATTTCAAGAAGTCGTTAAGCCCAATTCCAAGTAATATTAATTGGCATTATGCAGTTCCTGACTTAGGAATTGATACTCTGGACCAAGAAATTACTCTCCAGGAAATAGAAATAGTTCTTGCTAGTCTGAAGGATGGAAAAACCCCGGGTACAAATGGAATACCAGGCGAATTATATAAATACGAATCGGTTCAACTGAAACAGAAATTGGCAACACTTTATAGCAAGCTATTAGAAGGTGAAGTTTTTCCAAGGGAGTTTCAAGAGTCAATCATATTCCATAGATTCAAAAAAGGGAATGCGAAAGATCCTTCAAACTATCGCGGAATATCTTATAAAATTTTTACAGCTGTGCTACAGAAACGGCTTACAACATTGATTCTCATAACCTACTGAGTGATTTTCAAGAGGGTTTTAGAGCTGGCTACTCAAAAGTAGATAACATTTTCATTTTAAGAAGTATAGCACAGAATTTTATTTCACGTAACAAAAAACTATATTTTTTTTTCATCGATTTCAAGGCTGCTTTTGATACGATAGATCGAAGAGCTTTATTTTATAAACTATATGTTTTGGGTTTGTCACGGAAGTTCGGGCGAGTGCTAGAAGTTCTTTATAAGGATACACACGCTGCAGTATGGAACCGAGTTGGAATGTCGGATTGGTTCGATACACTATCTGTGTAAGACAGGGGTGTTCACTGAGTTAACATTATTTGCTCTCTTCATTGATGATCTGATTGATTATCTTCATGGTAGTGTGGACTTTGCGGGAGTGTGGATAAAGGCACTTCTCCTTGCAGATGATGTGGTCTTCTTTGCCTATCCTCCCGAAAGTTTGCAACTAATGATCAACAGATCATTTGGCTACTGCCGATTATGGAATCTCATAGTCAACATCGAGAAATCCAAAGTTTTGATATTTAGAAAAGGTGGCGGCAGAACGGCTCTGAACGAAAGGTGGAATGTCAACGGGCAAAACATAGAAGTTGTTACAGAGTATAAATATCTAGGCATCATTTTTACCAAGAATTTGAGTACGGCGAAACATTTCAAAGAAAAATTGCAGAATGCAAAAACCGCTATAAATGTTACATGGCGAAGCTGTTTAATAAACAAACACAAAGCTCACAGTGTAGCAAATATAAGGTGTTTCAAGCAGTTTCGGAGACCATTCTACTCAATGGATCACAAGCTTGGGGGTGTTTGGAGTTTGATGCAGTCGAACAACTGTTAAGGCATTTCGTAAAAAAGATATTTCATCTGCCATTAAGCACTCCAAACTATGTTATCATGCTAGAAACGGGTCTATCACCTCTGTTCATAAAAACTCTCAAGCTGCAAGCAGAGTATATGATAAAAGTTTTCAATATGGACGAGTCTCGGCTTGTTAGAAAAGTCGTCCTCAAAGCTATTCAAGACAAAAACAACTGGTACGGAGAATGGGTGGAACTGGCTCAGGGATGTAATATGAGATTGAACTTAAACATTGAAGATGTTGGCACCATTGGAAGTAATCTCTACGAATTAATAGCGAAAGTAGACGAGCAATGTAGAGAAGAATACATAACCGAGGCAAGTGGTTCATTATACAGAACAATTTACAGCAGATTGAATCACAAGTTGGTTGACAAGAATTACTTTCATGACGCAAACAATGTTCACCTCATAAGCACAATGGTCAAGCTGCAAAGTGAACTACTAAATCTTAACTACATCGCTCACAGACCTGATTTACCTATAGAATGCAGTATAGGTAGCCTAGGAGTAAGGGAAGATACCATACACGGAAAATATCCTACGCTTAGAGAAACGAGAAGGAGCATCTTTGGAAACGATTTCTTATCAGAGGATCAAGTTCTTGCGCAGTTAATTCAAATGGATGTTTCGCGTCTTTACGAGTATTGCAAAATTGCCTTGAAGTGTAGAGAATGAATACAAAGTGGAGATTTTTAAAACAAAACAATAATAATTATTCGAAAAAAAGTTATAAATTGTTATATTATATTAAAATTACTTAAAACTTAAAATTTAAAGAACGCTTTATACAAATTAATTACGATATTTCGTATTTTAGTTATCAATCTGGCAGACCGCTATGCCATGCTATACAGATTTTTGTAAATAGAATATTTGTACGATTGAATGAAAAAGAAATGCATCAATATAAAAAAAAAAATCTAAAAAACGTAAAATCGTTCGTTGTGTCTGGAGCTGTACTTTAAATTTCAAACTTGGATTTTTTTAAAGCAATATAAAATAAGAGATAATACATAAGTAGCTCACAGCTTCTTTTTCAAACGAAAATGCGATCTCAAATCGACTTCGTCCAAAGATTCTATGAATTGTTCTCAATAGGAATACGAGATTTCTTGGTGGCTCCATAACGTGGAAAAAGAGCTCATCGAATTCATCATTTAATGTATGAAAAAGGACATCCATTTAAATGAAAAACAAAAATTCGAATATCAAGGCTCTTCAGTACTTTTGATTCTGTGAACTTTCAGATTCAGTTATCTGCTTTATTGGGTACTTCATCCACCCTATAAGTTACTGGATAGATTAACTTCAAGTTAGACCTACTCCGTTATTGTGAAACACTAATGTGAATTTTATCTGCTGATTAGCTTCCAAGTAGCTTAACTGTGACTTTACTTTTATATTGTGGAAAATGGCCTTACAGAAGCATAAATTAAAAATATAAACAAATAATATTACGTCAATACAAATCAAAAACATAACATGAAACGAAAAACATTTAGGAGCGTGGATCACTGGTTTTGAGTAGATTTCTTAATTTACTGATATTGAAATCTAAAATTTTTGAATTATAATTTAAAAGCCTACCCATTCGTGTTAATGACTCATGCATCCCATAGTTGGTGATGCGTGTTGGGACTTTAATCATTATAACTTCCTCCCCGATAATTAAAAAAAACTGAACATAGAAGTTGTGGTGCATTTGTTATGCCTGTTATTATTTGGTGGAAAATATCAAATCATTGTTTGTTCTTCTCTGTGCCAGTTGTTAAAAATTTTGACAATTGATTTTTGACAGTCCCACACGGGCATAGGTACATGACGTATAAATGTCCATACAGAGTCGGATTGCTTTGCCGGTAAGCTGTTTCGATACTGGCATGTAATAGGGGTAATAGATTTCTTAGACAACTTAGCCGATATCAAATACAATGAAATCTCCGTTTTCGGGCACCTCCTATACTGGCTGACCAGAATAGACGCACGGCCGCCGAGCCGTCGCGAGAAGCTTTCAAAAAAATTGAACACATTGGGACCCGAGTTCATATGAAAACAGCGCCAGCCAGCGGTGCAAAATTGTTGTTTTTAACTTTTTTGTAGTTATTTCTTCAAACTTTTATTTTGCAAATTTATTGTGAATGTGTATTTTTGCATTTAAAAATAAAAATACGACGAAGATCGACAATTATGTGGATGCAATAACCAAAAGATTTGGTATCTGTCAAACGACGCGCGGAAAAAGTTAACCAATGTCCAGGCTCCATTTTATTTACTCAAACGAGTTTCTATGCATTTTAACTTTGACAGAGTTAATTAACGATTATATTATATGACCAATTATTTTCACTTATATTCCTAATTAGTTTCTGTAGGCTTTTTTGTTCATTTTGTTCAATTTATAGTTGAATGCAAATAAAACAAGTTTGTTCCATATTTTCCCAACGTTTCGTCGCTATCCACGACATCTTCAGAAGTAAAGGGTTTTCCAATAAGAGGTGTTATTTTGATATTCAAAAAAAGAAATGCTTTGTTGAAGCGTGTATCGTTCCATTTTTATTAATAGCGTAGTTTCTACTTGTCAAATGTCAAAAAATGACAGCTTCAAAAGTGACAGCTACCGAATTAGCGGGCTATTCAAAATAACACCTCTTATTGGAAAACCCCTTACATCTAGATTTATTTTTAGGTGGTAATTATAATTTTACATATGTAGGTATTTAATAATTTTCTTTATAAAAACTTACTGATTTTAATTTTTTCCGACTGTTATTATATTTAGTAATTATTATTAAAAAGTTACATTAAATTAAAACAAAACAAAATAAATTAACATAAAAATAAAATAATATAACATTAAAAGACATTACTTTCTGAACAAACCACAAAAATTATCACAGTAGTGTATGCAGGCACTTATTGAATTGCCAAAGCATATCTCATGATCGTGTTGTCTCTATCCTCTTGTGTATTCATTATTTTGGTTATTTTTTCTCAAGAGTAAATCTCGCATTCTCTTTTCCTTGTCCAGTACTCTTACATCGTCAAATTTGGCTCTGTGTCTGCTGTTAAGCACAAATAAACCATACTAAGATCGGAAACTTGCGTACGTTTCACCCCCCAAAACCCATTTGTTTACATTGTTGTATTTGTAGCTTTGAAACTCTATCCATGAATAGATGGGAAATCGAAAAACAAAACAAAAACAAATTACTAGGGCTGCGTTGTCTATGTGTCTATAGGAAGAGGAACAGAAAAGATTCTTGTGTGCGTTTTTATCAATGTGTCTATTGGAAGAGGAACGGAAAAGTTACTTGTGTGCGTGTTTCAGCTTGTAGGCAAATGTCAAATGAAAGCAGAGGTTTCCGGTCTTTACGTTATTAGTTTATGCTGTTAAGTATATGCTGTGAGAGACCCGTTGATTCCTTTTTTAAAAAAGGAATTTAAAATTTAATCTGGTTCCAAACTTTATCATTTGAGGCACATAACTCCGTTGTAAACATAATTGCTTCAACTGTTTCTAAGTTAAATCTATTAGATTTTTAAAAATTTTTATTAGTTGGAGATCTGAACATTTTCTGCTGGAGAACTTTGAAGAAACGTCATCAGTTTCATAATACAGTTAGAAATATTCTCAAAAATAGGCTCTTCATACGCATTTCTTAATTTCAGCACATATATCCAAAACGTTTCTATGTTATTTTTATCCACCTGCTCAATTGCCAAAGAGGTAAATCAAAGTAGCTTATATTAGGATAAGATATCTTCTTTATTACCAGTTTCATACAAATTAGGGAATCCCTCCCTAAGAAAAGTTAAGTCGTTAAATGCATTCTGCCTACAAATTACTTTTGGGTTTATTACTGGCAGGCTTTTAATGCCTTCATTTTTAAAGTCAATTCGTTTCTTATCAGCCCAACTTGTTCTAGGTAAAAATCTTTTATATGGCCACGGACAACCAGTATTTCATCAGTATCAATACCTTTTTTCTCTATAAATTCCTTAAATCTGACTCCAATAAATGTTTAATTAAAATGTCTGAAGTTTTAATTACCATATTTGAAAAGTTTAATTTTAATATTTGGAAAGCAGGAAAGGAAATAGAAGTGTAGTTCACACCATTCAATCTTTTTAAAATATTTTTTTTCTGCAAAATGAAATAAAATTGCTTTACGAGTCAATTATTAATTTTCTGTTTGAATAATATCGCAGACATATATAAAAAGAAAGGAAAAAAGCTGTATGCATTCTTCGTAGATTTTCGTGCAGCTTTTGATACAATCCTTCGAGAAGCGCTTTTCTACAAGCTGTATAAACATGGTATTGCGACCAAAATTATAACTGCCATTAGAGCGAGCTACGAAGAAAACGTTGCGAGGGTATGGGATGGCAATTTCCTTTCAGACGAATTCGGTACTTCGATGGGCGTTAAACAAGGCTGCGTTCTCAGTACTCTTTTATTCATTTTATACATAAATGACATATTTGATACGGTCAAGGGAGGAATCGTTATAGAAGGGACACATGCCCGGTTTAATGCTTGCAGACGATATAGTCCTTCTAGCCGAAACCATATATGGAATGCAGTTGATGATAAATAGACTAAACAGCTATTGCAAAACCTGGAACTTAACGGTTAACCTCTCTAAATCAAAAATGATGATATTGAGAAACGGCGGCGGCAGGTACTCTAGAATGGAGAAGTGGGTTTTTGAGGAAACTCAGATAGAAATATTCAAGTAGTATAAGTATCTAGGAATTTTAATCACCTTAAACATTAACTTAAACAAACATCTTCAGGGTAAATTAGCGGAAGCTAAACGTGCTATGTGTTCAGTGTGGAGGAGTTGCATCTACAAGAAAAGTATTTCTCACATAGCGAAGTATAAAGTTTTTCGTACAGCAGTAATTTCCATTCTATTTTACGAAGCTCAAGTCTGAATCAGTTGAAAAGTTCCTTAGATTTTTTATTCGGAGCTCGTTTAAGTTGCCCAGCAGTTCACCGAACTATATGCTCTACCTCGAAACAGGGATAGCGCCGCTGTTTTTAGATACTCTTAAAATGCATTTCGATTATATAGCAAGAGTTATGGCGATGGGCCAAGAAAGAATTCCAAGACTGGTACTGTCGCAAATGATTAATTACGGTGGAACTTGTTTTAAGGAGTGGACAAAATTAGCAGCCGAATGTTCGACAACTTTATCGATATCAGTTAACGAAAATCCTGAAACAATTAAGCTAAAATTCTACGACCTGATCCAGAAAACGGGAAAATTAGCTTATGATAAATTTATGAACGAAGCAGCGTCGTAACAATATCGTGCCTACTATAGCAAACTGAATCACTTTTTAAACAGTAACACTTACTTTGTTGTTCATAACACTGCTGAAAAAAATCAGGACAATATTTAAAGCCAGAGGTGAGCTCATCGGTCTGAATTTTATACCTCATAGACCGGAATTACCATTGCTGTGTGATCTATGCAATCTTAAGGTGCGAGAGGACATTTTTCACTTTCTCAGAATCTGTCCCATATTAAGAGAGTTCCGCAGGCGTTACTTTGGAGTCGAAATTCTGGACTTATCTGAAGCAATCAACAATTTCAATGGAGTACGAGGCTGGGACCAGCTAAACAACTACATTTTAAACGCTACAGAACCTGCATTATACACGAAGATTTTTAAATTATTATTATAAATATACCCACACATTATATTATTAGTTTATATGATATGCCACAGTGTTTTTCATTAATATTCATAAATTAAATTTAAATTTCAATCTGGTAGACGGCCTTCGGCCAAACCACTCAAGACTATGTCATATTTTAAAAAGATTCTAAGCTATTTATATTTTTGAAGTCAATAAAACTAACTAACTAAACTAACTTATTAATTGTCTCGTTCTTAAAAAAATCAGTTAAATCTAAAAAAGATGAGTCTCCGAGTCAACCTTAATAATGAGCCAATCTAAACAAAATGAGTCCCTTTTGACTCAAATTAGTCCCACTGGTAACAGTGATGGCAGGTACGATTCAAAAATCTATTTGAGACAATCACCTATAGTTTAAATACCAAGTTTGAAGAAAATCGCTTCTGCCGTTTAGGCTGTAGACGGACCGACTTTTTTGTCCTCTATCATTGTTATGTCAAGTTTGATCAAAAACTCGAGTTATGCGGGCTTTTCACTCAAGCGAGTTTCAGTAAAGCGGGTTTCACTGTACTCGCTTTCTAGGTATGCACATCAGTTTACCCTAGAGTTTCGATAGTATCGATTGTTTACAAAAACAAAAATCTATAGTATTTATAATATCGATAGTTTTTTTTCAATAAAAAACCCGTCCACACGAAAACATTCAGTCCATTTAATAGTAATCATAACCACAAAATATATCTAATTTTAAGACTACAAGAAAACCACTGCCCGCAGCGAATAAATACTTTTCGAAAATTAAAAATTCGAAAACCAAAACAAATCAAACTGAAACATGTACAAAATCAAAAACAATTTACGATAGACACTACCCAATTTAACGTTAGATCAGAAAAGGAGATTGAGATTTACGACATCGAGTTGAAGATCAAGATCAACCACAAAGCATTTATGGAAGTCACAACAAGGAGAATTTGATTTGCATAAAAATACAAGAGTGTGAGTGTGAATGACACCCAGCAAACATTTAACTGAAGGTTCAGATTCTAATCACCAAAAATGAAGAATAATATTCAGGAAACCTTCAGTTTCTTGAATGAATTATGAATATATACAAAGATCCTACGAATTCTTACCAGAGAGACACAAAGAGATATGTATTCTGGGTCAAAAAAAAAAACAACACTCAGATTTTGTTGTTGGATCCTTCATATGGAGATCCTTTTTTGTTCATCCTTTTATTTTTCTTTTTACCAAGGGGTAATAATGACGGGTCATTGTAATGACAAAAGTTTCGTTTGCATAGTCGATTATCAGTTCGGAAAAGTTTTTCGAAAGATCGGCTTAGATAGGTATATAACCATCAGCTTGTGTTTTAATAGTAAATGGGTACCTACTTACTTAACAAAAAATATATATAAAAAAGCAAATGATAAAACGTAAAGGTATGTAAAAAATGGCGTTAAATTTTCTTAGAAATATAAAAATCATTTCTGTAATTATAGCATCGTGTAACAATTAGTAATAAAAAAAACGTTCAAGTGAGTGCCTGTGCTTTGGACTTGCTCCTGAAAATTCATTTTTTAATTTAATAAAAGTTAATAAATTGAGACATTTGTGGTGGTGAACGAGTGACTGAGGGTAGCAGCCTGCTTATATTGTGATTTCCATTGATAGCGCTTATTAAGCTTTGGTGCACAAAATAAAAATAAAAAAATTTTCATAAATTGTTGGTCTCAGAAAAAAAAAATATAATAAAATATAATAGCAAAATTCAGCTTTGAGTGCTTTCACATTCTCTTCAGCGTATGCAGCGTGAATAATTGTGTGAGTAGACCACATTTTTTTTAAGTAGAACTTATACAAATACGTTACAAAATTCACCGCAAGACAAATAGCCTAAAATCTACAAATACTTCCACCTATATTTCCTTCTCCTGCCTTTCTTGTCAACGTCTGGTCAACAATACTCAAAAGCTTATAAAATAATATCCACAATTCTGTAATTCAGCCAAAAACATCGACAAAAGCTCGTCTGTATCACATCCATTTAGCCAATACAACAACCGGAATCTATTTCACCTCATGAATGCAAATTCAAATAATACAAAAAGATCGTTACGTGAGACATCCCCAGAGTTTGAAGTATTTTCGGTGAAAAAGAACTGTTTGGACACTGTCATGGCGGATGTCAATTTAATGGATGCAATCATATCGAAAATAGATGCGCTCTTAGACATTAAATTGAAAGATATCGCAACAAAAAAAGACATAAGCTGCATTATTGAACAAGTTACTGCACTCGAAGAGGAGAACAAGCAACTAAAGCAAGAGATATTAAAGCTGAAAGGGAGTGAAATAATACTTGCGAAAAGAATCGAAGAAGCAGAAAAGTACTCAAAAAGGCTAAATGTCATCGTTAGAGGATTGAGTGCAAAAAGTGAAGATGATGCAAAACTGGAGTTTCAACAAATTTGTAACACAACCCTTCAAGTATCTGCAACCATGAATAACGTTAAAAAAATCAGTCTCGCTAATCAACCAAATTCATCATACATTTTTGAGCTTTCCAACCTGAATGATGTAAAGTCTGTATTATCATCATCTACTAAGTTAAAAAATACATCCATTTCCATAAATAAAGACCTTACGCAGAATGAACGTGCTGAAAGTTATAACCTTCGGAAATTGAAGAGGTGTCTTCATGGAACTGACCCTAGTCTTCGGCTTGAAATTAAACGATGGGCCCTTTTCGTTGATGGTCGTCGATATAAATGCAACAAAGAGGGTGAAATCTCAGCGTTTAATGAAAATGATAAGGAATTTATTGTTAAAATTTTGCAAAAAAACAACTCAAATGCATTTACTGTCAATTTAAAGTTACCAAATAATTATCAGATTAAAAATAATTAGCAATCCTCTGCCTGTCAGGTTCTTTTTTACAATATTGCTGGTCTTGTTAATAAACCATTGTTATGTAACTTTTTTAAATATATTTGTAAATTTGAAATCTTTTTTTTATTTGAAACATTTGTACTTGCTGAAAACTTTAAGAACTTCGAAAAATTCTTTGCTGGTTTCAAACTTAGATGGATCTCTGCAGCTAAAACAAACAATTTCGGGAGAGCTAGTGGGGGATGTGTTTTTGGCTATAGAAAAAAACATCGAATCTACCTACAAACTAAAATTTTCAAACCTTGGAGACGTGGTAATCTTGCAAGTGTATTTTGCTGGGAATCACTTGACTTTGGTTCCATTATATTTAAACTGTAGTCATTGGAACAGAGACTTTGTAGCTCTCAAAAACTTTTTTTCGACATCTGACTTGAGCAATTTCATTCTTGGTGGCGATTTTAACGTAAGAACTGGCACGAAAGGTACAGTCGACTACAATTCCATTCCTCCAGCTAATGTTGAAGAATTAAGAAGCTCTAAGGATTCAACCTTCGATAGTAATTGCAATACGTTTATAGAATTTCTTGATAATATTGGTGCATACATCCTAAATGGAAGAGGATTCAAAGACAAAGCTGGTGAATACACGTTCGTAAGTAGCAGGGGATCTTCGGTTATCGACTACTGCTGCCCTTCATACGCTGCATCAAATATGATACTGGATTTTTGTGTAGGTTGCGAAACATTCTCTGATCATATGCCACTGATTTGTTCCATAAAATCTTCTGAATCGAGCACGTATAAGAATGATTTGTGCGCCATTCCGCGAATAAAGTGGTCAGAAAATAGACACACTTCCTATCAAACAAAACTTGAGTTACTTGTACAGTCAAAACTTGCAAACACTAATTGCATTGAAGAGCATTGTAATGGTATCAAATGCTGCATATATGAAGCAAACGGTGCACCTGTCACCCAAAAAATGAAGTTCGAGCCCAAGAAGCCTTGGTTTGATTTAGCTTGCCACTCAGCTAGGAAAAGTGCGTTTAAACACCTCAAAGCATTTAGAAAACACAATCTTGAAACCTGTAGAAATAATTATAATGCTGCTAACAAAAGATACAGAAATTTATGTAAATCTAAGAAGGAAGCTTACTTCCAAAACTTAGTAAATAGTTTAAAAAATGTTAATTCAGCCCGAGATTGGTGGAAGATTGCCAGAAAGATACGAGGCGACAGTTTCAACATGCCAACATTCTTATCAGCTACTGAATTCAGCATATATTTTCAAAAGTTGCTGTCACTATTGCCAAACCATGTTGATATCAGTTCCTGTTCACCTCAAGTATTAACACCTCAGTTGGACCGCACAATAGAGCTTGAAGAAGTTTATTCTGCATTATCGTCGTCAAAAGATCATAAAGCCCCAGGTATGGATGGAATTCCATTCGAATTTTATAAAAATGCAAGCCCATCTCTAATCACTGAAATTCATAAACTATTTGTTAAAATATTTGAAACTGCAACTGTCCCAGGCTCATTTAAAAAATCAATTATATATCCCCTGTTTAAGAAAGGAGATGTAAACTTGGCATCTAATTATAGAGGACTGTCCTTCCTTGACACGCTTTATAAGCTATTTACCAGTGTTCTTCTAAGTAGACTAACGACTTGGTTAGAAGAAAACAAAATAATAAATGAATTTCAGGCTGCTTATAGATCTAACTATTCTACTGTTGATCAAGTTTATAACCTATCCTGCCTCGTACAACTTCAACTCAATCAAAAAAAGAAACTATATGCGTTTTTTATAGATCTTAAAGCTGCTTTTGATAACATTAACAGAAATGCATTATTTTACAAACTTTCTGCTTCAGGAATCTCTACAAAAATGATAACTATTATCAAAGCACTTTACATGAATACGTCTGCTGCGGTTTGGGATGGTCAAGGCTTGTCAGATTTCTTCTGCACCGAAAAAGGAGTCAAACAAGGTTGTGTCTTGAGTGCACTGCTTTTCGTTCTGTATCTAAATGATCTGCACGTTAATCTACCCTTTGGGTTAACTATTAATGGTCTCGGAATTAATGGCCTATTATATGCCGACGACATTGTGTTGCTTTCCGATAATCCTTCCAAGCTACAAGAACTTATTGACAGCTTTAAATTATACTGCATCAAGTGGAATCTTGAAGTAAATCTTGGAAAATCTGAAATAGTCATTTTTCGAAACGGAGGACGTAGAGCTGCGTGTGAGAAATGGTTTTTCAACGGCACGGAGATTACTGTATCAAACCATTATAAATATCTGGGAGTTGTTTTCAACTACAATTTGTCTTGGAACGAACATTTAAATAATAGACTTGCATCCTCAAAAAATTCCATAAACGCTACATGGTCCAAGCTGCTTAGAAATAAATCAGTTCAACACTCAACAAAATTTAAAATTCACGATGCTGCAACGAGATCTATAATGTTGTACTGTGCTCAAGTTTGGGGATATAGAGAACACACACAAGTTGAAAAGTTACAACGATTTTTCATTAAAAGATGTTTTCTCCTACCAGAAACAACACCAAACTATGCCTTACATATTGAAACTGGACTTCCTAAAGCTTTTTTAACGACCCTAGACATGCATTTTTCATTTATACGGAAAACACTGCATCTTCCAAACGGCAGGCTACCAAGAATCTTGTCAGAAGCTATAATTAGTAAGAAGATATTCTGGGCCAAGGAATGGCTGGATCTTTTTCATTTCACGTCAATGGACTTTTCTTTCACCACAAATTTAAATGAATGGCAAGAACTGCATAAGATCCTCTTGTCTAAGCTGAAGGAAAAACATTGGAATAGTTTTATCAGCAACGCCAATCAGTCCCAATTCCATGATGATTACTGTAATCTGCTTTACTCTGAAGTACCAAACTACTTTCATGACTCAAACCCTCGAGATATGATATCCCTTATCCTAAAAACCCGCTGTGGACTTCTAAGTCTAAATGGAAGATCCTTCCAAAGAGATACAAATGGCTTATGCACACTTTGCAATTTAGACGCCTCTGAAAATACCTATCACTTCGTTGGAATCTGCCCAATCTTCAAAATGTATAGAAGGATATTTCTTGGAAATGACGTGCTTTCACGCACACAATTTTTAAACGTTTTAAATGGCAGCTGCTACTTTAATCTCTATAAGTTTTTAAAAGCGTCACTGAAGTATCGCTACCTTATATTAAATGAATTTTCATAATAATTTTTTTGTTCAAATCACTAATTTGCTTATCGTCAAATTTAAAACCTGACAGGCAACTTTATGTTATTGTCATAATTAATTTTTATACCAGTATATAAAATGTATTTGTTAAACCTTTTAATGAAATAAAATTATATATCTATCTATCTATCTATCTATCTATCGTGTAACAATTAAGAAGTCCTGGAAGCTATAAAAACCAAACAAGAGGCAAATCAAAAAATGTTCCGGAGGCTCACCGATGAAATATTCAATCATAAATGAATCAGAAATAATGAATTCATTTATGATGCAATTTGAATCCTTTTACCTGGGCTCTTAGACACCGAATTGAATCATTTTAATGATTCATTTATAATCTGAAAATTCTGCAATTAAATGAACGTATATAACCGTTCAATATATTCCTTTAAATGATTAATCCCTGAAGCTTTTCTGAATCGCAAAAATGATTCCTGTACGATTAATTAAAATGAAGGTTTATACTTAGAAATCCTTCACTTAATTGAATTTTATTGGAATTATTTTTATGATTTAGAAAAGATTCAGACATTAATAATTTAAATTAATATATGGAGCTCTTATATACGTTAATTTAAATGACGAATTTTCAGATCATAAATGAATCATTACAATGATTCAAATTGGTGTCTAAGAGCCCAGGCAAAATGATTCAAATTGCATCAAAAGTGAATTCTTTTTCGGCCGGTTTCTTCAATTTTATGAATTAATTATCGTTCATTTCTGAATTAAAATGTTTGCTGGGACATTTACAACTAATAAACTTGTGGGATGAAAGAAAATCGATAGTTTTTTTTAACTATCGATATACGCGATAGTTTTTTTTACTATCAGCCCTATTAATAAAAAACGCTTAGTCCACCTTTAGTCCATGGACTAACAAAACCATGGAAAAGGAGTTAGACCATGAACTGAAATTTCGTATTAATACTCGTAACAAAGGAACAAAATCTACTATAATAAGTATCAAATCTAGCTCTTTTTATATATGTCACTGTAAATTTTGTTCTTAAATGTCAATTCTTAGTCCATCACTAGACCACCGTTTCGATGGTCTAGCGAAGGAATAATTTGGTAAACGTCAAGTAGCAGAAGTTGTGTTTTATTAATAGTATTTCGCACTTAGTCCACGGAATATGTCCTAAGCCAAGATTATTAATTTGGGTGTAAATGTTTAAGCAACCCTAGCTTTATCCTTGAGACCAATTTCGGACGTACTGTCAAGTACAGAGATTCTTTCTTTGGCTGTACAACGCGAATGTGGAATGCTTTAGCCGAGTAGTCACAACTGTTTGGTGCGAGCATCATTTGTGTGTAAATGGTAAAACATAATAAGCTATCTATCAAATGAAGAAATTTGTTGTCAAATTAGTCAATTAAAATATATATACATATTATGTACATATTATTATTAGAGTTTAAGTTTTAAGCCTATAAGTTTTTGTTATTCAACTACAAAAAAATGCTTAAATTGATAGCACTTGCTTGTTCAAATGGCTTGGAAAGTAAAACAACATAAGGGTACAAATAAAAACATGGAGACAAATCTTGAATGCAATACCGTTGTTTCTAAATGAGTGTGTCAAATATTATTACGATAAATTAAAACAAATATCGTATCAATATTTGTTTTATTGAGGCTTTTCTAAAAGAAGTCTAATTTTAAGTACTGTAGACTATGAGATGAGATTATCTTTTGTTGAGAGTAGAATCAGTAGTATTGTTTGCAATCGGAGAAAACTGATTACGTACTTGTGCTGTTAGGTTTAAGACTTTTTGTCGCTTGTTTATTACAGCACTAAAATAATTCTACGTGAAAGTTAAACATAGAATGATGGGATCTTCGATCGCAAACAACACCTTCTTTTATACAAATTGTTGGGGTTTATTTACATTTTTGACTTGAACAGCTTCGGTTTTTTATATGGTTACACCGGAGGCGTGTATGGATGTCTCATCTCAATTTAAGAAAAAATGCCTTAAATGTTTCTGTAATTATTAAGATGCAAGATTCAGAATGCTTTCTGCATGTTGATATTAAAATTTAATTTTGTTTTTTTTGTGACCTTTATTCCTAATTATGCGTTTCGCCCAGTTACTTCAGTTGGGATCATCAGTTGGATGCTGTAGTACCCTTCTAAGGCGCAAAGTATTAGTCTTAAAATTAAACAAGCCAGACAACGGCATTATTTTCTAGGTGTCTGAATTCGACCGAATTCCCTTAGAAAAATATAATTCAAAGAGTTTGAAAGCTGTAAATTTTATTTGTGTCGGTAGTCATCGACTAATATTTTGCGTTTTTGGTTTGTGTAGTACTTGGACTAAATGTGACAAAAAAACAAAATTAAATTTAAAATTAATAGCAGAGTCCACAAAAAAACAGCAGCAATACTTGCGTATGCACATGCGTGTGTATTGTTTTTACATTTGTTCTTAAATTTTTTTTTGTGAATTGTGCACGCACTAAAAGGGATTTTGACTACCCTAAAATGTTCAGGCACAGTGCGAGCGTTAGGAAAATAGGGAAGAATTTGAAAGGAGATAGCGATGTGCATTGGTTTTGAAGTTCAGAATATCAAAATTTGGAGGTGGCCGCGGCGCGATAGTTGTGTGTTAGCTTGTCAACCTCATGGTCACAGGTTCGATCCCTGCCGTAGTCTATGTCTTCTTATTTTCCATTAAAAACCAATTCTAAAAATAAATGTCATACAATGAGTTGCTGGTTTACTCATTACATGCTGTTTAGACATAACACTAACAACATGTGATTGAGTAAAACTAGTATACCGGTAAAATATAACAAAAGGATACAAAAATTAATGCGAATTATAAGGGACATCGATAAATAAGACACGAAAATTTCTCCGCATTAGTTCAGCCGCCATCCCTGGAAATATAATCTGAGACAACAACCACCTACAGTCACAGAACATCGCGCCACACATCTTTCCTATCATTCTTTCTCTTCCTTAACATCACCCTCACGCCTAGCATAATCCCTTGAGCGCGTGTAGATTATAAGAAAACAAAAATTAGTGGGAAAAATAGAGCATGGTAAAGTATTCCACATTCGTGTTGTACGGCTAAAGAAAAAATCTCTGTACTCAGTACGTCTGAAGTTGGGCTCAAGGGTAAGCTGATGAGCATTCCAAGAAGCGCGAGTATTACGGTTGAATATTTTGAGTGGAGGAATGCAACTGGCTATTTCGCTAGAACATTGTTTATAAAAATAGCGATAAAATAATGAAAGACATGAAACATTTTGCCAGTGCTCGAGAGATGAAAATGTTTCAATTATATTTCTATCGCCATTCTATCATTCTTAAAGCTCAGTTTTGAGTTCTATCTAATAGCTTCAAGTGAGTTATGGGATCTCCTGCCCAAATGTGAGAGTTATACTCCAGCTTTGGATGAATAAAGGCCTTATCGATTACAGCAAGATTAGATTGGGAGAAGAATTTCTTGCAATTTCGAAAAAAGCCCAAACACTGTGCAGCGTTTTTGGCGACATCGAATATCTGCTCATTCCACAAAAGGTGGTCTGTGATGCACATGCCAAGGACTGACAGCTGATCGGTTTCTTCAATGCAAGTGCCGCTCATGGATAGCGGCATAGGGGGTGGGTTATGCTTTAACGGCAAAAGACAGCACTGAGTTTTTGAGGCATTAAATTCTACACGGTTTCTTATTCCCTATTGGACAATGCTCTTGAGATCAGAATTTAATGAGCTTATCATACGCTGCCATTGCAGTTCCACATCCGAAGAACAAGTAGGTTTATCTGCACACGAATATGAAAAGCTGAGGGTACTATCTAGAGCTGACAAAAGGGGTGTCATTATCGGTATACTAGTTTTAAAAAATATTTAACTTAAAAAAAAAACAATGGAGCCGTTTTAGAAAAAAATAATATTTTTCTTTTTTGCAAGAAAAAAAATTATGGTACCGTAATTTTTGTCTTAAAAAATTAAATAAACCTGTGGGCATATTATCCACAAAACAATACACATGTACCAAATTTTAAGAAAATCGATACAATCATTAGGACAGACAGAAAAACAGACGGAATTGCGGGACCCATTTCATCTTTCATCTTCGCTATCATCGTTTGTCAAGTTTGATCAAAATCTCGAGTTCGATTTTTTACGCATCCATAACTTGCCTATGTAAGAATGTTAAACAATCCCAACCTGAGTTTTTTTTTTTCGAAAATAAGCTGGGGTTGAAATTATCGCATAATGCCAATTTTGTAGAAGACCTAGAGTCCAATATACTATGTATTCATATGTATATCGCATCCAAAGATAATTTTTTCCAGCATACACTTATTTCTTGATCTATAAGAATCCGATCGGTTGGTCGGGCAATGCACATCATAATTATTTAATAACATTATACGCATGCGTAAGCATGTAGGTACTAAGTATGTAGTATAATGGTTCCCACGACACGCACGTTCACTGGCTGAACAGAATGGACGCGCGGTGGATCTCGTGGCACTTCAAAAAACGCTCTGTGAAAGTTAAAATATATAAGGGGTATTCACGATCTGGTGTACGAAGTCTTGTAAAAGTGTAAAATTTATTTTTTTTTACAACAGACTGTGAACACACCTTTACTTATCTGTAGCAACACTGAAGCAAATGTCAAAATCTCTTTCACATTTGTTCTGAAGAAGGCTTAAGTTTGTTAAATCTTACACCCTTGTATTTTTCTGTTACAATAGGGCTCGGGTATTGTAAAAGTGTAAAAGTGTAAGATTATGACAATCAGTATATTTTGTTGTTGTAGTGCAAAAAAATGCTACACTTTTACAATGATACAAGACCAGATACATCGGATCGTGAATACCCCTATAGAAACTCGTTTGAGTGAATACAATGGAGCCGTGTTCGCGAGTCGCGACGCTAGACATTGGTTAACTTTTAACTTTTTCCCTTTTTCCTTGCGTTGTTTGACAGATAACAAAAAAAAAAAACATTTTGTTGGTTGTTGCATCCACACAATCCAGTCCCTCCGACACAAAAATACACATTCACGATAAATTTTCAAATTAAAAGTTTGCAAAAAAGGTACAAAATGAAAACAACAATTTCTCACCGCAGTTTTAAAAACGACCGTGCGGTCCATTGTATACAATTTTTTTAAAGAAGCGTTGCTTCTCGCGGCGGTCGCTGATGTGAGCGAACGACCGCGCGTCCATTCTGTTCATCCAAACATAGTCCCCTTTCACACAAGGAAAATGAGTTGCTGGCAACTGGGAGTGTGTTGGCGAGAAGGGCAAGAAGTAAGGGGAATGAAAAAAATCTCCCCGGTCAAAGATTTGAAGAGATTTTTTTGACGTTTTGCTTTGCATTCCAATTACCCCAACAAAATCTTCCCAGTTTCCTCCTCAGTTTCTCGGTGCCAGTTTCTTCATGTGAAAGCTACAAGGCAATTAAAGGAAAACGTCAAAAAAATCTCCAGCAACTGGTTTCCCTGTGTGAAAGGGGACATAGACACGACGCCGCCGCCGACGCTACGGCGACGATTGGAGAGTAAAATTTTGTTTATTTGCGGGCAATAGTGCACAATGCACAATTACGGCGAATATTTTTCCAGAATTAAATTAAAATTGATGTTAGCGAATATTATGTATTTAAAAATTGTGTATAAATTCATAGCATTGTATATTTTTTATATATATAGGTATCATGTCAAAATTTTCAACAACTAACCAACATAGAGCTTTAGTCTATGTCTTATTTTATTTTAAACAGCTTCACTGTATTACTTTGCTATTCATACATAGGTTACTTTTGGTTTCAAGTCACCAAATTATGCCCATAACTACTAAATGCATGCATCAGCTGAATTTTACATTTAATTTCCAATGGCTTCAATAATAAAGCATCAGCAAAATGTATACGAACACATTGCATTTAAGAACTATTGGTGACTTGAAAATAATTATTTTGTCAATTAAGTACATATATTAGTATAAATAGTATTGTAAGGAATAAAATAGTAGTCATTCACCACTCAACGTTTTGGCTTATTGATTGGTCTTTAAGATAATTTACATTAATGCTTTCCTCCACCCGCGCCCGCGGTAAGAGGCAATAAATTTAAATTAGAAGTTCTATACGATAAAGTCTACTTGGAGATATTCTGGTGTTTCGCCTGAATTATCTCTTGCCGTCAGATTGAAAGACTTTGGTCGACAAAGTACGACAAGATCGTACAAAATGTTTGGTCCATACAGAACAAATAATAATGTTGGAATGTTATTCTTTACATTAGGTACTTCGGAATCCACCCTACATTCACAATACAGCTGAAACAATAGCTAAAAATAAAAATAAAATGTATTCAAATTTTGTTGGACTCAAACTGCGAACTCTGTAGAAATGTACCTACATGGGTACAGTAGATTATATGAGTTCTAACTGAATATGTACAACTCATATCAAATTTCGTTTTTTTTTTTTTAATTAAAACAAAGTCTTAACCAAATATTTGGTAGATATCTACATTCAGCTTGGAAATACGTCACCGCAACGCAGTTTGAGGTTATGTAAACACATATGTGCCTTGTATACACTTTTAAAAGCTATGTGGAATTATTTTATTTCTGAACTTATGTACATATCTCACTTGCCCTATTACAAACTAGATCTTCAAAACTTATTTAGTTGTTATATTGGAAAAAATGTTTCATAAATAATATTATACATATATATAGCTGAATTTGCCGAGAGTTAGTTCTTAAAGTATTCTGATATGCTGAGAACCAACAAGGGGATGGCCGTGGCGCGATAGTTGTGTGTTCGCCTGTCAACCTCATGGTCACAGGTTCGATCCCTGCCGTAGTCTATGTCTTCTTATTTTCCATTAAAAACCAATTCTAAAAATAATTGTCATGCAATGAGTTGCTGGTTTACTCATTACATGCTGTTAGGCATAGAACTAACAACATGTGATTGAGTAAAACTAGTATACCGATAAAATATGACAAAGAATAAAAAAATTAATGCGAATTATAAGGGACATCGATAAATAAGGCACGGAAATTTCTCCGCATTAGTTCAGCCGCCATCCCTGGAGATAAAATCCGAGACAACAACCACCTACAGTCTCCGAACATCGCGCCACACATCTTTCCTATCATTCCTTCTCTTCCTTAACCTCAACCTCACACCCGCGCTGTGTTGAAACATTTAAAGGGTATTCATAATCCCTTGAGCGCGTGTAGATTATAAAAAAAAGGTATATACAGTTAATTCTTTTTTTGGGGGGGTTTTGACAAGGGATTATGAAGTGGGGATTTTGAATTTTTTTTTAAATTTTTTTCGAAAAGTTTAAGAAAAAACTTTTTTTCTCAAAAACCGCTGCACAGATTTTTATTTTTTTCTCATAAATTCAAATTTATACAAGAAATAAAATGGCGTACTTTTTTTTGAGCTCAAATTAGTTTAAGTATTTATTTCAGAATTTTGAATTATTTTAAAAATAAAAATTAAAGAAACTTTGTGTATAAAAAATAAAGTAAAAACTACTTTAAAATTATATTTAGATTTTATATAGAAATCTTTAGCATACGATGTGATCGAATATAAGAGCAAGTCGTGCGATCCAGTCGTGTATTTTATTTTGTTACACATTAATGTATATTGAGTTTTATTAATGAGTGTAATGCTTAAGTCGATGGTCTCATTGCCAGTGCTTCAGTGTATCTACTTCGTAGTTTTATAAATACTGAGTAGTATAATGTATGTAATATTAAATTGCTGATTCTTGAATCAAAGGTCGAACGATGCGACGACGGTGACGTTTGTACAATTGGAAGATGGGGTCGTTATGGGCGTGGCATTTTTGCAAGTACGGTGCTCATATTAAAAAAATGCCAAATTCGTTGTTCTTTGACCGGTTTCCATAAAATTGACTTAGATTTACGAAAAGAAAATTGTTTTAAATTATGGAAGTTTTACTTCTGGCGCGTGTACATAAGGACACACACTCTTTTTTTCACAATAAACACCTATTCCTTCCCATTTTTTGCCGAGGTTGCCTCGTTAGAGAATGTATCTTTGAACCTTTCAAACAACATCGAACTGCCAGCAAACTCACATTTGTATTTAAGCATGGTGGAGAAAGCAGTGGTATGGAATATATGGATCTTTGCAATATGGTCCACAAACTTACTTCCAATACAACGTCTCCAGACTAAAGAAATAACGGTCTTTGACTCAGCTAATTTAGCCTCAAAATACTTTTTGAAATTTATGTTAGGACAGATGAAGACACAGAGAAACCTATACTCTCAAACAATTTTTAATTTCTAATCTTTGTAGCTCTACCTTTCAGTTTTTGAGTATCTTCCGAAGATCTTAATTAATACTTGCCATGCTTTACACTCAGGTTCCAAAGATCACAATAGCGCTCTAGATAATAATGGGAAACCCAGCTGGGAAGGTTTTAAGAAAGATATAGAGGATAGCGTTGAATTAAGGGTATCACTACAAACGCCTCTCGAACTAGAAGACGCAGTAGATAACTTCATCAATATCGTACAACAAGCCGAATGGAACAATACACCGTGCCAAAGAGAAATGCCGCGCTTTAAAATCCTAAAATATCCGCAGGAAATAAAAGATTTAGTAAAAGAGAAACGAAAAGCACGTACAAAATGGCAACAAACTCGAGCTTCTGAACACAAGGTAAATTAAAATCTCTTATGTTATTAACTAAAAAAGACGATAGAAGAATTTGAATATTCTGAAGTTGGAAATTATCCTAAAAGCTTGACAGCTGGAAAAGAATCCAACTACTAACTCTGGAAAGCTGTTAAAGTAACGAAGAAACCAAAGCTCCCAGCCAGCGCCTCCGATTATGAATGATCAAAACGAATGGGCAAAAATCGACAAGGAGAAAGCAAAAGTTTTTGCGGGTTACCTGGAGAGCACATTTAAACCTTTTGATGGGCAAGGACTCAACGAAAATTTAAATAAACGTTCTAACTCAAGCGAAAATTACATCGCAAGAAATGTTACCCTTGCCGAATTAAGTAGAGAAATAAGAAAGCTTAAGTATAAGAAAGCTCCGGGATATGACTTCATTACGGCCGTAGTCTTCAAAATTCTGAGGTTGGAAATTATCTCGAAAGCTTGATAGTCCAGTCATTTTAGGCATTTTAAACCCCAATCTGCGGAAAAAAAACCTAGTGAGCTGAATGTTTGTATACACATTTATTACGGTGTTGTAATGAAGATTTGAAAAATCGACATCGATATCGTGCCGGATAAAAAAGTTATGAAGGTCAAAATTCACAAGAATCCGTAAGTGTCTTAAAAACTTTTATCTGATATTTGGACGTTTCGGAAAAAATATACTTATCTTATAGATGCTTAGGAACTTAGTAAAATCTACTAAAACTTTTCGAAATGACCTCCACTGGCAGATGTTCCGTATTTCATTGTTTCGAGACCCGTCCCTTTATGCCTGCTACTGCCTGCCGGACTGTGTTTAGTTCAGTTGAAAATTATTTCAACAGTGTGTTAATCACGTTATTTTAGTTGTATTCTGCTCTTAAACAGTTCATAATGAGTGATACATGTTTTATATGTAATGCATTATTAGTTGTAGAAGTTATCCGTGTTCTACAAACAATGAATATTGTATATATAAATACTATGAATTTAATGAATGTACATAGTTATTGTCATAAGAATTGTGCAATCAATTTGAGTATTGCGGCTTTTAAAGGACGCCAAGAAGAACCAAGTACATCAATATCTCCGCGTAAAGCCTAGTATGCAGATCACGCTAAGATTTCGCTGGCACTTTTCTCTCCAAGCATCAGCTTAAATCCTAGCTAAAATTTGACATTAGAGCTTAAAAATTTTATACGAGAATACTGTGGAGAATATGTCAAGAAACAACTGTTCTCAGAAAAATATTATTTAAATTTCAAAAGTTCAAGTCATAAGACGAATACTATGATAATTTAGAAGACAAACTTACAGTATAAACTCTTTTTTTTAACGTCCCTTTGCTGTAGCTTCTTTTGCAGAAAAACTCTTGCCATATTCAATGTTACTGCTTCCTGAATCTGTAGCCTGACTTACCACACCAAGCATCAGTAGTTGTCGTGGAATAAGTTTTTTGTTTTCGCATTGCAACATAACAATATCGAGAATGCCCACGTGTCCACAAACTACTTGGACGAATCTCGGGAAACACAAACAAAAAAAATCTGTCAAAATTTAGCTTTCGAATTAATGTGCTGGGCATTTATTTCCTGCGCTAAATACTGACAGATAATGGAAGTACAGTGGAAACCAAAAATTTGATTTCTTAGCTGGAGCTGCGTACCTCTCCACAAAAATGCTTGGCTAAATCTTATCTTGGCTAAATTTTGAAGAAAATTTTGTAGGGGAGCGAAATTTAAGCGCGACAGGCAGTAGCAGGCATACAGGGACGGGTCCCGAAACAATGAAATACGGAATAAGTGGAGGTCATTTGGATAAGTTATTGTAGATTTTACTAAGTTCCTAAGCCTCTATAAGATAAGTATATTTTTTTCCGAGATGCCAAAATATCAGATAAAAGTTTTTAAGACACTTACAAGCATTAATAAATAATGCAATAAAGTTTAAGCCATTGTCTACGGTATACAATACCGTATCTGAGTACATTCTAGTCGTTTTCGCTCTACTTCGAAAACGGTTAATGTTACAGAAAAATGCAAGACATTTTGTGTACATAATTTTACTAGGAACAATTTTTATATGGTCCACTATTGACCTTATAGCAATAGTTTGCGAGATATTTGCGGATAACTGATTTTGTTGACCTTTTGACCTTCATAACTTTTTTATTCGGCACGATATCGATGTCGATTTTTCACATCTTCATTACAACACTGTAATAATACAAAAATTGAGCTCAATAGGAATTTTTCCGCAGATATAACCTAAAATGACTGGACTATGACAGCAGGAAAAGAATCCAACTACTCACTCTGGAAGTTGTTTAAGTAATGAGGAAACCAAAACTCCCATCGCCTCCGTGTATAATAAATGCCACTCTAAGGCTAAAGTACGTTCCGAGCCAATGGGAGGCTGCGGAAGTTATACTAGTTCTCAAACCAGGAAAACCATCACATGATAAGAAATCTTTTAGACCCATTGCCCGTAATATCTATGGTCTTTGAAAGAATATTACTTCTGCGCCTGTAGCCAATAATAGAAGAAAAGCTCCTTATACCTGAATATCAGTTCGGATTTAGAAGCAAGCATAAGATAATTGACCAAGTGTATAGGATCACTGACATCATTGAGAAAACTCCTGAAGAAAAGAAAATTTGTTCGGCGGTTTTTCTAGACGTGTCGCAAGCTTTTGATAAGGTGTGGCACAAAGGCCTAAATTTTAAATTAAGGAAAATTCTGCCTGCAGCATTTTATACGCTTCTAAAAGCATATATAGAGAATAAAATTTTTAGAGTAAGACATGGAAACGATTACTCGGATCTCAAGGATATACTGGGGTACCACAAGGAAGTGTCTTTGGTCCAATAGTGTACCTATAATTTACTCGTGATATACATCAAACAGAAGATACTATCGTAGCCACGTTTGCTGACGACACTGCAATATTAGGAGTGGGCCAAACGATAAATGATTCTACGTCAAAATTACAAAAAGCTCTGAATAATATCAATTATTGGACAAAAACATGTGGGGATATCGCTCAACGAAGTAAAATCAGTCCATGTAGGTTTTACGTATACAAAAATTAATAGATTACCGGTATTTGTTAATACGGTTCAAGTTCCGTTTGCTAACGAAGCAAAATATCTCGGAATAACTCTAGATGCGAAATTAAAATGGAAACCGCATGTTAAAAAGAAATGCGAAGAGTTAAATAATAAACTCAGAGATATGTACTGGTTGCTCGGGAAACACTCTAAGCTCAGTATCGAAAACAAGCTAATTTTGTACAGACAGGTGCTTAAGCCTGTCTGTACTTACGGTATCCAACTCTGGGGTTGTACGCGAGATTCTAATTTAAATCCCTTAGAAACATTTGAAAATAAACTGCTAAGATCGTTTGTAAATGCACCTTGGTACATTAGAAACGAAGGTTTCCACAGAGATCTCGGGATTCCCACGGTTCGCGATGAAATAAAAAAAATTCGCGAAATTATAGAAAACGGCTAATAGTACTATAATAGAAATTATCGATGATACGAATTTACTACGCCGTCTGTGAAGGACTAAGCCTTCCGATCTGGTGCACTAAACAAGAATCCGCTTTAAAATCGCGGTATAAGGACGAACTATCTCTATCTCTATTGTGATTAAATTCGTTAAAAATCAATTGCTAGATAAGTTTCAACTTAGTTGCAATCGGGAGGAGGAGGTATTTTTAGTGAAATAAGAAGCTCACACTCCTATGAATACGCGTTCTTCGGTATTCGCGAAAAAAAACAATAGCGCACTAGCCGCGTTCCCACAACTAATTCCGTCAGAAAAACAATATCATCGGCGAAAATAAGGCACGATAGTCGTGAGCCTCCGAACTCAATACCCCCTCCAACTTCATTGGCCCTATCCTTTAAAAACAAAATGAAGAGCAAAGTATTCTACCCACAACCTTAATCCGACGTAAATTTTACGTCCCAAACATAGGACACATTTTTTTCATACATTTCTTTCAGTAGACTTACAACTTTGCCTTAAGATTCCCATAGCATAAAGCCCAAAAAAAAAAAATTATACACGGGCAATCGAGTCGAAGACAGCTCGGAAATCTATAAAAAATTTCTTTTTATTTTTAAAGTAATCGGCAATTTGAAATAAGGAAGATAAAAAGCTGATCTACAGTCGAGTGGTTTTTCTTAAAATCGGCTTGAAGCATGTTGAGAATGTTTTTATCGTTAACCCACTCTGTGAGCCTTTTAAACATAAGTGTGCTGAATATCTTTACTGAAGAATTCAAAAACGAAATGCCCCTGTAGTTCTCGGGGATATATTCCGCATTTATGCAGCGGATTAATATGTAAAGCTGGCTGGTATTTCAGCGGTTTCGAAAATTCAATTAAATTCTTTGGTGAGTGATATCAGTTACTCCAACGTACAGTTAATAAACAATTCTGAAGAAATCCTATTTTTCTAAAATATAACATTTCAGAAAATGGCTCCAATCTTATTTATTATCATAAATCAAACAAGTTCAAATATAGTTCTGGAATTCCGCAAGGTAGTCATTTAGGCCTTATCCTTTTCATTTTATTTATAAACGATTTACCGTCTGTGTTGAAGCACTCTAAGTGCCTCATTTATGTTGACGATGTTACAATTTTTAAAACTTTTTCAAACACTTGTGATTGTGAAGAGTTGCAATCAGCGTTACCACCGTTACCAGCGTTCCCACACAAGTGAAATAGATTCAAGAAAAGGGAAGTAGAGTTATAAATCATAATAATTTTAATACCATACTTCATTCGAAATTAGTTGTTTGTATTTATCAACAGCAACAGGACATTTGAAAGACGAATGAAAATAGTAACAAGAATAACATTACCGAAACATGTGCATCTTCTTTTCTGCTTCAATTTCTACTGAACTGAAGTTCCCACAGACACCGTCACTTACTTTTTACTAATTTTGGGTAATGTGTCTGTTACTTAGAGACAGTTTTTTGCAAAAAAAAAATAATAATTGCTGCACAACGATATTTTTTCAAAATTATAATTTTGCCTACGAATCTTTATCTACATTCTTGAACTTCAAAATATCTTTTCATCGCGTATTTCGCTATTGTTCACATTACATTTTCAGCAAAGACACTAGTTAGACAGGAACGAAGGACATAAAACCAAGCGCATTACTTTTTTGATAGAAAATTAAAAGGAAAACAGTAATAAACGTCAGAAAGTTATAATAATTATAATAATTGTGTGAAGTGAAGTTAGATTCAATTTATTGTTTTCAAATGTGAACGTGGGCTTACATAAAAGAGTGTTAAGCATTTTTAAAATATTTTTATTAAAGTAAATTAAATTTTTTTTATTTAAGCTGAAGTGGATATCTAGAAGTGAAGTAGATATAAAGAATTTAACAATAGTAGGAGGTACATTTTTTCTCTGAAATTGAAGTAAATCTACTTCAATTGGAGTAAAGTGGTTAATTCGTTTTTTGATTGGCTTTTTTGTAATTTCTTTTAATGGCGTATTATTTTCTCGTCTGATATAAACGATATGTCTTTCCTTGGTGTGCCATTTGATAGCAAACTTAAATTCATACAACATTATGTGCTCTCTAATTAGGAGAGAGTCGAAACAATTTTCCGATGCTTTTGTTATAAACCAAATTTTTACAACATTTGTTATACCATAAAATCAAACAATTGCGCTTACTTAGGGGGTTAGGATGGAATATTAGCTAGAATCTTCCGCTTTACCACCACGGACTTAAACCTTGTCTGACAGTCTTGAGGGCAGACGTTCTTATTAATGTTTTGTCTTCATTTTTAAAGGAAATATAAACCCTTTGCATATTTTCTGTCTCGTACAAACTTGAATGTTCATCAAAGAAACCCAAGTAATTTGATCGAATGCATACATATTACAAGCCGATAGTCCGATACAATTATGAACAATTTTTTCCTTTAGAATGTGTAAATTATTTAATTATTTATTTTAATTATAATAGTAAATTCATATCAATATAATTGGGCATATTGATATACGAGTAGTCGCTGATAAGCCCAGGTTTTACTAAACTACAGTTGACGATATATTTGACACCACAATGACATTACTTACAAATTGTTGACTTTATATTTTTATAAGATTATTAACTTGTTTTACTACACAAATAGCTTCAAATATTTTGGAATGATAAACTTAAAAAAAAGAATCCACGTCCGAAAATTAAACCAAACCTAGGCTTAACTTAAGCACAGTTTCAAAATGACTATATACACCCCAATCTGTTAAATTTTTTTGGTAAAGCTACTCGTATTAATAAGCTGAGTTAATAAATAAATAAAAAAATGGCCTATATTAGTATAGGTAGGTGTTTTCCTGCACAACCAATATTAGTTTTTTTTTGGGGCGAGGTTTGTTCATTTGATATAAATAAAGAAAATACTTACCGGCGCATTGAGAAGCTCATGTAGTCTAGCCGACACCTCTTGACCTCGCTTAGGTCGTATCAACAAATAGATATTCTTTATATCTGGACATGATCTTAGAAGCTTTTCAACTAGAACCTGGAAAAAAAATAATAAAAAAAATCATTAACAAGACTAACAAATACCTGTAGGAATACATAACCATTAAGCTTTCAAATATGTATTTATGTGCGGTTATTCATCATTGACATTAACATAGGTATGTAACTACGAGTACGTAATTTTTACTGCGGCTCAAGTTAATAATTAATTTTATTTTTTCTTTGATCAAAAAATTTAAATGGGAAATGGTTTGGGGAATAAATACGCCGCACCATTCACAAAAAAAAGGTAAAGCTATTAGAAGAAAATGACGTGACCACAATAGCCTTAGCCTATGTATGAACATAGGTATAGGCTTACAAGGACGAAAATGAGTAATTTAAGTACCGTAAAGAAATCGTGTTCAAATCAAATAGTAATTTTGTGACAGTGGATGACGGTGGTTGGTTATTCAAATAGACTTAATGGACTATTCCAACGCGTTCACTGACACACACCTGTCGACGCTGCTCGGTCATTGGGTGTGCTAATTAACAGAAATATTGTAAGAGCTAAATGAAAATGACACAGGTAGCCGCTCCTTTGGTTTATGAAGTGTTTTGTTTTTGGAAAGGTGAAGGTAAGGTAAATTCCTTCATTGGACTGCCGAAAATCAATAAAAACAACGAAAATACACTTAAACAAACAAAAAAAAAACACGTTGTGCAAGAAGTTTATTATTGAGTGTTCCATATTGTTAATGAACTAAATTACTTATAAAAGTTTCATTTTAAGCAGGATATGAATAAAAAGGAAATAAAATGTGAAATGAATTTGAAAAAATACATTAACTAAATATTAACAAACAATTTTCGCCATTTTGATCAAACTTGACATTACTAATGATAGCGAAGACGAATAAAGTGGGCAATTTCGTCTGTTTGTCTGTCTGTATGTCCTCGAGTATACTAAATACTAATCATATAGATGGATGTGGTTAAAAAACATATTGTTTTTTCGATAATATGCTTACATATTTTTTTTTTCATTTTTTTAAGACGGAAAATAACGGTTATAATAATAATACATTTTTTTTTTCTCAATAAAGGCTCCAGCGATTTTTGATAAAAAAAACATACTTCATTAGGTAAGGGAAAACGTACTTTTTGGCACGAGTACGATAACTTTGGCGCCAAGATATAATAACGGTTTTTGGTAGAGGGACTTAATACAAGCATTTTTTACTACGGGAGGGGGGGGGGGGGGGTTTATCTCACCTCGTGTAGGCGAGAGGGGTAGTTTTATAAAATTTACTTAAAATCTAGAAAAAAAAATATTTAAAAACAACGCCAACACTTACAGTTATAAATTATACTTTTTTAAAAAGTCAGAACTCTACAATTTATAATAAATTTTAAGTAAAGTTGTTTCAGTCAATAGTTTTTGAAATAATTGACTTCAAACTCAAAATTTATGAAAAAAAGTTAAAAAAATCACTTTGAGTATTATTTTTCTCATGATTATAAATACCAATGAAGAAGTAATTGATGTAGTTAACTGTTCCTATTATTTTTTAATCACGCACTGAAAACTGTAAAACAAAAAAAAATAATTTTGTATCAGATGGGTGCATGTAAAGTTTCTTTTGCATTTAAAGAATCTGGATTAAAAAAAAATAATTGATATTATATAAATAAACGTATGTACATATGTCATGTCCATTTCAATCTCTTTTTTCTAAATATACGGTTAGGTACTACCAAAACTTTAACATTTATTATATTCGAGCATGAAAATTTATTGCATTATAAAAAAATTTGCATTACCTTTACGACAACACAACGGCAGCAAATTCTCATAGTTTCTTAAAATGCAAATATGTTTGTACCATACATAGATATGCATATAAGTATGTACACACATATAATGCAGCCATAGTAAAAAGTATGTATATAGTTAGATCATAAAAAACAAGAGCAAGCATTCGATGTTTGTACCGTTTTTTTTTATACAGGTTTGGTGCAGGTTATTGTTTACCAAAGCCATTCTTCATTTAACGTTTGAAAGAGTAGTGTTTCCTTTTTAAGAATGGCGGCTAAGCATCCACTTCTTCACCCAAAATTAAATAATTTTTCGATTTTTTGTTCGTTTGAGGATTTGGTGTCAACAAACGAAAAAAGTATCGCGTTTTCAGAAGAAATCGGGTTAATTCCCTCCAAAACGTCTACTCCACCTCTGTGTTGTAATATTTTAATGACCGTGGAAAATTCAAAAAGTGCAAAGTTCGGTTGGTAAATAACCGCATTAACTATATATGAAATTTACGATGCAAACAGTGAGATGCCTAAGGGGGGGCATGTTGCCCCCCTGCAACCCCCCTGCTTGGGCTCACTATAGGCTTTGGGGAGGGTGAAAATTTTATTATATGCAAAGTTTCTTTAAAATTAAAGAATCTTTTGGGTTTAAAGAACAAGTATAGTTTTACTATTTTTCAATTACATATCTTAAAAACTAGAAGACATAAAAGGAAGTAGTTTTCTGTGTTTAATAAAAAAATAATTGGAGCAGTTAACTATATCAATTATTTTTTTATCGATATCCATAATCATGAGAAAAATAATATTCAAGCGATTTTTGTAACATTTTTTTCATAAATTTTGATTATGAAGTCAATTATTTCAAAAACTATTGACTGAAACAACTTTACTTAAGATTTATTATAAATTGTAGAGTTCTGACTTTTTAAAAAAGTATAATTTATAACTGTAAGTGTTGCCGTTCTTTTTAAATATTTTTTTTAAAGATTTTAAGTAAATTTTTATAAAATTACCCTCCCGCCTAAACGAGGGGAGATAGACCCCCCCTACCTAGTAATAAATGCTTGTATTAAGCCCCTCTACCAAAAACCGTTATTATATCTTGGCGCCAAAGTTATCGTACTCTCCCCTACTTTTTTGTAAGTTTTTGTTTGCTTTTCGATTTTCGGGAAAACGGTTTATTTGATTTTTTCATTTTTTTTTATGCAGAAGCCCCTAGAAAGTTTAAATACTAATATAAGCCAGAATTTTCCCAAATATTTTTTTTTTTTAATTAAAAAAACAAACTTTTTTTTTTTTAAACTCGAAATTTTAAAAACGGCTCAATCGATTTTTTGAAACTTCGTATTTGGTAGTTTTTTGCTATTATCTATAGATTAGTTTAAAAAAAACTATTTTCCTAAAATAAAAACAACTGTATCTTTCATACAAATGTTAACAAAACTTCAAGAAAAATGTATTTTTCAAAAACGGCCTCATGAATTTTAATAAATTTGTGTATTCTTAAATTAGTGCAGTACACTTTTTAGTTTTTTATATTTTAGACTTTCGCACTATCGGTACATCCGATTAAAATTATTTTTTATTTTTTCGTTTTTTTTTTTATTATTTTATGCAAATGCTCCGTAAAATTGTTAATAAAACTGCATATTCAAATTTTCAAGAAATTAGTTTTTCGATTTAAACAACAAATAAATATTTTTTTTTTGAAAAATCGGTTTTTCGAAATAAAGTGTCTGAATTTTTTTGAAATTAAAATTCTATATGTACATTATTAATTTCTTCAAAATGTCGTTTCAATTTTTACTTGCGATTATAAGTCCTATAATTACTGGCGATAGGCGTGGTGGCCATATGGGACACTGGGAACTTTCCCGGGGCGTTTCGATTTTAGGGGCGTTTTTTTTTCAGGATAAAGTTGAAGAAAGCATTGCCTTTCCGAATACAGTAGGTTTTTACAGTAATATAATATGGATTCCTATTAAGATATATGTGTAATTATGAAACTATATTTGTTAATAAAATTAGTTTTTGAATTTTATTTGGTATAATTGTTTTTAAAATGGATTTTTTATTTCAAAAAAAGGAGAAGGGGGCGTTTTTTATTTTAAATCCCGGTAGCAAATTTGCTCCCACCACGCACCTGACGATAGGTACTATAAGGCATATTATATAAAAAAAAATTTCTAACAATCAAACATGACATTACGATCATAGAGAACACCAAAAGGTGGGTCCCCCAATTCCGTCTGTCTTCCTCGAGTCTGCAGTATAAGCGGTTCGGTGGATTTGCTTCAAACTTGGTACATATTGTTCTTTAAGACGACAAATAACAGTAGCTCCCATACAATTTTTTTGCGCAAAAACAAAAATCTTATTTTTCTCAAAAAACGGTTCCAACGAAAATCAGTTCATTAATGGAGAGAAAAGGATACCTTATCATAATTTTTTTTTTTGGAAAAAAATTGTTATTTTTAGTACCTCTAGTAGAAGAACCATTTTTTTGGTTTTCGATTTTCTCGATAACGGGTAATTTGAATTTTGTGAATTTTTTTACGCAGATGCTCCCTGAAAGTTAAAAAACACTATTGTATACCAACATTTTTCAAAAAAAAATTTTTTTTGGAAATTAATTTTTTTTTGAAAATTCAAAATTTCGAAAACGACTCAATAGATTTTTCGAAAATTCGTATTTGGTATTTTTTTGACATTATCTTGAATAGTAAAAAACTATTTTTCTAAAATAAAAAAAAAACAACGGTACTTCTCATACAAATGTTAAAAAACCGTTGAGAAAAAAATGTATTTCTCGAAAACGGCTCCAAGATATTTATACAAAAATGTTTTTGTTCTTAAATTAGTACAGTTCACTTTTAAGGGTAAAAATATTTTGTTTGCGTACTTATTAATGGTAGGTACTTCCCCACAACTTGTCATATTTTCGACTTTCTCAATATTGGATGAACCGATTAAAATAATTTTTTTTATACAAATGCTCCCTAAAATTGTTAATAAAACTGCATACTTAAATTTTCAAAAAAAAAAAGTTTTAATAATTAAATAAATTTTTTTTGTGAAAAATCAATTTTTCAAAAACCAGTCACAGAATTTTTTTTTAAATTTAAATTTTATATTTATATTAATAATATCTTCAAAATGGCGTTTCAATTTTTTTTTTCTAAAAATGTTTTCAAAATTTTATACATAAAAAAATAATTTATTAAAAAACTGCTCCAACGATTTTTGAATTTTGTTTTGATATATTCTTATTTATGCGTCACTGAATACTAAATAACGGGTGATTTTTTTGCTACTTGGTTTTTGACGTTTATATTTTTGACAGATCACACATGGCAAATTCCACGAACATTTGACATTTCGATTCAGTATTGTTTGCCATTTCATCATGAATAGACACGCCTGAACAACGTTTGCAAATTATTGAAATTTATTATCAAAATTCGTGCTCTGTGAAAAATGTGTTTCGCAAGCTACGTCCGTTATTTTTCCGCTCATTTTTGGCTAAATGGATACGTGAATAAGCAGAATTGCCGTATTTGGAGTGAAGAGCAGCCAGATGCAATTCAGCAGCTACCAATGCATCCCGAAAAATGCACTGTTTGGTGCGGTTTATGGGCAGGCGGCATCATTGGGCCGTACTTCTTCAAGGACGATGAAGGCCGCAGGGTTACGGTCAATGGAGAAAGGTACCGTTCGATGATAACAGATTTTTTTTTGCCGAAAATGCAAGAATTGAACTCGGTCGACATGTGGTTCCAACAGGACGGTGCCACATGCCACACTGCACGCGAAACCATGCATCAATTGAGAGGCGAATTTGGTGAGCAGTTGATCTCACGTTTTGGCCCAGTCAATTGGCCACCAAGATCATGTGATTTGACCCCGTTAGACTATTTTTTGTGGGGCTATGTTAAGTCTATTGTCTATGGGGACAAGCCAAACACGATTGATGCCTTGGAAGCCAACATTGAACGCGTCATTGGTGAGATTCCGGCCGAAATGTGTGAAAAAGTTTGCCAAAATTGGACCTTCAGAATGGACCACCTGAAGCGTAGCCGGGGGCAACATTTAAGTGAAATTATTTTTAAAAAGTAAATGGCAGAAATTGATTTATCGATCCAAATAAAAATTTCATTCACTTTTTACAAGTTTCTGTGTTTTTTTGAATTTTCAAAAATCAAGCTTTAAAAAATCACCGTTTACAATGTAGGCCCTCATACATTTATATATACTATGTGTCTTTAAAAATCACATGAATCTTATGTATGCATATTGCATCTAAATTTTGAAGTTGTATGTATAACTACCTACATCCTTCATTTTCATTATTATATGTACATGTTAATATACTTAGGTTCCATTAATATGTATATATATGTAGATACATTTTACCCCCCTAACTTACATAATTAAAATCCATAACTTAGATTTAAACATACATTTGTAGGAAGCTACCTAAGTAACTATTCCTTAAATCATCCATTCGACAATTCATTATGCTAAGAATCAAAGTAATCTTAACTACATAGGCTTTAAACCTACATAATATAAGTACACCTAACTAACTTAACCTCAATGGTTAGCTACATTAAGGTTCTTAGTTTCAAGAGCAAGTTCGTACGATCCAGTCGTGTAGTTTATTTTTAATGTTTTCAAAAGTTTGTATGTAGACATATAAAAAAACTATTAAAAAAACTCGATTTTTGAATTTTTGTTAGATGGATAATAAAATAAAATCCATGGGCCTTTGAACTTTTGCCATTATATTTATAATGTCCTCATAGTCAACGTCAATATTCCTATAGATGCTCAGCAGCATCAAACCGTTGCCTCGCAGATACGTTTTAAATCGGGACAAGCAAGAACGTCGCTCGCTTGACGCCACAGATACCGGAAGTATCGCACCGATCTGCATAAAGCAGTGAAGTGTTTTATATAAGGACGAATCGCAAGCATTAAGCGAGTCTATAAAGTTTTTGGGCCGTTTTTTCACTTGGCATACTCAGAAAATGCTTGCAACCATAGTTAATTTAACAATGACATAATACCACATATTCCATTCGACTAGAAAATCATCAAGCCCCAAAACCCCCCTGCATTTGCCACTGGACGGCAGCTATGAATAAATCTAGAGGCGGTAGTCACAAGCACTAAGCAATACAAAAATATAATGTTTTAGTTTATAATACATACATTACGGCTGGAAGGGACAAAGGATCCGATGCATCTCTAAGTTCCTTCCTTCTTCTTATTCATTTTTTTAATTCACCTCTGTTTTGAATAAATAAAAGATTGCGGTGGAACATTTTTCGGCGCCTTTGTTTTAAATTTAAGAATTACGTAAACATAAAATCGCAAAGTAGATATCTTTTGCAGATATCGATCTTTTAAAGCTTACGTAAAGCTTGTCTAAAGTTCGCGATATCGAAAACGATAACACCAGCCTTACGTAATGAGAGCCCAGATTGTAAGATCATATTTAGTGGTATCCCTGCTTCTTGTTATTGTTCTTCAACGTTGGCGTAAGCTCTTTATCTATCTTTACTGATATCCTCTCAAGTGGAGGGAAAATAACATTTGACCAGTGAATCTTGAACCCTTTTTAACAATAGTTGAATTAGGTACGTTCTTTTTTTCCATTGCCATAAAGAAAAAGCTTTTCAAAGTTGGCATTGATTGTTTGCTTACATTTAATGTGCTCTTGAATAGAAATAGAATAATCAAGATGGTGACTTTATTTTATTCAGCCCACAAATTCAAAAACTTCGTTTATAATCATAATGAGGAGATGCTACCAAGCACACACTATACAAAAAAAGCACGACTGGATTGCACGTACCTGCTCTTATATTCGACACAGAATTCTTAGTACAAACTGCTTAATATATTTTCAAGGTCGTTTTTTACTTATTTTTAGTTGCGATACTTCGGAAAAATAACGGTACCTGCCATAAATTTTGTTTGCCAAAAAAAAAAACTGCTCCAACGGTTTTTATAAAAAAAAAATGTGTTCATTAATAATGGCCAAAGGTATTTTTGTAAAATTTTGTTTTGAAAAATTTTTCGTATCTCTAGTATCTAGTCTCTAGTAGAACCATTTTTTTTTTTGGTTTTCGATTATCTGGAAAACGGTTCATATGATATTTTTTAAATTCTTCATGCAGAAGCTCCTAGAAAGTTTAAAAACTAATGTAAGCCAAAATGTTTCCAAAAAAAAAAAACATTTTGCTTAAACTCAATATTTCAAAAACGACACAATCGATTTTTCGAAACTTCCTTTTTAGCAGTTCCTTGACAATACACTAAAAAAAACTATTTTCTTAAAACAAAAAGCAACTAACTATATACCTCTAATGAAAATGTTAAAACACCGTTAAGATTAAATTTATTTCTCAAAAATTCTTAAATTAGTGCACTCCACTTTTAAGTAAAAACAAATACTATATTTTTCGTAGATACTTACTAACGGTATTTCTCAATGAACATTTTTTCATATTTTCGACTTTTTTACTATTGGATGCAATGATTAAATTTTTTTTTAAGGAGATGCTCCCTAAATGTGTTAATAGAATTGTTATCTGTATTTTTCAAAAAAAAAAATGGTTGTTCGATTTAAAAAAAAATAAATAAATAAAAACCAGTCACTGAAATTTTTTTGAAATTGAAATTTTATATGTAAGTTAATAATTACTTCAAAATCGCATTTCACATTTTTTCTTTTTTAAAAATGATTTTAAACTATTCTATATATAAAAAATAATTTTTTTTTTTTAATAAAACGATTCAACGATGTTTGAATTTTTTATATACAGTAATACCCGCATACGTGCCTCTTGCTTAAGTGCATAACCTGCATAAGTACATTTTTATAGAACAAAAATTCTGAGGCTTTTTTTATATAAAACCTTATAAGTACCTTCCGCCTAACTACCTTTCCCGCTTAATTGCCTTTTATTTTGTATGCTTTTATTGAAATTTACCTGAGAAAAATGTCTTTAAGTACACATTTAAAATCAGCCGATAAAATACAACAGTATGTTTTCCCTTAGCGCTTCATTTTGTTATATGCTTTAAAATTCATAAATACAAAAGTAATAATCTTAATCTACTACAATAATTCGAGCACCGAAAGGCCAACAAGTCCAATTAAATAAAGCACAAACCACCTTATGACTGGCCAATGACAAAATCTTCCAATTTTAATTATTCAACATTTTAATATTGCTGTAAATGTGAATGAATGTGAACTATCATTGCTTTTTTGTCAAAAAATCTATGTATAATATAAACGGAACTTACAAAAGGGGCGTATTGGCAAGGTCTCACAACTGGGATGAACCTCAAATTTTGTGAACTAAATGCCAATAAAAGCTATTCAGAATTAAATGACTTTTTCTCAAAAATTTGTGTTTTAATTTTTGTATATGTAAATATAGAGATACGTACATATGTGCGTGTTTTTTATAACCATACCTAACCCGCATAAGTCTATTTAAGTGGGGCATTTATTGTGAGGCAATTATCCGGGTTCTACTGTATTCATATTTTTCCAACAAATCAAATGTAATCTGTTTTTTTTTTCATCAAACCTTAGCTACTAAACAATCTAAAAAGATTTTATTAGGTGCATCAACCTATTAGTGGCTCTCATACATACACATTATTATACATATCGTTAAGAATTACATGAAAATTAAGTTTATTGCACCTCAATTGTAAAGTTTTATTCATATACATAGCTATGTATATGTAGCTATCTACATACTTACATCCTTCACTTTAATCAATCGAACTTCGGAAAGTCGAACTTCTATAACTAAGACGAATGTCTCGATAACTCGATTGTCTCGATAACTCGAATGTCTCGATAACCTGAATGTCTCGATAATTCGATTGTCTCGATAACTCGAAGATTCGAGGGTCAATAAGTCCGTGACTTTTTGAATTTCTGACCTCTTTAATGAAACAGCAACACTGCTCCTGTCAACAGGCATCTGTCAGTTGACTCCTGTCAAAATTTAAACTTGCTGCGTCAGTTAGTTTGTGTTTTACAGCTATTTTTATCAGACTACTCACTAATTTGAGGAGAAAATGGAAAAAAGTGAATTTCGTGTGCTTATTAAGCATTATTTCTTGCGAAACCAAGGCCGAGACCGAGGCTAAACTTGATAAATACTATGGGGACTCTGCACCATCGATTTCAATGGTAAAAAAGTGGTTTACTGAATTTCGTTGTGGCCGTACAAGCACTGAAGATGCCGAACGTCCTGGACGCCCAGTTGAGGTCTCTACACCCGAAACAATCGAAAAGATTCACGATATGGTGTTGGCCGACCGAAGATTGAAAGTGCGAGAGATTGTGGAAGCCGTAGGGATCTCGCATGGCTCAGTGGTTTCAATTTTGAATGAACACTTGGGCATGAGAAAGCTTTCCGGAAGATGGGTGCCGCGTTTGCTCACAGTCGACCACAAACGCAATCGTGTAACAACTTCACAGGAAGGTTTGGCGTTGTTTAATATGGAGGAGTTTTTGCGCCGTTTTGTAACCGTGGACGAAACATGGATCCATCACAACACACCAGAGACCAAACAACAGTCAAAACAGTGGGTTTCTAAGGGTGAATCGGCGCCAAAGAAGCCCAAGGTGGGTTTGTCAGCCAATAAAGTTATGGCGACTGTTTTTTGGGATGCACGCGGGATAATCCACATTGACTACCTTCAAAAGGGAAGAACAATCAATGGGGAATATTATGCCAACTTATTGGACCGATTCAATGACGATTTGAAAAAAAACCGACCTCATTTGGCCAAGAAAAAAGTTCTTTTCCACCAAGACAATGCAAGGGTGCACACATGTGCAGTTGCCATGGCAAAAATCCATGAATTGGGCTATGAATTGCTCCCTCATCCACCCTATTCTCCAGATTTGGCTCCGAGCGACTACTTCTTGTTCCCAAACCTGAAGAAATGGCTTGGTGGAAAAAGATTTGACTCCAATGATGAAGTCATCTCGCAAACAAAGGCCTATTTTGAAGACCTCGACAAATCATTTTGTTTGGAAGGGATAAAAAAATTGGAGAAGCGTTGGACAAAGTGTATAGAGCTCAAGGGAGACTACGTTGAAAAATAAAATTATTTTTTTTATCAAAAAATCTGTGTTTCACGGACTTATTGACCCGCCATTTGGCGTCACCTTCGATATGTTGATTTTTTTAGGGGAATTCCTGAATTCTGTGGATTCTTACAAGTTCATTTCATAATGCATTGCGTTTGTGGGCACTATGTTTGTTTGATCTATGACCTTGTACACATTATACATATGATTGTGTTGAAAATTGTGATTTTGTAAAGTGTAAGTATAAGCTGTCATATGTTCCGGTGTTCGAACACACATTATTTTGTTGGTATATGTATGTATTATAATACGAATTCAAATTTCAGTCTTATTGTGAAAACAAAAAAAAAATAGTAAACGTCTTTCGAAAAATTAAAAAAAAAAAAAATAAACATTTGGTTTGACATTTCAATTATTTTGGCACCGCAGACAACAAAAAATACGTTGTGAGTTGAAATTGAAAACCGCCAGACAGCTGTTTTTTTCGTTTTTACTGACAGCAACCCATCAGCTATTTATGTGACGATTAATTGAGCACTGAATGTTTCACAAGGTGTGTTTGTTTAGTTCATCTTGCAAATCCAACATATTTTTGACAGGTTTTATTTAAGTGGTTTATCAAAAATGTATTGGAAAACTTGTGTTTTCGCTTTAGCCGATAATTTCGAGAAAACCGTGTTTTGGGTTTTGGTGTGAAAAGGCTATAACGTGGATATGTCGCTAAAGCGAACTTTAAAAACATTATATCGCTTGAAGATAAATTTAAATTCATAAGAGAGGTGGAGACTGGGTAAAGAAAGAAGGATGTGGCTATCAAATATAGCATTCCATCAATCTACTTGTAAATCATGTACAGGGTGGCCCACCAATCGTGCTACAAAAATTAAACGTAATAACTTTTTTTCAGTGTGAGTAATCGGCTTATTTTTTTTTTATTTTATAGGCATATCAAAATAAATGCTTAGGATACTGAAAAAAAGGATTTGGATAGTGCAGCGATATCATTCTTTGCAGTCCGTCATTTCCGTCCAAAGGGAATTTAGGCTGGAGTTTGGCGGTACTCCCCCGAGTAGATTGAACATTATGAGGCTGGTGAACATGTTTGCCGAATCTGGAAGCATCGAACGAAGACCGTATCATTGAGATCCCAATGTTCGGATTCAGGATACAATCGTGGCTGTTGCATCGGCAGTACAGGCAAATCCAAGTGTTTCGACTCGAAACTTATCGGACCAAATTGGAGTTAGCAGACGCTCGTTACAACGGATACTTTATAGTGACTTAAACTTGTTTCTATACAAAGTCCCAAATTAAAATCAAGTTAAACCCTCAGGATTTGCCTGTTCGCCTGGAATTTTGCCGAAAAATGATTGCAATGGCCGAAGAAGACAACACATTGATAAATTGTTTGTTCATGTCTGATGTGGCCCATTTTGACTTAAACGGCAATGTTAACAAGCAAAATTGCCGTATATGGAGTGAATCTAATCCAGAAATGCTCCATGAGACGGAACTGCACCCAGAAGGAGTCACTGTGTGGTGCGCAGTTTCATCAAGTGTCGGGCCATACTTCTTTGAAGAAAACGGTGTAACACAAACTGTCAATGGGGACCGTTATTTAAAGATGTTGGAGGAGTTTTTTTACCCAGAACTTCGCCGAAGACGTATCACTTTCAGTAGGATTTGGTTTCAACAAGATGGAGCAAGACACATGTAGCCACACAAGTTATGGCGGAGCTCCAAGAAAATTCCCAAACAAATTGATATCCAGAAACTGCACTTTGCGCTGGCCCCCAAGGTCACCTGACGTGACTGCACCAGACTTTTTTTTATGGGTTTATGTCAATCAGGAAGTGTACTGAATTAAAGCAGTCCATTAAGACAATAATTGAGGCGATCCCAATTTCAACCCTTCAGGCCGCAATGAACAATTTTCTGATCAGGTGCCGCATATACGTTGATGAGCGTGGATGTCAAACTGTCATTTGCGGTCTATCATCTTTAAAAACTATTAGTTATTTAAAATAAAATTTAATTTTTAATCCAATAAAAAAAATGAATGAAATGCATCGATTGAAATAAAAGTTATTTAAATTTCTTATTGTAGCACGATTCGAGGGCCACCCTGTATAACAAAACATTGTAAATAATTACGACAACTGTATTTTTATTCGCAAATAAATTTTAGGTATGCACTTTCTATAAATTTTGTGTCTTATTTGATAACTCGAAGTTTTGAGTACATTTGTGGGTAGGTAAGATGGTGGTCAGAGCGAACTCGCATCTGGACCCAAATAGCGCTGGGAAGCGCCGTTTTGATACTAAAAACTCGTACGGACCTGGATAAAAGATTTTTTCTTAGCGCACAAAGAAAGGACACAAATCAAGCGCAGCGACGCTAGAGGCATTTCGACCCGTGCGTTGAGGAAAGAGAGTAAGTTTTTAACTTTTGTATCAGACAGTTCCTTTAGATCAGAAAAGAAAGCCCTTTCAAGGGATTGCATTCTTTGCCTGGCCAAAGCGGGACACTTGCAAAGGAAGTGAAGCACTGTTTCCGATTGGTATAGATACATTCTTTGGAAGCGCGCTATGAAGGGCTGATCCCTGTCGGGCCAACTCATCTGCCCGTTCATTTTCCTCGATACCACTGTGTCCTGGAACCCAGACTAAACAGATCTGTGGTTAATGTTCAGGTTTTGTAGCTCATTTCGACATAGTTGGACCAGTTTTGATTATATTTTTGTTGAATTTACGGCTTTGATAGCCGCTTGGCTGTCTGTGAATATTGTCGAATTTAGATTTTGAGTTGGGCTTAGATTAAGAATTTTGCATGCTTCTATTATAGCTAGTACTTCAGCTTGAAATACGCTAGTAAATTCGGGAAGTCGGAAAGATCTAGAGACTTTCAGTGACTCTGAGAAGACTCCTGCTCCTACACCGCACTCCATTTTAGATCCGTCAGTTAAAATCTTTACATCGAAATTTTGGGACAGTTCGTCATTTTCGCAATTTTTCTTGGATGGAAAGAAAACTTTAAAACCTTTGCCGATGCTCAGAATAGGGGTGCAGTAGTCAGTGTTTGTTGACAGAATATCTGGTGGAATCAGATTTGTTGTGTTGCTATGGCCGTAAGGTTGGCAAGCCAGCATTTTGACTTTTTGAGTCACAACGCACTGCAACACACCAGATGTTTAATGTGGAGGTCAAGAGGTAGTACCCACATTTGTGGGTAATTATGTAACTTTTCCTTGAACCAACCATTCGACAATTCATTATACATACTATATAATATAGCTAGTTTACTTACCTACATCGGCTTTAAGCCTGCATATGGTAAATAGACTACCTACCTACTAACAGCGACAATGTTTAGCTACATCAAAGTTGTTAATATCAAGTTCCTACGATCCAGTCGATCATACTATTTATATACAAAATTTCTTAAATTTTTTCTAAAAAAAACGTTTGGTTAAATAATTTTAAGTATTTAACTATACACATTTAAAACACAATTTGAAAATAAATGGTCCAGGAGTTCTCGAAATATTAAATTTTCAAAAAATGAAAGATTTTTCGAATATTTTTGTATGCAGTATTATTTAGAATTTAAAAGACCTACTACATACAAATTTTGCTAGAAATTCGTCGAGCCGTTTATGAAAAAATTAAAATCAAAATATGGTTGACCACATAGAATAGCTTTATGTGACCCCAACGATGATATCCTTCTTTTCGGCGACTTTAACCTTCCACATCTTAAATTGACTTCATCAGAAGATCTGTCTTATTATATTGCTTCAAATCCCACCTCTGCTAAGGAATGTCTATTTATAGATCGCCTAGCAGATTCACGCCTCTTTGAAGTTAGTTGTATCCCAAGTCCCAAGCTATATGGATAGGCAACTAGATTTTGTTTTCACAAACGATTCCACTCTCACCCCTATCCCTATCTACTATCGACAAATATTATCCTCCCTTAATTCTCTCATTCTATCATGATTTTTCACTATCAACTAATCCCCCTACAAATCGATACTCTTATGATTGTCATAAGGCAAATTTCCGTCATATTAATAAAATCTCCACTGAGTTTCGATAACCTAATCGTGAAATATGCCACAGAAATATTTTACAGGGAAATATTTAATTCTATTTCTGTACATGTACCCTTTAGAAAAAAACATGGGCTGCCTCCACACTTTGGTATAACGGCAAATTTCTCCTATTGCGTAACAAGACAAACAAATTTTGTGAATTTTCCTTCGTACCCTATCGCCCACTGACTTGTAACTGTTTTGATTCTTATCTTAACTTTTCCGAACTATACAACAACCTTTACCAACGCTATTTAAAAGAAACACAAACCAACCTAATAAATGATCCTAAGTCGTTCTTTCAGTTCGTCAATTATAAAAGAAAATCCGATGGGTACCCACTAGTCCAGTATGTGGGTATCAAAAAGGGGTGTTTGAATGCGAAAGGTGGGGTAGTAGCGATTTTTTAGTATGTTGTTAGCCTTGGGGCCTTAATGAAAAATCCAAGTTTTCGACCTCGAGGCGGGTGCGATGAGCCGCCATCTTAGATTTAGGTACAAAAATTTGGTTTTTTGATAATAACTCAAAAACGGTGGCTTTCACGACAAAAAATGTTTCTACAAAGTGGTATGATCAAAAAATATAACTTCGAGAAAAACTTCAGAGCGTAGTTCAAAAAGAATGGTTAGGTGAGAAATTTAACTAAACACTCAAACAAATGCCATCATGTGGTACACTGATGGATCTAGAACAACTGAGGGGACTGGTGCAGGAGTTTTTGGGCCTAGAACCAAACTCTCCGTTCTGATGGGTAATCCGCTAAGCTACTGCTTGGGAACTACAACCAAAACCGGGCATTATCCTGTATTATTCTAAGTGGGAACAAACTAAGGGCAATACCAGGTAACCTCACTGGCCAATGTAAGCTGACCTCAATATTATGGGATTATAGAGCAATGCTCTCTGTAGTTTCACATACTAGATAGTTGTGAAGTCGACTACATTACCTGATCCTTCATCTTCACCAACCATTTCAACAACATCAAACAACACTTTATGTCCTGCTCCGTCTGAACCTATTATCCATCGTCTTGGCACAACTTGGACTGAAGACGAATGGAATAACAGGCTCAATAAACTCAAAATGGTATCAGAATTCACGCCTTTCTACGTTAAAGGAACTCCAAATTATGCAAATGACTCTTGGATTCGCAAGTTTTTTTTAAGAAAGTTCAAATTCAATCTTGGAGAATGTCAAAAGCTAACTTCATCAAGCTTCAAAGTTTCAATTCCATCTAGATATCAATGGATACTTGTGTCTTCCGCACACCCTATTTGCTGGCTTGGGAAAATTAAAATTTCTAAATGTGTCACTAAAATTCTTAAAAAAACTCCTATATGTTCAACAAATAATGTAAATAATTATAATACTAGTTTTAAGATCGACCTACCCAATTTCAACTCCTTAAACAATCCTAAAAACCCCATCAATCTCAAAACGCTCCTCGTTTCCCCAACGCAAACGCGTATCATTTAATGCTAAGTACCCATTTTTCAATAATGCTTCAAATAAGAGTACAACTTCTAAGGTTAATTATAGAAATTTTATCCACTCTCATACCTTAATTCCCACCTCTCAGACAACCACCCAAAATCCAACTTCTATAAACCATTCTGACTTTAACAACTGTCCAAGCAATAAACTCGTCTCCCAAACACCTTCTCTACCTCCAATTTTCGACCCAATGTTTCCGCCTTCTGTCAAATTAACTTCTAAATTCGCTAATCCAAAACCAACTATTGATGAGTTTGACGGCCGATACATAATGGCAAGGCTCCGTGACAGTAAAATATACGATAATGTACGTCTTTACCTTGCTTTCTTACACGATAAACCAGACTCTGTTTGTATTGACGGCAAGACCAAAACGAACGTCTTAGTATCGATACAGAAAGAAGGCCTCCCAACCGACTATTCTTCTCTAATAAATATTTATACCCGTTTTCATGAAGGCTTTAACATTTCTGCTTCTACAGTCTTGAATGACCTTGCTATCTATGCTTCTCATGTCAATTCAAAATGTCCTCCTTTTAAAAGGTTCACTCATAAGCCTCGTCTTTAATAGTAACCGAAGCCCTAACAGTTTATCTAGTGAAATTACCCCGTCTACGTTATCACTCTATTACCAGAACGTTAGAGGGCTCCGAACCAAAACCTCTTCTACGTTCCTCAACTCCCAAAAACTGCCATTTGAAATGTTTGCCCTAACTGAAACGAACCTTTGTCCCAATATTCTTGACAGTGAGCTTTTCACATCTGACTTTATTGTCTTTCGAGCTGATGGTCAAATCCTAGATAATGGCCCCCGTGGGCGTGGAGTTCTTTTAGCCGTTCACAATCGACTGAATGCAACTCTTGTCGAAGTCTCTAAATCGCCACTTTTTGAATTCGTGTGTATTAATGTCTCTTTACATAATCGTTGTTTCTACATTATCTGCTGTTATATTCGCCCTGCACAGCCCATTCTCGCATATAAGCTAATGGTTGACTCTTTTGATTCCCTTTTTGAGCCTGCGGAATCCAGTGTTGATTTTATCATTGTCGGCGATTTCAATCTACCTGACCTTGTTTGGATTCCATCCGAGGATGAATTGCATTTTGTTCCCTGCAATGCTACTTCAGAAAAAGAATCTCTTCTCACAGATCGATTATTTGAATATGGCTTATTTCAAATTAGTGGGGTCTCTAACAATTTAGATAGACAGCTTGATCTCATTTTCTCTTCCGACCCTTGCAACTCTTTTGTCACCGAAAGTTTCCACCTTCTTTCCACCCTTGACCAATATCACCCTCCTCTATCTCTTCTTTTCACAATCGATAAGGGTATATCCGCTATTGATTCAGAAGTCTCTTTTCAATTTAATTTTCGTAAAGCTAACTTCAATCAACTCGAAAACATTTTAAGCGACATTGATTTCAGCCTGTTTTTGAACTCTAACACCCCCATTGACATTGCCCTTACATTCTTCTATACTACAATCTTCGAATGCTTACTAGTATGTGTTCCTTATGTGCCTCAAACGAATTGTCTGTCATCTCCCCCTTGGTACACTAAGGAGCTGCGTAGTTTTCGTAATATAAGGAATAAGTTGTGGAAAACTTATTTAAAATCCGGTACATATTCAGATTTTTTAAATTACGACCAAGCTTCTTCCAATTTTTCTCTCCTCTGCGATTCGCTATACCATGCCTATCTTGACAAAATGCAGAATTGTCTTATCTCTGAACCGAAGCGGTTTTATCAATTTATTAATGCAAAAAGGAAATCTGATGGTCTTCCATCTACCTTCAATTTTAACAACATTTCATCAGCTGATCCAAAAGTAGTTGTTAACCTTTTTGCTAATTTTTTTAGTCTGTCTTATAGTGATCCTGTTAAAAATCCTGATCTAGAATATTTTGACTTTATGTCAAACAGTTCACAAACTTCATTAGTTTCTCTCGAAATTTCTCTTTCATCGGTCAGTGAAAAAATAAAACTTCTTAAAGATGACTTTTCTCCTGGTCCTGATGGCATTCCAGCCATTTTTCTGAAAAAATGTTCTAACGTGCTATGCGAACCTCTCACAATTCTATTTAAACTCTCTCTTTCGCAAGCAGTTTTCCCTACTTTGTGGAAAAACTCATTTATTTTTCCAATTCACAAAAAGGGAAATAAGAACGAAATCTCAAACTATCGTCCGATAGCAAAACTTTCTTCAATACCCAAGCTGTTCGAAAGTATTGTCTATGATGTTCTTTGTTTTCATTGTAAGTCATTAGTCTCCCCACTTCAACATGGTTTTATTAAGGGCAGGTCCACTACGACGAACTTAACCCAATTTGTTTCCATGACACTTTGTGCTCTGGATAAGGGCTACGATGTTGATGTGATCACTACTGACTTTAGCAAGGCATTCGATAAGATCTCTCACCAAATTATCTATATTAAACTTGGAGCTTTTGGTTTTCCCCCAATATTCATCCAATGGGTGAGATCCTACTTGGAAAACCGCCAATATAGTGTTGTATTCAGATGCTCTGTGTCCAAGCCTATATATGCTAGCTCAGGTGTTCCTCAGGGTAGTCATCTCGGGCCACTTTTATTTGTCCTTTCCATTAATGATGTTGAAAGCATTATTTCCTTTTCAAACCTCTCTATATATGCCGACGACATGAAAATTATGAAAGTAATATCTACTCCTACTGATTCTTCCCTGCTTCAAAATGACCTTAATTCTTTTCACACATGGTGCACAAAAAATTTTCTCGAACTCAATGTCACTAAATGTCAACACATGACTTTTTCTCGTAAACGCCTGTCCTTACCCTCTCGTACTTATCACTTTTGCAACGCTCTGGTTCCTTCAGTTTCCTCCATTCGTGATCTCGGCATTTTATGTGATAAAGAGCTCAATTTTCGTTCACACATAGATAATATTATCGCTAAAGCAAACTCTTCCCTTGGATTTATAAAGCGCTGGTCGAAAGAATTTTCAAACCCATACGTAACAAAATCACTCTTTACCACATATGTTAGACCTATTCTCGAGTATGCCAGTCAAGTTTGGTCTCCTTATCATACCACCCACTCGTATAGGATTGAAGCCGTAAAACGTAGATTCCTCCGTTTCGCTTTACTAAACCTCTCATGGTCTGATCCTCTTTTCCTTCCCCCTTACGAATATCGTTTACAACTGATCGACCTAAACACCCTTGCCAAGCGTCGTGATGTTGCAGACATACTTTTCGTTCACCAAGTCATCACAGGAGTAATAGATTCTCCGCCACTTCTTAAATCAATTTATTTTAACACCAATCCACGTAACCTCAGATCTGTTCCCTTATTTCGCCTACCTACTTACCGAACCAATTATGCTCACTTTAACCCAGTTACAAGAATGTTGCGATTAGCCAACAATGCACAGCAACTTCTCGATTTTAACCACAGTATCTCATACCTTAGAAGAAACCTTTACTCTAACTATCCTTAATTCCCTACTCTTTAGTTTAAGTTAAAATTATTACTAGACGGTTTAAGTTATTTTAAGTTATCTTAATATTGTTATATTGTTATTATTTATATGCTTGAATTAAGCGAAATAAAATAATAAGTCATCATTCACCAGATATACATTTCTTGGGCATCACCTAATACCACAAATAATGAAATTCCTTAAAGGAATTAACTCAGTGGACGTACTGTAAAATGAGAAATACTATCCAGTTCCGAAGGGGACATAATAGAACTCAAGATCGCAATGCATCAATACCCCAAATTCATTCATTACTCATTGAAAATATAAAAAATAAAATATTGCAACTTCACGGAGCTGTAACTCCTAACATATGTGTGCTACAAAAAAAATGTTTCATATAAAAGGAAATTTTATCCTCTTTAACTTTGTAGAAACATTTTTTTGTCGTGAAAGCCACCATTTTTGAGTTATTATCAAAAACACAAATTTTTGTACCTAAAATCCAAGATGGCGGCCCGAGCGCATCCGCATCGAGGTCGAAGACTTGGATTTTTTTTTAAGGCCCCATGTCTAACGACATACTAAAAAAATCGCTGCTATCCCACCTTTTGCTCAAAAAATAACGGCACCTGCCATATAACCGTTACGTTCAAACCTATTTTTCTCCGAAACGGCTCTAACGATTTTGATAAAAAAAATCAGTGTGGGTTTTTAGCTACGACTGATCATATAGTTGAAAAAAAGTTATAAAAATGTCTAAAAACGGTACTTTTTTTTTTGCTTTCGACTATCTCATAAACGGCTTAACCGATTCTTTCGAAATTTCACAAAAATATAGGTTTAGGTTGCCCAAATTATACCGCGTACCAATATTTTTAATTAATATTTTTTTGTATTTTTAAAATCATTTTTAAGAAAAAAATTAAAAAAAATTATTATTCGAAAAATGCTAATATTTATTTGTATTTTCTGAATACCTATGAATTGGCCTTTTTGAATTTTTTTTTAAATATTGTCAAAAAGTTTAAAAAAAAAACTTTTTTTCTCAAAAACAGCTCCACAGATTTTAAATTTTTTCTTTCATAAATTCAAATTTATCCAAGAAATAAAATGGCGTACTTTTTTTTTGAGGTCAAATTAGTTTAAGTATTTATTTCAGAATTTTGAATTATTTTTTCTTTAATTAAACAGATTTAATCTTTTGTTTTTAAGTTTATATTATTAAATATTTAATATTGTCATACCAATTTATTTTAGAACAAAATTAATGAAATTTTGTATATGCATATACAAAATTGAGTTAAAAATGACTTTAAAAATATATTTTGATTTTTAATAGAAATCTTTTGCATACGATGTGATCGAACATAAGAGCAAGTTCGTGCGATCCAGTCGTGCATTTTATTTAAAATTAAAATCGTTAGATCCGTTTTTGAGATATATGAGATTTACCACTTTTTCCCAAAACAAAATTTTTGACAGGTATCGTTTTATTTTCGACCTAAGAAAAAGATTTAAGAAAAAGCCAATCATCTAGAACGCTTAAGTACTGTAGATCGATCTACATACAGACAAACAGATGGAATTGCGGGACCCGCTTTTTTGGTGTTCTCACATCGTGAAATATCAAGTTAGATGTTGAGTTCGATTTTTTTTTCAAAATGCAGATTTTGCCATATAGTAAGTATATTGCAAGTAAAAACCTAAGGCTGTACGTTTGTATTTAACAATTCCAAGTATTTTAAAAATATTTATCTAAATTTTATTTAAATAAAACCTACCTTTCCCATAAATCCTGTTCCGCCAGTAATAAATACACTTCTTCCCGAATAAAATTGTGGTACTGGAATGTAGTTTGACTCGTCGATGAAATTATCCAATTTTGAGGTAGAACTCGTACTGGCGCTGCTGCTAAATATATTTGGCCCCCCATTTAAAAGAATCTGATCAGCAGTATCTTCCACTTCCACTAAGGACTGTGCCATTTTGTTTTAAAAAATAATAATCTTTTTTTATGAAGTCGTTTTGCCTTTTTTGTGTTTTTTCTATTTTATGATATCCTAATACTCTTCCTTGAGATGTACAAAAATAAATGTTATTTATATCCAGTTAAATTTAAGTGATAGTTATTTTTTTTAATTATTGTTTTTATATTTAAGGAAGTAGTCACGTGCTTATGTGATTTTGTTAGTTTTTGTATGCTGTTTTTTTTTTTTTTATACGAGAAGTAATTTTAATGATAAAACAATGGTATTATAAACATTTTTTATTGTATTTATTGCGCTATATTTTTAAGCTTGATAATCGGCTACTGGTCATAATTATTTCAAGTGTTTTTTTCGTAAGTGTGGAAGAAACGCGGAAGATAATGACTTTTGTATGGAGAATTAGAATATAATAATATGTTTCAGATTTAGTTTTATTTTAAAAATAGGCTCCAAATTATTGTTTTGTTTTTTTTTTATTTTGTGTTTTTTATGTTTATGGAAAATGTGCGTTTGCTGTTGTTTGATTGATTAACATTGATTTATTTTATTGGAATCGTTCCAGATTTTTAAAAATAGTTTTCATCAACTACTTGAAAAATTTCTTTTTGCATCTAGCAAATGCTCCATGTTGCTTTAATTAGACACAGAGTTCAACAATAATTTCTATCATATTTTGGTAGATCTGCAAATAAAGAAAAGAATAAAGTTTTATTAGATTATTAAGTAAGTGAAAGGAATTAAGAGAATAAATTGAGTTTAGATAAAGATTTAGCTATATATGGATACAGGCCTGAACTTAGACGCACGGATGCCAGGCAAAATATTTTAAGGCGCCCTCCCATCCTGCTGGGTGTTATTTTGTATGTTAGATTTGAGTGTTGATAAAAACAAATGCAGAAGAAATAAATTTTTATAAATGGACATGGTAGGTATCAAAATACTCAAGGAAGCAAATACAATTAACGCAGACAATTTGTGGGACGTTCTGTCACACATATAAATTCTGCTTAAGGCGTTTTTCTTTTTTCGTTGAGAGCAGATCACTGAACAGAGTTCGAACACATATATTATGCACTGAACTTGTTCCAAACAGAGCGAGCTCTGAACACTGTTATATTTTTTAAACACACTTGAACCACACAAATCAGAATATATTTTCATTTTTAACCATAAAAAGCAATACCTAACCTTCTTTGTGCACTGATACACACCAGATACAGAAAATCAACAAGCGATCAACTTCTTTCGCCAACTTATGTATCTAAATATTTTTTTCTTCTCATTTTCCTTCTTGACACACATGGCATTTGGTGCGTTCAGCAATTTACTCACATGATCAGTCAATTATGTTCGAGCACGTCGAGTGCGATCTACACATTTTCAGAACGAAAAAAAGAAACACACATTTGGAGCTCTGCATGCTCTGAGTTAAAAAGAAACACAAACAAATTTTTTGACAACTCAGATTCTGCTCTGAACTAAAAATGAAAAACTCCTTTAGTCGCTATTTTAGGTATGTTCAACTGAGAAAAAAGATTTAGTACCCAAGATACTAGTTAAAATTGTTTAAAATTGGGGAAGAATTAATATGGATGTATTTTTTAAACGTGTGGTTTTCAAGTAAATATAAAACGCATATAATTTAATGTTATGGTCAATAATTTAGCTTTATTATAAAGATAAGGGTTTGCCATTATTTTTTAAAAATGATTTCGGGCAAGTGGCCATTGCGGCTGGCGCGAATAAATTCCAGACGAGAAGCCCAATTTTCGACCACTTTTTGCACCAATTGGGGCCGTATGTCTGCAATAATACGCCGAATATTCTCTTCCAAGGCGTCAATCGTCTTGGGCTTATCTGACAATCGACTTCACATAACCCCACGGTCCAGCGGTGTTAAATCGCACAATTTTAGAGGCCTGTATGGCATGTAGCGCCGTCTTGTTGGAACCAAATTTTGTCACACATCAACATCCTTCAATTGAGGTACGAAAAAGTCATTAATCATTGTCTATAACATTATTACTGGCTTCATTTTGGTACAAATATGGAACAATGATTCCTTTTGCCCATAGAGTACACTAGTGACTTTTTGAGGATTTAACGGCGTCTCAACAATGGCTTGTGTACCTATTTAACCAAAAGTGAGCTACATGGCTGAACAAAATTTTCTTGTGAAACTCGGCATCGGTGGCCATCTCGTTTTGGGCCCATTTAACGTACGTGCGACGCATTTGATAAACAGAAAAAACAGGCATTAGGTTGGATCTGATCATGTGGGCTCGGTGGCGTGATGCGAAGTGCTTTGGCTACTAAGCGGCTGGTCATGGTTCAATACACGATGAAGGCACAAGCAAAGGAATCTGATGATCGACCTTGGCAGGTCGTGAAATAGCTATAATTCCAGCCAAAAATAATTGAGAAAAAACTTGGTGGTAGCACACTCAAGTTGTTGTTGGGCATTCAAAGTCAGCACTTGATGGTCGTTCGGCTTCAATTCTTGAAATGGCGAGCCAAAATGAACATAATTCAAGTAACAGCTGTCAAAAAAACCAACCACGAAAAAAGTAAAGTAGCAAGAAAAGAAGTAAGATGCGAAGCCTTATAAAAATGTATATACGAATCAAACGAGATGCCTAACACCCGGATAAGAGCTCTAAGAATATTTAAAAAAATATAACTTAGAAATAAGTGGACACAAATATGCTGAAGCAAACAAAAAATATAAAGCTCTTTTGAAATCAAAACAGCACGAATACTACCAACGTATCCAATGGCAGCTTGCATCGGTAACTTTGAATTAAGAGTGGTTCACAATTGCAAAGGAAATTCGTGGTGATTCGATAAAAACTGGCATTGGACAAATAACTGCTAACGAGCTAATGCACAATTTCAATAGCGCATTGAACTCATCCTCGTCACAATTTATGGTAACCATAGTATCGTTGGAAACTATTCATCACCAGCAACTACACAATGGAATAGAATTAAATGAATCAATCTTGGCAATCGAATCAACAAAAGAAAACAAAGCGCCCGGTATAGACGGTATTTTGCTAAGTGATATTTTCAACACAGAAACGATAAGATACCGTCCGCCTTCAAGAAATCCATAATTTTCCCAGTTTATAAAAAATGTAACTCTAGTCTTGCCTCAAACTACGGCGGGCTGTGCTTTCTTGATACACTTTACAAGTTATTTGCAAACATATTGCTAAACAGGCTTACCAACTGGATCGAAGAAAATCAGATACTAAATGAATACCAGGCTGCGTACAGAAGTCAGTACAATACCGTCGATCAAGTTTATAACCTTTCCTGCATCATCCAACTTCAATTAAGTTAAAAAAGCTACATTCTTTCTTTGTTGATTTGTCAGCAGCTTTCTACAACTTCAATAGAGATGCGTCGTTCTACAAATTATTAAGGCTAGGTGTCTTAACACAAATGGTTTCAATTAAACATAGGTGGAATGCGCACCAAATTACAACAAATGTTCTTGGCATCATTTTCACAGCAATATGATTTCATTGCAATCACTCAGACCTGGTTAACTGATGCTCATCATAACACAGAACTTTTTAACACTAAACATTACAATATCTACCGCAAAGATCGCTGCTCACACACTACTGGATTAAAAAGGGCGGGGGAGTGCTGTTAGCGATTCGATCTAAGTTTTCTTGCATTCAGCTATTTTCGCATTTATCCATTTGTCCGAAGAATTATGATATTGATCAAGTAATAGTCAAAGTTAATTTTAATCATCGTAACGAGATCATATTAATTATAAGTTACATTCCTCCTAAAAGTTCATTAGAATTTTATAGTGTACATGTTAATAATTTCTTATTTTATTTATTAAGAATCAGACTATCAAAATGTAATAATTGTTGGTGGTTTTAATTTGCCTAACATTGATTTGGCTTATGATTCGGATGACCTAAATTTCATTCCATTTAATGTGAAATTGGATTACGAAAAGGAAATTATTTATTCTTTAATGTGTAACGATTAATTCAGATCAATTACTGTAAGAACGATTTGAATCGTTTGCTTGATTTAGTGTTTGTGGATAGAGAGTTAAAAATAGCCGTAACTAACTCAATTTCTCCTATTTTTTCTAATTCAATACACCATAAAACTTTATCAATTTGTTTTGAATATATTGAATATTTTAGCAATATTTGTTCTGATAAATGTCAACTAACTTTCAAGGCATAGTGAGTTATATGTCTTAATTCAATTGGAATTCGCTATCCCAAATAATCTGCTTCATACAAATTTTTTGCTGACACGTTGAAAAGTGCAATTAACACGTTCGTGCCAAAACAGTATATTAAAAGCTATTCTAAATCTCTATGGTTTAATAAAGGCTTTGTAATCTAAGCAACAAAAAAAAGTCGATAGAGAATTCAATATTTTAAATAAGTTTCTTTATAAGAATTATATATATTCAATAGAAATGGATTTGAAAAGTAATAGCAGACGTTTCTGGTCTTTTATAAATAATGAAAACAAAATCAATGGGTTTCCTAAATCTTGACATTCCATCTATTTGCAATGCTTTTTCTATGATTTTTAAAATCTAATTACACATCTCCTCAACGATTTTCTTTACAATCAGCTAATTTTGAAACTCCATTAAGTATTGGACATTTACATATTAGTGTAATTGAAATTGAAACTGCTTTACGAGGCTTAAGCTGTGATAAAATCGCAGGTCCAGATGAAATTTCATCCGTTATTTTTAAAAAAATGTGCATCAGCTCTCTCGGAGCCTTTGGCAATTATTTTAAATAGTTCTCTTTCTAAAGGAGAATTGAATGGAAGGAATGGAAGGAATCCTTCATTACACCAATTCACAAATCAGGTTCAAAACAGGAAAGCTCTCAGTAATTCCTAAACTTTTTGAAGAGATTGTTTACGACAAGTTATCATTTTTGCTTAAAGAAATTATATTGCCTTACCAACATGGTTTTGTTGCTGGAAGATCCTCATCTACTAACTTTGCTCTTTTTTCAAATTACGAAGGGTATCAGGTAGATGTAATTTATACTGATTTTGCCAAGGCCTTTGATAGAGTTAATCATTCGTTATTATTATTTAAACTAGAAAGTGAAGGCTTTCGTTCTAAGTTATTACTGTGGCTTTTTGGCTACTTAACGAAACGTGAGTAAATTGTATCTATAGATAATATTCATTCTTCTCCTATTTTATTTAAATCTGGCGTACCGCAAGGTAGTCATCTTGGACCGCTTCTGTTTTAAATTTTCATCAATGATATGCTTAATGTTTTCAAAAACTCTTATCGCCTTCTATTTGCTGACGATCTAAAGTTCTTTAGATATTTTAAATCTTCACATGACTGCCATCTTCTTCAAGAAGATCTTGATCGTTTAAATGATTGGTGCACGCTGAGTGACTTGTTTTTGACTGTGTACAAATGTCAGTGTTTTACGGTCTCTCGAAATACTTATACAATATATTTTGATTACAAAATACACAACTATATATTAAAAAGGGTTTTCGATTAAAAAGACTTAGGAATTGTATTCGATCAAAAATTAAATTTCATTAAACATAATGAATACATTGTCGCAAAATCCAACTCTATGCTTAGATTTATAAAACTCTTAGATCTCTATATAACGCATATGTCAGATGAATTTTAGAATACGGCTGTGTTATATGGAATCCATATTACGACATCCTTTCTCGGAGAATTGAAACTGTACAGAAAAAGGTAACTAGGTTTGTTGTATGAAAGCTTAGGTGGAACGTTGATATGCCTTTTAACCCCACTAGATGTCAATTTATAGGTATTCAGGCACTTGAGTCCCTCTATAATGCTTATTAGTGATATTTTGTCTTATCGTATTAATTGTTCTTCTCTTCTGTCTTTAATAAATTAGTGTGCTCCAAGTCTTCACCTGCGTAATAGATTTTTATTTTTTGTAAATGATCATAGACCTAATTATGCACTTAACGAACCATTAACTCGCTGTGTCCGGGAAGCTAATCGTATTTCATATTATATTGATTTTATCTTTCATATCAACCGTTCTATTCTTAAATCTAATCTACAGCTTCATTTTTTAACAAATATTTAGCTTGTATATTATGTACATTTATACCACATACTTGACATTGTTTTTTTCTAGTAGTCTATCAGATATTTTATGTCTGATTGAACAAGAAATTTCTGCAACAGTTTGGGATGGAAAGTGTACATCAAGCCTTTTCCGAACAACCAAATGAGTCACGCAAGGATGCGTACTGAGTACCTTAGTTTTTGTCCTATTCCTGGAAGATATTCACAATGAGCTCTTAGCTGGTCTTATTCTGAATGATTTAGAAATAAATGTTCTTTATACGCGGATAACATAGGTCTTCCCTCAGATACTGAATCTTCCCTCAGCTGAATCTGAATCCTTCTAAAATAAAAGCCTTGATTATTGATAAAAGTACTCGTAGATTATGTGACGAATTACCACCACAATAGCTTCCACAATAGCTTGGCCGAACCACAGTAGAATACATTGACAACATAAAGAACCTCGGATTATATTTTACCAGAAATTTAAACTGGGATGTGCATATCAGAAAAACAGTGTCAAGGATCTATGGTGCCCTCCGTGACCTTCGTCCAACTTCCGAATATCTTGCTACCAATGTCAAACTTAAACTTTTGCAATCTTTTATATTACCTTGCTATTATTACATAAGATTGAACATACGAAGGAACCAGAGTATCTTTTCGATTTAATTAATTTTGCAAGTAGTAACAGAACACTCCAACTAATTTTGCCAAGATACAAATTTCTTGCTTCCTTCAAATATTAAGCATTTTAGCAACACCAAGGCTTTCGAAAAAAATCCTTTCAATATTTTGCTCAGAATTTCTAATAATTGTATTTCTTTCGTTTTTATTTTCTTTTCTCCCAGTTTTCTATTTTTTTTTCTACTTAATTATTTATCTTTTTGATTAATTATACTTATTACATTAATGTTCTTTTATTACTTAACGGCATTTATTTATTTATTTTTTTTTTTTACTTCTTGCATCATTGTACTATGAATTGTGATATAAACAATTATAATTATAATTAGAATAGTCCTAAAACCCTGCAGGCGACTATCGACAGCTTCAGCAACTACTGCAGTAAATGGATTCTAAATAGATGCCAATCTTTGGTCTGAAATCGTTATCTTCAGGAATGGTGAAAGAAGAGCTGCTGCTGACAAATTCTACTTCAAAAATGGAGAAATAATAATATCAAACCACTATATACTCGTATATTTTGGAGTTAACTTCACGTACAATATTTCTTGGTCTGAATACTTAACAAAGCATCTTGCCACATCAAAAAATACTATAAGCTCGACATGGTCTAAATTTGTGCGAAATAAATATGTTAAACACTCGGCTTAATATAAAATGCACGAAGCCGCCACAAAATCAATAATGCATTATTGTGCGCAAGTTTGGAGACATAAAGAATACGCCCAATTCCAACAACTTCAGCAATTCTTTGTTAAAAAGTGAATTGAACTTCAAGATAACACACCTAATTACGTAGCTTATAAAGAAACCGGACTCCGAAATACATTAATTTCAACATTAAAAGTACACCTAGCATACATACGGAAAGTAATATCACTGCTACGCAACCGTCTTTGCGTATTCTCTTAGAAGTTGTTATCCAGAAAAATATTTATTGGGCTTAGGAATGGCCATATAAATGTAAGGTACACACATTTTTAAACCTGACAGATGACTTAAAAAAGTTATTGTCAAACTTAATTTTGAATACCAGCAAAATCATGTTTTTGTAAAAATTTTATTGAAAATAATAATGATTTTATCCATCTATGTATCTAGAATCTATCATACATCCGCCAGCAATTCTCGTTATAATATTATTCAAATGTAACATTCCAATTTGTTCTTTGTTCATTCATAGTTTGTATTTCAATATTTAAGCTAGTATTAGACGGTCCTTGTAATGTGTCATTACCGTGACACTCTGACGTCACAACATAATAGGTCTTACCACCGTCATTGCCGTGAGAAGGGTAATCGTGTCGTGGCTAGCTACAATGACACGAATTACACGAATGACACAAGTCTGTCATTGTTGTCCCAAAATACAATGAACGTCAAAGTGTGTCACGGTGATATTTGTGTCCCGGTGTCACGGCAATGACATGCAAAACAATGACTATCACACGATGTGACAACTTTCAAACAGCTGATCATTGGAGGTGAGCCTAAACTGCAATGACATTTATTATTTTTAGCAGTGGCGATCACACGGCGTCGATCAATCGAGTCATTGTGTCTTGGTTGTTAAGGAACGGCTTATTTTTCTAGAAAACGGCTCCAACGATTTTGATACAAAATTTTGAGAATTGGTTATAGCTATCATTTAATCAGAACAAAATTTACGGTATTTGCCCAAGAATTCAAATGGCATCTTTTTTCCCTCAAACTATAACTATAACATTTTTGCAAACGTCACATATATGTATATATGTCCATATTTACATACCTAAGTTCCATCTATGTAGAAAGGTACAAATTACCCTCCAAATTAACATAATTAAAATCTATTTAAATATACATTTGTAGGTAAGTACCTATGTAACTAAGCCCAACCGTGACAAATAATGACATGGCAGAAATTCCTGCCGTGTCACGGTTGGGACACATTCCTTGCAGCGAAAGGCTACGTGTCAAGGTGTCCCATCAACAATGAGACTGCTATCACACGGTCACGGCAATTTGTCATTGCAATGACCTAAAAGTGACGTGTCACGGTGCTTGTCATTGTTTTTGTCATGGCAATGACATGCAAAACAATGACGATCACACGACGTGACACTTTTAGGACAGACAACCACGTCATAGTGACGTCAGAGTGTCACGGCAGTGACACATTTCAAGGACCGTCTAATACTAGCTTTACTACTCAGTCCTATGTAAATAATTCAGACACTTGCAATTGTCTAATGTCAATACTAATGTGATTCTTTTTACTTACTCTTTCTTTTTATACCACGCACTGTGCAAGGCTTTTAGCATTCAATCTTGTTACGTTTACAATAATCTCTGGTTTATCCGCGTAATCCTAAAAAAATGTTATTCGTATCATATGTATTATGTAGAAATCAGCGGATATGTTCAAAAACTTTGAAAAAGTCACCTCTTTTTTAGTGCTAACGTCACCTTAAATGTATATCATTTCAATTTAGAATTGAATTAAAGATAAGTAAATAATATTAGTAACAGTATATAATAACTTAAATAAAATGCAAATTCTGTGCAAATGAGGTACGATTTAAATACACCCGTATCAAAAAGCGTTATTTTAAAACTGTTAGTTTTTTGTGGAATTTCCACTAATTCCACTGTACCAAATCGAACATTTACTGAACAAAATCGATTATATTTCGTCAAAACAAATTTCAATTTTAACTAACAAGTACCTACAACTAACAAGTAAATAAAAAGATTTTTAATAGCGCACGAAATTTCGGAGTCTTGCTGACAGAGAATAAAACGAGTACAAAATAAAACACGACAATTGAAAATTTAGCGGTGAGTTAAGTCTTAACTTTAATTGTACAACACTGCAAACCTTATTGAACCCAGGCTGAACCACGATTGTATAATTGTTAACCCAGTCAATCTAGCACTAAGTAATGTTAATGGCAATAAAATTAGATTTTTTTCAGCAAAATTAAAGAAAAATTAAATTTAGCAATCAGCAAAATTAAATATTTTTGGATAATGTCGTTTTCATTTCGACCAACAAATTGATCCACCATGGATTTTTTGATCACGGACCCAGTTTTCGCGTTCTTTTCGGGATCAAAATCACAGATCCAGATTTTTAATAAAACACGCACATGCTCACACACCAAAGCAAAGCTAATTTTGCTGAAACTTAAAACGGATTTGTAGTTACTCTACATAATACATACATCCACATATAATTAGAAAGAAATGTTTGAGTTGTTTTTGCAACAAACAAAATCTGCAATCCCGTATTAAAATCCCCATTGGTAAATAGAAAACGACATAATTAAAATGAAGTATCAATGAAAAACTATGTCCCAGACCTAATAAAGTTTAAACACATCCGAAAAAATAGTAGGGATATCATCACGATCCGATGTAACTGGTCTTGAATCATTGCAAAAGTGTAAAAGTGTAGCATTTTTTTTGCACTACAACAAGAAAATATACTGAATGTCAAAGTCTTTCACTTTTAATATACCCGATACCTATTGTAACAGAAAAATACAATAGTGTAAAATTTATTTAACACAAACAAAGATATTTCAGAACAAATGTGAAACAGATCTTAACATTTGCTTCAGTGTTGCTACAGATTAGAAAAGGCGTGTTCACAGTCTGTTGTAAAGAAGTAATTTTTTACAATTTTACAAGACTTGTTACACCAGATCGTGAATACCCCTAGAAATTCATAAATATAACACGAAATAAAGTTAAAAATACAACAATGTGAACAACTGGGTTTTGGAGGTTGGCACGTACGAAAGATTCCCACCTTAATATGGCGTATTTGTGCTTGTGGCATTACCCAGGTCAACTGTCAGCCAGTGATGTCAGATGAGATTTTTAAAATCCCAACGTATTAGGAAAAATCCCATCAATTTCGTACTAGAAAGAAAATTACACCACACAAATATGGTCACCATAATATGGAGGTATATAATTATGTTAATAAACTTAATTTTGTATTTTTGAACAATTATTTCAGCTCAGCAAACTTTAAATAAGTCTTAGGCTTATTGCTCTTCAAAACTATTGACACATGTTTAATAAGTACTAACTTAACATTAGATTAGCTTAATAAGCCTTTTTCTAAAAATTAACACAAATATTGACTCTGCCAATCCATATGGATTTCGATAAATTTGAGAATTGTGAAGGTGAACGTATTATTTCAACTGTGCAAACTGTAATAGGCCTTACGCTTAAGTAGCCGCACAAATGTTCGTACAAGATAAAATTTTATTTAGAATTAAATTTCAAAGATGTAAGCATTTTTGTATGTTTTGCCGAGCTTAACGAAACTTAGAGGTTAAGGGCGCGCTGCCGGAAAGGGCCTTTAAGATCCTAGCGGTGAATGTAAATTCACTGATTAGGACCGAACGTAGAGCGTAAAGACATAAGTCAAAATGCTAGCGAAACTAAGCTTAACCAGAAACATAAATTGACTAACAACAATTACAATATCGTAAGAAGAGACCGACCCAACTCCACTCAAGGAGGAGGCGTCGAAATCTTTATACGAAAAGGCATTGGTCATAACGTAATATATAATAGTGATGAGCGAAAATTTTGGACGCTAGAGGCATGCATCATATGCATTAACTCCAACAGGGGAAGCGAATGTATGTGATCGCTGCCTATGCCCCGGAAACACCTCAACCCACACAGTTTATAACAGAGCTTGAAAAGCTTATTGAATGCTTAAGACTGAGCTCGGAAGAAAACTTTTACATATTGGCTGGTGATTTAAACGCCAAACACATTGATTGTAGAAATCAAATACAAAATCCGCTAGGTAACCATTTTGGATGGGTCAATACAACATTGAGTATCGCATCGACCTTCTTGCTACAGAAAGGCCATCGTTTCCAAGAAGTGGTGCTTATCTGGATCTATTGTTGAAAGACACAAGACTAACATTACTGACACTGTGGGTCAACGGCCAAGAAATTGTTTACGAACGATCGAGTACGACAGTGACCACTGAGGACTCGCCGCCGTAATACAACTTCCGAACGAGCTTATGGAGTTGGAGGAGTATGTGCCTGTGCATACTTACAATTACAGTAAGGTGCGCTGGCCACGCTTCTCCAACGCCTTATTGAGCGAATTACGCTCAAATGCTATATCCCCACCAAATAACAGGAATTTGACAACTACGGAAATCGACAGATACTTAGAACAAATGGACAAAATGATTCTACGAACACTGAACAGAACAATACTGAAATACAAAGAACGTAACGCAACCGACATGTACCGCGACCATTGATGCACTACGCAGACAAAAAAGTGGACTACTGACAAGAATAAAACGCTTGTACGGTTTACTGACATACAAGATCTGGAGGTTAGGACACTGAAGTCGTCGATCAAAAGCATTAACCAATTGATCAAACAAAACTATAGGTTGTCCATTGATTTGTTTTGGGACAATAAAATTCGGGCCGTTAACTCTATCGACCCGAGTATGTTCCAGAAAATTAATAAGATATTTAGAAGAAAAGATCAAAACGACCTTCCGTGTCTTAAGCTCCAGAGGACAACAGAAAATAGAAACGTACTTTTGACAGCGGTCATAGACCCAGAGGACGCCGTCTTCGACGATGACCTTTACATAGTCGAAGATCCGCAGGAGAAGGCTGTGGGGGCTGCTTTCCAGCAAGTGTACAAGGTGAATCCTAGCATTCGCCCGAATCATGACCTGGAGAACAGAGCTCTGCTTCATCACACCTGGCTCTGGAACGATATATCCGAATGGCGATCTAAGAACCTTGGTTTTACCGGGTTTAATGATGAAGATTTGGCAAACGCCATAATCGCCGACCGAAATGGGTCCAGTCCCCTGTTAATTTCGAAGAATGAGATCCAGCTCATCTCCGATTCATATATCCAACGTTGTACTACGAAATTTGCCTCAAGAAGCAGTTGACTATTATACCACACTATTTAACACCGCGCTGAATAATGCATATTATCCAGTGCGGTGGAAGACAGCAGTGGTGCATCCTCTCCCTAAAAAGGTAAAGGACAACTCCAATCTGTCGAATCTCAGGTCGGTAAGTCTTCTTCCGAGTATCAGCAAGGTATTTGAAAAGATTATTAATAGGGCTCTGTTCAAGTGGGCGGACGGCAACAATATCATACCGGATAATCAGTTCGGTTTTAAGGCGGGACATGACACAATTCATGCCGCGTCTAAGCTGGTTTCTGATATCTAATGGAACAAAACTAAAAAGCAGTGTACGGGTGCCTGTCTGGTGGATTTGGAAAAAAGCCTTCGACACCGTATGGTTAGAAGGTCTCTATCTAAAGCTTATCAGACTTGGTATAAGTAAACCGCTATCGTATATGCTTTATAACATGCTAAATGGTAAAAAGTTTGTTGTCAAGAGTGGTAATGTAACTTCTACCGCAACTTTTAATATTAAAAATGGTCTTCAGCAGGGCAGGGAGCGGTTAACTCGCCGATTCTATTCAGCATTTACCAGCGTTCTGATAGGTAGTCTAACTCAGGCAATTGCGTACAGAACAGCTTATACAGTTAAGGTCATCAAAAATCTTTTGCAGAGTGACTTCGACAAGATTCAGCGATATAGTGATGACTGGAAGTTGAAAATCAACTTCCAGAAATCAGAAACTATTCTGTTTAGGACTCCGCTGTCTAGCGCCTCGAGGGATACGGGAAAGAACTGGTGCAAGCTGGTGATCGTAGGGCCACATGGACATCCACTGGCGAGTAAAAGTGTAATAAAGTACCTTGGCATCTGGTTGGATCAGTACTTGTATTTCGACAGACATATAGGTGCTGCTCTGGCCAGGGCTAGGGGAGCCTTGTTTCTGACAAAACGACTGTTTTATAGCAGCCGTCTTGACAGCAGGGTAAAAGTGATTTGCTAGATGGCCCTCATCAGGCCGGTGGTGATTGCCTATGGGTGCCCGGTGTGGTTTAACGTTGCCCCATATCAAATGGAAAACATTCGGGTGTTTGAGATGCAATGTCTTTGACGTTGCCTTGGATTTCAAGGTGGAGAAGAACTCTTTCGGTTCATTAGGACTGTGTCCGACCGGGACCGAAGGGATAGGACGAAACAGGAGAACCAGTTTTGGTGGCTCTCTGAACAGCAGTTTGATATCTAAGGTCGATTAAGGTGATATGTCTTGGCCCACTTAATTAGGTATAAGGAACAGTCGGGGTGGCACCAAAAAAAATTAAAAATATGTATGTATGCGGAGGCATATGTCAATGTATCTGCGTGGTGTATAAGTATGTGCATACGTATATGTATGTACGTATGTACATGTATGTGTGCGTTGCATGTAGCTGTTTGTCTGCATGCGTATACAAAACATAATACAAAAAAATTAAAAAAATGATGCTGTGGCTGTTTTACTACTTTTTAAGTAGTTTTAAGTGGTTTTTGGGTATATTTAGGTATCTCAAGTAGTTTAAGTTATTTTTAGTTAGTATAAGTTTGTTGTATATAGTTTTAATTATTTTTAGTCTAGCTTTAGGTAGGTTATAAGAAAAAATTATAAATATGATATGATGCCGAGCTTTTTTTAAATATGTTTTCTTGGTAAAATAAAAATAAAATAATTAGAATTAATTAAAATTGTTTTTAGGTCGAAAGACATTAGTATTAAGAGATATAGTTTAGTTTAGAGCGCCCGTAAGGGGCCAGTAAATTAGTTGTAAGTTATTTATAATTAGGCTAGTTTTATGAATTTTTGTGTAGCTTTAAGATAGTTATAAATTACAGATAAATAAAAATGAATTTACAAAAAAAACCCTAGAAATTCACAAATATAACACGAAATAAAATTACAAATACAACAATGTGAACAAATGGGTTATGGAGGTTGGCAAGTACGAAAGATTCCCACCTTAATATGGCTTATTTGTGCTTGTGGCATTACCCAGGTCAACTGTCACCCAGTGATGTCAGATGAGATTTTTAAAATCCCGACGTATTAGGAAAAATCCCATCAATTTCGTACTAGAAAGAAAATTACACCATACAAATATGGTCACCATAATATGGAGGTATATAATTATGTTAATAAACTTAAATTTGTATTTTTGAACAATTATTTCAGCTCAGCAAACTTTAAACAAGTCTTAGGCATATTGCTCTTGAAAACTATTGACACATGTTTAATAAGTACTTACTTAACATTAGATTTGCTTAATAAGCCTTTTTCTAAAAATTAACACAAATATTGACTCTGCCAATCCATATGGATTTCGATAAATTTGAGAATTGTGAAGGTGAACGTATTATTTCAATTGTGCAAACTGTAATAGGCCTTACGCTTATGTAGCCGCACAAATGTTCGTATAAGATAAAATTTTATTTAGAAGTTCAAAGATGTAAGCATTTTCTTATCATTATACAAAAAAAAACAAGTTGTATTTCTTCCCACCATATTCCTTACCGATATAGGACATCCCTTGCCGCCGAATTGATCATGACCAGGGGCGAACGCAAAAAAAGTGTTGGGGAGGGGGAGGGTTAAAAATACATTAACTAATTATTAACGAACAATTTTTTTTATGTATGTGACGCATGTTCGCGTTGCTTCGCAAGCTTTTAATCAGCCCAATCACGCATTCCATCGTAATCGGAAATTTTTTACGATTTCCGTAAAAATCTAGCCATTACAAATGGATTCAGCTAGACCTTTTTTCGGGATTCGTAGAACTTTCCGATTTCGATGGAACGCGTTATAAGGTTCAATATATTTTTTAACATATAACTATAAAAGCATATAAAATGCTCAATGAGATTGACCGGAATTTCTTATATACAAAAAACTTATATACATACTTTCATATTATATGCTTTCCGTAACCAAATAAAGATTTCTATGTTCTCTCACTGAAACAGTTTTCAAAAGAATAGAAGTTCGAACATGCATTGGAACATGCATATGACAAAGCTTCTGTATATACAATATTAGCAGTTTTATTATTTTCACGAAGAAGTAAATACTGATTATTTTTTGAGCCCACTCTTAAAAGGGCTACATACAGTGGACTATGAGAAAAACACTTTTGAACGCTTGAACTTAAATTATCCAGAAATTTTATAGTTTGAGTATGATCTCCATTGAACATACTTTCTAAAGATTCTGGTGGCTTGGCTATAGAAGGAATGCTTATTTATCGCATTAGTACGACACATGCTATTAAATCCCTTAGCCCACTTTTTATCTTTGCAAAAATTGTAAATTTTATTAATTTTTCCTATACCTGTTAATTTGTTGTTCGAACACGGAAACTGGTACATAATTAAAAGCCACTCTACTCCCCAAAAACTGATTAAGGCTTGAAATATTATTACTTGCTATTCCTACGTTAATCGATGAGCGACAAATTAATTGTATAGATGCAAAAATACAAAAATTTGATAAATCTATAACTTGTGCCTACATTTATTTTCTCATCTTATAAGTACCTACAGTTAAGATACGATTTAGGGCTTAAAATTTCCATAAAACTATTGAAGTTATAAAAAACATCTCATTTTTGTAAAATATCTAGCAGGCTTAAGAACATAATTAAATGTTGGTCAACTTTGAAAACATATTTAACTAACCAAAAATATCTAATTACATTGTTATATTTATGAATAAGAAAATTTATAAAATTGGTTTCAAATAAATCGGTTGAATAATTTCTTAGATTAGCGTGGACAAACTTAATAATTATTTCGTCCTTATTAGGGCTGGCAACGAGACGAGTCCAAGCGCGACTTTTGTTAGCCTCGTCTCCGTCTCGCCAAAATCGAAAAATTTCAAGTCTTGCTCTCGCCTTATGCCGAGAAAATTTAAATCTGTAGTCCCGCCTCGGTCTCAGTCTTGATTTCATTCTTAAACATTTCACACCAAACCCAAAACAAGGTTTTCCCGAAATTATCGGTTTTGTCTGAAAGCGAAAACACAAGTTTTCTCATACATTTTTGATAAACCACAAGTTTTGATAAACTGCACGTTTTAAATAAAAAATGTCGAAAACATGTTGGATTTGCAAGATCAACTAACCAAACACACCTTGTGAATCATTCAGCGCTCAATTAATCTTTCCATAAACCAAAAATAGCTGACGGGTTGCTGCCAGGAAAAATAAAAAAAAAAAACTGTCTGGGGTTATTTCAATTTGAACTCACAACGTATTTGTCGCATCGCATGTCTGTGGTGTCAAAATAATTGAAATATTGAAATGTCAAACGAAAACTTGAAATTAAATATTCAACCCCCCCCCCCCGCGTTCGCTAATGATCATGACGCCATTAACGCTAGAATACATATCCAATTTCTTTGATTCACCAACTTTTCAAAAAACAAAGAAACACTTTGCATGTTTTGATCAGCTGATCGTTCAACAAATTTGCTTTTAACAGCTCAGATACTCGTATTGTTGTGTCAGCTTTTTTTTTCGTAGAAATTAGTTTGTTTTCGTCGTTTATGTCTTATATTTAGATTCATCTGTCAAAACACGTTCTATAAAGTGTTGGCAATATATATCTTTGCAATAATAAAACGACATGAACGAAAGCACACAACGTGATGTGTTATCTCTTACTATATCATTCCGATGGAGGGGGTGATGCGATGAAAATCGTTTTTTAATCGTAAGGTCTTGTGCTCGGCGATCTCACTTGGACTAATCAGTTGACTAATGAAGGCATTGGCAATACGCAATTTTAATCTTGTAGTATATGTGTAGTTCACATTGGTTTATTGTCAAAAAATCCATGAACGTTGAACTGAACTTAACAAGAAGCGCATAATGGCAAGGCCTTACTAGTCAACTGATGAGTCCAAGTGTGATCGGCGGGAAGAAACGAGCATTTTGTGGGCTAAAGGCCGTTAAATGCTATTTCGAATAAATTATTTATAATTTAATACTTGTAGATTGGGATAATTCAATGTTTTAGAATGAACAAACAACTTCAGTGTGCTTTCACCAAGTATTTTACTTGCGATATAGGTACTAAAGGGCAAGTTTTGCATTTGAAAAAAAAAGCGAACTAGAGATTTTAATCAAATGTCAAGTTACGATGATGGAGAACATCAAAAAAGTAGGTCCCGCAATTCCGTCTGTCTGTCTGTCTGTCTGTACAACTCTCTACAGCCTAAGCGGCTGAAGCGATTTTCTTCAAACTTATTATTTAAGCGTTTTAAATGATTGTCCAAAATAGATTTTGAAATAGTTGTTTTAGCCCCAAAAATAACGGTACTTGTCATACAATTTTTTTTTAATTATCTCGAAAACGGCTCCAACGATTTTGATAAAAATTGGTGAGTGTACTACTTTGCGTATGGTCTACATTTTAGCCGATTTTTTTTTCTAATACTTTGTTATAAACGGTACCTGCAATACAACCATTTTAATGATTTTCGACTTTCGCATAAACGGCTCAACGGATTTCAACTAAAATTTTAGTACAGGAACTCCTTTAAATTTTAAATAATACTGCATTTCAAAATTTTCGAAAAAATAGGTTTTTGGATTTAAAAAGAAAAATATTTTTTTTTTGAAAATTCAATATTTCGAAAACGAGTGGACGATTTTTTCTGAAATTTTGTTTTTGAATTTATATTATTAAATGTTTAAAATGTACATACCAATTTTTTTTAGAAAAAAAAATAAGAATTTTTATACATTGTTTGTATAAAAAATTAAGTGAAAAACGACTTTAAGAATTCTATTAAGAATATTTTGCATATAATGTAATCGGACATAGGAGGAAGTACGTGCGATACAGTCGTGCATTTTATTTTTTATTATATTTGGCTATTTCACGACTTGCCAGATCGATCATCAGATTACTTTATTTTTTCTGGTGGTGCTGGTCTACTTTTTCATTTTAATTGAAAAACTTTTATTTTTCTCTATTGAGTATTGAACCTAGACCAGCTGCCTTAGAAGACAACGCACTACGCATCACGTCACAGAGTCCGAATAGGTTCAACCCAATTCAGTTTCAGTTTTCAATTAATTGCATTCATATTAAAATAAAATAGGAAAAAAAGAAACAAAACTGAAAAATACATTTTTCAAGATTATACTCAATGATATAGTAGTTCTGAATTTTCAAGTAACTTTTTAATGCCACAAGATTGTTTCAGTATCAATACTTGCGCGACGTTTAATGTTTTATACATTTAGGCTAAAAAGTTGAAAATTGGCTTAGTAAATATTACGAATTTAGAAATAGGTTATCTACTGTAAGCAATGATGTACTGCCAAAACATTTCAGAGTCGCGGTTATTATAACTATTTGCTTATTTAATTGACTACGTATGCACATATGTTTAAATAAACAATAATAGTAATACTTATAACGGGTGATTTTTTTGCTACTTGGTTTTTGACGTTTATATTTTTGACAGATCACACATGACAAATTCCACGAACATTTGACATTTCGATTCAATATTGTTTGCCATTTCATCATGAATAGACTTACGCCTGAACAACGTTTGCAAATTATTGAAATTTATTATCAAAATTCGTGCTCTGTGAAAAATGTGTTTCGCAAGCTACGTCCGTTTTTTTTCCGCTCATTTTTGGCTAAATGGATACGTGAATAAGCAGAATTGCCGTATTTGGAGTGAAGAGCAGCCAGAGGCAATTCAGCAGCTACCAATGCATCCCGAAAAATGCACTGTTTGGTGCGGTTTATGGGCAGGCGGCATCATTGGGCCGTACTTCTTCAAGGACGATGAAGGCCGCAGGGTTACGGTCAATGGAGAAAGGTACCGTTCGATGATAACAGATTTTTTTTTGCCGAAAATGCAAAATTGAACTCGGTCGACATGTGGTTCCAACAGGACAGTACCACATGCCACACTGCACGCGAGACCATGCATCAATTAAGAGGCGAATTTGGTGAACAGTTGATCTCACGTTTTGGCGCAGTCAATTGGCCACCAAGATCATGTGATTTGACCCCGTTAGACTATTTTTATGTTAAGTCTATTGTCTATGGGGACAAGCCAAACACGATTGCTGCCTTGGAAGCCAACATTGAACGCGTCATTGGTGAGATTCCGGCCGAAATGTGTGAAAAAGTTTGCCAAAATTGGACCTTCAGAATGGACCACCTGAAGCGTAGCCGGGGGCAACATTTAAGTGAAATTATTTTTAAAAAGTAAATGGCAGAAATTGATTTATCGATCCAAATAAAAATTTCATTCACTTTTTACAAGTTTCTGTGTTTTTTTGAATTTTCAAAAACCAAGCTCTTAAAAAATCACCTTTTATATACATAGTAGCTAGTAAGACATAATTTTTTATTTTAAATTTTTTTACCATTTCTATGGTTCAAATTCTCTATAAATAAAATGCACGACTGGATCGCACGTACTTTCTCCTATGTTCGATCACATTATATGCAAAAGATTCTTAATAGAAACGGCTAAAAGTATTTTTAAAGTCGTTTTTCACTTAATTTTTTATATATAAAAAATCGTAATTTTTTCTTTAAAAAAATTTGTTTGAACATTTTAAATATTTAATAATATAAACTTAAAAACAAAATTTCATAAAAAATCGCTCACCCGTTATAAAAATATTGAATTTTCAAAAAAAAAAATATTTTTCGAAAACGTTGAAGTGCAGTATTATTTAGAATTTGAAGGAGATCCTGTATACAAAGATTTATCGAAATCCGTTGAGCTGTTTATGAGAAAGTCGAAAATCAATAAAATGGTTGTATCGCAGGCACCGTTAATAACAAAATAGTTTTAAATTTTGTTCGGCCAAAATGTGGACCACACTCAAGTTAGCACACACACCAATTTTTATTAAGATCGTTAGAGCCGTTTTCGAAATAATTAAGATGGTAGAAAAATTTGTATGGCAAGTACCGTTATTTTTGGGGCTAAAACAACGATTAAAAAATCTATTTTGGACAATAAGCTAGAACGCCTAAGCACCAAGTTTGAACCAAATCGGTTCAGCCGCTTAGGCTGCAGATCGTTCAACAGACAGACAGACAAACAGACGGAATTGCGGGACCCACTTTTTTGGTATTCTCTATGATCGTAATGCCGTGTTTGATTGTTAGAAAAAATATTTTTTTTTACGAATACATAATTTGCCTTATGGTACCTATAATCGCAGGTAAAAAGCACAACATTCACACTGGTTTTTGTGTTTTTATCAACTTTTATACTATGCTTCCCTGACAGTAACTCTTTTGGGAATGAGAACTTTCATGCCGAACAGGGTTAAAAGCATCTGCCCCAAAGAAAACGCATGGTTTGATACGAGCTGTAAAGAGGTTATTAGGGTCAATAAGAAAAGTTTATTCCGTTGTTATTAAGCCAACCCAGTTTAGGAAAATCGGAAAAAGTTCAAGCAAGTCAGGAAAACCTACAACGCCCATATTTGACAGACCAAATTTATGCATTACCAAAAATTTCGGCAACAAATACTGCAATTACCCAAATTCAGAAAACATTTTTGGTCATTCGTAAAAAAACATGAGGAATACTTCCTCCTACTCGGTTTCTATACGCTAGTTATCGCAATCACACTCGATTTGGGCAAAGAGTTGTTCTCACCCTCTGATCTGACTGTAAACTTTAAGACTTATATACGTCCAAAGCTAGAGTATAATTTCCATCTCTCGACTGGTGCTCCTCTAACTCACTTAAGTCTCTTGGACATTATTGAACGCAGAGCATTTAAATTGATTGGTGATAATATCATCGTTGAATCATTTACGTCGTTTAAACACCGTCGTAAAGTTTCTTGTCTCACCATTTTCTACCCTTATTTCAACGGATTATGATCTAGGGAAATATCCAGTTTCATTCCTCCCCTCACCCCCGCGCCACCAGGAATGCTCATCAGTATAATCTCGAGCCGAACTCTATAGTCGTACCGTCAAATTCAGAGATTCGTTCTTTAACCGTATTACGCGAATGTGCAATTCTTTAACACACACTGTCTTTCCCGGTCATTGCAATGCTCAAAATGGGAATAGCGCAACAAATAGAACCCGGCTTTGGTATCTCAAATAAAAAGAATTTTTATTGAGATACCCAACTGACGTTACAATTTAAAAAGTAGATATGCTCTAAAAAAATTATAATCCAAAAACTATTTGCACAATAATATTCCACCAGAATATTCTCTTATTTCAGGAACTTGACGAAATGATTGGAAAAACGGTAAGCACACAACTGAACACTTGTGAATACTTTGCATTTAACTTAGACGAAAACAGTCGATATTTCTGTATGGGTAAGTAGCATACACTAACTTATGTTTAAAATTTGGTTAAAGAAAATTACATAAAACAGTTCTATAAAATAAACTTTATATAAGCAAAACAAAAAATATTGAAAACCAAACAAGATTTCTTACTATTAACTCACTTACATGCGAGTATGGTTAGCTATTAACAAACACGAGAAAATGGTAATAAACCGTAATTTCATTAAACAAATAATTACCTACTCTTAAAAAATATACAAGATTTTAATTCCTTGTATTGAGAATTTAACTTATTACCATAAATATATGTATATGCCTTCGTAAAAGTTCTGAAAACCAAAAACAACACAATTCAAATGCTTTTGATAATATTTCGAAAATATTTCTTTAAATTTTACGGGGGATATACTTATGTATAGATATTTACTATATCTTTTCTCCTTTAACCACAATTATAAGATTAATTGAAAACACACAAAATTATATCGAGATTTGACATTAAAAAAATATTGTACTAACAAAAAGATTTGAGTTCTTAACGAAGAAGCTGAAATAATCACACAAAACGAAGGGTAGAGAATTGCAGCGAATATATATGGCTTAATGAGCAAATTAGTTAAATGCTCAAAACTTAATTTAGCAGGAGAGAGCTTTTAAAATATGGATCTGAAGACTCTCGATTTGGAACCTTAAATTTCTACTGCTCAATTTCGGTGAAGTACAATATCTTATGCGACAAAATTTAATGACGGATTTGCATAACACAGTTATTCACTAGCATTTTTTTTACTATGAGAGGGGATGTCTATCTATCTGCGGCCATTTGTGTTAAATAGTCAATTTACCCAAAAAAAAAGAAAAGCTAGAAGTCTGTTCCATCATCATGTTTTTAAATAAAGTAATTTCTATAAACAGTTTTAAAAAAAAATAATTTTTCAAAGTCAAAACTTAAAAATTTTGTTTTTTAAAAAGTGTATATTGTATTTATTTAAAATTTTGAGATTATATTCTGAATTTTGTTTCCTTTTCTCAGTTCTTAATTGAAGAATGGAAAATTAATGGTTTTAGTGTTCTTCTAGTTTTCGATAAAATGGAAAATTACCAAACTTACTTTTAATTAAATTATTATATTTGGGCTTGTTTTGTTTGAGATTAGCTAATAAAATAATATCTTTCAATTAAGACAAGTACAGTAATGGGGTTTTCTTTTGGTAATTTCAGATTTTGATCTGAAATTTGATTTTTTTCGTAGCGAATGGTATATGATTTGAGATTTATTTTTTTTTATCACGGTATTAGTAAATATTCGTGGCTGTGGAACCAGAAGGTATCTGATGGCAAATGATTTGAAAATTGTTTCTTCATTCCTGTGTTTGTAACACGAATCGATTTCAATGTTTAAAAAATTATTGCCGAAATTAATTTGGAGGATTATACAATTGTTAATACACAATTGCTATTTTGTTTTTAAAATATATGTATGTATGTTTTCAAAGCCTTATTTCAGTATTCACATAATTACTGAAAACAAAATCTTGTCAAAACGAAGGCTGTCAATGGTTCTAATGGTGTTATTGTATTAGTAAAAGAGGGGTAAATCTGCCGAAAAATCCAGATCTGCAAATTTGATTTCCGATCAAAAAATAAATTGATTTGTTTGCCCATTGGAAGGCTTTAATTGTAAAAATCTGTGTTTTGACAGATCTGAAGGGAAAACAAATTAATTTTTGTTACCAAAAGAAAACCCCATAAGTCATTTGGCGTTACCCAGAGTATGCCACTACTAAGTTTGGCCTTATGATGCTTTTACGAAGCGTCAAAATGCGATGTTTCGGGATATAGCCTGTTGATGGCTTTCGAAAACCGACATGAATGTATAATGGCTTTATGTCACTTGCGGAAAGTGCAAAGTCCAAGAAATGCCCGAATTAAACCCGTTCCCTAAATCGTATATTGGGCCAATCAGGTAAGTTGAAAGGGGACACAAATTGGTACTGTTAAGGAAGTGATATGTAAAGATTCTAATTAGTAGCACTTAGGGGTTTCCATTTATTAAGAACTAAATGATGAACGATATTACTCGATAATCGGATGGCTTTCCGATGCGTGGGCATTCAACATGCAGCTGGCCATGGAAGAAACACGTTGTGTCCAAGTCCTAGCCACAAATTGTCATTGTCTGCCGTGTGGTTTATTTATAGTCATCGTGAAAGCCAAATGTATCGGGAATTGTAGCCTTTTGAAAGGTGTTGTTGATTCTGGTGGAACCATAGATATTCGAGTTAATAGGAAGACTTTTCCTTTAAACTTTCCAGACAATGTCGTTGCTTTAAGTACGTTGCACACCGTTGAATAATTTTGGTGGATTTAAGTTGCGCAAAATAATGACCGGCGAACCAATTTTCAGACAGACCTGGTGTCCTTGTGTGTTGTGTGGCGACATTCCTGGCATATCCAGAGAATTTAAAAATTCAGTCGGAAATTTGACGATCTCAATTTCATCAATAATAGTGTCAATTTACTTAAAAGTCATCAAATCACCTGGCAATAAAAATTTTAAAAGAATAAATTTAATGTCTCAAATTGACGTTTTGACGCTAGATTAGGACGATGGTGGTATAAGAACACAGAACCAATGTTACGTTTAGTATTCGGTGACGTACGCAAAAATTCTTAAAATGAAATACCTATAATAAAGTACCTAGAAATAAATGGATAAGGGACTACCACGATATCTCGAAAGTAATAATCCACAAAGCAAAAATTTCGAAAGTAAAAACCTCTAAAACAAAAATCAAAAATTGAAAAAATCTCGAAAAAATTGAGATTACTTGCCACACATTTTTTTCATTTTTTTTACATTTTTTGTTATTCACAGAACCTGCCATTAAACCATTTCTTTGATTTTCGACTTTCTCATTAACGGCTCAACAGATTTCGTTTAAAATTTTTTACAGGAGGTTCTTCGAATTATAAATAATACTGCATTTTAAAATTTTCGAAAAATATTTTATTTTTGGATTTTTGAAGAAAAATTATTTTTTTTTTTTGAAAATTCAATATTTCGAAAACTGGTGGACGAGTTTTTGTTTTTAAGTTTATATTATTAAATATATAAAATTGTCATCGTAAAAAACGATTTTAAATATATATTTAGCCGTGTTGGTTCTTCTTTGACTCCGAGTTGTGAGTTTTTAATAAAAATGTTATTGTTAAAATAATAAAAATGAAAAAATTAATTTTAAATTTTAATTTTATTTATTGTTTATATTATATAAACCGAATAACAACTTTAAAATTTTTAATATATCGGGACGCGTTTCGGAGTTTGCCCAAAGCTCACCGCCCGATGATGGAGAACACTCTGAAACTCGGCGCGATATATTAAACATTTTAAAGTTGTTAATTTAATTTATTTTTGCATTTTTATTTATTTATTATTTTAAAAATAACATATTTAGCCGTTTCTATTAAGAATATTTTACGTACAATGTAATCGAACTTAACAGCGCGTGCGATCCAATCGTGCATTTTATTTTCTATGGCTTTATCTGTGTACAATGTTTAAGTCAATGGTCTCGTTGCCAGTGTATCTACTTCGTAGATTTATACCCAGTAAGAAATTTCAAAAAATTCATGCATGAATCACCAACTTTTTCATCAATGAGTGGAAGCTACACCCCATGAATTTGGTATGAAAACATCGATGAATTTAACATGGGACTGTCATAGGCGTTCACCAAGTGATTTTCGGGGTGAATATATAACAGTGAAATCACGAAGTAGGGGTTACTAGTTTATTCATAAGAAAATTATATGTGATGAAAAATGGCATGAACGGTAAGCTGTGAAATCACTAGTTTACTTAGAGTTGCTTATTCAGCAGGTTAAAAATGGCATGAATGCTCATCCATTAATTCACTCTGTTAATGAAACTCGTTAATTCGCATATGAATTTTATATGATGAAACATGCCATGAATGTTCAATTATGAAATCACTACGTAAAGCCCGTATGATACCTACTTCTTTTTTTTCCTTATTTTGTATGCATTACAGCTTTACGTATTGAGTAGGTGTAATGCGCTAAAAGAAATATTGGCATTTTTAAATTTTATTTTGAATAAAATCGAAGAAATACCCACCAGTCGCCAAATATCTTTAGGTTAATAATTGAAACCTTTCAGCTCAATACAATTTCTGAGCAAAAAACATTTTGATAAAAAAAAATAAACTTTTGTTGTTGTGTTAAATGATGATAATGGTCGCGAACAAAACTGGAATTTCTGGTTTATATGTTTTATCACTTTCTCTAAAAAAAAAACCCACGAACTCATGTCATGACCATCGAAGACTGACTACTGAGCGCAGTTCTCGTTGCAGATAGAAAAAAGGCAATGTTGGTCACTCTGCCCATGACAGATAAAACCTCTTTTTTTAAGGCTTTTTTTTTTGTTCTCGGGAAGGAAACAAAACAACCAATACACCGCAGAGAACCAAACATCATTTGCTACCTCATGAACCTCATGAATCATCGCTTATGATTTTGTAACTGAAAATGTAGTGAATTGTAAGCGTTCAATTCTTTGAATTTAGTTAACTGATGAAAAAATGCGCAGTCGATGAATCCATTGATGAATTCACCAAAAAAATTCATTGATGTCGAAATTTCCTACTAGGTACATATATACGAAGCAGAATAGTAGAGGGTTCGTTATGGGCGATGTATTTATGGAAGTACAGGGCCGGTATCAAAAAATGTCAACTTCGTTGTTCTCTGAACGGTTTCCATGAAATTGAAATATGTTGTAGCTGACTTAAAATTACGAAATAAATAAATTGTTTCAAATTAGAGAAGTTTTACTTCTGGCGTAAGTACAAAGTACACAATACACTTTTTTGTTTTGTTTAATATACCTACTTTAATTTCGTTTTATTTATTTTATCTATATTTCGATCGACGCGACGAGATATACATTCATGAATGTATGTATAGGTATCATTCACATATTTATTAAATGTTTATTCAGTTGTAGTTGCAAATGGTCCGTTTTCAAAGCTGGGTGACTGAATACATTCTTATGTATAGGGTCTTCTAACATGAAGTTTCATTTTAAATTTCGAGCCATTTTTAAATTGTGAATATTAAACTTTCATTGTAATTATTTCTTTAGATCGGCGACAACGTGTTGAAATAGTCAAACTTCATTAAAAAAGTTACATGCAACTTGTTTTAATTTAATTCAATGCCGATCCGTACTTAAGGGTCCAGTTATAGCGACAAGGAAAACGAAACAGAAAAAAAGTTCTAATGGATAATTAATGACGTTTTCTAATTTTTTTAATCGATGACAAATAACCCAGAAATTTAGTTTTGAAAAATACATATAGGGTGAGGGGGTATTAAATGCACCAGTGGTGCAAAATGCACCACAGAAATATCCAGCAAATCAGCAACTGTATTGATGAATACCTTATTTATATGTGTCTTTTACATTAAGCAACTGCGTTAGACTTAAGTCTGGTCGTGCTCGTGCTTGTTGCCGCAATTGTGCAAAGTAATTTGTAAATTTTTAGTGAAAAACAAAAAAATCTAGGTGGGTTTACTTTTTTAATATTTTCATGGAAATCGAGTGTTTCTTTATTTAAAATTAATAAGTCGCTAATTTGGAACATTTGTTTATACTTTAACATAAGAAGTTTATAGTTTTGTTATGTGCTTCTAAATATTTTAATTTTAATCAAAAATTTCATGGTGGTGCACAATGCTCCATATAAGCATAGTACTAAATGCACCATGGTGCATCGTGCACCTAAGCGATTTTTTGAAGAATACATTTTAAAGACTAAACTTTTTTTTTAAGATGCCACGAAAACCAGTCTTGCAACGTAAAAAAGGAACTCACGAAAGACCAGATGAGAGCAGCACTTACAAAAATCGATGGCGGAATGTCTCTCCGAGGACCTGCAAACAAATTTGGTCTGTCGTATCATACTGCTCGGCGATATTATCAAAAATATAACAGCTGCCCAGATTCAACAATCTCTTTAACAGCAAATTATATGCACAGAAAGTTTTTTTTCTGGCCAGCAGGAGGAATCTCTCAAAACCTATATGACATATTGTGCTAATATTTTGTATGGGATCACAGCAACCGAATGCCGTAAGTTGGCTTTTCAACTAGCTTCCATTAACCAGGTGGAAAATATACCAGCCAGCTGGAAAACTCATTCCATGGCTGGCTTAGATTGGTTTCGGGGCTTCCGGGAAAGCACCCAGAATTGTCGTTAAAAAAACCTGAAGCATGCAACCTAGCTCGAGCGATATCATTCAACAAATACTCAGTGCAAGTGTTTTTTGACAATCTATTTAATATTCTTCAGAGGCATCCTGCATTTTCTAACGGAACAAGAATTTTGAACTTAGATGAAACTTCAACTACAGCAGTGCAACAACCAGAAAGGGTCCTTACACCAAAAAATACAAAAAATATATGCAAAGTAACCAGTGGAGAGAGCGGTATTTTAGCTACAACTTGCTGCATTGTCACTGCTAGTGGTCAGGCTTTACCCCCAATTATGGTGTTCCCACGGAAGAACTTCAAAATCTATATGCTTAATTGAGCACCGCTAGGATCCTTGGGATGGGCAGCACCCTCCGGCTTGATGAATTCAGAACTACTTGTTGAATTAACGAAGCACTCATTTTTTGATAAAAAAAACGTTAATTATTTTTATTTATTTGTTTCTCTAAAGGTAATGAAGCACTTTATAAACCACACAAATATCAGTATTACGAATTTTTTTTATTTTTATTTTTTTTTTATGTTTGAAAATTAATTTTTTCTCTGTGATGTATTTTTGTTTAATACTCGTAATTCATTTTTTTTAAATAATTTATTTTTGTTAATTTTCTGTATTTGACATAAATTTTTCTATTTATTTGTGTTTTATTAATTTCATATTGTATGTTTGTTCTAATAAAACTCAATATATATTAATTGAAATTGTGTTTTTAGTTCTGAAAATCAATCAGTGGTGCAGTTAGCACCCTACTGTTGTATTATGCACCCACAATTGGTGCATTTAGTTACCATAGTGTACCATGCACCATTTGCTATTTTTCAAAAAATGTATGCTAACTTTAAGAAGATATGGGCTATCAAAAATGTAAGTTTGTACGTATCTACTTAAATAACCAATCAAATGGATACAAAACGAGCACAAAGAGTTCATTTTGAAAGAGTTATGGCCGTTTGAAAAAAGGGTGGTGCATCAATGACCACGTCACCCTACTTGCAACAGATCAATTATTTTTTGTTCAAAATGTATTTTCCTGATAAAAATTAATTTTTCGTGCCAGCACCAGCTGTTTACCGTCTTTGTCACAAAATGAACAAATCGTTCCAATGATATATATACATTCACATATTTATTAAATTTTTATTCAGTTGTAGTTGCAAATGGTCCGTTTTTCGCAAAAGCTTGCATTCAAAGCTGGGTGACTGAATACATTCTTATGTATAGGGTCTTCCAACATGAAGTTTCATTTTAAATTTCGCGCCATTTTAAATTTTTTAAATTTTGGTGGGGGCAATACCCCATTTATTTGGCTTAATACAAGCTTCATAACTTAACCTAACTTAAAACTATGAAACTTAGGGCTATGATTGGGTTGAATTGGGCGGACGATTTAACAGGAGGATTTTAAGGCTGGGAGTGCTGAGATTGAAGTCGAAACAGTTTTCGTTTAAATCAACCCTTCGCAGCATTCGGGTAATAGGTTCATTGAAGCCATAAGAGGTTCGATGAGTAGGCAGGTAGAAGAGGCGAGGGTTTCTTAGGTTACGGGGGTTAGTGTTGAGAAATATAGAGTTGTAGAGGGTTTCAGAGTCAACGGAACCTGAGAGAAGTCGATGAATGAAGAGGATTTCTGTTATTTCTCTTCGCTCTTGCAGGGTATTGAGGTTAATTAGTTGGAGGCGATTTTGATAGGGGGGCAGAATTAAAGAATTATTCCAAGGCAGGCCACGAAGGGCGAATCTTAAAAAACGGCGTTGAATGCTCTCGATTCTAGAAATATGAATTTTTTGAAATGGGGACCATAATTGACAGGCGTATTCAAGTAACGGGCGGACAAAGGTTATGTAGAGTGATCTGGTGACGTAGGGGTCGGAGAATTCTTTGGACCATCGTTTCACAAAACCAAGCGTTGAATTGGCTTTAGAGATAATATTATCGATGTGTGTTACGAAATTGAGCTCTCGATCACATAGTATGCCGAGGTCTGGAATCGATTCAACTATGGCTAAGGGTTGATTGTAAAGAAAGTAGCTCCTGGGACAAGATTTTATGCGTTTGCGTGAAAAAGTGATAGATTGACAATTAGCAATATTAAGCTCTAAGCAGTTTTTGATACACCAGGCTGAGAAACTGTCGAGATCTAGTTGAATAAGGGAAGAGTCGTGTGAGGAAGAAATTGTCTTAAAAAACTTGGTATCGTCGGCGTATAATAAGATATGGGAATGTTTAATGACCAACTCAATATCGTTTATTGTAAGAATAAAAAGGATAGGTCCTAAGTGACTTCCTTGGGGGACCCCGGAGGTAGCTAAGAATGAATTGGAGAAGGCAGATCTGAAACGAACACTGTAATACCGGTTTTCCAGATAAGAAGAAATCTATTTTAATAAAATAGGTTCAAAGCCGAGGGTGGACAATTTGAAAAGTATAAGTCTATGTGAAATTTTGTCAAAAGCCTTACTAAAGTCAGTAGAGATAACATCTACTTCCCTTTCGCTTTCTAGAGCTGAGACTGTATACGATACAAATTCAACTAGATTAGTTGTTGTAGACCTACATTTGAGAAAGGCGTGTTGTCTAGGGGAAATTAGCGACTTACAACGGAATCTTAAAATTTCGTACAAAATACTTTCAAATATTTTAGGGATATGTGAAAGTTTGGCAATGGGACGATAGTTTTTAATATCGTTCTTAGTACCCTTTTTGTATATTGGGGTTATGAAAGAAGTTTTCCATACCTTGAGATAATGATAGGCTGAACAATTTGGAGAGCGGAAAAGAGAGAGCTGAAGAACATTTTTTTAGGAATATTGCGGGGAGGCCATCAGGGCCAGGAAGATATTCATCGTTAAGTTGATTCAACTTATTGTCGATGATATATGGGTCGACGGTAGGAGGAAGAAAAGGACCTAGTGCGAAATTTGGCAATTAATCGAAATAATCTGAATCAGGTATGAAGGAATCGTCGGTGAAAGATTGCTTGAAAAATGCGGCAAAAAAATTGGCAATATCTTGCGGATTATTCGAAGTTTCGGTATTGTAGGAAAGAGAGGAAGGGTAACCATCGGATTTTATTTTAAAATTGACGAACTGAAAGAACGATTTAGGATCATTTTTAAGGTTGGTTTGTGTTTCTATTAAATAGCGTTGGTAAAGGGTGTGGTATAGCTCGCAAAAGATAAGAACCAAAATAGTTAGAATAATCAGGGGGCGATCGGGTACGAAGGAAAATTGCCCACAACTTGTTTCTCTTGTTACGCAAAGAGCGAAGCTTTGCGGTTATACCAAGGTGGGGAGGCAGCTGATGTCTTTTGTCGACTAAAGGGTACATGGAGAGAAATAGAATTAAATATTTTCCTGTAAAATTTTTCTGTGGCATCTTTCATGATAAGGCTATCGAAATTAAAGGAAGTTCTGTTGAGATATTCATTAATATGACGGAAATTTGCCTTATGAAAATCAAAGGAGTACTAATTTGTAGGGAGATTAGTTGGTAGTGGACAATCATGATAGAATGAGAGAATTCGGGGAGGATGATAATTGTCGATAGTAGATAAGGATAGAGGTGAGAGTGATACTGAAGAGTTAATGGGATCGGTTGTGAAAATAAGATCTAGTTGCCTGTCCATATAGTTTAGGATACCACTAACTTGACAGAGGCTAGAATCTGCTAGGCGATCTATAAAAAGGCATTCCTTTGCAGAAGTGGGATTTGAAGCAATATAATAAGATTGATCTTCAGATGAAGTCCATTTAAGATGGGGAAGGTTAAAGTCGCCGAAAAGAAGGATGTCATCGTTGGGGTCGTCACATAAAGCAATTATGTGGTCAACCATTTAAACGGCGAGCTTATAAGATTCAATAGGCTGCGACGGCAAAATATAGTTCGAGTTAGGAGCGAAAGTAGTTTTTAAAGTTTGTGCGTGTACTTTGAAGGTACGATGTACGTTTGGAGCTGATGTGAGAGGCGTAAGTTTTAAGGTCTTTATTAACTGTTGTCGGAGAAATGTTGTAGTTTCCATGAAAACGCGTGTAAATCTTTTTCAGGGCTACGGGGCAGTCGGGAGTCCTTCTTTTTGTATTTGAACAATGACATTTGTTTTTGTTTTGCCGTCAATGCAAACAGATTCAGATTTGTCATGTAGGTAGGCAAGGTACAAACGAACATTGTCGAAAAGTTTTTGATCTCGAAGTCTGGCCATGACATAAAGCCCATCGAGTTCAGTGTTTGTGGGCGAGGGGTCAGTTAATCTATTGGTAAGTTTCACAGCAGGGGGAGTCATTGGGTCGAACATTGGGGAAGGTAACGATTTTGGAGTGACATTTGATATTCTTTTAGATGGGGCAGAATCTGAGGTGTTAGTATTTGAAAGATTTATAGTATGAGAGTGGATGAAGTTCGGGTATTTGACTATGGTTGGAGTGTTTTTTGGAAAAGAGGCTTTTGCTAGAGAATGGGGTTGGGATGCGAGATTGAAAGACAGACGTTTACTTTGAGAAGGATTATCAGAGGTAGTTTTAGGAAGGGTTGTGCGGGCATAGCTTAAAAAAATCCGTTTCGCAGGAGGATTCAAAGAAAACTGTGGGGATTTGCGCTTCAAAGAAAGAGAATTAGTTTTAAAATTGTTAGTGTTAGTGATAGTTCAAGAAAAGTTTGGAAAGATATCCGCCTTTGTAGTCCAGTTGGGATCAGAAGTATGGGATTTATTTTGCTTATTTTGCTTCTTAGGGAGATCTGGATAGGGGATTTTGGAATAATTTATGGGGTTATCATTAATATTCCTTATTGTAGATAAACTGCTATTCCATTTAGACATCTTAATCTTATTAATTCGGAAAGATCCGTTAGGGTGATGAAACAACCAGTCATACTTAGATGGAAACTGGATCTTAAAACTTCTGAAAAACGTCCGGCAACATTCAGTTAGAGCGATGGAGAAAGTGCGTTTAAAAAAAGATTGAACCCAGCTTTCATCGGCAAATTTAGTTGTGTTACTCAGACAGAAGTAGCTATTATTGGCTGAATTGAGCTTCCTTAATCTATTAGTCCAGTCTGGTAAGTTCCATGTGGTTCCAAATTTTTCGATGAGTATTGGTTCTATGATTGGAGACTTTGCATATAAAGTAGGAGTTTGTTGACTTATAGTAGGAAGTTGTTTACTGACACCTGGAGGCAGAGATGTAGTATTAAAGACTGATAAAGGAGTTTGGCCGACTGTTGAAGGTGAAGGTGCCAAAGAAATAACAGGTAGGGGAAAACGTTCATGTAGAGTTGTGTCCATTTCATCTAGCAAGGAAGTGTTGTACACAATGGGAGAAGGTTGAAATTGACCGGTTATCCCATCAATCTTACATGTAGCAGATTTGATGTCGTCCGCTAGTTCGCCAATGCTAATACGAGTTTCGATTAATTCACTACTCATAGCATTGATAACACTTACGGCGTCTTCGAGCATGGCAACAGGTTGACGTAAACCAGGTGTTGTTGTTTTTGAGGTAGATTGAAAATGACAATCGAGGTCACTACGCAGTGTATTTAATTTGTCTATAACTGTTTGTACTAAGTTGGCAGTTGTACAAGGACTTAGCAACGTTTTAACTCAGTTTTAAAAACATTTAAAAGTTTTTTTCCGTTTTCTTCACTATTATTGTTTATAGTTAATTCCGTTAATGCCTCGAGTTTTTTTTCGATGGAATTAAACTTGGTAAGACACCGTTTATTAACGTTCTCAATTGTATCATTTAACTCCTCGAACGATTTTGAAAAGTCATCAATTTTGTTTAACTGGCTCATGACGCCTTTGTGAAAGTGTTTATTATTAATTAGGATGGAATTAGTTGAATCACTTTGACATTTGATGGCAAGTAACACGTGCGAAAGGGAGATTTCTTTGCATAGTAGATAATCTTTTAAATACGCAGTGGAACTTTTACTTAAGCCAATACATAAAGGGTGAAATGATTTACCACAAATCCCCTTACACTTCACAAGGTCATCATTTTTTTTTGTCAATACAATTGGCGAAACAATTTTCCATTATTAAATTCACAACAATTGGGTCAGATAAAAAAAATGTAGGTGCAAGGTAAATGGCGATAGTGACGATGGTATACTTTTGGTATTCGCGACAGAAGAAGCGGAGGAAACAAAATTAATTTTAAATAGAGGGCTAAGTAAGCACTGATTTGGGGCAGGCAGTTAAGTAGGTTGAAAAAACCAGCAATTAATGATGACACTGAAAGAAGTCAATCACGCGCGTTGAAATTATATTGGTTTTCGGGGTTATGTAATTATTTTTTTTTTTTTTCGTTTTTAGGGCTTTTAATGGTGAAGGAAAATTATAAGTATTTGCGGAGTGAAAAGAATACGACTGCACTTGAGGGAAGTTCGAAGCCAACATAAATTGTGAATATTAAACTTTCTTTAGATCGGGGACAACGTGCTGAAATAGTTAAGTTTCATTAAAAAAGTTACATGCAACTTATTTTAATTTAATTCAATGTCGATCCCTACTTAAGGGTCCAGTCATAGCGACTAGGAAAACGAAACAGAAAAAAAGTTCTAATGTATAATTAATGACGTTTTTACGCGTTTTAAAACAAAAATGTTACACTAATCGATGACAAATATCCCAGAAATTTTGTTTTGAAAAAAACATATACCTACTTGCAACAGATCAATTATTTTTTGTTCAAAATTTATTTTCCTAATAAAAATTAATTTTTCGTGCCAACCCCAGCTGTTTACCGTCTTTGTCACAAAATGGAACAAATTGTTCCAATGATTTGAGTTCCAATTTATCTCGCTTCACTGGTAGAATGGACGAAAAACTTTTTCGTGTGTGTTCCAACTGACATAATTTTGCTGTTTGCTATAAATTCACTTTCATACTGTTTCAACTTTCCCTGATGCGTGTTCCTGATCGCTATAACTGGTCCCTAGCATAATAAAACAAAAACGAAATGTTTCAACTAAAATTTCAAGTCGGCTTTGACCAGGTATGCAATTATTTCATGTCAAAGTTGGGATAATTGTAATGATGAACATTCCTAAGAACTCTGTTACGCGTCCCTTAGACTGTGATTGACAAAGTCATTACAAGGTCGTTAAGAATTTTATCAATTCTTTGTACCAACATTTCGTATTAACGCTAGTGTCAACGTTCTCGTCCATTCATTGTCTACATTTTTCGTTGACAATCATACAACGTGAAACAATTTCGAAAGACTTTAAAGTCATTTTTACATCAAAGTCTGAAAGGGTTGACTATTATTCACGTTGACTCCCTAATTGTAACCTTGTGTTTTACCAATTTGTTTTTCTCAATTATGGAATCTTATTCGTCAGAGGTTGATGAGCACTACGAGCACCTCAATTTTGAATAGTTTACTTACTACGGTACAAAAATATAATTATTATATATGCCTTAATATTAAAATTTGGCTGACTTTTTCTTGTTAACGGAGTGTTTCTTCACCGTTGTCCGTTGTTAATTTGGATAAGGGTAATGATGACGGCCTGGCCGTATATCAGCGTAGAAGGAAGCTGCTTCAGCTCTGGTTGTTGATATCCGAATAAGACGTGGCTGACCATTATCAGATAGAAAAGATAAGGTACTTGCCACCGGAATTACCTTGGCTTATCGGATAACTTTTTAATATGTGTTCCCGTATTCTACGGACAGGTAACAATACCTAAGCAAAGGTTGTCGTATTTGCTTCAGATGAATTTGTACTTGGTCAGATGTAGTTCAGATCCAGCTATAATGCTCTTCACTGCCATACCAGAATTAAATAGTTCCCACAAAGTTGCTGGCGGAGAAAATCATTTTGATCTAAAATTCATTAGCGGCGAATTTCTGATTGCTTCGATCCTCAAGGTTTCCTGCGTGATCAAAAATGGATTGCTAAGCTAAAAACATTGCCGCATTCTCATTGCTACTAAACATATGTAAAAAATAAACGGCTGAAGCGGTTTTCTTCAAACTTGGTTTCTAAGCTATTTATTTTAATCAAACTTGAGAAATTACTATGATAAAGAACACAAGAATAGTGGGTCCCAAAATTCCGTCGGTCTAAGTTTACAACGATCTAGAGCCTAAACGGCTGAAGTGATTTTTATCAAACTTGGTGTATGCTCTCAAATTGATGTTTAAATCGTTTTTTTAGCCCCAGCACGAACGGTATGTGCCATGCAATTTTGTCTACCGTCTTTATTATATCGAAAACGGTATTAACGATAAAAAAATCTGTAGGTATAATATATATAATTATATTATTTTTGTAAGATCAAATTATTGAATACAAAAAATTGCCATACCAATTTTTTTAAAGAAAAAAATCAAAGAATTTATATAGGTACAAGCTTTAGTAAAAAAAAATGAGTTTAAATGTATATTTAGCAGTTTCTTCTAAGAATCTTGTACTTACGATACAAAAGAACATAAGAGCAAGTACGTGCGATGCTGTTTTGCATTTTATTTATTTTTTTCTAAATCACTAAAAGTTTTTAAGTTGATGTACGGAAATAAACATTATTCAGAAAGTGGGTTTGAGAATTATTTTTCGATGATCAAATTGCTTTAAGTGTTCTGATATAAATAAAAACAATTATTTTATAATATGTATAAACATTAGTGATAGTGTTAATGATCACAAGCAAAATTAAACACTCGAGATCTTAAGCAATTTGACATCAATTAAACATAATATTAAATCGTTAACAAAAGCTTAATTAGTTCACAAAAGTCCTAAGAGTGGAGACGCACTGCGAAAAACAACACTCAATTAAATAATATGATGACGGACGTATCGACAATTTGAGTTAGTCATATCAAGTCTCTAATTTTTATATCTATCAACTGGTCTGCTACAAATATTTTACTAATTAATTCTTGTCTACCATTCAATGTGCAAAGTTAGTTAAATGCACAGTGGTTATTCTTGGCGATTTTAAGCTTATAGTTAAGCAATACTAAATAATTTATGTACACAGTTCTTATTTAATATATAGTTTTTTTTTGGTATAGGATTTTTATCTAAGTGAAATTTTGATTGCTAAAAAAGTTTTTTTGGAAACATTGGCGCATAATTTTGAATTGTTTCTAATAGAGTTAAGTTTCGATAGATGAAAAATAAATAAATAAACAAAACAATACGATTTAGTGTGATGTTAACCCAGCTTAAGTATGACACTAAGCTACAAAGAAAAAAATTCTTTCCTATCATTCTCTTCCTTCTAACTATTGCCGTGCAATTCAGGTTACATTTAAAAGACCTTAGGTCTTACAGGCACGCAGGATTTTGCTTATTTTAAGCAAGTTAATCATTTAAATATCTTTTAACATTTTACTAAAGTTAAACTCACCAAGGGGTTATTTTACTATTTTAGCATCATATAAAATCCACATAACACTTTGACAATAACAAACGTCAATAATTTATGTAGCCTACATTTTGTGCACTATTTTAGACGTGTTCAGTTGCAGTGTCTCTGATATAAGGAAACAAAAATAGAATGCTAGAATAATTGTCATTGATCATTTCACAGGATACTATTTCAATTGCACAAATATCGCGAAGAAAGACATGTCGATGTGTGAAGCATTATAAGAATTTAAAAAAACGTTCAACAAAAGGAATTAACAATAACACACACCACAAACTTTCACTAGCCACAAAAGCGAAATGTCAAAGTGTAAATGGCAGCCAAATAGTATACTATCGATAGAATACTACCGTAGGCCTCCACTTGAAATAAATGATTGCAAGAAATGTGTCATGTAGTCAATATTTCTTGTGGAGGCCTCTTATGTCTAGATTTCTTTTTTATTTTTAGATATAAGAATCTGTATTTATTTATTGTCTTCTGAGAAGAAATAAAATTTGACGTTTCATGACATCCCACATTAATGGTGCACAAATTTCTCACAAAACATTGAATCTGGTTCATAGTTTCTTGGAGAAGAATGAAATTTCACCATTTATTTTTGCCCACATAGCAAAGAAATATTAATTTTTATTAGTAATGTCTGCAATAATGGCTGAAATAAGGATTTCTAATGGATCCGCGGCCCTGCTGAGCAATGTATAGTTTGAAATATTTTTATAGAATGCTATTTGTGGTCTCCACGAACAATTTTCAAAGAATGCTACCTAGCTTTGTAGAAAATCTTGCTGGTGGAGACCCCATGTTAAGTAGCATTATGCTATTCCCTTAATATCAGACTGTTTAATGGTTTTTCAAACAATTTTTTATTTTAAGCGTTGACTTCTCTTTCGAATGTGCTCTATAGAAGTACAAGACAACATTATCACTAGATTTATACAAAAAAAATTAAAAAAAAGGTATTTTTGAAGAAGCAGAAAACCCGTATAAGCCTCAGGAACCAGATAATTTCAAATAAATCATCTGGTTTCTTAGGTTTATAGCCTTTTCGCACCAAACCCAAATCACGGTTTTCGCGAAATTATCGGTTTTGGCTGAAAACCTAAAGCGAAAACACAAGTTTTCCCATACATTTTTGATAAACCACCCGTTTTGATAAACTAAACATGTTGGATTTGCAAGATGAACTAAACAAACAGACCTTGTGACATTCAGTCCTCAATTAATCAACACATAAATAGCTGACGGGTTGCTGCCAGGAAAAACCAAAAAAAAAAAAAAAACAACTGTCTGGGGTAATTTCAATGTCAATTCACAGCTTATTTGTTGTTGTTTCCCTTATACATACGGTGACCATCCATCCCGTATTTCCCGGGACAGTCTTGTATTACGCTCGGCTGTCCCGGCTAAATTATAAGAAATCCCGGGACGTACAACTGTCCCGTATTTTATTTTTTGTCCCGGGTTTGTCCCATATTACCATATATTTATATTATTTGAATAACGTTAAAAAATTTGAACAATTTTATTTACAATAATGTAATTATGTGTTTAATATTCTTATATCAAAGTGCGAACCCGCCTTAACAAATCGTTCAGAGGGATTTACTATAAAAGTAATTGTTCAATGAACGTATTAATTTGTCACTTTCTTTGAGCTGTCAGATTTCTTTTCAAGCTTCAAACTGTATCATCACAAAAAAACACAAAACATAAATTTGAAATTTATGTCATCATTTTTACTAAGATACATAGGCTTATCTTTTTAAAAACTTCTACCGAATGAAAGAAAAAAGTGTGAGTGCTTACTTGTCCAAACAAATGGAATTTGTTTCTTTTAAATATTTACGATAAATTTAGAAATTTATGAAATGCCTTCAACCAGAAAATATGGCGCAAAAACAGCCATATTTTAAAAGAGCTTAGCATGATACTACTTAACAGTTTGCTGATACTAAAGCACTTTACTAATACTTTCCTGATTTTAAACACTTTTTAATTAGCACCAAATATCAAATCTATTTTCTTAATTAACTACAACTAAACACGCCTAAAATAGTACAAACAAAGTAAACGAACATAACTTTTTGACGTTTGTAAATGTCAAAGTGGCATATGGGCTTAGTACGATACAAAAAAAATAAAGTAGCAATTTTGTGATTTTAACTTTAGTAAAATGTTAAGAAGATAGTACGATACTAAACTGGTTTAAAATTAACAAAATCCTCTTTATAGCCTAGTATCATACTAAAAATTATTTAAAATATTATTAAATCGACTAAAATTTTGCGCCTATGAATTCAAGGATGATCTGCAAAGGGAATTTTCCTTCATAAACAACAATGAAAAACCCAATACCGTAACCTGTTTAAAATACGTTTCCACGTTTTCTATAAGCAGTGGTGGAAGATGTGATATTGAACAGCACTTAAAACCAAAAACAAAAACAAAAAATCTGACGTTGATGCGACTTCAAGCAAAAGTGTACGATACTTTCTTAATTCGAAAAATTTTTAAGGACCTGCAAGGAAGAGTGCAGTTAATGAAGGCACCTGGACTCATTCTAATGATTGCACATCGAAACTTATAAAAAGCTGTTTAGATAAAATATATTCCGCACAAAATGTGAAGCTATTGTGTTCAATGTTCTTGAACCAAATTATATCGAAGAAATTAAAACTTCTCTACGCAGAGTAAGTTTGTGATAGTTTTTTCTGATTATTCTAATAATGATTGTACAAAACTGTGTCCGCTCTTGATTCATTATTTTACACCACAACTAAGCATCGTTGTCAAGACTTTGGAGGTTGGAAATCTTCCAAGGGAAACATCGGACATCACTTCATAATACATATTTTTGGCAATTTGTGCTTACAACATAAACTGTAATTTTGGCGGGTCAGCAAGAAAAGGCAAGAACAACATTTGTTGATAAGCTTCAAGACATTACCGGTAATGATCTCATTGGAGGTAATTGTGCTGCTCACGATTTATATAAATATTAGTTTTTCTATCTCTACCCTGTTCGTGTTGAAATATTTAAGGACATTTTCGAAAGGTCTCAGACTAAATACTTCAAACTAGTTGGTTACAGCGAAACTAGTTGGCAATCTTTAAAACCAGCTATTGAAGAGTAATACAACTTTATAATCCTTTAAGAGAATTTTTCTCATTTTAAAGAACTTGTTTAACAATCCTTCATCTGAGGTCCTTCTTTCTCCATTTTATTCAATCCGAGGTCTCAATTTTTCATGTGAGCACTCAGCATATTACTAGCAGAGTCGCAAAAAATTTGCATGCCTAAAGTTGCGCTCGCAATTATTTTTTTTTTTTTTATAATTTTGCACGCGCTCAATGGATTATGAAAACCCTTTATATGTTTTTTAACACAGCGCGGGCATCCGGTGAAAGAAGAGAAAGAAGGATAGGAAAGATGTGCTGCGCGATGTTCTGAGACTGTAGAGGGTTGTTGTCTCAGATTTTATCTCCAGGGATGGTGGCTGAACTAATGCGGAGAAATTTCCGTGTCTTATTTATCATGTCCCTTATAATTCGTATACATTTTTTTATTCTTTGTCATATTTTATGGGTATACTAGTTTACTCAACCACATGTTGTTAGTGTTATGCCTAAACAGCATGTAATGAGTAAACCAGCAACACATTGTATGACATTTATTTTTAGAATGGGGTGTTAATGGAAAATAAGAGGACATAGAATATGGGCAGGGATCGAACATGTGACCATGAGGTTGACAGGCGAACACACAACAATCGCGCCACGGCCACCCCCAAAATAGAATCTTCGTTATCGCTTGTCAACCAAAAGTAGAGGGATACAACTATTAATGATTCCACCTTGTTTGACGAATTTGGTTGTCACAAAATTATAATAAAATGGATTGAGAACAAAATGACTGTGTAAGGAAATGCAAAGACATTTTTTAGCAATTTTGCAAACAAAGTACATATAAACTTGAAAAAGATTTTACTTATTGCTGAGTTAGACATCTGTCTGCCAGGTTCAAATGCTCCAACCGAAAGAGTTTTTTCCATAATGAATAATATTTGGACAAGTGAAACACACAACTGAATGTTGTGACTCTCAGAGCCATGTTAATAGAAAAATGAAACTATAATTTTGGCTGCCAGGAATTTAGAAAATATTTAATAGGAAACGATAATTTCATCAAGGAAATTTGTCAGGAAAAAAGTACCAACAATTTTGTTAGTATTGTGTTATTAATATTTTTTTTTTAAAGACTTGGTAAAAAAAGGTTGAATATTAAAAAAAAATGTAAAGTTTTTGCATTATATGCTGTTTTTTTAATTTTTTTTTTTTGTTTTTGAGAATTTTGTTGATTTTGTACCAAACACGTTTTTCAATTTTCGAATATATGTTCCTGGTTTTGCTCAGAGAAATATGGTCACGGTACTTATATACTATTTTTAAGTTTTATAAATTATATGAATACATCAGTTTTTTCCGAAGAAAAACAGTTTTCTCGTACACATATGCAAAAATATCAATTTCATCGCAAGAACGACACTGCACTGATTTTACAAGGTTAGACCAGAACAAGACAACCTCACCTTCAGAGAGGTTCGGGTAAAGATCGGCAGACCTTTTTCCTTTCGTGCCCGTGGGGTACACGAGAATATAGTGAAATCTACCTTTGCGGACACCTCCCTTAGGCGGACACGGACAGGAATTTCACAGTTTTTTTTTTTGCAGTTCCTGTTGAAATCAACAAGTCTGGCGTGAATCTGAGGAAGAGGATCAGTATCTGGTCGGAACATCTATTAATTCCTAGGAAGAAGCAAACACTTCAATTGAAAATTTAAAAAAAAATTTACGGAAAGAAAAATAACGGTAGCTGTTCAACTTTCAGTTGACCTACAGGCCAGATTCCAAAATAAATCGTTCTTTTCTGGAAGCAATTATTAAAATATTTTTGTTTGAAAAATACAAAAATACGAATCTTCTTATATTATTGCAAAGATTTTAGAGGCTGATTTTTATATACCTGGGCGCCAGCACGTTACTTGATACAATCGAGTTTTGTCGATAGAATCGACAATTGGAAGCTCTTATTTTGTTTTAATCTAGTGTTCACTAAATATACAATCAAGGACACTCGATTGAACCAAAACAATTCTCGATTGTATCGACAAAACTTGATTGTATTAGGTTACGTGCTGTGGCCCCTGTTTTCGAAATACTGAATTTAAAAAAAAATATATAAAGTGTTATCCCTTTTGCGGTTTCAAAAGTATAGGGCTGGAATTCGACATCTGTCAAACGAAGTTGTTAAACTATTATTTTTTTTCAGTTGAAAGTCGGACATTTAACTATCACACAACGCATAAAAATTGTTAAGACCTACTACAAAAATGGTGATTCTGACACAGCCACATGTCGTGCTTTAAAAGGAGATAATGGTTTACATAATTGTCCAACTAGGCAAGCAATTGGCAAAATTGTGAAGAAATTTGAAGAGACTACATTGGTTACAGATATTGTAAGGCCTGTGTATCATCGTTCGCTCGTAATGAAAATATCGCTGCTTTAGTTGAAAGTGTTGCCGCAGACCCGAATGTGTCGATTCCTCGTCGTTCTCAGGAATTAGGACTGTCTTACGGCACATTGCGGCGTATTTTACATTTGTATCTACACCTACATCCATATAAAGGTGAGCTCACATAACAAGTAAAGCCAGCTGACCATTCACAACGTCGTAGATACGTCGAATGGGTGCTTGAACAACAGGCGCTGGACGTCGATTTTTCGAACAAAATTTTCTTCAGCGGCGAAGCATATTTCTCTCGCGGTGGGTATGTTAATAAACAAAATTGTCGTATTTGGCTTTCTGAGAATCCTCAAGTAATTGAAAAGAGGCCATTACAACCACAAAAAGTCATTGTTTGGGGCGCTCTTTGATCCGGAGGTGTGATTGGACCTTACTTCTTCGAAAACGATGATGGAACGACTGTCACCGTCAATTTGGAGCGTTATGGTCATATGATAACCGACTTTTTTTTGCCTGCTATTGAAGAATACGACTTGGAGAATATGTGGTTTCAACAGGACGGTGCCACATGCAACACAACTCGAGCGAATATGGCTTTATTGCAAGAGACATTTCCTGGCCGCGAAATTTCTCGTCGTGGCGATATCAACTGGCCTCCAAGATCATGCGATTTGACACCGCTAGACTTTTTTTTTGTGGGTCTACGCGAAACATCGTGCTTATGTAGATAAACCTTTAACTCTTGAGCATTTGAAAACCAACATTCGTCAAGTTATGCCTGAGATACCGCCCAATATGTGTCAAAAAGTGCTCGAAAATTACCTCAAGAGAATCGATGCTTGTAACAATTCGCGTGGGGGTCATTTAAATGGTGTAGTGTTTCACACTACTACACGTTCAGACTTTATAATAAAAAAGAAATATCATGAAAAAAAATATTTTGTATGTGTTTTATTTACGTTTAATTTTGAAAACGCAAAATGGATAACCCAATTACAAGATATATAAGATACTGTTGAATGACACATCAGAAAAAAGCAATACCAAAGATTGAAAATGAAATAATGATTGAGGTGACCCTCCATAAAAATATCTAATAAAAAAAACTAATTATTTTATAAAGCACCCATTCGACGTACTCGTATCTACGACGTTGTGAATGGTCAGCTGGCTTCAGTTGTTGTGTGTGCTGGACTTTATATGGATGTATGTGTAGATCCAAATGCAAAATAAGCCATAATGTGCCGTAAGACAGTCCTAATCCCTGAGAACGACGAGGAATCGACACATTCAGGTCTTCGGCAACACTTTCACTTACAGCAGCGATATTTTCAGTGGTACGGGCGAAACGATGATGCACAGGTCTTACAATATCTGTAACCAATCCAGTCTCTTCAAATTTCTTCACAATTTTGACAATTGCTTGCGTAGTTGGACAATTATGTAAACCATTATCTCCTTTTAAAGCACGATATGTTTCTGTGTCAGAATCACTTATTTTGTAGTAGATTTTAACAATTTTTATGCGTTTTGCGATAGTTAAGCGATCCATTTTTGTAAATGTCCGACTTTCAACTGAAAAAAATAAAAGTTTAACAACTTAGTTTGACAGATGTCGAATTCCAGCCCTATACTTATGAAACCGCGAAATGGATAACCTATATATAAGATACAGAATGCTACAATTTTGCTTATTTATTTGTATATACGAGTATGTTTGTATATTTTATTGAATTATAATTGTAAATGTATACTTAAGAAATAAAAATTCAAGAAAATTTTCAAGTTTGATCAACATTTTTTTTTCAAATGTAAAACTTGCCCTATTACCTACATCTAAGGAAAAATGAAGTTTAGGCATATAAAATAATCCTATATAAAACGCATAACAAAGAAGAATGAAAAAAATGCTGGCAAGTACCTATAGCTATTGAAGTTGACAGATGTGTTACGCTTTTTTCGATTTGAAATTATTGTACTGATTTTGCCGCATCAAAGTGCACCCTTATGAAATTGACTGTTTTGGCTACATGCAGGTTCCGCACCGCGTGCATAACCTGGGGCTATGTAACGGGTGCTTTTCTTAGACGTTTGGTTCTCAATCTGGTCATTGTTTTCATAATGAACAGACTTACTCCTGAACAACGTCTTCAAATCGTTCAATTTTATTACCAAAATAATGGTTCGGTTCGCGCAATTCATCGCTCGCTGCATCCAATATTTGGTCGACATAATCGCCCAGCAGAGTCGGAAATTCTAGCAAAAATGGATCAGTTTCGCACCACGTTTGCTTTAGTGGATAATGCGCATCGTCAAAGATGCCGTACAGTGTGCATCGAAGACGCTTTCGCTGCTGTGGAGCAGAGTATCGAACAAGACCCGAGTGAGTCCATCCGCTATCGCGCGCAAGAATTGGAGCTGTGACCATCCATTTTATGGAAGATTTTACGGAAAGATCATGGTTTTCGCACCTCAAAATTATCAGAGAAATCTGCTATTTGAAATGCAAATAATTTGTAAAAAGTGGGTGGATGGAACGACCCTGCATGAAAATTTTCATAATTTCAACTTTTTCTTTGTATGCACCTAAAAGCTGACTGCTCTAACATAACTGACTGAATGCTTTCATAATCCTGCACCAATCGCAAGTGCGCTCAATATATTTAAAATTAATTATTTTAAAATGGATTTTTACCAGGTGCGGTGAATGTAAAATCTAAGATTTTTAATTTTCCCTTTGCTTGCATGTCTAGTCCTATCCTTCTCTACATAGTTGATTTCAATCCTATGCAACTTTTTTTTCCTTTGCCTGCTCTTTGGGCCCTTCCGCTGTACCTTCATTCCACGACGGTCAGAAGTGCTCCAAGTAACTTATATCAATTCTATTCTATCAATTTGTGGATACCACACACCCTGAATGAAAAATGTTAATTTTAAAATGTTGGCTTTGCCTACGCTAGCTGTATCAAATTTCATCAATCTACAATTAATATTTTAATTCTATGAAAATGGGCGGTCCACTAAATTTAAAATCCTAAATTTTCAATTTTTCCCTTTGTATACACCACAAGGCCTACCGGTGTGCGAAATTACAAGATTCAACGATGACGGAAAGTGTCCCATAATTTTGATGATCTTTGAATCTGCGATTTCTGCAGTCTTATATCTCGGAATGTCGGGAACCACAAATGCTAAAGAATTGAAAATTAGTAAGTTGCCTAAGCCTGGTGAGCTTAGCAAATGCTGAGACTTTGAAGTTTATGACTTTATTGGAACTGAAGTAAGAGGGGGGTCGAAAATCGCCTGAGTTTGTTCCTGTAAAAAGGGTATAGTGCCATAATTTGGCTGGGCACTACCGTGGCATTTGATATAAAATAATAAGAATGATGATAACAATAAGCATTATTCTGAAGCAGAAACAAGAATGTTTCACCATTGTCATTACCATATCTTTGATGTGTGATGTCATCAAGTTTAAAAAAAAGCTTTTGCTAAAATACTTTTTTACAGTAGGTATATAATTATTATGTTTTGCCATACTTTTATGAGTACGAGTTGCAGTCACAAATTGGAAGTAGAACTACATAATATTTACTTAATATATGTGTGTGTATTATGTCAGTGTGCACAATTATTACTTTTTATTTATCTTATATTCACGCGAAATAGAGCAATTAACAGAAAAATTAGCACCAAGTACGTACATATCATATAATTTATGGGGATACCTTGCTGTCACTGATGAAGTTGTCAAGTATTAAAATATTGAAATAGATTTGCAAAACCATGACCAATTGACCATTGTGTAGATTTCTTAATGTTTTTGGAAATCGTTGGCAAAAAACTTGACAATTTGCAAAAAGTTTACTTACCCTTTGGAGTGGGGTCAAATGTGAGCAATAAAACAATTATTATAAATTAAATAATAATTGAAGTGAGTTTTTTTTATTAATAAAAAGATGAGGGAGGTTATGGTTAGTTCATAAGATTAGCTCACCAAAGCATAAACACTTACATACATATACCTATAGATAGGTATACCTACATGTTAGAATTGTGTGTTTTTTTATAATACTTATTGGGTGGTATTCCCATTTTTTATATTATCTCTTTTGTCAATTTAAATGTAAATCAAAATTGTTAATTATTAACCGATTTTAATGAAACCTACACAACGCACCATTGCTATTTATTTATGACATCCCCCAAAACAAGACTACCTTCAGCTGTCTTAGCAATGTATCTACTCTTAAGATTTATCTATCATTACATTACCTACAATTATAATAATATAAAAAATACATATCTTTAGTTAAATCCATAGACTTTCATATATGTATATCTGTATACATAACTCCAGGGCCGGTCTCAGCCAAACTTGCGCCTTGTGCTAGATTTGCAGAAGGCACCCCTTTTATATTTACACACATATACACACACTATACATATATGCATACGACTTTTCCACATTACAAAGGAGGTAGGCTTTCAATGTGTTTTTTTGTTTATTGATGCATTATATACACAGTTATATAGTACTGTCATGAAGTGCTTCGACTGTGGCGGCATCTAGCTTATCAAGGATGGCATTGCTCTTTAATAAAATTTGAGGGTTGGGAGACAAGAGAATATGGATATAATCCAAAGAAATGGTAAAAATGGCAGAACAGGAATACTATATGCTAACTCGTGAGAGTTCGAGCGAGAGAAAAAAAAACAGCCAATTCTGTATCGAATCAAACCATACCCGGTAGGTAAGCATTGTTGCGATGGATATTGTTTTAACCGTTTAAGGAAGGGGAAATTAAAAAGACTATACCCGATGTAAGGCATGCATGTCCTAAAAAACGACTAAACTGCAACCTCCGCATACTGAGAGTTAATACATACATTAATATGCAAATAGTAAGGCAGAGTTATCTGAGCGTAATAAAGGACTCAAGGTTCAAGGAAAGCAAAAAGTCTTGAGGGAGACAATAGAGAACTCCGCAAAAGACTTGATAAGATGGCGAACTCTATCCAGATCGTTATGAGTATATGAAATAGCAATTTTCAATGGAAAGCTCGACTTACCGGTCATTGTAATAGAACTATTCTACAATCAATTGACGAGAAAAACCTTGTGCAATAAGGATTTTCCGTTTTATAGCTGGTACCTGCAGGGCCTCTCGCTGGGGAGCCCTGTGCCAAATGCGACTTGCGTTGAAGTTTAAGATATTGAAATCTACGCCACGAAGATGGAGAATTGTTCACCTAAATCAACATCTGGCAGTTACTATCTGGGGCGTTTGGGCGTGGCTAAGCCACAAATTCGTCAAAAAATGATGCAGTTACGTCATTAGTCCAAAGTTGTATTTTTGTATACTAACAGTTGAGGTAATTATGTATATGATTTACGTATTGCCTAATAGGGGTGGGTAACGTAATAAGAGTAAGATTAATTTCTTTTGTGCCTGTTAATTGAATTCTTGCGAAGTTTGTCTTATGAATAAAAGTCCTATGTCGTATAAAAATATCATTTTAATAAAAACTTAAAAAATTCTACCTGATGAAAATAGGAAAATTATAATCCAAATACTTGGTCCCTTGTTTCTCCTTATTTATATTAACTCTCTATTTAAGCAGCAGTTGAATGGCATTTCCACGGCTTTTGCGGATGATATATCATTTACCTACCAGTCAAATTTTGAACTTAATTGTGTCATTCAAATTGAAGAAGATCTCCAGATTCTAAGAACATGGTTTTCTGTCCATAAGTTAGTACTTAGTGAAAAAACTAAAATAATGTCTTTCAAAACATCTAGTCATTAGCTTTGTAACCACAACTTAATATTTCATGGGTCAAATTGTAGACAATTCACCCTTCCAATACATTATTGTGGTAAACCTAATTATACACCAATTATTTCTTGTCCTGATTCTTGTTTCAAAATTGACTCAGTATACAATTTTAAATACTTAGGAGTCACAATTGATTCTAATCTTAACTGGAAAGAACATATTTGTAATATTAAAAATTATTTGATGCTTGTTACTCGGAAAATGTATCTTTTAAAACCTTTCTGTTCTATACGAGTTTTAACTTCAATTTATTATGGACTTGCTCACTCAAAAATACAATATGGTTTATTAAACTGGGGTGCTTCTTATGCTAGTACTTTAAGACCTTTGTTGATTGCTCAAAAACATCTTATTAGAGTCATTTGTAACAATAATCGTTTAACTGCAAGTTGGCACTTTACGTTTTTAAAGTATTAAAAGAATTTTTCAAGCAAAGTCGTAATATTCCAAGTAGAAACACGCAGCTTTACAATCTACGTATAAATAATATGCATCTTGTCGCTGTACCCACTGCTCACAAAACTCATTTCTCTAAATTTTTTACTGTCGCAGCACCCAAGTCATTTAATAAATTACCAATGTCTATAAGAACTACTCAAAATTTAAACTCTTTTTTGAAAAAAGTAAAAGACTGGCTTTTCACAATTGACTTAAATTGTATAGATAATTATTATTGAAATATTTTTACTATTCTGATACTGAATATTATTCTAAGTGTTATTCTTTTTTCCTAAATTGGTATTATTATATTAAAATTATTTTCTATTTTTTATATAAACGGTGATTTTTTAAGAGCTTGGTTTTTGTAAATTCAAAAAAACACAGAAACTTGTAAAAAGTGAATGAAATTTTTATTTGGATGGATAAATCAATTTCTGCCATTTACTTCTTAAAAATAATTTCACTTAAATGTTGCCCGCGGCTACGCTTCAGGTGTTCCATTCTGAAGGTCCAATTTTGGCTAACTTTTTCACACATTTCGGCCGGAATCTCACCAATGACGCGTTCAATGTTGGCTTCCAAGGCAGCAATCGTGTTTGGCTTCTCCCCATAGACAATAGACTTAACATAGCCCCACAAAAAATAGTCTAACGGGGTCAAATCACATGATCTTGGTGGCCAATTGACTGCGCCAAAACGTGAGATCAACTGCTCACCAAATTCGCCTCTCAATTGATGCATGGTTTCGCGTGCAGTGTGGCATGTGGCACCGTCCTGTTGGAACCACATGTCGACCGAGTTCAATTCTTGCGTTTTCGGCAAAAAAAAATCTGTTCTCATCGAACGGTACCTTTCTCCATTGACCGTAACCCTGCGGCCTTCATCGTCCTTGAAGAAGTACGGCCCAATGATGCCGCCTGCCCATAAACCGCACCAAACAGTGCATTTTTCGGGATGCATTGGTAGCTGCTGAATTGCCTCTGGCTGCTCTTCACTCCAAATACGGCAATTCTGCTTATTCACGTATCCATTTAGCCAAAAATGATCCTCGTCGCTGAAGACAATTTTTCGATAATTTCATAATTTCGACATTTTTCACAGAGCACGAATTTTAATAATAAATTTCAATAATTTGCAAACGTTGTTCAGGCGTAAGTCTATTCATGATGAAATGGCAAGCAATACTGAATCGAAATGTCAAATGTTCGTGGAATTTGTCATGTGTGATCTGTCAAAAATATAAACGTCAAAAACCAAGTAGCAAAAAAATCACCCGTTATTATTGATAAATTCATCAATTAATAATTTTTACCGTCCTGAATAATGTCACCCCACATCAGTTCTTATTCATGTAAAATTGTAATTGCTAATGTATCATCCAACACTAGATTTTAAACTAAAGGATGATAGATAACGATTATTTATTCTAGTATTATAAAATGTAATTTTAACTAGTTTTAAATTGTATATGAATGAATAAAACATTTTTCTAATAATTCTAATAAATTCTAAAAATTCTAATAATAATAATAATAAATAATTCTAATAATAACTAAATTTTAATATACAAATGTAATTATTTTCAACAAATAAACAATCATGTTTTTATTTGTGTATACTTTAATACATTTTAATACAGTAACAATTTATGGTTATTCAGAATGAAAGTGCATACCATAAATATAAATTTTCCTCATCAATAGTCCTGTTCTTTTAGTAAATCTATCGGCAGCAAAGCAGGATTTCCCAAAAGAACGATCCGCAGCAGCCTGATTTTTTGTATCTTTAAGTTGGTATTACCGAACTTGTGTCTAATAACTAAATGCAAAATATCTACAATTGATTTGCTTTTATTTCTTAAGATTAAAGGCATTTAAGAATATTAAAACTTGACTTAAAAGATGCAAATAAAATGGAATATATATAAAGCAGTACGAAATAACAAAAAGTTGGATTTTCTACATCTGTGTGTTTCAAAATGTTCATTTTAAAATTATTTTATGTGTTTGACGTTTCTTTTCAATAAACAGCTCTTGTGGCAATGCAAGGGTATGTTTGCATTGGGTTTCCTTAAAAAAATGATCGCATTCATTATTTAACTATCAAGTATTTTTAAACTTCGTTTACACTCGGCTCAAAAGTAGAGAGGTTAATTAAAAATGAGTTATACGATATATGGACAGAAATCCTCTTTTTGAATCTAATAATTGGGGTAAATAGTCGTGTTTTGGTAAAAACTATTAACGTCGCAACAAATAAACAGTCAAAAAAAGACGATTATGTCCACTTCTATATTCACTCCGAATTCAGAATGACGTAAGATCGTCAAAATCTGTTTGTACACAAATTTTAGGGTCAAGTTAATTATCTAAGACAGCCATCAATAAAATTTGATATTTTCTAACTAGACAATAAGCTATATTTTGAAATATTTAGAATGTATTTCTTGCCAAATTTCGCCGAAAAGCTCTAAATAATCACTCTGTTCCGCAGGTGATATTAAATCTGATAATTTCCAATTGTTGGTATAACTAAATTTAGATTTTTTAGAAAAATCTTAATAATCGAATTCGACAGTTTATGTCTTGCCCGTGTTATAAGTGCTCTATCGAAAATGTTTGTACACGTACGTGCTGCTAATGGGTGCTTATTTATCACTAAATAAAGGATATGCGCTGACTTGCTCTTTAAATTCTTGTTGCTATTCCAATTTCAGAGCTTTGGTAGGGGGTGTTGCTCAAGTTTTATTTAGCTCTTTTTTAGTCAATTTGACAGCAGCTGACACAAAGCCATCCAACAGTTTTGCACGAATAAGCGTACTTTAACTTTTACTTAAATTGGAAGAACGGCCGGCCCCTACCTATATGCTTATTAATATGATTTAAAAGCAATACAAATTAATAAAACGTATTTTTGTCCCAGTTTGTTGCGTTAGACATTTTTTATTTCCTGTACGTAAATAGGTGTGAAACAATTTTTTTAAGAAAAGAACACATAATTAACCAAAAATTATTGATTTTTGACTGCTTTCAGCTAACTTTTATGAATCGTTCACAAATATATTCGAATTGTTTGGTTTCTGAGATAACTTATCTAATTAATATGTGAACGTGATAAAGAGAAGAACTCTGCAAACAAGGACTTCATTAAAGTCATCGGAACTACCAACTAAACAACATAATGACATTCGATACTCGAATAAATATCACTAATCTATCCAAAGCAGAATTATGATTTTAGTTTTATCGAAAGGAGGTTGTTTTATTTGTAATGTGTGTAAATTCTGCTTTGCTGCCGATGATATTTTGCCAAAAGAACAGCCCTATCACCAGGTTGAATTACAACATATTTCACCAAGACAGGTAATTGATCACCGTCAAACCAAAGAATTTAATATTTATGATTAGATTCCACTCATCCATTTTCAATTGGGGATAAATTGGTTGGATTTCTTAAATGTACATTCCTCCAAATATAAATATAGCGAGCTCGCAGAAAATGCTGCCGCAGCTCAAATTAAAATAAAAGCAAATTTCCGGCATCAAAGTTTTTAAATTTTATATGAAAATTTTAATTGATGTTGCTTGCAGTAAATGTCCTTGTAAAAATCTCATATTTGTAGTTATTGACAACGTTGCGGATAGTATACATACAAGCGAGATACAAACTCTTCTAATATCTCTAAAACCCTTTCCCTGGAACATTGCACATCTAAAAAACCAAGATCAGTAAATGCCTTCTGATATTTATGGGTCTTTTACAGCGGTGCTGGTAAAACGATGAAATGAATGGATATCTTATGATAATCTCTTGAAGGAAACACAGGCGGGTTTCAGAGCGGGATATTCTACAATAGATCATATCCTTGTGCTGAGAACCATTGCTGAATCTTTTATTTCCCGTAATAAAAAACTGTAAGTCTTTTTTGTAGACCTGAAGGCTGCTTTTGATACCATTGATCGTGAATTACTATGTTATAATTTATATGGAATATGTATGTCCTTCGAATTCGGGAGGTTGATTCAAAATCTTTATGGTGACGCAAGAACAGCGGTATGGAGTGGGCTTGCAATTTCCGAATGGTTCCAAACTCGAACAGGAGTAAGATAAGGATGCGCTGTTAGTCCGCTGTTATTATTCGCGGACGATATTAAGGAGTATATTCACCTCAGCGTATTCACCTCAATCGCTACATCTTATGATGAACAAACTGTATGAATACTGTTCACAATGGAGTCTAACTGTCAACATTAATAAAGCAAAAGTTATGGTGTTTAAAACAGGTGGTGGCAGACACTGCTTAAATAAAAAATTTTATTACAATCAAGAAACCGTAGAAGTGGTCAAATAATATAAATACTTGGGGGTATATAAATATAACCATGAACCTGAATATGGAAACTCATTCATCCAAAACTGCAATCAACGTGGCTTTGAAAAACTGATTCAGCAAAAATTATATAGCTTATAGCAGTAAGTTTAAGATATTTGAGGCTGTTTCAGAGTCTGTGTTATTCTATGCAGCACAGGTATGGGGAGGAAGAAGATATGAGACTGTTGAAAAACTTCTTAGGTTTTACGTAAAAAAATCCTTTCGACTACCTCCAAACGCATCTAATTATATGATAATGGTAGAAACTGGACTGTCACCATTTTTTATTAAAATATTGCAAATGCATGTTGATTATATAATCAAAGTGTTAAAAATGCCAAACCATCGTTTACCAAGGAAAATAGCATGGCAAACAATACAAAGCAAAACAGTCTGGTTTAGGGAATGGATGGATTTGGCTCATGAAAGTGGTGTTCTCATTAACCTGAATGTGGATGATATTGTAAGCTGGAAACCTACAATGTACGACGTCATAAGACGGTTGGATGATCGGTATAGAATTAGATACTTAGAGGAAGCATCAGGATCCTTACATAGGGAGATATACAGTAGACTTGATCACAATATAGGACATAACAATTACTTCAGAGACTCATGCAGCATCGAAGAAATTTCCACCATATTCCGTCTGAGAGGAGAACTTCTACGGCTGAACTTTATACCACACAGACAGGATCTTCCTCTCATATGTAGCATCTGTAATATGAAGGAGCGAGAAGACACTTTTCATTTTGTGGGAGATGTCCAGTTCTGAGGGAGACAAGAATAAATCTTTTAGGAAGTGATTACCTATCAAATGAGCAAACTATTCAGATTTTGAATGAAATGAATGTTTCAAAATTATTTCAATTTTGTAAAATTGCACTCGCATACAGAGACAAAATAGTATCTGGGGACTTTTAGTGTTAATTGGATATAAAAATTAATAAATTAATAATATTATCAATTTTTTTTACAAAATAAGAGCAAGTGTAATAAACTTATATCGTAATTTGTTTTTTTTTAGTAATTTGTGTCAATCAGGCAGACGGCAAAGCCATGTCATAAAGGTTTTTGTAATTATATATATAAAATTTTTAATTTTTCATATAAATTTGTGAGAATTTAAAAATGAATTTAATAAAAATCGCTTAATCTAATTTAAGAAAAATCTACTTATGGGACTCCCGTAGTTTCTAAAATGGTCTTCGTTTTCATTTTCTGTAGAAGGAAGAATTATAATCGCAACCAACCAGTTATTGCCTGGAACCCTGGTTGTGAATTACACAAGGCCGTTCAAGAGCGTTAAACGATTCTGATAAATCAACAGAACGTTGTGAATTTCCAACGCCAACCTCCATCCAAATTTTCAAGGAACTCTTCAAATTTTCCATATTGGCATATTACCTAACATGACAGCAATAACTTCTGTATCCGAGCATTTTATTAAACCATTGGCATCTTTATCGATATTGCATAATAACATAATGCTGATTATATGCAAGATTTTTGTTCATGTTTCCAATAATGTTCTTGGAACTTCTTTTAGTAGATACAGCATAAAAAAGCCATCGATAATTACAACATCAACGTTCTGTACTGTCGGACTTTCAACTTTTGAATTGGTCAAATGAATAACTCTAGTTAATCTTCTAGCTGCAGCTGCATTTACTGTTATTCCAATGTCAAATCAATTGGTTGTCTAGAAAATAATTAATCTGTTCTTTTGAAATCGAAAGACCCTTCCTCAAACGATTCTCGTATTCCTGAATGAATTTCATCGAATTTTGATAAATTATCGTGGTACTTGACCAACCAATGTGCGTAGTTGGGTTAGTTGAACATAAAAATCAAATTTGAGATTTTGGGTAGTATGTACATAAATAATTCAAAATCTGCAAATAATATCTTAAAAGATTTAAATAATTCATGTAAAATTGTGAGTTTTTCCAAATCGTCCATTTAGCGTGGTTCCTTGATATTCACTATATTTTTTCCGGCAAACGAAGAACGCCAGGATTATCAATAGTGCGAGATGAAGTCTGCGAACAATGGAAATTATTAAGGTAACTAATTATATCATCACCAATCTCTATTTTCTCTTTTTTCAGAAAAGTTTCAAAAAGTAAGATCTGAAACCCCAAACTTATATTAAATGATGTAGTCTCTCCCACCTGTTAAAATTCTTACCATCTGTAAAACCTGCTACTGAACCATTTGCCGGAAGTTCACTATCCACCATTGCATATTTCTGTCTGGCATGTATGAATAATCAATTCAATTAACAGGCACAAAAGAAAGTAGTCTTGCTCTTATTACGTTACCCACCTCTATTTATGTTGTGCAGGCTTCAGCCCTTCTGGCACCCTTTTGGCTCCGACTAAAATGTCTGGCTATACGTAGATCATATACATAATTACGTCAACTGCTAGTAAGCAAAAATTCAGCTTTGGACTAATAACGTAACTGCATCATTTTTTTGACGACTTTCTTGGCTTAGCCACGCCCAAACGCCCCAACTAGTAACTGCCAGAAGTTGATTTTATTGGTTCTCAACTCAAGTGTAACAAGAAAACTTATACATTTTCTTTGTCTCGATGACGTTTCAAAAACGCCACCAGATCCCCTACATAAAGGATATTATTCTTTTTAATTTTGATTGGAGTAAGATTTCGAGGACTTGCAGTACATTGCAGGATGGGCTTCCACCACAATTAGTAATAGCATTTCATCAAAAATGCCTTAATAAATTGGATGCTTTTAATAACAAAGCTATTGAATGATTTGAATTATTTATTCGCCTAAATATTAAAATGTAAATTTTTTGATATTTAAACTTCTTTGAAAAGTTAAAAAAAAATAATTTAATGTTTTCCCTTGAAATTGCTAAGCAGATTTTTTTTGCACTCGCAGTTCGCAGCTAATGTGAACGGCGTCTAAGGCAAAAAAGCGAATTCGTTAAAGCGTTCTGTAAGTTCAGTTAACTTTTTGAATTTGAATTTTAATTTTTAAGCAATTTTCTGGCCGATAGGTTCAAAATGTCTTTAATTTTTTTCTGCAAACAAAAATTAATATGACAATTTTAAACATTTCATATATACTTAAAAAATGAAATTCCACGTTTTCGAAATTTTGGATTTTCAAAAGAAAAATATTTTTTTTTTTTCAAAAATCCAAAAACATATTTTTCGAAAATTTAAGTATGCAGTATTATTTATAATTCGAAGGACCTCATCTAAAAAAATTTGATAGAAATCCGTCGAGCCGTTTATGAGAAAGGCGAAAATCGAAACAAAAATTGTATCGGGGGTATCGTTAATAACAAAATATATAAAAAAAAAAGTTTGACCAAAATGTTGACTATACCCAAGGAAGTGCACACACTTTTTTTTATCAAAATCTTAAGATTCGTTATTTTTGGCACTAAAAAAAAAACGATTCAAAAATCTATTTGATACAATATCCTAAAACGCTTAAATACCAAGTTAAAAGAAAATCGCGTTAGTTGTTTAAGCTGTTAAAGTTATCATTTGATATGAATCAAGTTTACGGGAAAGGTCTATCAACGGTACCTTTCATTTAACGTTTTTTTTTTTTTAATTTTTGGCTTCTCGGTAACTGTATATTGGATTTATATAACTTTTTTTTTATAATTAAAATTAATTTTAATTAAATTTTATTTTTAAGACTAATCAAACAAAATAATTTTAAATTTTATAAGCACATGTATTTTAATAAACTCTAAAAAAACTTCATACCAATATTAAAAAAAATTTGTTTTCAAAAAACTAAAAATAAAAAACCTACAATTTTCGAGATATTTTTTTTTTATAAAATTTTCATTAATCCGTGGTATCTAATGGTGTTCTTAGTTTTTTCGCGAAACCGACTAAACTTATGGTTTTGGCAGTTCTTATAAGTTAAAAAACAGATTTTTACCCATCTATACAGCATTCACTTTCATTTATACATATGTATGTACATATCTACATACCTAGGTTCTCTATATATACATATTACATATTACCCTCCTAATTTGCATAATTCAAATCCATTTAAAATCCATTCCGTGAATCATATGTATTCCACAATTCATTATATTAAGAATCAAGGCAATCTTACCTTGATCGGCTTTAATCCTGCAAAGGATAATTAGACAACTTATACCTACTAACAGCGTCAGTGGTAAGCTACACAAAAGTTGTTTGTTTCAAGAGCAAGTTCGTACGAGCCAGTCGTGCATTTTATTTTTTTGTGATAACGTTTTGTGGATTTTTTAGTGGTGCTCTTAATAACCTTTGAAATGAACTCTGTATCATGCATATTGGACATTTGATATACCGTCACTTGAAATGTCCAAATAGAACTGCATGAGTAAGTAAACAGATTAATATCTGTTATTTTCTCTGGATTAATATACTGTTGTGATGCTTACAAGTTGTATATTTTAATAAAAAATAAACTTTTTGGAACTTACGAAACAAAATAAAATAAATCCGTTTTTTTTAAAGATGGTAACATTTCCCTTCCGGTACCACTATTAAAACTTGTTTTTTTTTTTTTTTATAGAAAATGGTTTTCCAGAGTCCAGACATAACCATCAAAAAAAAAATCCCCACTCAAAAACATAAATTTAACACATTTTTTAACTAAATGTAAGTACTACACATAATGTTTTCGACCGTTTTCTCCAAATCTATCAATTTTGCGATAAAAAGTGTCATCTTTTTTTGTTTAGAATGACATGAGCTACAATGTGTTGCCTACAACATTTCTTTTTCAAAAGAACCCATAGTTTTCGAGTAATATAGAAACTGAATTTTACTGCATAAATTTTTCAATTAATAAAAATCGGAAATCCACGAACAAAATTTTCAAAAATAAGTATCATTTCTATCTCTTTTTATTCTATGTGCCAGTAAACTTTGTTCTTACAATGTCAATTGTTAGTCCTTCGCTAAGCCACCGTCTTCGATGGTTTAGCAAAGGACTAAGTTTGTAAATGTCAAATAGCAGAAATTCTGTTTAATTAATTAATAGCATTTCACACTTATAGTTCACGGATTAAATACTAAACCCTCACCAGTTCAGAGTTATTAATTTGGGTGATTGAGTCGAACTTCGATAACTCGAATATTGAATAACTTGAATCAGTTGGCTGGTAATAGCGCCAAGACTGAAATATTTTTTCAAGGCTTAGATTTTATTTTTTGAAAAAAAGGCACTAAGAAAAACTCAAACGGAATGCAAATACTTTAAGCATTTTGCGTTTATATTTAATATATTTTTTTTTGAAAACCACTCTTCAGTCAGGAACGAGTTTTCTTGTGGTAAATGATGGCTCGAGTTATTGAAGTTCGACTGCATGTATATAATTTTTTTAAATATGAAGATAATAAGAAATGAGTTATGGTTAGCAGTATTTTGTCTCAAGATTGATTTGTATGAATGTGGAAGAAATCCTGATTTCAGCAGGATGGCGAAACGTACCAAAGAGCAAACAGAATAATCAACTTATTATTTGTTACATTCGCAGAACGCTTGATTTCAGGTAACTGACCTGATTTGGCCTCTTAAAAGTTCCTTGGGTATACAAAAAACAATGCATTCGAATGTCTACAATATGGATGTTATAGATGCAAGAAAGTTATAAATAGAAGGATTTGTGAAACACATTTTATGAACACAAATTATATAAACACATTTTTCAATCCCTTAGAATACGAAGCTGTTCTATCTATCTCTTTAGGTAACCTATGCTTTCGGTAATCACCCGTCCTATTTTTTAGAGGACAGTCCGTTTTTCGATCTCGTGTCCTTTTTTGTCTTTCTAAAAGGGGACAATAATTTGTCTTCTTTTTGTTAAATTGCCCTCTAAATGTCCTCTTTTCTTAATTGAAACATTTTCCTAAAGAGTAAAGTACTTTCTTCAGGACTAATTACTCAAACATAAAATGAAGACAGCACAGGTTTGAATAATTTAGTTCTGTCAACTGGGTTTTGCTATTGTGAATGATCATCCAAGTCCATTTGTCAAACTTTCATGACATTATTTTGGTGGAGATCTTAGCACTTTTTTAAGAAGTCGGGACGACATCTTAAAAAAAATACACTGCGAATGAAAATCCAAAAACTACAGTTTCTTTGAGCTGAACTCTTAAAATAAGTACTTAGGTATTTTTTTTAGGTTATAGGCATTTTTATTATTGTCCTTAAAGCTCAATTGATGTATGTAATCTGAAGTGCAAATATTTTGAATAAATATCCTTTGTGCCTAACAAAATCTACACGCGCTCAAGGGATTATACTACCCTTTAAATGTTTCAACACAGCGCGGAAGTGAGGTTAAGGAAGTGAAAGAATGATAGAAAAGATGTGTGGGGTGATGTTCTGTGACTAGGTGGTTGATGTTTCAGATTTTATCTCCAGGGATGGCGGCTGAACTAATGCTGAGAAATTTCCATGTCTTATTTATCTATCTCCCTTATAATTCGCATTCATTTTTTTATTCTTTGTCATATTTTATCGGTATACTAGTTTTTACTCAATCACATGTTGTTATTTCTATGCCTAAACAGCATGTAATGAGTAAACAAGGTAATAATTAAAGGTTATCCCCTTTTTTGCATGCGAACAAATGGTCACTGTACTCTATGCTTCTCATTATTGAACAAATTATGAGTATTAAGAAATTATCCGGATGAGAATTCGACTGGACAGCACTTGTTTTTGAAAATTTTTCAACGTTTTCGGGCCTTTGGAACTTTATTTCCGAATTATGAACAAATATTCGAGGCCTCTATTTAGATTGCGCTGCGTCGGTCGTCGGGAAGAAACATCTATGTTCAATCATTGCAAATATCGATAATTAAATATCTTTGTATTAATTTCATTGTTTGAATTAAATTGATTAATGTCGGACGAGTGCATATATGTTCACGTTTGGGTATTCGAAGTTACTCCTTTAAAAAAGTCCTAGACTGTCTGTCGCGAGTGAAGTTTTCGGAGTATTTTTCTGTCCTCAAGTGCATAAGTGAGAAGACATAGAACACTCAATTAAAGTTATTCGTCGCATTATTTGTGATAGCTTATAAATGTTTGAAGAAAGTATTCCATTAGAAAGTGAGTGTTACAGCCCAAGAATCCATTAGAAAAATATGTTTTAATAAATTTAAAGAAAAAACTGAAACTCCAGATCAGACATTCATAACTTAATAAGAATATTATTTTATATTATTGTTCTAATGGTCATGGTCATGTTCATGTAGTTAGTCTTTGAAATCAATTAATCAATTAATTTTTCAAGGTATATATTTTATGTATCTATGTACTTACATTACAAGTGTCATAATTTATAAAGCTTGCAAAATTTCTCCTTGAAATTGAAATTTAATCAGAATAAAACACAATTGATTTTAACTGCTTTTCCGCGCATCCATAAAAAATTAATGTTAAGCTTAATTTTAAGATATTTCTTGATGTACATACACAAATATTTAAATCCGAAATAAAAATAAAAATTTCGTCTCAATTTCGCAACCAAACCACATAAACGTAAGACAATAGCACTGATCGCGAAGTAACGTCTAAATAGGTCAGCGTTAGATTCAATACTTGATAAAATAAAAACTAAAATCTGCCATTTATTCAACAACAAAGTTAAGTGAAATTCATCAGCTTTTTATATATCAGGTGTATGTTGGCTGCTTGCTGAGGCTGTTAGAGTAGAGACCATAACCATGCATCGGAAAGTCTCACAATCACATCATCGCATATGCACACATTTTTACAAAAAGTAAACATTGTTGACTGACTTAAGCTTTAGATGTACTAATGTGCGCAGTATGTATTAAGCTTTGTGTGGTTGAGTTGCGTGAATCTCACCGGAGGAACATCATGCTTTGATAGAGTGACTGAAAGAATTTCACGGATGTAAAAAATATTGTTGGGAGAATAATTATACGTATATAATGTACTCGCATGTCCTCACAATTCAAAGTGTTGTAAGTCTGGTTTTTTTATATCCCTCGTCGAAACAACTTTGACAAAACTTATTTCATTCAAAAGTAAATGAAGGTTTGTTTACTCAAAATATACATTATGCATATGTACGAATGTTTGGTGCGAATTTTTAGAAATGCACTTGAAAGAAGAAGCGTGACGTAAGGCAAAAAAAAAAATTACATTTAATATTTTCCAGTAATTGTTATCAAACGAAGAATTTAATTATTGACATAAAGTTTTAGCATTGCGATTTCTGTGTTTAGTAAGTAAACGCATATGTTAGATAAGTCAAGATGTTGGTAATGATAATCTTCTATCATTAAGAATAGGTATTTTAGTAATTAGGATGTGATATTATTAAATCAATTAGCATTAAACAAATGCAATTTTGTGGGATTTTTATATGAAAATTGTGTATAATGTAAAATATTTATTTACTAACTTTGCAAATTGATTTAGTAAGCAACTAATAACTACTAGAGACAAGCTTTAATCTTTTAGAATATTTTTTAAATAATGTTTTGATGAATTTCTTGAAAAGGCAAACATTTCATATAGAGAAGTATATTCTATAGTCTCTGCAAGGTAGAATTTGCATTGCTCTCTTTAGGAAAGAAAAAGTTCAACAGGCAAAATAAATCTGCTTACCCAATCGATAGGTGGACCCAACATCGCCGAACACAACATTTTGTAAGTGCCAATTCTGACAACAGAAAGTGCCATTTTAGGCCACTGGGTGCAACCAACAAAAAAGTAAAAAAAAAAATCCGAAGATTTCATATGTAATTTTTAGTTTTATTTATTGCGCCTCAAAACTTAAGGAATTAATAAGAATAAATAAACACAAAATTAATAAAAAATAAATTAATAGATAAAATAAAAGAACCTTTTTTTTTTTTCTTATAATCTACACGCGCTCAAGGGATTATGAATACCCTTTAAATGTTTCAACACAGCGCGGGCGTGAGGGTGAGGAATGAAGAGAAAGAATGATAGGAAAGATGTGTGGTGCGATATTCGGAGACTGTAGGTGGTTGTTGTCTCAGATTTTATCTCCAGGGAGCGGCTGAACTAATGCGGAAAAATTTCCGTGTCTTATTTATCGATGTCCCTTATAATTCGCATTCATTTTTTTATTCTTTGTCATATTTTATCGGTATGCCTCATTAAAGGAAACATACAAAAAAAAAATAATCAACTAACAATTTTCAGTGAGGATGTTCGGAACACTTTAGAACAGGATTTTCTGCACTTACTTTTTAGGTAGAACACGTTAGGATACATTTGTGAGAACTGTCAAAACCATTTGATGTTGTTAAAAAAAAAATAATTCCATGAAGTTAGATTTAGTTGATAAATCATTTTCCGTGTCGGAATCATCTCAATTTTATGAACAATATATTTTTAAAATAAATTCAACTCCATTTCAATTTATTCTTAAGAATGTTTCTGCAGAAATAAACGAACTAGAATTGTAGGGAAACAACAACATTTTTTTTTATAATTTCTGTCAGATGACTGATTGTTCCATTTAGCTATATATATTTTAAGACTTCAATTGATTAACTTCCCATCTCTTTCTGGTCACAGAAAGTACTTGCAGTTCTGCTTAATAACTGGAGTAATGAATGGATCTCCATCTTTTCTCGTTCGAATGTGTTTCAATATGAATCAGACTAGCTTAAGAAAAGATTTACCACTTCGAACTATTTTTAGCAGGGTGCTAATTGTCCACTTAATCAGTTAATCAAAAATTTTCAATAAATTCTCTATTCTCATTGGTTCTGCAAATGATAATTTTAAATCTGAAAGCTTTAAATGTAATTTGTTTGCTCTGAGTAGTTGAAATTTTGTTATAATTATAATTAATTAAATTTAGGTAACTTTTGCGTTAGCATTTAACGTATTAAATAAACAATAATAATAATTTGTTCTTTCTTGTTCTGAAGTTTCTCACGAATCTGTTCTGTTCTGTTCTATTCTGTAGAAATGTTCGTCACTGAACAATCTTAATATAAATTTTTAGGTGATATCAATTGCTGGCAAGTTTTAGCCTTTATGATTTCATTAAACGACAAAAGTGATTTTATTACTTTATAAGAAAGTCGATTTTTACTATGGGTTTTAATGTTATTTAAGCGTGAAACAACCCTTTCAGCTGATGCACTACTTGATCTGATCATGAACTTGGATATATTTGAAAACATTTGCTCGCTGATTCCTGAGTGCCATTTGAAGCGTTTGAGTGCCAGAGTGCCATTTAAATTAAAAAGTGCCAAGGTGCACGATCGTGCCACTTCGCAACGTTGGCGTGGACCAATGTAAATTTATAGTTTTGTTTCTCTACTCAATCTGTAATACAATTTTTAAAAAAAGTGCAACTTGTAAGTAGTATTGGTGGTATCTATAGAAAAATAAAATCGATTCACTTTTGTTTGATTACATGTATTTTCATTAAATATAGTACAAAAAGGTCAAACTTATTTATTAAACCATATAAATCTACATACAGAAAAAATGTAAAAGATTATGAAACTTTTTTTGTATGCGCTTATAAAAAATTTTCTCTAAGGGTTACATATGTCAAAATAAGATTAATTATCATACTAGTCTTTTACGTGGATTATATTTAAATATTCCTTACACTTTTAATTTGATTGACATGTAATCAAAGCCACTATTCAATTTTATATTTTAATTAAAAAAAACACTGTCTGTTGGAGTTAAAAAAAAAAACAATTTAATGTGTATTAGGGTAATTTGATTTTGATTTGTTTATTGAACTGAGAAGTTAAGTTTAATTTATGGTTTAAACTCATATAAATCAATGGGGACAGTCAGAAGGCTCTTTAGGCTAGTACCCGTAATAGTCTCAAAGTTAGTACTCAAATTAACATAAACTCATTTCTTTACAAAAGTACTGCATCCTAGTCCTCTAAATTTGAACCGAGTACTCGACTCGACTTGGTATTTGCTTGTATCTTTTAGTATAGATGCTTGTAAATACTTAAATCTAAAATGTATTTAAGCTATAAGATCTAATGTATTTGGTAGTGTGAGCGATGGCATTTTAATTGCGATTAAATAAAATTTAAATAATTTTACAATGATTAAGTCAATGGGTAGGAAAACTGTTAAAGAGTTAAAACATAGGATTGACTAATATTACATTATTAACCGAAGTTAAGCTCAAGAAAAAATGATGAGGGGAAATGCAACTGGCTATTGGAGGATTGTCTATAAAAATAACGATAAAACAATTAAAAGACATAAATAATGCCAAACAATTGTCATCAACAAAAACTCGGTTGACACTTCTTATATCCTAGCATTGAGCTTGGTAGCTCAACGCTTCTGTATGTTGATAAGGTTAAGAACTTATTAACATTATTTTCAATCAAACCCTAACTTGGGATGGTCATATATCACATGCTATTCGTAAAACTAAAGTTCTTTATCTTACTGGTGGCTGCCTACCATTAAAAGTAAAATCTATGTTGGTTAAAACCCAAACTAAGAGTGGCATTCAACAATGTTATACGCTTCGAGTATTCTCTTCGGCATTTTGACCATGTCTCCAACTACGCGAATAGCTTCTATGAAATGTCATTCCAAGATCATCTTGACAGTAAGGTATTAGTATTTTTATTCAATTTGATGCAAACGAAAACTCCTGAATACTTATAAGAAAAACTGATTCTACCTCAGTTGTGGAGAAGCCGAGTACTTATTGTCCCAACACATAGGTATAACGTTTCCAAGCGCCAAATCTGCGTGTACTCCATAGGTCTTTGGAGCTCATTACCTGCCGAGTTGAGGGGAATCAATAACTGCGATAGACTTAAAACGGCTCTAGAAGATCATTTGAATTGCTAATTTCAAAAAATTTCAATAAATTAAATTTCAGTATTTTCTTTTCTCTTTTATATTATGTTTCCCTTTATTTTTTAAGTAAAATTTTTGTATATGATTCTGTATGTAAGTTAGCGTGATCCACTGATCTTTATAATACACTGGATATACACTACAAAGTATAACAGTTTTTTTGACTCCATTTGAATTTGACAGGAGCACCATTACAATTGCCTATCTCGTTTTTTTTTTTATAAAAAGAGACAAAGAGATAGATTGCACTCCTTTAAAAAAAAAATGAAAAACAATTTATTTTTATTGTCAGTTTCAATCAAGATAATAAGAACTACAAACAATTCAGAAAAGGAAAGACGGAAGACGGAACTTGGACAATCGGATCTCGCAAGAGATTATATCAATCAAGACGAGGGAGGAATTGATATTGAAACTGCAAAGAAGTCCTTCGTGAAGAGGATAAATTCGATAAGAACGTTTCAAGGAAATTGTCAAAGCTAAGGACAAAGTTGAAAAGAAAAAAACAAAAAGCAAGAATTTCGAAGACGAAGATGACTTTGGTAGTGATAAACACGATCAACATGATGTCGGTTTGTCATGTTTGCCGAATACAGATAAGATTTAGAAGAAGACGACAAAGAAGATGAACCACGTCACAAGAACGTGAAAGCTATTGCAGAAAATTATCATTAAATATGGGAAATGTGTTTTCTTGTTGGTGGAGTTGAATGATTATGCTGTTTTTTTTCTATTTTCTGGTCGATTTTTATCCAGTTTCAATGGTTTATGAGAACTTCAACGAGTTGACACTCACCGCCAGCCTAAGATAAATTTGCCGTTATCAGTGATACAAGTTGCTTTTGACAATATTAAGTTAGCACCGGAACCACTTTCAATTCAATATTTAATATATAATATTTAATACACACTAGAAACAATCAAATATATCATTAGTATGGCTTTTTTATTAAGAAAAATTCGTACTTACATTTGTTGAAAATAAATGTGTAATTTAAATTTTATATTTTTTTGAAGAAGGTGCCCTTGGTATGGTTGATTAAACAAATTTAATTTCAAGCATAAGCAACCATCTTGAAATTAACTTTGGCAACAAAAATTTTATACTGTTATACTGACATGGACCCTCTACAATTATTACAGTTTTCTATTGGGGTCGATTCTTTTGTGTGAATACACTATCCAGTGTATTATAGAGATCAGTGGCGTCATCTAATTTAATTTGAAATTCAATTTAAAATTATTATATAAAGATATTAGTTTAAAAATGTTAATGTTTTTAATATACTTATGTTACTAATAAATAAATACAAATACAAAAAATACATATAAAACTTTGCGGCGGTGCTCGACATGCGAATGTGTTTTATTTTTCTTATTTATTTTTATTTTATTTCGTGATTCCTTACAAACTGTAAGATATAAAATCTTATAAGGTAGTTTAAAGCTAATTTTACAGAAAAGAGCTAGAAAACTGTATACAAAATTAACATATTTATAATATTTTAAATTTAATTTCAAATTCTTAAAAAAAGTATTTACAAAGTTGTTGAAAAATAAGATTTTAAGGCCTTCTCACTATTACTATTACATTCCGTGGTAAAGAGTTCCAAAGATGCACGGAATTTACAAAAAATTGACGCTCAGATGTTAAGAATGAAAAACGAGGGACGATTATGCGAGGTTGAAGTTCTAATTTTATTAAAGCAGTACTATGGTTGGCAAGAAAAGAGTATATCTGAAAGCAAAATTAAACATCGTAATTCGAGATATTTTACAAAAGACATACCCAAGAAGCTCTTAGAAAAAACAGATATTCTATCATATCTGCGTAACCCATAAACATATCGAATCGTAGAGTTAAATGCGACGTTAAGCTTACGCTTGGAAATGTAGTTACAACTACAGAAAATTTCGCAACCGTATATAAAAATAGAAATAACCAATGTCAAACGAGTTTTAACGGTGTGAAAGCTTGAGTTACCCGTAAAGAACGAAGTACGCCATATACTTTACCGACGAGTCCATTAACATGGTTATCCCAGGTCAAAAAGCGGTTGAAAGTTACTCCAAGATTTTTCGCGGTTTCAACATATTCGATGCGAAAATTATTTAATACTCGTACTATCTTTGGCATACATGAAAGATCTAGACATTTTCTGGATATGACGAGGCATTTGGATTTCTTAGGGTTCAAGAAGAGACCATTTGACTCAAACCATCTTACCACATTTTCTAAGTCTTCATTAACACAAAACATTTAATAGATTACAGCCAGATCAGATGGGAAACAAATATTTCTTGCGCCATCTAAGAAAACCCACACACTTTGCAGCGTTTTTGGCGACATCGAATATGTTGACATTCCACAAGAGGCGGTTAGTTATGCACATACTGAGAACTTAAAGTTGTTCGGTTTCCTCGATGAAAGCGCCGCTCATACGCAACGGCATTGGGGGAGGGTCCCGCTTTACCGAAAATAAACAGCATTGAGTTTTTGAAGCATTTAATTCAACACGGATTCTTATTCCCCATTGGACAATGCTGTCGGGATCAGAATTTGCTTCCTTGCCGTTCCAGTTCCACATCCGAAGGACATTGGTGTGAATCTTAGAGCGAATATAAAAAGCTGAGGGAACAGTCGTCAGAAAAATAATATATTGGATAAGAATATGAAAAGCACCTCAAATTGAAGGCGGAAAAAGCTAATCGTATATGTTCAAATTGGCAAAGGATTTTGTACAATAAAAATATCGTTTTAAGCTCAGAATATAAGGTCTTCAACACAACAGCGCAATCAATCTTGTTTTATGGAGCACAGGTTTGGGGGACCTACATATTCGATGCTGTGGAAAAAATATTGCGTTCTTTTTCTTAGAAAAATCTTTACGGTTCTTTCTTGCTCTATAGCCAGAATATCTAAATTTGTCAACCACAGTGTGGTCATCGTGGATCTTAAATTATTTTTTATAAGTTTTAATTTTGAGAAGCTTCTCTCACAACCTGCATTACTGATTGCAATTGTCAAAAACATCCGAGGGATTATTATAATATTTGGCAGACTTACTTCTAGTCTACACTGCAGGATATACAGTAAATGACGCTTATAAGAAACTGCAAAATGCAGTTATTTGTTTCTTATAAGCGTATGTTTCCTAACCACAATAAAAGCGCTAGTCGTTTCAATGCAATTGACATACAGAAAAAAACTGCATTAGGTTGGATCTGATCATGTGGGCTAGGTGGCGTGATGCGAAGTGCGTTGGCTACTAAGCGGCTGGTCATGGTTCAATACACGATGAAGGCACAAGAAGTTTTTCAATTAAAATGAAAAAGTAGACCAGCACCACTAGAGCAAAGGAATCTGATGATCGAACTTGGCAGGTCGTGAAATAGCTATAATTGTAGCGTAGAATAATTGAGAAAAAACTTGGTGGTAGCACACTCAAGTTGTTGTTGGGCATTCAAAGTCATCAAATGATACGAAAAATGGCTTTTAAAAGCAAGTATGTAATCATACAAAAACTGAATGGTATGTGCATGGTATATGAATGGTATGGATCTGTTCTGGCTTTTGAGTGATGTCGTTTTTATTTGGCATTCCGGAAGCATTCTGGACTCTTCTGAAAATATTCACTTAGATAAAAATGACAATTCTGATTCTGAAAAGAAGATAATTTTGCTCCTTAATTTGAAATCAGAATCGAAACCAGAAGCAGTCACACATTCATATACATGTTGTCATTTTCTGTATCATAATTGTGCAACAAACATTATTTTCTAAATTTGAATCCACGTACACAATTATTTTCAGAATCGTCAGAATTACACAAAGCTGTTCAGTTGGGATCCCGGATTGGAGAGGGATTGCCAAACAAAAATGCCATAGGATTAAAAGAAAATCGTGAGAAGTGTCAAAAATATTTTCTTCTTTTTTGTTTGATGGTTTGTTTAGAGTTAATAGTTTCCTCTTTGTATAAATATAATTAGTAATTAGTAATAAAATCAAAAAATTTTATTTTCAATAAGAAAAAAAATATTTTTGTTGTTAATTATTATTTTGACAAATGCCGTTTAAGTCCTAACTTGAAAATATGTTGTAGCTAATATAGAATTATGAAAGAAAAAAAATTCAAAATAGGGTGGCCCAAAAAATGTAATTTATATTCGACATGCATGTATAGATTCGAAATGGTTTTTAAAAGAACTTAGAGCCGATTTTTAATCTCCAGATAAACATCCAGTTAGTTGCTAGAGGAATAAACTTACCTGACTGTTAAACAAACGGATAACAATATTGAATTTTTCAATCAAGAAAAAACAATCTATAGAATAATTCAATTTGAACGTCAGTTTTATTTCCAGTATCGAAGTTTTCATAGAAATTAATTTTTGTTTAACATTTATTTCAAAGCAATAATTTTTCAAAATGTTTTTTACATCGAAAGTAGTATATAACAGTTACAAAAAAAATCAAAAGAAAATCATAAGAATCCTTGAAAGTGTTATATACACAACGCTGTCATTTCGAATTTACTACCTTGATTTGAATTATTAAAACTTTTTGAGTTTTAAATTAAGTGCTCTAAGTGGTGGGACCAGAAAAAGTTTTATTTCAAGCGTGTGTACATATGTAAGTACACACGCTCTTTTTTTAATGGACAATTGCTTTTAACCAACAAATAATTAATAATTCAATTTTTCAAAGCTTTTAAATGTATGTACGTATTTTATTAAATTTTTGATAATGTCATAAACATGTAAAAGAAAAAAAAGAAAATAATTGTACAAGTTCTTAATAAAAAAGATCAAGAATACATTAAACTTATTATTAATTATTTAAGTTCTGGACTTGTACCCAAATAATTAAGATTGTGAATTCTCCGTAAATAATAAAGAATATTTGTGTTTTAAATTTATAAAGGTTTTAGATTTTTATTACTTGGTTTTTATTACCAGCGTTTTAATGCTTAAATTTTATTAATGCATCTTATAATGTTTTATGTTTTTCATTGGTCTGCCTTAGTGTTTATTTGTTTTGCAAGCCAACACCGCCGATATGAGGCGTTAATGCTGCACATGCGCGTGTCATATTTTGCACTAAACCAAGAAATATTAATGCGCAGAATTTTGAAAATCATACATTGTACATATACCTATGTGGTGTATGATCTATGAAACAGGTCCTGGTTACCATATGTGCAACTGCAGCTGCAGAATATAATGCTAATTAAATTTAGATCTAAATAACATTGTAATGAATGAATGTAATGCTTCTAAAAACCAAGATCTGTCTTTTGTCATTAAGCCGAAACATTCACCCATTTCCATTGTTCATAAATGGTGTTGGTGTTCAGACAGCTGAAAAGCTTTCAATTCTAAGTATGTATGTGTATTAGTTATAACCTTTTGTGGAACTATTGTATCTTCGATTCCATCCCAGAGGGAAGATGCAGTCAAGGAAGTCCGCCTTAGATGGCACAGTCAAGTAGAAGAAGCAACCAACCTGGAGTGCAAAACTGTAGCAGCTAGCCAGAGTCCGAGCTAAAGCTGGAGAGGCATGTTAGTTGAGGCCCATACAGGTTCGCCTGGCCTGTTAGCGCCACATAAGTAAAAGTAAGTAACAAATTATCATACACTGAATACTGTTTAAATTGTAGCGAAGTTCTTAAGTTTACTATGGCGCTTTAAAAATGATTGCCCATTACGATCAGGCTACAACTTATTAAGCAAATAAAACTTTAATGCTGGCAGATGACAGATCAATTTCGGAAACATTTTGTTCGTTATGGAATCACAGATGGATAATATGCATAAAGTATACCTAATGAACCAAAAGTTTCTTTTTTACAACATTCTTAATACCAAGATTTGATTCGTGTCGATGAATTAATTTGAGTTACAAAAAAAAAATTTCATGTGGTGATTGAACACACACATTGCACACTTGTAGACAACCCCGTTTGACAGTCGAGGATTCAGATCTTGGTATCATTTATCTATGGTTGGAATATTTTAGATATTATTTCCCATTATATTTTCAATATTTCTAGTTTAACATAAATAACTGCAATACTTCTTCTACTTCCTAGCTCATGCATTGTGTTTAATTTAATTTAAAAATTGATTGATCGATCGAACGTACTTGCTCGTATGTTGGATCACATCGTAAGGCGCCAGCTATAGCTTTCATTTAAACTCATCATTGAAAACTTTGTCTATTTTGAGGCACTTAACAAATAAAACCTTAAACAAATAAAACCTATACCAAAATGAAGGTAGTAAGATATATATTTTTTTTATTAAAAAAAAAATGTTTTATTTGCTTCACCACTTTCTTGTAAAATCACTTTTGATTTTTCAATTATGGAAAGCGTTTTCAATGAATAGCTGACATTTTAATAATAATAATGATTAATAATAATTTCTGTTCTCATACGTCAGTTTTTTTTTCAATGATCAACTCTAACCTCAAAATTTCATTTTGCTTATGAACAACCAATTTTCAATGAAGCTATGACTGACTTGCCAAAACAATTCACTGATTTGTGTTTCAATGATGAATTTCAATGAAAGCTATAGCTGGCTCCTAAGCATCTTAGTAGAAACAGCAATACATATACATACGAGTATATACTTAATCTTGTATGTACAATTTTTGTTTGATTTTCTTGTGAAAAAATGTTAATATGTAAAGTATTTAAAGTTAAGACATAATTTTTTAAAATCCAAACAATTATGTTTCGAAAAATGTATGCAATACTATTGACAATTCGAAAGACATCCTGTACAATATTTTTTTCCGATATCCGTTGATCAGAAAGTCGAAATTAAAAAACGGTTCTATGGCAGGTGTCTACCGTTAATTATATTTTATTACATTTTTTAGAACAAAATATAGACAATATCTATACTGGTATACTGATTTTTCAAAGTCGCTACACCCGTTTTCGTAATTCTTACGGCTTATAAAAAAAAATTTAATAAAAAACTTCCAATTACCTAAGATGCGAAATTTGAAGAAAATCGTTTTAGACTTACATGGGCTCTCCAGAAGCTAAGTTTTCTAGTAAGCCAGGTCGCATTCTACGAAAAAAGCTCATGAAGAACACAAATACGAGTATCATTCTATAAAAAATTTCATACTAGACATTGCACAGCTCATAGCATTCTATCGATATAATACTATTTGGCTGCCATTTTCACTTTGAGGTTAGCGTTTGTGGCTGGTGAACGTTTGTGGTGTGTGTTATTGTTATTATTCATTTTGTTGAACATATTTTTAATTCTTGTAAAGCTACTAGAGCAAGAACACAGCGATAAGTCTTCCTTCGAGACATTTGTGCAATTGAAATAGTATGCTATGAAATGCCCAATGCCAAATTTTCTAGCATTCTATTTTTATTTCTTTCTATCAAAATGACAGATAGTATACTACAAAATATAGAAGGTGGAGACACCGTGTTAGGGATGCAGCTCAATATACAGACAAACAAACAGACGTACGGAGGAAGTTGTGGGAACCCACTTTTTGGTGTCCTCTATCGTCATAATGTCAAGTTTGATTAGGTATAATCTAGAGTTCGATTTTTTTTCCAAGTGCAAAACCTGCCTTATAAAGGGTCCGCCATCTAACTTTTTTTTTTCCACTAGTGCTTATTTCGTGGATGGTAACACCTTGCTCATGTCTGATTTGACAGATAATTAGTTTTATCCTTCCGCTGAACGAATATGTTTGTGTATATGCTTGAACAACTCTGGGAAATATTTCGACATTACTTTGAAAATCATGGTAATGTTGCAGAATGTGTGCGAAAATTGCGTACGGATTTTGGAAGAAGAGAATCACCGTCAGCTCCGTATGTTCGTTATCTTGTGAAAAAAGCGAAAGAAACTGGCATCCTCATCGATAAACCAAAGCGTGAAAAGCCAAAAACAGTTCGCTCACCCGAGAATATTGCTGCTGTGGCAGAAGGTGTGTGTGAAGCCCCATCAACATCAATTCGCCGTCGTTCTCAAAAATTGAACATTTCGGAGATATCATTGAGACGAATTTTGCATAAAGACCTTGGTATGACGCCATACAAAATCCAATTGGTTCAGGAGTTGAAGTCAACTGACCATCCAATGCGTTTTCGCTTCGCTAAGTGGGCCTGCGATCGACTTAGAGAAGGTGCCGATTTTGCCAAAACAATCATCTTTTCAGATGAAGCTCATTTTGATCTTGGCGGGTATGTAAACAAGCAAAATTGTCGCATTTGGGGCACAGAAAACCCGCACGCATACATTGAGAAGCCGATACACCCAAAACGAGTCACTGTTTGGTGCGGATTTTGGTCCAGAGGCATAATTGGGCCATTTTTTTTTCGAAAATGAGCAATGAGTGGCCGTTACAGTCAATGGTGATCGTTATCGGGTCATGTTGAACGAATTTTTGTTCACAAAAATTGAAGAGGAGGATATTGGCAATATTTGATTTCAACAGGACGGCGCTACGTGCCACACATCCGAAGCTACACTCGATGTTTTGCGCCCCGTTTTTGAAGATCGCATTATCAGCCGCAGAGATGATGTCGTTTGGCCACCTCGGAGCTGCGATTTGACACCGTTGGACTATTATTTGTGGGGTGCCGTAAAAGGTAAGTGTTACGACGACAAGCCAAAGACAATTGACGCTTTAAATGACAATATTCGTGAAGCCATTGGTGAAATACAGTTGCACACAATCGATAATGTGCTTACAAATTGGACCGATCGTGTAGGCTACTGCATGGCCAGCTGAGGCAGGCATTTAATTGAAATTATTTTCTGTTATTAACCGGAAGGATTGTACTTTTAAATAAAAAAACAAATTTGAGAAAATATTCAGTTCTTTTTTTTTATAGTATTTTCACAAAAAAAAAGTCATTTGGCGGACCCGTTAGTACCTAGTAAAAATTCTAGGATCAAGAAATAATTTCCCTATATTATAATAACGAAGCTGGGTTAAGCCGATATTTATTTTTAATGTGTATTAATTTCAATAATTGAAGGGTACAAGAACATACTATCCCCTTCCACTATCAGTCCTGGATGAAACACATTAGAGTTGAATTTTGCAAATGCATTAAACTACCCGTTTGCTGAAAAATAAATTATCAACTGACTTGAAAATCTAAGCTGATCTATGTCCATAAATACAAAAATGTTAAATATATTTTCAGAAATGTATCTATACTCGCTAATTGTTTTTTCGACGTCAGTTATTATAGTACATCACATACTCGTATGTATTTAAATTTTTCTTTAATAGACAGTAGCACCTATGTTCAAAATATTAAGTAAATTAAGACTACTTAATTGGACTTGTTCAATTATTTATTCAAATTCACTGATGTGATGAGTTTAAATACGCGACTATAATGGAGACCACGGTTCGATTAAGAGTGTTGATTGATGGCACATGCCAATATTGAGGCTTTTCATATCCGTCAATGCAGCAGAATAGAACCAGTGATGTTGATTGGGCAGCTGGAGAGTAGCACAGAAAAAAAAATGGTGGAATGTAGAAAATAAAAAAAAATTCAAAATAAAACAAAATATTGAAGATTTCCCCATCCCACCTAGAAAAGATCATGTAATTTTTACTTTTATAGCACACTGTATAGTTAAATTTATAAATAACTAGCGGGACCCGGCGCGCGTTGCTACGCCCAAGATAAAACATGTATTTTGTAATAAATCAGCTCAATGGCGATGCTTTAAAAGGATTTTATTTATAATGCTAAAGTTGTACATCAATTCAATACAATAGTGTATACAATATTTTTTGTTTGATTGTGTGGTGTATGTATAAATAAATTTTTTGGGGATCCCACTCTGGAACATGCTACGTATAATTGTCCATGTGAAAAGGACGGTTCCTCCAAATTCACACCACACACTTGAAGAGTTTGTCCTTGAGCTTTATTAATGGTCATAGCAAAGGATAAACGCACGGGAAATTGAAGAAGTTTGAATTCAAATGGCATGTCCGTTGGTATTAATGGAATGCGCGGTATTAGTACAATTTCACCTTTTGCTTTGCCAGTGAGAATTGTTGCTTGAATTAAATGTGGCATCAATTTTTTTACTGAAAGTCTCGTCGCATTACAAAGTTTTGGTGCATTAAGATTTCGGAGAAGTATAATCGATGAACCAACTTTCAAATTCAAATAATGCGGTGGCATGCCTGGTGGTTCCAAAGAATTTAAAAATTCGACCGGATAATTGACTGCGTCTTCATCATTCATAGCAGTATCAATAGATTTATACGTTTCCGAATCACCTGGCAATTTTTCCTGGATGTAGAAATTGATTTCATTGACATTGATATTTTTTGGTGCTAAAATTGCACGTTCTCGTAACCATTCATGGTTATTGTAATTTTGTACAATATTTGGAAAAACTCGATCAATGATTTCTTGTTTTGATGATACAATTATGCAAAAATTATTCGGTAACGTGATAAACCCATTTTGATCACTCGCAATCTTTCCATCGCCAATCGTCAGCAATTGCTTTGAAAACTCACGTGCTGATGAATCATTTTGAAGACGCACACGCATATTGGTCGTCAACGAAAGCCTTTGTACGTGTGCCCACAAAAATGAACTTTTCAAACATGCATTAATTTCATCAGCAGGTGTTGATCTCGGAACAACAGGCAACGTTTGACGGAAATCACCAGATAACAATATTAATGCACCGCCAAACAGGTGTGAACTCCGTCTTAAATCTTGTAATGTTCGATTTAAGGCTTCCAAAGATTTTGTATGGGCCATTGGACACTCGTCCCATAAAATAATGGATGTTTGTTGAAAGACCTTAGCCATTCCAGAACTCCTTGAAATATTGCATGTTGGTGTTTCAATTGCTTGCATGTTCAATGGCAATTTCAAGGCGGAATGTGCTGTGCGGCCGCCATCAATTAATGTAGCTGCAATACCGGAAGAAGCAAGTGCCAATGCGATTTTTTGTTCCGACCGAATTGTTGCCGGTATCAATGAAATAAAAAATGTTTTTCCAGTGTCGCCAGGTGCATCCAAAAAATACAATCCACCAGTGTTATCATTGACAGCTTGCATCACTTTGTCATATGCATGTTTTTGTTGATCATTTAATTGTGGAGTATACGTTTGTACGAATGCAGGCAATTCATCACGATCGAATTGCTGTTCGCGTTGCAATTCTCGTTCAAATAAATCATGCATTGGACGAGTTGGTGGAGTCAATCCTAATTGCACTAATGCTTTATTTGCAATCGTAAGGCACAAATCTTCGATCATTATCAAGGCTTCATTATACATTTCCAATGTCAGCAGCAATGCAGGATCATAGGAACGATGTCGAAGTCGAATCAAAATGTCTTCAGCCATGAAATCTTTGTATTTATTCACCAATTGCAGTGGATTTGATGGAAAACATGTTGATATTATGATGGCAAATAACATACGAATTTGATTTGGTGGAGATGCAATTGATGCATCACGAAGCGTAGCATCCCAATGCGTATCATCTTCCAGCAAATGCAAGTGTCGACATGCTTCACGGTATGTGGCGCATAATTGACCATTGACATGTACGTTCACCAACAAAAGTCGCAAGTAAAAACATTCAACATTAGCTGGACTAACTGGATAAATGCGTCCCAAAGCATCTGTTCGAAAAATACCTGGATAACCATCAACAGATGTGCCTTGTTTGCGACGCTGAAATTTTTTTGTTGATGCATTCAATGTGAAATAGTGAGGCACTTCCGAATATAGCAAAGTCCTGGCAAAATCATCCGTTTCACATAACTGGAAATAAGCTGTCTGTGTAGTTACTGGTGGCTCTACTGCTCTTTGTTCGGCATTTGCAGCAGTGAAGTAAACACGTTGGCCGTTTTCAAGATGAACTGCCAAATGTACAACAACTGGATGTCTGTCATGAACTGGAAACGATAGAAACGTACTAATATAGCGCCCCATTTGGTACTGCAAAATTTCATCATGATTATTTTCAGGAGCCACTCCAAAAACAGCCATATCGCTGCCTTTAGTCACATACTTGCAAATATATTTGATTGATTTTACAGAATTGCAATATTCTACATTAATGTGAGCGTTGAACATTTTTGACAGTATCGGTGAGTACGGAACTATCCACCGGTTATCGATTTCACCGTCTTGATTTTGAAGTTTAATTACAGTTAATTTGCCGTTGTCTTCAGTTGATCGTCTACGATACTGTGGATATCCATCATCTCCTGTAATTGTTTCAGCAATCTATTGCTTTGGAAAACGTTTCGAAAATTTGCCATCAATCATACAAGGTGAATTTCGATTAATATCAACACATATGAATGTGTGTGCGTGGAAATATGAATTCACATACACACACTGGGCATAACCTTAATTGTGCAAATAAAAAAAACACTCACCGGCAAATGCAATCCAATTGAACTTGTGAAAATGAAGCAACGCTTTTATGTATATAAAAATGAAACATTAAAAATACAATTGAAAATATTTCAATCGATAAATACTACACTCTACGATTTATCGACTGGATTTTGGTACAGTGTATTAAAAAAGAAACACATGGTTAACACTCACCAAAAGTATGTCTGTTCGCAATGAGAGCACGATATAAAAGAACTCAAAGCACATAAGAGAACTGTCAACTGAATTCCAATGACAGCAAATTAATATTAACATAATGCACTTACAACTACATTTGACAACTGTGTACACATATACAGTCATACAGTACAACAGAAACGCTCATCAGCGGCTGTGTATTTGTTGTTGTTTTTCCCATACAGGCATTTCGTATGAGAGGAAAGCATTACTCACATAAAATGTCATAACTCAGGAACGCTGCGTCGACTCCAAACAAACTTCACACATACCACCTCATCATATGTAGGAACAAACTGTTTTTTTTGTGTCAATCGGTTCGGCGGTTCTTGAGTTATAAGATTACCAAGGAAATGTAACTTCTTTTTATATATATAGATTATATGCTCCTATTAATAAAAAAAAATATTATTAACGATGTTCCGATTAAGGCAGTCATTTTTTTATTTTAATAAGTTGTTAAAGTAAAGTGTTATCCATTTTGCGGTTTCAAAAGTATAGCGCTGGAATTCGACATCTGTCTAACTTAGTTGTTGAACCAATTTTTTTTTCAGTTGAAAGCATGACATTTACGAAAATGGATCGCTTAACTATCGCACAATGCATAAAAATTGTTAAAACCTCCTACAAAAATGGTGATTCTGCCACAGCCACTTATCGTGCTTTAAGAGGAGATTACGGTTTACATAATCGTCCAACTACGCAAGCAATTGGCAAACTTGTGAAGAAATTTGAAGAGACTGGATAGGTTACAGATATTGTAAGGCCTGTACATCATCGTATGGCTCGTACCACTGAAAATATCGCTGCTGTAAGTGAAAGTGTAGCCGAAGACCCGAATGTGTCGATTCCTCGTCGTTCTCAGGAATTAGTACTGTCTTACGGCACATTACGGCGTATTTTGTATTTGGGTCTACACCTACAACCATATTTAGGTCGGCTCACACAACAACTGAAGCCAGCTGATAATTCACAACGTCGTAGATACGTCGAATGGGTGCTTGAACAACAGGCGGTGGACGGCGATGTTTCGAACTCGGTGGGTATGTTAATAAACAAAATTGTCGTCTTTGAGGTTCTGAGAATCCTCAAGTAATTGAAGAGAGGCCATTACATCCACAAAAAGTCACTGTTTGGGGCGCTCTTTGGTCTGGAGGTGTGATTGGACCTTACTTCTTCGAAAACGACGATGGAACGATTGTCACCGTCAATTCGGAGCGCTATGGTCATATGATAACCGACTTTTTTTTACCTGCTATTGAAGAATACGACTTGGAGAATATGTGGTTTCAACAAGACGGTGCCACATGCTACAAAACTCGAACGAATATGGCTTTATTGCAAGAGATATTTCCTGGCCGCGAAATTTCTCGTCGTGGCGATATCAACTGGCCACCAGGATCATGCGATTTGACAGCGCTGGACTTTTTTTGTGGGGCTACACGAAAGACCGTGTTTATGCAGGTAAACCTTTAACTCTTGAGCACTTGAAAACCAACATTCGTCAAATTATGGCTGAGATACCGCCCAATATGTGTCAAAAAGTGGTCGAAAATTACCTCAAAAGAATCGATGCTTGCAACAATTCGCGTGATGTAATGATGTAAAATTAAATGATGTAGTTTTTCACACATAATGTCAACTTTCAAACTTTATAATAAAAAAGAAATATCATGAAAGAAAATATTTTATATGTGTTTTATTTACGTTTATTTTTGAAACCGCAAAATGGATAACCCGTTATTACAAATTTAATAAGATCAAACAAAAATATTACCGTCTGTCTGAATGTTGTGTGAGATTGCGCAAGCTGCTATTGTTTAAAAAAATGTAAGTAAATGCGTCATTCTGTATCTTATTCTATTTGTATCTTAGCCTTTTAAACTTTGAGACTGAGCCAATGAAAAATTAAGTACACAACAGAATCGGTCAACTTACTTTTGCAGCGACCCCAAGCCAAATATTGCAAAATTAATGCAATGGAATTTTAATACTGCAATCGTCAAATAATTTGAAATAAAATAACTCGTCATAACTAATAATATAGAAATTAATCAAATTCACAAACAAATAAAATGCACGACTGGATCGAACGTACTTGATATTATGTTCAATTACATTGTATTCAAAAGATTCTTAAAAGGAACACAAAATATATTTTAAAGTCGTTTTTCACTTAATTTTCTATATAAATAAATTTCAGAAAAAAATCGTCAACCCGTTTTCGAAATATTGAATTTTCAAAAAATATATATTTTTTTTCACAAATCCTAAATCCTAATCTTAAGCAAACGCCCTTGAACAAAATCGGTTCAGCCGTTTAGGTTGTAGATCGTTCTACAGACGGACAGGCGGAATTTGGTGTTCTGTATCATCGTAATGTCAACTTTGATTAAAATCTCGAAGTCGATTTTTTGTTCCAAATACAAAACTTGCCTTATAGTACCTATACTTGTATCACTAGTGAAAATAGCGTGCGCAGTGACGAGAAAGTTTATAACAAAATGACAAATTGTCAAATTTAATTTAAAATTGACAGCAAAAAAAACCTCACATACAGCAGCTCAGCTGTGCTGGGTTAAAAAAAAAGTGTATTTCTATTTATTTCGATTTTTTCAAATATAAGAAGGTTACTCAAAAATTAAAGACTTTAAAGCTTAGAGAAACTGAAAATGAGTACCTATTAGGAAGTGTTGTCGTCTTTTCATGAAACTTGAAAAGAATATCCTTCGCTAAAACATAATAATCTTTTTCTTCAATCCCACAGACCGTAGTTACGCCGAGTTTAATTTGCGAATTTTAGCCATCGTAAATTTATCCGTCAGAAGCTAAAGTAGAATGCTAGGGTGTATACAGTTTTCTGGAGCACATCTAAAATATTGGCGCAAAGTCGTTTAGTTGCCACCGCTTGTCTAAAGTTGTCTAAATCTTAAACACACTAATAAACTTTTCTAGTTAAAGTTGATCTTTAGGCGCCAGTTATAGCTTTCTCATCATTGAAAACTTTGACTATCAATTCTGAGGCACTTAAACAAATAAAACTGATGACGTTTTGGTACCAAAATGAAGGTAATAAGATATATAATATTTTTTGTCAAAAAAAAATATTTTATTTGCTCTACCACTTTCTTGTAAGTTCACTTTAGATTTTTCAATGATGGAAAGCGTTTTCAATGATCACTACTTTCCCCGAAGTTGGTTGCGTAAAGTTCGTCTTGCTTATCTGCATCGTCTTCTGACTAGCGAAGAATACTACGAGCAGCAGCCCTGAATGCAAAGAATGGCGTGTTATGAAAAAATAAAAAAATTCGATTTGCAGAATTTATTGAAGGAGAATCACACATTCGCGACGCAGAGATTCTCCAATACTAGAGCCAGCGGCAGGATTTTTCAAAATCCGAATTGAGCCAACAACAAGAAGCGCCAACTGATAGTCATGCTATTGGTAGGTCCAACCATCGCAGAGAGGACATCAGTGAAGACGATACCGACCCCGGATATCGTTCAACATCAATGTTAAATAATTCAATATCATCGTTTAGAAATGCTATTCATGGTCGGCGGGCCTATGCCCCCACGAGTGTTCACGCGACCAACCACCACCGATTGCAATAAATAAGCACCGAACTGGTTGATTTAAGCGAAGAAGACTATAGAATTAGAAATAACTATTTATTCATGTTTTTATTAATTATTTTCACATTTTTCATCAAGTAAAAACAAATAAGTTGATAAGTATTACTAAAATACAAACAAATTTATGTATGAATACTATGTACTTACATACTTCGTTTTTTTATTCTAATTAAATTGAACCTTCTTCAAAAAAAATGCTTCCATTTCCTTGTTATGAAATGTCAAACGTTTACTGGAAAAAGTATAGTTTAACCCCCAGTTTCACAGTGCGAGTTTAAACTTAAAATCAACTGAACCTTAAACTGAGTTTAAATTTTTGGTTTAATTCGTCCGGTTTCACAGGGAAATCTGATGTTCAGATCAGTTGAACTTCGTTTAACTACATTTTATGATAAATAGTTGGCAGCATTTTTCTTGCCTCGTCATCACTTTCTCACTCTCACACAAAAAAACACGCGAAACAACGAGATTAATAAATAAAACAATATTCAAAAATACTATAACAACTCGATAACATTTGAATACATAATTTTGTTTTGTTCATAATATTAAAAAAAAAAACAACGCTGAACTGAAGTTTAAACGGCAAAATAATCTCAGTTAACTTAAACTACAAATTGAACTCAGTTCAAGGTTTAAACGACACTGTGAAACCGAATAAATTGTTGATCTGAAGTTTGAACCAATATTGGAGCTTAAGTTCACACTGTGAAACTCGGGGTAACAAAGATAAAAAAGCGTTTTGGTTTGTTAAAAGTTATACGATCTCCTTAACGTTTGGCGTTTAAAATCATCAAAAAGTCGACCCTCATTTTAAAACTTATTTTAAGAGTCGACTCACATTTTAAAATTAATTAGAGTAGGGTTTAAATGTTTAAAATGTTGCGCTATTATTTTTGTAATTTTATATAAAAGCATCAGAGTGTAAAAATACAACTTATGAAACTATTGACAGAAAACACAAAATATTTTTATAAAAAATATCGAAAACATTCTTCCATTAAGTGTCAAAATCGTTCGTCAAAATCGTATGAATATATTTTATAAATGAAATGAAATTATTCGATTTCACTTAATTAGAATCACTAAGGATTGTTGTAAGCGAACTGTCATAATTTTAATTTTGACAGTTCAAAATGAAAACAATCATTATGAGAATAAATTTTACACACTGTAATTTCACATTGCGTCCTCTTTAGATATATATAGTGGCGGGGGTAGATACAATTGCAGATTTATCCCGCTTTCTTCTTTAAGCCGCCCATTCACATAACTCTCGTGTCGACAACGGTATGATGACACAAAATATCCATTCGGACACAAACGCAACACCAATCCGCACACATAAATTGCTTATTTCATCAACGAGACAATAAGACAAGCAATGTATGCACTTTTGTATCGCCATCTTAACGTCTATATGCGAACACGATCGGAATGCAAGTGGAATAATCCTAGAATGTGTTATACACATTCTCACACACAGAACACAGATAAAGACACAGACACGAAAAATCTAAATATTATGATTTTGTCGACACCTAGAAATATACAAGCCCACACACACTCAATCACACTGACACAAGTGTCTTACACCAGTATTATGTGTATGGGCCGCTTTACTATTTTCGATATTGTTTACTTTTTAAAACTAATTGAAGTTATGAGCGGACCGATATTATGTGTAAAAGCGCTCCAAGTCGTCTAAAATGTCACAATACATGTTCTGTCATAACGCACATATCATTTTCGTTTAATAAAATTAATGTGCATTATGTATGTGTTATTAAATACCAATTTTTGCTCTGTTGCTCAATTTATGCATTTTTAAAATCGGAAAAAATTTACAAATGCAAAAGTTGAATCAAATGACTAAAGTTTTGGGGCGTTTATGAAAATTGGAGTATGCAAAAATATTACAATTTTACGAAGTTTTGAAGCTTACAATGCAACGTTACATAAATACCCCTACTCATCTCGATTGACACCTGGAAGAAGCAGCAATCATACATAAATCCTCGTAATGCCACGAGAATTCTTTTGCAAATTTCTTGACCTAGTTAGTTTGGGGGTGGCCGTGGAGCGATAGTTGTGTGTTCGCATGTCAACCTCGTGGTCACAGGTTCGATCCCTGCCATAGCCTATGTCCTCTTCTTTCCATTAAAAACCAATTCTAAAAATAAATGTCATACAATGAGTTCCTTGTTTACTCATTACATGCTGTGTAGGCATAGAACTAACCACATGTGATTGAGTAAAACTAGTATACCGATAAAATATGACTAAGAATAAAAAAATTAATGCGAATTATAAGGGACATAGATAAATAAGACACGGAAATTTCTACGCATTAGTTCAGCCGCCATCCCTGGAGATAAAATCTGAGACAACAACCACCTACAGTCTCCGAATATCGCGCCACACATCTGTCCTATCATTCTTTCTCTTCCTTAACCTCACCCACACGCCCGAGCTGTATTGAAACATTTAAAGGGTATTCATAATCCCTTGAGCGCGGGTAGATTATAAAAAAAAAAAAAAAAAAAAAAAAAAAAAATCCTCGTAATGCCACGAGATTTCTTTTACATGTAAATTTCTTTACCTAGTTAGTTTGGGGGTGGCCGTGGCGCGATAGTTGTGTGTTCTCCTGTCAACCTCGTGGTCACAGGTTCGATCCCTGCCATAGCCTATGTCCTCTTCTTTCCCTTAAAAACCAATTCTAAAAATAAATGTCATACAATGAGTTGCTTGTTTACTCATTACATGCTGTGTAGGCATAGAACTAACAACATGTGATTGAAAACTAGTATACCGATAAAATATGACAAAGAATGAAAAAAAAATGAATGCGAATTATAAGGTACATAGACAAATAAGACAAGGAAATTTCTCCGCATTAGTTCAGCCGCCATCCCTGGAGATAAAATCTGAGACAACAACCACCTACAGTCTCCGAATATCGCGCCACACATCTGTCCTATCATTCTTTCTCTTCCTTAACCTCACCCACACGCCCGAGCTGTATTGAAACATTTAAAGGGTATTCATAATCCCTTGAGCGCGGGTAGATTATAAAAAAAAAAAAAAAAAAAAAAAAAAAATCCTCGTAATGCCACGAGATTTCTTTTACATGTAAATTTCTTGACCTAGTTAGTTTGGGGGTGGCCGTGGCGCGATAGTTGTGTGTTCTCCTGTCAACCTCGTGGTCACAGGTTCGATTCCTGCCGTAGTCTATGTCTTCTTATTTTCCATTAAAACCAATTCTAAAAATAATTGTCATACAATGAGTTGCTGGTTTACTCATTACATGCTGTTTAGGCATAACACTAACCACATGTGATTGAGTAAAACTAGTATACCGATAAAATATGACTAAGAATAAAAAAATTAATGCGAATTATAAGGGACATAGATAAATAAGACACGGAAATTTCTACGCATTAGTTCAGCCGCCATCCCTGGAGATAAAATCTGAGACAACAACCACCTACAGTCTCCGAATATCGCGCCACACATCTGTCCTATCATTCTTTCTCTTCCTTAACCTCACCCACACGCCCGAGCTGTATTGAAACATTTAAAGGGTATTCATAATCCCTTGAGCGCGGGTAGATTATAAAAAAAAAAAAAAAAAAAAAAAAAAAAAAATCCTCGTAATGCCACGAGATTTCTTTTACATGTAAATTTCTTTACCTAGTTAGTTTGGGGGTGGCCGTGGCGCGATAGTTGTGTGTTCTCCTGTCAACCTCGTGGTCACAGGTTCGATCCCTGCCATAGCCTATGTCCTCTTCTTTCCATTAAAAACCAATTCTAAAAATAAATGTCATACAATGAGTTGCTTGTTTACTCATTACATGCTGTGTAGGCATAGAACTAACAACATGTGATTGAAAACTAGTATACCGATAAAATATGACAAAGAATGAAAAAAAAATGAATGCGAATTATAAGGTACATAGACAAATAAGACAAGGAAATTTCTCCGCATTAGTTCAGCCGCCATCCCTGGAGATAAAATCTGAGACAACAACCACCTACAGTCTCCGAATATCGCGCCACACATCTGTCCTATCATTCTTTCTCTTCCTTAACCTCACCCACACGCCCGAGCTGTATTGAAACATTTAAAGGGTATTCATAATCCCTTGAGCGCGGGTAGATTATAAAAAAAAAAAAAAAAAAAAAAAAAAAAATCCTCGTAATGCCACGAGATTTCTTTTACATGTAAATTTCTTGACCTAGTTAGTTTGGGGGTCGCCGTGGCGCGATAGTTGTGTGTTCTCCTGTCAACCTCGTGGTCACAGGTTCGATCCCTGCCATAGCCTATGTCCTCTTCTTTCCATTAAAAACCAATTCTAAAAATAAATGTCATACAATGAGTTGCTTGTTTACTCATTACATGCTGTGTAGGCATGGAACTAACAACATGTGATTGAAAACTAGTATACCGATAAAATATGACAAAGAATGAAAAAAAAATGAATGCGAATTATAAGGTACATAGACAAATAAGACAAGGAAATTTCTCCGCATTAGTTCAGCCGCCATCCCTGGAGATAAAATCTGAGACAACAACCACCTACAGTCTCCGAATATCGCGCCACACATCTGTCCTATCATTCTTTCTCTTCCTTAACCTCACCCACACGCCCGAGCTGTATTGAAACATTTAAAGGGTATTCATAATCCCTTGAGCGCGGGTAGATTATAAAAAAAAAAAAAAAAAAAAAAAAAAAATCCTCGTAATGCCACGAGATTTCTTTTACATGTAAATTTCTTGACCTAGTTAGTTTGGGGGTGGCCGTGGCGCGATAGTTGTGTGTTCTCCTGTCAACCTCGTGGTCACAGGTTCGATCCCTGCCATAGCCTATGTCCTCTTCTTTCCATTAAAAACCAATTCTAAAAATAAATGTCATACAATGAGTTGCTTGTTTACTCATTACATGCTGTGTAGGCATAGAACTAACAACATGTGATTGAAAACTAGTATACCGATAAAATATGACAAAGAATGAAAAAAAAATGAATGCGAATTATAAGGTACATAGACAAATAAGACAAGGAAATTTCTCCGCATTAGTTCAGCCGCCATCCCTGGAGATAAAATCTGAGACAACAACCACCTACAGTCTCCGAATATCGCGCCACACATCTGTCCTATCATTCTTTCTCTTCCTTAACCTCACCCACACGCCCGAGCTGTATTGAAACATTTAAAGGGTATTCATAATCCCTTGAGCGCGGGTAGATTATAAAAAAAAAAAAAAAAAAAAAAAAAAATCCTCGTAATGCCACGAGATTTCTTTTACATGTAAATTTCTTGACCTAGTTAGTTTGGGGGTGGCCGTGGCGCGATAGTTGTGTGTTCTCCTGTCAACCTCGTGGTCACAGGTTCGATCCCTGCCATAGCCTATGTCCTCTTCTTTCCATTAAAAACCAATTCTAAAAATAAATGTCATACAATGAGTTGCTTGTTTACTCATTACATGCTGTGTAGGCATAGAACTAACAACATGTGATTGAAAACTAGTATACCGATAAAATATGACAAAGAATGAAAAAAAAATGAATGCGAATTATAAGGTACATAGACAAATAAGACAAGGAAATTTCTCCGCATTAGTTCAGCCGCCATCCCTGGAGATAAAATCTGAGATAACAACCACCTAGTCTCAGAGCATCGCCCCACACATCTTTCCTATCATTCTCTCTATTCCTTAACCTCACGCCCGCGCTGTGTTGAACATTTAAAGGGTAGTATAATCCCTTGAGCGCGTATAGAATATATATAAATAATAAAAAAAAAAAAACTTAACACATTAACAATTTTCAAATATAAGAAGAAGTTACCTATGCATTTGAAAATAAAACTAAACTAAACTAAACTTAATTTTTGTTTAATTTAGGTGCAATATGCATACAAACGATTCATGTGAATTTTAAAGACTCATACATATATGTATATATAAATTTATGAGGGCCTACATAGTATGTAGTATTCAGTGACTTAGGCAAAAATTTGAAAAAAAGGAATAATAATAATAAGCAGAAATAAATGGATAATAGATGCACACTGCACATAATTAAATGTTTTTATATTGCTTAGTGGTTATAGTTTGAGGGAAAACAAAGATGACATTTGAATTCCTAGGTAAATAAAAATATATCGAAAACAAATTTCAAAATCGTTGGAGACGTTTTAAAAAAAAATAAATTTTAGATATACAATTTTAAAAACTATTACTCATATAAAGTTTTCAAAGTTTTTTTTTTTCAAAGTTTCAAAGTTTTATTTCAATTCGGTGTACAAGTAAGACTAAGTCTTTTATAGTACCGTTGAACTTGATTACATTTTATGAGAAAAAAAATATTAATTAAACATTATATTAGATACATAGCTATGTATATACAAATTTAAATTCTAAACTAAAAGTTCTTTATACACATTTTAAATTTAAATAAAGAAAACTAAAAAACCTGTTTTATTCTTCCATGAATACGTAATTTATATTTTATATTTTTTTTTTTGCTATATGTCCATTATCCCTTCTCCCCTTCCCCTTCCCGTTTATCAACAGCCATATTGGCTGTTTTACTTTTAGGTTAAGAAAAGTAAAGTGTAATTGCCTTCTTAAAATTTGCAGTACCTATAATTTTCCTCATTGTTACTGGCAGAGAGTTCCATAGTTTGGTTACATAAACAATAAATAGGCGCGAAAATTTCAAGTAGTTGTAAGATGGTGTTACTAGATTAAGAGTTCTAATAGATTGAGTAAAAGAAAGTTTTTCATAAATGTAAGGTGGCTTTCTATTCTGAATGATTTTGTGCATAAAGATACAACATCTTGCATCAAGGAAATGTTAAAAAGAGCATCCAAGGACCAGTTTATGGTAATGTGATATGTGTTCATGTCTCCTTAGTCCATAAATGTACCTTATCATATCATTGAACGCAACAAGAAGTTTATGCTGAGAATGGGAATCAAGTTTGCAATACACAACATTGGCATAGTCAATTAGAGGAATAAGTAGTGTTTTTACAAGCCTCAATTTAGTCTTTTCAGGGGTTATGTTTGAAAATAGCCAAAGCTTGCTCAGTCCACCATAAGTTCGTCCAATGGTAGAATTCACCTGATCTTCAGCCGATAGAGAATTATTTATCTTAATACCGAGACTATTCACAGTTTTCATAAACGTAAGCTTATTCTGAAGAAGATAAACAGAAGGTTTTTATCTGCTTCTTAGAAATCGCAATCAATTGTGACTTAGATGGATTCAGTGTTAAGCTATTGTTAGGAGACCAATTGGAGATTGCAAGGAGGTCCTCATTCATTCTAAATATAAGATCCTCCTGTAAGCCAATAGGACGAGACAAATTAATTTGCACATCATCAGCGTACAAGTGAATTGAAACATTTGAACAAACTTTTGGTAAATCATTAATAAAAAGACAAAATAGAATTGGTCCCAAAATGGAGCCCTGTGGAACCCCCATTTGCAGATTCATAAATTCAGATATCCCCTGATCAACCTTAACCCCCTTAGATAAATAATCTTTTATTAGTTGCACCGCTCTGTCATGGAAACCAAAGTATCTCTTTAATTTCAAGTAAAGTATTTGATGATTTACTCTGTCAAAGGCCTTCGAAAAATCCAGCAAATACACAACAGTCACATTGTCCAGATCATATTGAATACGAATATCATCAAGCACCTTGATCATCGCAGTTTGACAACTATGATGAGCATGGAAGCCTGATTGAAATAAAGATAACAAATTATATCGATAAATGTGACTAGTGATCTGTGCTGCCAGAATCTTTTCAAAAACCTTTGACAGACAAGGCAAGATACTAATTGGGCGGAAATCAGAGCAGGAAATAGGATTATTGTTCTTAGATATCGGGATAATCTTAGCTAACTTCCAGCAATCGGGAAATGATGACGAGGTTATATACTCGTACATATAAAATTCAAATTTTAAAAAAAATTATTTATTTTTTTTTTTCAAAATCGAAAATCTTTTGTTTTTGAAAATTTGAGTATGCAGTTTTATTAACACTTTTAGGAATCATTCGCATAAAAAAATATTTTTTATCGGTCTAACCAATAGTGCGAAAGTCGAAAATATTAAAAGTGGTTCTATAGAAAGTACCGTTATTAAGTACATAAAATAAAATACTTTTATATTTAAAAGTGGACTGTATACTAATATAAGAAAACACACATTTTTTAAAAAAATTCTTTGAGCTGTTTTTGAGAAATAATTTTTTTTCTTAACGGTTTTTTTTTTATTTTGGAAATATAGTTTTTTGAACTATTCAAGATAATGTCAAAAAACCACAAAATACGAAGTTGGGATAAGATCTATTGAGTCGTTTTCGCAATTTTGAGTTTTCAAAAAAAAAATTTTTCCAAAAAATATTTTTTTTGAAAAATTTTGGTATACAATTGTGTTTAAACTTTCTAGGAGCTTCTGCGTAAAAAATTCAAACAAATCAAATAAACCGTTTCCGAGAAAATCGAAATCCAAAAAAATGGTTCTACTAGAGGTACCAAAAATAACAATATTTTTTGCAAAAAAAAATTATCAAAAGGTACCATTCCCCTTCATTAATGGACTGATTTTTTTTTATAAAAATTGTTGGAGCCCTTTTTGAGAAAAATAAGATTTTTGTTTTTGGCAAAAAAAAATATATGGGAGCTACTGTTATATGCCGTCTTAAGAAAATTAAAAAAACGCGTGGGCATATTACCGAAAAAACAAAATGTACCAAGTTTGAAGCAAATCTATCAAAGTAAACTGTAGCTGTATACTCAAGGACAGACAGACAGACTGACAGAATGACAGACAGATAGACGGAATTGGGGGACCCACTTTTTTGGTGTTCTCTATGGTCATGTTTGATTGTTCGAAAAAAAAATTTTTTGCGAAGACATAACTTGCCTTATAAACGGTGATTTTTTAAGAGCTTGATTTTTGAAAATTCAAAAAAACACAGAAACTTGTAAAAAGTGAATGAAATTTTTATTTGGATCGATAAATCAATTTCTGCCATTTACTTTTTAAAAATAATCTTACTTAAATGTTGCCCGCGGCTACGCTTCAGGTGGTCCATTCTGAAGGTCCAATTTTGGCAAACTTTTTCACATATTTCGGCCGGAATCTCACCAATGACGCGTTCAATGTTGGCTTCCAAGGCAGCAATCGTGTTTGGCTTGTCCCCATAGACAATAGACTTAATATAGCCCCACAAAAAATAGTCTAACGGGGTCAAATCACATGATCTTGGTGGCCAATTGACTGCGCCGAAACGTGAGATCAACTGCTCACCAAATTCGCCTCTCAATTGATGCATGGTTTGGACGTAGCTTACGAAACACATTTTTCACAGAGCACGAATTTTGATAATAAATTTCAATAATTTGCAAACGTTGTTCAGGGGTTAGTCTATTCATGATGAAATGGCAAATAATACTGAATCGAAATGTCAAATGTTCGTGGAATTTGTCATGTGTGATCTGTCAAAAATATAAACGTCAAAAACCAAGTAGCAAAAAAATCACCCGTTACATAGTACCTATAATCACAAGTAAAAATACTCCATTTTACGAACTTATTAACGGTACTTCTCATATCACCACTTTTTATACTTTCGACCTTCTAACTATTGGGAGAATGGATTTAAATTATTTTTTTTTCCTACAAATGCTACATGATAGTGTAAATAAAACTGCTTACCATAATTTTCAAGAAAAATTATTTTCGATTTTTAAAAATAAATAGCATTTTTTTTAAATTGGTTGTTTTTTGGTTGAATTTTTTTTGAAATTAAAATTTTATATGTAGGTATCTATATTAATAATAATTGCTTCAAAATAGCGTTTCACATTTCTATTCTAAAATGGTTTTTAACAATTTTTGATTTTTTTTTCATAGATTTTCATTTGTCCAAGAATTCAAATGGCATTTTTTTCCCCTCAAACTTTAACAACTAAGTAATCTAAACATATTTTATTATGTACATCATCCTTTTTATTAAGCTAATTATATTTCATTTTTAAGCATTTTTGCGTACGTCACTGAATACCTATGTATACATACATATATATCATGTAGGCCCTCATACATTTATGAATGTATCCTTAAAAATCACATGAATCTTATGTACCTATATTTCACTCAAATTATAAAGTTATATGCATATACCCACTTACATCCTTCACTCATATATATTCATGTAGGCACATACTCTTCTAACTTACACAATTAAAATCCCTTATCTAGACTTAAATATATAATTGTAGGAAGAATTCGACCATTCAATATACTAATACAAATAATCATGATAATCATACCTATATATCGGCTTTAAATCTGCTTAGGGTAGCTAGGCAACTTATCTACGTCAATGTTTAGCTACATTAAAGGTGTTTACCCTCAAGAGCAAGTTTGTACGTCGTGCATTTTATTTATTATGAAATCAATAATATAATCCTGAAAAGAATTTCAATTAGAAAAGATCTGGCAATAATATTTGATGAAAAGTTTTCCCAAGGAGCTAAGCCAATCGAATGTTTTTGTTGATTTGAATGAACTCTAAAGTTTTTCTTTAAAAATATGTATGTATACGTTTCATTTGTCAGATCAATCAATGCATATGGCTGTATAATTTGAGGATTTAAGGAGGTCAAAAAAGATTGTATAGGTTTCTATATTTCATATTAGGTAGGCCTAATGAAGGACAACTGCTTCTTTTGTGATACCCTAACAATTTATTTTCCTATTGTCAACCATTCGATAAGTCCTCAACTGTGAGATGAAATAGGTACATATCCCAATCTCCACAATGCTGAACTTCCTTACTTACTTAAGTGGCGCTACAGTCCGGAATGAACCTGGGCCTCAACCAACATGCCTCTCCAATTAGCCCGGTCCTTAGCTAACTGCCTCCAGTTGCGCACTCCAAGTTGGTTGAGGTCGGTTTCTACTTGTGCGCGCCACTTAAGGCGAGGTCTTCCTCTACTGCGTCCGACGTCTGGCCGGTGATCGAAGACTCTGCGAGCCGGAGTATTGGTGTCCATTCGTTCTACATGTCCTAGCCATCTTAAACGTCCAATGCGGAGTTTTTTGACCAGGGGCATGTCGCTGTACAGCTCGTATAGTTCTTGGTTGAATCTTCGTCTCCATAACCCGTCAACGCAAACGGGACCGAAGATTTTTCGAAGAATTTTCCTCTCGAATCTACCAAGGATTTCTTCATCCGCTTTTGATACAGTCCAGGTTTCAGCGCCGTAGAGCAGGACTGGGATGATCAGGGTCTTATATAGGATCTCCTTAGTAGTTCGAGTGAGGGCTTTACTACTAAATTGCCTTCTTAGCCCGAAGAAACAGCGGTTTGCAAGAGTAATTCTTCGTTTAATTTCTGACGAGATGTTGTTGTCAGAGTTAATAGCGGAGCCGAGGTAGACAAAGTCCCGCACTACCTCAAAGTTATATCTGTCAATGGTGACGTTCTGTCCAATTCGTCGATGTTGTGAGTCCTTTCGTGATGACAGCATATACTTAGTCTTACCCTCATTTACTGCTAAACCCATTTTCGCCGCTTCCTTCTCTATTCTAGCAAACGTGGCTATGACATCACGTTGAGTCCTACCAATGATGTCAATATCGTCAGCGTATGCTAGTAGTTGCACCGACTTTTGGAAAATTGTGCCTCTGGTGTTGGCTTTGGAGTTTTGCACAATCCTCTCAAGAATCAGATTAAAGAAGTCACATGACAGCGCATCGCCTTGCCTAAATCCTTTTTTGGTATCGAATGTGTCGGTGAGGTCGTTTCCGACCCTGATGGAGCAGCGAGAATTTTCTATCGTCATCCTACACAAACGGACGAGTTTGGGCGGTATACCAAAACTAGACATGGCTCTGTACAGTTCGTCTCTATAAATGCTGTCATATGCGGCTTTGAAATCGAGGAATAGGTGGTGGGTATCGATTTGGACTTCTTGAGTTTTTTCCAGGATCTGCCGGAGTGTGAAAATTTGATCGGTTGTGGACTTTCCTGGCCTAAAACCACACTGATAAGGGCCAATCAGGTTGTTGGTAAACGGTTTCAGGCGTTCACATATTACGGCAGATAGGATCTTGTAGGCGATGTTGAGGAGACTTATGCCTCTGTAGTTGGCGCAGTTCAGAGGGTCTCCTTTTTTGTGGATCGGGCAAACGATGCTGAGGTTCCATTCTTCAGGCATATTTTCATCTGACCAGATTTGGTTTATGAGTTGGTGGATGTTACTTACCAAGTCATCTCCGCCGGCCTTATAAAGCTCAGCGGGAAGGCCGTCATTTCCGGCAGCCTTATTAAGCTTTAGTTTAGATATTGCTATCCTCACTTCACTCAGGTCGGGTGGTTGGCAGTTTTCGCTGTCGTTGCCAATATTGAATGGTTCGTTCTGCCTGACAGCGGAATGTTGTTCGTCATCGCCGTTTAACAGTCTGCAGAAGTGGTTTTTCCATATCCTCAGCATCGACTGTGTCTCAACTACAATATTTCCTTGTTCATCTCGACAGGATTCTGTTCGAGCCTTGTATCCTTGGCTTTGACGTTTTACACTCTGGTAAAACTTGTGAACATCGTTCCTGGAGTGCCACCTCTCTATATCCTCGATCGCGCGCTTTTCTTGCTCTTTTTTCTTCTTGTTGAAAAGCCGATGTTCTTCCCTTCTTCTTTGCCTATAGAACTCAATGGCAGCTCTCGTCTTCATCTGCAGCTTAGCCTTGTAGGCCTCGTTCTTGGCTGCGAGCATCTGTCGGCATTCCTCATCAAACCAGGGGTTTCTTGCTGGTGGGCGCGAGAAACCTAGCACATCAGTTGCGGCTGATCTAATGGCCTGTTGGCATCGTTGCCATTGCTCTTCGACATTCGATGCTGGTGGTATGGTGTTAATCGAGAGGTTAAGGTATACGCGTTGTGCGAAGGTCTTGGCGGTCTCTTGCGATTTCAGTCTTCCGACATTAAATTTTTTCACCGTATTTCTGGATTGTTGTGGTGTGGTGGATATCCGCATTCTTACCTTGGCTGCTACAAGGTAGTGATCCGAGTCGATGTTAGCTCCTCGGAATGTTCGGACATCCAAAATACTGGATGCGTGCCTCTTATCTATCGCAATGTGATCAATTTGGTTGACCGTTCGTTGATCTGGAGACCGCCATGTCCCCTTATGGATATCGAGGTGAGGAAACCGTGTGCTGGCTATAGTGGCATTTCGTTCCGTAGCGAAATCACAATGCTGAACTCTTTGTCTTATTTATCCATTTTTTGAAATATTTTGTGTAGAAGAAAAGCATTTGCACGTTGTGTAAGAGGGGGTGGCTCTGACAAGATAGTTGTGCGCTCGCCTGTCAACCTCGTGGTCACAGGTTCGATTCCTGCCGTTGTCTATGTCTTCTTATATTCCATTAAAACCCAACTCTAAAAATTGTCATAAAATGAGTTGCTGGCTTACTCATTACATGCTGTTCAGGCATAACACTAACAGCATGTGATTAAGTAAACTAGTATACCCATAAATATAACAATGGTATAAATAAAATAATGTGAATTATAAGAAACATAAATAAATAAGACACGGTATTTTTCTCTGCATTAGTTCAGCCGCCATCCCTGGAGATAAATATGAGACATCAACCAGCTCTACACATCGCGCCACACATCTTTCCTATCCTTCTTTCTCTTCTTTCATCGAATGCCGCGCTGTGTAAAAAGCATTTAAATGGTATTCATAATCCCTTGAGCGCGTGCAAAATTATAAAAAAAAAAATGAATCTTAAACATACAGATATTCAAATTTGTCCAAAGACGTACATATTTGCATTTCTATGAAAATTTACATCTATGTTAATTATGTTACATACAGAATTACATAATTTACCATTATTCATCATAATCCTTATAAATCTACAAAAGTTGTATATTCTACTTGATATAAATAAATTAAAAAAAAATGAAAGTAAATGTGATTCAATCAACGATGCCACCATCTTTAAAGACCAATGAAAATTATTCGATTAATAAGCATAAAATATTAAAGCTCATCGCTCAAAATGTTATAGTTACAGCGGTTATTTTCAAGGTTTGAGGTTCTCATTATGAAACTGTAATAAAATGTGCTAATTTTCTCCATGCATTACATATCATATGAAATTCGCTTAATTCAGGCTGACTAATTGCTCTTCCAGTTGTGGAAAAATTAAAAAAAAAATATATATATATACAAATTCATTCACTTTATGTAGAAGTTGTGAATTTTGCATTAACTTTATCTGTTAATTGTTCTGAGGGTTCTCCAAATCGTACTACTTTACCAGAAGCATATACACATACCTACATATCATCAATAACTAACTAGAAATAAGCAAACGATACTGCCTTAGCATCCAAAGAATGACAATTTAAGAGAAAAGCTATAAAATAATCTGATAAAACCCCATATTTCCGTTTGTTTACAAACTTTTACTTTTTGACTAGTCTGGATGACATTAACATAATTTACCAACTCTCTCTACTTTTAAGCTGCAAATTTTTTTAAAGGTTAACAAAGATTTGGTCTAAATAGTGGATCTTTTACAAGATAAATGATTCAGAAAAAAGAAGATTCGATTTCAATAAATTTATAAGTCATCAATTTGTATACACAAGAAATCATAGAAGGTATAATAACCTTGGTGCGGAAAGTAGAGAACACTTCTTTTAAGTAACATTTTTTACTTGCGATTATAGATACTATAAGGCAAGTTATGGATTCGTGCAAAAAAAAAATCAAACAATCAAATATGACATTTCGATCATAGAGAGCACCAAGAAAGTGGGGTTCTCCGATTCCGTCTGTCTGTCTGTCCTTCTGTCTGTCTGTCTGTCCCCGAGTCTGCAGCCTAAACGGTTGGATGGATTTGCTTCAAACTTGGTATATATTGTTTGTTCGGTAATATGCCCACACGTTTTTTTCATTTTTTTAAAGACGAGAATCCTTATTTTTCTCTAAAACGACTCGAACGATTTTTATAAAAAAAAATCAGTTCAATAATGAAGTAAAAGGGAACATTTTAGTAATTTTTGTTTTGGAATAAAATTATTACTTTTGGTACCTCTAGTAGTACCATTGTTTGGTTTTCGATTTTCTGGAAAACGGTTAATTTGTTTTTTTTTTTTAATTTTTTTGCGCAGAAGAAAAGTTTAAACACTATTGGAAGCCAAAATTTTTCAAAAATATTTTTTTTTGGAAATTAAAAATAAAAACTTTTTTTTTTTGTTGAAAACTCAGAATTTCGAAAACGACTTAATGGATTTTTGCGACACTTCGTATTTGGTAGTTTTTTGATATTACCTTGAACAGTTAAAAAACTATATTCCTAAGATAAAAAAAACAACGGTACCTCCCATACAAATGTTAAAGAAACCCTTAAGAAAAAAATGTATTTCTCGAAAACGGCTCCAATATTTTTTTTTTAAATGTGTTTGTTCCTAAATTAGTACAGTCCACTTTTAAGTATAAAAATATTCTTTTTGCGTACTTATAAACGGGACTTCCCATAGAACCACTTTTCATATTTTCGACTTTCTCAACACTGGATGAACAGATTAAAATAATTTTTTTTGAACAAATGGTCCCTAAAATTGTTAATAAGACTACATACGAAATTTTTCAAAAAAAAAAGTTTTTCGATTTTTAAAAAATAAATTAAAAAATTTGTTTCAAAAATCGATTTTTCAAAAAACAGTCACAGAATTTTTTTTTTAAATTTAAATTTTATATGTATATTAATAATGTCTTCAAAATGGCGTTTCAAGATTTTTTTTAAAAAATGTTTTCAAAATTTTATACATAAAAAAATTATTTACGAGTATTAAAAATCCGCTCCAACGATTTTTGAAATTTTTTTTTGATATATTCTTATTTATCCATGAATTCAACTGGCATCTTTGATTTTTCTCAAACTATAACGACTAAGCAATATAAAAACATTTTACGTATGTGTATTATCCATTTATTTTTAACTTATTATTATTCCCTTTTTACGAATTTTTTCGTATGTCACTGAATACTAAATACAATGTAGCCCTCATACATTTATATATACGTATTTATGTCTAAAAATCACATGAATCTTATGTATGCATAGTGCATCTAAATTATAAAGTTATATGCATATAGCTGCCTACACACCTACATCCCTCATTTTCATTATTATATGTACATGTTAACATACTTAGTTTCCCTATATATGTATGTAAACACATTTTACTCTCCTAACTCACATAGTTAAAATTCATAACTTAGATTTAAATATACATATGTAGGTAGGTACCTATGTAACTATTCCTTGAATCATCCATTCGACAATTCATTATACTAAGAATCAAGATAATCTTACCTACATAGGCTCTACACCTGCATAGGATAACTACACCTAACTAATTAAACCTCAATGGCTAGCCACATTAAAGTTGTTAGCTACAAGAGCAAGTTCGTACGATCCAGTCGTGCATTCTTTTTTTTTGTAAAAGAGATTAGGTCTACAAGGAAACATTATAATATAAGTATTTTAGACACTCTTCGAAAATTTAAAATTTTTATATTAAACAATTTCTCAATTTTATTTTTCGTCCGTTAGCTGTTACCATCAATTTAAAAACATTTTTAAGCAACATTGCTGGCGTCATGTCAACATCTACTGCATAACGAATATTGTATGATAAAAACAACAGAGGGGATTATGTGAATGTTTTATAGGTTTGTTGTGAAATTTTAAACTTATTAATTGCTTATATTTTTGTTTTATTATGATCAGTTTTTTTCTGTGCCATAAGAACACAGTCAAATTAAAAAAAAAAAAAAAACAATTTCCAATGTAAACCTGTAGATTAAAAAAATATCTACCTATGTATGTAGTTTAGTTGTTATTTTTTTTTTTAATTGATATGAAGTGCACATATTGAAATTGACGACCTGATCTTATCCTACATTTATTAAACCTCCCCCTCTTTGACCTACTCACACCACAGCCTTATTGCAAAAGTCTAGTTACATAGGTTTGTGGTTTGAGGTTGTAATGGAACCATGATTTGTGTTCAATTTTTGCACATTCAAAGCATGGCCATGACCAATCCATATTTTAATTAGAAGAAAAGATGCATCGTAATCACGCAAGATGAATAAAGCTTATGGAGACACAAGAAGAAATTAATTTAATTCAATTTGTTGAAGAAAGAATCGTTACGCTATGAGTTGACGGTTTGTTTTTTTTTTTTTTTTTTTTTTTTGAAATTTGTCGCAGGAAATGGGACAGTCGGTTTCACTTTATTTTACGGATCAATAATCTTTTTCGCGAAGCAACGTAGATACAAACGCAAACAGGTACATACCTTGGATTGGATTGGAATGTTTGTTTGTTCGACGACGACCGACACGACGGACGGTATTGTTGTTGGTAGGTTACTCTCAGGGTTATTATAAGACAAACGGCAACAAAAGGGAAATTTCACTTTTAAAAATGGAAATCAGTTTATGTTTATAACCGAAAAAACTCTCGCAAGCGCAAGGCGGAGGAGACACAAAAAACGCGTACACGGTGGCGCTTTTGGGCAGACAGTGCGGTCGGTGGTCTGATCGAAAAGTTCCCATTGACAAACTATGCAACGTTTTAACGTTTTCCTATATTTTAGCTTTGTAGGGGAAGAGAGAGTGAACGCGGACGGAATCGAGACACGGTTTGGTTCAGTTTGAATTTGTTGTCTTCAACAAGAATACACGACGACGAACAAGAAAACTTCTTAGTCTTGTCCGTCTGTTAGTTTGTGACTTCTCCTCTTCAGTTGGATTTTGTTGTTGTTTTCAGTTTTATTTTCTTAAATTTTTTTTTACTCAAACACGGAAGTGGGTCACACTGTTGATTTTTCATTTGTTTTTGTTTCTTTTAATATTTTTATTTTCTTCTTTCCACTGACTTATGAAAGTGGGTCATACAGTACACAATTTTTTCTTTAGGTAAATAGGTATAGGTACCTACCTATTTTCATTTAAATTTAATGCAAAAACCACGTAACTCTTTACAGTTTACACCAATTAAACGCAAGCAAATGCACTAAGATGTTAAATGTATTTTTAAATAATAGATAGTATAAGTATCTTCATGAAACATTATTAACAATTCACTGTAAAATAGATTTGAAAAAGAAGAGAGAAATCAAATTGAGGAAAAAGAAATTTGATTTTGGACGCAACAACTGCTGCGGTTACAAGTAAGATACATTTATCGAAAATGCACGGTGCGCTGCCGTAGCCGTATCGTATTAACTGATATTATGTGAGCATTTGAAGCCGGCCTAAAGTGAACTGAAATCGTGAATGAAGAAGTGAAAGATTTTATGGATAGAGTTTCAAGATTGAAAGAGTTCGTTTTTTTTTTGTCATACATAGGTACATTCATATGTATATTATTGTTGTGCATTATAAGCAACGAAATGAGGCAACTCAGGAGATAACAGAGAATAGAATGGACTTCACCGAGAATACGATGGCGACACGGACGATTATGGCTTGTCAAAAGTACCTGCCTTCAATCAGATATCGATCTTATGTCATTATCTAGATACTTTGTACCTTTATCAATCCAATCCATATTTGTAGTTACTACGATCAATATGTTTTGTTGTCCTTTTGCTTTTTTTATTCGTATTGATTTAAGTAGAAATGTTTTACTCGACCTTGTATCAATTCGTATGAGCCAGCAGACAGGTACCTACCGACCTAATATTTTTTGCGCGACTGTCATTTATACTTTTTTAAGTCAAGTGCAAGCTAAGGTGATCACGGTGGTGAAAAAATTCATTAAAAGCGAGCTATTTTTCCGACCTATTTAAAAGAAAAAAATAGTTTTACCAGTTTTTTGAGATGCCCTCGAAAAAGGGCTTTTTTGAAGGGCCAATATAATATGGGTGAGAAATAAAGCAAATCCGCGTTATAGTGTATATAGATACATATATACATAATATAGGTATGTACAATTGAATTGATAGTCTGTAGAACCTTCTTTATTTACTAGCAATTCTATGAGGTAGTTATAGAATGGTACAATTTCTGTAGGTCAAGGACATTTTATATTGCCACTTTTAGTGATTAATATAATTCGTTTTTCGAGATTGAAACTGTTCTTGTATAGCATTGTGAATTGAATCGTTATCCTTCTGAGAAGGAAAGATAACGACTTAATAAGCTTGGAAAATCCGTTTAAATTGCACTTTTGAATAAATTTGTATAGTTATTTATACGTTAAGGGGGGACATCAAGGTCCACGAAACATAAAATGAACGACGAATAACATTGTATCTACAAAATTTATGTGGTATGTCAATTTGATGTATTTAATAAATTTGAAATATAATTTCGAAAAATAATCGCAATACGTTTTCAAAATATTGTATTTCCAAAAAAAAAAAAAAATGATTTTTTTTTAATCCAAAAAAATATTTTTCGAAAATGTTGGAATGTTATTAGTTAGTTAGTTTTATTGACTTCAAAAATATACATAGCTTAGAATCCTTTAAAAATATGACATAGTCTTGAGTGGTTTGGCCGAATACCGTCTACCAGATTGACATTTAAATTTAATTTATGAATATTAATGAAAAACACTGTGGCATAACATAAAAACTAATAATATAATGTGTGGGTATATTTATAATAATAATTTAAAAATCTTCGTGTATAATGCAGGTTCTGTAACGCATAGCGTTTAAAATGTAGTTGTTTAGCTGGTCCCAGCCTCGTACTCCATTCAAATTGTTGATTGCTTCAGATAAGTCCAGAATTTCGACTCCAAAGTAACGCCTGCGGAACTCTATCAATATGGGACAGATTCCGAGAAAATGAAAAATTTCTTTAATTACTGTTTAAAATGTGATTCAGTTTGCTATAGAAGACACGATATTGTGACGACGCTGCTTCGTTCATAAATTTATCATAAGCCAATTTTCCCGTTTTCTGGATCAGGTCGTAGAATTTTAGTTTAATTGTTTCACAATTTTCATTGACTGATATCGATAAAGTTGTCGAACATTCGGCTGCTAATTTTGTCCACTCCTTAAAATAAGTTCCACCCTAATTAATCAGTACCAGTTTTGGAATCCTTTCTTGGCCCATCGCCATAACTCTTGCTATATAATCGAAATGCATTTTAAGAGTATCTAAAAACAGCGGTGCTATCCCTGTTTCGATGTAAACCATATAGTTCGGTGAACTGCTGGGCAACTTAAACGAGCTTCGAATAAAAAATCTAAGGAACTTCTCTACTGGTTCAAAAGAAAGATAGCCCCAGACTTGAGCTCCGTAAAATAGAATGGAAATTACTGCTGTACGAAAAACTTTATACTTCGCTATGTGAGAAATACTTTTCTTGTAGATGCATCTCCTCTACACTGAACAAATAGCACGTTTAGCCTGAAAATGTTTGTTTAAGTTAAAGTTTGAGGTGATTAAGATTCCCAGATACTTATACTCCTTGACAATTTCTATCTGAGTTTCCTCAAAAACCCACCTCTCCATTCTAGAGTACCTGCCGCCGCCGTTTCTCAATATCATCATTTTTGACTTAGAGAGGTTAAGCGTTAAGTTCCAGGTTTTGCAATAGCGTTTTAGTCTATTTATCATCAACTGCATTCCATCTATGGTTTCGGCTAGAAAGACTATATCGTCTGTAAACATTAAACCGGGCACGTGTTTCCCTTCTATAACGATTCCTCCTTTGACCGTATCAAATATGTCATTTATGTATAAAATGAATAAAAGAGTACTGAGAACGCAGCCTTGTTTAACGCCCATCGAAGTACCGAATTCGTCTGAAAGGAAATTGCCATCCCATACCATCGAAACGTTTTCTTCGTAGCTCACTCTAATGGCAGTTATAATTTTGGTCGCAGCTTGTAGAAAAGCGCTTCTCGAGGGATTGTATCAAAAGCTGCACGAAAATCTACGAAGAATGCATACAGCTTTTTTCCTTTCCTTTTATATACATATGTCTGCGATATTAACCAAACAGAAAATTTGATCAACCGTCGAGTAGTTTTTTCGGAACCCCGCTTGGCATTCGTGTAAAATTTGCTTTTCTTCTACCCACTCGCTAAGCCAATTAAAGAGTATTGTGCCGAATATCTTGGCTACTGTATTCAGAAACGAAATTCCTCTATAATTTTGCGGATCTTCAGGGTTTCCTTTTTTGTGCAAAGGGATGATAATCGCCCTTCGAAAACATCCAGGAACGTCGCCTGTCTCAAAAATTCTATTATACTCCAAAGTAAGAAGCTTTAAGAAGTTCTGTTTAACATTTTTAAAATACTCAAACGGTATCCTACCTTCTTCTGGTGCTTTTTCATATTTGGTATTTTCTATAGCACTTTCTACATCTAATAGAGTAAAGTCCAAGACATCATCAAAGATTAAGGGTGCTGCATACTGAAAAGCAGGGGATTGTTGTGTTCTATTCAGGAGATTCGTAAAATGAATTTTCATTTGTTCTATACCCAGAACCGTTGATGTTGTATTCTTTTTTTCGCTCACAAATCTGACTGTTTTCCAAAACTTTCGGAATGTTATATTATTTAGAATTTGAAAGATCTCCGTAATAAAAATCTTGTTCGAAATCTGTCTAGCTGTTTATGAGGAAGTCGAATATAAAAAAATGCTTTTTCGGCAGGTACCGTTAATAACAAAACATTTTTTAAAATATGCCTATAGCAGTAGATAAACAGATTTTATTTTAACGAAATCGTTAGAGCCGTTTTTTATATAATTAATGTCATCCTGACATTACGATGATAGAGAACACCAACAAAATGGTCCCTAATTCCGCATGTCTGTTTGTCTGTCTGTCTGCACAATGATCTACAGCCTGAAGCGATATTCTTCAAATTTGGTATTTAAGCGTGTTACGTGATTGTCTCAAACAGATTTTTGAATGTTTTTTCGCCCCAACGGTACGGTCTTTCGAAAACGGCTTTAACTATTTTGATAAAACAAATATGTGTCCTTCCTTAGGTATAGTCCAAAAATGTTTGTACATATTATGTCATTACCGCTTATTTCCCATACAACATTTTTTTTTTTTATTTTCGACTTACGCATTTCGATCCAAATGTTTAGTTAGGAGATTCTTCAAATTCTTAATAATACTACATATCAAAATTTGCGAAATATATATATTTTTTGATTAAAAAAAAAATATTTTTTCAAATTCAATATTTCGAAAACAGGTGACGAATTTTCTTGAAAAGTAGTTTTTTAAGTTTATATTATTAATACTTAAAATTATTATACTAAAACTTTTTTCAAAAAAAAAAATAATTTAGAAAATTTGTAAGTACATATGTATATAAAGAAATAAGTAAAAAGAACTAAAAATATATTGAGCTGGTTCTAGTAAAAATCATGTGATAGAATGATGTGATAGAACATAAGAATAAATTCGTACCACCCAGTCGTGCATTTTATTTTTTATAACAATGCGCATACTAAAGGGTTTTGACTGACCTTAAAATGAACACAGTGCGAGAGTTAGGTAAGTATAGGGAAGGGGATTTGAATTTCTGAACATAAAAATGGGAGGGGAAATAGACCAGGTATAGCATTCGTATTGCACCAATAACCAATAATTAAATATCTCTTTAATTATTATTAAATTTAGACTTGTAGCATAACAGTTTGGAAACTGTAGCGCTCGCCACGTCATAAACATCCTCAATTCACTACACATTAAAGGCCACTTGATATCTGCATCGCAAACGAAATATCTCTAATTCAATATCAGATCTTTCTTGTCTTAGATGGGCAGTTGATGTTATGACATTAGGTAGGTAATTTCATAAACAAGTACCAAAAATGAAAAAAAATATCAAACAGACAACAACTACAAATAAGTGTTATAATTTTTGTTAAAGTGAATACCCTACTCTATTAGCAATTTTTTATATTAAGTAAAATCTACTCGTATGCATAGTTTTTCAAAAAAAAACGGGTTTTCAACTCAAATTTTGTTAAGAAAAGATTTTAAGAAAATTTAAAGTGTAATTTTTCAAGACTTTATAATCACATTTTATTTGTTTTAATAAATTCTTAATCAAAAGCTAAAAGCTATATGATTTTATGTCTTCTTGTTTTTGAGAAAATTACTAAAACTACTTTTTGTATGAGGTACACTACCACCTCGGTCCCAGTCATCAAACATACCTTAAAACAAGCCCCTCAAATACGCCACCATAACCTCAAAATTCACCACCGATGAAGTATGGTGAAAAAAAGTAATGTGAGTTTTTCTACCATGTTACAGTTCACACTCACTACGAACTGAAGTATGTGTAAGGGGAGGTCAACACATGATGGCAATCCGAGTTCTTAAGAGTTCTACCATAGTGGAAAGTACCAATTTATTGTACACGCTAGATCTCCTAAGGCTTGAAGGCCAAGGCACCCCAGCTTCGCCTGGACAGTGGACGCTCAGGTATAAGTAATTAGTGACGGCTGCTTTCTCAATCTATAATTTAGTGAGGACTGCTATCTCAGTTTTGAAATTTAGTGACGACTGCTATCTCAGTCTAGCTTAGAGTTAACGAAATATTTTTAAGTTGTATAAGTTTATTATAAAACTACAGAAAAAAGGGAATGTACATACAAAAAATATAACCTCATAATAACTAATAACCTCAACTGCACTAAAGTTTTGTTGTGTTTTCAGTACAACTTTGGACTTTGCCTACGATTAAAAATTATGGATATTTTACTGAAGTATTATGTAAGGACGTGTCTCGAGACATGCTAACAATGTTGAAAGTGTGACATAAAAGTAGAGTTTCTGCAGCTCCTTAAGATTAAAATTATAAGGACATTCGACTTTTTTAAATTAGTTGTTTGCTTTAACGTTTTTGAAAGCGAATAGCCGTTATAAATTGGCATTTCTCTATATTCGTCCATTTTGTAAACTAATAAATATTTAATGAATTTAGTACGATATGTGGTATATAATGCCTTTGGAGAATAGCGGCAGTTTCATTCAAAAAATAACTCTCAATGAAATCATTCTAGAATTGCCTTAATTTATTTAAGGCAAGTTATGCATTCGTAAAAAAAATTCTAACAGTCAAACATAGCATTACGATCACAGAGAAGCCTAAGAAAGGGATTTACAAAAAATATCTGTCAGTCTGTCCGTCTGTATGTACAACGAGCTGCAGCCTAAACGGCTAAAGCGATTACCTTCAAATTTGGTAAGTGTGATTCTTTTGGCATACCTCAGAGTGAAAATTGAAATTTTATTTTTAGACCTAAGAATAACTGTACCTGCCATATAATCTTTAAGAAAAAATCTTATTATTCTCGAAAACGGCTCCAACGGTTTTGATGAATATTTTTGAGAATTTTTTTGTTGGTACTAGCTATTATTTAATCCCAATCAAAATTACGGGAAAAGTCTACTTATATGAAGTTTTTTTTTAAAGTTTTTGACTTTCTCGGTAACGGTACATTGAATTTCTGTCAAATCTTATATTTGAGAAGATCTAGGTAGCTAAATTATTTCTCTAAATCAAAATTTTGAATAACTTTTTTTTTCTAATTAAAATTAATTTTTGAAATTTCTTGTTTGAAAAATCAATATTTTTGAAATTAATCAAAAAAAAAAAAAACTGCATACACAAATTTCCATAAAAATAAAAAAACAGGATTTCATAAAAATCCGTCCTACAATTTTCGAGATACTTTCATTTTACCATTTATAAAATTTTCATTGCTCCTTGGCATCTAATGGCGTTATTGGTTTTTTTTCGAAAAACCGATTAAGTGGTGGTTTCGTCACTTTTTATACGATTGAAAAACGATTTTTACCCACATATACACCTTTCACTTTCATTATACATATATGGATGTACTGTAGTTTATTACATACCTAGGTGCTGTATATATAGGTAGGTACATATTACCCTCCTAATGTACATAATCCAAATCCATTGAAATATACATTTGTATAGTTATCTATGTAACCATTGCTTGAATCATGCATTGGACAATTCATTATAAAGGGGCCGCCATCTAACTTTTTTTTTCCACTAGTGCTTATTTCGTGAATGTTAACACTTAGCTCATGTCTGATTTGACAGATAATTAGTTTTATCCTTCCGCTGAACGAATATGGTTGTGTATAAGCTTGAACAACGCTGGGAAATATTGCGACATTACTTTGAAAATCATTGTAATGTTTCAGAATGTGAGCGAAAATTGCGGACGGATTTTGGAAGAAGAGAAGCACCGTCAGCTCCGTATGTTCGTTATCTTGTGAAAAAAGTGAAAGAAACTGGCATCCTAATCGATAAACCAAAGCGTGAAAAGCCAAAAATAATTCGTTCACCCGAGAATATTGCTGCTGTGGCAGAAAGTTTGCGTGAAGCGCCATCAACATCAATTCACCGTCGTTCTCAACAATTGAACATTTCGGAGACATCATTGAGACGAATTTTGCATACATTCCTTGGTATGACGCCATACAAAGTCCAATTGGTTCAGCAGTTGAAGCCAACTGACCATCCAATGCGTTTTCGCTTCGCTAAGTGGGCCTGCGATCGACTTAGAGAAGATGCCGATTTTGCCAAAAAAATCATCTTTTCAGATGAAGCTCATTTTTATATTGGCGGGTACGTAAACAAGCAAAATTGTAGCATTTGGGGCACAGAAAACCCGCACGCATACATTGAAAAGCTGATACACCCAAAACGAGTCACAGTTTGGTGCGGATTTTGGTCCAGAGGCATAATTGGACCATTTTTCTTCAAAAATGAGCAAGGTGTGGCCGTTACAGTCAATAACGATCGTTATCGGGCCATGTTGAACGAATTTTTGTTCACAAAAATTGAAGAGGAGGATATTGGCAATATTTGGTTTCAACAGGACGGCGCTACGTGCCACACAGCCGAAGCTACACTCGATGTTTTGCGCCCTGTTTTTGAAGATCGCATTATCAGCCGCAGAGCTGATGTCGTTTGGCCACCTTGGAGCTGCGATTTGACACCGTTGGACTATTATTTGTGGGGTGCCGTAAAAGATAAGTGTTACGCCGACAAGCCAGAGACAATTGACGCTTTAAAGGACAATATTCGTGAAGCCATTGGTGAAATACAGCTGCACACAATCGGTAATGTGCTTAAAAATTGGACCGATCGTGTAGGCTACTGCATGGCCACCCGAGACAGCCATTTGAACGAAATTATTTTCCATTGTTAACCGGAATGATTGTACTTTCAAATAAAAAAAGAAATTTGAAAAAATATTCAGTAGTTTTTTTTATAGCATTTTCAAAAAAAAAAACAAAAGTTATTTGGCGGACCCTTTACTAAGAACCAAGGTAATCTAACCTACATACTTACCTTACCTCTAAACCTGCATAGGATAACTAACCTACCTACCTACTAATAGCGTCAGTGGTTAGCTACACTAAAGTTGTTAGCTATAAGGGCAAATTCGTACGATCCAGTCGTGCATTTTATTTTACAAATTTATGTAGGTACTTGCCATTCAAAGCATTATTGCTTCTCTCTTATTATCAATTAACACATTTTACCGTAAAAATGTGTGTGTAAGTACGCTAACTTTCATTAATTTTCCTCAGACAGAAAAATGTATTATTATGTATATCTACATGCACAATACATACATTTTCATATATGTATATGTATAAATCATCAATTTTAAATAGGAGGATGATGTTTAATTAAAGTTGTCACAAGCGGCATAGTTATGAAATTATGAAAAAAAAAATATTATATTATTGTTCTTCCATGTCCACGGCATAAACAGAGTAATCTTTTACAGATATGCATACATAGTACGTTAATATATCTCTTTGAATTATAAATGACATAGACTTGTTTTATTTTTCAAAGTCCATTTTATGTCACTGCCATTTCCACTATAAAAACATAAAATTCGCGGAATACAGAATAGAAGAAAGCGAATAGTTGAAGTCAGTGCTGCAAAAGAGGAAATTTAATGTCATTTTTAGTCAAGTAAGAATAAAGAGAATGTCTACCCATTTTTAGAAATGTTTGAGTGCACTCAAGGGCGCATCGAGCCTTAGATCCAGGTGGGGGTCATTTACCTTAAAATCTAATCAACATGAATAAGTTGATTTAAATTTTAGATGTGTTATGAAGTTTAAACATTTTCTTTTACCAAACGACCGACATTTTACTTTGTAATTTGAAATTAGGGATGTAACATCGTTAAAAAAAAACATGGTTCCATGACAAACATCGATGTTTAAAAACATCGGTTATAACAACGATACATCGATGTTTTTCCGATGTTTTAATTGCAATCTCCATCACACAAATTCTTTGGGTGTACTTTCGAGGTTTTATACCTAATTATGGTTTTTTACCACGATGAGCCATACCAAGATGGGAAATTTCGGCAGTGTTTTGGTTTGCCAACAATCTAGCACTATTATGCAACTTATATTTCTGCATCTGTGTGTCAGTGGCGAGGCATGAATAATTTCAAAGGGTAAGTCGAAGAAAATTTAGTCACGAAAAAATTAAATTTCGGAAGTTTACTTGAAATTATTTCGTTCAATGCATAACTGAGTATCAAACCATAATTTTGAGCAATTCAAACCAAATTTGTTATACCTTAGGTCATTTAAGTTAAATGTAACAATAAGCTTAAAGCATAATAAAAGCGGTTTCGAAAGATGCAAATAAAATATCTTAAATAAATTTATTGTTAAGTTAAAAATTTGCGGGAATTTTCACGCAATATTTCGTTTTTTAAATTGTTATGAATTGCTAAAACGTCAAGTTGTCGAAGGTTGTAAGTTGTATACAAAACTTTAAGTTCATTTTTTAAATCTGTAAAATCAAAAAAATCCGGGGAAAAAATTATTAAAGAAGAAATTTTTTCATCTGGATTGGAAACTGCGAAATTATCATATATTCATTTATTAAGTAAATCTAAAAAAATAAATTCCTGAAAGTTGTATATCTTGCATTTAATTGGGATATAATATTGTTTTTTATTTCTACAAAACGAGCAATCCTCGTTTTCGTGGCCTTTCCGCGCAATCGTTTATGCTTTCCAAAATGGATTTAAATTTATTAAGAAAGTCAGAGCTATGCCAAGAATGAAAACTTTCGATTTCTCTTTTTGCAAATTCAACATCCGTTTGCTTATTTTGAACCAATTGAAAAGAAAGTCAGTCTTAGCACAAATTTCAGAAAGAGTATTAAGAAAAAAAAAACAAATATCTTTTGCCTCTAATAAAGCGACTAAGTATCCCATTCACTAGGGTTGGCTAATATTCTAATAAAAGTTAGAATCTTCTTATATAGGGTGATTTTTTTGCTACTTGGTTTTTGACGTTTATATTTTTGACAGATCACACATGACAAATTCCACGAACATTTGACATTTCGATTCAGTATTATTTGCCATTTCATCATGAATAGACTTACGACTGAATAACGTTTGCAAATTATTGAAATTTATTATCAAAATTCATGCTCTGTGAAAAATATGTTTCGCAAGCTACGTCCGTTTTATGGTCTTCAGCGACGAGGCTCATTTTTGGCTAAATGGATACGTGAATAAGCAGAATTGCCGTATTTGGAGTGAAGAGCAGCCAGAGGCAATTTAGCAGCTACCAATGCATCCCGAAAAATGCACTGTTTGGTGCGGTTTATGGGTAGGCGGCATCATTGGGCCGTACTTCTTCAAGGACGATGAAGGCCGCAGGGTTACGGTCAATGGAGAAAGGTACCGTTCGATGATAACAGATTTTTTTTGCCGAAAATGCAAGAATTGAACTCGGTCGACATGTGGTTCCAACAGGACGGTGCCACATGCCACACTGCACGCGAAACCATGCATCAATTGAGAGGCGAATTTGGTGAGCAGTTGATCTCACGTTTTGGCGCAGTCAATTGGCCACCAAGATCATGTGATTTGACTCCGTTAGACTATTTTTTGTGGGGCTATGTTAAGTCTATTGTCTATGGGGACAAGCCAAACACGATTGCTGCCTTGGAAGCCAACATTGAACGCGTCATTGGTGAGATTCCGGCCGAAATGTGTGAAAAAGTTAGCCAAAATTGGACCTTCAGAATGGACCACCTGAAGCGTAGCCGTGGGCAACATTTAAGTGAAATTATTTTTAAAAAGTAAATGGCAGAAATTGATTTATCGATCCAAATAAAAATTTCATTCACTTTTTACAAGTTTCTGTGTTTTTTTGAATTTTCAAAAACCAAGCTCTTAAAAAATCACCTTGTATATATAAAAGAGATATGTCGTCCGTGTGTGCGCGCATCACTCGAGAACGGATGGTTTTTGATTGATTTTGGGCTTGATGAATTCGTATTGACCCAATGAAGGACATAGCACACTGAAGGAAAATACCGAAACAATTTCCAGGAAAATTGGAAGTCAGCGATCATCCTCTTTTTTAGGGCATATCTCGAGAATGGTTACTTCAATTTTCACTATTTACAGCTTGATAAATTCGTATTGGCCTAAGAAAAGTCATAGGATAATGGAGGAAAATCTGTTCACGAATTAGCGAAGTAAAATATGCCGCCTTTGCAAGATCTACCTGAGCCATTACGCTCCTTGATTTACGATAATATAAGCAAATCTCGACAATTTGGGAGCTCAACAATATAACGATTGTTTTCAAATGTCGTCGTTTGGTGCAGAAGTTGTTCAGGACAATAACCAATATAATCTGACATTCAAGGTAAATTCATTTTAATTAAGTCCATATTGTATGAATATTATGAAAAATTCATCTGATTTGACTTTTTCGTTATTAATACAGATCCAAGGACAAATTCGTCATCGCTTTGGTTCATTATTGCCGGCACCCAATGAAGATCATAAATTTCTTCAAATGTATTTCATCGGTCATGTAGATAAGGTATATGCGCAGTGGAAACGTCAAAATATAGACAAATATATATTTTGCATGAGCAAAATGCTTATGTGCGCCATTTCAAAACTGCATTGGAAATGGATCTGCATTCGGACGATTATCAAATTGTCATTTCAGCTGACAGACATCCAGCTGGCACTCATGCACATCAATTCAATGCGCCGACAGTGAATGAGTGTGCTATCATATATATGTTGGTGACCCAGTTGGGAGCCGTGATATTGTACTAAAGCTACGAAATAACGGTGAATTACAGCACGTGTCCGAAATCCATACGATGCACTGCAGTGCGCAATAATGTTTTGGCTAATAGATGATGGTTACCACACAAATATCAAATTGTTGAATACCTTGAATGGTATGTAAATTTATTTTGACAGACTTTCGGATTTAATTTTAATATATCCTTCGTGGTTTAGGCGAGGAATTAAATAAAAAGGTCAGCTCGATGAATTTTTACGCATATCGACTCATGATTCGTAAGGTTGACAACTATTTGCGATTTCGGCATTTACTGAAACAATCATCGTTGATAAGTCGCAGGGACAATCGCTGGATATTTTTGGCATCAATCTCGAATTCCCATGTTTCTCACATGGTCAGTTATATGTGGCTGAACATTGTTAATTCAGTTATTTTTATTGTATTTAATAAAACTTTAGAATAAAGAATTTTGATTGACCGCATTACATGAAACAGCATTGTGCATGCTCGGAATTATTATTTTCTTGACATAAATGAATTTAGGCGGAACAAAGTTCGCCGGGTCAGTTAGTTATATATAATCTATAATTATTTATTTAAAACTGCGTTTATTATTGGCGAATTATAATACCAGCGAGTTTCCGATACCCCAGGCTTTCGTCGGTTGGCTATTTGTTTTAAAAGTCTTGAACGTTTAGTTGATTTGCTTAATAAAACGGATAGTAAAGCGTATAGGTGTATAGGTATAGGTGTAGGGCTCGAATTCGACATGTGGCACACTAAGTTATCAAACCAATTTTTTTATCAGTTGAAAGTCTGACATTCACGAAAATGGATCGCTTAACTATCGCACAACGCATACAAATTGTTAAAACCTACTACAAAAATGGTGATTCTGCCACAGCCACATATCGTGCTTTAAGAGGTGATTATGGCTTACTACATAATCGTCCAACTACGCAAGCAATTGGTAAAATTGTGAAGGAATTTGAAGGGAACCACTGAAAATATCGCTGCTGTAAGTAAAAGTGTTGCCGAAGACCCGAATGTGTAGATTCCTCGTCGTTCTCAGGAATTAGGACCATCTTACGGCACATTATTGCGCATTTTGCGTTTGGATCTACACCTACATCCATATAAATTCCAGCTCACACAACAACTGAAGCGAGCTGACCATTTACAACGTCGTAGATACGTCGAATGGGTGTTTGAACAACAGGCGGTGGACGGCGATTTTTCGAACAAAATTTTCTTCAGTGACGAAGCACATTTCTGACTCGGTGGGTATGTTAATAAACCAAATTGTCGAATTTGGGGTTCTGAGAATCCTCAAGTAATTGAAGAAAAGTCATTACATCCACAAAAAGTCACTGTTTGGGGCGCTCTTTGGTCCGTAGGTGTGATTGGACCTTACTTCTTCGAAAACAACGATGGAACGACTGTCACCGTCAATTCGGAGCGTTATGGTCATATGATAACTGAATTTTTTTTACCTGCTATTGAAGAATACGACTTGGAGAATATGTGGTTTCAACAGGACGGTGCCACATGCAACACAACTCGAGCGAATATGGCTTTATTGCAAGAGACATTTCCTGGCCGCGAAATTTCTCGTCGTGGCGATATCAACTGGCCTCCAAGATCATGCGATTTGACACCGCTAGACTTTTTTTTTGTGGGTCTACGCGAAACATCGTGCTTATGTAGATAAACCTTTAACTCTTGAGCATTTGAAAACCAACATTCGTCAAGTTATGGCTGAGATACCGCCCAATATGTGTCAAAAAGTGCTCGAAAATTACCTCAAGAGAATCGATGCTTGCAACAATTCGCGTGGGGGTCATTTAAATGGTGTAGTGTTTCACACTACTACACGTTCAGACTTTATAATAAAAAAGAAATATCATGAAAAAAAAATATTTTATATGTGTTTTATTTACGTTTAATTTTGAAACCGCAAAATGGATAACCCATTATTAATACTGCCAAAAAAAAACTTTCAATTCCGATATATTTTCAAGTGATCGCGATAAAACTAAATTTTAAACGTGAGCGGGCAAGGAATAAAGTTAGCTATTGGACAAGCATCAATGACTTTCTTTTTATCACCACCCACTTCACTACACATAACTGCCGCAACATCGTAACATTGACCAATTAGTTTGTCCTTGCAGGAGAATATATCAAGTATATATTAAAAATATGCTTTGTCAGCTCATCTGCGTTGCGAGACTGACTAACGTCAAAAAAATCAAGAAACATTTCTTTAATTCCATCCTCTCAAAGAAACCGTAGAACATCACTCAAATCACTTGGGAGTTGGAAAAAGGAGGGCAAGGAAAACACAACATTTTATTTAATTTACAACTCCCTGTCAATCAAGTATACTTTTGTTACAATGAAACGTTAAATTTGAAACGATAAACCATCTTTTCGTGTTTAATATATTTTCATGGAAGGGGTAGAGCTTGCTCGTCGTCCCTTAGAGAGAGCTCCAACACAAAAAAACACGTGAAACAACGAGAATAATAAATAATTAAATTATAAAATTTGAATACACAATTTTGTTTTGTTCATAATATTTTCTGAAAAAAAAAAACAATGCAGTCACTGAACTGAAGTTTAATCTCGGTTAACTTAAACTACAAATTGAACTCAGTTCAAGGCTTAAACGACAATGTGAAACTGGGGTTAAATCTTATATCGATGTTAGTGGATAGTGTAGTGGCAACCTTAAACTTTTAAGATACAGGATTCAGCCCAAGGGGAGATGCATATAAATTCATAAAATAAGTAAAAAGGAATCGGTTTGTTTTTTGTGCTATACCAATTTTTTTTCTTTTAATAAACTATTTTTTTAATAAGCAGAATGCAGAAACCATATAGACACAAATTCACAAAAAAAAAGTCGATGAACATCGGGTTATTTTCTTCCATAAGAAACCGTATGTTAAACAGAGAGGTATCAAACGCAGTGAACAGTATATGAAAGGAGAGGAAATAAAACCATTTTTTTTTATCCAGCCATTGTATATAGATATAAGGTTGCATATACAAGGATCCAGCGAGAAACTCTATAACCCAGAAACATTGCAGGTTATTTTGTTTCTGGTATAGTTTTATGTTTGCTTAGGAGTGAGATGAAAAGCAAACATGTGTATAGAGAAGCACTGAAAAAGAGTTGATATAGTAATGTTGACAGCGTGTGCGGATGTAAGATTAAACTAGATTCATGTTGTCAGAAGCTTAAGTTGTTAAGGATGAGATTTTCATAAAGGTAAGACGGAAGAAATCGAGTTATATGGACTCTTCGTAGTTTCACTACACCACATATTGTCGTTGGACTTCACATCTATTCATAGATATAAAGCCAAATTTACAAATACAACAATGTAAACAAATGGGTTTGGGAGGGTAAACGTACAAAAATTTTCCATCTTGGTTAACATCGATGTTTGCGAACGAAACATCGATGTTTTGCAAACAATATATTGAAATTTCTTAACAAAATATTTCATTGGGTATATTCAAATGTCGGTACGATAGACTATCTAAGGTATGATCGTATCCATTTAAGTTACTGAACAACCAACATCGGATAGGTTAAATTTGTATTGGTTTGTGTATATGTTTTTGACATTTCAAAGTTTTTTTTTTTGGTAGCAGCTGATTTGTCATCAGCAGTGTTCTTACATGGAATTACAACAACATCAACCTATCCGAGTAGATGGTTCCAATTTTGAATGAGGCCATTCTAGTTCACAAATAATGAATCTTTCGCTCAAGTTCTCATTTCTTTGCAATGTGCCCATAACTAACTAAGGTAATGTCAGAATAATTTTGCCGGTTTGGTGCTTTGACAGTTTTTACTAGAGATGCCGTGAATATTGACTCGGCCGAATACCAAAAACCGAATATTCGGCCAAACTCGTCGGCCGAATACCGAATATTCGGCAGTCGAACATTCGGCCAAGGATGTGTATCTGTCTCCTACGTAACTTTTGACATGTTATAACATAATATGTCTTATTGGATTACATTTCTTTCAGCCAACGATGTGTTTGTGTTTGTGTATCTATCTTCCTAATTCGTGACTTTGGACGTGTTTTGACTTGTCTCATTGTATTGCATTGCATGTGGACCGAAAGTTTGGAAGTATGTATTTGTTTCCACTTGCGAGCAGATCGTGTCGCCACAAGCATACTTTGTTTATAATTCATTAGTTACATCATATTTTATTACCAAAATGGTAAGTAGCAGAGCTAACAAAACAATTATTTTTATTATCTACTTACATAATGAATATGTATGTATGTATGTATTTACCTCTCTTCTCCTGGCACAAGTGTGTATAATGAGAGACTATTTTCAAAAGCTGGAATTGTTTACGAAGATAGACGTAATCGTTTGCTACCAACGAATGTCGAAAAAGTAGTTTTTATTCACCACAACTTACCGTTAGTAGATTTTAAATACTAAAATACAACTTTTTGAATAAAAGAAAACATTTACTGTAAGATAATAAGCCTTTTTTATTCACATTTGTTATTTGGTATTCGGCCGAATGTTGTGAACTATTCGGACGAATAACGAATATCAAAAAATAAAGACCGATTAGGCCGAATGCCGAATAGTGGCCGAATATTCGCGGCATCTCTAGTTCTTACCCATCCACAAATATTCCTGTAGTAAGAATTCGCACGTAGGGGAAATGTTTCTCCACCACTTTAACATTCTTTGTAGTAATAGGTGTGTTTTGTATCCTTTTTGTAGTAAGAAGTGTAACAACTGACAAACTTCAAGAAGGGGAACTTTTGTAAATCTTGCAACACAGTAAATAAACGCAAATTGACCACATTGGTGTGTAAGACTACAGTGGGTACAAGGAAAGAATGTAGCGATGGGCAAAATTGAATGAGCACTCCAGATATATCAAAAATAAACTAAAAACATGAAATAAAAATAAAAACACAACACGCAATACAAAGAATGGTGCACACAACAAATATATTCTATAGAATATATTTGAGAAAACACTCGATAATTCCAGTGAACAACTATAAAAATTTTACTTTTCTCTCTGCCTTTTTTTCCCTTATTCCTGTTTGTCTCTAGTTTTCAATACAAATATTTTATTTTGGTTTACAAATAATGAATTATTCGCTCTAGTTCTCATATCTTTCGAATGTGCCCATCACTAACATCAGGAAATGGCAGAACAATCTTCCCATCTTGTTGCTTTGACAGTTTTTGCATCAGTTACCCACAAGAATTCTTGTAGTAAGAATTCGCAACTTTTTCAACGTAGGGGAAGTTTTTCTCCTCTATTTTGACAGTCTTTGTGGTAATATTTTAGAGTTGACAACAAGCATTTTGTGAAAATTTGTACAAATTGTAACAAGTTCTTACAAATTCACAAGATAACAAATAGACCTAATGCTTATAGCTTAGAAAATAACCCTGTGTAGACATCACATGACGATTAATACGAGTATGTATGTATACTTGCTTTATGTCGATAATCGTATATATAAAAACACATAATAATGATGTAATTTTGTCATACAATCATTCCAGTCACATTATATATTAACCATAAAAATATGAAACCTTAGGGCATGTATGTGAAAATTGGATGAAAATTCGTCTTCTGGATTCGGTATTAGTTTACCTAGTTTCCATTAGTGGCTTGGGACTGGGAGTGGGAGATTGAATCGAATCGGATTGACCACATGCGAACCAGATATCCGATTTAAATGGCATCGAAGTCCACACGGCACAGAGTAAGTGTATAGACGTAGAGGCGTGACAGTCTTGTTTTTTAGTAGCTGCGTGCGGAATTCATTATTTTTTTTTTATAGATTTTCATCCACATTCGAATCCAAGTACAAAATCAAATTTAGATCCTCGATAATTTTTAACATAACCGTGGTTTCTTCGTGTTGGGACATTGCAAAAAAAAGTATTCAACATTTAAAAGCTCTTGCACACAAGCCTTTGGAAAAAGAGTAGTTGATGTGGGTAAGCTTAGTATAGACTTTTGTGCCTCCATTGGTTTTTTTTATAGACGTATATAATCTATGCTTCATGCATGTCATGGTTCGTGACCAGTGGATGCGGTATTAAAACACTGCGATTTCTATTAGATGTTCACTTTGTTCCTTACCCCAATTATGTTAATGTTAAGTGAAGTTTGCTGAATGAATAAAGAATTGGAAATAATATTAGGATAATAAGTAAAACCCCGAATAAAGGGGAACTGTACCATTCCAGCAAGTTTTTAAAATGCCGCGCCGATGAGGCACATACCTAACCAACCCACATCACTCTCATACGTTAAAATTGATTACTTTTGGCACACTCCAATCCCTATCTAATATAATTATCCTGCAAAAATTGTCACTAATAACATCATCGGGTCCTTGCGTCGCAAATGACGACTGCCTATTTACTTACAGCTTTATTCATTAACGCATGATAGCAATTACAAATTGCTATGTTCTCTTTAAGAGCGAAAATGTTATTCAATACCTTATGTCACGTTGCATTTGCATTTGATCAACATCATCTTAACGGGTTGAATTGTTATATACATAAAAGTGATATTGTATCGAAAATTGATTTGATATCACCTATATCATAATTCCCCTTTCTTTGTGGATGGGTAAATATGTATTTTTGGCAAGCACCAATGACGATGCTCTGTAAAAACCAGTCTTGTCTTATCAGTGGCGCATTAACCTTCTCGGCGCCCTGAGGCACGCTCAGTGCCTACCGCCCCTTTTTTTTTAAAACTATGCAAGGATCGTATTTGAATAGGCTAACATCGAAGAGTTATGGGACACGGTTGTCTTTTTGGGGGCGAGGAGTTTGAATGCGGCGGTAGTATTTTCGAAATATGTCACATGTCATTGTTTTTAATAAATTTAATAGAATTTTTGTAAGCAAAATTGCATTACTAAGTGTTTAATATACTTGTAAGGCGAAAATATATTTACCCTTATATTTCAACAAATATTTTGTATACTGCAAAGGGATATTGCGTATAGACTATTGCAATTAATTTAATAATAAGATCTAGTAAGATATGTATATATAAGAAGTTGATTGCTTTCGTATGTCTTAATGCATTTTATTGTTTTCTCCTACAGCTTTGGGGGCTCATGCCCCTCCCTCTGGAGCTGCGCTTGTACATTACATGGTGGTTTATATATGTATTTGTTTTTGAAAAGACAAATAGTTATAGGTCTTTGGTAGTATTATATTAATAATGTCATTGGTATATACCTTTTCTTATAAAAAAAATCCAAGAACTTATTGAATGGAACATGAATTTGGTGTGAGAGTAGATAATTTATTTTAGCTATTCCCAAAGGTAAGTGTAGTAAGAAATTTCAGTTCCGAACAATTTCTCTCCATTAAAAAACACAAATAATTTTTGTATATACATTTTAAGAATTACTCATTTTTATTTCAACAATACGTATTTAACATTTTTACCTATTTCAGTATAAAATATTCAGCCCAATTCTAAATATTCCCCAGAAAAATTACTCTCCGGAAGATGTGTTCTCCCGAGACTAGTATTCTCCTTGTATATACATTTCTAGATTATATATACAATGGTATTCTCCAATTATTAATTTCCCGGGAAACTATTTTTCCTTTCGAAAGGGGGAAAGAGAATTCTGAATATTCGAATCAGCTGTTTGACTGCCATGAGCGTTTAAATACTTGCTGCATGTTCTCACAGGATCGTCTCTAAAGTTCTGCAAATGTTTGAGCAGCAGCTGTCCTGTCCACAATAGATGTGTAAAGTGTATAAAACGACTGAAGAAAAAAGAAAAGATATTTATATTTTAGTTACATAAGGTAAAAAACTTAAATTTTTTCTCAATTCTCCAACAAATGTGTCGGAAAAAAATGGTCCCTTTGTCTACTTTCTCCCCGAGTAGTTCTGCCCATATTCGAATATTGTTTAGAATAGTAGAAAGGTAAACAAATCCTCGCAGTTTTTTGTTTGTAATAATAGAGTAGGGAAAAGGAAAATATTTCCCTGGGAATTGTCATTTAGAATTGGGCTGATTAATTTACCTATACATTAATATTAAATTCTGAAAAAAACCTTGGTCACTTTTTTTTCACTATAAAATATTTTTAAGTCACGTTCTTCACTAAAGAAAAAAATATCTTGAGTATTACGCATTTTTTTTGTTTGCGGCCCATATGTAAGTGCAAAAATCGTGTCCGATCATATTTAAAATCTATCTATGGCGACCGCGTATTGTTCAAAACCGGTTTCTTATTGAAAAATGCAGAGACGAAAAATGAGGCCAGAGAATTAAATTTCGTATTTTCAGATACCAAAGATGATGAGTACCCCATTTGAATGACATTAATCTTTTTCTATGTTTTTTGCGTAATATGTTTTTTTAGATTAAAAAAAAATGTAATACAAAAGTTGCCGCCCTAGGCTCAAGCCTCGCGAGCCTAGTGGTTAGTACGCCAGTGTATCTTATCTTGATCGGAGAACAAGCGTCGCGTTTGGGAGCAGGTGTTGTTTATTTTCTGATGCAAAACTCTCGTGTGTGTCAGAAAGAGAAAACAAGTGGAGAAAGGAATTCTTTATTTTGACATAAGCATATCGATACAATATTGTGTATTGTAAAAGGATTTTCATAGCGGCTATAGAAGTCCTTAGGGACTACATAATTATGCACGCGTTAAGCTTATTTTAATATATAAGACTGTATATGGTTTGACAGTTGAAAATGTCAAACTCTGTTGACATTTCTGTTCAGTAAGGTTTGGCATTTCATCAGGAATTGTTTAACACTGAAACAATGCTCCCAAATTGTGGAAATTTATTTGAAAAATATAAATTTGTTTGCGAAGTTCATATAGAGCACCGAAGAATTGTCTATGGTGATGAAGCTCATTTCTGGTTAAATGGCTTCGTCAATAAGCAAAATTGCCGTATACGGACCGAAGCCAATCCTCAAGTTATTAAAGAATCACCATTACATCCGGGGTCCAGCGTACATGCTGGCGGCATGATAAGTTCTTATTTCTTTCGAAATGAGGAATGAGCTGACGTTATGGTGAATGGCGAGCGCTATCGAGCCATGCTGACTGCAAAATCGATTTTGTGACAGCTTTATTTCCAAATGCGCGGCTTAACGCCTCTCGGCTACTTTTTATGGGGCGATGTTAAGTCATTGACTTATGCCCACAACACAGAAAATCTTGAAGCATTCGAAGCCAATATTCAAGCCATTATTTACGCCATACTACCAGATATATTAACTATAGGAAAAACTAGTCAAAATTTGGACTGATCGAATGGGCTTTGTAACTCGTAGCAGAGGCGGACGTATACCGGAAATCATATTTAAAAAATAAATTCCACGAAATCACCTACCAGTTTATAATAATAAAAATAATAATATTTCTGTCTTGAATTATTATTTAAAGTTCTCAAACTCTAGAAAAAAACACCCGTTATATATAAAAAAAAGAAACCCGCCCGTTTGTGAGCTCAAAAGTCGAATACGGATTGTTTTAATTGATGGATTTGTATTGGTCCAAGAAAGGAAAAAGCCGAGGAAAATCAAGGAGTAGTCAAAGTACTTATGAACGATTATTTCAAGTTAATTGTGAGCTGTAGGATTTTTATGTATTTTGTTTAATTTTTCTATCCAAAAAATGGATTGTGAAAAGTTCACTTTTCACAAAGTTCACCAACTGCATACCAAAATTTTCGAAAAAATATTTTTTTTTGGAGTTTTGAAAATTCAATATTTCGAAAATGGGTGGACGATTGTATTTTAAATTATGACCTAAATTTAAATTGTTTAGTACTTACAATTGGCGTACCAATATATTTCTTAGAAACAAATAAAAGAATTTTTGTTTATAAAACATTAAGTCAAAACGACTTTAAAAACATATTTAACTATTTCTACACCCAGAGAAAAAACAACGTAAAATGAAAGAAAACCATTTTGATTTAAAAATATTTGGGAATGATTCGGGGTTAAAGATTAATATTTTAGAATCAAAGTGTAACATCATTGATTCAACGTGTTTTTCTATATGAAAACGAATAGTCTTCAAGCTGGATTTAAATACGTTTTCCTTTGATTTAAGGTGGAGTCATAGTAAAGTCAATGTCATCCAACTTTAAAACAAAATGGAATAACTTCGATTCTAGAATGGTGCATCGTTAAATTAAATGTATTCGAGCTTAAAAATATTAGGAACCAACTTTGAAATCACTCAATTTTAATTTCACTACGTTTCAAGGTTGTTTTAAGTAAATTCTAATAGAAATTAATTAGAAATGTAAACTTTTTAGTTTTAATATTGCCAACCATGAAACGTTGTAGAATTTACTACTTTACATATTTAAAATAACAACCTATGATTTACGTCAATCTGAATTTAATAAAAGTCTAACATTTTTTTAATTAAAAAAACGATCATTTTGAAATATAAAAAATGTATTTCTATTTTTTTGTTTTGTAATAAAATTTTTAATTTACTGGATATTAATGTAGGGGCTTGTGCTTTTCTTCAAACAGCATAACCTAAGAAAATGTTAACGGTCCACATTTCTTAATTGCATCGGGATTCGGAATAATGCATCACCAAATGGTGTTTTGGCCTAAGAATTGCCCCAAATAATCTAAAGTATAAAAAATAAACAAATTTCCATAAAACTAGTATAAATTTTCTTATGATTTCACTAAAACAGAACTTATTTTTCAACTTAGGGCATATGTATAAATGTATAAATAATCAAATATTCTTAATAGTCTCCGAAAGACAAAACACGACTGGACAATATGAAGCCAAAGCTTCACGATCTACGACGCCGGCCGGCGCCGACCCGACACTACGTTCCAGGTAGTTTTTCTTGCAGTTTTCATGATTCTACATGGAATCCACTTAAGATCAACTATGAATCCCTTTGAATTTACGTCGATCGTAGTAAATTAAAGTTGATGTTATATTGAAAATCTTTCATCAATGTTTGTGGAAGAATAGTTTAATGTATAAGTGCTATTTGAAAGTGGCTGCAACTTCGAAATGATGTTGAATAAAGTAGAATAAACTAAGTTATACTTTGATAGTTGTGCATGTAATTTTAATGTTGGATACATTTTAGCATTTTCCACTTTAAAAGAACGTTGAACGTACTTAACAATTTATGAAAGTTGTTTCATTGTAGAATCGACTATGGTTCACTTTAAAACAAAAATGACAATACTTAAAACAACGTTGCATAGTTAAATCAATATATTTTCAACGTTAAATTTAATACGTTCATGATACTATTTTCCAACGTTAGATCAAATACGATTTATTAGATTTTACGTTGCTTATTTCCCTCAGTGTACTAAGAATTATGTGCATACGATGTGATCGAACATTAGAGCAAGTACGTGGTATCCAGTCGTGCATTTTATTTTATTTTTCAATAAATTAATTTAAGAATAAATTAGTTATGTACTATACATTATTGATGTTAATAAAATGACAACTATAAGATAACAGGTTATTCTTGTGATCTCCTCTAAAAACGTCTGGAAATTAAATTCATTTTAAAATTTAAAAAACTTTGTATTTTAATTTTCGGCCTGTATTGGATATTTTTGTTTAATAAACAATTTAAATTGACAGAATTAATTATTGAAGCAGCATTTACATGATCGAAATTCATTTTCGTTATATTAACGAATTTGGGGGAAATGAGTGACATATATTTTTGTTAAATAAAAATTAGTTTTGTGTTTACCTTAAAACTCTGTGAATGTTTGAGACAATTGCGCAAGTGGATAATTTTTTTGATTTTTCTTGCTGTACTACATAACGAATACCAAAATATACGACTTGTTATGAAAATGAGAAAGAGAGTCAGATACAAAACGGATTACTGGGGCACAACAACATTTATTTTGGAAATTTCACAATTTTAGATAGCCGCACTGTTTACCAAATAATTATTACATCCTTTTTTGACCCCGTTTATAAATGTTTAATTTCCAGTTTTGTTTAAAGTCCTTACCTACGACCAGGTGGCTGGCATGTAGGGAAAGAGAGAGTTTCAACTCGTTGCTTGTTCTTAAAGAGTTCCAGTTTACTTATGGTTAACTCCTAGTCAGCAGGCTGTGCCGTCACTGTCTGTAGCAAGTCAGCTTTGCGTAAGGTCCTTTTAGTGATTCAGTGTCTGACACTAATAAACTGTCTAATAAAACCAGATCTTCGTAGATGAAATAAAACTCGTCTCATCGATTTATGTGCTTGAATCATTCAATCACTTATCATTTAAATAAGCGTTTTAAACTATTTGGTCAGATTATTTTAAGCCTTTGATCAAAAAATTCTTGAAAAATATTCATTCAGCCGCATAATTCCCCAATCAACCATACATTTTCGCTTAAAAATCAATTCATGCTAATAATATCTTAATATATTTGTTTATCTGTGTTTGCACGTTTTATGCTACATATTTTAAATCTTAGTCTTGCAGAACTGAGCATTTTACAATGCATCTAGTAGATACTTACATTTTGCTGAAATTTGGTTTAATCAGATGAAAGCACATTGCATTCCAACTGATTTGGCTTTTACTAGAATTCCATAGTTCCAAAATTAAACTCACCTGTAATTAATCAGAAAAAAATTGTTTTTAGTATATTTGTTATGTTTTTTTTGAAAAAATTACCTAAAATAAAAAAATGCCAGAACAAAAATAATGGATACGATTTAAAAATAAATAAAAATGCATTAATATTTAATTGTCATAGAAAATAAACTGCCGTCCATGTACACACAAAATTCCAGTAATATCTCGTGCTATTTTTATTTTTCAAAAACATATGGTAAACATCGTCAGTGAAATTTATTGATGATTCGAAAAACCGCAAGATGGCATGGTTGATCCACTTCCAATTGCAAAATGTTGCTGCATTAATATATTGAATTGCATTTAGATACGATACAATTTTATCAATTTTGTTCAGAGTTTTCATTCTGTTCAAAGTATTGGCGAATGGTTATTTGAATTGGAAACGAAAATGCATTTTTTTAATGCTTTGGATGTTCCGAACATGCCGCCACAAGATGAGCAAAGCAATTTTTTTTGTGATGCCATAATTAGGTGCTAATTAAGTACCCCGCAATAAAATTATTTATTCATCTACAACCTTAAGCTAATCCCTATTATTAGGGATAACACAAATATATACATATAAATTAAAAAGTAAATATTTACCATTAAAGCGATACACTTAAGCGAATTTTTCAATTTAATCTTTAGAAACTTAAGTCTAATAAGTTAAAAACTGAGTTAAAATTTGATAAAACTCTAGTTAAGGGAAAAAGAAAGTTCCGTTGCCTGAGAGGTCTTTTAGGAACATAAACTGGGACTTAACCAAACAAATTGTGGCATTTTATACGTACGTCTATGGTCTATAGTCTATAAATGCCTAAAAGTAGGCATCTTGCTTCATAACTTGGCGAAAACTCCCACCTCATTTTAGCAAAAATACATTTCGTAAATATTCTTTAGATTTTTTCAATGTGATTAGATTCCAACTGAGAAGCTGGGTGCAGGGCACACATCGCAGCAGTCCCAGATGAAACGCCAGGTCTACAGTGAAGTACTCTTGAGAAATAACTTCCAAGTTTTACTAATTCAACCCGGTTCATCAAAATGCAAAATGCTATCCATGGAAGCATGGAATGAAATCCGTAGCGCCTTAACTTTTCAGTAAGTAACGGGTCATCCATTTTGCGGTTTCGAAAGTAAACGTAAATAAAACACATATCAAATATTTTTTTTCATGATATTTATTTTTTATTATAAAGTTTGAACATTGAAATTATGTGTGAAACACTACATCATTTAAATGACCACCACGCGAATTGTTGCAAGCATCGATTCTTTTGAGGTAATTTTCGACCACCTTTTGACACATATTGGGCGGTACCTCAGCCATCCATAACTTACGAATGTTGGTTTTGAAGTGCTCAAGAGGTAAAGGTTTATCTACATAAACACGGTCTTTCGCATAGCCCTACAAAAAAAAGTCCAGCGGTGTCAAATCGCATGATCTTGGTGGCCAGTTGATATTGCCACGACGAGAAATTTCGCGGCCAGGAAATGTCTCTCGCAATAAAGCCATATTCGCTCGAGTTGTGTGGCACGTGGCACCGTCTTGTTGAAACGACATATTCTCCAAGTCGTATTCTTCAATAGCAGGCAAAAAAGGTCGGTTATCATATGAACATAACGCTCCGAATTGACGGTGACTGTTCCATCGTCGTTTTCGAAGAAGTAAGGTCCAATCACACATCCGGACCAAAGAGCGCCCCAAACAGTGACTTTTAGTGGATGTTATGACCTTTCTTCAATTACTCTAGGATACTCAGAACCCCAAATACGACAATTTTGCTTATTACCATGCCCACCGAGTCAGAAATGTGCTTCGTCGCGGAAGAAAATTTTGTTCGAAAAACCGCCGTCCACCGCCTGTTGTTCAAGAACCCATTCGACGTATCTACGACGTTGTGAATGGTCAGCTGGCTTCAGTTGTTGTGTGAGCTGGAATTTATATGGATGTAGGTGTAGATCCAAACGCAAAATACGCCATAATGTGCCGTAAGATGGTCCTAATTCCTAAGAACGACGAGGAATCCACACATTCGGGTCTTCGGCAACACTTTCACTTACAGCAGCGATATTTTCAGTGGTACGAGCGAAACGATGATGCACAGCCCTTACAATATCTGTAACCAATCCAGTCTCTTCAAAATTTTGCAAATTGCTTGCGTAGTTGGACGATTATGTAAACCATAACCATATTGTAGTAGGTTTTAACAATTTTTATGCGTTGTGCGATAGTTAAGCGATCCATTTTCGTAAATGTCAGACTTTCAGATGAAAAAAAAAATTTGTCTAACAACTTAGTTTGACAGATATCGAATTCCAGCCCTATACTTTTGAAACCGCAAAATGGATAACCCTTTATATTATGATTTACTGAGTCAAAGGCCTTATTGAAGTCCGTGTATATAACATCAATTTGCTTACCCTTTTCCATAATGTTGGTGGCGAGAAAGGAATAATATAAAAGATTTGTCGATGTCGACCTACCACCTATAAATCCGTGTTGCCGATCAGAAATGTGGAAAATGTGTTTAGGAAGAAATAAAGATTATTTTTGACTATACTTTCGAATAACTTTGGAATTGCTGAGAGTTTGCTTATACCTATCCGCATTATATTTAGAACCAGCTTTGTTGATAGCGACTAAATGCGATATTTTCCATTCACTAAGAAAAATGCCCCCAACACTTTTCGAGAAAATTAATGTTCTGTTATATTGATTTCAAGTTAGCAGAGCAATTACTGAAAATGTAATATCCGAAAATGCCTCTGAAAATTAAGCACTAAAGTCTAGCTAGGTGGACACTTAGTTCATAAAAAATATTTGTATCGAATTCGAAAAAAAACTTTGAGGAAAATCGAAATTAAGAGAAAATTTCCCAATTCAACGTGTTATGCATTTTCGGTAATTACTCTGCTAATTTGAAATAAATATATAAGTACATTAATTTTCTTCAAAAGTACTAATTATGGTATCACAACAAATTTGTTTTGCAAACCTTGTTCTGCTAACTTGACGGACTTTATAATTTTGTATCACGGCCTCAATGCATCAAAATTTTGTAACGCAATGTGTTTGATTGTCAAGAATTTCAAATAAAAGGTCATTCAAGTAAGGATTTTAGGGGAAATTCAAAATGGTCTCTTTCCGCTTATCCCGATAGATTCACCATTCATATTTAATTACCCGTGGGTAGTTTTGGTTGTGTTGTGGCATAAATCATAAATTCCTATCTTCCCCATAAGGTCAATTGCATGTGGCGTGCATATGTGTCGACTTACCTCTTGCTTTGTACGTGTACGCGCCTGAGAATAAACGAAACATGTTGTGCACTTTAATAAAAACACTGAAGTTTGGCCGATATTTTCATCGTTGCAATTTGATTAAAACATAAATAACTTCTGTTATTTAAATTGTATATCTAATAAAATTTTGGAATAAAGTATATATCACTTTCATTACTCGATTGAATTAGAGCGAATAACGTAGTTCACTAGCCAGCTAGATTACATATATGTATATATGAATATATGTTTATATTTTTTCTTTGAAATCTTAAGTATTTAATAATATATATGTACAGACTAAAACATAAATTTAAAAAAATCTTTTTTTTTCAAATAAAACAATGATTTCAAGAAAATAATCCGGCTTAAAATTTTAAATTGAATTCGGTGGATCCGTTAATGAAAAAGTCGTATGTTTGAAGAAAACCGCTTCAGCGGCTTACGGTGTACATACTACGATCTGCAGAGAGATGGAATTGCAGGACACTTTATGCTTATTCTCCGTCAAGATCTGCAGTTCGATTTTTCCAAGTGCTTGCAAATCTTATTGCTTATGGTACCTATATTATATCTAGTAAAAATGGTCCACATACGCCACCGCACACCGTATTCTGGTAATATTCTCAGTTTTTGTTTACAATTTAAAAATACTGAAGGATCCTTATAAGTTGTTATGCAGAAATTTCTACAGAAATGTCGAAAATTAAATATAAGAAATACTTAGTTTTAACTTCATATTTAAGCCCTCAGTGTTGTTTTAAACCTTGACCAGAGCGAAGATATTATTTGTTACCAAGCGGATATGAGAATTTGAGGTAATGAAATCTGGTTTTTAAAGCTATTAATTTACCGATCGCATTTTTAGAATTCATCCCCTAGATTGAATACAAGTGTTAGGTTATCTTGTCCAAACGCTTAGCGCCTCCCAGTTGCAAACGATAATCTGTTATATTATTGTAGTGTATTATATCAATTAAATATATAAGCGTATAATGATTTTGATTTTTTTTTTAGATTTATCTTTAGCCTTTTGTGAAGTAGGTGATATGGTTACTGATTAAATTTAACCTATGATCGGGCGCAGAGGGCGGTGAATGCGCTAAGGTGTATGGAGTGATGATAACAAATACAGAGTTAGAACTGTCTACATTATTAAGTCCTTATTCAGGTATGTATGATACAGGCCAATTTTACAAGTCGTGCTACGTTAAAGTTATTTGTGAATTTGTTTTAATTTGGCCGAGCCAGAGTAGTCGACACGCTTTGGGTCTTTGGACTACATACACATCTAGGTACAGCTCGTACAATTCTCGAATGAATCATCTCCTTCATATAGGACCAAATATCCCCCGAATAATTTTTCTCTCGAAAGTGCCCAGTATCAATTCCGCTTTTTCACTTATCGTCCAGCACTTGGCGCCGTATAGTAAAACTTGTAAAATTAGCGTTTTGTATAGCGTACACTTTGGCTTTCGAGACAGGAGTTTTGAACCCATTTGTTTGGAAAAACCGAAGTAGCAGCGATTCGCTAGGGTAATTCTTCGTCGGATTTCCACTAAGGTGTCGTCCGTGGAATTGATGTTTGCTCCCAAGTAGGTAAACTCCTGGACTACCTCGAAATTACTGCTATCAACAGTGACGTTTTATTCTAGGCGATGGACAGATGAGGCTTTGTTTGTTGCTAGCATATACTTGGTTTTGTCCTCATTCACTCCAAGACCAACGCATTTCGCCTGTTCATCAATAGCTGTGAATTCTTCAAGTACAGTTCGCTTGGAGCGGCCGATGATATCGGTGTCGTCAGCAAAACCAAGTAGTTGGGAAGCCCTACTGTAGATAGTGCCTTCCAGGTTAACACCACTCTTACGTACTATCTGCTCCTGGACTATGTTGACGAAGTCACATGATAGCGCATCTCCTAGTCTGAACCCTGTAGACGTCTGGAAAAGCTCAGATAAGCTGTTTCAAATTTGCACGTTGCACCGCGTATTTTGTAACGTCATGTGGCATAGCTGGATCAGTTTTTTCGGGATCCCGAGTTCCGACATCGCCAATAGAAGCTCTTGGCAACTTATGCTATCACATGCGGCTTTGAAGTCGATGAAAGTTGGTCTTTTCCAGGATTTGTCTCAATGTGAAGATTTGGTCTATCGTTGATCTGCCTGGCCGGAAGCCACACTGGTACGGGCCGATGACAGTGTTGTAGAAAGGTTTTAGACGCTTACATAGAACGCTGGATAGGATCTTGTAGGCAACATTAAGCAGGGATATGCCTAAGTAGATTTTGCAGGACATAGGATCGCCATTTTTGTAGATTGGGCATATGAGGCTCTTTGACCAGTCATCGGGCATGCTTTCCTCGTCCCACACTTGGTTGATGAGCTGGTACAAGGGCCCTACCAGGACATTTCCTCCATACTTGCAGAGTTCAGCAGGTAGGCCATCCGAGCCGGCGGATTTGTTGTTCTTAAGCGTGTCGATGGTTTTCTTAACCTCTTCAGTACTGGGCGCTGGGACTGGATCTTCATTGACTGGTCTCATGCTTTTTTGTTCTCCTGTTGCTTCCTCTACATAATGACCATTGAGCAGTTGCTGGAAGTGCTGCCTAAATACGTCTACAATTCCTTGTGCTTCGGTGACTAGGTTCCCTTCGCTATCTCGAAGAGTTTGCGTGCCAGTCCTATAACCAGATGCCAGTTGCTTGGCTTTTTGTAGAACCGGCGGGTGTTGGTGGCGGTGCAAGATTCCTCGAGATACCTGAGCTGAGAGGCTGCGGATGCTCTTTTCTTTCTTCGCAGGTTTTTTGTCTCGTTCCTTCTCTTTTCATGGTACTTCTCCCTGACTGCTCTTGTTTTCCATTGCAGCATTTGCATTCGTGCATTTTCCGTCTCCTGCTTCAATACCACGCATTCATCATCATACCACGGGTACTTTTTCGTGGGTGGTTGGTAGTTTATGGTGGTCTTGGATGTGTTCTTAATGATGTCGCGATACTGGTTCCACTGATCGTTGACGCTTGCGGCTTTTTCAGATGTGCTAAGGCATGCGATGTTGAATTTCTTCCTTTGGGCGGTCTTCGTTTTCTTTTCGTTTGACAGTCGGGCTCTGAACATTGTCACAACAAGAAAGTGGTCAGAATCCCCGTTTGCACCTCGGAAGGTTGGCACTTCCAAGATGTTTGATGCGTGCCTTGCGCCAATTAGTACGTGGTCGATTTGGTTGGTGGTTCGACCATCTGGAGATCGCCAGGCTGCTGTGTGAATCCTTCGCCTGGGGAACCTGGTGCTACTTATCACAGTATTACGAGCTGCAGCAAAGTCGATTAGTCGGAAGCCGTTATCTGTTTTCGTTTCGTGGAGGCTGTGCTTTCCAACTAATCCCCCAAAGATATTTTCTTTCCCGACTTTAGCATTGAAGTCTCCGAGCACGACTTCGACATCGTACTCCGGCCAGGCTCCGTAGGCTGCGTCCATGACGTCGTAGACTCCTGGTTAGACTCCTCAGCTTCGTCGGTAGGGGCGTGTGCACATATTAGGCAGATGTTTTGGAAGGTAGCTTTCATGCGGATCACAGCCAGGCGACTAATCGGCTTAAAATCGATGACTTTCGACCTGAGTCGATTTCCCATGACGAATCCGCATCCCAACATGTGCATTCTTTGATGACAGCTGTAATTAATGTCGCAATCCTTTCTTTTCGTTATTCCTGATCCTGTCCATCATATCTCCTGGATCGCGGTAATGTCTGCATTGTACCGCAAGAGGACAGATTCAAATTTTGGAGTAGCACCTGGAGTATTGAGTGTCCTTACATAACAGGTGCATACTCGTAATTCGTAGTCCATTTTCTTTTCGGGTCTGGTTGCTATTTGAGGGGGTCGTTATCCGAGGCTTCTGGCGTGTCTCTCATAACAATATTGTTTTTTCTGTAGTCGGGTCGTTAGCCCAACGCAATAACCTCCAATCTGTAGGGCCATGGGTTTAATGTTGCAATTTTTCCGTGATCAACATTCGCACTAAAGCAAGTCAGGACATAAAGTCAAGACCAGTATCCGGCGGCAATCAACTTGGAGGTAATGTTAGCACTTGATGTGTAGGAAAAGATACAGCTGGAGGCCTCCAGTTTCTACAACACCAAACGCCTCTTTGCATGTCTGTATAACCCTAATCTATTGTGTACGTTATTAGTTATAACGTAATAGATAAATCAGTTATTCCTATTGAAAGGCCGTAACTAGAAAATCATATAAAATTATTTGTTTTAAGAATAAAGTCTCTATCGATCAATTCATTAATTTAAAACCATACAAAACTCAGGTTTAAATTTATATTATTTTACTTTCTTTATCGGATGTAAACAAACTTCTATTATAAATAGTGCTTGAAAAATAAAATAAAACCAGTCCTGATTGGGAATTCAATAGAAAAAGATCTTGTTCTTTTCTTTATTTCCTTTCAGCATTCCATTAAAACATTGGTGACACCGATATACAAAGATTCATACATTTGATTGTGTATCCCCCGCCCAACGGTAAGGTGCCACTTAATACTCGACACTACATACACTTTCACCTGTATAAAAAAGCCGCCAGCATAAATATGGCTAACGATCCATATATTAGGGCATCAATCAAAGTTCTACAATTCTTATAACGAAGCACCGACCTGTGGGTCCTCCATATTGAAGCCCAGTTGTACACCAGTGGAAATATATCGGATACCAGCAAATACTACACCCTGTGTGGACGAAAAAATACAATGGTCTGAAGACTCGACTTCTGTGTCAAACTTCAAAGAATCTGTATAAAAGAGGCTGCCCTTCTCAGCTGTATTACTCTTGATCGAAGACGATATAACCCGCTACTGAGAAAGATATGGCCATATGGCAGTTGCATACTGCCAAACCCGACCCAGTCCACCCTGTCATGTAGTGAAAATCAACACTTTGGCAGATACAATTTCGGATGTCTATTTCAATCCAGATTTTGCTTCTGTCTTATCTCTGTCCACTGTTTCTATCATTTGTGAATCACAAAATCAGATTGCTTATCTTCAAAAGCAACTTAAACAAATTAAAGTTCTCAGAAGCCGAATTTCATCATGTTGGAAGAATTCCTTCAAGAGATCGAGGCTTAGAAGTAAAAATATCTGCTAATACCACTATGTACGTCCTGTCAATTCAAACACAATAGACGTCTTTCTCCAGAACAATTCAAAACTTTAAATCAAGAATTCGAGTATATGCTCAATCAGGGAGTATGTCGACATTCAAAGAATAAGTGCTCAAATCCCTGTTGAACCGGAAGACATCCCAAAAACATATATAATTACTCCTTTCGGACTGTTTGAGTTCGGTGATGACTTTTGGACTGTGCAACGCTGCACAAACCTTTCAACGAACGATTCGTCTACGAAGTAACAAGATCTTGTTCTTTTCTCTTTAGATCCCTTTCAGAATGGCTACAAGTATACCGTTTTTACTTGCGAATTATAGGTACTATAAGGCAAGTAATGTATTAAAAAAAAAAAAAAATTCTAACGATCAAATAGCATCACGATCATAGAGAAGCTTAAAAAAGTGATCGACAAAAAATGTCTGTCTGTCTGTCTGCCAGTCTGCCTGTCAGTCTATCCGTCAGTATCTAGGTATAACGAGCTGCAGCTTCAGCGATTACCTTCAAATTTGGTATGTGTGATTCTTTTGGCATTCTTCAGAGGGGAAATTGAAATTTTATTTTTAGGCCTACAAATAACGGTACCTGACATACAACCAATTAGGTAAATCTCATTTTTCTCCAAAACGGCTCCAACGATTATGATAAAATTTCTTGAGAATTGAGAAATTAACGGTACCTTGCATATAACTTTTTTTTTTAATTTTTGGCTTTCAGTACATTAGATTTCTGTCAAATTTTATATCTGAGAAGATCTAGGTAGCAAAACTTATTCGGCATATCAAAATTTTGAATACATGATTTTTCTAATTAAAATTAATTTTTGCAATTTTTTTTTTGAAAAATCAATATTTTAAAAACTAATGAAAAAAAAAATAATTTAAATTTTATAATGACATGTATATTAATAAACTTTAAAAAACTGCATACCAAAATTTAAAAAAAAAATTGTTTTCAAAAAACTAAAAATAAAAAAACTGAATTTCATCAAAACCGGTCCAGCAATTTTCGAGACACTTTTTTATAAAATTTTCATTGATCCGTGGTATCTAATGGCGCAGTTCGTTTATTCGAGAATATTACCCTCCTAATTTACATAATTAAAATCCATTTAAATATACACTGATAGGATGGTACCTATGTAACTATTCCTTGAATCATACATTCGACAATTCATTATACTATAACAATTAAGGTAATCTTACCTACATCGGCTTTAAGCCTTCACAGGATAACTAAGCTAGACTACTTATAACAGCGTCAGTGGTTAGCTACTACTTTACACTAAGTTGTTAGCTACAAGAGCAAGTTTGTACGATCTAGTAGTGCATTTTATTTTTTTATTTAATTGATTTGTTTTGCATGAAAAATTACACAATAATCCAAACGAAGCCAATTCAATTAGAATTCACAATCAACACGACTGTAGCCTATCATAGAGTAGACATTTCACATAGTGAATTTTTTATTTCGTCACAAACCTTAGAAATTATTTCTAGAAAGTACTTGCAAGCAGGTTTGCATACCACCAATCAAACAATTTTTTTTTTATTAAACTAATCGCCATTAGACATACATACATTTTTTAATTCTTGTAATTTTTTACACTTTCTCTTTTACTATACCAATCCACTGATAAAATATTCAATACTTATTTAGCTTTTTATAGTATTCAATCATAAGTACAAATTTGTGCGATCTATTGGTGCTCATTTTGGCTTTACGCAAAACTAAACTGATGTATTTGAAAGGTTTGTCGCGAAAGAATAAAAAAGTAACGATCAAAATATACCAAAATAATGTCATTAATTTATTTAATTCATCACTATGCTAAGTCGTGATAAATATTGACGTTAGAGGCATGAAAGCAATTAGTCAGGAAAAAATTGTTTTGTTTTTATAAGTGGGGCCATCAGCATAATAAAGATGAAGCACTGCAATGAGTATTCTTCCGCTTTTAATCAATTTTGTCAGAGCTTTTTTTTTTAGCTTCAACTCTTCCATTTAATACACACAGGTTGTGCCAAAAGTCACGGTCTGCATGTATGTTCGATTAAAATAGAGTAAATACAGATTTTTGTTCAGATTAAGCCGCATAATATTTTTTAAAATTTAACATATAGGTTAATAAATGATTAAGAAAATTAATTTAATAAAAATCGCATGAAACTAGTTCTTAAAATAATTGAGTTACATAATTTTGAAATTGTTTTCTCCAACAAAAATATACACGCTATCGTAGTATCTTTAATAAATTTGGAATTATGAAACCTTACAATAATCGCCGAACCAGTGTACATGTAAGTACAATTTTGCAAATAATCACAAACCGACAAGCAAAATAAATAAATATCTTGAGAGGCAAAAAAGATAACAATTTTATTTAAATGCAGTTTCAAGATACAATAGTAATAATCTTAATAAAATAATAAAGTGTCTGATTCAATTATTTGAAAAATTGTAATATTTTTTTTGGAAATTGTAAAATTGCCATTTTACACTTACTATCTTTAAAAGGAGCAACATGAAACATAAACTGACAGATTAAGAAGAGCTTTTACGTGCGAAGTGAGATTTAGTTCATTGAGTGGATTCGTTCAGCTTTAAAACGACAAACTTCAAATGGATGTGTTCACAGAGTATATTAAGAAAAAATATTTTAATGAAAATTTTATTCCTACTTAATATGGGGGACATAGGTTTTTAAAGGGGACGAACAGCATTTTGGTAAAAAAGAAAAAAAGAGAACCGTTCTCCCTAAAAGGGGTCGTCTGGTAAAGCCTAATTTGAGGCAATATGCCATACGTGACACAAAAAATAACAAGCGCGTGAGTACGGGCTTAATAATTTTTGAACAGACTCTTCTTAACGCAGGATGCTCTGGGATGAAGAGGAAACAGAGCACCACCACCGACACAAAAGTACCAAAGCAAACATGTTTACAGTAAACATTTTAATGGTGCACTTACAATATTTGAGTTACACGCTAAATGCGTACATAGTAATGCAGTGCATATGCGACTTATGTAGCTGCTATGCAAATCCTTATACAATACATATTTTTCTACCCATTATAGTTATAATGTGCTTATGTCAAAATAAAGTGTTCATATATTTTCTTAATTTCTTTGTAACACAAAAAGAGTTTTGCTCCAAAAGTAAAACAAATTTACCCTTGCTCCCAAACCCAAATATATCTCACCCGGTGGACGTAACGTACGATCGAGACAAGACTGGTTTCCACATACTTTATTTTATTTTTCTGCTATGCAACGTTACATTATGTAATGAATATAGCATTGTTGCGTTTAAAAAAATTATAAAGAGAACATAGCCTAATGTACTCTCTTTATTTTTAACTTATAACTAACTTAAAGCTAGACAAAAATGTTTAAAACTAGCCTTATTATAAATAACTTACAACTAATTTACTGGCCCTTTACGGGCGCTTTAAACTAAGCTATATATCTTAATACTAATGTCTTTCGGCCTGAAAACAAATTTAATTATTTTATTTTAAAAAAACTCGGCATCATATCATATTTTAAATTTTTTCTTATAAACTACCTAAAGCTAGACTAAAAATAATTAAAACTATATACAACTAACTTATACTAACTAAAAATAACTTAAGCTACTCGTACTTAAGATACCTAAAAAAGAAAAGAAAATACCTAAAACTACTTAAATCTACTTAAAAACTAGAACAGCCACAGCAGCATTTTTGGTTTTTTTTAAATTTTTGTTGTATATATTTTGTATACGCATGCAGACACACAGCTCCATGCAACGAACACATACATGTACATACGTACATACATATACGTACGTACATACATATACAACACGCAGATACATGCACATATGCCTCCGCATACATACATATTTTTAATTTTTTTTGGTGCCACCCCGACTGTTCCTTATACCTAATTTCCTTAAATCTATGTAAGTTGGCCAAGACATAACATCTTAATTGACTTTAGATATCAAACTGCTGTTCAGAGAGCCACCAAAACTGGTTCTCTTGTTTCGCCATATCCCTTCGTTCCCGATCGGACACAGTCCTACTGAACCGTAGGCACTCTTCTCCACCTTGAGCGATGACGTCTCGGCCATACAGGAGTCTACAGTTTTCGGCTGACGTGATAGATTAGCGGAACCGCCATTCCATCCTGTATCAGCCCTCGACTGTCTAAATAGAGGAATGCTTTGGGAGGGATATAGCCAGTTAACCGCGCACTCGCAAAGTATTCGTTATTGGGGTAATAGGCCCCAAGAATTAAGCTGTTGGCTCAGGACATTGGTCTTGGAATGTGACCCCGAATCTGCTTAAACAAAAAATTATTTATTCTGATTATGTTGGCTCCGTGGTATAGAACCTGGTTGGAATAATATCGTATGTACTCCGACTCCGGTGTTCTGTGTAATCCAAGGCAACATCTAAGACATTGCCTCTCAAACACCCGAATCTTTTGCATTTGAGATGGGGCAACGTTGAACCACACCGGGCATCCGTAGGCAATCATCGGCCTGATGAGGGCCATGACTTTCACCCTGCTGTCAAGACGGCTGCTACAAAACAGTCGTTTTGTCAAGGCAAAGGCTCCCCTAGCCCTGGCCAAAGCAGCACTTATGTGTCTGTCGAAATACAGGTACTGATCCAACCAGATGCCAATGTACTTTACTACACTTTTACTCGCCAGTGGATGTCAATGTGGCCCCACGATCACCAGCTTGCGCCAGTTCTTTCTCGTATCCCTTGAGGCGCTAGACAACGGAGTCCTAAACAAAATAGTTTCTGATTTCTGGAAGTTGATTTTCAACTAGTAGAAGTTACATTGCCACTCTTGACAACAAACTTTCTACCATTTAGCATGTCATAAAGCAAATACAATAGCGGTTCGCTTATACCAAGTCTGGTAAGCTTTAGATAGAGACCTTCTAACCATACGGTGTCGAAGGCTTTCTCCACATCCCCCAGACAGGCCCGTCCACTGCTTTTTAGTTTTGTTCCATTAAAACCGAACTGATTATCCGGTATGATATTGTTGTCCTCCACCCACTTGAACAGAGGCCTATTAATAATATTTTCAAATACATTGCTGATACTCGGAAGAAGACTTATCGACCCGAGATTCGCCGGATTGGAGTTGTCCTTTCCCTTTTTAGGTTGGTATAAATGTCAACTGATTCTTAAAGTAAATGTCGTAGTACAACGTTGGATATACCATCGACTCCTGCTGACTTCTTTTTCTTTAATGAATCGAAGATGAACAGGAGCTCATTCTTCGAAATTAACAGGGGACTGGGCCCATTTCGGTTGGCAATTATGGCGTTTGCCAAATCTTCATCATTAAACCCGGTAAAACCAAGGTTCTCAGATCGCCATTCGGTTATACCCTTCCGCAGCCAGGTGTGATGAAGCAGTGCTCTGTTCTCCAGGGCATTGATCCGGCGAATGGTAGCATTCACCTTGCACGTTTGCAGGAATGCAGCCCCCACAGCCTCCACCTTTACCAGCGGATCTTCGACTATGTAAAGGTCATCGTCCAAGACGGCGTCCTCTGGGTCTATGCCCGCTGTCGGAGGTACGTTTCTATTTTCTGTCACGGACACGGACGGTAGTTTTGATCTTTCCTTCTAAATATCTTATTCATTTTTGGGAACATACTCAGGTCGCTAGAGTTAACGGCCCGAATTTTGTTGTCCCAATATAAATTAATGGACAACCTATAGTTTTGTTTGATCAATTGGTTAATGCTTTTGATCAAAGAATTCAGTGTCCTAAACTCCAGATCTCGTGTGTCAGTAAACCGTTTGAACAAGCGTTTTAGTCTTGTCAGTAGTCCACTTTTTTGTCTGTGTAGTGCGTCAATAGTCGCGTTACGGTACATGTCGGTTGCGTTACTTTCTTTGTACTATAAGGCAAGTTATGTATTCGTAAAAAAAAAATTCTAACAATTAAACATGACATTACTACCAAAGACAACACTAAAAAAGTGGGTCCCGCAATTCCGTCTGTCTGTCTGTCTGTAGAACGATCTACAGCCTAACCGGCTGAACCGAATTGGTTCAAACTTGGTACTTAGGCGTTTTAGGTGATTGCCCAAAATAGATTTTTGAATCGTTTTAATAACGGTACTTGCCATACAAATTTTTCTACCATCTAAATTATCTCAAAAACGGCTTTAACGATTTTGATAAAAATTGTAGTGTGTTCCACTTTGGGTATGGTCTATATTCTGGCAAAATTTTTTTTAAAAATATTTTGTCATTAACGGTACCTGCCATACAACCATTTTTTTGATTTTCGACTTTCTCATAAACGGTCCAACGGATTTCGATCAAAATTTTTACACAGGAGCTCCTTCAAATTCTAAATAGTACTGCATTTCAAAATTTTCAAAAATAGTTTTCTTGGATTTTGAAAAAAAAAAAAAATAATTCGTCGCAAATTTACTTTTTTTCTTTTTCTAAAAGTCTTGCTGAGTTAGAAAACCAAAAAAAAAAACAATTTTTTTGTCATGTCAAAGTCGCATGAAAATGATCTATGTATACACTATTTCTCAAGAGCGAATTTTTGTCTATTGTTTATTTATCACAATGACGTTTTGATTTCGATCCTGCGTTTAAAAAAAATCTATAATGTTGGTGGAAAGGAACGCCGAAAAGCGTGATGAAGCCAAGACCATTCATTATTTTATGTCAATTGCTAAAAAAACTTTGTGGTTGCTTTTCAACAATACTAATTAACGTATGTAGTTGTATTATTAAAATAAAGGTGTATGTAGATTGTTTGATTGTTTGAGGACGAATTGGGTACGGTTAAATATATTTTTAAAGACCTTTATTACTTACTTATTTATATACAAGATTATTGATTTTTTTTAAATTTGGTATGGCGATTTTAAGTATATAACACAACAACAGAAAGCACGAAACAATAAAATGGAACGATTCCGAAGACTCAGAAGACTCAGTGGTCATGGAAATCTGGAACGAGTATCATTCTATAATATCGACATTTTACTCCTCGAACCCGGAAGATTTGTGGAATATTTGTGGAATGATATGTCTGAGGATGTATTGCACCGTGTGTGTTGTCAAACTTAGAATCCTATCCTAAAAATTACTCCAGAAATGTGCGATGGGATATTGATCATGATAGAATATATGTGTTTATTGATGGTAATAAAAGTATTGTAATGTTTGGACATGACAGCACCTAATCGTCCTATGCGCGATTCATTAAACAACGAGTTGCAAAGAGAAAAACGATACGATACTGAAGTATTGGCCGAAACAGTTCGTTCAAATGACCCGCAATTAAATAAACAACAAAGAATTGGGTACTATACTTTGATGGAAGCTGTGAACAGTGGATCTGGTAGAATTTACTTCCGGGGAGATTAGATAAACGTTCCTAATTTCTTTGCTGTTGGCAAATGTCAGATCACAAAATTAATTATTCTTCATCTGGAATAGCAGCAACATTCTTAGAAGGTGGATGAACTGCACATTGTGCCTTGAAATGATGACTAAACATGCAAATAAACGAAGCACCAGCTTGCAACATAGCCAAAAATAGCACAGTAGCGAAGATCTTAGAGATATGCAAATTTATCGTTTGAATGTCAACAAGACGTCACTGGATGGACTGAATAGAACGTTGAAAGATCTGCGTGACAACCAACAAATTTTTGGTACAGGCATAATTTTGTTGTCCTGTGATTTTCGTCAGACTCTTCCAATTATTCCCCGATCAGCTGTTGCTGAGGAACTAACCGCATACTTAAAATCATATGTCAGCTATCTCACAGACTTTTTAAATTCCCTGGATTTGCCTGGACGAACACCTTACAATGTACAATAAAAAGTACTATCAATATTGTCATTAAGCTGCATTACATTAATCAGCCTCGACTTTGCAAGTGAACGGACTGGCTGCAGACAAAAATTTTGTATTAAACCTTGACCATATTTTTTAATATACGTATGGATGTATGCATGTGGTTGATACGAAGCTCACCGGCTCTAGTAAGGATATAAAATAAAGGTGGAATCTCAAGATGAAAATCGTACCCCTCAAACCAGAAATTCTCGCTCACAACTGTGATGAACCTGCTAAAACAATTTATCCCTTAGCAGATCGTGATGATGGTAAAACCATCTGCCAATACAAATTAAATACTTGTTCGGAGAAAAAGCTCTTTCTAGCTGTTATTACAGAGTTATTCTATTCTATTGCCCGGAAGTGTATCTTCTATCATCAAAATGCATGCTTAAATCGTTCAAGAATTAAGGCTAACTGACAAAATAATGCGTCGAATATACACCCGCCATCGATATTTTGCTGCATTTTCTTGAGATGATAATCATTTTTTCGCGCTCGAATACAAATACAATGAACCTATCAAAACACCATTGTATCCACAAAGGCACTGAATGGTTTGCAATTAAGTCTGGTGGTGGGTTGGAACAACTTATTGAAAAGTGTGAAAAGTGTATAGCAATGTATAATCGACAATTCTCATCGCTATTGCCAAATGCTAACTGATTTTTTGTTTGACCTGAAATTAAAGATATTAGTGAATGTATAATATATTATTTCAGTAAACTGCACGGTGCAAATTAACAATTGCACATTTCACACAACACATCGTGCTGATGCAAAAAAAAAAAATTATGGATGAGTTGTTTCCCATGGTAACTGTAAAGTAGCCACGATAATATTCGTCAAGTTATGGTGGAGTTACATAGTTTCAGATATGTGTCGAAAAGTCTTTCAAATTTGCCTTTTGAGAGATTGAATATTGTCGCGGGACGCATTTCAGTTTCGATACAGATGCAGGAAGCGATCGGAACCACTCATCTGTATGAGTTTTTCCTGACCTTATTTTATTAATATAGCACGGACCATTTATGCATCAAGGAAATACAAATTATATTTGGGAAAACAGTTTCCACTGAATTAGCAATTATGCTAAATATTATTTCATTTAAATAAAATTAAATAAAAATTAAGCTTTGTGATGTAGAAAGATATTCTAGGTTCTATTTACCCATGCAATATTATTAAATCATATTAACTGCATTGTTATAGACACGTTTTTTGTTTGGATAATTATCATGAGATAAGATAATAATTATTTTAGTTGTTTCAACCTTGGAATCAATCGGACGTGTTTTTGCCCAGCTCCTACTCGTGACCTTTTAGTTATTAAATTATAATTTTTCCTTGTCATCATTTTTTTTTCCTTCGATACGTTTCACAACATCTGTCGGTTCTTCTATAATATAATTATAATATTCGTTTCCGTGTCACTTTTGACCACTTTTGAATTTCATTCACAAATTAAAAATAAACAAGTTGTAAAAATGGAAAACTGCAGTAATGTGGAATGCGCTGTTTCTGATAGCGCTGCAAAACTGATTGTGTGAGGTGGGTTATGCGGAAAATCTTTCCATCCCCTTTATATTGGCCTTAGTAAATGATCATTAACATATTTGAATGAATACCTGCACAACTTTACATTCTATTGTGATAGATTTAAGCAAATCTCACTGTCACAAATAATACTGGCAATAAGATGTCTGAGCGACAATTTAAATCAAATATCATCTGATTTGAAGTTATAACACAAAAATGGAAGGCAAGAATTGGCCAGATTCAATGAAGTTTTGAAGAATGCCGACGAGTTGAATACAACCACCAACAGTTACAGAACCTGAACAAGCTCACTGCTATCGAGAAGCAGATTGTCATCCTGACACATGTTGTCTCAGATACCTCTAGCGACCATCGAATTGAGCAAAGCTTTCAGTCATTCAAAACTAAAATTCAAAAATCTGAGCGAAAATCTAACCCCATGCACTTCTTCAGGTCAACAATTGAGTTTTCTGAAAATCGCCGTGGAAACTCATCTCCAATCCATCTCACGTAACACTACTCCCCTTCCGTGTCAAAACGATCAACTGCTCTCTGAATTAGCTGACAGATTCGTAGACATAAGCAATGACCTTGCATTAAATAAGGTATTGATCACCGACCTGTCCGAAGAAGTAAGAGCGCTTTCCTCTAACAAAATCCATACACCTGATCAGCACCAGGGAAACCCTTCCGAATTCAACATGTCCATACTTGCTGAACTAATGAACTCCAACCTCACTACAACAACATCTCTCCCAGTTCCTACTACCTCTTCTGCAGCTGAATTGGAACCTACTATTACACCTCCAAACGAGCCCACCATAATGCATTTGGGATCCTCATGGACTCTTTCAGAATGGAACACAAGGATAATTAAACTAAACAACAACAACACTTCGATCTTCACAGTAAGGAACGCACCAAAATCAGCTGACACCGTCTGGCTAACTAGTTTTTTCCTTCGGACATACACCATAAAGATCTCTAGCATCCAGAAGATCTCTACTCCGAACACTACTTCATTTCGGGTAAGCATTCCCTCGTCCTATGAATAGATGTTCACTAACCCTTTTGGCAAATCAATTATAGTTGGAAAGATGGTTAGTCTAGATTAGAAATACCTGTTCCCAAACGCTCAAAACAACCTTCTAATCCTAAATGGTCTTTTAAAACCCACACCATGCCTAATTTCGTTCCATCCTTCCAAATACCTAGTATTCCTCAGCATGCCCCAGTCCCAAAAGCCAAGCCACAACCCAACCCCCATAAATCAATCCAATCCAAAATCAAAGACAAAGACGCCACTTATCCGTCCAGTCCTCCCCCTAAAATGGTGTCTCTTAATATCGAAACTACTCCTTCCAATTCATCTGTCTCACCAAACCCACAAATCTCTGCCTCTTTTCCAAGCCTCGACATAACATCCGGAGCGAAATACCCCAATTTTGTCAGTTAAATTTTTTCCCGAATTTCTCTTTTAGTACATTCCTCCCGCGTTTTTTTTTACTCCTATCTTATTGAAGAAAAGTTAAATCATTTAAATGATGAGTATATTCCTGGCCCGATGGTATCCCTGCCATATTTCTAAAGAAATGCTCCTCCACTCTTTCTTTTCCCATCTCAGAAATCTTTAGTTTGTCCATATCCCAAGGAGATTTCCCTCAAGTATGAAAACGGCGCTTGTAACACCTATTCACAAAAAAGGTCATAAGTGTGACGTGAAAAACTATAGTCCCATCGCTAAGCTATCGCATATACCCAAGATATTCGAAAGCATTTTGTATGCAAACTTAAGTTTTCATTGCAGATCTGTCATTTCCCCTAGGCAACACGGGTTCCTCAAAGGCAGGTCAACAACAACAAACCTCATTGACTTTGTTTCATTTTCCCTCTCAGCTTTGGAGAACGGAAATGAGGTCGATGTTATTTCAACAGATTGTATTAAAGCTTTTGATAAAATCTACCAGAAAACCATTTTTACAGTGTTCAGTTCAGATCCGTCTTATCAAGCCGTTTTTTAGCTACATTCGGTGTTCCCCAAGGCAGCCATTTAGGCTCTCTCCTCTTCATTCTAAGTATCAACGACATTGAAATGATAGTCAAACATTCTTCCCTTTCACTCCAAGCAGACGATACTAAGTTTTACAAGGTAATTTCTTCTTCTGAAGACTCTTCCCACTTACAACAGGATCTCGACAATTTTTCAATATGGTGCTCCAAAAACTGTTTGGAGCTTAATATTTCCAAGTGCCAATTAATTACCTTCTCACGTAAACGCATCAAATATCCTCCCCGTCTCTAGCTTATACATAGTCTAACCATTTCCCCCGTTCAGGTGATCCGTGACTATATCGAAGATATAATTTTCAAGGCAAATTCAGCACTTGGCTTCGTGAAACGATGATCCAAGGAATTTGCAGACCCCTACGTTACCCGATTCCTTTACATATAATTTGTTCGTCCGCTTCTTGAAAACTCTTGTCAAGTCTGGTCGCCTTACCAATAAGAGCACATTGCCAGAATTGAGAGCATTCAACGCCGTTTCGTTCGATTTGCTCTTCGAGCTCTTAATTGGAGTAATCCTTTAATATAACCTCCTTATCAAGATCGAATCAAACTTCTCAACCTGAATACGCTGAAAGATCGAAGAGAAATATTTGACATTCTCTTCATTCGCCGAATCTTTTCAGGTGCCATTGACTGCGCAGCACTTATTGAATCCATTGTTCTAAATACTAACCCTCGTAACACTCGTAATCCTCGCCTCTTCTATCTACCCACACATCGAACCTCTTGTGGCTCCAATGAACCCATCTCCCGAATGCTGAGGCAATTCTAACTCTTCTTGTTTTGACTTTAATATCAGTACTCCCTGCCTAAAGCTTCGTCTCCATCAACCAGTTAATTACGTCTTAGCTATTAAGTTTCGTAGTTTTTTTTTAAGTTAGATTAAGAAAATAGTATGTATTAAGCCAAATAAATGGGGGTTTTGCCCCCACCAAAATTAAATTAATAGATTTTCACTCGAAATTATTTAATTGTATTATTGAATGTAATTTTATTTAACATAAGGGGATTTGTATATAAATATATGTTGGACTGGGCCAGTGACGTAACTATGATTTTTGATATCATTGATGTAATTATACAGGGAATCGGTGAATCATATACATTGAACACAAATTAATAAGCGTTCAATATTTTAAAATACTTTCTGCGGATGGCAGTAGCGCAGTAGATTTAGAGCTTGACTGATAATGTAGAAGTGTGTTAGGACCTAATTCTCAAATGTACTGTGCCAACAAAAGCTTCTTTCCTTTCTTTCTATTCCTTCTAACTATTTTCGTGCAATTCAGGTTGCATTTAAAAGACATTATACCTTACAGGCATATAGTTAAAATTATTGGCCCAAAATTTAAACAGCCTGATGTTAATGGCTTAGCATGACACTACTTAACAATTCGCTAATACTAAGGCACTTAACTAATATTTTCCTAATTTTAAACACTTTTTAACTAGCACCATACTAAACTCATTTTCTTAATAAACTACAACTAAACACGCCTAAAATAATTCAAAAAAGTAAACGAACATAACTTTTTGACGTTTGTAAATGTCAAAGTGGCATATGGATTTAGGACGATATTAAAAAAATAAAGTAGCCATTTTGTGATTTTAACTGTAGTAAAATGTTAAGAAAATAGTACGATACTAAACTGGTTTAAGATTAGCAAAATCCTCTTTTTAGCCTAGTATCATACTAAAAATGTGATAAGTGTGCTTGATTGCTAACTTAGACGTGTGGGTTCGATCCCCACGCTAGGCGCATTCTTTTCTATATCTCCAATTTTAATTGGATGCCGCAAATGGGTTCAAATGAGACAGTCAATACCTGGTTCTCAAATCCTCTGTGCCAAACTAGTGCCGTGCAATTCAGGTTGCATTTAAAAGACCTTAGTTCTTACAGGCATATAGTTAAATTAAAAAAAAAATATTACTAAATCGTTTAAAATTTTGCGCCATTATTATTAAATTAAAATATTTTTTTTATATGGCTCTCTTTTCATACTGTTATTTATTTGCAAATTTTCCAAAGAATAATAATTATAGAAGATTCCGTTGGGTTGCACTAACTGTATTGCGGTATTGATTTTTGACTTTGATTTAGACAGAAATATTTTAAATTTAATTGCTGACAAACCATATACTCTGTTAAGATGTTAACAAATTTAAAATAAGAATGCGACATTAACTTTGGTTCAAAACTGTACAATTCAGCGGGAATCGTTTTCATGTAGATTTTCGGTCTTATTTTTGAATAAGTCTTCCTAGGTAGGTATAGCTAAACCGTAGTTGAGAGTTATAACCATTGAATTGGGACTTCAAGAGATAGTCGTTGAGGATTTGCAAGATGAAGTACAAACATATAAACATAGTATTTGTTAAAATTTGTAATTAAAAAAAAGTTGTACTCTGAAATATAATATTATCCTTTGATAACATTTCTTTGATTTAAACAGAAACTATACCTTATTCAAATTTGGTATATCGGTAGTTTTCTTAAATTGTTTCTTACGTTTAAAATGCTTTTCTATATGTAATATTGCAAAAGTTTGTTCTAAAATGACTAATTATTAATCTATGGTTATTGCAAGCTCAGTAGGTTGAGGAATTGAGTTCAGTCATAATGCATACATAATCAAATATTAATGGTTAGTTTTATCGTATTGTTAAAAAGTGTCAATGACCAACTTGAATGACTGCTTTTACCATAGTTTCACTGAAATATTTACCCAATATTAGTTTTTTTTGAACACAAAATTTTGTCATTTAATTCTTGTCACGATCTGTTGAATTTTTCGTCTGCGTTTTGTTTGAGTCACGTTTTAATGAAGCTTTTTTACAAACGTCATCGTTATTGAATTTTTGTTACTATTTTTATAATAATTATGCCTGCCTTTTTAGAATTGTCACTAAGGAGCGAATAATAAATTCCATTAACATTAAGGGAATATTTTGACGAATATGAATTCCCGTCATACGTTTTAAGAATAACAAAATCCAAAATCATGGCTTATGAAAGTAAACGTAAAGTAATTTTTCTTTTGTGAAAACTTTTCTTATATTTAAGTATGCGCACTCCGCGCGCGCTCCGCATGCAAGTACATATGGATAATATTTTCCAACTGAATGGAAGCAGCTTTTTCAAAAATATAAATGCTGAGCATTTAGAGCATAGCATATTCCAAATAAACTGGAAATTAGTTCATTTTGTTACATCCATAGAATTTTTCAATGCTGCTGAAATATATGAATTAAAACATCAACGTGATTCAGCATATAAAAGATGAAAAAGATTCAAGTAAACCGAGTTTTACAATGATTTTCGTTTGCTACGTAATAAAGTTAAGGCAGTCTTAACAACATCTTCTAAGAGTCTATATCTAGGTTCAAAAGTGGCTTGATAATGAGTTAAACCCTGAAGGCTGAAGGAATGGAAGATGGCACAATACGAGTATATTAATGAACCCATTAAAAACCTCATGCCACAACTCCGGAACAACTTGTCAAAAATATATTTTGCAATTACTCTGAAGAATGTAACAAGAGTTGCAGTTGTAGAAAAATTGGTCTACGCTGCGGTTTAGTATGCGGGCATTGCAGAGGGCAAGCATGTTCAAACGCCACCGAGACTGAAGAACACGGCTCAAATGAAGACAACGATGACGAAATGGAAATGCACATGGAAAATGAGTTAATTTACATAGTTCAATTTTGTTTTTTTTTTTGTATTAATTTCTTAAAAGTGGAAAATGATTTTAGTTTTGTTTTTAATAATTTTTCATGTTCAATAGTGGATTAGGCTTTATGGGACTGGGGATGACACATGATAAAATAAACACGCCCACTGGTTTACCTTTGCCGTGGTGTGGAAAAAAGTACATTAATAAAAAAAAACAGATATTGCTAAGCTTACTCACGCAGTGTGTATTTTTGCGTTGAATTAAGGGTACATAATTTGTCCGATGTTCACAATACATGGCTCAATTTAAAGGTTACTAAGAGCACTACAAAAACCTAACAAGTTTTATTCAAAAAACAAATCAAAGGACAAAGAAAAACAGAAAGATATCTCAGAAAAAGTCCTTCTACCTTCACTGTTGCCGAAAAATTGATTTTTGGATCGCTATCACTGAAGAATGAAATGACGTACAGAAGCTGTTAATATGTATTTTTTTTTTTTTGAGTTATTAAACGAAATAGAATAAACTAGTATTTTTAAGATGGCCGCATTTCCTTCTGGTACTACTCTTTAAACTTGTTTTTTTTTAATCAAAACATACAGTAAAACCTGTCAAATTGGACCACCCTTGGGACCGAAGAAAAGTGGTCCAATAAGGAGGCGGTCCGATTGTAGAGGTTCATTTTTAATCGTACCGGTCCACTTAGAAAGGTCTACCCTTATGTATACATGCCTGTTAAGAGTACATATACCAATGTGTATCAGAAATCGGAACATTCTCTTGTCTAAGCAAAACCTTTTGAATGCGAAGGCATCAATTTCGGGAAAATATACACATGATTTCATACGATTTGTACGAATTTTTCAAATGACAGTCCTCCTTCGCACTCAAAATTCTTTGGATTCGAGATTCGCTAAAATCAAATTTCTTTGCAAGATCTCTCTGGCGGTACAAACAATTTAAAAAAAATGCGATGCATACATCTATTTCGTATTTCCTACGCTTGGACCAATTAGACAGGTAAAAACATTAGGCAACGCATGTTATCTTAGTGGTCCATGATTCGATTAGCAGGTGCCCCCATTATAAAGGGAAATTTGTATGAAAAATAGCAGGGAATGCATAAGGTGCGGTCCGAATATGAGGTGGTCCGATTATAGAGTGTCCCGATAAGCAGGTTTTACTATAACAAAACAATAAATTTCCCCACTTAAAAACATACATTACTATAATTTTTGTTTTAGAATAAAAAATTTACCTACCAACTACACCCCAATGTTTTCGACAGTTTTTCTCCAAATCTATCAATTGTACGATAAAAAGGGTGTTAATATTTTGTGTGTTAAGTCGCATGAGCGGAGCGTACCTATAACTTTTTTCAAAAGAACCTATAATTTTCTAGTAATTTGGAAAAAATCTGAATTTTACCCCCTAAAATTGTTTAAATATAGGGTACTTTTAAGGGAATGTTTAGGGCGTACGAATAAAGTTCTCCACTAAAATCCAGTTTTGTTGGAATATTTCCGAAATAACATATTTTTTATCTATTTTTCGTGGAGTAAATGTATTAGAGAAGCAAATGCATATACACGAGTAATATATTTATGCTGACCATGTGCAGAGCTTTATTCGTTTTGTAAGCTTGGTTTAATTAAGGACAGTGTCGCAAAATTTTAGTCGATTTAGTAATATATTAAATCATTTATAGTATGATACTAGGCTAAAAAGAGGATTTTGCTAATTTTAAACCAGTTTAGTATCACAAAATGTCTACTTTATTTTTTTAGTATCGTACTAAATCCATATGCCACTTTGACATTTACAAACGTCAAAAAGTTATGTTCGCTTACTTTTTTGCACTATCTTAGGCGTGTTTAGTTGTAGTTTATTAAGAAAATAGATTTAGTAAGGTGCTAGTTAAAAAGTGTTTAAAATTAGGAAAATATTAGAAAAGTGTTTAAGTATTAGCAAACTGTTAAGTAGTATGATGCTAAGCCCTTAACATCAAGATGTTTAAAATTTTGCGCCAGTGTACTTAGGCTTAATACTGCTCTGCAAAGTATAGTAGAATTGGCTGAGAGAAATAGTTTCCAACTTAATCCTAAGAAATCTAGATCTAATTTAAGGTACACTTCATAACGAGTGTGTTTCTTTATTTATTCCGGATAAGGAATAGAATGGATGGAAAACGCAAAATGTTTATCCAGAATGGAATGAATCAAGAAACAAAAATCATATCCGGAATAGAAAAGAAAAAGATGACATCAATCAGCCGCTTGAAAGTGGTGTGATGATGACAAAAAAAAACAGGTATCTCTATGGGAAATAGTAAAATTAAGATAGTATTGATTTATTAATTAATGAAAACTCACATTTAATAATTATTTATTTCAAGAATAAATATAAAAAATATTTTGTTTATTTACTTGGTTTTCGTCTTTGGCTGCTGTCATTTTTTTTTGCTTTCATATGAGAGGGTTATTCCGAGAATATTCTTTTCATTCCGTGTTTAACATGGAATTAAAAGAATTCACTCCAAACGTTCCGGAATGAATAAAGAAACAACAAAATAGTTTATCCGGAATATTCAATGTTTTGGCTTTCAAAACCATTTACTACTTGTGTCATCATCTTAAATTATTTTACTCGCACTTTCAAGAAATTATATTTGCCGAACTCAGAAGTTATGCGTAACAAACAATACAAAATAATATTTTGTTGTCAAACTGACAGACCAAAGTGAAGTGTGAAGTTTATTGGTCACGTTCAGTTAAAGAAAGAAATTATACATGTAAGTGGTGGACATATTCAGCTTCTTTATTTCAGTTATGCGGAGCAGTCTTAGTATAAAGAAATTATTTTGTCCGTAATTATTTTTTCATTTAACCGAATCTTTCAATTAAGCGGGTTTCAGTTAAGCGATGTAGTTTGTATGAAAGTTGTGAAAAAATGCTGCTTTTGTAGTTCAACTAACTGAATTTTTCAGTTAAGCGTACATCGACTGTACATCCTTTTTCACAAAATTGAAGCTATACTCTGTCCCAGAAAGCTTTTCCAAAATCAGTAGCGTGTCAAATTTAGGCACCACACTAAATTGAAAGAACTTCTGCATATAAAGTGATTGCCCGCCCCTAATCTATAAAATAATAAAAGAAAATTTCATAGCATCTGGCGCAGACCGAACGTCCTATTCAGCGCACATGTGAATGTGGTGTGGAGTGAATTGCTTTTGCTGTGGCCTGTGGCTGCTGCTGCTTTCAACCCCATTAAATATTTGGCGTTTTTCTTTTTTATCTCCGAGCAGATCTCTGAGCAGAGCCTGAGTAAACCGATTTAGATTTGAGTAGAGCATGGTCAGATATCTCCGATTTAATTTTGAAATAAACTTAAGCGCAGAACTGTCATATATTATTATAATTGTTTTTATTAAAACTTATTTACCAGCAAATCCAAAGCTTTCGTTTTCCGAATTCATTTTGGTTTTTAATTGGTTTTACTTTAGTGATAATTGCTAAAATTGCCCCGATTGATCGGTTATTTTATTCTGAGCTAATGGTTCATGCCCCGATTTGGCTCTGATTTAAAAAAGAAACACGAGTAGAGAGATTAAATGTGTCTGAGCTAAGAAAGAAACACAGATATCTTCTTGACAGCTGTGTTCTTTACGCGGAGCTAAAAAAGAAAAACGCCAATTGATGTACTTTCAGAGTTAGCCGTGTCCATTTTCTAACTTGTTCGTTTTTTTCTTGTGTTCTGTTGATGTGCTTTTGATTTCAGAGCTTTCATATTTGGGTCCATTTCAAATACAAACTACGAAAACCCTGTGAGAACTTTATTGAGCGACAGATTTATGCAATCCACTGTAACGAGAATGAGAGGCAAACGGCCTATTTTGCCTGCACTGCCTATTTTTCTGGGAGAGAGTATAGTTCATATGGCTATGGTTCCGCAGACACTAAAAGATAACTTAATATTGCGTTCAAAAACATTTGCCGTAACGGTACGTGCAGGTTTCACCCTATGTCATAAATATTATTGTTAAACTTAAAACGCTTATGGGTTAAATTTTCCCCTGCGTAAACTGTCACATAAGTGCTTAAGTAGAACTTAAATTATTAAGTTTTGTATCAGCAAACGGGCCGTGATACAGACACATATGAAATTTTGTTGTTTAAAGCTACTTCATACTTCCATTATTTTAAATTAAAATAACCGGCATACCTTTACAATAAAATAAGTTTTACCAATTTTCACGTGCATAAGTAACTTTACAAATTTCTTTTCTGAGCGTCAGTTTTTTGTGGCTAAAACGACTATGGAATTATCTACCGCTTAGGGTCAGTTTTTTCAGTGCGAGACTTTCCCTGTGTAAGAGCTAACTCTGAGTTTTTCAGTTGATTTTAATTACGGAGTTAACTGAGAGTTAACTCATAAAATGATTTGAGTTAACTCTGGGACTAAATAAAAAATTCTTTTACAGATTGTCAAGTAGATGTACTATATTACAAAAGTTGTTTTTGAATATTTCATTAAATTTTGAATGAAATTTGAATCATTTAAAATTGAATTCAGAGAAATCGGAATTGTACTAAATATTAACTCCCAGTTTCACAGTGCGAGTTTAAACTTAAGATCAACTGAACCTTAAACTGAGTTTAAATTTTTGGTTTAATTTGTCCGGTTTCGCAGTGAAATCTGATCTTCAGATCAGTTGAACTTCGTTTAATTATATTTTCTGAAAATTAGTTGGCAGCATTTTTCTTGCTCCTCCTTCCCTCTCTCTCTCTTAGACAAAAAACGACGCGAAACAAGGAGAATAATTAATAAAATAATATTCAAAATCACTATAACAACTCGATAACATTTGAATACACAGTTTTGTTTTGTTCATAATATTTTCTGCACAAAAAAAAACAATTCCACGCTGAACTGAAGTACACACGGCAGAATAATCTCGGTTAACTTAAACTACAAATTGAACTCAGTTCAAGGCTTAAACGACACTGTGAAACTGAATAAATTGTTGATTTGAAGCTTAAACCAAAAGTGGAGTTTAAACTCGCACTGTGAAACTGGGGGTAAAGGTTTCGTAGAAATCATTTTCATTTGCTTGACGAACTAGAATTTTATGACAGATTTCGCTTTTCAAAGGCATCAGCTTGCAGCATCTTGGAACTCATTCGTGCATACATATAAAACAACACAAATTGGTGTGCCTTTTATTTGCATTTGTGGCTATGCACATTATTAAATATTGAAATATAATAACCTTATTTCATTTAGTATTTCTTCCCATAGGGCGTGATTTTGTTCAGAGGACACCCGGTCCGTTTGTCTAAATTTAATCATTTGTTTAATTAACCTCCAAATTTTATAATTTCGCGAAACATTAAAGCTTTAACAATAAAATTTAAAAGATTTGAATATAAATATAATAAAAAAATGAAATCAAATAAGTTGAACTAATCCTGATTCTTGTAATCATATTTTCTGTTTTCAATTATAATGAGTTGCTTTATTTATAAACAAATCGTGTGATTTTTCACAAAATATGTGAGACCTATAACCACATGTCATTGATGATCCCAAAAAGAGTATCCAACAAGAAGTCCTTGCAAATAAAATTAGGTATGCATTTAAAATAGATTAAATGGATATTAATAATGGGCGAGTCCTCTTGATCTTCATAAATAAAATACACGACTGGATCGCACGAACTTGCTCCTATGTTCGATCACATCGTATGCAAAAGATTTCTATTAAGAATCTAAATATATTTTTAAAGTCGTTTCTTACTTAATTTTTTATGTATACAAAATTTCTTTAATTTTTTTCTAAAAAAAATTGGTATGACAATCTTAAAAAATATTTAATAATATAAACTTAAGAACAAAAGATTAAATCGGCTTAATCAAAGAAAAAATAATTCAAAATCTGAAATAAATAATAATATATTTTTTTTTTCAAATATATAACACTAGCTGACCCGGCGAACTCTGTTCCGTCTTAGTATCAATAAGCAGATTTTGGATTTTAGTAAGTTCAATTTTTTATTAGGAAATACAAATAAAAAAATTAAGTTTTTTGATGATTTTTTATTGTTTATGTATTTTGGTGCATAGATTGCCCTCTTCAGTTAAGTACTTGCTAGAAAAAACAACTCAGATGATCTTCCGACCAATTATACATATAATTGACCATGGGAAAAACATGGATACTCCAGATTCAAACCAAACTTTAAAGGATTGGCCTTGTAATTTATTAATTGTCATGGCGAATGGAAGACGGATCGAAAATTGAAGTCTTTTAAACTCAAGCAGCATATTTATTGGGATAATCGGGATCCGCGGAATGAGAACTTCATCACCTTCGAATTTTCCTTTGTTCATTAATTTACTTAACACCAAACGCGTACCGTTGCACAGTGTTGGTTGGCTTATGTTTTGAAGCATGATTACTACGGAGCCAAACTTATGTGACAGTTTACGCAGAGGAAAAAGTATCCCCTAAGAGTGTTAAGTTTAACATAAATATTTATGATTCATATTAGCAAACGGGCCTAAGAAATGCAACTCTCATGTTTGCCATCAACTGAAGTTTCTTCACATTGCACCATAGATTCGATGATTTGAGGCTATATCGTCGGCAGCCGTTGCTCTTGGAATAACTGACAGTGTTTGGCGGAAATCGCCAGACAGTAAAATCATTGCTCTTCCAAAACATCTCGAGTAATTGCGTAGATCTTTTAATGTTCTGTTAACTGCTTTTACTTCACGTTTTGGCGCTATTGTGCATTCGTCCCAGATGATGATTTTTGATGCTGCTAAAACCTTGGACATTGCTGGTTTGTTTGCAATAATACATGTTTGATCTTCAATAGTTTGAAGATTTAACCCCAATTTTAATTCTAATTGAGCAGTACGGGATCCTTCTAACAAATGGCTGCTATTCCAGTAGAAGCAACTGCAACAGAAATGTTGGATACCGCACAGTGGCTAAATCTACTGACATGAGGAATGTCTTACAGTTTCACCATGGGCATCCAGGAAATATAAACCACCATTTCCATCATCAATAGCCTTCATTAATGTAACACAAACCTCCTTTTTTTGTGTGATCATATTCACGTTCCCGTTCCAATTCTCGATTAAATGTGTCATTCATTTCACGATTTGGCGCTGGCATTCATAACCTGACTAATAAACTACCGCACATGAGTTAACACATGTCTTCGACCAAGAGTAAAGCCCGATTATGTATCTCCTCATTCATGTCAATATCGTGATTTCTGGAACTGACACGAATTTGATGTAAAATATCTTCTGACATATTATCCTTGTATTTGTGCTACAGGTTAGATGCATTCGATAGAAAGCATGTCGAAATGATGATAGCAAATAATGTACGCTTTGTCTTGGAGATGCAGATAATGGCTTCAAAGATTGTCGAATCCCACTGGGTATTGTTTTCTGGTAAATTGAGTTATTCACATGCAGTACGATATGTTGGAAATATTATACCATTAACCATCCGTAGTCTCTCAAATGATGGCCCACCCACATTTACAAGCATCAATGGCAAATTAAAGCATTCCCTGATTATTACTGATTATTGATTACTGAAAAAATTTATAATTATCAAATTTTTAACCATACTTGACTATAGACAAAATAACGTTTAGATGGCATTTGCGTTTTGTTATTCAGTGTCAGATGCGTTTTTGTTATACCACGTTTTATAGTGACTTGCATTCTCTTTGACGTTTTATGTCACATCACGTAGGAGCGCGGTCGCTACCTCCTCACCAATTTTCAGCCCAATCGGTTTAGCTGTTCTTCAGTTATTACAAGTGTAACTAACACGACTTTTTTGTACATATACATATATAGAAGATTAAAGACTAAAAATTATTACTGGCAAGGGCGTTTCTTATTATTATTGCTTTTCTTGACCAACTGTAAATTATTATTATGTACAAGAGTATAAATTGCAAAAAACTAAAAAAAAAAAAAAAAAACTAAACTAAAAAAGAAAACATAAAATTCGTAGATTACAAATATAGCCGGAACTTTGCGTCACACTGATTTGAAAGCGCAACATTTAAAAGACGTTTTGGAATGATTTTAAGGTATACAAAAAATATTTGATTAAACTTCACTTCAATGCATGTGTGGTGTGGTCAATAGAACTTTGAGCTCTCATTTCAATTTTAAATTTACAGTCCGGGTCAAATAAATAAGACAACCTTTTAAATTTTACGCATAATTATTAAAGGGTGTTTCTTCTAGGGCTGGCAACGAGACCGAGACTAGTCTCGGTCTCGTCTCGGTCTCGGTCTCGTCAACGAGACGAGACTCCTTTAAAAGTACCGAAGACGAGACCGAGACGAGAGCGAGACGAGACCGTATTTTTGGTACCGAAATTCGACGAGAGTCTCGCTGGTCTCGGCGGTCTCGGTGGTTTGGTTTCGGTTTTCGCTATAAGAAAATTTTGTTTTTATTTCATTAGTTTTTAGTATCTAATCATGTTCAATTTTTAGAATATTCACAAGTTTTTTTGGGAAATATTATATGCGCGTTAACATATCAAACCATATATGTGTGTACATAGTTATACAGAGATAGGCGCATTGCGAAAATCCAGAGAAGAATACGTACGATTTATGTATGCATGGCGTTGCTTCCTTTTGGGTGACATTTCGTCAAAAATATTGTCAACACGTCAAAATATAGTTCGTTGCCTAACTGTCAGGCCATAAGCATTCAAAATCCAATGAAGGCTGGCTCCGATTTAAATGGATTAAAAAACCTCTACAAAAGTCAAATTTTAACTCAGAAAATTAGAAATTTTTCGATTTAATAAATTGCTCTGGAAAAATTTGATTTTAGGCTTTTTGGGTGACATTTGGGAAACAAATAGTATCCAAATGTCAAGGTATAGTAAGTAACATACCTGTCAAGTCATGAACTGTCAAAATCAATCGAACGATCGCTCAGATTTAAGCGTATTAATAGAACTTTACCCTCTATAAGATTCAAATTTTGCCTCAAAAAAATGTTTGCTCCGGAAGAAGTTGATTTTAAGCCTCTTGTATGGCATTTGAAAAAAAATATTATGAAAACGTCAAAATATAGTTTGTTGCCTACCTGTCAAGCCATGAGCTGTCAAAATCCATTGACGGATGGCTCCGCTTTAAATAGATTAAGAAACCTCTGCAACATTAAAATATTACCTCGGAAAATTCGAAGTTTTTCCGATTTTATTTTTGGCTTCGGAAAAAGGTGATTAAAGGCTTTTTGGGTGAGGTTTGAAAAAAATATTTTAAAAACGTCAAAATACAGCCCTATTCTGTTAAACGTTCACGTGAATTTTTGTATTCTGCTATCCGACGGAAGAAACGAATTGTTTCAAAAAGTACATAAATTTCGTTCAAAATAAATTTTAACAATTAGATTCTCTTAACAATTAAACAAAAAAATATTAGTAAAGCTTTGGACTCAAAAGATAGAAGACATTTGAAAATATCTAAATAGTGAAAAATTGAGTGAAATATTCACGTGAATCGGAAGATTGCAGAATAGGGCTGATAGTTTATTGCCTACCTGCCAAGCCATGAACTGTCAAATTCATTGAAGGATTGCTCCGATTAAAATGGAATAAAAAAACTGTACAAAATTCAAGTTTTATCTTGGAAATAGGGCTTTTCAAAGGTGTCTGATAACGTTACTTCACAGCCATTTTTTACGTTATCACACACATTTGAAAACTAAATTCGCACAAAATGTAAGCCATTCGGAGCGCTTTCATACGCAACTAACAAAATTCAACTTAAAATCATAGTTTTCGATTTACACAAGTAAAACTTACTCGTTTCAAGTGATGTCTATGGCCTTAGCTTCATGGACATACGTAGTGCAGAACAAAATTTCTAGTTTATGATTTGTTTAGCATAAGCAACGTACAAGGATATATCATTATTAAATACAAGGATATATCATTATTAGATTCATAACTCATAATTGACAAGCACAATAAAGTTGGAAAAGACGTGCATGTGCCAAGTGTGACCGAATTCTTGAGATCCATATTGTACGTTGATTTTCACCAAGTTTCCCAAGCTCGTTTTTTTTTCTATGGGTTTTGACAGCTAAATGTGAAAATTTGTACCAATTCATACGATTTTTCACGTTACCAAACACTAAAATCGGAGCAGTCCTTCAGTGGATTTTGACAGCTCATGGCTTGATAGGTAGACAACATACTTTATTTTGACGTTTGATAATATTTTTTTCCAAATGTCATACAAGAAGCTTAAAATCAACTTTTGCCGGAGGAAAAAAATTCAAATTTTTTGAGGTAAAATTTGAATTTTGTAGAGGATTTTCAATCCATCTAAATCGGAGCGATGCTTCAATGGATGTTGACAGTTCAGGACTTGAAAGGTAGGCAGCTTAATATATCTTGACATTTGAGCAATATTTTGATTTCGAAATTTCACCTAAAATGTGTAAAATCAACTTTTTAAGGAGCAATAAATTAAATCGATAAATTTCTATTTTTTTTAGGTAAAATTCGAATTTTGTAGAGGTGTTTTTAATTCATTTAAATCGGAGACATCCTTAAATGGTTTTTGACAGGTCGGGGCTTGACAAAAACTGGTAATTTATATTTTAAGGAATCGAGCGTTTAATGTAGGTACTCTTTTTTTTTAATATTTTATTTGTTTTTGCTATGGAATATATTTACTACCACAATTCTTCCAAAATGTTATTTTCACTTAACTCAAAAGACAAAACAGACTCACGAGTTTGTTTCATACATTTTCCCGCATTTTTCTTACCGACGAACTGCTGAGATACTACAACCATACTCTATATTTGCAATCCGAACAATGCTTCTTATCTTTACTTACATCTTTTTACTACCAAAAAAAAACACGAAAGAAACCAAGACTAAGGATGATACCAAAACCGAGACCGAGACCGAGACGAGATCGCACATTAAAATTTTCTCGAGAAAAAGGCGAGACCAAGGCCGAGACGAGACTTGGTTAGGCGAGACCTGGACCGAAACCGAGACGAGACTGAAATTTTTCGATTTTGACGAGACCGAGACGAGATTAACAAAAGTCTCGCCTGATCTCGTCTCGTTGCCAGCCCTAGTTTCTTCTAAGAGCTCGAGAACTTTAAAAAAATAATACATGACAGAAATATTGTTGAAATGCATTTCTTATTATTTTATTCTGGTAGATAATTTCATGCCATGTATTTCTTAAATATGATTTTCGCTAAAAGTCCGCTGCAACTACGAGTTACATAGTCCTTTCGATCAGTCCAATTTTTGACTACTTTTTCCAATTAATCTGGCCGTATGGCGTCAATTGTGGTTTGAATATTGGCTCAGAGTCATTCAAGAGTTGCTGTTTTATTGGCATATGCCAATATACATAGAACCATAAAAAGTAGTCGAGAGGCGTTAAGTCGCACGAACGAAGGGGCCAGTAAGCATGACCACTGTCACCAAATTGATTTTGCAATAAATTTATTATTAAATGCGCTGTACTGTATGGCAAGTTGTGCCGGCGGCGGCGGCGCGCGCCGCGGTCTTGTTGGATCCAAATGGCGTGCATGTTTAGCTGATTAATTTTTGGGAACAAAAAATCAGCCAGCATCGTTCGATATAGCGCTCGCCATTCACCGTAACGGCAGACCCTTCCTCATTTCGAAAGAAATAAGAATCGATGATACCGCCAGGGTGTAAACCGCACTAAACAATCAATTTTAATGGGCTGGTGATTCGTTAATGGCTTGATAATTATCTTCGGTCCATATACGGTAACTTTGCTAATTGACCATACCATTTAACCAGAAATGAACTTCATCACTAAACAAAATTTTTAGGTAAAAATGCTCTTGAACTTCACGAACAGATTTATTTTTCCCAAAGTAAATTTCCACAATTTGGAAGCGTTGTTCGGGCGTTTAGCGATTTTTGGTGATCAGAAATGCCAACAGAGTTTGACATTTTCAACTGTAAAATCGCTGACAATAACCGTCGAAGCTTCTCCTGCAGATAAAAAAGACAAATTGTAAGTACAAGACGTGGTGTCTAATAAAATAGTAAACTAAATAATTTCCACGTCTTTTCTTTTATATTTATACCATTCTTGTACATGTACACGAAAAATAAATCCAGGAAATAATTTTAAAAAAATATCTGTCTTTATTTAATTGACTTGAGTTGTAAATAATGATTCAATGTTGGTATGGCTAATATTTTTATCGCAAAAAAGATTGCAGGAAATTATATCTATCTTATATAGATAACATTCTTTTTTACATTATGTATAGTATAAAGTTATATAAAAGCATTGCAATATTTTTAATATATTAGCAACATGTATATTATCCCTGTGAAGTGGTAATCTTCTAAGATTGTGCTTTCCGTTTCAACAAAAATTAAACCGCCAACCGGATGTTTCTGCCTTTGCCATATAGAAGTGACAATATTCAAACTTATGTTCAAAATTAATAGAGTGAGGCAAATACTCGTCTACTCTCATATTTTCTTTTAACGGCCTTTTCTAATGAAATGAATACGATGGCTGCAAATACAAGATAATAATCCCATGTATGTATATTTTATACTCTACTCGTAGCAAAAATAAGAAGTGCTAAAAAAAAAGCGATTCAAATAATCAGTTTCAAAATAAAACCCATTTTTTTTAACAGAAACATCTTTAGTTTATCTCTAACCCGTAAGAGTATATATAAGTATATTCATCAAAATTGCTTTATTAATGTAAAAATATGTAAGCTAATGTCTTATTTTGGTACTTGTTCCACATGACAAGAGGATTGGTTTCATTTAAAACTACAATGAACGACTTAGACCCCTTATAGCGGATACAGAACCTAAGCATTTAAATTCAGTATAAGTACTTTATGTGACAGTTTATGCAAGTGAAAAAGTAACATAAGCGATTTAAGTTGAGCGTATCAGCAAAGGGGCTTAATCACACTATTTTTCGGGTGTTCATTAGATTAACCAGAATAAAATTTTGCTAACGAAGAATGAGGTAAAATTTGAAAAAAATTAACAAATCTACCTATTAAGTTAAGAAAAAATTGTTTTTTTTTTAAATTCAATTTACTTGTATCTAGGTGTCAAATTAAAAAAAATACATATACATATATTAATCTTTAAAAACAACATAAACGGTGATTTTTTAAGAGCTTGGTTTTTGAAAATTCAAAAAAACACAGAAACTTGTAAAAAGTGAATGAAATTTTTATTTGGATCGATAAATCAATTTCTGCCATTTGCTTTTTAAAAATAATTTCACTTAAATGTTGCCCGCGGCTACGCTTAAGCTGATCCATTCTGACGGTCCAATTTTGGCAAACTTTTTCACACATTTCGGCCGGAATCTCACCAACGACGCGTTCAATGTTGGCTTCCAAGGCAGCAATCGTGTTTGGCTTGTCCCCATAGACAATAGACTTAACATAGCCCCACAAAAAATAGTCTAACGGGGTCAAATCACATGATCTTGGTGGCCAATTGACTGCGCCAAAACGTGAGATCAACTGCTCACCAAATTCGCTCTCAATTGATGCATGGTTTCGCGTGCAGTGTGGCATGTGGCACTGTCCTGTTGGAACCACATGTCGACCGAGTTTAATTCTTGCATTTTCGGCAAACAAAATCTGTTATCATCGAACGGTACCTTTCTCCATTGACCGTAACCCTGCGGCCTTCATCGTCCTTGAAGAAGTACGGCCCAATGATGCCGCCTGCCCATAAACCGCACCAAACAGTGCATTTTTCGGGATGCATTGGTAGCTCCTGAATTGCCTCTGGCTGCTCTTCACTCCAAATACGGCAATTCTGCTTATTCACGTATCCATTTAGCCAAAAATGAGCCTCGTCGCTGAAACGGACGTAGCTTGCGAAACACATTTTTCACAGAGCACGAATTTTGATAATAAATTTCAGTAATTTGCAAACGTTGTTCAGGCGTAAGTCTATTCATGATGAAATGGCAAACAATACTGAATCGAAATGTCAAATGTTCGTGGAATTTGTCATGTGTGATCTGTCAAAAATATAAACGTCAAAAACCAAGTAGCAAAAAAATCACCCGTTATAAGCAATATTTTCACATTGTACCCCGTTTGTCTTTCCATTTATCTGTATTCTATAGAGCGTGGACATTAAATTACTTATTCCTTTTATTGCAGGCGAACTACACGATCCAAATGAGTTATGTACGTACGAAAGTTCTGTTCAAATTTAGATATGGAACCAACAGACTGAATGATGGTATAATGAAAATTGTGTTTTGTCTTCTTCATATCATCCTAATGTTAAATTTCATTAGAAAAATCATCAAATCATCATCTTTTTAGTTCATCACATTTTTCATTTTCGTTCTTTTTTTCAGGAACGACATGTAACGATTTTTATCAAACTTTGAAATGTTTGATATTGCAATATAGCTCATTTTCATGTTTTTTGTGCTGAAATTCGACTTTTATGTAATATTTTTAAGTCACTTCAGTAACTATTGTTACTGCTGTGGTTCCGATATTGCAAGAATGATGTATAAATGTATGTATATACTTTTAAAAAGTAATACAAGTATTACGTTTTGTTTTGAAGCAAATTAAAGTAACCTATAATATTAAATCTTTACATACACATAAATAAATCAACTCCTACAAACCCTTTTCAATTAGGTACTATACCTTTGGTAGGTTGGACTTAGATAAGAAAAAATTCATGTGCGAGTGGGGGTTCTATTTCCTCCCGTTTAGCCGGGAGGGTCAATTTTCTAAAAAAAAATTTACTTAAAACAGAAAAAAAAAAATATTTAAAAACAACGTTAAAACCTGCAAAGCCATGCTATACCTTTTTGGAAATCCAGAAGTCTCTTCTCTAATTTTCATTTTAAATTCTATTAATTGTTCTAGGGAATAGTTTTTGAAAAATTAATTTTCAAACTAGAAATTTTGAAAAAAAATGTCCAACTAATATTTTTAAAAATTTTATGAATTTTTGCCTTCAAAATTCAATACCCTTAATTTTTAATAAAAAGCAGAAAACCGCTAAAATGTATCTTAGTTTTTGAGAAATAAAAAAAAATTAAAAGTACTTTTTCCAAGAAGTTAGTTTATTTTTATTATTATTATCGCACCTTATACCGGTCACCCTGTAAAGGGTTTTCCAATAGTGATCGATTTTGACAGCTCGTGGCGGACATATTGTTTCTTTTACTTTCTGTCAAAATATCGTCTTTTAATCAGTCACTAAAGACAAATCATTACGGCAAGTAACATCGTCGAGCAGCACGTGCAAATGATAAAACATTATTTTCAAAATGGGTGCTCTCTAGTAGCAAAGATGCGCGCGTTGCGCCTCTTTAGCGATGAGTCCCATTTTTGGATGAATGGGTACGTGAATAAACAAAATTGAAGGATTTGTGACGACACCAATCCACGCGAGATTCATGAGGTGCCAATGCATCCAAATAAAGTTAATGTTTGGTGTGGATTTCGGGCTGGAGGCATCATCGGTCCGTACTTCTTTCAATGATGCTGGCCATCACTGTCAAAGGCGATCGCTATACGAAGATGATCACCAACTTCTTGTAGCCTGAATTGGATGGTATGGACACCGAAGACATGTGGTTTCAACAGGATGTCGCTAATTGCCACACAGCTTAAGACACAATCAATATTCTGCACGAGCAGAATACAACTTCTTTCTCCATCGACCCAGTCGGCATCAGAATGAACAGTCATCAGCTTCTACGCCAAATCCTGCTCAACTCCGGGCTTCAACGAGCCAACTTTCAGTAATGAAACCATCATCCGAGCAGCCGCCTGTTTCAACGCCCAATCTCCATTTGCTCAAGAATTATCTGAATGTCCCCCAGATTTGGAGTCGCTAGTAGTAGATAACTTCACATCGCCTATTGAATGTGGATTAAAAATAGTAGAAGGACCAAATACTATTTTCATATCGAAACTTGAGCCCGCTACGAATGCACTCAATAGGCGTGACTTTTTGAATTTCTGAACTGAAACAGCAACACTGCTCCTGTCAACAGGCATCTGTCAGTTGACTCCTGTCAAAATTTAAACTTGCTGCGTCAGTTAGTTTGTGTTTGACAGCTATTTTGATCAGACTACTCACTAATTTGATGAGAAAATGGAAAAAAGTGAATTTCGTGTGCTTATTAAGCATTATTTCTTGCGAAAAATACCATTACCGAGACCAAGGCTAAGCTTGATAAATACATGGGGACTCTGCACCATCGATTTCAATGGTAAAAAAAGTGGTTTACTGAATTTCGTTGTGGCCGTACAAGCACTGAAGATGCCGAACGTCCTGGACGCCCAGTTGAGGTCTCTACACCCGAAACAATCGAAAAAATTCACGATATGGTGTTGGCCGACCGAAGATTGAAAGTGCGAGAGATTATGGAAGCCGTAGGGATCTCGCATGGCTCAGTGGTTTCAATTTTGAATGATCACTTGGGCATGAGAAAGCTTTCCCGTAAGATGGGTGCCGCGTTTGCTCACCACAAACGCAATCGTGTAACAACTTCACAGGAAGGTTTGGCGTTGTTTAATCGCAATATTGGGGAGTTTTTGCGCCGTTTTGTAACCGTGGACGAAACATGGATCCATCACAACACACCAGAGACCAAACAACAGTCAAAACAGTGGGTTTCTAAGGGTGAATCGGCGCCAAAGAAGGCCAAGGTGGGTTTGTCAGCCAATAAAGTTATGGCGACTGTTTTTTTGGATGCACGCGGGATAATCCACATTGACTACCTTCAAAAGGGAAGAACAATCAATGGGAAATATTATGCCAACTTATTGGACCGATTCAATGACGATTTGAAAAAGCCGACCTCATTTGGCCAAGAAAAAAGTTCTTTTCCACCAAGACAATGCAAGGGTGCACACATGTGCAGTTGCCATGGCAAAAATCCATGAATTGGGCTATGAATTGCTCCCTCATCCACCCTATTCTCCAGATTTGGCTTCGAGCGACTACTTCTTGTTCCCAAACCTGAAGAAATGGCTTGGTGGAAAAAGATTTAACTCCAATGATGAAGTCATCTCGCAAACAAAGGCCTATTTTGAGGACCTCGACAAATCATTTTTTTTTTGGAAGGGATAAAAAAATTAGAGAAGCGCTGGACAAAGTGTATAGAGCTCAAGGGAGACTACGTTGAAAAATAAAATTATATTTTTATCAAAAAATCTGTGTTTATTCCAAAAGTCACGGACTTATTGACCCGCCTTTATCAAAAACTATATTAAATCGAAAATTGGCACACTACGTTTAACGCTCGTTGAGAAAATGCTTCATCGTAATTTCACAAAATACTCAAAACTAACAAAAAACTGGTTCAAGATTAAAGTTCTAGACTCTATATTTTATCTTCTCAACTCACCTTCGTTTTGGCCAGAAGGAATTATTTTTCATGAGTTTCAAAATAGAAAGTCGTTAAAAAATTCTCACCAGTTTCGACAACATATGACAACGCAATACCTCGAACAGGGCAGCTTCAACAAATATTAATTTACTACCAAAATGTTAATGGCCTTCGGACAAAGACCAATAAGGTCTATAATATAAACAATATTCCTCATGATGTAGTTATCCTCACCGAAACTTAGTTAAACTCATCTTTTGTGGATACAGAACTTTTTGACTCCAGCTTTCAAATATATCGTCGTGATCGTCATTCTTTGTTAATAGCTGTTCGTAATCACCTTCTATGTAGTCTCGTTGATGATTTGTACTTACAAATCTGAGCCTAAGAAGGCAATTGCGTTTTTCTAATAATTTTATTAGATCTAACTACGGCGCGAATAATGCTCTCAATTACTTGATTAATGTGTTCAATAAAAATTATACTCTTCTTAATTCAATTAATGATAACATAAAATCTCACAGTTTTAAGAATATTTTTTCACCCAATACCAATAAATTTCTATAAAATAGATGCAAATAGATTTAAAGTTTTGCAACATATATGCTTATAATAATTTCAATTGTAACGTTTGTATTTAACGTATTAAATTAATGTATAAATACATGGCATGACATGGTTATCTCAGCCTTTAGAATTTTTCTTATGAGCTTTCTTAAGTCACATGTCTTATTCTTATTCGCATAGCCGCCATTGATGCCATCGGTCAAATTCGACCTGATTTATGCGCCAAAGTCATCAAAAACTGTTCCTTTCGAATGCGCGTCACCCAGCGAAGACGTGGGGGCCATTTGAACGATGTTATATTTCTCACTTAATGTCATTGATATGATAGGGCTCTCAATTAAGGATAAAACCTTATTGATAACTCATATACAACTTGTTTTATTCAGCCGACTCGCCCTTAATTTAAAACCCTCTATATTATATTTAATTCTTATCTAAGTTATAGCCTTAATAACCAAGACATATTCATACGAAGCAGTCGAAACTCCAACAGCTGAGGCAACGGCCGGCGCACGCAGGGATATAACTCCGCGCGACATAATCTAAAATTCGTATGTCCCATATTGCTGGAACATAAGTCCAACATCAAATTTTGGAACTAAGTCCCACTTCAGTGGGTTCAACATCGAATTTTGGAGGTCCCACTTTGATGGGACATAAGGCAAAAAAAAAAAATAATTTTGAACTTATGTCCCATTCGCCATGTTTTGCTTGAGGCAAATAGTGTATCTACCTTTTACGAGCTGAAGCTATTCCTAATCCAAGTGCCAATCAGAAGAAATTCATAATATGATACTAAAAACAGGTTTAAACGGTTTATTTTTTAGCTGATTACTTACTAGCAGGGCTGACATATGTCATATGGCTAGAAAACCAAAGGTTGTTGGAATACCGTCGAGATCTTTAAAGATTAAATCGCGTGCATCGCCACAAGAAATTATAAATGTTCGAAATAAATTTAAATAAAAAAAAAAACTTTGCATACACCTAAACTGGAGTCAACCCCAAATGCAGCAAGCCCACATTTACGCGCCGAACTTTTATATCACTATGTACATATATGCATCACTGAAAAATTCTCCACATATAAGACACCATGAGCGTGTTTCTTTATTTATTCCGGATAAGGAACAAAATGGATGGAAACGACGAAATGCTTAAAGAAACAAATCAATCAGCCGTGATGATGTTAAAAAAAAAACAGGTATCTCTATGGGAAATAGTAAAAATTAAATATTATTGAATTATTAATTAATGAAAACACGAATTTAATTATTGTTTATATATTTATTTCAATTTTTGCTTATTTGACATTCAATATTCAAAAGAGGAGTATATTCGTATATTGTTTATCCGGAATATTCCGTGGAATAAAGAAACACAAAAATGGTATTCTGAACAACCTGGACATCCCAGAATCAATAAAGAAACGAACTCCATGTGTACATTGCGTACAATCTCTGACAGAGATGAGAAAAAATCTGCTGTAAAGTCGAGTATGTTTTTTAAAGGTTTCATGCAAATTTTGAACTTGTCACACTTAAAAAAAAAACACACAAATATTTTGGAAGTGGGAACATAAGTGGATGAATGATAGCCTATATGTGTTCGTTCTATAAGGATAGTTGTGTGAGTTAGGAGCTTGTAGGTAGCCCGTTTGACAGCAGAGGATTCTCATCTTGGTATTTCTCATCTGTGGTGATAACATAAAATAAATTACAGATTGCAAACTATAAGTTGCCACAATATGAAATGAAATAACTCAGTCATCATTTGCATTGGAAGTGAAAATCAAAGAAATAGAGTTTTAGGTTGACCCACATCGTAAATAGTAGATTTATATATGTATATGGATAACTCGTATGTAGAGGTACTTCCGGAGTTGTTAGAACATATAACGAAATTGATGATGACACATACAAAAAAAACTACATGTACCTATATTTACAGACGGTGACCCTGAAAGAATGAGAGACGTAAAACATTATGTATGTACATACATATATATATAGGCAAATATCTACATACATATGTATACACATAAAAGAATGTCCCTGCTGCAATAATTGGTAAGTAAGTAGGTAAGTATTTGGTCTCAAAATATCACTTAAAACTTATTTCGGTTTTTTTTATTGGACTTGTTCAAACTCCTTATTGGATTGCAAAAATGACAATCTTTATCCTCCCGGAATTGATGATAAATACAAAATTAAAAAGGAATATATAGATATGTACTATTGACTATAAAATTCTCTCATCTGCCAAAAAAAAAACACAATAGGTTCCATTAGTTTTCAATATTTTTTAGCTTCAAGTGTTTCACTTTGTAGATATTTCATGCCGAATTGAGCCCACAAAAATTAGTCATTCCATTTGTAGGTTATTTTTTTTTTAACTATCCCCGGGGTACAAAGGATGAGTCTTACCCCTTTAAATAAAAAAGAAGCCTGTTCGTTTTACTGATTTTCTGGCAGTCCTTGTAGGTACATATAAGAAGAATACAATTTATGGAGCAATGACAGAACTACTGTTCTATATATGTACATATGTATACTCGTCGTGTTGTCCTTTTTTGCCTTCAATTGTTGTACATACACACACACATGCATATAAACTATTTAAGATTCCGTTGCGTGGCAACCTAGGCATAGTTATATCTTAGGTAAAGACAGGACTATATTTTTTTTGTCAAGGCATAAAATGGGAGAATATTTTTTTATGAGAGCAATAAGGAGGTGCAAGACGACCGACACGATTACAGCACAGGTTGAAAGCACACTTCACATAATTGTCTTCTTTTAAATACGCGCAAACTAAAAAAAAATATGGCACATGTTTTCCAAAATTCATGTCATACCTACCATCAGGTAAGTGAGTAAAAAAATTATGTTAAAAACTGAAACCCAGAAATACCTAGTGTAGAAACATTATGTAGGTAGGTATGTACATATTATATTTTTTTGCGATTTATTTAGATTAATATTTCATCCAGTAGGCAGTTTTCTTGAAATACATATTTGCTCTTAAACTGTGGTTTGTGGTGAATTTTAGACACTTATTGGAGTGAAATGACATAACATGCTGTGCAGACTGCATAAGATGTACCTACATAGGTATTTTATATATATTTTATTAATTAATTCAAATAAGGACATTTCCAATTTCACCGGTAATTTTTTTTCACTTTGATAGAAGAAAAAACAGATCATTAATCTCATAGATAACTATTTACTAAAACTCACTTTTCTAGAAAATATTAATTAACACCACACAAAAATAGGCAATAACTTATGACGAAAAATCATATTTTATGCAATCACCCGGAAGCAAAAAGCACGGTCCCGTTTTTTTCGTTCATGTCCCTTTTCGCAAAATTCGCTCACAAATGAGGGACCATACTAACGAAATCATCCCAATTTCAAAATCTAGCACATTGCATAATAGGTAGGTAGGTAGGTACTCCCTTTTTTTTTTAAACAAAAAATTATTTTTTTAAATTATTTTATTTGTTTAAATTATTCGGTGAAAATGTGGTTGGAAATGACTTGATTAATGTTGATTCTTTAATTTATTTCAAAGCATTCAAGGTATTAGGTAGATGTGGAATTATATTTTAATTGTTTGAAAGGGAGCGAGCACAGTACCGCACACTTCCGCACCGAAAATCAATGCAAAACGCCATATTGATAGTATTTTTGGTTCTCCATATGACAGGGAGCAGATATTTTACCATCGCAGACTCTCTCCTATGGTGGTAAATACTTCTGGCGTAGTGTGTAATGGTGGTAGTTTGGTTTGATGTTATTGCTTACGGGTGCTCCATCCATAGGAAGAGGAAATGGTTATCTGGAGTATAAGAGAAATTTACGTTTTTTTATTGCCCAGTTTTAGCAGGGGCGTTTTTGAGCAAAGTTTTTGCAAAGTGGTGTTGCCGTTGTGATGAGAATGGTATTCATGTTAAGGGGAAAAAAGGAAATTTTAAGTGAAAGTGAAAGGGATAATTCCATTAGTAGTTCCTTTCTTATATGATTTTTGGAAAAAAAAATATAGAATATCATTCAGTAAAATTTTTGAGCAAATAAGTGAATTTATTTTACAATACATAGGTTGCAAGGATAGCTATCTATCGTATATCTGTTGAATATTTTTGGGATAACGGACACTAGCCTGCAGCATCATGGCACAAATATTTACTATTACGACCATTGTACTGGCGCTGAGAGGACTTGAATTTTATTTTTTCGTTTGTTCTCGTAAGCTGGTCACTATTGAAATAGTTGCATGTCTACACAGATTTACGGTGCTGTCACACTACGTAAGAAAAGTGCTTGCAAGGTACACATCAACAAATCTGGATTTGTTTTAAATTCTGACCAAAATACGAATCGAACGCCGTGGAGCAGTTTTGCGTTTTTTATGTTAATAAAATTGACAATAAATATTCAATTCATGAAGACTTTTTGTGTTTTATTAATGCTAATTTTTTTCGATCGAGCAATTGCAGTCCGGAAGCTTTCTGAACTCCTCAAAATGAAAAAGCTTCTAGCTTTGATTGCAGCACCAGAATCACTTATACATATGCGATATGAGTCGAATTGGTAAGTTTAATACACATATTTTTTTTATACATAAATCATTTTCAAATGGATGTTTAAAATATGGAAATTTTAGCGAAATTTCCCAGTTAATATCATACATCTTTTATCAGATATAGTCGAATATACCTTCAAGTAAAACTTCAGAACGGAGTTAAGTTCCAAAAAAGAATAGGTAGGTGAGAACTTTAACTACACATACTCAAGGCAAATGCAATTTAGTGTGCTAAGCAAGTATAATAAAGTCTCATTTGATGGGGTACTTGGGCATATAGGAATCTAGTGCATTGAAGAGGTAGACTCCCTAGCAAATATAGGAGCAACGATGTCTTTAATGGACCCTATTGCGGAATTGGAAAAAACGTGATTAGAAACAATTATTTGGAATAATCTCCCCCCATTGAGACATAGACTATAAGCTACTACTTGGGAACTACAACCACAAACTCTTCTTATTCTGTGTTAACCTAATTATGAACACACTAAAGGTAATACCAGTTCTCCTCACTGGCCACTGTAAGCTAAATAGGCACCTGCGAAGAGAAACCTGACCATATACTAGAGAGTTGTGAAGCCATCAAGTACAAGAGAAGACAAACAAATTTCTGGACATCACCTTATAAAGAAAGGGAAGTACCCTCTATTAAAATAACCCGAGTATTTCTAAAAAGGTATTAATTTGGAGGACGTATTGTAGAATGAGAAATCTCATCCACAAGAGATCTCAAGACCACAGTGCATCATTACCCCAAATACATACATTCATTCAAAACGCTGACCGATTACGATAACACTTAGCTTAACACTTTACAAAAAATTCGAGGGAAAATGTCGTTATATTTACCTACGAAACTTTTTTTGTTGTGTTTTTTTCACACTAAGGCTGTAACATTCAGTTTTTTTTCGAGAACTATAATTTTTTTTTTTGAAAAAAGGTGTAGGTACGTATTATAGCTCCTGTCATTTTACACAAAAAGTTAATACACCTTTCATCGTACAATTATAGATTTAAATAAATTTGGAGGAAAACGGTCGAAAGCGTTGGGTGTAGTAACGTCGTTTTTTTTAATCTAATTTTCTTGGACTTTAGGCAGGTAATTGATTTCCGAATAATCTCATTAATTTGTATATCTCTCCAGGCATTGCCATTTTTATTCAGAATAACACGACAAAACGACAAATAATAACAAGCACTCATGACTCACGTTCTCTTGTAAATAAAATATTAACCTAGTAAAGTATATACCGAATAACAACTGAATATTTGTAGCTTACAAAATGCATTAAAAGGGTATACAGTAAAACCTGCTATTCAGGGCACCCTATAATCGGACCACCTCATATTCGGAACGGTACTTATGCATTCCCTGCTATTTTTCATATAAATTTCCCCTTATAATCGGGGCACCTGCTATCCTGCTAATCGGACAATGGACCACCAAGATAACATGAGTTACTTAACGTAATCACCTCTCTAATTGGTCCAAGCGTAGGAAATACGAAATATGTTTGCATGGCATTTTTTTTTGAAATTCTTGGTACCTACGACAGGTAGTCCATAAGCGTTTTAAGTTAAACATAAATATTTATGATAAGCATCAGCAAAGGTCCTAGGTGTTTCGAAGATGCAAATTTGTCTCAAAAAGATATCTTGCAAAGAAATTTGACTGCAGAAAATCTCAAATCCAAAGAATTTTGAGCGTGAAGAAGGAAATCAAACTTTCATTTGAACAATTCGTTGACTTGCCAACAAAACGTATAAAATCATTTGTATCCTTTGCCAAAATAATTGATATCTTGACATCCAAATTGTTTTGCTGAGCAAGACAAAAGAATGTGCCAATTTGTGGTACAATTCTCCAAGTAAATTAACAAATTTAATTAATTGAATATTTTTGGGAAATTTATAGGTGTTAAATGCACTGGCAGTCGTATTTTTATTTATATAAACAGGTATTTTATATACATACTCTTAATCGACATATATGCATGAGGGAAAAACCTTTCTAAGTGGACAGGTCCGATTAAAAAGGAACCTCTACAATCGGACCACCTCCTAATTGGACCACTTTTCTTCGGTCCCAAGGGTAGTCCAATTTGACATGTTTTACTATACTGCAAATTGGAGCAATATTGTACCGAAACACAAATTCAAAAATAAAAGATCACTTATAATATTTCCATTTTATCTTCAAATACAGCAATTGTATACATGGAATTGGCATGAAATTTCAAAATTTTGCCCGGTATTTATCAATTTTAATTTAAGGGTTTAGTTAAATAGTGCTATGAGTACTACTCGAATGATTTGATTATATCAGAAAAACTTGTCATTTCTCATAAAAAAATGATTTTCGTCAATGGTATAGATTTGTTTAATCATTAATTATTTTTAGGAAAACGAAAAATTCTCTAAGGTAAATATGAACTATTTATTTAAAACAATCAATTTGTGGTCAAATTTCAACTTGTATTAATAAATAAACCATTTTCACTGGTAACACTTTTTGATTCTCTCTCGTATCATACCAATTTCCAAATGCCTCTTAGAATTCCTGAGCTGGTTATCTCCTCTAACTTAGGGTAGGGGTGTTATACATATTATATTGTATCCTCATAACATCCGAGAGAGTGTAAAGAGGTATTTCTGCAGAAATGTTCCCCTTTTGCCAGGCCAAGGAAAGCACAATAATTAATTGCTACATAAACATATACATACAAACATACACATTTAACTTTAGAAAAGTTGTAATGCAAAATTAACACGCCGGGAAGCACAGAGCTAGAATATGCAAAAATGCCATGTTTTAATGAGAGATATTCACACATGTTGCAAAAATAGGTAACTTGGGAAAAGTTAAAGTTTTAATAATTCATTACTTTGTCAGATTTAAAAAAAAAAACAGGACTTTATTCAATAAAATCAAATTGTTTGGAATTAACTGAATATAAGCGATATTTACTAGAACAAAATACGCATATTTCCCCGTTGAGGTGTATTTGTTGAGTTATCCTACAATCAAGAGGGTATGCAGTGTTTTTAATATCCATCAAAGATAAGAGATACAAAGTATTTCCCCACAATTTTTCTTCGTATTTTAGAAGAGAGCAATTATAGAAATATGCTTTCTAAAAATACCTCTTAGCGCTGCCATATCATTGTGGAGTTGTTTTTTTTTTCATTGATCGGGTGGAGCACTTTTTTTCCGTAAGCCGCGAATTACTGTAAAATGCCTTCAAATTATAGTCGTTTTGAAACACTTTTTACACGATAGATTTTTCCTTGTAAAATGTTGGACTAAAAACACTACACACGCGGCGATAAATAATAACAGCGGGTGACACACTTCCTTTAGTGTGTTATAAGTTGCACACACCCTTGTGCACTGTATGGTCGACTCGAGTTGCCCCTTTGCTTATCGAGACTGAGTATTTTATTTGTTTAATGGAGACTTCGATGAGGCATGCCTTTTGACAGCGCATGTGCTGTGTTGGAAGAAATTAGATAGAACTGTCAAATGAGATTGGATATATACAATCGTACACAGAAGAAGATATAAAGTTGATGCAAAAATTAACGGCCATATGGTGAAAGTAGTTGCTATTAATTGAAACTTTAATGCTGTTTGTAATTTAAACAAAGCTTAATGATTGCTTAATTTATCATTGTTCCTTTGGAAGAGTCTACTTACAAAATAAAAGGATACAAATATGGATAAGATTCCTTATCCGATTCGTAGGTACAGATTATATTAAAAGACAGATACCGAACTAAGCCAAAACATGAGTGCCATATTATGTACAATGATGACCACACATTCATACTATTCAAAATATCAAATCAAATATCAACATTCTTAAAATGTTATTTCTTAAGTAAGAAAATTAACTTTTTATACCTACTGAATGAATTTTTTTTTTTTTCATAAAAAAATGTTAAATTAAGATTCATTGTTATATCGTTACCACTTACATTTTTTACACGCCACATCGATCTATTATGTCGACGAAATAGTTCGTTGTAGCATGAGCATTAACTCATACATTGCACAAACACCGGCGTTTAATTGTATGTCAAAACCAGTTTGCAAATAGTATAGATGTCAAATTTACGTTAAAAAAATAAATTAGTGAAGTAAAAATGGCTGAACGCCATATTATTTTCAAGAAGTATTTAAGAAGTTTTAATAAGATTGTTCAGTGACGAAAAGGTTAGAACAGAATAGAACAGAACAGGATAGATTCGTGAGAAAGTTCAGAACAAGATAGAACAACTTAGAACAGTTAGTCATCTGACGAAAAAAAATATTGTTGTTTATTGGTGGGAGCACACTCAAGTTGTTGTTGGGCATTCAAAGTCATCATATTGTTGTTTACCTGCAATTGAAATTCGTTTATTTTTGCACAAACGTTCTTAAAAATAATGTGAATGGAATTGAATTTATTTAAAAAAAATATTTTTCATGAAATTGAGATGATTCCGACATGGAAAATGATTTATCAACTAATTCTAAAACCGAAATGTTTTTTTTTTGAAACAACAACAATTGGTTTTGACAGTTCTCACAAATCTGTTCTAACCTGTTCTACCTAAAAAGCAAGTGCACAAAATCATGTTCTAAAGTGTTCCAAACTGTTCCAAACAGAACAATTTAGAACAGAAAATTTCTCATTGAACAGCAAAATCCTGTACTTTTCTCTTCTAAAGTGTTCTAATCTGTTCCGAACATCCTCATCGAACACACTAAATATTTATATAAAAGAAGAATAAGATAACTGTAAATAATCAGCATGAGCAGAAAACAACAACTAACAACACTTTTTCTAAGCTGTTCTTGTTGATAACGGTATATATATTTTTTTTAATTCAGAGAGAAATATGCAAATACGATTTTGGTGAAAATGAAAATTACTGTGTTTAACTCTAGAAAGATAAACTTATTTTTTAGTACTGAAAAGATAAACATTCGCCTGCGAGGCGCACGATTAAAAAAAGTGTTTTGTTTAACTAAATTAAATACATATAGGTATATTTTTTTATTGCCACATTTTATCGCTATATTACTAGAAATCAATTAAAACATATTAAGTGAAACAAGTTCCATCAAACGTTTCTTCAAATGTCAAAGTACGTATTTCCAATCTCATCTCATTTCATCCACGGTGTTAGTAGGTCACAGCTTAGTTTCCTCAAAAATTGTATACAATTCAATAGACATTCTACTTACTAAAAAACTGTTGTACCTACCGAACCGAAACGAATGTCTCTCGCAAATTTAGATCTATGAGTGAGTTGGCTTAAAAACTCAAGTTTGCTCGAACGTAGGTACGTCGGTTTATATAATAAACGCTTATTTATATTACGCGGGGGAGCAGTTTATCTTTCTAGGGTTAATATACTTACTTCTACCACTGTAATCAGAGACGGACAAAGGTGCACGAAGGAAATGCATCTACCAACTAACATTTTTAAAAAGACTATGGTTCAAAGAGTGTATAGATTGGACAAATTTTACTTCAAGAGGAAGGACCATAACACCGGATGGCGCTCGAATCGTGCTACAATAAGAAATTTCTTTTATTTTAATCGTTGGATTTCATTAATTTTTTTTTATTGGTTTAAAAATGAAATTTTATTTTAAATAACTAATAGTTTTTAAAGATGATAGACCGCAAATGACCTCCACGCTCATCCACGCATATGGTGCACCTGATCAGAAAATTGTTCATTGCGGCCTGAATGGTTGAAATTGGGATCGCCTCAATTATTGTCTTATTGGACTGCTACAATTCAGTCAAATTCCTGGGTTTCGTTTTGTACACTTTCTGCTTGACATAACCCCATAAAAAAGTCTACTGCAGTCAGGTCAGGTGACTTTGGGGGCCAGCGGAAAGTGCAGTTTCTGGATATCAATTTGTTGGAGCTCCGTCATAACTTGTGTGGCTACGTGTGCACTTGCTCCATCTTGTTGAAACCAAATCCTGCTGAAAGGGATACGTCTTCGGCGAAGTTCTGGGCAAAAAAACTCCTTCAATATCTTTAAATAACGGTCCCCAGTGACTCGTTCTGGGTGCAGTTCCGTCTCATGGAGCATTTCTGGACTAAATTCATTCCATATACGGCAATTTTGCTTATTAACATTGCCGTTTAAGTCAAAATGGGCCTCATCAGACATGAACAAACAATTTATCAATGTGTTGTCTTCTTCGGCCATTGCAATCATTTTTCGGCAAAATTCCAGGCGAACAGGCATATCCTGAGGGTTTAACCTGCTTGTAATTTGGACTTTGTACGGAAACAAGTTTAAGTCATCATGAAGTATCCGTTGTAATGACCGCCTGCTAACTCCAATTTGGCCCGATAAGTTTCGAATCGAAACACTTGGATTTGCCTGTATTGCCGATGCAACAGTCACGATTGTATCCTGAACCCGAACATTGGGATCTTGATGATACGGTCCTCGTTCGATGCTTCCAGATTCGGCAAACATGTTCACCAGCCTCATAATGGCCAATCTACTCGGGGGAGTACCGACAAACTCCAGCCTTAATTCGTTTTGGACGGAAATGACAGACTGCAAAGAATCCAAATCCCTTTTTCAGTATCCCAAGCATTCATTTTGATAAATCTAAATAGTAGCCTATACAAAAAATAAGCCGACTACTCACACTGAAAAAAAGTTATTACGTTTTATTTTTGTAGCACGCTTCGTGCGCCACCCTGTATTAATAAGTTTTTGTAGCATCTCTTTTAGTAGATACATGTATTCATAAGTATTCTATATCTCTAAAACGCATTTGTTCATTCAAAACTGTGGCGCAAAATGTGGCTTAGCATGATACTACTTAACAGTTTGCTAATACTAAGCACTTTACTTATATTTTCCTAATTTTAAACACCTTTTAACTAGCACTATACTAAATCTATTTTCTTAATAAACCACAACTAAACACGCTTAAAATAGTGCAAAAAAGTAAGCGAACACAACCTTTTGACGTTTGTAAATGTCAAAGTGGCATATGGATCTAGTACGATACTAAAAAAATAAAGTAGCCATTTTGTGATTTTAACTATAGTAAGATGTTTAGGAAATAGTAAGTTACTAAATTGGCTTAAAATTAGCAAAATCCTCTTTTTAGCCTAGTATCATATTAAACATGATTTAACGTATTACTAAATCGACTAAAATGTTCGCCTTTGTCTTGATTAAATATTCTATTTTTTTTAGATATTGTATTGGTACTACACAGGTCAACAGAGAAGGAAACGAAAGTCAACAGGAATACAGCCCACGGTATAGGATTATTTTTAAAAGGAATTTTTGTGTACAAATTCAAGTCCCAATGCTGCGATTCAACGATATACATGAGCAAGTCAAACCGAAATCAACAACATAGAAATGTTGCGTTTAAACCTTATCGAGCTGCATTCAATTATAACGTGTAAATCTATTGCACTTCACAGCAAGTCGTTGCTATTGGACCAATGAACCCTGTGTGCCAATATTGCAAGACATTTATGTTTAAAAATGAAGCTCCTCGATTGTGTTTCGCGAGAGTTCAAGTTAAATTGACGCCATTAGTACCGCAACCAGAGCCACTACATTCATTGGTTTCCGATTCTAAACATTTTTTGGCTCATATCCAGCAATACAAAAATTGTTTTCAAATGACGTCATTTGGTGTGACAAAAGTTATTCAAGAAAATTGTATGACAACTTTGAGGATTCAGGGTCAGGTAAATCATCTAACAGGTTCCTTATTGCCAACGCCGAATAGTGACTACACATTTTTGCAAATTTATATTGGTGGTGATTCCGCATTTTTCACACAAAAATTCGGTGAAAAGACCAATAATTGTGGAACAACTCTAAACGTTTTTTCATCAACATAACGATTTAGTTGCATTATTCACGACCGCTTTGGACCGCATTCCATCTGATAATCATAAAATTGTCATGAAAGCTGATAAGACGACTGCAGGGCAACAGAAGTTTCAATACGCCAACAATTGCACTATTGCCGTCGTAGGTTAAAATTTAGAAAACCGAGATATTGTTTTGCATCGGAGCGGCCGGCGCGGCGTAGCAATCAATCAGGGGGGTTGCAGGGGAGCTGCATGCCAACCCCTCCCCCCACCCTTACGCACCGAGCTTTTTGTACGCAATGAACCTAATTGCAAAAAAAAAACACTTCTCGCAACTGCCAAAAAACCCTAATAGTGAGACTCGGCTTTATTTCTCAAACCACGTTCGGCGTTATTTATTCCAAAAGGCAGTAACACCCGCGGGCGTTAGTTCCTTTTTGAGGTGGGCCTTATTACCACTTTTAAAAGGAATTTACCCCCGCGGGGGTTATATCTTGTTTTTGAGAATTAACACCCGCGGGTGATAATTCCGTGGGCGTTAATGCACTGCACCAAACCAGCCAAGTCTTTGTAATAGCACATGGTGAAGAAATTAATGAACAACGTCATCGAATATACAATGCCATTCGACTTTAAACGGTTGCAATTTCCAGTGCGGCTACCATTTGTAATGTTGATAAATAAATCTCAAGGCCAGTCGCTTACACCCAAAAATAATAAACATGGACTAAGGAAGGTTTAGGGCTTATTCCTTGGACTAAGTGCGAAATACAATTAATAAAACACAATTCCTGGTATTTGACGTTTACTAACTTAGACCTTCGATGGACTAAAACTTGGCATTTAAAACAAAATTTACAGGGACATAGAATAAAAAGAGGTAGAGGTGATACTTATTGTAGTAGATTTTGTTCGATATTTTATTAATAGGAAATTTGAGTCTGTGGTATAACTCTTATTCAATGATTTTGATAGTCCATGGACTAAAACAGGAGGACTAAGAGTTTTTTTTATAAATAGGGCTGTAAGTGTTTGTGGCATTAATCTTGAAAATCCATGTTTGTCACATGGCCAGTTATATGTCGCCTGCTCACGTGTTGGAATACCAACAAAACTATTTATATACGCGCAGAAAAAAAAAACTAAGAATTCTGTATATTATGAAGCAATAAAATAATAAACTATTTTTTTGAAATACTTTTTGTTCTAGTTAGGTATACCAATTCCAATTCAATATTCAAAATTAAGACAGGATAATGTCTGTCGGGTCAGCTAGTATACAATATTAATATCAAATTATAATAACTTCAAAACTTTGAAGTCAGGTTATCATCGTACCTGTTCGAAGTTAAGATCATAACGTTTATTTTAATCACGGTTACCTTACGTAAAACAAAAAAAATATTGATGCGTACGATCACATGTAGTTGCCTGTTTTCTTGTCAATGAAACATTCAGAAGGCCCTTCGCAAATTTATTTAAATAAGCTTAACCAATCTATCAATGCAGTTACATTTATCCTATACAGAGTGGTGAAAGTCGTACCGATGATTCAGAAGTAGATGCTCATCGCAAGAAGTTCTCCCTACATACAGTACAGGTATTTTCTCCGAATCTGTAGAAATGTAATAGAAAAGTATTATAAAGAGCAGGAAACGGAAACGAAAATGTGAAAACTAATTTTAAAAAAAACATTAAACTTGTAAGAAACTCTGAATAATTTCAGAGCATGGTCAAATGCAAAGAAGAGATTTTTTGCGACTAGAGTCCGCCTACAATGTGGACAAAAATGTAATGTCAATTTCGTTTGATCGCTCTTTCTCAAAACGGATTCAAACACACACTACAATTTTTGTTTTCAAATTTCTCAAATGTTATGCTGTCAATGAAGTTTTTATTTTTTACCAGCTTAGAGGAATAAAATGCACGACTGGACCGCACGTACTTGCTCTTAATAGAAATGCCTAAATGTATTTTTAAAGCCGTTTTTTACTTAATTTTTTATATATAAAATTTCTTAAATCTTATTCTAAAAAAAATTGATATAAATATTTTAAATATTTAATAATATAAATTTAAAAACAAAATTTCAGAAAAAATCGTCCACCAGTTTTCGAAATATTGAATTTAAAAAAAATTTTTTTTTTCAAAAACAAAAAAAAAACTATTTTTCGAAAATTTTGGAATGCAGTATTATTAAGAATTCACAGGAGCTCCAGAATAAAAATTTTGATCGAAATCCGTTGAGTCGTTTATGAGAAAGTTGAAAATCAATAAAATGGTTGTACGGTAGGTACCGTTAATAACAAAATATTTAAACAAAATGTTTGTCCAAAATTTAGACCATACCTTAAGTAGTACACACAGCCATTTTTATCAAAATCGATAGAGCCGTTTCCGAGATAATTAAGGTGATAGAAAATTTTGTATGGCAAGTCTGTTATTTTTAGAGCTAAAACAACGATTCAAAAAATCTATTTTGGACAACCATCTTAAGCGACTAAGCACCAACAAAATCGGTTCAGCCGCTTAGACTGTAGACCGTTCAACAGACAGACAGACAGGCGGAATTGCGGGTCAGAATTTTTTCATGTTCTCTATTATCGTAATTTCAACTTTGATTATAATCGAGTTCGATTTTTTCCAATTTGGATAGATTTGCTTCAAACTTGGTAGATATTAGCCGTGTTTTATTGAGAAATATATCCGCCGTAAGTTTATCCGTCGTAGCATTTTACATACAATTCGCTACGGTCGATAAAAATCTAAAGTAGAAGCTACGGTGGATGACTTGTTGACGTTCAGTCGAGTCTCGATTCTGATTTTGTTAGTTTTGTTGGTATGATTGATAATTGAATTGAATCTCGATGGATGTGTTCATGGAGTGTTATAATTGTTAATTTCATTCGTAAAACAAATCGATCTTTTTGATTCTTTTTTTTAATAGTTGGCCAGTTTATATTTCTCAAATCTTAGATAACTCCATTTTTAATAAATTATAAGCTGTTCTTCTGAAAAGTTTCTGACTTTTACTATTTAAAACTGTATTCTTTGCTCAATTATTTTCTGGAGTACGTCTAAAAATCCACCTATATCTGCAATTTTGCATAGCCCTAATGTCAATGAATCAATTTTAACAAAAAAACGAAAAAAAAATCAATATCTATTGAATGAATTCCGTTTTACTTTTATTTTTGACTAACTTAAGACCAATATTCGTTTTGTGTGATTTGTGTGATTTTTATTGATAGTTATAAATAAACCGAGTTTGGTGCAAAAAAAACATCTTTTTATTTATATCTACAAAAAAGCAATTTGAGAAGACAAGCCGCATTAGGTGGAACTGCACTATAGAGGAATGCTCCACAGTGCGCCGCAAAATATTTATTCGTATGAAATTCTATGAGCTATAAGGCTAGGCGCGCAAATATGCAACTTTCAGTTTTGCAACAGTTTGGTTGCTAAAGTGAATACCATGAGAGTGCGCGCAAATTCAGTCCACGATTCGAGCAACTTAAAAGTTTGCGTTTTGGCACGAATCGAACGATCGCCCCAAATAAGTTCTTCAGTTTGTATCACATCGACCTATAATGTAACTGCGAGCACATTAAATCAAAATGATGTTTGTGTGTTGGTTTATCTCGATGATTGATTTTTAAGTTGCTTATGTGCGCGATCATCGTTCAACTAGTGATTAAACTATTTCGTTTCGGAAAAATTGCATGTGAGCGACTAGCTTAAACGCACTAAGCGGCAACTGAACTTCACAAAATGTGCTTTTTCTTCACTGTTTAATGGACGTTGGCATGGACGGTATTCGCTTCACTACATGGCACTACATGGCAAACCAAATGTTAACTACTTGTTCCTTACCCCGCGTATGTTAAGTGCAGTCTGATGAGTGAATATTGAATTGAAAGCAAAACATAATCAGAAAATAAATTTATAAATTGACTTGAAAAATAAAATTCTAGCTCTTGATCTACTCAGAAAATAAATAAAAGCATGAAATATAAAGGGGAAATGCAATGGGAGTGACCAATTTAAACTACGCTGTAGTGTGCGTTCAAAACCAAGAAACATTTAAAGGAACCAAGCAAATCTCCGACAATTTTGTTTCCTCGTGTGAAATGCATAGACCATTTTTAAAGCAATACAAAAATTGAGCTATGTAAAACGGGACTTGACCATAGTCTATGAACAAAGCCATTAACTTATCATTTCAGTTCTATTGGTGCAAAATGAATGAATGAAGTGAATGAAAATTTAAAACCGCAATTGCAGAAAAAATGAAAACAAGAAATAGGTTTGTTACATAAATTAAATATTGGTACGTTTTTCTACTTTCTATTTTATATAAATAAAAGCTAATTATTGTTCATTATTTTGATATTTTCTTAATTTTACTTTTCAAAAGACTCTTTCATTACTTGTGACTGCTGTACAGGGGTACCATTTTTACAAAAATAAAAAAGCTACGGTCCATGCTACGGTCGATGGGTTTTTTTTGGGAATTACTTACGGTACAATGGATAGATTCCCAATAAAACACACCTATTGTTTTGTCGGTAATATGCCCACACGTTTTTTTGGGCCAAAAACAAAAATCGTATATTTCTCAAAAACGGCTCCAACGATTTTTTAAAAAAATTAAATGCACGACTGGATCATACGAACTTGCTCTTGTAGCTAACAACTTTTATGTAGCTGTTTATGCTTTTATGTAACCATTGGGGTTTAGTTAGTTAGGTGTAGTTATCATATGCAGTTTTAAAGCCTATGTAAGAAATATTAACTTGATTTTTATTACAATGAATTGTGGAATGGATGATTCAATGAATAGCTAAATAGGTACCTGCCTACAAATGTATACTTAAATCTAAGTTATGGATTTTAATTATGTAAGTTAGGAGTTAGGAAACTGAAGGATGTAGGTAGGTAGGTAGCTATATACTCGTACATACAACTTCATAATTTAGGTGCAATATGCATACATACGATTCATGTGATTTTTAAAGCACATGTGTATGTTATAGACAAAATATACTTTGTGTTTATAAACTCTACTTGATCACATAGAAATGATCAGTAAAATTTTGTATATTTGTTTGTTTTATATGTCAGCTAGAAATTATATAAAAAGAGAATCTGTACTTCTGGAGTTCATAAGTTTTTGGACTGTGAAGGAAGCAAGCCAATGGAAAGTTGGCACAGAATCTTAAAGCTGGCACCGAAATATATCATGTATAAATGTATGAGGGCCTACATTGTAATTAGTAGTCAGTGACGTAGGCAAACAAAATGTAAATAGGGAATAATAATAAGGTAGAAATAAATGGATAATACACATACTTAAATGTTTTTATATTGCCTAGTCGTTTTAGCTTGAGAGAAGACAAAGATGGTATTTGAATTCATGGATAAATAAGAATATATAAAAAAATCAAAAATCGTTGGAGCGGGTTTTTAATAAATTAATTTTTTATGTATAAAATTTTGAAACCATTTTTATAAAAAAAATTTTGAAACACCATTTTGAAGATATTATTAATATACATATAAAATTCAAGTTTAAAAAAAACGGTTTTGAAAAATCGATTTTTCAAAAAAAAAATTACTTATTTTTTAAAATCGAAAAACTTCTTTTTTGAAAATTTGAGTACGCAGTCTTATTAAGAATTTTAGGGAGCATTTGTATAAAAAAATAATTTTAATCGGTTCATCCAATATTGAGAAAATCAAAAATATGAAAAGTATATAAAAAAAATATTTTTATACTTAAAGGTGAACTGTACTAATATAAGAACACACAAATTTTTTATAAATAATCTTGGAGCCGTTTTGGAGAAATAAATTTTTTTCTTAACGGTTTTTTAACATTTGTATGGGAGGGGTACCGTTGGTTTTTATTTTAGAAAAATATTTTTTTTTTCAACTATTCAAGATAATGTCAAAAAAGCACCAAATACGAAGTTTCGAAAAATCTATTGAGTCGTTTTCGCAATTTTGAGTTTTCAAAAAAAATTCATTTTCAAAAATAAAATTTTCTAGGATCTTCTGCGTAAAACATTTCAAGAAAATCAAATTAACCGTTTCCGAGAAAATCGAAAACCAAAAAAATGGTTATAAGTAGAGGTACCAAAAATAACAATTTTTTTCCAAAAAAAAATTATCAAAAGGTACCTTTTAACTTTATAAATGAACTGATTTTTTTTATAAAAATATTGGAGCCGTTTTTGAGAAAAATAAGAATTTTGTGCTTGGGCAAAAAAAAAATGTGTATGAACTACATTTGTCGTCTTAAAAAAAAAAAATGAAAAAACGTGCCCTTACCGAAAAAACAATATTGAACAAATCTATCCAACCGTTTAGGTTCTAGACTCGCGGACAGACAGACAGACTGACAGACTGACGCATTAAATCAGTATGTCAGTCTGTCAGTCTGTCAGTCTGTCAGTCTGTCAGTCTGTCAGTCTGTCAGTCTGTCAGTCTGTCAGTCTGTCAGTCTGTCAGTCTGTCAGTCTGTCAGTCTTCGACACAATATTGTCGAAGCAAACGGTCAAACTGACCGACATTTGACGTGACCCAACTCATGCGATGGTTGTTCGTCTTGTGGATTTTAATACAATAGTGCATATGTAAATATTTGCATTGTGTGTATTCGCTGAGGATTTTTTTTGTTGTGGAAAGTGTTTTGGTTTCCCATTCTGTAAGTACCTTAATGAGTTGTGTGTATTCAACGAAGTATTCTTTTTTTTGCTTTGTTTTCTTATTCAATTTTTGTTTGTGGGTTCGTTATCGAAGAATATTTATGTTGGTTGGTTTAGTTGATAAAATTGGATTAGATTAGATTAGAACTTCGAACTACTCGACGGTGCCGTTTCTACATTTGGAAGATGGGGTCCATATGAGCGATTTACTTATGCAAGTACGAGGCTGGCATCAAAAAATGTCAACTTCACTATTCTTTGACCGGTTTCCATAAAACTGAAATTCGTATATGTTGTAGCTGACTTAGAATTACGGAAGAAAAAATTGTTTCAAATTAGGGAAGATTTACTTTTGGCGCGTTTACACACATATAAGGACCTACACACACTCAAAAAATTGTTAACGCGAGATCTATTGGTGTTGCCCTTTGATTCTGATTTCAATTCAATTTGATGTATAAGCCTGGTTTAAATATTAATCCTATTGCCATAGTACCCTCAGATACCTATATTATTGGGATCTTGTTAATTTGAAAAACAAAGAGAATTGGTTTCCGGGCTCTTACTAGACAAATCTAACCAAAATATCGTTATTCAAGTAAGCTCAGGGCTCAGCTTTCTTTTTAAAAGTACGCATACACCATTGAAGGCATTTCTGAAATCCACATTTGACAGTGATAGACCAATTCGACCAGCATTGCAGAAGATAAGTGGCACTGAACTCCGGGCGACACATCTTTAAGTTAAACAGAGTGTTGCACTATTTAAGATTAAGACCACAACCCTTAAATGTCTTTAAGATGTTTACCTTTATTACACAAAAAAACGAGAAAAATTGCAGCTTACATTTTCTCACTCAAAGAAGAGATTCTAATATATCGTTTTATGTTCCAGATAAATACCAGTGTGATCTCTCCAAATCTTTGAAAAATTCGAATGAAAGACGAAAACAATAATTTTTCTAATCTTGTAATATCCACCAAACAGAGAAAAAGCTATTTCATAATGATAACAAAAAAGCAACGGTTCACACGATTTTCACTCGTCTCCTCATTTAAATGTACAATATGTAAATTGAGTTAATTTAACTTAACTATTATAATGACTTAAGGGCCAGTTATATCTATCAGGAAAATGAAACAGGAAAACTGTTTTTTTCGGACAAATTTACGATGTTTTCATTAATTTGGAATACAAATTCTTTAAGAATTAAACAAAAAATTTAATCGTGGAAGTATTACTAATAAATACCTTAAGGCTGAAGGACGCAAGACTAACAATTACTGACACTGTGGGTCAAAAGCCAAGAAATTGTTTACGAACGATCGAGTACGACAGTGACCACTGCGGACTCGCCGCCGTAATACAACTTCAGAAGGAGCTTGTGCATACTTACAACTACCGTAAGACCCCTTTCACACAAGGAAACTGAGTTGCCGGCAACTGGGAGTTTGTTGGTGAGCAGGGCAAGAAGTAAGGGGAATGAAAAAAATCTCCCCGGTCAACGATTTGAAGAGATTTTTTTGACGTTATGCTTTGAAATTTTCTTAAGTTTCCATTTTGACTTCTGTCTCTGATAGATATCAAACATATTTTTTTTAAAGAGAAATTGTTTCTTACAATATTATTACATTAACCAAACCAAATCAGCTACTTAAATAAATTCATTGTTGAAAGAAAATTTCAAGTTTTAATTCTTGTGGGCAAGGCATTTAATTCAATTCATCACGAGTTGGTACACATTTAAAACATACAATTATGCACCTAGACATGGAAAATCGACAACAAAAACGGACGGATCAACTAAGCTCTCAGCTTGTGGCTTCCTGTCAGTGGTTTATGCGTCCAACTGTACCAATAAAGCTTCGGTGCATCCCAATAAGCCCAATCTAATCATCCCATCATCACTATCATGTGTTGGGTCCAAGATTTGGATGGCAAGAGAAACGCACAACAAATCTGCACACAAATCAATTTTCTCCTGGTTCATTGTTTTTCCGTGACCTTTTAATATATTAATTTAGCAAACCATTATTAACAACCACAATAAAAAAACAACATTTACCTATATAATCGCACCAGGTTTCTTTATTTTGAATTTATTTTTCTAAAAATAAGATGCGGTTAATTTATAACTCAAAATTGTGTAGAATTTTCCAGCCGCGAAGCAAATTGTTTGTTTACAAAAAGCGAATGTCAAATCAAAAGCAATTCAAAAAACGAGCAACTCAGTTTCCTCATCAATTTCTTCGTGTGAAAGCTACAAGGCAATTAAAGGAAAACGTCAAAAAATTCTCCAGCAACTGGTTTCCCTGTGTGAAAGGGGACTAAGGTGCGCAGGACAAGCTTTTCCAACGCCTTACTGAGCGAACTACGTTCCAATGGTATATCCCCACCAAATGATAGGAACATGACAAATACTGAAATCGACAGATAATTGGAACAAATGGACGAAACAATTCAACGAACAATGAAGAGAACAATACCGAAACACAAAAAACGTAACGCAACTAACATGTACCGTAACGCGACCATTGACGCTGTACACAGACAAAAAAGTAGACTACTGACGAGACTAAAACGCTTGTAGAGACGGTTTACTGACACACGAGATCTGGAGATTAGGACACTGAAGTCGTCCATCTAAAACATCAACCAATTGATCAAAGAAAATTATAGGTTGTGTATTAATTTGTTTTGGGACAATAAAATTCGGGCCGATAACTCTAATGTCTTAGACGTTGTCTTGGATTACAAAGAACACTAGAGTCGGAGTACATACGATATTATTCCAACCAGGTTCTATACCACGGAGCCAACATAAACAGAATAAATAATTTTTTGTTTAAGCTGATTCGGGGTCACATTGCAAGAGCGGTGTCCTCAGCCAACAGCTTAATTTTTGGGGCTTATTACCCCAGCAACGAATATCACAAGAGTGCCCGGTTAAGTGGCTACAATTAATAAAAATGTTATAAGTTTTTTCAAAAAGTTTTCTTGGTAAAAATAAAAATAAAATAATTAGCATAAATTCAAATAGTTTTTAGGTCGAAAGACATTAGTATTAGGAGATATAATTTATCTTAGAGCATCGGTAAAGGGCCATTAAGTTAGTTGTAAGTTATTGATAAGTAGGCTAGTTTTATGAATTTTTGTCTAGCTTTAAGTATAAGCTTAAGTATAAGTTAATAAAACATAAAAATGAATTTAAAAAAAGAGATTTCTATGATTAAGATAAAAGCTTTGCAGAAAGTATAAAAAAGTAAGTTCAGCGAGATTGGGTTTCTGTCTGAACTCGATGTTTTTATTTTGTAAACTATCCTCGGTGATATGGAATTAATGGCATATATACTGGTACAAGACCACGAATGTTACTAATAAAATCCTTAATCCCAGACAGGGATCCAAATTGAGTTCAACTCTCTTTGCCTTTTTCCTATATGATCTCATTATCATTGATTATCTTCCTCGTTGAGTTGACTTTGCAGGGGAGTGTATTAAGGTTCTGCTGTGTGCAGATGATGTTGGAATATTCGAGTATTCTCCAGAATCGCTGCACATCGTGATTAATAAGTGTGTAATAATGACAAACAGAGTGTACCACAATACTGTTGTCTAGGTAGCCTAGTAGTGAACATTCAGAAGTCTAAGGTGATAATTTTTATGAAAAGAGGAGAGCAGAGTAAATAGAAGAATGTGTCAGTGAATACCAGTACCTAGGAGTAATTTTATCAAGAACCCTAAGTATGGAGAAGCACTTCAATGAAAAAGACTGCTATTAATAGGTGTGTTTGGTATCTTTTTTGTAGTAATAAGTGTAACAACTGTCAAACTTCAAGAGTGGGGGAAATTTTGTAAATCTTTCAAAAAGGTAAACAAACGCAAATTGGCCACATTTGTGTATAAAACGTCAGTGAACACAAAGAAAGAATGTAGCGATGGGCGTAATTGAATGAACACCCAAGACATACCAAAAATAAACTAAAAAAAATAATAGAAAAAGAGAAACACAACACGCAAGAGAAAGAATAGTGCACAGAAAAAAAATATTCTATAGAATAAAATGAGAAAGGTCTCGATAATACCAGTGAACAAATATGAAAATTTTCCTCTCCTCGATTATTTGTGTTTTCCTTACTTCGTTTTTTTCTTTATTCGTGTTTGTCTTCAAAAGAAATATTTCATTCTGGTTCACAAATAATGAACTTTTCGCTCAAGTTCTCATACCTTTCGAATGTGCCCATCACTAACAATAGGAAATGGCAGAACAATCTTTCCATCTTGTTGCTTTGACAGTTTTTGCATCAGTTACCCACAAAAATCCTTGCAGTAAGAATTCGCAACTTTTTCAAAGTAGTGGAAGTTTTTCTCCTCTACTTTGACAGTCTTTAAAGTAATATTTTAGAGTTAACAAACTGAATTTTGTGAAAATTTGTACAAATTGTTTCGAAACAAACATAATATTTCATAGAAAAGATTTTTTTCCCGTGGGTAGGTGTAAAACCTTCAAAAGGATCTATGAGGACCGAAAAACGCGTGCTAATAGGAGTGCGAGATTCTTACTGCACTAAAAACACCTCCTCATCCCGATTGCAACTAAGTTGAAATTTATCTAGCAATTTATTTTTAGCGAATTTAATTAACGTGTTCCAGGTAACTATCCGGTGATAGTTCCTGCTTATACCGCGATTTTAAAGCGGATTCTCGTTTAGTGCACCAGATCGGAATGCTTCGCCCTTCGCAGGCGGCGTACTAAATTCGTCTCATCGATAATTTCGATTATAGTCTTTACAGTGTTGTAATAGCCGTTTTCTATGATTTAGTGCAAAATTTTTTATTTCATTGCGAACCGTGGGAATCCCGAGATCTCTGTGGAGATCTTCGTTTCTAATGTACCAAGGTGCGCTTACAAATGATCTTAGGAGTTTATTTTCAAATGTTTGTAAGGTATTTAAATTAGAGTATCGCGTACAACCCCAGAGTTGTATACCGTAAGTCCAGACAGGCTTAAGCATCTGCCTGTACAAAATTAGCTTGTTTTCGATACTGAGCTTAGAGCGTTTCCCGAGCAACCAATACATATATCTGAGTTTATTATTTAACTCTTCGCATTTCTTTTTAACATGTGGTTTACATTTTAATTTCGCGTCTAGAGTCATTCCGAGATATTTTGCTTCGTTAGCCAACGGAACTTGAACCGTATTAACAAATACCGGTAATCTATTAATTTTCTTATACGTAAAATCTACATGGACTGATTTTACTTCGTTGAGCGATATCCGCCATGTTTTTGTCCAATCATTGACATTATTCAGAGCTTTTTGTAATTTTGTCGTAGAATCATTTATCGTTTGGCCCACTGCTAGTATTGCAGTGTCGTCAGCAAACGTGGCTACGATAGTTTCTTCTGTTTCATGTATATCACGTGTAAATAATAGGTACAATATTGGACCTAAGACACTTCCCTGTGGTACCCTAGCCACTATTTCTTTGAAATCCGAGTAATCGTTTCCATGTCTTACTCTTAAAAGTTTTCTAGATATGCTTTTAGATGGGTATAAAGTGATTTAGGCAGAATTTAAAATTTAGGCCTTCGTGCCAGACCTTATCAAAAGCTTGCGACACGTCTAGGAAGACCGCCGAACAAATTTTCTTTTCTTCAAGAGTTTTCTCAATGACGTCAGTGATCCTATGCACTTGGTCAATTGTCGAATGCTTGCTTCTAAATCCGAACTGATGTTCAAGTATTAGGGGCTTGTCTTCTATTATTGGCTGCAGGCCCAGAAGTAATATTCTTTCAAAGACCTTAGATATTACGGCAGAAGCGAAATAGGTCTATAAGATTTTTTATCATGTGATGGTTTTTCTGGTTTGAGGATCATTATAACTTCCGCAAACTTCCATTGGCTCGGAACGTACTTTAGCCTTAGAGTGGCATTTATTATATAAAAACGATTAGTTAACCCTTTGCGAGGAAGAATTTTGAGAACTTCGGCCGTAATTAGGTCAAATCCTGGAGCTTTCTTATACTTAAGCTTTCTTATTTCTCTACTTAATTCGGCAAGGGTAACATTTCTTGTTATGTAATTTTCGCTTGAGTTAGAACTTATATTTAAATTTTCGTTGAGTACTTGCCCATCAAAAGGTTTAAATGTGTTCTCCAGGTAATCCGCGAAAACGTTTGCTTTCTCTTTGTCGCTTTTTGCCCATTCGTTTTGATCATTTTTAATCGGAGGCGCTGGGAGCTTTGGTTTCTTTGTTACTTTAACAGTTTTCCAGAATGATTAGTTGGATTATTTTCCTGCTGTCAAGCTTTCAAAATAATTTCCAACTTCAGAATTTTTGAATTCTGCTATCGTTTTTTTAGTAAATTACACAAGCGATTTAAATGTACCTTGTGTTTAGGTGCTCGAGTTTGCTGCCATTTCGTACGTGCTTTTCGTTTCTCTTTTACTAGATCTTTTATTTCCTGCGGATATTTTAGGTTTTTAAAGTGCGGCATTTCTCTTTGGTACGGGGTGTTTTTCCATGCGGCTTGTTGTACGATATTGACGAAGTTATCTACTGCGTCTTCAAGTTCTAGAGGCGTTTGTAGTGAAACCCCTAATTCAACATTATCCTCTATATCTTTCTTAAAACCTTCCCAGTTGGTGTTCCCATTGGTTAGCGTGGGTGGTTTTTCATTTTTAACAAGATTTTCGCTAATAGTGAGAATAACAGCAGAATGATCTGAGAAAAGATCAAAGCTTTCTGTTATGCTAATTTTATTTGAGGGTATTCCTTTTTCCACAAAAAAGTCAATAAGGTCAGGTATTTTCGATGCATCAGTCGGCCAGTAAGTCGTGTTGCCAGTCTAATGAAAATCGCAATTATTTTCCATTACCGCTTCGTAGAGCATTCGACCCTTTTGAGAAATAACTCTAGATCACCAAAAGTTGTGCTTCGCATTAAAGTCACCACCAAGAATAAAATTTTGTTTAAGTAACTTTAGCACGTTCATAAATTCATTCTTTTCAATTTTACATCGTGGAGGACAGTATATGGAAGATACATTCAGTACAACATTCTGAGTTCTAACCTGTACATCGATTAATTGCATTGATTCAGCCTCTATTTTTGGGCTTATCATGTGTTCGATGCATTCTTTTATAAATAAAGATGCCCCACCTCTTGCTTTGTTCGACGGATGAGTTGCGTGGTATTCTAAATATCCATTGATCTTACTATTTGATTGTTTCTTGACATGCGTTTCCGATATCAAACAAATATCAATACCTTTCTCATGCATAAACATTTCTAGTTCTCCAAGTTTTTGTCATAATCCGTTGGCATTCCAAGTAATTATTTTGAGCTTTTCCATCATGTTTTTCTTTTCGTAGGGCGTTTTGGCCGAAAACTGTTTTCGAGTTTAGTTAGCCTATCAAATATAAGTTTATTTGTACCACATTGCTCCTCAATTTTCGAACGGATTATGTTTAAGACGTTCGTGAGTGGATCACTAGCAGTATCTTTTTGAAAAGGTATGTTCTTAGCCGTTATTTGGGCATATGTGTTTACACTACCTTTTTTTGGTGTTTGCTCTGGTTGTGTTGATTGATCTTTTGCTTTGGGTATTTGGGCCTTTAACCTCTTAGGGGTCTTAAAAACTTGCTTTTCTACTTGGCTTGGTGGTTTTATTTGTGACTGCGTAAATTTTGATCGCCGTTTTTGTAATTCTTTTGCTACTTCGCAGTCTCTATAGTTGGCTGGATGACTTTTATTACAATTTACGCACGTTGCGGCACTTTTGCTATCTGAGGTGCAGTCCTTAGTAAGATGATTTCCGGCGCACTTTACACACCTAGGTTCTTTTTTGCAATAAGTTTGCGTGTGATTGAATTCTTGACAGCGTTTACACTGCGGAATCAGTCTTGAACTCTTTCTTAAAGGTTCGATCTTAACAACAATATTGAGGATTGTTTTAATTTTGTAAATATCGTCTATTTTCTCTGCCTTATCAAAAGTAAGAATAAATAGTGGAAGAGCACGCTGTACGACATTTGTTTCGCTATGTTTTTTTTGTGTTTCTCTTTTGACGATGTTCACAGCATCTAAGATCTTATAGTTCCTCTTTAGATCGTTAATAATATCATCTTTTGGACATGATGGTTGCAAACCTCTCGCTACAACACGTAAAGGTCTTTCCGACTTATTGTCATAAGTGTACCATTCCACATTTTCTTCGTTTAGTTTTCGAGACAGGAGACGATAACTTTCAGGATCTTTCACGCAAACTTTCCATTTGTTGTTATTATGTGAAATAACTTTAAAGTCTGATGGTGTTAACGTCTTTAAGATAGTTTGCAGCCGGTTATACTCCGCAATACCGACAACATTAATTGGTGGCGGAGGCCTAATTTTAATAGGTTTTTCTTTAATATTGGCATCTTTGGGTGATGCAATTTTTTCAGGAAAACAGGCGCCATCAGGTGAGGACCTAACCTTGCGTTTTTTACTCGGCCTTTGTTTGAGCACTTATCTGTTTCGCGGGCTAGCTGTTCTTCGTCAGTCTCATAAATAACATTTTTCGCTTGTGATGAACCAGCATTCGAGTCATTGTGGTGTTTATTCTTCAGCACCTCATTTTCCTTACGAAGAAGATCAACTTCTTTCTTTAACACCTGATAAAGTTTTATAACTTCATCAAGTTTTTGACGAAGTTCATTATTATCTTTCTCAAGAATTTCTGTTTCATTAAGTCCTTTCTTACTCGCGCATCTGGCGTTACCGGCGAACTCTTCTTACCGTTGTCACTCGATTGGGATGGAGGTCATCGAGCAACCCTTGCTTTTTTTAAGAAGGGATTTAAAAAATGCAATAATTGGCTCTCCCCAGAATACGTAGAGCCGACCTCCGAAGATGGTGGATTTTCCAGTGAACCTGGATTGCCACCTGGGTTAATGTATTTATTTGTTTTACTCATTGAATATTTATGTATACGTTCAGTCTCAGTATACGGAGGTTGGATTTTAGTCGCCTCTTACGACAGACATGCCTTACCTCGGGTATATTCTTTTTTGTTCCCCTACCCGAAGGGTGGAAAAGCTTTTGGAATACGAATATTGTCCGCAACAGTAAACATAAGGTTTCTGAAGCCGTGCAGAGAGTATCCTTTTGAATGTCAGGATTGGGTTACAAAAAGTTTCACTCGGTTGAGAAACTATTGACATAATCTTATGCAGGAAACCGGCATGGAACCTCTTGTTAAACTAGTTATTATTAACTGAAAGTCCGAAGATATATTAAATAAATAATAAGTTGTTACTAATAATAACTTCAATTAACAAAGATTTTATAAGAAATAATATTAAATAGAAAATAGTTTCTGTTTTTATTTTGTATTTGATCTATAAAACCAAACAATATGATTAGAATTTGTTAAGTAATTTTTTACAAGGTAATTATATTTAATAAATACTTTCAACACCTCTTCACATAAAAACGTTGATATTGCAAGCGGGTTACCCCTTGAACTTCTTCAAAATGTCTGATACACGACTGGTTAGAAAAGTTGTCCTTAAAGCCATTCAAGATCAGAACAGTTGGTACAAATAGTGGGTTAGTTTTGAAAAAGCATGCACATTTCTCGAGTTAAAGCCATGCTATACGAAATTATCTAAGTCTGATCTTCATACCACATAGTAGTGACTTAGACTTACCCCTTGAATGTTTTATCTGCAACTTACGTGAAATATAGAATATTATGAAATCATCGGAAGATGTCCAACGCTGAGATAGGTAAGGAAAAGTGTTCCTGGAAGTGGCGTTATTAATAAGTTGAACGAGATGGATGTCGTTAAACTATATGACTATTGCAAAATAGAATTGAAATATAGATATAGAATAATCAGTGAGATTTTTGATGTGTCAAAGTGTGATTAGTTAAAATTTTGTTAGGTATACTATAAATATTGTTATTGTAAAACATTTTAATCAGTTGTTCTTAGTAGTCAATCTAGCAGACGGCAAGTGCCATGGTATACTGATTTCTGTAATTTATGTTAGCTAAGCTTAAATTATTTTTTCCGCAATAAAAATCAATACTACTACTGCTATAACTCAAGCCGATGTACAGCGCCATCTCCTTATATACATAATATATTATTCTAAAAAATTGTCAACTCATACCATTCAATTTTGCATTTAGGTTTATTCGAAATGTGGCCGAATGACAAATGGATGTAATTATTAAATCAATCAATAATATACCAGCAATTATAAAATTCCAGAGTATGTTTTCTTTTTTGCCTTTTTATTTGTAACGCTTAGTTCTTTTTCGATGAGGCATTTAATCTTCCTTTCTATGAAATAATGTTAGATAGTATTTTATCTATAAAATATTTCTCGCTAAGATACGGCATAACCATTGCCCTATGCGCCGGTCGGCCGCAAAGACGATAGCAAACGTTTCACTGGTATTTTTTTGCTATCGTTTCGTAGTTGCTAATAGGTGCCTTCTTTACGTATGGACATTGTAAAAATGCATCGTTCTACGTTAAAAATTACTTTTCAAATAATCTGAAATAAAAAAAAAAGAATACCAAACCCGTTTAGGAATATACACCCTTTAGATAAAAAATGTTTTGTTTTATTGTCCCTCTTAAAAAATAAAATATTTACATTTCCAAATATTTTTGGCTTTTTCTTCATATTTTTGTTTCGACTTTTTTTTTTCTTTAATAATAATGAAAAAAGCCAAAAGAAATAATTTGGGAAAAACGACAGAAAAAATCTTTTTTTTTTCAAATCGAAAAAGAAAGTTTTACTTTTATTTTATTTAATAAAGTTATATTCTTGTAAATAATTTGAGTTGCCTATACAGTAACCTATGTCAATCACTTAAGACACAACGTTTAGGAAAAAAAATGCCCAGATTGGGATTGGTTCGATATCCCGCTTTTTATTACCACGTTTCTTAAAATTCCGTCTCCCACCGCCAGTTCATTAAATTCTCGCTTTTGGAATTAAGACAAGAAGCCAAAAGAACGACGTGAAAGACCCTGCCCCTGCCCCTGCAACCCTCCCTGCTTGACCAAATAAAGGATTTTGGTGCGGTCCACTCCACTTTGGGTGTACTCAAAGTATTTTGTATGTAACACTTATCTTCTATATCTGAATTCGGAGCGCGTGACGCGTTTGGCGGTCAACGCCAGTATATGCGCGGGCTTAAGGAAACGCGAGCATACACCCGTCGCGGCCGCGGACGCAGCACGCACTTGCGAAAGCGTGCTTTACCGCTGGCCGTAGAGTTTATTTCTACAGAATTACGCCAGCGCAGTGACTAAAAGCTCCTCGCACAATCCTTTTATTTATTGGGCATAATTTCCCAATCCGTTTTGGAATTTACACCAGAAAAAGCTGTTGTTCTTGTCTTATTTCCAAACAAAGTCAGGAAATCAAGCCCAAAAGTTTATACTTTTCGGGCTAATTTCCATTTCTATTTTTTGCTTCTTTTTCCTAAATGACGGTGTAATTTCAATACATTTTGGCGAATTTTCCTAAAATATGTTGGGCGTTTTTTCCGAAATTATTACGGCTTTTTTTAATTTTTAATTTAATTAATTAATTTTTTTGGATTTTTTTCCTATATGACGTAATTTAAGAGAGCCGATTAATTTTGCAACACCCTGTACGTAGTCATGAATATTGGCTCTATTTGAATGGCGCATAATGTTAAACAGATCAATGTTCATGCAAAACAACTTAAACGCAACTACATTTTTTGGTATTTATAATATATTATATATTATACAGTAAATACGAAACGAAAAAGATTAAAACTGTTTTTTCGGCAATCTTGCTTTCAAAACATATTTGAAATATAATGATGCTAAACTTGATAATAAATCTGAAACTACATAATGATATTAAAATAGCTTTAACATTATTATAAAATGACTAACATTTTTCGCCAGACTGCCAACTTAAAACAGTTTAATAACAGTTAATAAAAGTACTCACAGCGTTGCAGCTGTAGGTTCATAAGTTAATTTACCTTAGTTGCTTAGTTGTTTATTCCTGTCGGCGGCGAATCTCATGAAGCGTGTAGAATATTTCCCATTTTTAATCCGAATAAATCTACGAACTTTTATTTCTTTAAATCATTTGATAGGTAGGTAGGTACATGAAAACTTTCTTTTAAATATCACAGTATCACCCAGAAAGTATGCAGCAAATTAATAATGATTTGCAACTGGAATTGCTGTAAGTATGTTTTGAATTATATTCGTAAATTATGTATTAATAAATTGGAATTCTTTTTTGGGTCGTATTTTTTTACTGGAACGTTAATGTTGTATACTGAGATGCTGCAAAAACGAGAAAAGAACAACGAAAAAGCCAGACAGCAGATTTATTTGCAACGTCTTCAATTATTTTTTGAAGCAAATGATATTTTGGACGAAAGCAAGAAGAGAGCCATGTTCTTGGCGCAGTTTGGTGATGCAGGCTATGAAGTGTTAGTCTTATTACTGACACCGAAAGGGCCGAGGGATTACTCGTTTCCTGAGTTATGCCAGAAATTGTCCGAGTATTTTTATCCTGCACCTAACGAAATTTTAGAAAGGTATACTTTTCATCGCAGAGTCCAGAAGAAAGGAGAAACAATTGCGGAATTCACAAATGATCTACGAAGATTGAGTATACACTGCAATTTTAGTGAACTCGATAAGATGTTACGCGGTCGCATAGTATGTGGTGTCTTAGATGAAGTCATCAGAAGGTGCAGGAACGAGCGCAAAAGAATTTGTCAGAGGAAAGACAAATATAGTCGAGTCGGATGAGTTGCTGTTCACTCTGCAAATGATAGCTATGGTGGGTGGTGTTAAAAAAAGGTAAAATTATGGCAAAGCTTATGCTGAATGGTGTAGCAGTGGTGTTCGAGGTGGATTCAGGTGCAACGTGCACTATTATTAATTCAGACACTTGCGATTAAATTAAAAGTGACCCAGAGAATTTAAAACCATCCAAGAAGTTGCTTGGGGAGGCGTTAGTGGATGTCAAGTTTAAGGGAGTTGCTAGTAAGTTGCCAGTTGTTGTTGCTGCTGAGAGAGGTTCGAATCTGCTGGGGCGAAATTGATTCGACGATTTGAAAATTTCGGTGCAAGGAGTTCAGAAAATTGATACATTCAAAATTATTGACCAAGTAGTGAGGACATATCCCGATGTTTTTTGTATTGGTTTGGTGGTGTAAAAAGGTCCGGAAATAAATATTGAATTGTCGGAAGATTCTTAGCGAGTATTCTTAAGGTAGCCACAAGTTTCTTTTGCCATTAAGTCAGCAGTGGAAAATGAAATAGATCGAATGATTAAGGAGCAAATACTGGAACCTGTTACGTATTCAGAAAGGGGTACACAGGTAGTGCCAGTACGTAAAAGAGTTGGTACTATCCATTTGTGTGGAGACTATCGAAGTACGGTAAACAAAGTTATAAAGAAGAATTCGTACCCGATTCCGCCGATTAAAGAAATGCTAGAATTGGCAAAATATACAGTAAATTAAATCTATCACATGCATATCAAGAACTGTGTGTGAGTGATGTATCGGCAGATATTTTGACATTGGATACTCACAATGGGTTGTTCAAACTAAGACGAATGCCATTTGGTGTGGCATGTGCCCCAATTCATTTTCAGTGTACAATGGATAAAATTCCCGCGGGTGTAAAAGGAGTTGGTGCGTATATCGATGATATAATTATTACTGGGAAGAATAAAGCAGGTCACCTGGAGCGGCTACATTAAGTTTTAAGGCGGTTGAGCAAAGCAGGGCTAACAGTGAAGAAAGAGAACTGTGAGTTTGGAGTCTCAAATTTGGAGTTTTTAGGGTTTAAATTGACGGCAGGTGGTATCAAACCCACAAACGAACGGTACAAGGCTATCCAGGATGCGCCAAAACCTAAAAATAAGTCAGAGCTAAAATCTTTTTTGGGGATGCTAAATTTGTATAACATTTTTAGAAAACAGAAGGCTACGGTGGCAGAGCCCTTGCATAGGTTATTGGATAACAATGCGTTTGGAGTGTGGAACATTCAACAGCTTTTGAACAACTGAAGCAGATGCTACAGTCAGATAAACTATTGGTACATTATGATGAAGGTAAACCACTTCTTTTGAATTGTGATGCATCACCATATGATGTAGGAGCCGTGCTGTCACAAGTGGTGAATGGTGAAGAGCGACCAGTAGCATATCATTCGCGCACAATAGGGAAAGCAGAACGAAGTTATGTCCAAATTGATCGGGAAGCTCTGTCGATTATAAATAGTGTAAAATACATCAATATTTGGCAGGACGAGAATTCATTATTTATTCCGATCATAAGCCGTTGTTGGGTATTTTAGGGAGTAGGAGACCAATACCATTATTGGGTTCGCCTAGGGTGCTGCTGTGGTGTCTGCGATTAGGTGGATATGACTACGAACTCCGATATAGTTAGGGTGTAAGCCATGGAAATGCTGATGGCCTTAGTCGATTACCAGTGCCTAGTTGTAAAGATGAACAAAGTGCACCTGCGGATGTATTGCTACTGGAAGTTTCAGACTATCGGATAACTGCTGAGGAAATAAAGGAAATGACAAAAAGAGATACAAGTTTGAACAAAATTATGTATTGGGTGCTACATGGATGGCCGACGTCGAAAATGGATGAGAAATTTAAGCCGTACATAACACGAAGCACAGAGTTATCAATGCACAAGAACTGCTTTCTTTGGGGAAACCGAGTGGTAGTACCAGAGGAAGGACGCCAGGCGATGCTGAATTTATTACCCGCTAACCACCCGGGAATAGTAGCAATGAAGATGAATGCAAGAAGTTTGTGGCCAAATCTGGTTTTAGACTTAGACATGTGTTAACAAGTGTGTTACATGCCAACTACATCGAAATGATCCACCGAAAGCTCTTCAGTTGTTTGAGAAACCAATAAATCCATGGCCTACGCTTCATTTGGATTTTGCTGGACCGTTTAAGGGCAATACATTTTTAATAGTTGTGGATGCGATGTCAAGGTGGTTGGAGGTGGGTTTTGTAAATAGACAATCATCAGCAGAAGTCATAAGACAGTTAAGAACTATATTTTCGACACATGGTAGACCGGGTTTAACTATATCTGACAATGGTACTGCATTTGTGTCGGAGGAAATTAGAAAGTTTTATAAGGATAATATGATTGAATTCCGGACTTCATCGCCATATCATCCAGCAAGTAATGGTCAGGCCGAACGGATGGTACAATATACGAAAAAAACCTTATCAACGTTGACTGAAGGTAATATGCAGTTAAAACTTCAGCGTTTTTTGTTTCGTCAACATACAACAGTACATACGTCAACGGGGAAGACTCCATCGGAGATTTTAATGGGTAGAAAGCTGAGGTCAATATTAGATAAGATACACCCATTTGCGTTGGAGGAGAGGACGAAGAACCAGGATGGGGGAGGGGCAAGAAAGCTCAGAGAATTCTTGGTGGATGATTTGGTGTACGTGCGGAACTACGGTCGTGGAGATAAATGGCTGGAAGGAACAGTGGTTGAAGTCATCGCTCCAGTGACATATAGGGTGCTAGTGGATGATGGCAGAAGCGGTAACCGGCATAAGAATCAGCTACGAAAGCGTTATGGGGATAAATCTGCATCAAGGGTAGCATTTAAGGATCGTAATTCTTATTGTTTATATAATCCCCAGGTCTCGAGTGATTTTTCTACTGCTGTAGAAAATGGAAATTATGAAAGAGTTTCATCCGAGCTTGATGATGAAGTGGAAAGAATCACGGGCACACCTACATTATCTAGTTTTCCAAGTGATGAAGCTGTGAAGACGGATACACTACAAGAGACCTGAGCATGTAAGACGAGTTCCGGGTCATTTGCAAGAGGTCGATATGTAGGTGGGAAGAAATGTTGTATATTGAGATTCTGGCAATGCTGCCAAAACGAGAAAAGAACAACGAAAACGCCAGACAGCAGATGTATATACCATTACATATCCAACAGCAAAGAGAAGAGATCAAAAGTTCCAGAACTATCAAACGATTAGAAACTAAAAGTAATATCTGTATTAATAGGTTTAATAAATAAGTTTGTAGTATTTTGAAGTATTAAATAGAAAGCCATTTTCATTAAATATCTTGCAGACAATACCTAATGGTTAACTCCACATATTCAAATTTATTTTATTGCCAAACATATATGTGTTTAAGATTAATAAAATGTTAATAGAAATAAACCAAGTTTCAGATACTAATCCCATAGTTATATTTTATGCCTGGAGTTGGAAAGCACCAAGCAAATTATATCAAAGGACAAAGTACACTGTAGTGCAATATTATGGTATGACAATCTTAAATATTTAATAATATAAGCCTAAAAACAAAAAATTAAATCGGATTAATCAAAGAAAAAATAATTCAAAATTTTGAAATAAATACTTATGTAAGCTAATTTGAGCTCAAAAGAAAGTACGCCATTTTATTTTTTGGATAAATTTGAATTTATGAGAAAAAAATTTTTAAAATTCAAAAACTCCAATTCATAGGTATTCAGCAAATACATTATAAATATAATTTTTGAAAAAAATTTAATGAGCATTTTTCAAAATATAAATTTTTTGAATTTTTTTCTTTAAAATGCTTTTAGAAATACAAAAAAATATTAATTAAAAATATTGGTAAGCAGTATAAATTGGGCAATCTAAGGCTATATATGTATGTGTGAAATTTCGAAAGAATCGGGTAAGCCGTTTATGAGATAGTCGAAAGCAAAAAAAAACGGCCCTATGGAAAGTACCGTTTTAAGACATTTAAACATTTTTTTTTTAACCATATGATCGGTCGTATTTTAAAAGCTTCACTGTTTTTTTTTTAAATCAAAATCGTTGAAGCCGTTTCCGAGAAAAATAGGCTTTAACGTAACGGTTATATGGCAGGTCCGTTATTTTTTTAGCAAAAAAAATTTCAATTTCTCCTCTGCACAATACCTAAAAAAACTCTATAGACCAATTCGGCCCACCCATTTGGGCTGTAGGTTTCCATACATACATACAGACTGACAGACATACAGACCGACATAATTTTTAGACCATCTTTTTTCGTCTTCGCTATCATCGTAATGTCATGTTTAATTATTATCTCAAAAAAAATTTTTTCGACGAATGCATAACTTGCCTTATAGTTAGTATCTATAATCGCAAGTAAAAAGAATAGTGAGCATCACGGAAACAATATTTTCAGAGCGGATCAAGCAAAATGCGATATAAATCACGATGAACGAATCCAGTTTCCTACCCTAGTTCAGAATTTACGTTTTCAAGAGTTTTTATTCGGAATTTTCAAGATTGTCTTAAATGATAATAGTGATACCTAAAAGTCCTCAATCATCACTTTAATATCAATAACTTGAACGAAATAAAACATAATTGCCATCTACGAATCGCAATTTCATCAAAAATTTACCAATTTTATATTATTATCGATTCAAATTGCATAAAAAACTAATCGAAAATTACCGATTCACAATAAATAATATTGGATTTGTAAATTTGGAGGTGGAATTAATTTGGTATTTTTTGGTCGTAATTCAAAGCTTTTTTTTTTTTTACTAAATTGCAACTTTTTTTGCAATATCACACAAAGTGGCTGCAATTTTTAAGATTAACCGGATTAACCGAGAAAACTAAATAATTATTCATTTTAAGAACTTTAGAAAGGGATTTTTGCTTGCATTTCGTCGTTATGGCGTAGATGATTTTCTTTATTCTGAATGTATATAAATGTATCGCATTTAAAAAAAAGAAGTGAACAGTAACTTACTTGAACTCACAAGCTACTTGCATACCGTTCGATAAGGTGAAACCTAAGCTCTGTGCCATAGGATTGTGTTAGATATAAATTAGATGATGTCTTAGAATTTTAGATTTACATTTTTGCTACATTTCTAATGTTATTCGGTGTTTCTGAGCTGCTACAGAGAGTTTAGCCGTATTTTATTATTGCTCATGATCATGATTCATGATTCTTATATCTAGATCTATACAAAAAAAATGTTGTTCTTTTTGATTCAATTGAATAGGTTTTATGCTTTAGCAATTAAATATTTTAGCGAAGTATGTAATTATAGTTATAAAATATCTGTTTTTTTACAATTCAGCGAGAAATCTAGTCCCATTTAGGAATCGAGAAGCCGAATTCCGTAACCATGAATGAATTTTTGTGAAAAAAAAATATTCACGGTCCAAATATGGGTGAATAAATTTGCCTATCTGTCAAGCAAAACTGGATCGCACCCTTGCGGTATCGCAAATATGTAGGAGTATGTATACATGACTTTCTGTGTACACAGATAAAACTCACGCTTGCGGAATTGAACCCCATGCTGAGATTTTATTTGGTATTACTGGCATGACTGGATCGCACGTACTTGCTCCCATGTTCGATCACATTATTTGCAAAAGATTCTTAATGGTAACCGTTAAATGTATTTTTAAAGTCGTTTTTCACTTAAATTTGTATATATAAAAATTCTTAAATTTAAAAAACAGTTGGTATGAACATTTTAAATACTTAATAATATAAGTTTAAAAACAAAATTTCAGAAAAAATCGTCCACCTATTTTCGGAATATTAAACTTTCAAAAAAAAATATTTTTTTTCAAAAATCCAAAAAAAAATATTTTTCGAAAATTTTGAAACGCAGTATTATTTAAAATTCAAAGGAGGACCCAGTATACATTTTTTTTTATCGAAATCGGTTGAGCCCTTTATGAGAAAGTCCAAAATCAATAAAATGGTTGTATGACAAGTACCGTTAATAACAAAATATTTTAATTTTTTCCCCCCAAAATGTAGACCATACTCAAGGCAGTACTCACACGAATTTTTATCAAAATCGTTGTAGCCGTTTTCGAGATAATTTAGATGGTAGAAAAAATTGTATGAAAAGTACCGTTATTTTTGGGGCTAAAACAACGAATCAAAAATCTATTTTGGACAATCACCTAAAACGCCTAACGTTCAGCCGTTTAGGTTGTAGATCGTTCTACAGACAACCAGACAGACAGACGGAATTACCGCACCCACTTTTTTGGTGTTCTCCATCATCGTAATGTCAAGTTTAATTAAAATCTCGAGTTTGATTTTTTTTCCAAATGCAAAACTTGCCCTACAGTACCTATATCGGAAGTAAAAAAATCGTATGAAACGACAACAAAATTCCGTGGGAAAGCTTATTCCCGATACCAATAAATTCAGAGGGAAACTTTAGAGCATAGCTGAGTTCATAAAAATTGTTAAAACCTACTACAAAAATGGTGATTCTGACACAGCCACATATCGTGCTTTAAGACGAGATTATGGTTTACATAATCGTCCAACTACGCAAGCAATAGTCAAAATTGTGAAGAAATTTGAAGAAACTGGATTAGATACAGATATTGTAAGGCTTGTGGATCATCGTTTAGCTCGTACCACTGAAAATATCGCTGCTGTAAGTGAAAGTGTTGCTGAAGACCAGAATGTGTCGATTCCCTGCCGTTCTCAGGAATTAGGACTGTCTTACAGCACATTATGGAGTATTTTGCATTGGGATTTACACCTACATCCATATAAAGTCCAGCTCACACAACAACTGAAGCCAGCTGACCATTCACAACGTCGTAGATACGTAGAATGGGTGCTTGAAAAATAAGCGGTGGACGTTGATATTTCGAACAAAATTTTCTTCATTGACGAAGCACATTTCTCACTCGGTGGGTATGTTAATAAAAAAAATTGTCGTATTTGGGGTTCTGTGAATCCTCAAGTAATTGAAGAGAGGCTATTACATCCACCAAAATTCACTTTTTGGGGCGCTCTTTGGTCCGGAGGTGTGATTGGACCTGACTTCTTCGAAAACGACGATGGAACGACTGTCACCGGTAATTCGGAGCGTTATGGTGATATGATAACCGACTCTTTTTTGCCTGCTATTGAAGAATACGACTTGGAGAATATGTGGTTTCAACAAGATGTTGCCACATGCTACACAACTCGAGCGAATATGGCTTAATTGCAAGAGACATTTCCTGGCCGCGTAATTTCTCGTCGTGGCGATATCAACTGGCCACCAAGATCATGCGATTTGACACCGCTGGACTTTTTTTTGTGGGGCTACGCGAAAGACACTGTGTATGCAGATAAACCTCTCTTGAGCACTTGAAAAATAACATTCGTCAAGTTATAGCTGAGATACCGCCCAATATGTGTCAAAAAGTGGTCGAAAATTACCTCAAAAGAATCGGTGCTTGCAACAATTCGCGTGGTGGTCATTTAAATAATGTAGTGTTTCACATATAATGTCAACGTTCAGACTTTATAACAAAAAAGAAATATCATGAAAAAAAAATATTTTATATGTGTTTTATTTAGGTTTACTTTTGAAACCGCAAAATGGAGAACACATTAGTTATACTGCAATACTATAGTAAAAGTATCGCAAACTCGTATTTTTAATTTTCTGTTGCACAAAAGTATACAAGCAAGTATATGAGTAATACTGATGTTTTTTTTTTTGTACTTTTAATATGTTTTCTTGGTAAAATAAAAATAAAAATAAAAATAAAAATAAATAAATAGAATTAATCAAAATAGCTTTTAGGTCGAAAGACATTAGTATTGAGATATAGTTTAGCTTAGAGCGCCCGTAAAGGGCCAGTAAATTAGTTGTAAGTTATGGATAATTAGTCTAGTTTTAAACATTTTTGTTTAGCTCTAAGGCTTTAAGATAGTTATGAGTTAATAATAAATAAAATGAAAAAAATGTTTTCTTACATCTTTGACAATATTTTATTGTTAAAAACAACTTTTTTCTAAATAATGATATATAATTTAATTAAAATATTTCAGGACATATCCTGAACAAAAAAAATTGACCAATTTGAAGAGTTCGACGAAGTCATATGGAAATGACTTCTAAAAACGTCTTCGGGGTATTCGTGTACTGATCTTAGAAAAACTGTATACTTCGGAATCTGCTTAACCCCATGGAATTCAAACAGTTAGCAAGGGAGTGGGAAATATTTGATCGATGTCTGCCATTTTGACGAACGTTAGCTTTCTAGGGTTAAAGTTGGTTTGCAATGTATTTTAGAAATCAATAGCACTCTTCTTCTGCGATTAATAGTTTGTTTTCTTTTTATCATTGAAAAAGATGCAAATTTAATAAATTGGATTCGTTTAAACCAAAAAAAAACTAAATAAAATTAAAAATATTTTTTTCCTCTCATTTCGAGACACGTTAGACCTATCCGAAAAAAAAGAATATTATATATTTTGGGTTCATAAAAGCTTTAAAGTAACGATACGGTAGAGCTACCAGCCAAGATTCGAATGGGAAAAAAATTTCAGGAAACATTTTATTCACGATAACTCCCTGATCATAGACATAAAAAAATACACCTTGCAAAATGGAAAACAAAATTGAAGAAAGACGTAGTGTACCAGAGCCTCTACCATCAGAAATGTTAGACGTTTTTTAAGCACAATTATACCCAAACAATTCTCCATGTTTAGGCGCGTTGAAATTTGGTTGTTGTTTTTTTTTCAAACTACTGATATATATTATATGCTTATATTAAGTATAGGTACCTGTATCTAATAAAATAATCTTTTTCGGAATTCTGTCTTCAAGATCAACGTGATTCCCCCCCCCCCTCCCAACCAAACTGAAAACCTGGATCCGCCCCTGATGTTGATCAGTCCACAGCAAAGGCCCAAAAAGGGTATGAAAGTATCGAAAGGCCTTTTTTAATATATCTCTGTCAGTCAATGCATTCATTGTAGTGGACAAGAATTAAAGTGCCATTATAGAAAATTGCCGCCCACACCATCACACCCCCAACTCTGTTATGCAGCTTTTCCAAATAATTAGTAATTAATGAATAGTATCTATAGCCATCGGGACCTTCCAAATTAAATTTTTTTAAGTCTTTTTATATGCTTAGCTTAGAAATAACACGACGCATAGATGTGAGACTTGGGTTGATACCACACTTTTTGATTTTTGCTAAAAAGAGTCGTGAGAATTTGACCCTTTTAAGTCGTCTGTTCGCATTTGTAACCACACTGTGTGCGGCCTTTCATATTTTTATCCAAACTCATTACTTAAAAATCTGGATATAAGTGTTCGGCTCCTGTCGATTTCCTTTTAGCTGTTTTGGCAACAGATAAGCCAGCGTAGCGTCATTTTGAGCTTTTATTTGAATACAGGTTTCTGGCTTAAGAAAATCTATAATTTTATTATTGTAAGTGTTGCCGTTGTTCTTATTTTTTTTTTAAATTTTAAGTCATTTATTTAGAAACGGGGAGCCAAACTGGGGAGATAGACACCACCCCCCTCCCACACTATAAAATACTTGTAACTATCTTTTCTACAAGAATCTATTTTTATTTTTTGGTGCTTGAGTTATTTTACTCTCCCCATCGATCGATTGAAAAAATTGAATCTTTAAGAAAACCGATATTTGAATGATTCAATCTTCCCAAATGATCGAGTCACCACCGCTATATAACTTAACTCATGTTATTGCTCAAACTCAGTCAGATCTATACAACAGAGTAGTAAAAAATTGGTCATCTCGGATACGGGCCATACAGCGAAGCCACGGTTTGCAGCAGAATATGGCATATTCAACACATAAGTATAAAATTATTGACTTTACACTTTTCAATGAAATTAACTTTCAATGATTGCTCTAACCAACTAGACAAGCAAAAGCAAAATTATAATCATCTCCTGATTTGAGTTTCGTAGATGGTTTTCAATGTAAACTAAGGCAAGAGCCTATAATTTTTGTATTATGGTACTAACAGGTATCTGCTATATTAAAATAGAATTTATTTTCAGAAATTCATATGATTTCTGATCTCTGATGTTCGTTTGAAATGTCAAAAAATCATCTACTTTATGTGTGTAATAAAAAGTTTTTAATTAAAATACTCTGATGTTTTTTCTTAATTATGAAAATAGTATATTTGCATTTAGTTATCTTAACAATAGGCAAATATATTTAAAAAAAAAAAAAACAATACCGTACATCTTCCATATTTTATCACATAACAACCTTGAGACATAAGAGTTGATGTACTTGCGATTAAGTCGTGCATTTTATGGATACATATGCGCAGTAATAAATGAATAGGCCTATATGATTAATTCATTACATTGTCAATTGTGTATGCTAATAAGCCTATTATTAAAAAAGACAAATAAAAGGATGAAACTAATATTTATTCATTGACCTTAGAATAAATCAAGCAAACATAAGTAGGTAAACAATACGTCTTTTAGGAACAAATACATTATTCTACGTTATTGTCAATTATGTATTTCAATACTAAATAGGCCATTGGACTCAGTATTGAGATAATTTAGTGCACTTTTTTATTATTTCTTCAAAAATATTTTGCTAATAAAATTGATTTCAAAACCAAATAAAATAAAATAAAATAAAATAAAATAAAAAAAAAAATTAAATAAAAAAAATAAAATAAAATAAAATAAAATATAATAAAATAAAATAAAATAAAATAAAATAAAATAAAACAAAACAATATGAAATAAAATAAAATAAAATAAAATAAAATAAAATAAAATAAAATAAAATAAAATAAAATAAAATAAAATAAATTAAAATAAAATATAATAAAATAAAATAAAATAAAATAAAATAAAATAAAATAAAATAAAATAAAATAAAATAAAATAAAATAAAACAAAACAATATGAAATAAAATAAAATAAAATAAAATAAAATAAAATAAAATAAAACGAAATAAAATAAAATAAAAAAAATAAAATAAAATAAAATAAAATAATATAAAATAAAATAAAATAAAATACAATAAGGTAATATAGATAGGTACCTACTTTAAATAAAATAAAAAAAAAACTAAACTAAATGCAAAAAAAAAAAAAAAATAAATTAAAATAAAATTGAATTGAATATATTATGAAAACTTAAAATGAATAAAATAATTTTGTATGGTTAGTACATTGTAGGTACCATTGTACAAATATGTATCTATAACCACGTTTAAGTTTTATTTTTTCGGCAATTAAAACAACAGCAAGGGCGTTAAGAAATAAATAATAATAAAATTCTGAATATGGTGTATCAAACAAACAACAAATGTTTTGGACTGAAACAGTAAATTTAAAAGGCGAATATTCTTAACATAGTGGGTGTTAAGTATGCAATTCAATCAAGAAAAAACCCCAAGTTCGTACAGTGATTTAATTAAGTCACTTAGCGATGTTACCAATTGCGTATTTGTATATCAAGTCTGATAAAGTTTTTACATATATGGCATAAAGATTTGCTTAAAAAAATTATCATAAAAAAACTGTTCAAAACCATGGAAGACAAAATCTGAGAATTTCCGGGATTGACTTTTGAAGACTAGCGAGATTTGTGACTTTTTGTAGTGAATCTTTATAAGCTACGGCCAATTAAAATCACCTAAACTAGTGATCACATCCTGTCTGGAAACTTGTGTTTCAAACTCTACATCGCTGCCCGAACTGCGTAAGTCGTAACGCCCCTTCTGTGTTCACCAATAAATTTGACTCTAGTGGCTTTGGCGTCCTCAAAAACATAAAGGCTCTAATCAATTTTTCACTGCAGTTGAAGTAGCCATTTGCAAAATGATAATGATTGTATCTAAGACAGTTATTACCCAAAAGTGATCTTCCATAAAAAAAATATATACATATGCATACATTAAAATACCTTCTTTTTTTTAGACAAATCACCTTGAAAAGTAAAAACAATTATAAAAAGACATAAAAACACAAATATTAGGTATCTACTATTTTGCTTCACTAAATACCTATGTAAACCTAATTCATAGACTTTTCTTATACCCTATTTAAAAATAAGTCTGATAAGCTTCTTCAAGATGCCACGTATGCAATTGGAAATGAAAATTGTAAACGAAATTACATTAAGTACACAAAAGTTGAATATCCAAAATAAATTAGTTTATAAGCACATCTTTAAGGGCAATTTAAAAAAAAATAATGAAACTCGGCCTGATATAGTTGTTTTTTTCATGTTCATTTATAATTTTTATAACTTTATTTAGATTGGCAACCATGGACAAAGCTGCAGACATCTTTTTTCATGTCTTCTCTTCTGGCTTGGTTCTTCAGAGCTTGAACAAAAAAAAAAAAACAAGCTCAGCTCACAGGTCTTTCTTGAAATATACACAATTTAAATCTTTTGGCTTTTTTCTTTTAGTCTTACGGATATTTGATCAAAACGTTGTTGTCGTCTAAATATTTTCTACCTTGCCTTCGCCATTCAACTCGTACTGTTCAGTCTTCGATAGAGCGCGAATGATAGAAGACAGCTTACGCTTTGTGTATGTGGTGTATCTGTATTTAGAGCCGTGCGAAGGCAGTTACGAGACTAAATGTTGAAACTGAGGTGTGATAATTTCAAAATTCCATTGCGATATTTTTTTTCGATCGATTAAGATTCAACCAATGTGTTCATTGAAGATCATTACCTCGTCTACCTATAGGTAATCGACTCTAAACAGGAAATTCCTTCTTTTCGTGATTTGTTTACCTATAAAAATTACTAAGAAGATGTTATTCATAATAGTGAGTTTATAAATATAAGCATATGTAATTTTCTTAGTAAAAGTTTGTCTTAAAAAAAAAACAGTAAAACAAAAGTGCGGAAGTTCGAATTTAGCTAAAAGCCACCTGTAAGATTTTGTAATACGTGCACATAATTGCGAGCGTCATTTGGTGTCAGAACTACGGCTTTCACCAGCAGTGGGTACTTTCAACTCAGGTAAGTGCTTCTCAAATTTCATTTAAAAAAAATGAATTTCCGTCACTAGAAGATCTTATATATATATTAGCGTGCGTGTCAGCCATTTAATTGTATTTAATGCTCAGTACGTTTTGGGTTTTATTTATTGTTGTATAGGTATACAAGAAAGAAAATTGTTGTTGTTTAAAAATATAGGTAATCGTAAATATAAAACAAGGTTCAAAAGTAAATTCAATCGACGTATATGTATTTCCATCTTCAGTGACGTACCTAAGCAACTTTATTCCACAAACACACACGCCCTTATTTTTCGATGTTAGATTTCAGTATAGTGAAATTTGCCTTAACCTTCAATGGCATAAGGGCTTGCTTTTGATAAGATAATAAAACGAATACAAATATATCATGATTTTAAATTTTTAAAAAATTCTAATTTTTCTCCATTTACAAAACAATCTATATGACATGTGCGAGCTGTGGAGAATTGTTGAATCAACACAAATATTGAAACTGGCGAGAACATGCGGTAGTAAGATTCGACTATAAGCCTGGCTAATGATTAGTGAAGCTTAACTTCAATTTGCACCTTATTTGTCAAAATAATTATCATATACCTACAGGAGACTGTTAATTAGAATTGGTATTTTTATTCGATCCAACCTTTTTATTCCTTTTAACTTGTGCCATGGTGCAGGTTGCATTAAAAAAAGGCCTTAAGTCTTACATGCATATAGTTAAAATTATAGGCGCATAATGCTAAGCGATTTAGTATAATTTTGAAGCAGTTAAGTTAAGATATCACGAAACTTTTGTTTTACTTATTATTATGGAATAACACGCAGTCACTCCAAAATAGAATAAAGTAAATAAAAACATCTTTTATTTGAGACTACAAATACAAATTTTACTTTATTTATATTAAATCTTTGAGCATGGATGACGATCTTCTAGCCATCCTCAGCAACGACTGACTGGCCGAAATGCATCCAAGCACAAAGTTGTAATTAAATATAATGAACGACTGTATCAAACGTACTTGGTCTTATGTTTGATCACATGGTAAGCACAAGATTCTTAGTAGAAACGTTTAAATATGTGTTTATTTAATTTTTTACTAAATTTTTATACCTATACAAACTTTCTCTAACTTTTTGTAAACAAAAATTGACAGGGCAATTTTATGTATTTAATACTATATAAGCTTAAAAATATAATTTTGAAAAAAAAAATCGTCGTCTGTTTTCGAAATATCGAATATTCAAAAAACAAAAGATTTTTTTTTAAATAAAAAAAAATATTTTTTCCAAAATTTTGGTATGCAACATTACTAAAGAAATTATATAGAAATTTTTATCAAAATTTTTAAGAAAGCTGAAAGTCAAAAAAATGGCCGTGTGGCCGTTAAAACAAAATATGTATGTATTTAAAAAAAATGATACCAAAATGTAGAATATGTCCAAATGCTCAGATGCACACATTTGTTTTTATCAAAATCGTTATAGCTGTTTTTGAGAAGATTCAAAAATCTATTTGAGGTAATCATATAAAACACCAAGTTTGAAGAAAATCGTTCTAGTCGTTTAGGCTGAAGATCCTTTTTAGAGACAGACAGACAGAAGATGTACTTTTTTCTATGACATGAGATTTCAGAATTTAGTGCTCTTTTTATTTCTTCTAAGAAGGTAAGAAATTTATGTCTGAAAATAAAGAAATCCAGACATATTAATTACAATAATTTATTTTAAGTGGATGCTCAGGGTTATGTTTGCTTTTATAACGTTATGGGAGACCAGGGCCCATGTTCTGTAACTTGGGCGATAACTTTTCCTCACTTAACGCCTCTGAAAATCGATACCTTACATTTTTAATTTGTATGACTGGGATTTTCCAATGAAAGGCGATAAATTAAAAAAAATCATTTTGGCATCTTAACAACAAATCAAACATTTTATTTGTTTCTCGACTATTTCGATTCGAAAGTTACAGAATATGGCCCAGGGCTTGTAGACTCAAAATTAATATTTCTTTATCAATAAAATTTAAGCTGCCATAAATAGATCATCTTTTTTTGTAAATAAAATGCTCCCATGAAAATATATTAGCTAAGTGTATGGTTTTTCTTGTATTTAGCTAGAAGACCACTAGTGAGTTGACTATGCTATAGCTTTGAGCGTTGGGGTATGAAACTGAATTTTTCCAACAAAAAATTGCTGCCCAGAAACAAATTATTGATTGCTGGGTATTTTATAATTCATCTAAATCACGATAAATGTTTTCATTAACGGCGATTCCTAAGAAAATCTACAATTGTAATGATGGTATCTCGTATGCTTTTCCTCGGTAAGCATAGGTATATAAACTTGAACGCACTTACCATCAGCGTGTGTTCCCTAGTGAATATTTTCACGAGTGGAATCACGAGTCAACTTTTCCCAACAAAAATTAGTAAACTAACACTGATCGACCATCTGGAACTAAACGTCAATTTTACGGTAACAGGGGATTAATATAGGAAAACCGAACAAACACGCAAAGTCAGACACACCTATTTTATGTATGCAAGGAAAAACTAACTAACCAAAAACATAAAACGCACCGAAAAATGCAAAATAAAAAATGTACTTACAGATGAAAAGATAGTTTTTTCCCAAAACCTCCAGAACTAGGTACATCCACTTCTGACCCAAGACAATGTTATGTAGCTGTAGTTAATGCAAGGGCAACAAAAAACATGCATACAATTGTGTAGGTTTAAGGTTATGGGTAATTAGTCTACATGCATCTGAGGAGAAATTGCCAGGTTACCTCAAAATGCTAGTTTTCTGCTTACCTTTATAAATTAATGCAGTTTAAATTCGATACCAAAACGAAACGAAATATATCTTTTTTATCGGTAGTTTGTAACATGTTAAATTGTTATGATGGAGTCCCTATTATCGGTAGTTTGTAACATGTTAAATTTAAAATTGTTATGATGGCGTCCCTAATTCCCTTAATGTTTAAAAACCCACATTAACTATGTATGTATGTTACATGGATATAATTGATAATGGAACCTATCACATATATTTCCAATTTTCTTATATAATAGCCGTGTTTTATTGGCAAATTTATCCCCGGTAAGTTTATCCGTCGTAGCAATTTACATACAATTCGCTACGGTCGATAAAAAGCTAAAGTAGAATCTACGGTGGATGGCTGGTTGACGTTCAGTCGAGTCTCGATTCTGATTTTGTTAGTTTTGTTGGTACGATTGATAATTGAATTGAATCTCGATGGATGTGTTCATTGAGTGTTATAATTATTAGTTTAAGACAAATCGATCTTCTTGATTCTTTTTTTTATAGTTGGCCAGTTTATATTTCTCAAATCTTAGATAACTCCATTTTTTAATAAATTATAAGCTGTTCTTCCGAAAAGTTTCTGACTTTTACTATTAAAAACTGTATTCTTTTCTGAAGTACTTCTAAAATTGCACCTATATCTGCCATTTTGCATACCCCTAATGTCAATTAACCAATTCTAACAAATTTGGATATCCATTTTGATAAAGAAACCAATATTTATCGAATGAATCCAGTTTTACTTTTATTTTTGACTAACCAAGCCCAATTTTCGTTTTGTGTTCAATTTTTATTGATAGTTGTAAATAAACGGAGTTTGGTGAAAAAAATTATCTTTTTTATTTAGATCTACAAAAAAGCAATTTGAGAAGACAAACCGCATTGGGTGGAACTGCACTATAGAGGAATTGCTTGACACTGCGCTGCAAAATATTTATTCGTATAGAATTCTATGAGCTATAAGGCCAGAGGCGCGCACATATGCAACTTTCAGTTTGGTTGCTAAATTGAATACCCTGGACTTATATGAGAGTGCGCGCACATGCAAAAACTATTCAATCCGCGATTCGAGCAACTTAAGAGTTTGTGTTTTGGCACAAATCGAACGATCGCCCCAAATAAATTCTTCAGTTTGTATCACATCGAACTATAATGTAACTGCGCGCACATTAAATCAAAATGATGTTTGTGTGTTCGTTTATCTCGTTGATTGATTTTTAAGTTGCTTATGTGCGCGATCATCGTTCAACTAGTGATTAAACTATTTCGTTTCGGCAAAATTGCATGTGCGCGCCTAGCCTAAACGCACTAAGCGGAAACTGAACTCAAGAAGTGTGCTTTTTCTTCACTGTTTAATGGACGTTGGCCATGGGCGGTATTCGATTCACTACATTAACATGGACTGGGCATACATGTTTATGATCCAAAATGGTGAAATGGCAAACCAAATGTTAACTTTTTGTTACTTACTCCGCGTATGTTAAGTGCAGTCTGATGAGTAAATATTGAATTGAAAGCTAAACATACTCCGAAAATAAATTTGTAAATTAATTTGAAAAATAAAACTCTAGCTATCGATAAGCTCAGAAAATAAATAAAAGCATGAAATATAAGGTGAATGAACAATTTAAACTACGTTGTAGTGTGCGTTCCAAACCAAGAAACATTAAAAGGAATCAAGTAAATCACCGGTAATTTTGTTTCCTCGTGTAAAATGCATACATCATTTTTAAAGCAATACAAAAATTGGACTGTGTAAAAAGGGACTTCACCATAGCCTATGAACAAAGCCATTCACTTATCATTTCAGTTCCATTCGTGCAAAATGAATGTTCGAATTTAAAACTGCAATTGCAGAAAAAATGAAAACAAGAAATAGGTTTGTAACATAAATTAAATATTGGTACGTTTTTCTACTTTCTATTTTATATGAATAAAATCTAATTATTGTTCATAACTTTGATATTTTCTTAATTTTACTTTGCAAAAGACTATTTCATTACTTATAACTGCTGTGCAGGGGTACCAATTTTACAAAAATAAAAAGCTACGGTCCATGCTACAGTCGATGCGTTTTTTTGGGAATTACTTACGGTACAATGGATAGATTCCCAATAAAACACACCTAATATTGGCAGACTATATTTAGTGGTTTGCTCATCACTAAAGCCCGTATGATACCTAATTCTTGTTTTCTCATTTTTAATGCATTAAATCATATGAAAGTGTCAGTTTTATGTGAAAGAGAAACGGAAATAATTTAATTGCTTAATTGGACGATTATTCAATAATATAATCATTCAATCAAGAAAAATATTAGAGTTGTACCGAATAGTGATTTTGTCCGAATACCGGATAACGGATATTCGGCCCACAGCTAGGCCGGATACCTAAATATTCTGCGGCCGGATATCTACCCTAATGAAAAGTTTAAAGTCTGTTACTCAAATCAGACCGGTACAAGTAAAACCAACTTAAACATGTTTTTTTCCTTCTCCTCCACTTAGATATATATATTCTTACTTTTTACACTGCAAATATATGCCGCATTTGTTGTAATTAATATTCTATCATTTCATATACTGGATGAAGATTGAGATTGCTAGTTCAGGAGAGAAGTTCATTACTTTCTGGATTCTTAAAAAATATTGCATCGTATACAAAATCAAACGTAATAGTGTATTATTTAATTAAAAAGATCTTCGAGTTATTTTTGAATCCAAACTTTATTAACCACATCGAGTTTCTCATTAATAAAGCAAACTCCATGTTAGGTTTCATATACGCTTTTGATTTAAATGATCCTTATACATTAAAATCCCTTTGCGTTGCTTATGTTGAGTAAAGTGTTGATTTGGTAAATAAATAAAAGTATCAATGAATCTAATTTCCATTCACCATAATGTGGCTGTGGAAAACGTACAATATTAATTTGTTAATATCATATCTTTATTATATGAAATAAGATCATTCAGATCATAAAACTTAATATTTTGTTATTTTTCTTACTGAAAAAACGACTGTCCGGTATTCGGCCGGATACAAAAAGATTATTCTGCTCAGACTGGATATTAAAAAAGGAGCCGGATGGGCCGGATACCAAATACCTACCGGATATCCGTCACATCTCTAAAAAATATACGTTTAGCTAATACTAATAATAATTAATATCTGAATTGTCTTGATAAAATCTTGATACGAAAGTCGCTTGATGTCGGTTTTAGCAATTGTATTTGTTTATCCAGCGAAGGTTTTGCACTTTCAATCGCCAGCATTGCGTATCTTGTGCGCTAAAATATATATTGGCATTTTTAAATTTTGTTTTGAATAAAGTCGAAGAAATACCCACCAGTCGCCAAATAGATATCTTAAAGTTAATTGTAACCATTTGATAACAAAAAATTCCTTTTGGTGTGTCAAAATTGCCATAAAAATGTTGCCAATGGCTGAAAAATGTAAGTTCATTTTCATTTTTAGTACTTTTTGCTATGCAGTTTTGCATTTTTGTTTGTAGTGTGTACACACTCACACTTAATGGGATTTTCCATTTGATAATAGTTGTATTGCTCTGTTTGCATTTTTAATGCATTAAAAATGAGAAAGGAAAAGAAGTGTCATATCTGATGAAAAGAAGCGCCTTATTTCCTTTGTTGTGGGTAATCCGCTCGTATATAATCATGTCATCAGATATGTTTCCGCCAACAAAATTTTGCTTATTTCTATATCGTTTTTTGTTGGTAGGATGATTTTTTTATTGTTTCGATCTTTTATTTTTTTCAAGGACTGATCGCATGATTTTGATTACTTATAGCTTAAATCTTTTTATTAAAGATCGGTTGAAAAGGTACCTACATGTACAATGTACATATGTATGTAATTACAATTTAGTATTGCGTACGTGTTTTAGTTTTTTTTGTTGTTGTAGATATTTAACTCTAAGTAGGTACCCGATTTTCCGCTGACTAATATTTGAAGTATGTGTCAGCGAAAGTCATTAAAACCAAAGAAGGTTATTGAGCGTTCATTGGTTTGATTGAAAGACCTTCTGTTAATTATATTGTGGCATTTTTTATGAAATAAGTTTCACTTTTCCTATAAGTTCACAATTCCACAAAAAAAACTAGTAGGTAGTTGTGGTTAAGTATTTTTATTTTTGTCGGTTTGTTGTAATAAGTATCCAAAATTGGTTACTCATTTTGTTGTGATTATTCATTAACTTTTCAATTTATTTGCAAAAAAAATGTTTACCTGTAATATTGGTTAGGTGGATAGATATGTATACATAATGTTCATTTATAAATTATTGTTTATTTCATCAAAAATTGTTAAAACGTGTGTACACAAAATTTATATGTGTGAAAATGAACTTGTAGATATAATTATGTGCTGATGGAAGGCATTTGGATGCCTTTAATATAAATTTAAGAGGCTAGAAATAAGGTGTCTGTAAAAAGTCAATTTTCAAATGAAGACTTATTAATGTGAACGACATATAAATATATATTCTATATTATATAAATATATACTTCGACCCTAAGCTCAAGCACTACATCTTCTGTAGTTAGATAAATATCTATGGAAACGCTTTACTACAGTCAAACTTCAGTTTATATTTATATTGTTCTATATTTTTATGAGTTTTTTTTTATTTATTTGACTTTATAATATATGTATATAACCAAGTTTACAATTATTTTAGACTGGCAAAATTTTTATAATACAAACAACAAAAGCGATAACAAACGCTATAGAGTTTAAATTACTTTTTGTTTAAAATAATTCTTTTATAATGCATGTTCGATACCTTTAAGTACTAACAGTAAACTAATACAGAACGTCGCATCCTTGCTCACCATTCAAATTTTTGAATGTTTCCTCCAAGTTCATTGGCTGCGCTCCAAAAATTTTATTAGAAATTCCTTCGATACGGTATAATAGCGAAAATTTGTAAAACATCCTCCCACAAACGCAAGATCGTGCTTATCATGTACGTTGAATGTTTAAATAAAAAGTACGTAATTTCATTTAGGCAGTGGTTCGATTTACTGTATTACCTATATTCTATACTGCGATGACTGGGCTTATCTCTGCATAAAGCTGACATACATTCTGCGTCCCGTTTTCATGAGCAACTCATCAAGTTTCGGGTTTAATGACTCCAGCTGTTCTTTATTTGAAATCTGAAAATCAACTCTACTATCTACCTGCCAGTTCCTTCCATTCTATTCTACGGTACAAAGTCCTTCTGATGTCGACGTCGTTTTTCATTAATCACCAATATTCTTTTCACGTAGCTTAAATGAAGCTTAAGAGTATCTGAAAGCATAAAATGCATTCCAGTCTCTAAGGCCAGTTTGCTGATACGCATCGTAAAAATTTGTTTTCAACTTAAAACGCTAATGGGCTACTTTTTCCTCTGCGTAAACTGTGCTTATGTACAACTAAAATGCTTAAGTCTAATAACTAAATGCAAAAAATCTACAATTGATTTGTTTTTATTTCTTCAGATTAAAGGCATTTAAGGATACTAAAACTTGAATTAAAATATGCAAATAAAATGGAATATATGTATATAAAGCAGTAAGAAAAAACAAAAAGATGAATTTGCTACCTGTGTGTGTTACAAAATGTTAATATTAAAATTATTTTATGTGTTTGACGTTTGTTCTTAATAAATCAGATCTTGCGGCCTTTCATTGCCGCAAGATCATTGTTTGCGTTGTGTTTCCTTGCAAAAATGATAGCATTCATTATTTAACTATTAAGTATTTTCAAGCTTCGTTTACATGCGGCTCAAAAGTAGAGAGGTTAATTAAAAAAGAGTTATATGAAATATGGACAGAAATCACCTTTTTGAATCTCATAATTGGGGTAAATAGTCGTGTTTTGGTAAAAATTATTAACGTCGCAACAAATAAACACTGGAAATAAACGATTATGTCCACTTTTTTATTCACTGGTTGGACAACGGTCAACTCGACTCTGAATTCAAAATGACGTAAGATCGTGAATTTTAGGGTCAAGTAATTTATCTACGACATCCATTAATAAAATTTGAAATTTTCTAACTAGACAATAAGCTATATTTTGAAATATTTAGAATGTATTTCTTGCCGAAAAGGTCGAAAGTATCACCCTTTTCCGCAGATAAAAATAAATCTGATAATTTATGTCTTCCACTTGTTATAAGTGCTCTATCGATAACATACCCTTACTTGCTGCTAATGAGTGCTTATTTATTACTAAATAAAAATATGCACTGACTTGCTGCTTAAGCTTGTTGCTATTCGAATTTCAAAACTTTGTTAGGGGGCGCTGCTCAAGTTTTAGTAAGCTATTGTTTTTAGGCAATTTGACAGCAGCTGACACAAAGCCACTCAAACATCTTTTATTTAAGTATCTTTGGCTCTGGCAGTTTCGCACGAATAATCTAACTTTAACTTTTACTGAAATTGAAAGAACGCCCCTAATTATGCTTATTAATATGATTTATAAGGCAACAAAAATTAATAAAACGTATTTTTGGCCCAGTTTTTTGCGTTAGACATTTTTTATTTCCTGTATATAAATAGGTGTAAAACATTTTTTTTTAAGAAAAGAACTCATAATTAACCAAAAATTATTGATTTTTGACTGCTTTCAGCTAACTTTTCCGAACCGTTCACAAATATATTCGAATTGATTGGTTTCTGAGATAACTTATCTAATAAATATGTGAACGTGCCCTTCGAGATTCATTAAAGTCATCGGAACTACCAACTAAACAACATAATAACAAATGTCACAAATCTATCCAAAGCAGAATTCTGCTTTTAGTTTTATCGCTGCTTTTAGTTGTATTTGTATTGTGTGTAAATTCTGCTTTGCTGCCGATGTCATTTTGCCAAAAGAACAGCACTATTGTAAAAGTGGAAAAGTGCAACTTTCTTTTGGGGGGTGGCCGTGGCGCGATAGTTCTGTGTTCGCCTATCAACCTCATGGTCACAGGTTCGATCCCTGCCGTAGTCAATGTTATCTTATTTTCTATTAAAAACCAATTCTAAAAATAAATGTCATACAATGAGTTGCTGGCTTAGTCATTACATGCTGTTTAGGCATATAACTAAGTAAAACTAGTATACCGATAAAATATGACAAAGAATAAAAAAGTAAATGCGAATTATAAAGGACATAGATAAATAAGGCACGGAAATCTCTTCGCATTAGTTCAGCCGCCACCCCTGGAGATAAAATCTGAGACAACAACCATCTACAGTCTCCGAATAATACCACACATCTTTCCTATAATTCTTTATCTTCCTTAACCTCACCGTCACGCCCGCGCTGTGTTGAAACATTTAAAGGGTATTCATAATCCCTTGAGCGCGTGTAGATTATAAAAAAAAAAAACCACACCAACAACTTATGGTGTAAAATTTGCCTGGTGTCGTTGACAGTTTGGCAGCTGTTATTTTCTGTCAGAAATGTTTGTGGTCAAACTGATTTTGTCATTTTTACTCTAGAGTTGCAATAAAATAGGAAAGGTGCACGTATTACAAAAACAAAATAAAATTTCGCAATTTTACATCTTTTTGTTGCATCGTAAGTCATGAATACCCTTTTAGTTTGATGTATTAGATGGTTATATAAAAAACCTGTTGATGAAAAAACGAAGAAACTTCTCAACTACTTCGTATGCTCTTTATCCCAAGCTTGCACTCCATATAGTAGTATTAGAGATACGGTTGCACGATGTATGCAAAATAGCTTTTCTATTTATACAGCTTCCCCAAACGAAAGACATAGCTCTCTTTGACACTGCTACCAAACTAGTAGTCTTTTAAAATGTTTTTTCATGTTTAGGTTCCATGTTATCAACGCCCCAAGATATTTGTATTCTTTTACGATATCTATTTCTTATCCCTGAAACTTACATTTTTGCATCTTTGAATACCTGCCTCTATCATTCTTAAAAAACATAATTTTAGATTTGACCAGGTTTACAAACAGGTTCCATTTCTTGCAGTAAGTCTCCAATCTGTTAATCATAAGCTTCATGATGCCTTCAACTGTCTCATTAAGAGAAACTATATTATTAGCAAATAGTAAACCAGGAATCCTTATTCAACGAAGCATCTGATATATCTTTAATATATAAGATAAAAAGTAGTGTACTAAGGGCACAGCCTTGCTTCTATCCCATGGTCGATTCAAATTCATCGGGAACACATTTTTGATCCCAAAAATTCGGTACATTATTATTGTACAATATCTTTAGTACCTACATTTATCATATCTGATGAGATATTATGCTTGTAAAGTGTATAAACAGAGCTTCACGAGGTATTTAGCCGGACGCTGCTCGAAAATCGACAAAAAAAGCAAAGAGCTTTCCATTCGTTTTCTTATTTGTCTCTGCTAAACTTCTCCTGAAACCTGCTTGAGACTCATGTAGGATCTGTCTGCTTTCCACCCACCGTGTTCTTTTGTATAAAATGGTTTAAAACAATTTTAATGAAGTATTTAAAAAGATATACACCTATATTTAGCCGGGTTCTCGAATTCTCCTTTTTTATAAGCGGTTACATAATCGATTTATGAAAAGCTTTAGGAACTTCAGTATTTTTAAATATTTGGTTGAGTGTTCACGTGAGAAAGGTCTTAAATCATAACGTATAATTTTTGTAAAGTTCAAACGGAATTCTATCTTCACCTGGTGCTTTTTTATTTTTGGGAATTTTAAATGACCTCCTCTAAATTGATCAATATGATCGACGAGTCTAAATAGTCATCTACGTTAAGGGGCGGTAAATCTGGTTCAAGCTTCTATATCACGAATTAATTTCAAGCACATAGCTTTATCATTAAATTTTCATTATGTTTTGAACTCATTGTAACAAATTACCATAACACGAATATTTCTTTTAGAGAGCATTTTTGTGGATCTTATAAAAGGAAGTGACGTCAGACATGCAAATTTATAAGATTTCTGCTTAGAACTGTTATAAAACTGTTATAAATTAGACTTTTTTCTAATATTATCCTTTAATAAAACATTTTATTTCAACATTTAAAACTCAATATAGGATAATACCAATATTGGAAGATGGAATTAGGTTTGAACTCAAGCCGATTTACTGAATAAGTGAAGCTATGAATATTTTCAGTCAATACAATAAGAGAAGATCGCGATTGATCATTTTATTTGTATCCCGCATCAGCTGTTTTAGGTTATGGGTAACAATGCCGCCTCTTGGAAAATTGGTTGGCTACACTGCATTGATTTACAAAAAAAAATTGTTCTATAAGATCTTTAGTGAGAAAGTTTATTAGAAAGAGTATATTCGCACCGCGATCTTTTCAAAATAAATTGATGAAAAATCCAACAAAAACCAAAGCAATTACTATTAATAGAGGCACACTGTTATTGCTTAAATATCAGAAATCTTGGTATTTAGATCTACATCAGGTTGCCTTGAGGTGGTGACTACGTTATTTCACTCATCTGATTATCGCCCATGTTTCTAAGTATCTAAGTACTCAATTCGGTTGTCGGAAGTAAAATTAAGAGCTTTTAAATTTAACGGCCTTATTTATTAACGGATTATACATAATGTTTTGGACTCTAAAGACCAACCTATGTTATAGATGGAATACAAGCTAAACGCATTATAACCCCATTTAATACACACTCCGTCTCATTTGATTACTAACATCAGATTTTTTGTTTTAATTTGACGATATTTACGAACCCTTGGCTAATCTGAAACAAAAAAACAGTTGCACAATGAATGAAGGATATTTTATTATGCTTATATTGTAAATAAAAAAATTGAGATTAAGTTGATAAATTCAGCTTTTATGACGCTTTTATAATACACCTTTTTCTCACGGTTACGAACAGTACCTTCATCTACCTATTAGCAGCTTAAATGGTAATAAAACAATACAAAATTTGTTTGTTTATTTTTTATAGTTGTTAGTAACGGGAACTATCTCCTGACCGTTGAATCACTGCAAGTAGCCTGCTATATAGAGATTTATACAGAGCAGTTAAGTAAACTAGCAAAATTTCAGGCTGGTTTTATGGCTTCAATAATCTCTTCCGTTTCGTTATATTGCATTCCTCTTTCATAGACTTTCCTTAAAAGTCATTCTCACACGTTGTTTGGATTTTGGTTCAGAATCCAGGTTTTTGTTGTATAGGTGTATTGTCTAGTTAGAAAGTCTATTGTTGTCCACAAAATATTTCATAAGAATGGGGAAATGCTATTTCCAGTATAGATCTGTAATTGATTGCCATAATTGTGTAATACCATTAAACCACCTTCTCTGCTTACAGCCTTAGAATATGTATTTCTTCTTTCCTCAAATTATGAAAATAGCCTCGATTTCTATCTGGTTCGTCCAAACTATTTTGTTTTATCAGAAAATACGACAATATGTCAATTTTGATGTGACTCGTTATAAAATCAATTACCAACGGCGGTTTGCTCTTCATTTTTTTCATGTCTAATATGGTTGTATCAAGCAATGAACAGAAGATCTAGCTTTTACTCCAGTTTCTGCCTTTTAGTTACGGACAACCTTAAACTGGAATCAGCTCTCAGTATTGGAAGTATTTCCTCACTTTTTGTTGGTTTGCTGGCTCTTTCTTTGCGGTTTTTTTCACAGTTCTCCGCGTCCCTAAGATTATAGCTGTGTACAATATTTGTATCTCTTTCAATTTGCTGCCTATTAAACTGATAGATTTTACTCCTTTGTAGCTGGAATTTGGCCTATATCCTCCTTGGTCAATGTTTTTGCCTTACTCATAGTTATGGGTTATAATAAACAATTTTTTAAACTAATACCTTAATACACCCATTCTCCTTTTATTTTATTTAATATATGGTAACAGGTGGATTTAGCTAATTTCCGTAATAAAGTGAGAGAAAAGAAGGGTATAATTTATGATTTTTTTGGGAAAAGTATCATAAAAGTTGAATATATCAACTTAATTCCAATTTTTCGTACAGTTCATACAAACTTAATATATCCATCATTCATTGTGCTTGTTTTTTGCAGATTTGCGAAGGGTTCGATAATCGTAAAATTAAAACAAAAAATTATCTGTTCCTTGTTCGTAATCAAGTGAAACGGAGTGTATATGTATAAAACTTAGACAAATATGTATTGCCCAAGGATTTGCATCAAGGCTACATTAGTCAATATACACGGCATCGATATGATTTTTTTATCAGTAATTATTTGGAATTAACTTTCAGTTCCCATCAGTAAGACCTAAATGTCTCTTAAATGCATCCTGATTTGCACGGCGCTTGTTAGAATGAATAGAAATATTAGAAAGATTTTTTGTTTGCGCAATGTTTATCAATTTATTATAATCCCCGTCAAAGTCATCAGTCAGTATCCGTGTTTTGTTGGCAAAAACTACCCCCAATACAACAGAATTTACACACATAACAATTGCAAGAACCTGTTGGTGATAAAAGTTAAAACAAAATCCAATTGGGATAGATTTGTGACATTTATTCATGTATCGAACGAAATTATAGTTTTTTCATTGGTTCTTCCGATGACTTTCAGAAATCTCATCTTTGTTCGAAGATTTCTTGTTTATTCGAAATTACTCATTTCACTTAAATAGCTAATGGCCATTTGTATCTACAAACGAAGTTTCCGAAATTTTAATTTACTGATTTTCTCGGGTTAACGAGGTTCAACGATGGTTTAATGTTCAATACATGCTTGACCCACTGTTGAAATTCAATAAATCGCTGAAAAAGCAAAATTTCTGCAATGGATTGCTTGTTTCTATCCTTAACGCTTTCTGGCGCCTGAACCGTAGGTAGGGGGCGCTCCTCTACTTTCAGTAAAAGTTAAAGTTACCTTATTCTTGCGAAACTGCCAGATCAAAGATACTTAAATAAAAGATGTTCGAGTATCTTTGTGTCAGCTGCTGTCAAATTTCCTAACGAATCAACTAATTAAAACTGGAATGAGAACCAAAATATCTGACTTCGTTGCTGCATCCTCCCATTCCGACTACGACGCAACGTCATTATTAGCTAAGAAACCTGGATTCATGATGGCATTTTATCATATGAGTTAGTAGATACTAAAAAAATACACCGTGTTCCCAAAATAATAGATATCTGACATTTGATGATCGTGGTGGAGGTTTATTAATTGCTGTCAAAAGATTTTTATGATGTAAAGAGGTAACACTGCCGTGTATTGATATTGAACAGTTGTCTGTTATTTGAAATGTTAAACATTTTTTTAATAGGGATTGCAAATTAATTCTTATTATAATGTTCTTCAAAGCAGTGAACTAAGAATTTATGAAAATATTTAATTAACAATGAATTGGTTAACAAATTATATATGAAAGATTTTGAAACATTGTGTATTTTAGATAATTTTAATAAGGGTAACGTAAATTGGTTCTGGCCAGACGAAGATAAAATGTTTATACCATTAATTATTGTAAAAGATTATGAATAAGCATATGCTTTTTTTGATTATGTTTATGTCATGAATTTACACAAAATTAATGATGTTTAAAATTCTCTTAATAGATTAATAGATCATCTTTTTGTTTGTTTGTATAAATGATGTCAATTAATAGCTTAATTAAAGTGTCCTCTTCATTTGTTAAATATATCTGTTCATAATGAGCAAATTGAGTTAAGATCTGAATTCTATAAGCCTTCGCGTGAATCAGACTCTACCGTTAAAGTTAATTATGCAAATACGAATTTCATGGGACTTAAGTCATGGTTGAATACCATTAATTGGGAGATTGATTTTAATAATAAAAGCTTGCAACTTCTTTGTAATGGATTTATCGAAATTATTATGGAAGAGATTGAGAAACTTGTTCCAGTTTCTTTATAAAGATACATGTACAATAGACAACTTTCGCATTTGACAAAATTGAGGACTAACTACTTCCAAAAATATAACAATTCTGATAATCAACTTGATTTTGATATTTTCTTTAATGTACGTGAAGATTTCAATGTATTAAGTAAATTATTACTCAAAACTAATATCATAGGAATAGAAAATAAGCTTAAAGAACTAATAACCCACTTATGGATTAACGGATATAATGGAGTATGGTTCAACAGTGACAAATAATACACAATCAGCTTGTGAACTTTTTGCCCAGTTTTTCGAATCTGGGACTCTAAGAGTGACGTTAGTATAGACCACGAACCTCTATGTAACACACCATAAACTACTTGGGATCGATGGCATTAAGTAATAATGATATTTTATTTGCTATTAAACAACTCTACCCAAATGTAGTTACTGGGGCTGGCGGCATTTCAGCTTGTTTTATAAATAAACTAGCGGACTATGCGGACTTCGTCTCGCCCCAATTTAACACCCTGAAATGAAGTGCAGAGCTATAATGAAACACAGATATTAAAATCAGTAGAGAGTGATATGATAAACAATGTTTTTCAATTTGTTTTCCGTCGCAAAAACAAACAACAAAGACTGCTTACCAAGCTATCGACGACGTCCTTTTCCTTCGCTGCTAGTATTGGCCGTTCACAAATCCAATAGAGATTTTTACCTATATTTTTTTACAATGCCGGGGAACACCTTACTTTGGTGATGAGTTTCTCCTTCGACGTTGTTGACACGCAAAAATTAGACGGGAATTATATCAATCCAGTCGAGAAATTAACAGAAATTTGGCCATTGCCAAGGGCCAGCAGTCGTCTTGAGAGTACAATGCCACTCTCATATTTGTGGTCAATTTCAACTTCCTGACATGACGGCACAAAGACGACGATTTCAAGCATGGATTAAATTCATCGGCAATATTAGATTCGGGATGACGGGAATCGTTTGACGAAAATCTCCGCTGAGCAATATCATATCCCCACCATATCATTTCGAATCAACTTGTAAGTCCTTCATTGTTAGGTCAACTGCCTCCAAAGCTCGTTTATGCGACATCATGTATTCATCCCACATTATGATTTCTTCGAATTCTTAGTCTGTCCACGTTATTGGTTTGTCAACCGTGAAAAAATTCATCGCCAGTTTCAAAGCGGAATGTGCAGTTTGACCGCCTTCAAAGGGTGTGGTATCAATGCCATAGATGCCATAGGATGCAAAAGGCAACGAAAGAAATCTTGGCCGAATTATTGCTAGAATTAACTAAATGACGAATGTCTTGCATGTCCCACCGGGAACAACGAGAAAATAAATTCGATTGCGGGATCGTATTCCAAGGCAGAGCGATATAAGTCTACATTTACCACTTTTCTTTCGTTTTTGTCGAATTGTGCAGTTTGAAGATGTGCAATATGGGCCCGTCTCCATTTATTTCTTCTGCACGTATCTACCTCTTGCGTTTAATTATCACGGACATTCTGATTAATTATTGCAAGACGTGTACGTCGACCAAGCTTAGATTGGAATCTGTGTAATAATACGCAAAACTTGAATAAATTTCAACAAGAAAAATAGCACATTTTCTGAACAGAAAATTATAATGTGAAAAGGGCGCACAGCCTAAGTCAATGTATAAAGGAATCTATTACGTTGTGGCATTGATCGCAGAAAAGCGTCATCTAATATATATCTCATAAGCTTCTCCACCCAAAATACACGCAAAATGTCTTCTATCACAATGAATTTCACAATTAACCGACATTTTCCAAGCTTCACAACGAATTTTTCACCTTGACAAAATAAAATATCAAAATCCAAAATGAAAGTGTGTGTAAACAAAACATATTATTTATACTAATAAAACAATAACAAACATGTGAGGGCATTTTTGGTAATAACTAGACATCGGACAGTAAACAGATTTCTTATATGCACTCTCCAAATATGTCTTAAGATCTCCTAAAAATTTTATTCAAATCAATCAAGCCGAAAAAAAAGAATATAGCGCACAAACATAATTCGGATTGTTCTTTATATATAAGAAGATTGTGGTGAAAGTTTAAGTTCTGCTCTACTCATTATTTTTAATACGTCATTACATGCGAATATGTATACTTCACGATTTCATCTGGAGTTCCTCAAGTAAGTCATCTAGGACCGCTGCTATTTATTATTTTAATAAATGATATAACATCTATTTTGAAATTTGCTCAGATTCTTTTTTATGCAGATGATTTAAAAATGTTTCAAGCATTTCAAACAATAATGATTGCTACAACATATAGAATAAGTTAGATGCTAAGTCGGATTGTACAGTTTTATTTTTGTTCACATCATTTAGCCTATTAAACTACAATGAAACATCGGCGCCTTTTACTTGTTGTTTAATAGTATTTCTGTAATAATGTTAAAGTTACACATACATTTGTACTTAAAATAAAATTGTAAGTGTGTAGTCATCAAAAATTTATTTTTTTCCTAAATATCATTTTCTTCCAGTTACATTTACTGTCTTTCCAATTAAATGATACCTATTTTCCACTAAGCGACATACTTAAAAAGTAAAAGGTTTACGGTGGCCTATGAATAGTACTTTGTCATAACAATACTCATTGACTACATACAATCATTTTTTAGGTCAGAAATATTAAAATGAAATGTCCATCTCATGTTAACTTAACTATAACTAATCACTTAAAATTAATGCTTGGCTAAAAGGTATCTAAAAAAGAATTAAAACCGCTAATCAATGGTATCAAAAGATATCAATTATCTGGAGTTTCTATAATATCTTTGAACAAGTTTTAAAATTTGCATATTTAAGTATATGGATTGGTGTCATATATTTGTGTCACCTCAAATTTATAAACAAAAAAATGGGTATCATCGCAAATCATTATCATTCCTTTGAAAAAACGAACATTGCTGAATGATGATTTGCTCATAACAAATTTGTTGATAGTTTTTACAAAAATTTAATTATATAGAACCGGCATAAGGCTAACATCTAAACATTTAAAATTCATGTACATATATATTTTTGTCATCGAACTTTAAAATATTTCATTAACATATTTTCAAGAGAAACGATCAGACACATAAGTCACATATAGAAAGTATAAAAACAATATAGTAAATACATGTACATAGATACACATTTAAATGTATTCTCTGTATGTATGTATGATTCTCTTCTTTCACTATGATCTTTTTTAAAGATAATACTTGCTTGCGAATTTACGAAGAATTATATTTCCACCTATTTAATATGTATAGTGAAAGCGAGAAGATTACTAGAAATTTTCTATTTTATCAATATAATTTTGAACATTTAATGTATACTGTTAATTAAAGTGATGACTAAATTTAAAAATTATGTCTATTAAATTTAAAAGTAAGAGATTGGAATTAATCTATTTCTCTTATTTTAGAAAAAGTGTTTTGTTTGCGGAATTCATATAACAGAAAGAAAAGAATACTGACTGATATTTTAACTTTTAAATTGTTCTTTGAAAAAGTGTGTTAATTTTTAAATTTTTGGATTTAAAAAAACTCCATCAAACTTAACGTTACGATGACAGAGAACAAGAAAAAGGTGGTCCCATAATTCAATCTGGTTTTATCCTCCATCCTAGAGCAGTAATTAAAAATAACAGTGTCTGCCATAGACCCGTTATTATTAAGCCTATTATCTCGAAAACAGCTCTTAAGATTTTGACTTAAAAAAGTACCTGGGAGGATCTTTCGAATAGACATGAAAACTTAATGTTATTAGTTCCCGTAGGAACATTTATTGCTTATATTCTAATAGTAGGCATATAGATGTTTAAATACCTACTCTTTTAAATTTAAATTCAAAATATATATACGAGTATATACATGTATAATACATCCGATTCGAAGAAGTCAATCATTTTTGTCTTGCCCATGAAAACAAACTTATAAATGTTCTTCCAAATCACTTGATGCATGTCCAATGCGCAAACCTTAACGGATTTTAATTGCAAAATTTCGTATATTTTTTTATAAAAAAAATTTTTAGTAGGTAAATTTTATGTATTTAATAATATAAGTTTAAGAACCAACAATGTTCGAAGTATTATAGTTTTTGAATTTTCAAACAAAAATATTTTTTTTTTAAATTCAAAAAAATATTTTTCGAAAATTTTGGTATGCAGAATTATTTAGAAATTGAAGGACCTCCTACATCAAAATTGTGATCGAAATCCGATAAGGCGCTTATGAGAAAGTCTAAGATCAAGAAAATGTAAGTTGTTGTATGGCAGGTACCGTTATAATAACAAAATATTAAAAAAAATTAAACCCAAATGTAGACTATACCTATAGTACACATGTATTTTTTTTTATTTAAATTGCTAGAGCCGTTTTCGAAATAATTAAGATGGTAAAAAAATCGTATGGCAGGCACCGTTAGTCTTGGGCATAAAAAAACAATTCAAAAATCTATTTTTGACAATCATCTAAAACACTTAAATACCAAGTTTGAAGAAAATTGTTTCAGCTGCTTAGGCTGTAGAGCGTTGTACAGACAGATAGACAGACGGAATTGCGGGACCCACTTTGATGGTGTTCTTTATTATCGTAATATCAGGTTTTTCCAAATTACTCGAAAACCGTAATTTTTTTGAAACAAGTTGTTGGTACAATTAAACAACAATTAAACTTTGGTACGCTATAACTTAAGAACAAATTGGCATACGGATGTCGTTAGCATGTCATTTTGCGGATAATTGTACTATCTACAAGTTGCTTAAAAAAAATTTGACAAACAAAAAACGTTTTGGGAGTTATTGAACAAAATAAAATAAATTATTATTTTTAAGATGGCAGCTTTTCCCTTCCGGTTCCATATTAAATCTTGTCTTTTTAATAGAACATGTTTTTCCAAACATATCTAGAAATAAAAAAAAATAGCCAACTCAAAACCATACATTTATTACATTTTTTTTGAAAATTATTTCGACAATTTTTCTTCAAATATATGAATTGTACGATAAAAAGTGGCTTAATCGTTTTTGTATAGAAAGATATGATCTACAATGTGTACCAATATATTTTTTTTTTTTCAAAAAAACCTATGGTTTTTGTGTAGTTTGAAAAAAAACTGAATTTTATCCCATTTCCACCCTCTAAAATTTTTTGCTCCGCTCTAAATTTAGGGTAGTTTTTAGAAAATGCTTAGGATGTAAAAATGATGCTCTCCACCAAAATTCAGCTTTGACGGAATTTTTTCGATTCGAAGTGAATATCAAATTATCCTTGACTATAATGTGCCACGTAAAAGTATAGTTGGTTAGAACGGTTTGATTTTATAAAATGTAAGTAAACCAAATTTGAGGTTCGTCGTTTTATATGTTTGTTTTGTTGTTAAGATTAAGATTTTTTTTTATATAATTTTCCATGCGCTCAAGGGATTATGAATACCCTTTATATGTTTTTAACACAGCGCGGCATCCAGTGAAAGAAGAGGAAGAAGGATAGAAATATGTGTGGCGCGACGTATTGAGACGGTGGTTGTTGTCTCAGATTTTATCTCCATAGAGGGCGGCTGAACTAATGCGGAGAAAATTACCGTGTCTTATTTATTTATGTCCCTTATTTATTATTATTATTCTTTTTTTATAATCTACACGCGCTCAAGGGACTATGAATACCCTTTAAATGTTTAAACACAGCGCGGGCGTGAGTGTGAGGTTAAGGAAGAGAAAGAATGATAGGAAAGATGTGTGGCGCGATATTCGGAGAATGTAGGTGGTTGTTGTCTCAGATTTTATCTCCAGGGATGGCGGCTGAACTAATGCGGAGAAATTTCCGTGTCTTATTTATCGATTTCCCTTATAATGCGAATTCATTTTATTATTCATTGTCATATTTTATCAGTATACTAGTTTTACTCAATCACATGTTGTTAGTTCTATGCCTAAACAGCATGTAATGAGTAAACCAGCAACTCATTTTATGACAATTTTTAGAATAGGTTTTTAATGGAATATAAAAAGACATAGACAATGGCAGGAATCGATCCTGCGACTACGAGGTTGACAGGCGAGCACACAACTATCGCGCCACGGCCACCCCCAATGCTAACATTACTTTTCAATTTATGGCCTACTATTGAAAAATCCCAGTCAAACAAATTAAAATTTAAGGTATCACCACAACTTACCAGAAACCCTTTTTTTCAAAGGCGTTAAGTGAGGAAAAGTTATCGCCTGAGTTACAGAACATGGGCCCTGATCACTTAACTAGAAGTTTCCCAAATCGGAAAGCTATTCTGCCAATGAGTACAATAATCACCCTTATTACGATTGGCGTTTATCTTAAACGACAGCTCTCACTTTTTGTGTCGATTCACTTTTTAGGCGTTTTAGTGTCGGTATTACGATACTAAAACGCCACTCGTTGTCGATCGAAATACGTTACACATAAGCAGCTAATTTTGAAAAAAATAATTTTCAATGCAACTGTTATTAATTTTGAAATTCATATTCAATTTCTGCCGATTAAATTAATAAAAGTCGCTAAATAAATAGTGTTGCTGCATTTATTTTCTCAAGAAATGCGAACAAGAAACCAACAAAATTAATATACATAATTAAAGATCCAAATTCCAAATCAAATCTGTGAGATTTACCAGATACGAAGTAAGTAGATGGACAAATAAAATTCCTAATATTTTTCAATTAAGATTATTCTCTTCTTTCCGGATTTGTAATGCGTAGATACTTCAGGCTAAATAAGGTAGCCTTTCTTTACTTCAATAAATAGCAGTACAAAATGCCACATGAAAGAAGGATATTGTGTGTCAATTTTAAGACTTTAGCTGCGTTTTATTATCTAGGGGTCTGGGTCTGGGTTATTTTTTAAAACGTATTACAAAAACAACACGAGATCCAGGTTTCTATCGGGGTTTCTATCTGGGTTTGCAAATATTAGTATTAAATTCGGCGAATAGAGTGTACATTTAAGTACATAACCTAGATCGTTTTATTTTCACTGGGTGATCCATATGGGTTAATTTCGATAATAAAACAAAGCTTTTGTGTTAAAGAATTCAATGTTGTGCTATGATTCCAATTTGATTTTGTTTTGTACATTTTGTGTTACCTCCTCCTCTCTAAAAATTTGTTCCAATAACTCGACGAGATGCTTCATTTGTTCAACATTTATAATTTTTACCCTTTAATAAACCCAAATTTAATAAAAAGTGTTAAAAAAGAATATACAAAACAACAAAACGTATATTTTTAGGCAATTTCGCGACGAGTCGTTTAAGCATTTTTGCTCGACAAAAAAGAGCGTTTTCGTTGGCGTATAAACAAGGCGTAACGCATATTGTAATAACGATGAGTGACGTTTTTCTCACAAAAATTTAAGTTCCACTCGAATTAAGGCGTTACGCTGCGGAAAACGACTATAAAAAGCCAAACGTAATACAAATATTTGAAAATGACATTCGTCATTTAAGCGAAACGCCTATAGGAATAAGGGTGAATATCTTTATACATCTTAAAAAACACAGCTAACTCACCATCGAAAGAAAACTTACATGATAAAAAAAATTGTTTCAGTTAATCCAAAGTCAACCCAACATATTTGGTGAGTTAACTCCGGGCTGGGTCTTAGAAGGAGAAAATCGCTTGATCGAAGGCACCAATTTCTGAAACTTATTCCCAGAAAGATACATTACTGAATTACTTATAACTTTGCTACTGAGCTATTGAAAGCAGCAGTAGTTGTGCATGTTGTTATAAGGATTTTTTTCACAGCATTTAACAGAATCGTATACTGTTATCAAAGAGGTTTGAGTTCAGACTCAAAAGCTTGTCTATGCGACTAACTGACTCATGTGTTATTGCAGTGAGTTGTTAAATGAGCCAATTCTAATTTACGAATATTGTGATTTCCCCAAAAGAATTATAGTTAATACAATTTAATAGATCGGGTGCATCAATAACTACAGTTATAAATTGATAAATAAAACCAATGTCATTATTGCTTTCTCTTTGACAATGGCTGCAACTAAAGCACTTTAAATTGATGTTTATAAGAAAAATTATTGGAACGCTGTAGCTATTTCATGACGTATAAAATACGATTTACGGATTCTTACCTGTTGATATAAATTTTTGCTGAAAGGGTTCCTTATCCGGCAAGCTATATTTTATTTGTTTTTTAATTATATGCCTGTAAGACCTAAGGTCTTTTAAATACAACCTAAATTGCACGGCACTAGTTAGATGGAATAGAAAGATAGGAACGATTTTTTTGTTAGTACAGTGGTTTTTTAAATTAGGTATTTACTATCTTAATTTAACCAATTAAAATTGGACTTATAGAAAAGAATGCTGCCTAGCGTCGGGATCGAACCCACACGTCTAAGTTAGCAGTTAAGCACTATATCGTATATCCACTACGCCATTGCCACCCAATTCAGGGCGGACAGAGAAAATTGTACAGCAGTGTACAGTGTCACTATAAAACGTAAGCAGAGGGATGATGCATGCATTCATACCTAAAATAGACAAGAAATGGTCCTAAATAACTGCACTGAGGATAACCCGATGTAGCAATGAATAGATTTGAGAACGAGCTCTTGAATTTGACCTGTTAAGTTCTATTTTGCATATAAGAAGAAATCCAAATGATGAATTTTTGCAGAAAGCCCAAAAGACTTAAGCGTGATGATATCATGCGAAATCTAATGAAAAGCCAAGTAATTATGTATAGTCAAATTCAGTAATTTATAATAGTATAAGATCAGGTTGTTAAAAACAACATCTTCCGAGTTTTTTTTTTTTTATTTTTATTCAAGTTTGCGCATCTAAAAAAATCAGTTACAGGGTCACAAACTGTTGTTCGTGTATGAATTAATTAAACAAAACATCAAAAATACTTTTCCCATTGTCGAAGTGCTAATTTGTTTTTAATAAAAGTACGTCGAGTTATTTTTAAATGATGTTTCAACAAAAAAGTAAGAATTAATTTGAAAGAGTCTCTGAGAAAAATAATAACTTTAAACAGTGAGAATGTTTTAAGTGTGTTTTTTTTTTGTAAGGCTGATTTGCAGTAGCACGCTTACGTTCCTTTAACAACTAGAACTACAGGCGCGTCGACATGAAGTTTTTATAAATCAGCTAATTCTGCAAAAAAAAATTGTGCAACTTTTGCGTTGACAAAAATATCTGCTAAAGCAGTCCTTAAAGCCAACTAGTGAAAGAGCAACTTAACATGAAATATATAATTGGACCTGGGAAAAGTATCTAGGAATCGATCTGTTTAATAAAGCTTGTTTTTTGGGGGCCAAGTCTACACCGGACTTTAAAGGGACAAGAGTGCATAAGTATTCAAGTAGTGAACTTGAATATATGTAATGCAATTATGTATTTGGCTATCAAAGAGTTATTATGTATGAAATAAGTCGCCTTAACCGATTACCTCTTCCGAACCTGTTCATAAGATTTTGTTTCTTTAGGGCAGAACGTATTATTTCTGGTAGCCGGTTTCCTCTGACATTGAATTCTAAAACTTCTACAAATCAAAACAAATATGTGGTCATAATTTATTTTAAATAAATACCCATCTTTGAACAATAATAACAACCTTAATGTATTTAATGTTATCTAAGCTTAAGACGTAATTTATTTTTAAAAAAAAGATGTATGCAAATTGCGGAAAAATTACAAAATCACAATAATATCGATATGAATCATCAAAAAAAAAAGGGAGGCCAAATATTATCTAAATATGTATGTATGTACATTATACTCTTATAACAATCAATAAATACATACATGCATGCATTTATTTATTTATCAAAAAAGCTTATTCAATTAAGCTTATAAAATTATTTCAATAACTATCAGGGTAACAAAAATTAGATAATAAAATAGGTATCTACCCACATACAAAAGCCATATGAGTATCAAACTAATTTAAATGGTGTCCGACGCATTAATTTGTTATGAAAAGCATTTTTTATTTCCCCGTTGCCAATGTTGAACTTGAATTGATCATAGAAAACCTTGATTTAAGTTTGATGAAATGCAACATGGTGATTTCTTTAGTTTAATATGTTTACCTTTTTTAAAATGTCCAGCAATAATTACGCATATTTTATGTGGCATATTTTTGTGCCTAGAGTTCATTGAATATCTTTATTGTTTGGAATTAAAATTTTAAAAAAAGAGTGTGTATATTCTTATGTACACCCGCCAGAAGTTAAACTTCTCTTATTTGAAACATTTTTTTCTTTCGTAATTCTCTGTCAGTTACAAAGACTTTCAATTTCACGAAAACCGTTCAAAGAACAAATAAGTTGACAATTTTTGATATCGGCCAGCCACGTAACGACCATATATTTCAATTGCACAAGCGTCAGCGTCGTTCGAACTTTGATTCATAATTCAACAATTTTACATTACATTACACATTCAAATTATACTACACGTTATATGGATATAGATAGAAGATATAGATTTTTTATTGAGTAATTAACCCTTTCGATCCGGAAAGCCGCTATCGCAAAAAAAAATATTTTTGTTGGGTTGCGCCATCACAATAGCAAAATTTTAGACGTTTTATCTTTTCAAAGCGAAGAAAATAGTTTTTGGGGCGGAGGGCGGGGCCGGGACATATATGTCCCGACCGTATTTTTCAATGGGACAAAGGGTGTCCCGGTCAGTTATTTATGGACACAAATTTTAGAAGGGTAAACGAATCTATTTTGATACAAAAATTTATTTTATTTTATTATTATAGTTAATTTTAGTAGTAAGTAGGAACATAGTAAGAAATTAAAAATATAAAATTTCATTGAACAAGAATAATAAGTTATCATTTATTTGTGATAAGCTGCAAAGCAATCACCACACAGAGGGATTTGACATTCTTCGCAAATAGTTTTCGTCCGTTTTTCTTTGTTTTTTCACTGCAACCTGCCCAACGCCTCCGAGTTGCAATCGTAATTGGAAGGTGTCCCGCAGATATTTTTCTTTTTCGTCCAGATACTCCGCTACGTTGAAAGACTGCTGTCTTTTTCCCTTCTCTTATGAACTTTTCAGCCAAAACGACCATAACATCTATGAGTGGTGTTTTCATTCTTCCAAGTTGTGAATTTATTACCCACGAATTCCCAACGCCCATCATTAGCAAGCGATAGAACACCTTTTTCGACCATTTATTGGATTTTCGATCCAGCTCGTACTGCCTTGCCATTTGGTCAGCTCGATCTACTCCACCCATTATTTTCCTGTAAAATTTTATCATTTGCGGACATGGTATGTTGATTTTTTGGCCATCTTTCAGCTTTTTGTCAACTCTGCCCCTGTCCGATGAATGGCAATTGCTCACAACGATGACTTCCTTAGTATCGTGCCATTTTACGAACATGAGTCCCGTGTTACTTTCTCGGAAAACGCATTCTCCTTTTCGAAGCTTTCCATTGACAACTGGCATTTTTTTACGGTTATATACGACTGTTCCTAACGCAGCGTAATATTTGGTTTCTAGGAGATGGACGCTCGTAAAAAATCGATCGAAGCATAAGGTTACATCAGGCTCTCGAATTGAAGCAGCTAATTGGTTAACAACCCGTTCACCAAGAGTACATTCATTTACTTCTTCTTCTCTACCGCAATAAATGTTGAAATCATAAGTGTAGCCCGTAAGAGCATCACATCTTAGCCACATTTTTATACCCCGTTTGGTGGTCTTCAAAGGCATATATTGTTTCATGTATGAACGTCCCTTTAACTTTGTCATGCTTTCGTCGATGATTTGGAAGCTGCTGTCTTCTCTGGCATGCAAAAATCGAAATTTCAAACATTGAACAATATCTTCAACATAATATAACTTAGATGCTGTCTCTGGCTTTTCAAGGGGAGCAAAGTACATTTTCGAGGACAACAGTTGAAAACGATCTCGTGAAATAGCAGACCTTATTGCATCATTTCCCATAGAAGGGTGTGTAGACCAATAGTTCCTAAAAGCTGGAAGATGGTTGTACGACATAATCATAATACATCTAACGACTATATTCATTTCTCCAACATCGGTTAGCTTTATATTTCGATTTCCTTGTTTCGATTTGCGTAAAATTTCAATTCGTTCATTGGTGCATTGGGGAAATTTCAGGGAAATTTTTACTAAATATGACTTGACTATCGCTATGTTGAACGCATTGGTCATCATCAGAATCCATTTCACCTGCACAGCTCTCGTTAGATTCGATTTCGTAATCCGTAGGCTCATAATCATCCCCACTGTCACTAGAGAAGTCATCATCATCATCAGATGTCTCAATAAAATTGGATGTGGTAATAATGTCCCAAACATTATTTTGCTAGACAAATTGTGATGTTTGATGCATATATCTTATTTAGATTTTGTTATATTGAAAAATATTAGGCGGTATATGAACAGAAAAAAATGATTGAAAAAAGTGTGTAGTAATTGCAAGAATTAATTCAATTCAACAGCTGATTTCAGTTAGACAGTAGCGTAGCTATAATTGGAATGAGTATGTACGAGGAGGACATACTTTGAATAAATTTGAATAGAAGGTAATACTAAATTAGGGAAATTCAATGAGCTTTAAAAGCAATAAGATTGAAACTGATAAAATCGATAAACGTAATAACGTCAGTAAAAAAAATATATCGAAACGGGCCAAGGTAATAACTTTGCATATTTATATTGGACATTACATACGTATGTATAGTGTAAAAAAAAAAAAACAGAAACACTAAAACGAACTTGCGTTATTTTTGTTAAGTCTCTTTAATTATGAATGCTTTAAAATTGATATAAGTATTTTTTAATACTATTATCTACATTATAAATCTGTTTTTTTTTCTAATTTAGAGTAAAGCAAGTTAAAAACCGTCATTAACATTAATACCATCAGTGACTGAGTTTTTATTTCCCCGTACTATACATTTTTTAGATACGCCACTGTTCTCATTGGATTTTTATGTTTATCTCTTCACCTTCAAAATTTAGCTTGAGAAGAAATACGTAGAGATAAAATTTGCGTTTGGTCGAGGTGAGAGTACTAGGTTTTACTTGCGATATAGGTACATACAGTCTTTTCAAATCAAATTAAACTTTTTATAAGCCAAACTAAACTTTTTCCAAATCAAATTAAACTAAAAAAATATTAAGAAGGTGTTTTTTTTATAATACAATTCTATATACTACTGAAATTACTCAGCCAAGTAGAAGACTTAGCATTATATTAATTGGACTTGTTCAATTATTGATTCAAAATAGCTTTTAACGGCCTTTAGTCCACAAAATTTGCGTTTCATCCCGGCAATCTCACTTGGACTCATCAGTTGGTTAGTGAGCGCCTTACCATATTAGTTTTTTTTTTATAAAAACAAAAACTAGTCTACAATGATTCTCCTGCAGCAGCAGCTTTAACTAACTTTAAGTACATATTCATATAATAGTTGTAGCAATTTGTAGAAGTTACAGTTACAACAGAATTATTAATAGCATCAACTAAATTATTGTGGCTTGTAGGATCTGCTAATATATTTTTTGCATGGTATCTACTTGATCTTAGAGAAGACTTCTTCGATGGGGTTCAACATTGGGGATTACGGTGGCAGAAAGATTAGAGTGTGAATTGCCTGACCGACAAGATCGCGCACTTGCTGAGTCTTATACATATTTGCGTTGTCCAAAACTAACAAAACTACATTCAGATTAGTACCTTCCAATTTCCGAAGCCTCTCAGTTTGTAACACTATTTTAAATCTCCAATTGAAATTATTCCAAGACGCAGCAAAATTGCTGATTTCACATAGAAATAACGAGAAAACTTCTAATACTATACTTATTAAAGAACGTTTCTTATGTCAAGGTAACTTCCTACTTGAATTGATTTGCAGCAGCAGCAGGTGAACTTGATTTGCAAAACGTTTAATTTAATTTGCAAAAAGTCTAATTTGATTTGTAAAAAGTTGAATTTGATTTCAAAAGAATATACTATAGGGCAACTTATGCAAATTGAACTCGAGATTTAAATCAAACTTGACATATGCATTTGTAGTTAGGTACCTCTTTAACTATTCCTTGAAACATCCATTCCACAATTTATTACGGGTATAAGAAGAATCAAGGTAATCTTACCTACATTAGCTTTAAGCCTACATGTAACTTATTGTAATTAGACTACGTATACCACGTATTCGTATACTACGTACGATAGTCGTGCATTTTATTTACAATGGTTCTGTCTTATAGAGTATAGGGGTATATAAAGACGCGCGCTGATAAGACAGCATAATCGACGCATTAGCCGCCAATTTTATTCCTCTTATTTAGAAAGCACGGCCGGCGACTAATTTTCAGAAAAAGTGGTCGTAAACTTTATCTTTCGAATGACATTAGCCGTGTTTTATTATCGCCAATAACCCATATGGTTCACTCCGTGAAAATAAAACAATCTGGGTTATGTACTAACATGCATTCTCTGTTTGCCGAATTTAATACCAATATTTGCAAACCCAGATAGAAACCCCGATAGAAACCTGGATCTCGTGTTGTTTTTGTAATACGTGTCAAACATAACCCAGACCCAGACCCGTAGATAATAAAACGCTAATAGCCCTTTTTTATTGGTAAATGTATTGGCAGTGCAGTAAATTTGTATTCAGTAAACAACAACAAAGGAAAAGTGCGAATAAATTGAGCAGTAAGAATAGTGCCGATAATAGTGCATGAGAAAGATATTGATATTTGTTTGATATCGGAAACGCATGTCAAGAAACAATCAAATAGTAAGATCAATGGATATTTAGAATACCACGCAACTCATCCGTCGAACAAAGCAAGAGGTGGGGCATCTTTATTTATAAAAGAATGCATCGAACACACGATATGTACAAAAATAGAGGCTGAATCAATGCAATTAATCAGTGTACAGTTTAGAACTCAGAATGTTGTACTGAATGTATCTTCCATATACTGTCCTCCACGATGTAAAATTGAAAAGAATGCATTTATGAACGTGCTAAAGTTACTTAAACAAAATTTTATTCTTGGTGGTAACTTTAATGCGAAGCACAGGTTTTGGGGATCTAGAGTTATTTCTCAAAAGGGTCGAATGCTCTACGAAGCGGTAATGGAAAATAATTGCGATTTTCATTCGACTGGCAACCCGACTTACTGGCCGACTGATCCATCGAAAATACCTGACCTGATTGATTTTTTTGTGGTCAGAGGAATACCCTCAAATAAAATTAGCATAACAGAAAGCTTTGATCTTTTCTCAGATCATTCTACTGTTATTCTCATTATGAGCGAAAATCTTGTTAAAAATGAAAAACCACCCACGCTAACCAATGGGAAAACCAACTGGGAAGGTTTTAAGAAAGATATAGAGGATAACGTTGAATTAAGGGTTTCACTACAAACGCCTCTCGAACTTGAAGACGCAGTAGATAATTTCGTCAATATCGTACAACAAGCCGCATGGAAAAACACCCCGTACCAAAGAGAAATGCCGCGCTTTAAAAACCTAAAATATCCGCAGGAAATAAAAGATTTAGTAAAAGAGAAACGAAAACCACGTAAGAAATGGCACCAAACTCGAGCCCCTCCTCCTAAATCGCTTGTATAATTTACTAAAAATGACGATAGCAGAATTCAAAAATTCTGAAGTTGGAAATTATCTTGAAAGCTTGACAGCAGGAAAAGAATCCAACTACTCACTCTGGAAAGCTGTTAAAGTAACGAAGAAACAAAAGCTCCCAGCGCCTCCGATTAAGAATGATCAAAACGAATGGGCAAAAAGCGACAAAGAGAAAGCAAACGTTTCAAACGAAAATTTAAATATAAGTTCTAACTCAAGCGAAAATTACATAACAAGAAATGTTACCCTTGCCGAATTAAGTAGAGAAATAAGAAAGCTTAAGTATAAGAAAGCTCCGGGATATGACCTAATTACGGCCGAAGTTCCCAAAATGCTTCCTCGCAAATGGTTAATTAATCTTCTTAATATAATAAATGCCACTCTTAGGCTAAAGTACGTTCCGAGCCAATCGAAGGTTGCGGAAGTTATAATGGTTCTCAAACCAGGAAAACCATCACATGATAAGAAATCTTATAGACCTATTTCGCTTCTGCCCGTAATTCTAAGGTCTTTGAAAGAATATTACTTCTGCGCCTGCAGCCAATAATAGAAGAAAAGCGCCTAATACCTGAACATAAGTTCGGATTTAGAAGCAAGCATTCGACAATTGACCAAGTGCATAGGATCACTGACGTCATTGAGAAAACTCTTGAAGAAAAGAAAATTTGTTCGGCGGTCTTCCTAGACGTGTCGCAAGCTTTTGATAAGGTGTGGCACGAAGGTATAAATTTTAAATTGAGACAAATTCTGCCTAAAGCACTTTATACGCTTCTAAAAGCATATCTAGAAAATAGACTTTTTAGAGTAAGACATGGAAACGATTACTCGGATCTCAAAGAAATAGTGGGTGGGGTACCACAGGGAAGTGTTTTAGGCCCAATATTGTGCCTTTTATTTACACGTGATATAATGATTCTACGACAAAATTATAAAAAGCTCTGAATGATGTCAATGATTGGACAAAAACATGGCGGATATCGCTCAACGAAGTAAAATCAGTCCATGTAGATTTTACGTATAAGAAAATTAATATATTACCTGTATTAATTAGTACGGTTCAAGTTCCGTTTGCTAACAAAGCAAAATATCTCGGAATGACTTTAGACGCGAAATTAAAATGGAAACCGCATGTTAAAAAGAAATGCGAAGAGTTTAATAATAAACTCAGAGATATGTACTGGTTGCTCGGTAAACACTCTAAGCTCAGTATTGAAAACAAGCTAATTTTGTACAGGCAGGTGCTTAAGCCTGTCTGGACTTACGGTATACAACTTTGGGGTTGTACGCGAGATTCTAATTTAAATAACTTACAAACATTTGAAAATAAACTCCTAAGATCATTTGTAAGCGCACCTTAGTACATTAGAAACGAAGATCTCCACAAAGATCTCGGGATACTCAGGTTCGTTACGAAATAAAAACAATTTGCGCGAAATCATAGAAAACGGCTATTACAACACTGCAATAGTACTATAATCGAAATTATCGATGAGATTAATTTAGTACCCCGCCTGCGAAGGACAAAGCCGCTTTAAAATCGCGGTATAAGCAGGAACTATCACCGGATAGTTACCTGCAACACGTTAATTAAATTCGTTAAAAATAAATTGCTAGACAAGTTTCAACTTAGTTGCAATCGGGAGGAGGAGGTGTTATTAGTGCAGTAAGAATCTCACATTCCTATGAGCACGCGTGTTTCGGTCCTCATAGAGCCTTTTGAAGGTTTTACACCTACCCACAGGAAAAAAAAATTGTTGGCATGCAGAGGGAGATATAAAGTATGAGTGTATATAAAAAGTGCATAATAGATTTATTCAGACTCTCATTACTGCACTACCTATAGGTTACCAATAAAATACGGCTAATGACATTTTAATTTTTTTTTCAATAAAAAAAATTAGTATGTACTTAAAAAAACACACCTTATACTGACCGAATATTAAGTAGAATTGTAGAGTTTTGTTTTGTCTAAAAGTCTCAAAACTTATATAGTGTCTCTCTTTTTTGCCACAAATTAATATCTTGAACATTTTTTTTTCTTTTTTTCAGAAAAGTAAAACATTTAAAATATCAGCACAATGGCAGTGATAACACGAAATGAAACTATAGAAAAACCCCTCCCAGAAGGTATCGATAAAGCCGATAAACATAAAAGTGTTCCAATTTCTGTTGGTGAATTCTTTGCATATAAAAATATTTTCATAACTGGTGGAACTGGATTTCTGGGAACAGTTCTAATAGAAGCTTTGCTCGACACACATCCAGACATTGGTATTATCTACGTTTTGGTTCGAGGTAAACGTAAAGTTGATCCCAATGATAGAATATCACGGCTGCTCCAAAAACCAGTAATATTAATTATGATTTTGTTTTTTTTATATTTTATTTCAATAACTGTTATTCTTTAACTTTATACTAGATTTTCAAAAAGTACGATGTAGCCACTCTGCAAAAAGTAGTTCCTGTTGTGGGTGAGCTCAGCGAACCGAATTTCGGATTCAAGGATGATCTTCTGAGAGAACTAGCTGATAAAGTTAACATCATTTACCATAGTGCTGCCACCATTAAGTTTAGTTCACCACTTCGAACTGCCATTCGAACAAATCTTACTGGAACAATGAGAACGATTGAGTTTGCGAAACAGCTTAAGAGTCTTTCCGCTTACGTTTATTGTTCGACTGCCTTCTGCAATAGCAATAACCGTGGTCTAATCATGGAAGATGTTTACAAGTCGCAGTATGATCCTTACGAGATGATGAAAATGGCGGAAGATGAGTCTGCTTGGTTTGATTTTACAGATGCAAAGTGCAAGGAGATCATACGTGACCATCCTAATACATATACATTCACCAAAAACCTAGCAGAAAATCTTATGATTTCTGAAATGTCTGGACTGCCAGCGGCTATTGTTCGACCTTCAATTGGTACGTAGACAGCTTTATCCTTGTTTATAGAATATTTTGTGAAATATTTCCTTTTTTTTAGTATATGGAACTTGGGAGCACCCTATGGAGGGTTGGGTAGGTAATGCCAATAGTGGTCATTTGGGTTTTCTCGCAGGTTTTATAAAAGGTGTCTTCAGAACAATGTGTGGGAAAGCAACTTCTGTAATAGATATAATTCCATGCGACTATGTCATAAATGCTTCACTTGTGATGGGATGGTATGTAGGGACACGAAATATCGCAGTCCCAGAAGTCATCCATTGCACTTCAGGTGAAGTAAATCCATTGACGCTGGCAGAGTTTTCAGATATTATGAATGCCAGCGTTAAACGACACCCGCCCGATAACTTTGTTTGGAAACCAAAGACGAAGCTAAGAAATGGTTGGAGATACAATTTATTTTTTTATCTGTTCCACATTTTGCCTGCCATGATATTTCATATTCCGGAAAAAATATTACCTATTGGAATGCCGCAACATACGTTAGTTTAAAAAAAATTTATACACTGAAAAAAAACTGAATTTCCATTATCTTTATTTTTTAGAGCCTTGGAGTATATGAGAGTTTTTAATAAGGGAGCCAAAGCCTTCGATTATTTTCTGGACAGGGATTTTCGTTATTCGTTGAAAAACGCCTTGCAAATAATGTCGGTGTTGAATGAAAAGGATAAAAAACGATACAACTTCGACTCAACGCTTTGCGATTGGTCGGCATTTATTGATCGGTGCTTAATTGGAGTGAGGCGATTTTATTTTAGAGAGTCTGCTGTGACAACATCATGGCATCGAAGATATTGGATGGCGTGAGTATTTTCAAAGACTAAGTTCGAAAGCCAGTCCTGCGTAGAATGCCACTAGAGACTATAGAGTCAGGGTTGGCCGGAAAAGACACCGACCTCGAAACTGAGATAAGAAATAACTGAAATATGATTCCTCATATCCGTAAAATCATATTTTATTTCAGTGTAATGCGGTGGTCCTGGGGCCCAATTCCGCAAGCGCTTATGCTATTCCGTGCAAAAATGTAGCACAGTGTTTTGTGAGAAAGGGTGAAAAATGTTCACTGAAAAAGAAATAAGAACCTCATATGTATATATGGCTCCCGGAAATTACGCAGAACTTTTTTTTTTTGGAAGAATGCCTGAATTTTTTTCTGGCTCAAAATTGGAAAAACGAACAGAATTTTTTTTCGAAAATAAGCCAGAAATATTAGAAATTATGCCGGAAAGGGTGGAAAAAGAGCCTGAAAGCAAAATGAAAATTGAGCAAGAAAATGTGTATATGCTGGCATAATTTCCACATAACGTTTTGGAAAAAAGGCCAAGAAATATTTTAAGTTATTTCCAAACAAGACGAAGATGTGGGTTGCACAATCGCCGACACAATCTCATCGCTTAATGTTTGAATTTTTTTTGTGGCTTTTTACCAATTTTTACTCGCCATTATAGGTACTAAAGGCAAGTTATGCATTCGTCGAAAAAAAAGTTTTGAGATAACAATCAAACATGACATTACGATAATAGCGAAACCGAAAAAAGATGGTCTAAAAATTCTGTCCGTCTGTATGTCTGTCAGTCTGTCAGTTCGTCTGTATGTATGTATAGAAACCTACAGTCCAAACGGGTGGGCCGAATTGCTTCAAACTTGGTCTATGGAGTTTTTTAGGTATTGTGCAGAGGGTGAAATTGATTTTTTTCTTAGCTCAAAAAATAACGGTACTTGCCATATAACCGTTACGTTAAAGCCTCTTTTCCTCGGAAACGTCTATAACGATTTTGATTAAAAAATATCAGTGCAGCTTTTTAGATACGACCGATCATATGGTTGAAAAAAAATTTAAATGTCTAAAAACGGTCTTTCCATAGGATAGTTTTTTTTGCTTTCAACTATATCATAAACGGCTTTCCTGATTCTTTCGAAATTTCACACAGCGTACCAATATTTTTAATAGGTTGCCCAATATTTTAGGTTGTACCAATATTTTTTTTTTGTATTTTTAAAAGCATTTTTAAGAAAAAAATTAAAAAAATTTATATTTTGAAAACTGCTCATTAAATTTTTTTCAAAAATTATATTTATAATGTATTTGCTGAATAACTATGAATTGGCGTTTTTGATTTTTTTATATATTTTTTTTTTTCAAAAACCGCTCCACAGATTTAAAATTTTTTTTTCTCATAAATTCAAATTTATCCAAGAAATAAAATGGTGTACTTTTTTTTGAGCTCAAATTAGTTTAAGTATTTATTCCAGAATTTTGAATTATTTTTTCTTTGATTAATCCAATTTAATTGTTTGTTTTTAAGTTTATATTATTTAATATTTGAGATTGTCATACCAATTTTTTTTTAGAAAAAAAGTTAAGAAACTTTGTGTATAAAAATTAAAGTAAAAAATGACTTTAAAAATATATTTAGATTTTAAATAGAAATCTTTTGCATACGATGTGATCGAACATAAGAGCAAGTTCGTGCGATCCAGTCGTGTATTTTATTTTTTTTTTGGAAAAATGGCGACAAATTTAGGAAAGATTATCAGAATACTTTGGATTTTTTTCGTAGGAAAAAAGGCCTGTATTTTCTATGAAGAATTTTTTGGCGTTTTTTACAAAAACAATTCTCTCTGGCGTAATTTCCAAGAGTCCATATATATTTGGTCATGCAGAAAAGGCGAAGACCAGATTATCTCTATATGGAGTTTATTCAAATTTTTCAATTTTTTTTTTTTAAGTTTCTGACCAACTTTATTTTGCTGCGGAAAATATTTCTGGATGTAAAAAATAAAAAGAAAATGTGTGTACTTACACACAAGTTATATTTCTGGCGTACACTCGCTAGAAATTAAACTTCCCTAATTTGACAAAAAAAAATGTTTCTTTCATAATTCAATGTCAGGTAGGTACACCAGGTGGGTTTTTTTTTAATGTCGGGGACAAAAATGCCACAGGTGGTAGCTACATTTCTTCCCTTCATGGAGACTTCTCGGCGATTCGCGGAATATAAATAAACTATTTTGGTTGTCGATTAAAAAAAGAAAAACTTTTATGCTTTTCATTTCAACCAAACAAAATTGATAATTAAATAACATGTGTCACTTTTGAAGTTAGTATAACAGTTTTTATCCTCTGCAAAAGCTAAAGCCTCGAGAATTCTCTGGGTATAAAACCATATCCCAATTTAATGGGACGAAATGGACGACGAGATTTAAGTAAAGCTAACTAGCCACCACTAGCGGGTGGCAATAGCGCAGTAGATATAGTACATGACTGTTAACTTAGACATGTGGGTTAGATCCCCACTCATTCTTTTCTATACCTCTAATTTTAATTGGATGCCGCTCGTGTTTCAGCTATACTTTATAATGATATAGTAAATCCATAATTCTCAAATCCACTCTACCAACAAAAAAGTTTGCCTATCTTTCTATTCCTTCTAATTAGTGACGTCCAATTCCGGTTTCATTTAAAAGATATTAGGTCTCACAGCTTACAGGCATATAGATAAGATTATTATTATTATTTATAATTATTATTATTATTATTATTGTTATTATTATTATTATTATTATTACTTATTCTTATAGTTAGTTTTCGGCATACTTGCAAAATTAATTTATTAGTAAGATTAAAATTAAGTCGAACTTCGATAACTCGAACCATCACCTGCCAAAAAAATAATTCGAGTTATCAAGACTTCGAGTTATCAAGTAAAATAGAAAACTAATATAAATTACGTAATATTTATTTGCGAATAAAAAAAAGTACAGTTGTGATTATTTAAACTATTCTGTTATACTTGGCTGACGAATGGATTTGCCGGAATGTTATATTTAATAGCCACATCCTTCTTTCTTGACCCACTCTCCACCTCTTTTATTAATTTAACTTTATCTTCAAACAATATTTTTAATGCTCGTTTAACGACATATCCACGTAGCTTTACTTTTACTAAAAACTTCACACTGCACTGTTAATATCTACGTCTGTTTCTACACACTTCTTATTTCGTCTTTTTTTTAATTTTTAAAATAAGATTTTGAATTCGTATTATAATAGATACATACATATATCAACCTAATAACGTGTGTTGTAACACCGGGCATGACAGCTTTTACTCACACTTAATAGGATCACAATTTTCAACACACACATATGCATACAAAGTCATAGAACATACAAACACAGTGCCCACAAGCGCAATGCATTATGAAATGAACTTGTAAAAATATACAAAATTTGATAATTTTCCTAAAAAAATCGACTTATCGAAGGTGACGCCTAATAATAATTTCGAGACAATCTAGTTATGGAAGTTCGAGTTATCAAACAAAAATTACATGTAAACTTCAGACTTCGCGCTATTGCCATCCAATTTCATTCGAGTTATCGAAGTTCGACTTATCGAAGTTCGACTGTATTCACATAACTACAAATACACAAATCATCAACACACTTACTTGTTTCTATTTATGCACTTATGCGTACGTACACATAATTATATATGTGTATACCAATTTATAAGCCTTAACCAACGTAACTGTATTAAAATGGTTAACTATTGTTGGAATAAGAAAAATTTGATAAAATTTCGTTTGTGGAGATGTTAAAATCCGTTTTTATTTTTTTAGAACCTTGGTGACCGGTAACATGGGTGTATTTTGCTGCGTTTTTTGCGTTTTCCTTTTTGTAGTTTAAAAATGGGGCACAGTTGTCCAAGGGATGGGGTTACCTTATTCCATCTGGAACTTTTGACTATATTCCCTTTATTTAAAGAGCTTGAGCAAAGTTAACTTTATTACAAAAAAAGAAAAAAAGTTCAAAAACCAATAGTTTTTTTTTACACAAATTTTACGTCTTTAAAAAAAATTAAAGAATGAAAACAAAAAAAAATCATTAATTCTACTCCAAAATATTTAAAATAAACATAATTAACCATTTATAACAAAACAAAAAATAATTCGATTTAAAAAAAATAGTTATTTTATAAATAAAAATGAGTATTTATAAAAATAAAGTTTTAACAAAATATGCAATTAAGCCTGTTTTTGGCGGTTTAATAGAGCCCATAACATCGGTCCAAGGGTACCTATGCAAGTTCATCTTCTTGAGAAGGTCAATTTAAAAGCTTAATAGATATGCCCATAGAGCTCGTGGTGATCGTTTTTTCGTCGAATACGTCAATTTCTGCATAGTATATTTCCCTTATAAACGGTGATTTTTTACGAGCTTGGTGTGAAAATTCAAAAAAACACAGAAACTTGTAAAAAGTGAATGAAATTTTTATTTGGATCGATAAATCAATTTCTGCCATTTACTTTTTAAAAATAATTTCACTTAAATGTTGCCCGGGGCTACGCTTCAGGTGGTCCATTCTGAAGGTCCAATTTTGGCAAACTTTTTCACACATTTCGGCCGGAATCTCACCAATGACGCGTTCAATGTTGGCTTCCAAGGCAGCAATCGTGTTTGGCTTGTCCCCATGGACAATAGACTTAACATAGCCCCACAAAAAATAGTCTAACGGGGTCAAATCACATGATCTTGGTAGCCAATTGACTGCGCCAAAACGTGAGATCAACTGCTCACCAAATTCGCCTCTCAATTGATGCATGGTTTCACGTGCAGTGTGGCATGTGGCACCGTCCTGTTGGAACCACATGTCGACCGAGTTCAATTCTTGCATTTTCGGCAAAAAAAAATCTGTTATCATCGAACGGTACCTTTCTCCATTGACCGTAACCCTGCGGCCTTCATCGTCCTTCAAGAAGTACGGCCCAATGATGCCGCCTGCCCATAAACCGCACCAAACAGTGCATTTTTCGGGATGCATTGGTAGCTGCTGAATTGCCTCTGGCTGCTCTTCACTCCAAATACGGCAATTCTGCTTATTCACGTATCCAATTAGCCAAAAATGAGCCTCGTCGCTGAAGACAATTTTGCGATAAAAAAACGGATCCTCATCCAACTTTTCTAAGGCCCATTCACCGAAAATTCTACGTTGTGGTAGGTTGCCTGGCTTCAATTCTTGCACCAGCTGTATTTTGTATGGCTTTAAACCAAGATCTTTGCGTAAAATCTTCCAGGTGGTCGAATAACACAAACCCAATTGCTGCGATCGGCGCCGAATGGACATATCGCGATCTTCAGCAACACTGGCGGATGCAGCAGCAATATTCTCTTCGGTACGCACTCTGCGGATACGATTTGGTGGATTTATGTCCAATAAAGTGAAACTGGTGCGAAATTTGGTCACAATGAGCTGAGTAGCCTGCTCTGTGGGTCGATTATGACGACCATAAAACGGACGTAGCTTGCGAAACACATTTTTCGCAGAGCACGAATTTTGATAATAAATTTCAATAATTTGCAAACGTTGTTCAGGCGTAAGTCTATTCATGATGAAATGGCAAACAATACTGAATCGAAATGTCAAATGTTCGTGGAATTTGTCATGTGTGATCTGTCAAAAATATAAACGTCAAAAACCAAGTAGCAAAAAAATCACCCTATATGAATGCAACAAACATCTCTACCTTTCGAACAACTTTTTCCAAAAGGACTTCATTACGATTGCATGTAGATCTGCCTTCTAGAAAATCGAAATCAGTTTTTTGCATGGTTTTTGAATTAAGCAAACAAAGGCCATAAGTAAAGTATTAACAAAACAATATTTTAAATAGAAAATCTGTACTTACTTCATTAAAGTTCACACAATTACTGTTTTTACAGACCAAATGTTGAACTTAAAAATTATACAAATTTCCTCGTAAACAGGTCACTTCACAGGTCAATTGCTTATTTATCCGTTAGAACACGTGGAAAATGTATATATGTGTGCGTGTAAATTACGGTAGATTCGGTTTATAGAATGTTACAATGGTGCAAAGTTACCCATACTGGGGCAAAGTAACCCCATGTTACTGTGCCTAGGTATTTTATTTTTAATATTATTCGATTCAAATGCTTAATTCTTCTTAGCTAAATTTGTAAAATATTTTCAATTTAAAATTGAAGTTAAATTGTTGTTTATATTAATAACGTTCCACGTTTGACACTAATTGTGTTTGAATGTGTGATTAATTCTGATTTCGATTCTGAAATGAAATCCAGAATTGTTTTCTCTTCTCTTCAGGAGAAGAACCATCACTCTGGATGTCAATAAAACATAAAACATTATCAGAATCGCTTACACACACTCCGAACGGTTCCGAATTACCAATCGAAAAGTCTATAAGTAAACATATTGTTAAATGACACAATTTTCATTCAAAATCTTATTGTTTAGTAAAATAAATTTTCCTTTCGTTTAAGATTAGCAAATATTCTATTCTATCTTTTTAATCTGATTGAAGAATCATTAATTTCTTGTATTGAATATGACATTCCATTATGGTGACCAATTTTAATTTAATATAATGTACATATCAAATAAATACATTAACACCTATATGAAAAAAAATGAAGATAATTTCCTTCAAAAACTAACCATAACTCTTGCAATTTTTTCTTTCTTTTTTTTTTTTTTTTTTTTTATATAGATTCGATGTCCTCTACTATCTGGGATACGCTCTTATCTTTACCGCCATTTTTGGTATTTTAAATGCACTTGTTGGCATTTACACTGGACTTCCCATAGCTGTATTAGTTTGGGCGTTCCTGGTGTGGTTATAATTAGTTAAGAAACAATAAGTTTAGTAAGTTATGGTAATTTAAGAAAAAAAAAACAAAATGTATCGCTACTTTTTTTATATAAAAAATAAAAAAAAAACAATACACTTGCTTCTTTCATTAAATTTTGTATTCATTTTAAATTTATTTATTTATTTTTAAAAAATATATATCTATATATATTTATTATTCTTACATATCTCTATTTGGTTGGGACGTTTGTAAACATAATAGTCTAAATCATTTCTTCGACCCAAAGTCCAATGATAATGAAGCCATGAGAAATAGCATTATTTAAAAATTTTCAAAACAAAACACACTCCACAAGTTTTACCTGCTTCTAAATGCATTTTAAAAATTTCAAAGATTTTCATTAATATCCGAGAAATACTTTTTATTCATCTTGTATTATATGAGTTTCGTATTAAAACTAAAATTGGAATATTCAATATATTTTGTTGTTTTCTATTGATTCTAAGCCCTGTAAGATCTGCTCGAATAATACAAAATTATTGTTCTTTTAAATAAAACATGTCAGAGTTGTGCCTTTAAAGAGTATCTGAAGAAACATATTGATACATACATGCATTTAAGCACTCACAGACAATCCGTTCATAAGTTTGTTCAGTGAGTTAATATAAAATCAAAGGCCAGCAGAACAGAACCGGATTATGATCAACGCCATCAGATTAAGTTAGATCCTTGTAAAGGGTTATCCGTTTTGCGGTTTCAAAAATATATGGCTGGAATTCGACATCTGTCCAACTAAGTTGTTAAACCAATTTTTTTTTCAGTTCAAAGTCTGACATTTAAGAAAAAGGATCACTTAACTATCGCACAACGCATACAAATTGTTAAAACCTAGTACAAAATGGTGATTCTGCCACAGCCACATATCGTGCTTTAAGAGGAGATTATGGTTTACATAATCGTCCAACTACGCAAGCAATTAGTAAAATTGTGAAGAAATTTGAAGAGACTGGATTGTATACAGATATTGTAAGGCCTGAGCATCATCGTTTCGCTTGTACCACTGAAAATATCGCAGCTGTAATTGAAAGTTTTGCCGAAGACCCGAATGTGTCGATTCCTCGTCGTTCTCAGGAATTATTACTGTCTTCCGGCACATTTGGATCGTTATGGTCATATGATAACCGACTTTTTTTTGCCTGCTATTGAAGAATACGACTTGGAGAATATGTGGTTTCAACAGGACGGTGCCACATGCAGCACAACTCGAGCGAATATGGCTTTATTGCAAGAGACATTTCCTGGCCGCGTAATTTCTCGTCGTGGCGATATCAACTGGCCCCCAAGATCATGCGATTTGACACCGCTGGACTTTTTTTGTGGGGCTACGCGAAAGACCGTGTTTATGAGATAAACATTTAACTCTTGAGCACTTGAAAACCAACATTCCTCAAGTTATGGCTGAGATACCGCCCAATATGTATAAAAAAGTGGTAGAAAATTACCTCAAAAGAATCGATGCTTGCAACAATACATTCATTGGACATTTAAATGATGTACTATTTCACACATAATGTCAACGTTTAAACTTTATAATAAAAAAGAAATATCATGAAAAAAAATATTTTATGGGTTTTATTTACGCTTACTTTTGAAACCGCAAAACGGATAACCCATTATATAGAACCATGTATATCTATGTATAAAGCCTAGTACGCTGCTGATGCGAAACGAAATTTTTCGGTGGTCTCCACTAGGAGAGCGAAATTCTAACGAAAACCACAGCGGAAAAATATTTGCGGAGAGTTCTGTAAGCTGTCAAAAACAATTGACAAGTTGTAAAAAAAAAAGTAATTTTGTCACCAAATTATTTTTAGATGGAATATTTTTGTCGCCAAATTACTTTTAGATGTAATTTTCTTGAAATAATTCTTGGATTTAAAAATTGTTCTTGTTACACATAGAGGATTTAAAATAAAACTGAGAACCGTTTAAATGCTGGAAATTAAGCAACTACTTTGGGACTTATTAACTGGTTTATCTGCCGATTTGATGAAATTTCTATCAATTTTAAGAAAATCAATGAAATAGGGAGGTAAACCGCTCTATAATTCGAAAACTACGTCCTTCATTTGGGATGGAGTAAACGGTTATGAGTTCTTATTTATGGTTTCTTACTAATTTCGGATACCATTTTCAAGTCCAAGAATTATTTCAAAAAAATTATATGTAAAGGAAATTTGGTGACAAAAAAATACATCTAAAAGTAATTTGGTGACAAAACTACTTTTGGTTTGATTCTAAAATGATATCGCTCGCCTTTATTGGACAACCCGTTCCAAAGATATAGTTCCAAAGCTATTCACTATTCACCTTGAAATACATAATCTGAAAATACTTTGAAGTGTATCTTTGGAACGGGTTACCCTAAAAACTTGGTTGATACCTTTCTGTAATCTACTCTTGATGCTCTCAAAATCAGCATAAAAAGTTTTTATGTAGAAGCCTTATTGCAAAAAATCACTCTTGAAATACGCATACTTAGAATGATGTATGCGTATTCCTGGAGCTATTTTTTTTAATACAACTTCTTTGCAAAAAATGTTGATGCTTCCTTTGAAAGTATGAAGTGCTGATTCTAAAATGATATCGCTCGCCTTTATTGGACAACCCGTTCCGAAGATATAGTCCATTATATTTATAGTCTGATTATATTTTTCAGATTATATATTTCAAGGTGAATAGTGAATAGCTTTGGAACTATATCTTTGGAACGGGTTGCATTTTCACTTGTTCATCAGTGAGTTTTCTTAGTGGGTTTGTACTTGACCGCTCTGCTACGCTGCGAATGCTCTTTGATGGATTCCCATTTTAACTATAGGTCTTGCTTCCTCAATTAATACCAAAATCGAATGAATAGTAAAAATGCATTTCCTTATATGTCAAATCCAATTGACAAGTGACCAGTTTGCAAGGAACTTGATTTGCTATCAAATCCACGAGCAGGGCATCTGCCATACGATGGTTCAATTACATTAAAAAACTTCGTCCAGAAAAGAAAAAGAAGGTAGCGATGGCAATGCGAGGTAAGTGATTTGTCATCATCTTCTTTCTATCAACACAACAAAGGACTAGCGAGGTCATCGCCTGAAATTGTAGACTAAATAACAATGTCCATCCCGTGCCGATTTTCACGAAGTAAACATTAAACAGATTATCTTAACTTGAGAAATAAGTTCTGGGGTATGGTATAAAATCGCCAATCAATGAGATCGGAAACAGGCTTTCTAAATAGAGGTGGGTATCGTTTAAGATGGCATTTTTGCAACCAAACATTATTGTGGTAACGATGATTTCCTTAATTGTCGTTGGTGCAGCGAAATGCCGCTTACCTTTGGCTTCCGGCCCGGATACATCTTGTCCCGACCAGGTCGGAAATTCATATTCGTACTGCCAGTAGCGGGCGGTCGATTTGATTTTTTCTTTGTGGCAATTGAGTTAATTTATGTGTTGAAAGTATGTAGTTAGAAATGGTGAGTGTTTTTTTTATATTTATATGGTGTCAAAGGTCGCATAGAATTTAAAAGTCGGAGTAACAAATATATTTTAAAAATCATGACATGGAGAGTTAATTGCAGAACAAACTACTGGATCTTGATTATAATATTTTTATTTAGTAGTCACTTAAAATAAATTAATTTTAAAAGGACATTGGTTATTTTTAATCTAAGCACTAGCACTAGGTATGAGAAAAGTCGATAGTTGGTTATAATCAGCACTCCAAATAAAGTTCAGCTATATCTTGTTCGCCGATAAGATATGTGAAGGGTGTGCTTCTTTCCAACTTCCCATTTTCATTTTGCAGATTAAGTTTAGTCGATTTTAAAATTGGTTTTGATACAAAATTAGAATTGAATGTATTTTGAATAATTTAATACAAAAAATGCACAGAAAAACCAGACACTAGAGAAAACCAGACACTTATAAAAAAAATTAAATGTCAAAATTTCGCAAGCAATTAATGTGCAGGTCAATTAAATTGAGAACGAAAAGAGTGGAGAATTGTACTAAGAAATCTAGTACAGCTATCCACTAAAATTACACATTTCGTCGTTCAGCAGCGTACTGGAAAACGAAAAGTAGAACGAAATTTTTCGTTCATGATTTCGTCGTGTCATTTTTGTATGGGATTTTTCGTTTCGCATCAGCAGCGTACTAGGCTTAAATCAAGAAATATATGTATACTAGCAGAGGCGGTCGCGCGTTGCTGCGATTTTATTGTATTGCGTTCAATTATTAGATATTAACATTGTTATTGTTAATCAAGTGATTGATAAAGAATGATACAAATTTCAAAATAAGTTTTAATGAATAGGAAATATTTTATTAATTCTAGTAAGTAGCAATCTGTGCTTTCTATTAATTAAGAACTAAATGATGAACAATATTTCTCGTTAATCTGTCTTTCGTTAAAACAAATAAATTTGATAGTTTTCCATCGCCTGAGCATGCAACATACAGCTGCTCATGGGAAAAACACGGTTTCACCAAGTCCAACCCACAATTGTCATTTTCTGACCTTGCGACTTATTTATCGTCATCGCGAAAGCCAAACATATAGGGATTTGTAGCCTTTTGAAACGTATTGTTGATTCTGATGGAATCATAGGTATCCGAGATAAGAGGACGACTTCTATTTTAAACTTTCCAGTCAATATTGCTGCTTCAAGTACGTTTACCGTAATTCTTCTAATGACTAATCGTACACCGTTGCATAATTTTGGCGGATTTAATTTATGCAAAAGAATGACCGGTGAACCAATTTTCAGACAGAGCTTGCGTGGCGGCATTCCTGGCATATCCAGAGAATTTAAAAATTCAGTCGGAAAATTGACGATCTCATTTTCATCAATTGTATTAGCCGTGTTTTATTGGGAAGTTTATCCGTCGAAGCATTTTACATACAATTCGCTACGGTCGATAGAAAGCTAAAGTAAAAGCTACGGTGGATGGCTGGTTGACGTTCAGTCGAGTCTCGATTCTGATTTTGTTAGTTTTGTTGGTACGATTGATAATTGAATTGAATCTCGATGGATGTGTTCGTGGAGTGTAAAAATTATTAATTTAAGACAAATCGATCTTTTTGATTCTTTTTTTTAATAGTTGGCCAGTTTATATTTCTCAAATCTTAGATAACTCCATTTTTAATAAATTATAAGCTGTTCTTCCGAAAAGTTTCTGACTTTTACTATTCAAAACTGTATTCTTTGCTCAATTTTCTGAAGTACGTCTAAAATTGCACCTATATCTGCAATTTTGCATACCCCTAATGTCAATTAACCAATTCTAACAAATTTGGATATCCATTTTGAAAAAGAAACCAATATTTATCGAATGAATCCCGTTTGACTTGTATTTTTGACTAACCAAGCTCAATTTTCGTTTTGTGTTCAATTTTTATTGATAGTTGTAAATAAACGGAGTTTGGTGAAAAAAAATTATCTTTTTATTTAGATCTACAAAAAAGCAATTTGAGAAGACAAACCGCATTGGGTGGAACCTGCACTATAGACGAATTGCTTGACACTGCGCTGCAAAATATTTATTCGTATAAAATTCTATGAGCTATAAGGCCAGAGGCGCGCACATATGCAACTTTTAGTTTGGTTGCTAAAGTGAATACCCTGGACTTATATGAGAGTGCGCGCACATGCAAAAACTATTCAATCCGCGATTCGAGCAACTTAAGAGTTTGTGTTTTGGCACAAATCGAACGATCGCCCCATATAAGTTCTTCAGTTTGTATCACATCGAACTATAATGTAACTGCGCGGACATTAAATCAAAATGATGTTTGTGTGTTCGTTTATCTCGTTGATTGATTTTTAAGTTGCTTATGTGCGCGATCATCGTCCAACTAGTGATTAAACTATTTCGTTTCGGCAAAATTGCATGTGCGCGGGAACTGAACTCACAAAGTGTGCTTTTTCTTCACTGTTTAATGGACGTTGGCCATGGGCGGTATTCGATTCACTACATGGACATGGACTGGGCATACATTTTTGTGATCCAAAATGGTGAAATTGCAAACCAAATGCTAACTTTTTGTTACTTACTCCGCGTATGTTAAGTGCAGTCTGATGAGTAAATATTGAATTGAAAGCAAAACATACTCAGAAAATAAATTTGTAAATTGATTTGAAAAATAAAACTCTAGCTATCGATAAGCTCAGAAAATAAATAAAAGCATGAAATATATGGTGAATGAACAATTTAAACTACGTTGTAGTGTGCGTTCCAAACCAAGAAACATTAAAATGAATCAAGTAAATCACCGGTAATTTTGTTTCCTCGTGTAAAATGCATACATCATTTTTAAAGCAATACAAAAATTGGACTGTGTAAAAAGGGACTTCACCATAGCCTATGAACAAAGCCATTCACTTATCATTTCAGTTCCATTCTTGCAAAATGAATGTTCGAATTTAAAACTGTGCAGGGGTATCAATTTTACAAAAATAAAAAAGCTACGGTCCATTCTACGGTCGATTTGTTTTTTGGGAGTTACTTACGGTACAATGGATATATTTCCAATAAAACACACCTATGTCAATTGACTTAAAAGTCATCAAATCACTTGGCAATAAAATTTGTATTTGACAGTTAATTTCGTCAACATCTATATTTTTTGCTGCTAAGATCTGCAAGACAAATAAATGACGCCCGTGTAAATGGCGATTGTTGGCTCCGTCGATCCTGTTGTCGAAATCTGTCTACATTTAGTTCACGCCCCGCTCTTGAACTTTCTATTTGCATTCAGGTTCATCACGATGCTCATTCGATTTCTGCGTACATCTGTGGCGTTTGCAGCCATGGTTTGATTTGTTGTCGTAAATTGCCTCTGAACACGGCCAAGTCGTGCATAACAGCTACTTTGATTGTTGATGTTCGATTTTGTTGGTGGCATTTTACCAAAACTGATGTTGTTGCTCACGATTGCTAATCGTGACGAACATGATTGAATGATTAATTATTAATTGTAAAACAAAACGACCTATTAATTTTTATGTTCCGCGATGATATAATCACGTCAAAATAACATAAAGACGCAGAGAATCGTACGTATCTTACATTATGTAAGGATGGTATAACAACTATTGCTTGATGAAAAAAAAAAGATATCATTTGAATTCTTGGAACTTGGAAAATATAAATAACAAATATTTTTATCGAAGTAAACATCGTTTTGTAAACTTATAAAAACAGCCAAAACCATCACTTAAACCGTTTTTTTTTCGAAAAAAATAAGAACACCGTTAGAGGCCACGGATCAGTGAAAATTTTATAAGAAAGTATCTCGAAAATTGTAGGACGGATTTTGATGAAATCCTGTTTTTATTTTTAGTTTCTTTTAAATATTGGTGTGCAATTTTTTTGAGTTTGTTAATATATACATATGTCACTATAAAATTTAAAATAATTTTGTATTAGTTTAAAAAAAAATATGTATTGATTTTTCAAAATTTATTATTTATTTTTTTAAATTTGACAGAAATCCAAAGAGCCGTTACCGAGAAAGCCCAACATTAAAAAACCTATATCACGGTAAAGGCACCATTAATGGACTTTTCTCGTAAATTTGTTCCTGATTAAATGATAGCTAGTACTAACAAAAAAATTCTTGGTTATATGGCAGGTACCGTTATTTGTATGCCTAAACATAAAATTTCAAATTGCGTCCAATTGTTAGATATTAAAATTGATATTGTTAAGGAAGTGATATGCAAAGATTCTAATTAGTAGCAATCAATGATTTTCAATAATTAAGAAGATTCTAATTAGCAATAATTAAAAAAAAAATATAACTATTTTGTAGCGAATAAGAGTACGTACACATTCAAATTCGAGTGGTCATTTCATTGGCGTTGTCATCTTAGATTTACTGGAAATAACATAATTAACCTCGCTGCTGATCAGTGTTCCCAATCACACGAAATGTGGTTTCATTCTATTTTTATTAAAATGCATAACATACTATTTGCATTGGTGATTTTAACCAGGGAAATATTAAGTGAATATTGGACTTAGACGATAAGTATTTAATTCCATTCAATGTTACCTCGGATATTGAAATTAATTTGACCGATTTTTTTAGTCAGTTTGACTTAATACAAATAAACTCTAATTCTAATGAATTAACTCGTATTCTTGATCTTATTTTCGTTGATAAGGAATTTAATATCTATATTGAAAAGTCTGATATCCCCATAGTCAATAACTCAATGTATCACATTGCATTGGAAGGAACTATTAGTTTTTATAGTTATATGAAAAGTGAAAGTAATAACGATGTTTTTGTACCAAACTTTAAAAAGGCCGACTTTGATGCAATGAACGAATATTTATTTTCATTTCCTTGGGACTCACATATTTCTTAAATTAATTTAACTAACGCAAATGAAGCATTTTCATCTATTATCGATGGGGCTGTACGTAGATTTGTCCCATGCAAAAAATCTAAATCTAGTTCAAATCCAGCTTGGTTTAATAAGAGATTAATTAATTTAAAAAATAAAAAAAATAAGTCCTTCAAAATATTTAAAAAAAAATCGTGAAAATATTGAACTTCGGTCGAGTTATTTGAATTGCCAAAACGAATTTAACTTGCTCAATAAGTTTTTGTATAGATCGTACATGTTTTCTTTAGAATCAAATATTAAAAACAATAGTAAAAGTTTTTGGAGCTTTATAAATTCTAAACGGAAATCAAACGGGTATCCTAGCTGTATGAAGTACTTAGATACATCATCAAATGACGTCAATGAGATCTGTAATCTTTTTGCTGTATACTTTCAATCAGTTTATTCTACAAACTCTCTATCTAATCTTGAACTACCACAAATTCCAGAATCTGTTAATATAGGTTCTATGGAGTTACAGGTTTCAGAAGTAGAGACAGCCCTGCTTGGGTTGGATCCAAACATAAATGAAGGTCCTGATGGGATTCCACCCATTTTGTTGTTGAAATGTGCAAAATCTTTAGCTAGACCATTGTCGACCATTTTTAACTTGTCTCTTTCCAAGGGTCAATTTTTAGACTGTTGGAAGTTTTCTTATATTACACCAGTATTTAAATCAGGATCTAAACAAGATATTACAAACTATAGACCAATCTGTAAAATTTCAGCTTTACCAAAGCTATTCGAAAAGATTGTCTTTGATAAGCTTTCTTTTCAATTAAAAGACTTTGTATCAGTGTACCAACACGGTTTTATGTCTGGTAGATCTACAGCGACTAATTTATCATTAATAACTAATTATATTATTAACAATTTTGAATCAAATTTTCAAACTGACATTATATTTACCGATTTTGCCAAGGCATTTGATCGCGTTAATCACAAGGTTCTTATACACAAGCTTATGGAGATTGGTTTTCATTCGAACTTTTTAGATTGGCTTAAATCTTATTTAACTCTTAGGGTTCAAATTGTTAAAATTGACAATCATCTATCAGAACAGATCCTAGTACCATCTGGCGTCCCCCAGGGTAGCCATTTGGGCCCGCTTTTATTCTTATTATTTATCAACGATATTCCTGTAATCTTTAAAAACTCACTATGTCTTCTCTTTGCGGACGATCTTAAGCTTTATCGAATGATTAAGTGCATGGAAGATTGTATTTTATTAAATGATGATTTGAACAGACTGGCTGATTGGTGCAATCTAAATTTTCTGCATTTAAATGTCTCCAAATGCCAAGTGATGTCCTGTGTCCGTAATATTTCACCAATTTACTGCAACTACTCTATTAATGGTTCAGAATTGGAACGTGTGGTACAGAAAAAAGATCTAGGGGTCATACTGGACACAAGACTTACCTTCCTACCGCACATAGATTACATAATCAATAAATCCAATCAAATGCAAGGGTTCATCAAGAGGAACACGAAAGAATTTACTGACCCATACACACTGAAGTCTCTTTTCAACTCTCTGGTTATATCGGTGCTTGAGTACTGCAGTACAGTATGGAACCCGTATTATAAAAACTCGTGTGACAGAATCGAAAAAATCCAAAGAAAATTTACAAGGCTTATATTTTTTAAATTAATTTGGAGAGTTGATACTCCATCTTATAAAACAAGGTGTCAGTTATTTGGAATGCTAAGTCTGGAAAGTCGTCGTACATACTTTGGGATAATGTTCATCAGAGATTTACTTACATTTCATATTAAATGTCCGTCATTAGTTACATTAATCAATATACATGTTCCTAGAAGCAATTCCCGTGATATAATTTTGTTTCATGAACAATTCCATAGAACTAATTACGGTCGAAATGAGCCCATATCTCGTTGCATCAGGGAAGCTAATTTGGTTTGCAATAGATTAGACTTTTTTGATAGTTGCGCTAGAGAAACTTTTAAGCTGTACGTATTTAACTTGTTAAATCTACCACAATTGTAATTAATTAATCTTTTGTAATATATCATGGGATATTAACATACCCAGTACAATTATTTTATTTTATTGTTAATTTAATTTTTAAGAATCGATGTATTAGTCTGTAAGAGAAGATGTTCTCTGATTGATGAAATGAAATAAATAAATAAATAAATATAAAAAAAATAGAATTAATGAAGTTTTAGCCCTGAATAACAACGACGCAGAGAATCGTACATATCTTTTATTTTGACTTTTCCTTTTTTTTTAAAGGAATATAAAATAAAATGCCCGACTGGATCGCTCGTACTTGCGCTTATGTGCGATTATATCGTATGCAAAATATTTCTATTAATAAATCTAAATATATTTTTAAAGTAACTTTTACTTAATTTTGTATACGCAAAATTCCTTTAATTTTTATCTAAACAAAAAAATTGCTGCGAAAATTTTAAACATTTAATAATATAAACTTAAAATAGAAATTAAAAAAAAAATCATTAACACGTTTTCGAAATATAGAATTTTCAAAAAATAAATGTTTTTTTTTTCAAAAATCCAAAAAAATATATATTTCGAAAATTTTGGTATGCAGTATTATTTATAATTCGATGGACCTCCTATATAAATCGTTAGAGCCGTTTTCGAAATAATCAAGATGATAGAAAAAATTGTATGGCAAGTACCATTATGATTTAGTATTCAGTATTAAGAACTATCCTATCTTAGGAACAACAGCAACATAAAAATTAAAAAAAAAAAACATGAAAATGGGTAATTCATCAACCGTCCAACAGAACAGCTGGATTGATTTGGCTCCGGAAAATTAGAAAAAGTTCCACATTGATTGTTTGTATGTTATATTGTGGCCAATTGTTCCGAAATGGCTATTCGAATGACAAAATAGAAAATTCTTATTGGAAAACACGGAAAATTCCTTTAAAACACAAACAAAACAATGATTTTTTTTGACGAAATCTTGCATTTTATCGCATGATTTGATGATTTTGGATGCTGTAAAGGTGGAAAATTCGGTATGAAGCTTGGAAAATATGGGATTATAGTGAAATTCATTGCAATAAAAGAAGTTTTGGGTTGAGAACTTAATGAGATACATTATATAATAGATTATGCTATGCTGCGATGAACAGATAACATTGTCATTTTCTATTCAGCAAATGCGCTATTCTTTTGCTGCAATTGATTCGAGTTTTGCGTATTATTTCACTGATTCTGGATAGTCGTATATAGCGCATCATATCCGCAGAAGATAAAAGCATTACCATCAATTGAAATTCAATGCGATATTTATCAATTCCATCATTTTTTTCAAAAAAAAATAAGTTTAAAAAGTGAGGTTATCCAATGCATTCATTGCGAATCTTCCATTAAGTTTTTTTTTATTTTATTTTATAACATTAGTCAAAAACAAATTTGATGATTTTTGGAAATAGTTATTTGCTTAAAGTATTAGACGATTAAACATTGGACGACGCGACGTACAAATCGTCATCTTTGTGGCATGTCAAAAAGTTGAAATTGGCCACGAACATGATATGTAGTCGCATTACAGAACGACCTATCGAAGTTCGCCAGGTCAGTTAGTATAACTAACGTTCGTTGAATTCTAAAATACTCGTACTCGTACAAGTATTTATTTTTAATAGTTTTACTATAAAAAATAAATGCACTTTTTGAAGAACTCAAACAAAATCACAAAACTGAAAAAAAATCCATAAACAAATTATATCGTTCGTTATTGGGTTGATATAGACTGAGTTCGTAATTGTAAAAATACAGCAACAATACCAGTATCGCGTTCATTAATGTATAAAACCAATAATATTTCTATTGAAATTTGGTATTACTTGTGTTCATTAATGTAGGTATAATAAAGGAATTTGAAAATTGAAATCAAGTATTTTGGAAATTGTTTTTATGTGATTTGATTTTCTTTTAATTTAATTTTCACAAATACAGTGGTACATAGAATTCAACTACTTGAAAACTACCCCATTCGTCGGTCACTGGTGACATGATATTAGTGGACGAGTTGCTTATTCGGGCGGGACGCTCAGTTCCTATGTCGTCATTAGGAATATATGTCTGAGCAAGAGCGGACGACGATGAAGAAGATTGAAGTATGCCAAGGATGTAGTAAAGCACAAATAAGCCATAATAGAGATTGCAAACCTTCGTACGTTTCACCCCCCAAAACCCATTTGTTTACATTGTTGTATTTGTAGCTTTGACACTCCATCCATGAATAGATGGGAAATCGAAAAGCAAAACAAAAACAAAATACTTGGGCTGTGTTGTCTATGTGTCTATAGGAAGAGGAACAGAAAAGATTCTTGTGTGCGTTTTTATCAATGTGTCTATTGGAAGAGGAACGGAAAAGTTACTTGTGTGCGTGTTTCAGCTTGTAGGCAAATGTCAAATGAAATCAGAGGTTTCCGGTCCTTACATTATTAGTTAATGATATGTATTGGGTTGCTCCCGTGTACAACAAATCGCAGCCGAAAACAATCTTCTCAGAGGAACCTTTGTTTTGTTGTACATTCAATTCTTGTTGTGTTGAACAAATATCAACTTCAGGAAATGCTTTTTTATTTAATAATAATTTCACAGTCAAGTTTTAATATACCTATAATACAAATAAACGCAAAAATGAAAATCGCTGTAGAAGGTTGTGCTCATGGCTAGGTGGAAAAACCATAGAGGCAATACAAAAGCGAAAAATGTTAAAATTGATTTGTTGTTGCGTTGCGGAATGTATATTAAAAGGTAGGTTAGGTTAGGTTGACATGCCCGTCAGGAAAACAACTGACACACTTAGACCAAATGCTCAACCAAACCAAACAAAATTGATATTTATCTGACATGTCAAAATGTCAGCTTTTAAGTTTCTATACATTTTATCGATAACTTAGTGAAAAAGTTTTTGGTAGCACAGTTTTATCCTCTCCAATAGCTAAGCCCCGAGAATTCTCTGGGTTTAAGCTAAGCACCCCCGGGGATTAGTTGTTGTTGGATTTAACATGCAAATTGTTAATCCTACTCGTCTTTTTTTTCTTTTTTCTTTAGAAAAAAACACGCCTACTGCAATACTACAGTAAAAGTATCGCAAACTTGTATCGTTCAATTTCTGTTGCAGAAAAGTATGCAAGCAAGCATGTGAGTCATTCTTGTTTTTTTACATCTTTTACAATATTTTATTGTAAAAGAGCAATTTTTTATTAAATAATGATAAATTAATATAATTGAAATATTTCAGGACATACCCTGATCAAACGAATCGCACCAATTTGAAGTTTTCGACGAAGCCGAACGAAAATGACTCCTAAAACCGACGAGAATATTATTATATTGTTCTTATTCTTCGGAATCTGCCTTAAAGTTGGTTTGCAATATATTTTGTAATTCAATAGCACTCTTTTTTTTGCGATTCATAGTTTGTTTTCTCTTTAGCATTGAAAAAGATGCTAATTTCCTGAATTAGATCCGTTTAAAACATAAAAGAAAACACAAAAGAAAATAAAAAATATTTTTCCTCTCCATTTCAAACTCACGACGACCGACCGACGCGACGGCGGCCTTAGACCTTCCGAAAAAAAATCACAATGAATTTCAATGGGTATAATTACTTTATACTTTTATGAACGGAGTTTATACCAAGTTTGTATACTCCATTGATACAGTATGTTTTATGTTCAGAAAAATTATAAAGTAAAGTTACGGTAGAGTTACTAAAAATATTTTACAATTATGAACTTAGCCATAATTAGGCAGTGCATAAGGATACTTACGAGTATATACCGCTATCCAAATCCTTATACGATAGATATTTTGTACCCATTATAGTTATAATGGTCTTATGTTATGACTTCTTTTAGCTGGTTGCCCGTCGACGATAAATTTACTTGTAATACAAAATAGTTCATTTACATGTACATTTATATGTAGAGATCTATCAACCTTAATTCCACAGGCTCAAAGTATTTAGGTTTTATTTAAATTTAAATTTTATTTATTTGAAAGAGAGTATTTTATTTTTTTAGTTGTATATTACTAGTATAAGTATTTTTTTGTTACTTTGTTACATTAAAGCTTTTTATCCTAAAAAATATTGTAGAAGAATTTTGTATATGAACATACATTCATTATGCATATAAATATAAAGTTTGTATGGCCTTCATGAAATTTTGTAGGTGCACGTACAAAATATTTACCTTTGCCCGTAGTTTATTTTTTTATTTTCTTTCTTATATTCGATGTTTAGATATAAGAAAAACTCGGATAAAAGAAAGAAATTTTGTGGGTTTTCAGATTTACTTATATCCGTGTTGCACTGTATCACAATTTAAAAAAAGCGAAAAACCAAAAATTTAAAAAAATATCGCAAATCGCTTAAAAATAAAGGCGCAACATTTTAAACAGTCCTCGTTTAGAGAATAAACCCAATTTAACAGAACGAAAATTAAACATAAGCACAAAGCCACAAAAAATATACATATTCATAAATTTATAGCAAAGACTCGCTATACATTTGGAGAAATGTTGTATAATATTTCCCACTGTTAACTGTACAATTTCATTAATTGTCCCTGAAATATTGAAATATAAGTATTTTTTCGATTTACTTTGAAACGAAGATATTTACACACATCGGTTTGCCGTACATTTCTTCCGTGTGGTCACAAGGAATTGCAGTTCTCGCAAAATAGGAAAACCGCGATTTGTTAATGGCGCTCTTAGGCTAGGCGCGTACATGCTATTTCCAGTTTTGCACCAGTTTGGTTGGTAAAGTGAATACGGGCGTCCACTCATTTATTCTCGGATACCAAGCTATCGGAGTATATCTGTGGACGAATCAGATAGGTTACCTGAAAGCTGTCAAAAAATCAAAGCAAAACGCATACAAATGAATTTTGCAGTCAGCTGGTTCGATACATTTGTTCTCGGTTAGCTAGTTATTCCAATTTTTTTGGGATAACTGAAGACAGCTTTCATGAGAGCAGCTATTTGTTCATCAGATGTGGTTTTGCACGCATTACAACAACAGAAAGTTATTCCAGATTGCTGAGAATAATTGAGTGAACGTCCCCAATACCATGGACTTATATGGGAGTGCGCGCACATGCAGAAACTATGCAGTCCGCGATTCGAGCAATTTAAAAGTTTGTGTTTTGGCACAAATCGAACGATCACCCCAAATAAGTTCTTCAGTTTGTATCACACCGAACTATATGTAACTGCGTGCACATTAAATCAAAATATTCTCTGTGTATTGGTTTATCTCTTTGATTGATTTTTAAGTTGCATACGTGCGCGATCATCGCTCAAGTAGTGATTAAACTATTTCGTTTCGGAAAAATTGAATGATGCGCCTAGACTTATATTGAGGGTTTCAAATAAAAATCGAAATCTGAGATTTTAGCAGGAAGCTTTCGAGATTTCAAATTGATGTTCACAACGCCAACTCCACAATTTTGTATGTCAAAAGCACAAACAACAACCATTTTTGTTTATCTAATCCATCATCCCATCAAAGCACGTTGTCAAATAAAAATTCATACTCTCTGGTTTTATCTCCTTATCGTTAAAAAGAGCGATCGTAATTTGCACATAAAATGCTTTTTACCGATGTATGGTGAAGTTTAAAATGGACTCGATCATGATGAATGGCCCGAATCGGTAATGTGCTTTCATTGTTTTTTCAACAAAATCCCGGATTTCGAAATCCCAAAACTATATGGGGAAGTGGGAAGCTTTGGACTCAAATCTACGAATCCGAGATTTCGCTTCGGTGGGAACATAGTATTATGTAGGCTCTATACTACCTTTCAATACGTTTAAGATAAAAATAATATAAGATTTTTGGTTTAGAATAAATATAAAGAGAACATGGCCTTGTTTCATCGCTATGCAGCGTTGATGAATAAGGCTGATTATGTATAATTTGAGGACGTGACTCGGTGAACGCCAACAGAATATGACAATGTAATAAAAAAAAAAAAAAACTTACTCGGCCCGTCATCAGCCTTCCAAATAATTCAACACTTTTATGAGCGAACAACTGTTATAAAACTGTTACAACAACTTCTACAATTGGCATTTCTCTAGACACGTAATAATATTAATTAAGATGTTTTGATGAAATACATCAAATGTGTTTCTTTATTTATTCCGGATATGGAATTGAATCAATGAAGAAGACGCAATGCAATGTTTATCAAGAATGTCTAGAATGTAATGAATAAAGAACAAAAATACTATCCGGAATAAAAAAGTAAAAGATGTCTGAAAGTGTTGTGATGGTGATAAAAAAAACAGGTATCTCTATTAGAAATAGTAAGAATTAAATATTATTATTTTATTAATTAATGAAAACTCAAAGTTAATTATAGTTTATATATTTATTTCAACAGTAAAAAAATAAAGGGTATTCATGTAGCGGCGGAAAACCAAGATAAACTTCAGAAACCAGATAATTTTATCTCCGCAGAAATGAACTGTCAAAGTTTGTATGGGAAAAATATTCTGCAAATCAGAAAAATTATCTCACGAATTTGATGTAGAAAGAGAATAAATAAGCCTCATAAATTTATTTCAAATAAGATCTGAATATTTCCCACATTTACGCAAGTATTTTTAAGAAAATTATATCTTTCTGCAAAGCGGAAAATTATCTCGGTGCATGAAACCCTTATAAAAAATGTTTGGTCATCCATTTTGTTTGATTGATTGCTTTCCGTCTTCGCCCTTCAAGCAAAAACACGGACCCAAATTTCTCGGTTCACTTTGGAATCACTTTGGAATCCAAAAAAACTGATTTGCTCACGCATTTTAACACATTTTCTGTGTACGCATGTATTTAAAAAGGAGAACTAGAATCGGTATTATTTTTTTATGGACCGAGAAATAGAGAGAGCAGTCGATATTCGAGTGGGGGGTATTTTTATGGACTAGAAATCAAGATACATGGAATTGTTTTGCTTCAATTTTGCAGAGTAAACAAGCAACAAGGAAATTTGTATCTTTAAGGAAAACCAAAATACATAATAACAAACATAAATAGTTTATAAAATAATTAATATTTTAATATAAAAAAAACGGGCTTATTATCAAATAATCAATAAAGTGTTTAATATGTGTAAAAGAGCATAGGAACAATTTGTATTAGATTAGTTAATTTTTTTGGATCCGTTTTGGATTCCATTTAGATTCCGTTCTCCCTGAGTAGTGTGAAATAGAAAACTCTCTCTCTCTCACACAATACATTCGCATAATGGCTCCGTGGTGATTCTAATTTCCATATCCGATTTGGAATCGTTTCGGATTCGTTTTAGGATTCATTTATGAAGTGGTATCGGATCTAAAACGGAGTTGCTGGCTTGAAGGGTGGCTTGTATCATTTTTTGCTTGTTTGACATTCACGTGAAAGGTATATTCTGAGAATATTCTTTTCATTCCGTGTTTAACATGGAATGAAACAATGCATTCCAAACGTTCCGGAATTAATAAAGAAACAACGAAATAGTTTATTCGGAATATACTGTACGGAATTAAGAAACACCAAAATGGTAATTCGAATATTCTGGATATCCCAGAATGAATAAATACAACCATCAAACGAGTTCTACCTGGGCTTCCACAAAATTATTTATCAACCGATGTATTCGCATTGTCACCCTGTACCTGGGTTGTCAGTGTCAGTTGAGTTTGTACAACTTTGACGTCTCTTACAAATTTGTTTTTATTGTAATTCATTCTAAAGGTTTTGTGAAAATTATTTAAATAAAATGCACAAATAAGCCAAATATGTTATAAGTTATTAGTTTATGATAAAATGTCTTCAAAAATTTAATTTAAATGTTTAATGCCATCGCTTATAGCACAATTAAACCCTAAAGTCAAGTCCGATATAAAAATCTTACCGTAGATTCACACTTTGTCATCTTACTGCAAATTCCTTGTGTAGATTCTTCAATAAAGAGTATATCAAATGCGGATGACCTTAGCTCATCTTTCGTTAAATTCCAAGGAAGACTTTTATGTAATGTATGCAAATGTCTTTACCTTTCAATGCAATTGGATTTTTTTGCAGTTTGTTTCGCCGGACTTCATCTTTACTACAATTGTTTCACCTTGAGCGTTTGGTTGATTTAGCAGTATGACAGACGCCGGAGTTGGTTACGAAAGGTAGGTGCACAAACCATTTGGGCCAACAACGGCTTTTTAAAGGCTTTAGTCAATCTGTTCCAAAACTACTGTGAGTATGACTTATTTCTTCGGTTCGAGATTGCAGATTTGTGATTACAACATGAAGTTGCTCCTTGCCAGATTTTGTTGCGAGATTCTTAAAAACTTCTTCCTTGTTTTTCTTCAGTACGTAACTCGTTACTGTTTCTATATATGGCCTAAAACTGATCCTATTTTACTCTCAGGGTGTTGTTAGGTTGCAGAATATCGTGTTTCGCTCGGTAAATTTGTATCTTGGAAAACTGCTCCTGTGTATTTGGAATGTACACGGTATAATTTTGACGTGAATTGGCGTTGTAAGTTTCGTTTGGACGTTTGGAGTTACTCTAAACAAAAGCCTTCAGTTAGCCGTTTCGAGCAATGCGAATTCAAACGAAGTAATAAGTTTTTGAAGGATTTTTTCACAATCGATTGCAATGGAAAAGTGGTGGATTGTGGACCAGTTAGAAAATCCAAACTTAAAATAAAATAGGTTTCATTTTTTTCTGATATAGAAACGTAAGAGGTGGAATATGTATTAGCTCAACACATCATAAAATTGAATCCAAACGGAAATCAAATTCGAATGCATATACGGATAGGGGTGATTTCAAAACAATTACACCAATAATTTTCAAAAATTATATGTATTCTATATCTTTAAATCATCGACTTTCTACATTATTGGTCTCACTGAGATTTTTGAGTACTTGAAATTAAATTATAGAAGATATTATTAATAACAGCTTATCCATTTTGCGGTTTCAAAAGTAAACGTAAATCAAATACATATAAAATATTTTTTTTCATGATATTTCTTTTTTAATATAAAGTTTGAACGTTGAAACTACATCATTTAAATGACCACTACGCGAATTATTGTAAGCATCGATTCTTTTGAGTTAATTTTCAATCAGTTTTTGACACATATTGGGCGGTATCTCAGCCATAACTTGACGAATGTTGGTTTTCAATTGCTCAAGAGTTAAATGTTTATCTCATAAACACGGTCTTTCGCGTAGCCCCACAAAAAAAAGTCCAGCGGTGTCAAATCGCATGATCTTGGTGGCCAGTTGATATCGCCACGACGAGAAATTACGCGGCCAGGAAATGTCTCTTGTAATAAAGCCATATTCGCTCGAGTTGTGTGGCATGTGGCACCGTCTTGTTGAAACCACATATTCTCCAAGTCGTATTCTTCAATAGGAGGCAAAAGATGTCGGTTATCATATGACCATAACACTCCGAATTGACGGTGACCGTCGTTCCATCGTCGTTTTCGACGAAGCAAGGTCCAGTCACACCTCCGGACCAAAGAGCGCCCCAAACAGTGACTTTTTGTGGATGTAATGGCCTGTCTTCAATTACTTGAGGATTCTCAGAACCCCAAATACGACAATTTTATTTATTAACATACCCACCGAGTGAGAAATGTGCTTCGTCGCCGAAGAAAATTTTGTTCGATAAATCGCCGTCCCCCGCCTGTTGTTCAAGCACCAATTCGACGTATCTACGACGTTGTGAGTGGTCAGCTGGCTTCAGTTGTTGTGTGAGCTGCACTTTATATGGATTAAGGTGTAGATCCAAATGCAAAATACGCCATAATGTGCTGTAAGACAGTCCTAATTCATGAGAACGACGGAGAATCGACACATTCGGGTCTTCGGCAACACTTTCACTTACAGCAGCGATATTTTCAGTGGTACGAGCTAAACGATGATGCACAAGCCTTACAATATCTGTAACCAATCCAGTTTCTTCAAATTTCTTCACAATTTTGCCAATTGCTTGCGTAGTTGGACGATTATGTATACCATAATCTCCTCTTAAGCACGATATGTGCCTGTGGCGGAATCACTATTTTTATGGTAGGTTTTAACAATTTTTATGCGTTGTGCGATAGTTAAGCGATCCATTTTCGTAAATGTCAGACTTTCAACTGAAAAAAACAATGGTTTAACAACTTAGTTTGCAAGATGTTGAATTCCAGCCCTATACTTTTGAAACTGCAAAATGGATAACCCATGAGATTGAGAATTTCCATCGAAGGGAAAAAAATATATTTTGGAAAACGTGTTTATTTGGGAAAAGGAATGTTGTAGTTGGTGTTGTGCACTAATCGAAGGGACATTAGTTTATCAATTTTCATAGTTTTGTTGTTTAATAAAAAAAAAATAAATCCATTACTGAATTGGACGTATTTGCTCTTATGATGGATCCTCATCGTAAGCACAAAACTCGTGATAGAAACAGCTAAATATATCGAGCCCTAACCGCCAATTTATTGTAAGCGACAAAAGTAAATCTTACAGGAAACACGTTTTTTGTTCCTTTCTTCAGCTGCAAAACCTAACAAGCTAATTTTCAATATTTAGCTGTATTTTTGTAGATACAATTAATTCGTATAAAACAAGACACTGATGTTGCCATAACGTTGTTTTGGGTGATTTTGGCGTTAAGGATATTTTAGATGTTCACTTCTTGCCAACTCATGATCACATTTTGACGTTAACGATAAAAAAAATAATTTTATTTGTTTATTTTTAGTGGAAATAACAAATAACATTAAACATTAAAAACCAAAATTAAATAAAAAAAAAAACATAAATAATAAGTAATACCCTGTCTGGTAGAATAGTTAGTGTTCTTTCACTTTTGGCAAGTTCCTCAGCTTTAGTATTACCTTTGGCCTGATACTACATAACGAAGGTGAATATTGAAATGTTGTTCAATCTTTATAAGAGATGATCGATAGTTTCGGGCTGTTAAATAATTTGAAGAAACAGATTCCAGGGATTTTATAGCAGCTTGGCGTTCAGAGAAGATACGGGTATCATGAGTCGATACCACGTTTTCTTTAAGTTGTAAGAATATTTCATATACCTATGTACTATAAATTTGATTTGTTTCAAACTACTTGTTACTTTGCTTCAATAATAGTTTATATCCCTTAGAAAAATATAATTACAAATTTGTCAAAGTAATAAATATAAAAATTCATTCATTTTGATAAAACAAATAAATAAGAATTGTCTATAATTTTATTAAAATTAAGGAAACACGATTGGTTTTTATTTATACCATGGTCATAACAAAGTCAAGATAAAACTTCCTTTATCGCTAAAAGTTACGCCTGGAACGCGATACAATGATCAGGAACAGTTAAGTTAAGCCTAACTTAAATTAAGTTTATATGTGTACACACCTCCACCAACCTCATCTTAGATGTTTGATTCGTGCGTGTAAGATTATATGGATTCATCTACCAAGAAAGTCACGATGCGCTGTGAAGGGCCTTTAAGACGGATGGCTGAGCTTGCTGCCGGTAGCTTACTAAATATATTGATAAGTTAGATCGGATTTATGTTAAATTCAATAGATTTATTCTTGGAATTCAATTACTTATAAAAGATTAAGCTATAATACTGTACAAGAAAACTTATACTAGAATTAATGAAGATGATTACTCGCGATGAGATCCCAGATCCAGCAAGCAAGAGGCAGAACGTAGAAGCACAGCGGAAAAGGAAAAGTGGCAGATGGTAGCGGCGGAATAGTGTTTAATGGCGGACACAAGGAGACAAACTTCTATCTTCGCTGAACGTCATCTCTCGGACAATATGTTGTGTCGAGGGATGTCATATGAATAAGCGTAGTATCAAGTGCAGCGGTGGAAGTCGAGCGAAGCGCAAGCTAATTTTTGGACTTTACTTAGTTTGTCGCAGTTAATCGCTTTATCCAAAGCAATCCGCCGTGCTACCACATCCTAGGTAAGAATCTGTCTAATTACCGAGAGGAATAGCCAATGAATAATTCGAACTTGAAGACCTCATTTATTCCCAATGTTTTTTTTTTTGTAAGAAAAAGTGCTACTCTTGCCTTTTTGACTGTTTCTTGTATATTATGTTTCCGACTTAACTTCTTATCTAATACCCCGTTTATATGAGTGAATTGAGGAATCGAATCGAATCGAATTGAGATTTCGATTCAGGTATATGGCCTCGTGGGATCGGAAGATTGAATTAAAATGGAATCGAAGTGACAATTTGAGTTTACAGAATAAACAACAAAAACATGCAACAGAAAAAAATACAAAGAAACCGGAAACCCACTGAACACAAAAAAACACGATTGGTGCACACACACACCAAGAATCAGGTGTGAATTCGATTCTTCAATTCCTCGATTCAGGTATATAAGTACATTTTCAATTCGATTCAGCTCTTCTAGTGGGATCGGATCGAGTAATCCTATTTTAATCCGATTCAAGTATACAAAGACCTAAATCCTGATTCAATACCGATTCAATTCTCCATATAAACGCAGTATAATACAAGATCCAGATAGCTTGGTTCGTTGGAGAATATTATTGGAATTTCTTTAATGGCGGGAGGATATGTGGGGAATTTTATATTTCCTGGAGAAGAGGACATGTTGGGTTTTGTGATAATCCTGTTATTCATCATTTGATTAATCAGTTGACCTAGCAAACCCTCTACTTTCAAATATGACAGTGCAGATGTGATTATTGATTATAATAAAATGTTTTCCAAAAGTTCATTAAATGGAGAGCATAGTTTTGTTGCGATTTTGTCCTGCGCAGCTTTTGCAATAGAAATAAATAGTATTTTTAACTTTCCGCAGATCCACTAACGTCAAATATTTAAACATACTGGAAGAAATTTCGTTACATCCTCGTTTTCCATCAGAAAAAAACAGTAGACATTTCCGGTAACATTTTCGTAGATACTCACTGTGATGAGTACTTCCACCAAGGAACAAGCTGTTTTTGACCCGACGCACGGTGACAACATTGAGTATATGCAAACACGACACGAATTGATTATGTTAATTAGATTAACTCATATAGGTCAGAAGGTAAAGAAAGCATGATACCTATAACTCACTCACCTACTGTACTACAGCTAGTGCTATCCGATGTGAACATATAAATAAAGCAATATTACTTTGCCAACAGAGTAAAGTTAATTATATTGCAACAACACTATGTCATAGTCGATACATTTAACTTTAACTTTTACGATACATTTTATTTTTTATGTAACTTTTTGCTTAAAGATTTTATTAAGACTCAATTAATGTGGATTGATCCTTAATAATATAAGCTATAGAACTGCATTATCAACTGAATTTCGTTAAAAATGTCGCTTACGATAAAACGGCTGTTAGTGCTCGATATTTTTTCAAAACGTTTTTTACTTAATTTCTTATACAAACAAATTCTTTAATTGAAGTGATAACTTTTTATGGAAGGGTTTTATCCTTTAAGGAGCTGCAGTGGACCTAGAAATCTGAAATTTTCAAGAATGATAAGAGTATACTGACTTGAGTGCTTGGTAAAATTGGATTCCTAGAATCTTACTAACCGTAAGAACACTGTAATATTTAGAAGATTACACATATCAGTCAGTTACTTCTGACTAGTTCCATGAATAGATTTTTCTTTAGTTAATTAAATACGGGGATATATGCCGGTATAAAAATAATAAGAATGTGTCTTACAATGTATACATATATCTAAGAGGGGTTAAGACACCAAATTTATTCGAGTTTTATTGTTTTTTTTTGACGTTATAAATGCAAAAGTTGATGAAAAATTTCAATATTTTTAAAAATAGTATTCCACCACGGGCATATGACATATTTATAGGTTCATGAGTTTAACCAAATTCCCCTAGAAAAATATAATTTGCAGTGTGTGTGTATGGTGTAAATTTTATTAGAGTCGGTAGTCATCGACCAAAAAATATTGCGTCTTAGAAGTGTACGATACAACATTGCCGAAGTGGCACGATCGTGCACTTTTGGCACTTTTTAATTTAAATGGCACTCAAACGCTTCAAATGGCACTCTAGGAATCAACGAGCAAATGTTTTCAAATATATCCAAGTACATGATCAGATCAGGTAGTGCATCAGCTGAAAGGGTTGTTTCACGTTTAAATAACATTAAAATCGACTTTCTTATAAAGTAATAAAATCACTTTTGTCGTTTCATAAAATAATAAAGGCTAAACATGCCAGGAATTCATATCACCTAAAATTTATATTAATTGCGTTTTTATTTGGCAATCCGGAATTGTTCTCCGATCCGGGATCCCAACTGAACACTTTTGTGTGATTCTGACGATTCTGAATTTTAATGAGATTGTATGTGGGAAAATAATTGTGTACGTGAAAATATTCAAATTCAAAAAAAAAAATGTTTGTTGCACAATTATGATACACAAAATGACAACAGTCGAGTTTGACGTACACGTCTATGAATGTGTGAGTGCTTCTGGTTCTGATTCTGATTTCAAATCCAGAAGCAAAATTCTCTTCTTTTCAGAATTAGAACTGTTATTTTTTTGCAGAGGAGTCCGGAAGGCTTCCGGATTGCCAAATAAAAACGACATAAGATTGTTTACTGGCGAAAAAGTTAGAATAGAATAGAACAGAATAGAACAGAACAGGACAGAACAGAACAGATTCGTGAGAAACTTCAGAACAAGATAATACGTTAAATGCTAACGTTAAAATTACAAAAAAATTACTTAAATCTAAATTTAATAAATTATAATTAGGGTCAGTTGGGGTAAATGGGGACATATTTTGTATTTTTTAAAGACACATTTTTTTCAGAAATGATAAAAATATTAAAACAAATTTTTTTTTTTAAACTTTTGAAAACAACTGTTGTAAGGGGTTTTCCAATCAGAGGTGTTATTTTGAATAGCCCGCTAATTGGGTAGCTGTCACTTTTGAATCTGTCATTTTTTGACATTTGACAAGTAGAAACTACGCTATTAATAAAAATGGAACGATACACGCTTCAACAACGCATTTCTTTTTTTTGAATATCAAAATAACACCTCTTATTGGAAAACCCAAGGGTTTTCCATGGGTTTTCAAATAAGGAGGTGTTATTTTGAATAGCCCGCTATTTCGGTAGCTGTCACTTTTGAAGCTGTCATTTTTTGACATTTGACAAGTAGAAACTACGCTATTAATAAAAATGGAACGAAACACGCTTCAACAACGCATTTCTTTTTTTGAATATCAAAATAACACCTCTTATTGGGAAAACCCTATAAAAAGTTACCAGATAGTTTACTTATGATGTCTTAATAAAGCTTTACAAACAAAAAAGTGATTTAGGGCAGAGTTTACATTTACCCCCTCCATGTTTACATTTTCCGCATTGATTTTAAAAATACTAGGGTAAATGGGTACAACTAAATTCAGTCCTCTAAGTGCTAGGACATCGTCTATGGGGTTAAAGTAAACAAACATGAATTTTATTTGGATTATTCGGTTGGAAAATCGATTAACTCAATGTTTACATTTATCCCATATATGCATATCACCCATCAAAGAAGACTCCGAAAAGTACCTTACTGCTTTTTTCAAATAGAAACCAATTCATGGGGCAATCCACAAGCATTTTTCAGGCGGAATTTCATGTCATAGCAATATGTGCGACCGTAATCTTGAAAGGAAATATCGTAACCAAAATATTGTCATCATATCAAACAGTCAAGATGCATTGAAAGCATTCAGCTCTTATGTCATTACCTCCACATTGATGTGGGAAAGTGTAGGCAAACTGAACGAACTAAGCAAAAACAATAATGTCTCACTTTATTTTATACCTCCCGCTCCCATATAGGTATCCAGGGTAATTAGAACGCAGATTACTTAGCGAAAATAGGGACAACAATGCCCTTAACGGGTCCTACACCCTACTTCGGAATAGGAGAACATTTTATTAAAATTAAATCAAATAAGAAGAGGAGACCCGAATATCAAGAAATTGGAAAGGATTCCCCAAGTTAAGGCAGGCAAAACTGTTGATTGGTGAATACAACCAAAAGCGGATCGCGGACTGCATCAGCTTAGCTAGAAACAAACTTAGAACCATAACGGGTTTCCTCAGCGATCAATGTAAGCTCAGAAGACATCTAAGTATTCTTGGCCTAGTAGATAGAGCCACATGTAGATTCTGCCTGGACGAGGACGAAACACTAGACTTCATCCTGTGTTGGGTAAAAACTGCCAAACATGTTTGTTTTGATCGCAGGGACAGGAAAATGGGTGATATGACCGTAACTGTACATATTCAGTCGGATTTGAAGGGCTGTGTATTTGGCAAGTATGAACCTGTTTGGATTTCGGATCATAAATCGTACCAGTCTGAGCGGTCCCACTTCAAGGAGGCATAAAATACATTAAAAATTAAACTTAATACCTCGTCTATTGTATGTACTACATATTTCTTTTTGAAAGGATGTCAATTTTTGTGTTACCATAACCGGCCAACTTCCATAACAGGAGAAATTTCTCGTTACTGTCAGTGTCCGGTTATGAGGAAGTTCACTGTATTTCGTTTTCAGTTCCCGCTGGCAGGGAGGGCCCTCTACCTCACCCCATTGAATCCAATGATGTTTGTCGACCTTTAATTTTATGAAATATCACAGATTTAGGGACATTGTAGTGTTCTCCAGGTTGTAGATATATCATTTTCTTCAGCAAAACATCTCTCACAGCGTTTTTAACATCGTTACTACATATTATAATTGACTTGTGCTTCCTTTTTTGTATAAGTTGGGGGTATTGAAAGCAATAGAAACAGAGTTATGCGAAAAAAAACTTTAGGAAAATGGACGTTTACATTTACCCCAAAAACTAGTTTCCATTTACCCCATATGCTTATATTACTGGGGTAAATGTAAACACAAAGAAAAACTGCATAGAATATAAGAAAAGTGCGGTGTAATCACAGAATTAACTTCAATGCACTTTTATTTACATAATATTACACGAACATTTTTCTTACGCTTCCAATATAATCAACTTTTTTTTACCAGTGACAAACACTCACAAACTTGAATTTCAGATTTCAGATAGAGGTCCTTCCCACAACTAAAATTTTCAACGAAATATGGACAATAACTCAATGATATTTTATGCAACGGAGTCGCGACATTTCATATTCTAATTCTTGTTCCGTCTGGGTTGCTACAATTGATTTAAAAATGTAAAAATAACGGCCGTTTCTATTTACCCCATGTTTACATTTACCCCAACCGACCCTATAACAAAATTTCAACTACTCAGAGCAAAAAAATTACATTTAAAGCTTTTAGGTTTAAAATTATCATTTGCAGAACCAATGAGAATCGAGAATTTATTGTTTGTTTTTGCAGAAACATTCTTAAAAATAAATTGAAATGAAGTTGAGTTTATTTAAACAAATATTTTTCATGAAATTGAGATGATTCCGACACGGAAAATGATTTATCAACTAAATCTAACACCAAAATGTTTTTTAAAAACATCATATCTCTCTTATATTTATTTATAGCTTAATGCAAGCAACTAACAATTACTTAATTAATCAATTGGTTTTGACAGTTCTCACAAATCTGTTCTAACCTATTCTACCTAAAAACTAAGTGCAGAAAATCCTGTTCTAATGTGTTCCGAACATCCTCATTGAACACACATATTTATAGTTGATGCTTTTATTTATTTTTTTGTATATTGCGTTATATGAAGTTCTTTTATTTTATCTATTAATTTATTTTTTTATTAATTTTATGTTTATTTATTCTTATTATTCCTTAAGTTTTGTGGCGCAATTAATAAAACTAAAAATTACATATGAAATCTTCGGAATTTTGTTACTTTTTTGTTGGTGGCACCAAGTGGCCTAAAATGGCACTTTCTGTTGTCAGAATTGGCACTTACAAAATTTTGTTTCCGGCAACGCTGGTACGATACCATCTAACTGATGAGCCCAACTATCGTGCTCGGGCGAAACGCATTTTGGACTAAAGGTCATAAAATTTATTCAATTTGCCTCTAATCCACAAAGTCCACAAAAACAAAACCAAAATAATATTTTACATATTGTTTGCGTTTTCTTCTTCAGTATTCATTCATTTGTCATGTCATTTTTTGTATCATAATTGTGAAACGTTTTTTTGAATTTGAATATTCTCACGTACACAATTATTTTCACATTCAATCTCATAAAAATTCAGAATCGTCAGAATCACACAAAAGCGTTCAGTTGGGATACCAGATGGGAGAAGAATTCCGGATTGCCAAATAAAAACGCCATAAGTATATCGATAAATAGATGCGTTTTTTTGCAATCCCCAGGGGAATTGGTTGAAAAAACGACCAAGGCGCTTAGTGAAATACTTGGCAGCACTATTAATTTGCAAGATGACATTTGAAGAACAGCTGTAGTGCAAGAAAAAAAACAAACATCACTGTTTTACCCCTTTCACACAAGGCAACTGAGTTGCCGGCAACTGGGAGCTTGTGGGTGAGAAGGGCAAGAAGTAAGGGGAATGAAAAAAATCTCCCCGGTCAACGATTTGAAGAGATTTTTTTGACGTTTTGCTTTGAAATTTTCTTAGATTTCCATTTTGACGTCTGTCTTCGGAGACAGATCTATCAGTCAAACATATATTTTTTTAAAGAGAAATTGTTTCTTACAATAATATTATTACAACATTAAACCAAACCAAGTGAGCTACTTAAATAAATTCATTGTGAAAGAAAATTTTAAGTTTTAATTCTTGTAGGCAAGGTTTCCCGGCGGCTGTTCCTGTGATGATTGTGACAATGCCATTGGCCGCATTTAATTCAATCCATCACGAGTTGGTACACATTTTATACATTAATTTTATTTACGTAGATTGCAGAATCATAATTCACAAATCAGGATGTCATTACCACCAGCTTTACTTAAACGATTAGCATCTCGAGGTCTCGTTAAAGGCTCAATTGCTGATGATTCTAGTATGTTACTATTTTATTAGCGTTTATTAATTTACAAATTAACATTCTTTTAATTTTTGATATAGGCCTAATTGAAAGCAAAGCAGATGAAGTTCTCGAAAATGAAGAAATCATTGCAGAAGACTACGATGAAATAGACATTGAGTAGTATCCTTCGCAGTTTGATTCTTATGAACCCGAAAGGAGAATTGAAGAAAATATCTGGATCGAGCGTATGAAATTGCGCATAGGAGAAGGTACTTCATCCGGCTGCAAGGGATGCCCAAACAAATACAATATTTATCACAAATGTAGTCTCTACTGCGTTACTGCTGGGGAAATGGAGTTTTAGAACCCCAGAAAAGTTATCTGAAGAAAAGAGCTCGACTTATCAGAAAATACCCACTTCCCAAAGGATGGAAAGAAATCTACGACTCCGGATGCGGGTGTTTCTATTACTGGAACACAGGAAACAACAACGTTGCATGGTTGCCACCATCTCATCCGAAAGCATATATAACAAAGAGTGCAGCCGTCTTCAGAAGGCAGCTGGAAGAATTGGTTCCGCTTGATAACGAGGACGCTGAAGACAAAAGCGATAGCGAGCCCGGTTCAAGGTCTGCAGATCAAAATGAAACAAGTGCAATTCCATTGCAATCTTCCTTACAGTCGTCGTTGTCATCTAAAAATCACGCTGCTGAACGTTCAAAGATTGACTTGAGAAATCATCATACAATGGGTCCAAAAAAACATCGAAATCGTGACCTCGACAAAATGATTCGGCAAAAAGAAATAAAACGCTATCGCGATAAGATGTTAAGAAAAGATAATTTTCGCGACTAATTAAACCCAAGTCAAAAATAACAGAAACGGAAATAAATTGTGGAATAGTAATCGTCCACCAATGTATGAATTAATTCTTATAAAATGCAAGGTCATGAGTAAAAAATTATGCTCGTTTCAGAAGACCTTTTGAGAGTCGGGTAGTTTGCGATATGTCTGACTCATATAAGACCTTACTACTACTACAAACAATTTCAAAAAAAAAATTAATTTCAGAACAAATTTAATAAAACATTTATTAAGGTATGCAATTTATTAACATTAAATTCTTTCTATTTAACTTAAAATAGTTTCACCTGTAATATTCATTGTGTTGAGGAAAACTCCCATTGGGGATGCTGGCCCAAAGTTTTCTATAGAATTAGCTACTTTGTTGCGCAGATTCCGTAATCGCAAAGATGCATGTACAAATGAAACTAAAATTGATTCTATTATTTATTGGAAATTAAAAAAATATATATACATACGTGAAAATGGCAATAGCAATGTAAATAACGACCAGAGAACAGCATTCAGACAATAAACCAGTATATATCCGCATACAAGCGTTTGTTTGTTTACAAAAAGCGAATGTCAAATCAAAAGCAATTCAAAAAACGAGCAACTCAGTTTCCTCATCAATTTCCTCGTGTGAAAGGTACAAGGCAATTAAAGGAAAACGTCAAAAAAATCTCCAGCAACTGGTTTCCGTGTGTGAAAGGGGACTTTGCCTCATCATCATCCTTATAAAAATTATCGGGTTGATTTGTTTTGTGTAATTTCGATATATTTATTGAATTAAAACTACTTTTCTATTAAAATAACATAAAAAGAACCAAGTTAATTATTATTTATACAAGAAAATGTGAATCAAGTAATTTGAAAATTGAAATCAAGAATTTTGGAAATTGTTTTTAGCCGATGTGATTTCCTTATAATTTTAATTTTTACAAATACAGTGGTACATAGAATTCAACTACTTGAAAACTACCCCATTCATCGGTCACTGGTGACATGGTATTAGTGGACGAGTTGCTTATTAGGGACGGGACGCTCAGTTCATATGTCATTAGGAATATAATTCTGAGCAAGAGCGGACGACGGTCAAGAAGTTTGAAGTATGTCTAGGATGTAGCAGAGAATCTGTATTGGGTTGCTCCCGTGTACAACAAAACAAATTTCTCAAAGAAACCTTTGTTTTGTAGTTCATTCAATTCTTGTTAATTGAACGAATATCAACTTCAGGAAATACTTTATTATTTAAAAATAATTTCACAGTCAAGTTTTAATATACATATAATAAAAATAAACGCAAAAATGAAAATCGCTGTAGAAGGTTGTGCTCATGGCGAGGTGGAAAAAATCTACGACACCATAGAGGCAATACAAAAGCGGAAAATGTTGAAATTGGTTTGGTGTTGTGTTGCGGAATGTATATTAAAAGGTAGGTTAGGTTAGGTTGACATGGTCGTCAGGAAAACAACTGACACACTTAGACCAAAAGCCTAACCAAACCAATCAAAATTGATAATTATTTGACATGTCAAAATGTCAGTTTTGAAGTTTCTATACATTTTATCGATAACTTAGTGAAAAAGTTTTTGGTAGCACAGTTTTTATCCTCTCCAATAGCTAAGCCCAGATAATTCTCGGGGTTTAAGCTAAGCACCCCCGGGGATTAGTTATTGTTGGATTTAGTATGCAAATTGTTAATCCTACTCATCGTTTTTTTCGTCAAATTTCCCCGGGGCTTAGAAAAAACACGCCTAATGTATCAGAAAAGGCGTAAGGAGGTGTTCAAGTAACATACCTACAAATGTGTGAATTAAATTAAAGCAAAATTAAGTTGTTTAAGGAAAGGCGGTATCTTATTTATCTTATAGACGCACACGCATATATATATGTATGTAAATATTTAGATCTTTACAAATGGAGTTGGTATCTCCAATATTATGGGTAGGTTTTCTAACATACATATATATAAATACTTGTGTACATAATAATATTTAGGAAAGAGATTAATACTTTTGGTGGCATCTAGCCTTCTCCTATCTAGGCACGTTATATCCGACTGTACCGTTGAGGGCAAGTTTTGCATTTGGAAAAAAAATCGAACTCGAGATTTTAATCGAACTTGCATTCCGTCTGAAAGTCTAAACGACTTCAGATTTTCTTCAAACTTGGTACATAAGCGTTGTAGGTGATTGTCTCAAATAGATTTTGAATCGTTTTTTAACCCCTAAAATAAAGGTACTTATAGTACAATGGTTTTTACAGTCTTAATTATCTCAAAAACGGATTTAACCATTTTGATAAAAAAAAATCTGTGGACTATAATAGGCTCATTCTAGATTTTGCTATAAATATTTGTTTATATATTTTCTTATTAACGTAACCTGCCATACAACCAGTTTATTGATTTTCAACTTTGTCATAAGCAGCTCCATGGATTTGTATATGAGGAGGTCCTTTAAATTCGAAATAATACTTCATTCTAAAATATTCGAATTTTTAAACCACTTCGTTACGTAAAGCGTTATGCCGCCATTCTTTCTGGCTTCCCTTTCTCCAACGCATAGGGAAAACTTTTGAAATTAACGAAATATAAAATAATAAAAATAACAAAAAATATAAATTTCTCAAGTTAAACAATTTCTATATTAAATAGTTCAACTTACCAAATAAGGTTTTTTTTGTTTTTTTTTTTTTAGCAAAACAATTAATAGAAGGTTGGTTCGTTGAACTTTACCTACCAGGTTTTTTTGACAACCCCAAGAGTTGTCAAAAAAACCTGGGTTTTTCGGTTTTCAAAAAACACCCGAGGGCCATTAAATTTATGTTGCATAAAAGCTAGTTATGTCATTTAATAATTAAAACTTAAAATATGTTAAATTGAAGTTCTTAGTACATTTTTTGTGGCCCTATGCACAATCCACAACTTTAAGGCTTCCCATTTTTCATGTCTGTTTCTGAAAATTTATTTCAGTATTGTTTTATTTCCATTTTAAAAATAACAATTTGCATAAAAAGCGAGAATTCACAACAAAACAAATGCTTCAGATCAGGGATGATTGATAAGTCCATATGTTATTGAAACATCGATATTAAAACAAGAAATCGATGATTTAATATCGATGTTGAAGGAAGAATAGGGGAAAACCCTTCAACACATCGATGTTTTCGATTCGATAACTATTAACATCGATGATGAGTACTCGATATTCTCCTCAATATCGCGCACTTCAGATCTCATGTGACTTTGACGTTTATTCATTTACCTCAAGTTTCCCCTGTTAAAAACCTAGTTCTACTTCAGGGCGAGTTGAGGGCGACCCTAGGTTTAAAAAAACACAGAATTTGTTCATCAGGGTGACTAGGTTTTTCAAAAAACGCTTTAGGTCAACCCTAGGGCGACTTCAGGGCTCAACGAACAAACTTAGAGTAAGATCCCAGGGCCGGCAGACATACGTCATTTTATCATAGCTGAATTTTTTTTCTCTGAATAGATTCAAAGTTAATAAGAACGAATGAACATTCCGAATGTTCAAAGCCGGGGCTTTTCGGAGATATGCAAAGCTGATTTTTTAATATGTTTCAGGGGATAGTGTCTCAAACCTTGTTTGACACTTGTCAAACACCTACAATGGGGTGTTTTGTCTGGCAGACACCGTTAATGTGACATCTTGGTCTAGTATTTAATAATATAAACTTAAATTAAAAGAAAAATCGTCCACCTGTTTTCGAAATATTGAATTTTCAAATCAAATATTTTTCGAAAATTTTTGTGTGGAGTATTATTTTAAATTTGAAGGACCTCCTGTACAAAAGTTTTGATCGAAATCAATTGAAGCTTTAACGAGAATGTCGAAAATATAAAAAAACTTCTATAACAGTTTATGTAAAAAAAATGCAGATTCAAAAGTAGCCTACACCTATTATACTGCATTGAATTTTGTTTATCATTAGAGCAGCTTTAGAGATAATTAAGATTTACCATTTAGGGTACATAATAATTTATGGCAGGTATCGGGAGTCATGTGGCTAAGAAAAAATATTTAAAAAACATCGAGCCAATCCCCAACGACATGCGATTAAGTACCAAGTTTGATAAGGAAATTGCTTCAGCCGTTTAGGCTGTAGATCGACAAATAGACATGCAGACAAGCGGAATTGAGACTTATTGCGTGTTCGTCGTCATCGTGATGTCGAGTTTTATCAAAACCTTGAGTTCGATTTGTTTTCCAAATGCAAACCTTGCCCTACATTACCTAAATATATCGCAAGAAGAGTGAATTGTAGAACACCAAATTTCATTCTCTATCGATAAATATCAATTCGAGTGAAAGTGTAGAACCTGAATGTCCATGCGACGACAGGCGGTTAAAAAAACCAACCGCCATTTTCATTAACGTATCATATTCCCATTTCACACAGGGAAGCCAGTTGCTGGAGTTTTTTTTTGACGTTTTCCGTTAATTGCCTTGTAGCTTTCACACGAAGAAACTGGCACCAAGAAACTGAGAAGGAAACTGGGAAGATTATGTTGGGCTTATTGGAATGCTAAACAAAACGTCAAAAAAATCTCTTCAAATCGTTGACCGTTGAGATTTTTTTCATTCCCCTTAATTCTTGCCTTTCTTGCCGTCAAACTACAAGTTGCTGGCAACTCAGTTTCCTTGTGTGAAAGCAGTCATAGCGATAACATATTCTGCTTTCACACAAGGAAAATGAGTTACCGGCAACTGGGAGTTTGTAGGCGAGAAGGGCAAGAAGTAAGGGGAATGAAAAAAATCTCTCCGGTCAACGATTTGAAGAGATTTTTTGACGTTTTGCTTTGCATTCCAACATAATCATCCCAGTTTCCTGGTGTCAGTTTCTTCGTGTGAAAGCTACAAGTCAATTAAAGGAAAACGTCAAAAAAATCTCCAGCAACTGGTTTCTCTGTGTGAAAGGGGACATAAGGTTTATGTCACAAATAAGCCATAATAAGATTGGAAACCTTCGTACGTTTCACCCCCCAAAACCCATTTTTTTACATTGCTTTATTTGTACCTTTGAAACTCTATTCATGAATAGATGGGAAATCGAAAAACAAAACAAAAACAAATTACTAGGGCTGTGTTGTCCATGTGTCTATAGAAAGATGGACAGAAAAGATTCTTGTTTTCGTTTTTATCAATGTGTATTGGAAGATGAACGGAAAAGTTACTTGTGTGCGTGTTTCAGCTTGTAGGCAAATGCCAAATGAAAACAGAGGTTTCGGGTCCTTATCTAATTATAGTTTATGCTTTATGTTCTCTTTACAACTTCACAAAGAGAATACATAAATGTTTTGTTTTGACACAAGCCAATTATAACTATAATAGGCGTTTTTCTTTTTTAGTTCAGAGCAGCGTCCGAGAAATTTGTTTTGTGTTTCTTTTTAACTCAGAGCATGCAGAGCTCCAAATGTGTGTTTCTTTTTTCGTTCTGAAGATGTGTAGATCGCACTCGACGTGCACGAAGATAATTGACTGAGCATGTGAGTATAGTTTGCTGAACGCACAAAATGCCATGTGTGTCAAGAAGGAAAATAGGAAGAAAAAAATAATTAGATACATAAGTTGGCGAAAGAAGGTGATCGCTAGTTGATTTTTTGTATCTGGGTGTGTATCAGTCGACAAAAAAGGGTAGGTTTTGTTTTATATTGCTTTTTATGATTAAAATGAAAATGTGTTCTGATTTGTGTGGTTCAAGTGTGTTTAAAAAACATATCAGTGTTCAGAGCTCGCTCTGTTTGGAACAAGTTCAGTGCATAATTTATGTGTTCGAACTCTGTTCAGTGCTCTGCTCTAAACGAAAAAAGAAAAACGGCCAATGCATACAAAAATGTGTATTGTATAAGACTTTGCACTTCGGCTCCATAAGGCCTTATGCACTGATAACTATGCATGCTTTAAGCGTATTTTATTGAATGATTAGTGCAAGTACACCTTCGGTAAAAAAAAATTGTTGCAATAACCGAGTTACAAATAAGTTCAGCTCAAATAAGAGTTTAACTTTAAAATCTAAAGACAGTTAAAGTTAGCCGTTAAAGTCAAGTGATATTTTATTTCCCTTGGATTAAAAAAAAAGGATTAAAAATATCGTTTGCTATTTCATGAAGAATACATTTTTCTCGACGGCCAACTTCCTCAGTTTTTGAAGAGTCCAGAGTCAGACCGTTGAGCATAAATGTTAAATCCTTGGGTCACTAACGATTTGGTTGCTTATGAGCGGCAATACGGCTCATCCGACCAATCAGCCTGACTGTGAGATATCATAGACTCTTCTTCATAGCCGAATATCTAACCTTAAGCCCCCGGTTGCGAATAAATGTGTCAAAGTGTCATTACACTGTAGAAACGCAGATCAAATGAAATAAGAGGGTTTGGATGGTTGGTTGCGTTTAGATTACGAATTTTCTGTCTATGTTTATGTTGTGTATAAAATTTGTGCTTACAACTTACTACAAAACATCAAAGAGCCGTATTATTGCCTTTTTTTCAAAACAAGTTTTGTATACAAAAATTACACAACTTAAAAATTGCAATTTCTTCACAAGTATTTCGATTTTTAATTTATTTAAATTCCCAGGGAATTTCGTTTCCTACGGAATATGTTATACCCTCCAAATTTTTCCTGCGATCTTGAATCTCCAACGGAATAAATTTCCCTCAACCAAGAAATCCTATAAAATAAAACAAAATTCCCTGGGAAAGCTTATTCCCGATCCTAATAAATTCCGAGGGAAACTTTTAAGTACTCGTATCATTCATGTTCCCAAGATTCGAATTGGAGACAAAATTTTCAGGGAAACTTTTATTCACGGTAATCCCCAATAACAGATTTCAAGTTCAAAATGACAAAACTCTCATATATGAATATGATACATGTAAATGTTTGATAAAATGAATTTAGTTGAATAACTTTTTCTTAACATCTGCTGCAGGTGCTTTTTTAAAATTTTTTTCAATTTGAAGTCAATAATACGGCCGTAAGATATTCACCAATAAAATCGGAAAACATACATAAATGTAAGTAATAATTTGTATTTACGAAAATCAACGAAAATGTTTTATAATAATTTGTGATCGTTATAGTTACAGCATATTTTTCATCAATTTTAATTGACATGTACGAAAAATAATTTCAATTAACTCCAAACTACTTAATTCGTAGTGATAATTAAATAAAATATCGCTAACATTTCTGACATCATAAAATCTTTGGATTATTTCGAAAAATTCAGTACTTCCTCCTTTTACAATGTTTTTAGCATTCAAAAACTTATAAGCCGTTCTTATGCTTTTCTCACCAAGAAACATAACCTCAAGCAAGTGATGTAATTTTAAAAGTCTTTGGAAATTAACGTTAATCCCTTCCCTTACCAAAAATAATGAAGCTTCATTGGTTTCCAGCATCCTTAGAACCAATAGCACTCTAGTTGCTAGGTGTCCAAAAAAGCTCGGTCTAATTTCGTTAGCTTTCGACTTCAATGCTTCATTTTCCATCAGAACTTTTGTGATATGTACAAAATGTTGAAAAAATTCATAGAATGGAACAAGTACAATATTTTTGCCAGAATTTGTATCATACAAGTACATGCGGAATCGCCTTATTTCAAATTGACCAGCTTTCATAACTTTAATTATATTTATATCTTTAACCTTGTGGAAGACGTCAATGTAAAAAAGATTTAATCCCAGTTCATTCATACACTCTTCAGTGAGATGAGTATATTTTTTGTAGAGATTTTTAAATGAAATATAATTTTCAACGAGAACCTGCTGCAGGTGTTTTGACTCTAGGGATGATAAGTTGAAAGTTCCTGGTGGTATTTCATAGTTGGGAATACGTATTGGGTTGATGGGAGAATCGCACATTGAATATTGTTCTACAAGTCTATTGATAGTATTTAAGAAAACAGTATGTTTTTCATCTAAGCACATACTTGACGCCGAAGTTAAAATATTTATAACTTCTAAAATTGTTTTTTGACTTCCTTCGCAGTTTCTGATTAACTGAGATGATTTATACTGATCGTCAATGAACAACTCGCTACTAGAGTAGCAGCTTCCATTACAAGCTATAATTATACCGGCTCCACTTTTTTTTCCACATGACCACTGACAAATAATACACCTTTCGTTAAATGTTTGCATTCCTAAACCATGCCGTTTGCCATTCCACCAATAACCAACGTATTTCGTTTGCGCTTTGATAAAACACTGTTCTACCGTAGCCCAGTTGTATTCACCAAAGCCAGCGAATCGGTTATCTTCCCAGAATCCATTGTAGGTGTTTCCATTTTTAAATGTGAACTTTCCCCAGCTTCGCAAACCCGATTTTATAAATATTCCATTGAAGACTCCATTACAATCACGAGCCTCTCCGCTCTTGATTCTTCCATTTTCAAAAATTCCCTCAATTTCTTCTGTTCTTGTCTTATTATTAAAGGCAGATTAGAATGAAATTTAATATTTCAGCTTAACTGTCATTTCTTACCTTCAAAATGCCTTTTCCATGAAACTTGCCATTTAAAAACGAGCCACTATATTTACACCGCCCAGATTTATAATGACCGTAACCATTTCGGCTACCAGCCGAAAATTCTCCTTCGTAAATATCGCCGTTTTTATACTTTAAGCATCCAATTCCCTTCGAAAGACTTCCCTCAAAACATCCTAAAACCAGGTTAAATGTGAACATTTATGTACATAAATATATGTATGTATGAGCAATGCACATAGTTACATAATGTGATTATTTACCTTTGAAGGATGTACCCATTTTAAAAGTGTAAGTTCCGAATCCATTAAAACCATTGCAGCTTAACCATCCGAAGTAAGAATTTAAGTTACGAAATTGAAGATTTGCAAATGAATTTTTAGTCTTGAAATATAAAATATTTTATGGTTAATTATTAAAAAATCCATTCTCAAAAAATTTTTCTCATTTACTATAAAAATTGTTGCTTTATTTCTTAAAAGAGTTTGAAGAAGTTGCGCCTTTATCTCTTCCTTTCGGTTAGTCTTAGAAAACTGCGACTGCTCTATATCGGAATTAACCTCTCTTTGAAGATCTAGCTTGGCTTTGGATACACCCTTTCTAACTTCATTAAGCTTATTATTCGCCATTTTAAGTTATTACAAGTTCTTTTTCGTTTTGATATTTTCTTTTTAATATTTTCACTTTTGTTTTTAATTGATTAATACGGGTTGTCATAATTTGTTTGTATTAGTTTGAGTGAGTTGTCTACGTTTTCCAACAACGATATCCCAAGTAACAGTTGCCCGCAAAACAATTTTCGGTACCCTGCTGGGAGTCATTGCAATTAAGGTAAATGGGAATGATATATAGGCTGATTTTGTTTAGCTGCATGAGGAGTTTCGATGGTTGTTGTCTATGGTTTGACAGTTGAGAATGTCAAACTCTGTTGACTTTTTTGTTAAGTAAGGTTTAGCAATTCATCATGAATCGCTTAATGCTGGAATAACGCTTCCTAATAGTGGAAATTTGCTTTAAAAAAAATAAATCTGTTTGCGAAAATAACCTATTTGGTGCGGTATACACGCTGGCGCCATCAAGCATCATCAATCCTTATCTCTTTCGAAATGAGGAAAGAACTACCATTATGGTGAATAGCAAGCCATGTTTTTGTTTCCAAAAATAATCAGCAAAACATCCGTACGTTTCACCCTCCAAAGCCTATTTGCTTACATTGTTATATTTAGGGCTGGCAACGAGACGAGACCAGGCGAGACTTTTGTTAATCTCGTCTCGGTCTCGTCAAAATCGAAAAATTCCTGTCTCGTCTCGGTTTCGGTCCAGGTCTCGTCTAACCAAGTATCGTCTCGGCCTTGGTCTCGCCTTTTTCTCGAGACAATTTTAATGTGCGGTCTCGTCTCGGTCTCGGTCTCGGTCTTGGTACCATCCTTAGTCTTGGTTTCTTTCAGGTTTTTTTGGTAGTAAAAAGATGTAAGATAAAGATAAGACGCATTGTTCGGATTGCAGATATTGAGTATGGTTGTGGTATCTCAGCAGTTCGTCGGTAAGAAAAATGCGGGAAAATGTATAAGACAAACTCGTGAGTCTGTTTTGTCTTTTGAGTTAAGTGGAAATAACATTTTGGAAGAATTGTGTAAGTTAATATATTTCATAGCAAAAACAAATAAAATATTAAAAAAAAGGAGTACCTACATACAACGCTCGATTTTTAAAAAAATAAATTAACCAGTTTTGTCAAGCAACGACCTGTCAAAAACCAATTCAGGATGTCTCCGATTTAAATGAATTAAAAAAAACCTCTACAAAACTCAAATTTTACCTCAAAAAAATCGAAATTTTTCGATTTAATTTATTGCTGAAAACAAAATATTGCTCAAATGTCAAGATATATTAAGCTGCCTACCTTTCAAATCATGAACTGTCAGAATCCATTGAAGCATCGCTCCGATTTAGATGGATTATAAATTCTCTACAAAATTCAAATTTAACCTCGAATTTTTTTCCTCCGGCAAAGTTGATTTTAAGCCTCTTGTATGACATTTGGAAAAAAATATTATCAAAACGTCAAAATATATTTCGTTGCCTACCTGTCGAGCCATGAGCTGTCAAAATCCATTGAAGGACTGCTCCGATTTTAGTGTTTGGTTACGTGAAAAATCGTACGAATTGGTACAAATTTTCACATTTAGCTGTCAAAACCCCTAGAAAAAAAACCAAAGTTTGGGAAACTTGGTGAAAATAAACGTACAATATGGATTTCAAGAATTCGGTCAAACTTGGCATCTGCACTCTTTTCCAACTTTATTGTGCTTGTCAATTATGAATGAATCCAATAATGATATATCCTTGTAAGTTGCTTATGCTAAACAAATCATAAACTAGCAATTTTGTTCTCCAGTACGTAAGTCCATGAAGCTAAAGCCATAGACTTCATTTGAAACGAGTAAGTTTTACTTGTGTAGATCGAAAACTATGATTTTAAGTTGAATTTTATTAGTTGCGTATGAAAGCGCTCCGAATGGCTTACATTTTGTGCGAATTTAGTTTTCAAAGGTGTGTGATAACGTAAAAAATAGGCTGGGAAGTAACGTTATCAGACACCTTTCAAGAGCCGTATTTCCAAGATAAAATTTGAATTGTCTACAGTTTTCTTAATCCATTTTAATCGGAGCAATCCTTCAATGAATTTGACAGCTCATGGCTTGACAGGTAGGCAACGAACTATAATTTGACGTTTTCATAATAGTTTTTTTCCAAATGCCATACAAGAGGCTTAAAATCAACTTCTTTCGGAGCAAAAATTTTGTTGAGGCAAAATTTGAATTTTATAGAGGGTGAGGTTCTTTTAATACGCTTAAATCGGAGCGATCGTTCGATGGATTTTAACAGTTCATGACTTGACAGATATGTAACTTACTATACCTTGACATTTTGATACTATTTTTTTTCCCAAATGTCACCCAAAAATTCTAAAATCAACTTTTTCCGGAGCAATAAATTAAATCGAAAAATTTCTAATTTTCTGAGGTAAAATTTGACTTTTGTAGAGGTTTTTTAATCCATTTAAATCGGAGCCATCCTTCATTGGCTTTTGACAGCTCATGTCTTGACAGTTAGGCAACGAACTATATTTTGACGTTTTGACAATATTTTTTACCAAATGTCACCCAAAAGGAAGCAACGCCATGCATACATAAATCGTACGTATTCTTCTCTGGATTTTCGCAATGCGCCTATCTCTGTATAACTATGTACATATATGGTTTAAAAATTGAACATGATTAGATACTAAAAAATAATGAAATTAAAACAAAATTTTCCTACAGCGAAAGCCGAAATCAAACCTCCGAGACAGCCAAGACCAGCGGGACTCTCGTCGAATTTCGGTACCAAAAATACGGTCTCGTCTCGCTCTCGTCTCAGTCTCGTCTTCGGTACTTTTAAAGAAGTCTCGTCTCGTTGACGAGACCGAGACCGAGACTAGTCTCGGTCTCGTTGCCAGCCCTAGTTATATTTGTAAATTTGACTTTATACTATGTTCCCACCGAAGCGAAATCTCGGATTTCGTAGATTTCAGTCCAAATCTTCGGTTTTCGCCATATAGTTTTGGGTTTTCGAAATTCGAGATTTCGTTGAAATCACAACGAAATCCCATTGCCGATGCGGGCTATTCATAGTGAACGAGTCCATTTTAAGCTTCACCACACTTAGGTAAAATGCTTTTTATGTGCAAATTACGATCTATCACTGTAACGATAAGGAGTTAAAAGGAGAGAGTATGAATTTTTATTTGACAACGTGGCTTGAATTGATGGATTAAATAAAAAAAATGGTTGTTGTTTGTGATTTTTGAGAGACGAAATCGTGCCTTAGGCGGTGTGAACACCAATTTGAAATCTCAAAAACTTCCTGCTGAAATCTCGGATTTCGCTTTGGTGGGAACCACTGGGACTCATTTGAGTCAAAAGGGACTCATTTTTTTTAGGTTAACTCAGGAATCATCTTTTTTAATTGACTCATTTTTAAAGAATGATCAATTTATAATTTAAAGCACTTTTATATCATTTTGCAGAAATTTTTTTTAAAGGGTAGTATAATCCCTTGAGCGCGTGTAGATTATAAAAAAAATACTTTAAAAGATTGAATAGTCTGAACTAGGCTTCTATTTCCGTTCCTTCCTTTGGGTAAAACATATAAGAGTTTTGTATGAATGTTTTAAAATTAAGACATGCGTGTGAAGATCCTATTTTTGAGATCATTTCTAAATTTATTATGAAATTGATGACATTTCCTCAAAGCTCTGCAGCCGCAGAAAGAAAATTTTCAGATCTCAGCTAATCGAAAAAAAAAAGTTTAATAGATTTAAAATAGAAACTGTTGAAACAATTATGTTTGCAAATGAGTTATGTGCCTCAAACGACAAAGTTGGGACTCTAAAAACTATGCTTTTGTTTATTTGTTTTTTTTTGCTTTTGTCTTATTATTGAATTGTTCCTTTTTGTTTACTTTAAAAAAAATGTGTTCTTAAGACTTTATAAATTAAATTCATTCATTAAAGCAACCAGACATGACATAATATAGGTCGCATTTGTGTAGAATGACATGATCAACAATGTGTACCAACAACTTTTTTCAAAAAAAACCTATATGGTTTTCGAGTAATTTGGAAAATACTGAATTTTACGCCCTTATCCCCCTTTATTTTTTTTCCTCCGCTCCAAATTTGGGGTACTTTTTAGAAAATGCTTAGGACGTAAAAATGAAGCTCTCCACCGAAATTCAGCTTTGTCGGAATTTTTTCGAAGTAACATCACTTTTTTATCTAATTTTCGTAGACTATTATTGAATTTGATATTTTTTGTATGTTTTCAAAGTATTTATTTTAGTTATTAAAAAAATAGGTATTATTATAAACTTAAAAAAGATTTTTATTGGGACTCATTTATTTCCAAAATGACTCATTTTTTCAGCCTCTAGGATTCATTAAACCTGTGGTAACACTGGTGGGAACATGGTATAGTTCATGAATAGATGTGAAATCAAACAACTTTTGCCGTAATGAAACTACTCACAGCTGAAAAGTTAACTTGGTTGTCTCATGTGTGTTGTTATTACGATTATTGTAAGGTACACCTTTTGTGGGTGTTATTGTCTTCTTTTTTCTAATTGTTTTTGTTGGTAGTTCATCGCAGTTTCGTATAATGTGTTAAGCTTGAAAGTGGCAAAGTTTTTCACCCTTTCACCCCATCTTTCCGAATATTCCGAACTCTTCAATTATTACTGTGCAGAATGCAAAAACATAACTCTTTCACATATTATGCTCGCATTAAAATGTAACAACAAGCAAGTTAATCAACTTTCTGATGACATAGCTGAAATTAAATTTTACTTCCGCAACAGCTTTAGTAAAATAAATGAACTTATAGCTGAAAATAGTGATTCTTCCGCTAAAAACGTGGAAAACACCAAATGATTATTAAATCACAACTCTCCAACATCGAAGTGCTCCAAATATTCTTCGAATCTCTTGATAGTTCATATTCCATCTCTAACAATCTGAACTTCCAGTTGATTAAGATTATAAACTCTATTGCTTCTATCAAATCACTACAAGTACCTACAAATTGTTCAATTAATTCAATTGAAGGAAGTTGTTAAATGATAGCTGAATGTATAAAAGAGCAATCGATATCCCTAACAACAATTGATACAGACTTCATTGCCGCTAAAATCAGAATGTCTAACGACTCCATGATTCTTGCTGAAGTCATAGCAAAAGAATCTGCAGCCATTCGTTCCGCAATCACTGAATTGTCCGAAGAGATGAAACTTTTATCATCTAAAAATAATTTTGTTGCACTTGAGCCGCATACACTGAACAACAAATCACTGCAAATTGAACTTGAGGATTTCGTCAATTCTTATTCATCGGATATAACCAACGTCCACCCACAAGCTGCTATAAAATGTATGCAACCATCATCTACTGCTCCTTCAACATTGACTTCAAACAATATTCCTAACACTAACTCGTTATTTGCTGAATTACAAGATCTGGATACCTCCAATAATATCGAAGACTCTACTTCGAAACTCGTTAGATTTGGCACATCATGGACTCATCTTGAATGGGAAAATCGTCTCATGCGACTGAAACACTCGAATGATAAATCATTTTCTTCTTTTTTTATAAAATGCGCTCCAAAAATAGCTAACATATCTTTTATAAAGGTTTGGTTTACCAAAAAATACTGTATTTCCGATGTACTTGTGCAGCTAGTGTCAAAAAAGGCTCGTTAATTTCAAAATCGAGATCCCAATAAAGTATGAATGGCTCTTTCTCAACAATATCAACAACGAACTAAAACTAGAGGATTTAGTGATAAGGCCATGTAATTATCAATTTTCTTTTAACCTTAGAAATAAGTCTATCTCTAACTTTGTTCCTCGGTCGTATTATAATTTCTCACCCACTAGCAATTATAATCAAGAACCTTTACATGCCCAAGAACCTCAATCTTCCTCAACTTCTAGCTTATCAAAAATAAAAAAGTTTCTTTAAATCTATCCCAACGCCCTAATTTATCTAAAACCGACTTTCTTTCTAAAACTAAATATCCAAATTTCATTAAATCCCTTACTCTTTACCCCCTGCGTAGCTTGAATCCCAAAATTCCTACCAATATTTCATTTCCTCCTCCCACTGAGAACAATGTTTTGCCACCAGTTTCACTTACTACCGCTGTTAATTATAACTTGCCCAAACCGTCTTTTTCCTTGATACTCTTTTTCCTCCGAAGGTTAAAATGACGAAGCGATTCGCACATCTAACTGATGATGGTCGGTATGTCCTATCTCGTCTTAGAGATCGTCGCATATATGCAAACGTACGTCTGTATCTTGCATATCTTCATGACAAACCTGACTCTATCTGTGTAGATGGTGCAACCAGAACAAATATTTTAGTATCTATACATCAAGAAGAATAATCTCTTGAAAATATATACTCTATACCACAAAAGTTTCAACGTTTCTCCTTCTGATGTTATAAACGACTTATCTGCCTGTGCATCTTCCAAGTGGCTTTCGCAGTATCCGAAAAAAACATAATAATCCGTTTCGTTCCTAATAATTGTATCTTGAGTTTGCCAAAACCACAATTCTTATATATCTACTATCAAAATGTTAGAGGTCTACGTACAAAAAGTTCCAATGTTTTCTTAAATTCACAAAATCTCCCTTTCGATGTATTTGCGCTCACTGATACTAAACTTACACCTGATTTTCATTCCAATGAATTCTTCACATCTGATTTCAACGTCTTCCGGAAAGATATTTTAAGCCCTAATACAAGTCATAGCATCGATTCTTTTGGTAGCCCTCCATCAGGACGTGGCGTTCTATTAGCACTTCATTCTAACTTTAATTCTTCAATGGGGATTATTCCCAATATATTAAACCTTGAAGTTATTTGTATAAAAGTCTGTATATTCCACCGTTTTATTTATATTTTATGTTGTTACATTCCACCTTCCCAACCACCAAGTGAATATCTGCTTCTACTCGATGCAATTGATTATGTTGTTGAACTTTACAATCCCGAAGAAGATATTATAATTGTTGGTGACTTTAATCTCCCTCGATTAATATGGGATGTATCAGATGCGATTTCCTTCGTTTCGTCCAACGCTATATCTGAAAAAGAAATTGATTTTACTGACCGTCTTCTTTCTTCCAATCTGTCTTAAATAAGCGGCGTTAAAAACTGCTTACCGGGACAGTTAGATCTGGTTTTCTCTTCAGATGCTCAAAACACCCAAGTCATCCAAAGTCAAAATATCCTTTCAAAGATTGACAATTTTCACCCTCCAATCTCGGTTACTTTTGCCTTCGAATGTGATAATATCCAACCTTACTCCCTCACAACATAGACTTTTAACTTTCGTAAAACTGACTTTGCTAAACTGAATGAACTCATTGGAAAAATAAACTTTGATTTTATATCCAATGACTCTGATATTGACAGTAAGACTGTCACTTTCTATGATGAGATTCGAAATTGTTTTTCTCAATCTATTCCACTGTGTCCTAAAAAGTAGTTTACTTCCTCGCCTTCTTGGTATAACAAAGAACTTCGTTCACTAACAAATAGGGGGAACAAACTTTGGAAACAATTTCGTATTTCGAAGTCAAATCATGACCTCTTAAATTATATCTCATGTTATAACAACTTCTCCATCTTGAGTGAATCTTTATACGCCAGTCACCTTTTCCAAATTCAATCAGGCTTAATTTCAAACCCTATGCACTTTTTCAAATTTATAAACTCAAAAAGAAAATCTGATGGTTACCCTTCAACACTGAAATACAACGCTTCCTCATCAACTGATCCTCAAGTTATCTCGAATCTTTTTGCAGATTTTTTTGGAGAAGCATTTTCTCCTAGCAACAAGGACGTTGTTATAAACCACTTTTACCATATGAATGGTGGCCCCCAAACCACCTTATTTTCGATAAATATATGTGTTCCTTTAGTAATTAAAAAAATCCGGCTGCTAAAAGATGATTACTCTTCGGCTCCTGATGGTGTTCCCTCCGTTGTTCTTAAAAAATGAGTCTCTAGTTTAGCGCAACCACTCACTGCCCTCTTCCAATATTTTAAATTACAGGCCCATTGCCAAACTTTCCTGCATACCTTAAATATTTGAGAGCATAATCTATGACACCTTGCTATTTCATTGTAAGCCATTGTTCTCTGTTAATCAACATGGATTTCTTAGTGGTCGATCTACGGCCACAAATATAACTGAGTTTGTATCCAATACCATGTTCCTTGGAAGAAGGCAATGAAGTCGACGCGATTGCAACTGACTTCAGTAAAGCATTTGACAAAGTATAGTATTGTCATTTTCAAGCTTAAGGCGTAAGGTTTTCCATTATTTTTTATAACCTGGCTCCAGACGTATTTAAACAATCGCCGGTACACAGTCCTTTTTAGATCATGCAGTTCAAACCCAATTTGTGCAACATCTTGGGTCCCTCAAGGTAGCCATTTAGGTCCACTGCTTTCCTTATTGGCTATTAATGATGTTAAACTTACCCTAGTTGGATCTGACCTTCAAATCTACGCTGATGACATGCGTATTTCCAAACGTATAAAATGTATGGCTGATGCTCAAACACTTCAAACTGATCTAAACAATTTTTTCATCTGGTGCCAACATAACTTTCTTGAGCTAAATGTAAACAAATGTCAAGCAATTACGTACTCTAGAAAACGCCCTCCATTATCAGTCCGCCAATATTTCATTAATGATGAACCTGTTTCGATTGTAACTTCCATTCGCGATCTAGGTATTATATGTGATAACCAACTCCTTGGCCTTGTGCCCAAGCAATGACAACTCGAAGTTGAATCGTATCAAATGGCTACAATTGAAGTTGTAGCTGTAGTTCAAAAAAAAGTTTAAGTTGCATGGCATAATGAATACTGGTACTGCATTTCATTATCCTATCTCTCTGGCACAAATTGTCACCGAGTGACGTAGTTCACACCAGGTTTGTTTTTCTGAATTTGTTTTGTATGCATTTTTGTCACCAAGTGACGTAGGGCAACGATGAATATCATACCATGTATTCTTTATTATTTTTATTATTAATAAGTTATTTCAAATATTTGTTGCTGTTGTTGCACAATCGATTTTTCATAGGCTTGTTTTGAGACAAAATAGCTCCACAGTTAACGTAATAAGAACTATTTAGTTAGCTCGGTTAAATTTATGAAAATCTTTACTTTTAAGTCGTTAGAAATCCCCCCCTGCACCAAATCCTGGTTCCGCCACTGTACCCCACAGAACTTTACTGGTTTCATTCAAAAATCGAATCATTGCTATCCGGATAGGTTGGTGTTGTTGTAATCCCATATAAGAACACATCTCATGACAAGACAGCTGCTGCCAATAAGAAATCCCATGAGAAATTTCAAACCCATAATCAAAATCTCTTCAACTCAGCTTTTCACCAACACCGCTTCTAATTTGGTAAACAAAGTATTCATGCTTAAAGACGAAAAGTTTTCAAAGATAGGAACATAAAGTTCAATCAGAAAACAACATAACATATTCATCTGTCTACAAAGCATTGCATAATGCCCCAACATTAGCTGCCTATTTCAAGCAAATATTTAGTGACCGTTGTACAAATGTGAAACTAGCATTTAAGTCGTCATTTCCAGCGATAGAGAAATGCTGGACAAGTCGGAAATTAACGGCAAAATCTCTGCAGCATTTTGCACAATGGCATTGTTCAATTGTGGATTTTTGTGTGCAAAAACAGCGCAAATATTTTTTTTTTAAATTATATGTGTGTGTATGTATTGTGTAGAGCAAAAACAACAGTTTGGCGTTTCAGCAAATTTAGCTTTACTGTGATGGCGTGTGTGCAAGTGCGTGTTTTATGTAAAAATCTGGATCTGTGATTTTGATCCAGAAAAGAACGTGAAGACTGGTCCCGGATCAAACAATCCATTAGGGATCCAGTTTTTCGTCGAAATGTGTAACCTACAGTTTCACAGGGCAAGTTTAAACTCCACTTTTGGTTTAAACTTCAGTACCAACAATTTATTCGGTTTCACAGTGTCGTCTAAACCTTAAACTTAGTTCAATTTGTAGTTTAAGTTAACCGAGATTATTCTGCCGTTTAAACTTCAGTTCAGCGTATGAACAAGGATGCAATCGGCACGTACCAGTTTGGCTTCAGGCCAGGCAGATCAATGGTAGAGCAAATCTTCCCATTGAGGCAAATCCTGGAAAATGCCAACGAATTTCAAATCCAGACGCACCATCTTTTCATCGACTTCAAAGCCGACTATGATAGCATAAGTCGCTAAGAGCTTTTATTGGCGATGTCGGAACTCGGGATCCCGAAAAAACTGATCCAGCTATGCCGCATGACGTTACAAAATACGCGGTGCAACATGCAAATGGGAAACAGCTGCTCCGAGCTTTTTCAGACGTGCACAGGGTTTAGACAAGGAGATGCGCTATCATGTGACTTCTTCAAGAGTGGTGTTAACCCGTAAGGCACAATCATCAGTAGGCCTTCCCAACTGCTTGGTTATGCGGACGACATCGATATCATCGGCCGCTCCAAGCGAGCTGTTCTTGAAGCATTCACAGCTATTGATGAACAGGCGAGATGCATTGGTCTTTAAGAGATTGAGGACAAAACCAAGTATATGCTATCAACAAACAAAGCCTCATCTGTCCATCGCCTAGGACAAAACGTCACTGTTGGTAGCAGTAATTTCTAGGTAGTCAAGGAGTCAACCTACCTCGGAATAAACATCAATTCCACGAACGACACCTTAGTCGAAAGAGCGACGAAGAATTAGCCTAGCGAACCGCTGCTACTTCGGTTTGGCCAAACAAATGGGTTCAAACATCCTGTCTCGAACGACAAAGTACACGCTATACAAAACGCTAATTTTACCAGTTCTACTCTACGGCGCCAAGTAAAAAAGCGGAATTAATACTGGACACTTTCGAAAATAAATATTTTTCGGAGGATATTTGGTCATATATGCGAAGAGGGCGAATGGAGCAGAATTCAAGAATTGTACGAGCTGTACCAAGATGTCGATGTAGTCCAAAGAACCAAAGCGGGTCGACTACACTGGCTCGGCCACATCGAGCGAATGGACAACAATGTTCCAGCCATGAAAATCTTCGACTCTTTCGGGTCATCTCGAACTAAGCTACACGGGCCAGGCGGTTACAGAGAGCGCTTGGTCTCAATAACTGGAGGGAGCGTGCGAGGGACCGTAACCGATGGAAGGCCGCAATATGTGATGATTTTGAAGATTATTTTATTTATTATTTCCGTTTCGCTAACGCTCACCAAAATCAGAATAATTCTGGTATGGTATGTACTTTGAAACAAAACAAAACTATCCTCGATTGTCAACAGCACAAAGCATTTGTTGTTGTTTCGCGTGTGTTTTGTGTCACAGAAAGAGAAAGGGAAGACCAGGTAAGAAAAATGCTGCCAACTATTTTCTTAAAATCTAGTTAAATGAAGTTCAACTCATCTGAAGATCAGATTTCACTGTAAAAACGGACGAGTTAAACCAAAAATTTAACCTCAGTTTAAGGTTCAGCTGATCTTAGGTTTAAATTTCCACTGTGAAACTGGGGGTTTGTTGTTAAAAATTAATCCGAATTATGTATATTAATGCAAAATAAAATGCAGCTAATTATTTATAGTTTATTATATCACTTCCCTAAGATATTAAAACGAAACTCCAAATTCGAATTTCTTAAAGATTAAATGGAAAACTAAATAAAATGTGGATCCTAATACCGGATTAACAAGAATTGCAAATTTGCCAGTATTTCTGCCAAAAAAATTACCTAATAATGGCAGAAATAATTTTTCGATGACATTTATTTACACGAGTTCAAAAGGCTAGATATAAAAATGGAATCAATAATTTTAAAATTTTTTTTTAATTTTAATTTTGGTGGGGGCAATACCCCCATTTATTTGGCTTAATACAAGTTTCATAACTTAACCTAACTTAAAACTAGGAAACTTAGGGCTATAATTTGGTTGAATTGGGCGGACGATTTAACAGGAGGAGTTTTAGGCTGGGAGTGCTGAGGTTGAAGTCGAAACAGTTTTCGTTTAAATCAACCCTTCGCAGCATTCGGGTAATAGGTTCATTGAAACCATAAGAGGTACGATGAGTAGGCAGGTAGAAGAGGCGAGGGTATCTTAGGTTACAGGGGTTAGTGTTCAGAAAGATAGAGTTGTAGAGGGTTTCAGAGTCAACGGAACCTGAGAGAAGTCGATAAATGAAGAGGATTTCGGTTATTTCTCTTCGCTCTTGCAGGGTATTGAGGTTAATTAGTTGGTGGCGATTTTGAAAGGGGGACAGAATCAAAGAATTATTCCAAGGCAGGCCACGAAAGGCGAGACTTAAAAAAAGGCGTTGAATGCTCTCGATTCTAGAAATATCAATTTTTTGATATGGGGACCATAATTGGCAAGCGTATTCAGGTAACGGGCGGACAAAGGTTATGTAGAGTGATCTGGTGACGTAGGGGTCGGAGAATTCTTGGACCATCGTTTCACAAAACCAAGCGTTGAATTGGCTTTTGAAATAATATTATCGATGTGTGTTATGAAATTGAGCTCGGTCACATAATATGCCGAGGTCTCGAATCGATTCAACTGTTGCTAAGAGTTGATTGTAAAGAAAGTAGCTCCTGGGACAAGATTTTATGCGTTAGCGCGAAAAAGTGATTCATTGACACTTAACAATATCAAGCTCTAAGCAGTTTTTGATACACCAGACTGAGAAACTGTCGAGATCTAAAGATCTAAAAGTAAAAGTTAAAAGCGGTCTAGCTTTTACCTCTGTCAAATTTTAAATAAGAGTTAGGATTGAGCAGTATGTTGGAAAAAAACATTTTTTTACTTTTGTGTTGAATGTGTTAAGGCTTAATAAGTGTGCTGAATGTAGTTAAGCCTTAATAAGATGTGACATTTAAAATGGCAATTTGCCAATAAAGAATGAGCAAGTTCCTTTTTTTTTCTAGAATGGAATAATTTGGAAAATGGAGCCAGTACAGTGTTTATACATAGCCATATTAATGGAAACAGTTTATGCCAAATTCTCTGTGCCAAATTTTTTTGGCAAAAATATTGTCAATATTTAGATAAAAAGAAAAATGGCTATAATTTGACATATAAAATGGCAATTTGACATTCGTGTAAATCCGCCATAATGCATTGAAAATGACCCGATGAACTATATTTTGAATTGTTATCATTGTATATAATTCATCCAGCCTGCAATAAGTTCTACTACTCATCATGGGTTCCACCACAAATAAGCCATACTAAGATCGGAAACCTTCGTACGTTTCACCCCCCAAAACCCATTTGTTTACATTGTTGTATTTGTAGCTTTGAAACTCTATCCATGAATAGATGGGAAATCGAAAAGCAAAACAAAAACAAATTACTAGGGCTGTGTTGTCTATGTGTCTATAGGAAGAGGAACAGAAAAGATTCTTGTGTGAGTTTCTATCAATGTGTCTATTGGAAGAGGAACGGAAATGTTAGTTGTGTGCGTGTTTCAGCTTGTAGGCAAATGTCAAATGAAAGCAGAGGTTTCCGGTCTTTACATTATTAGTTAATGGGTTCCACTACCAGATCGGAGGTTAGGTAGTGTTGGTGTGTTATGAATTGCGTATGAAGAGAAATTGTGTGTTAATAAATTGATGAGAGAACTATATACAAAATTTATTATGAGTTAGAGGAGGAAAGGAAAACAAGTATTTGATAGGGTTTTTTTTTGTTTTTTTAGGAGGATTTTTTTGTTGCGTAGGAGTTGGTTGGGTGTGTGTGTTTTTTGTTCTACGGGCAGAATTATATCTGCTGGTTGTAGCAAATATAAAAATATGTAGGCATACACTTGTGTGAAACGGTCACTACTCCAAAAAAAAATGTTTCTTACCAAATGCAAATACACTAATTATAATAATTATTTAACTATAAATTTGAGATTTGTGATAATCGTTGTCCAAAGAAAATTTTTCTTATGTTCCCAAGGGGTTTCTTTTGAAATTTCAGATTTCGATTTGGTTAGTATTTTCGTAAAAAATAGAAGAGACGAAATTTGAAATAAGAATTGTTTATTAATATTATTTCTTTTAAAATAATATTTCTAAATTTATTTAATAAATAATAACATTAAAAAAAATAAGTAAGTGGTATATTGTATTTTTTGTTTGTTAAAAAAAAATTATTGAAAAAAACAGCTTTTCAAAATTCAGCTTCAATTTTATATTAAATAATTTAATTATTAAATAATAATTAAATAATTATTATTATATTATTACTTAAATTAAATTAAAGTTCGCCCACAAGGATTATTAGTAGAAAACTAAATACCTACCTATATTTTTAAGAGCGTTTATACTTAATGTTTTTAAATACCTACATGATTTGTTTAAATTTTGTCTACAAAAGATCTTGGTGTGCTTATATTGAGTATTTAACAATATACATTTAAAACTAATGTAATTTAAGAAAATCGTCCATTTTCAAAAATATTGATTATATTTTTTTTCTCAAAATTCAAAAAATTATAATTATGTATACATATAAATTTTTAATTTGAAAAAAGTTCAGTGACCAGTTATTGAAAAATCGATTTTCCAAAAAAAAAAATTGTAGGTATGTATTTTTAAATAAAAAAAAAAACATTTTTTTTTAAATTAGAATATGCAGTTTTATTTGCACTTTTAGGAAGCGTTTGCATAAAAAAATTATTTCAATCGGTTCTTCGAATAGTGAAAAAGACAAAAATATGAAAAGTGGTTCTATAAGAACTGTAGCCCACTAATCGATTCAAAAATTTTGAGAATAACATAAGGTCACATAAATTACTATAAATGTTCTATGAGAATTACCATTAAGAAGTACGCAAAACAAAATATTTTTTTAACTGGACTATCCTAATTTAATAACAAATTTTTTTTTGAAAATTATTGGAGCCGTTTTTGAGAAATATATTTTTTTCTTAACGTTTTATAACATTTCTATGAGAGGTACCGTTAATCGATTAAGTCAAAGTTTCGAAATATTGAGTTAAAAAAAAAAATGTTTTTTTTTTTAATTTGTTCTTACATTAGTGTTTAAACTTTTTACGAGCTTCTGCATAAAAAAAAATTAAAAATAAATTACCAAGAAATACTCCCTTCATTAATGAACTGATTTTTTACTAAAAATTGTTGGAGCCGTTTTTGAGAAAATTAATATTTACCTTTTTGGTCAAAAAAAGTATGGCAGATGGGTAGGTACTGTCATTTTTCGTCTTAAAAAAGCTGAAAAAAAATGGGAACATGCTTATGAAAAAAACGTGTAGGCTGTAAACTCGAGGAGAGACAGACAGAGAGACGGAATTGCGGATCCATTTTTTCGTCTTCGCTATCATCGTAATGTTAAGTTTGATCAAAATCTCTAGTTCGATTTTTTTCGAATCCATAACTTGTGATATAGAACCTACATATATAATATCGCTAGTCAAAAAAAAAAAAAAATAAAAAATAATACTACCTAGGTATACCTACTTTATTTCCTAATAAGACTGTCTGGAGAAAAAATTAAATTATTCTCAATAGATATTATATTTGAAAAAGAACAAAAAGTACCTATGTAACGGGAGATTTTTTTGCTGTATGTAGATGGGTATCTGGGTAACACATGTACCTACCTAAACAAAACATATTGAAATATCTCAACATTGCTTTGCTATTTTCGCATAGAAAAAGTGAAAAGTATCAACGTTGCTACAATTCAAAATCCTAAAATCCACGAAATATCTAAAATTTGAAAGAAAAATTTAAAATAAATTCTATAATAAGCTATACAAGCATGTATATCCATATACATTCTTACTTCAAATTCATGTATACGGCAATAGCCTTGATAGAATTTATTTATACCCACCATATTTTGAAGGTTGCCATGGCAAAAACAGCTTATTCGGTTTTCTCCCTTACCCTCTATATTGTTGTCAGAAGTAATAAGTTTCGACCGTCTCCCTTGCTTTTTTTCGTTTTTGCCTCTACCTTTTCTTCTTCCACATCAGCAATTCACTATCAAGAAAAGAGAAACAAGTGCCCTCATCGAAGGAACTACTAGCTAAAAAATTCTGTCTCATAGTAGTACTATAGGTTTCATATACAAAGTTCATATACAACCCTTTAGCGCAACACCGTGGAGGTTTAGTTGAAATAGGGGCCGTTTGTTTTTTTTAACATTCAAAACAGTTTTTCATAAATATCTCGTGAACGGTAACGAATACATTTTTCTATTTCAAATACTTAACCCGACTGCACTATTTGTTTATTTCTCCAACTACATTTATAAGTCTTCTTCCTCTTCTTTAATTCAAAAACAATATTCTGTTATAATATTAATGTATCTATCTCCTAATTTGTTCCGCTGTGCTCTGTGATTTTTTTGTTTGAATAAAAAGATCCCCTGCGGAAGACAGCAATCCCAGTCGGGAAAATTAATGAAATAACCTTTTTCATTGTCCCCAAAGTGACCAATAAATCCGAAGAGGAACCAGTTTTCTTTGTTTAGTTTTAAAAGCACTAGGCAATGTGATTATAAATGAGTTTTACTGTAACTTTGTGTATTATTCCATCGCTGCTTTCAATAGCGTATGTGTTTTGTATGGTATAACGAAACGATCGACTTAAATTGAAAGAGAAAAATCAACAACTTTCAACTCAGCTTTTTTTAGTGTAGATAAGTTTTATTGAATTTCGGTTCGGTAGTCGGTGTGTGATATGATATCTATCTGACGTGTTTGTTGTTCGCTTCGCTATCGCTCATCAGTCATCACGGACGGATAACTCTGTTCAGTTACGACTTTGTAAAGTGTGTTAAGCAAAGCCTTAAACTGAACCCCAGTGACAAAAAAGAAATTTGTGTTTATATTTCATTAATTTTTATTTCGCGGAAATCTTGAAGTTTGAAGTAAATATTTGTGTTCATAACTAATTTATCAATTCGTCTTGCGGAGCTTGAAAATGCCTGAGTAAGTAGTAGTACTCCCACTAATCTTCGCTTGGTTAGATATGAAAAAAAATACATCTTTACTTATACTTTAGAAATTTAGATGATGCAGATTTTCTTTGAACAGATTCATTGGAATTAAATGAAAATACATATCTATGTACATATGTGTGTAGTACCTTTTTAATGTCATTATACAAAATGTTTGAATAAAGAGTTGAGCAAATCAACAGATGCTTTAAAGTTTTAGTTAAGGTTAGTAAATTGTCAAAGATTTCTTTTGCATGAAAAAAAAAAAACACTACTGAAGCATCTTCGGTGCGGTGTTTAATTGAACCAGTGCTGGCTGAGGGATCATAAAAAAAATCCTTTGGGCAAAACTATTTAAATTGAAAATTTTATTTTCGTTCAAGCTTGGACATTATGTCAAAATCGAATAAGAAAATTAGTTTTCAGTGACCCTGTTAATTTTTTTTCAATTTAAAAATTATTTCTGTACTAATTTCTTTGTTTAATAAATGCAAATCGGGTTATTTTCTTATTATCTGACATCCGATTTTTGTAAGCACGCACATGATGAAGAAAATAAATCTGTTCTGTTTGTTTTTCTAACGAATAATAGTAGATTGTCTAAATTTTAGGAGTGGGAATGAAATGCTCTCTGAGAGAAGGAAAATTGTCTGTACTTCTTTTTAAATGTCAAAGAATATTCACAAATTTTGTCACAGATCGATGATAAATCTGAATCAAAATTTTCAAAATGTCGCATATAAACCAAATAAATGTTAAGCATAGTCAGTCATACATCTTAGCTCTCAAACTAAATTTTCTCCAACATTTAGCCAAGCTAAAATTTAGCTTGTATTTATTTAACAAAACTTAATATTTTTTCTTTAGAAACAGGTTTGCTAAGGGACAGTTGTACAAATGTTTGATCCGTGATTCGTCAATGTATTTGGCTGTTATCACACACAGTACACATATAATATAATATATTCCAAGTTTTCATTTTCGAGCATGTGTCAAAACTCAGAGACACTCGTGGTATGGGCAAATGCATAGGTGTGGGCCAAACTGCTGGTTGCAATATCTGTTACTGCTACTTTTAAATGACAGTTATAGATACCTGTTACTGAAATAAACAATTATGTATCAAAAATTGTCAGTTAAATAACTATTTTAATACGAGTAAACTATTTTCCACTCTAATTTTAGAATTAATTATTAATCACTTTATCATTTATGTTCCGCAAATCGGTTCGATTAATATCATAATTGCATTATTCTATCAGTTTTTCTTTCTTAGTTTTCACATTAGTTTTTATTTTTAAAAAAGGTTAAACCCTTAATGCCTTTTGTCAGAAGTTGCATTTGCCAGTGATATTATCAAGGTATTTAAATATGGAGTATCTTAAAGGTAACTGTATTTTATTTGTTTTTTTTTTTTATTTTAAGAACATGTATAACATACTATATAATGTAAGTATTTTTATACCAGCGAGTGATGATGGGAATTTTAAGGCTAGGCGCGACATGCAATTTTTCCGAAACGAATAGTTTAATCACTAATTGAGCGATGATCGCGCACATAAGCAACTTAAAAATCAATCAACGAGATAAACCAATACACAGAGAAAATTTTGATTTAATGTGCGCGCAGTTACATATAGTTAGGTGTGATACAAACTGAAGAACTTATTTTGGGCGATCGTTCGATTTGTGCCAAAAAACACAAACTTTTAAGTTGCTCGAATCACGGACTGAATAGTTTTTGCATGTGCGGGTACTCTCATATAAGTCCATGGTATTCACTTTGGCAACCAAACTGTCGCAAAATTGCAAGTTTAATGTGCGCGCCTAGCATAAATGTCTTTATTGATTTTACACTCTGAGTTAAGCTAAATCCGTAATCAAATTTATGACGTTTTGTTAATGTGAAAAGATTATCAAAATAAATATTTTAAAATTTTAAATCTTATTTTATTTTAATAACAGATATTTCCGATCTGCTAATACCTGTTACTAATTGACTTACTGAAATATCGAAGCATTCCAATTTTTATGTAGATCTTCAAAAAATCAGAGCGAATGTGTCAAACCTCAGAGGTGTTTTCCTTTCAAATATGACAACCGAATTTGCGCAATATATTACATTATATTATGTGTACTATGGTTATCACATGCTTGAAACTTGAACCATTATTGACCCTAATTTAATTTGCCGTTCGAACAAATTTTTGATTTTGAACCACGTTTGTAAAACTGGCCCTAAGCCTGAGGGACATTAATGTACGTATATGTATATGTTTCTTTTTTTTTTCAAAAAATCTCGAAAAATATTTTTCGCAATTTTTTTATTTCTTATTTGTTATACCGTTAGTAACAAAATATGAAAAAAAAAAATGTTGAGCAAATGTGGACCATTCCCAAAGTAGTGCACACACTACTTTTTTGCGATTATATTCTGACGATCAAACATGACATTACGATCATAGAGAAGCCTAAAAAAGTGATCGACAAAAAATGTCTGTTTGTCTGTCTGTCCGTCTGTATGTATAACGATCTGTAGCCTAAACGGCGTGAGCTTAGAAATACTAAAAATAACAGACATTTGATATTTCTCTCGAATCTATTTGCTTTACAAACTTTTAGGTACAATACCGTCAATTCCCCAATTGCCAAACTTCCTTCATTTCTGTGGTCAATTAAAAATGCGTGTTCTTGTTTTGGAACCTTTTTAACTTTGGTGACGGTGCACTGATTAAATTCCTTGTATTTTCATGACGTAATATCAAAAAGGAACTTATCGCTTTGTTGAAAACTTTTTTTTATATTTTTTTTTGGAAAGTCTCTTGACTAAAAGTCTTAAATTTAAGTAAAAGTATTTTAAATGATATCATTTCAACATATCTGTATAATTTTGATGCTTTATACAGTCGGAATATATTAATATCGCCATATATTTTCTATTTTGGATGTTAATAGGTATACCTACTTTTTCTGGAAAGGTAGGCTATTTTGCAGTTTTCAATTCGAATTTATTGTATCTTCATAAGTAGGCAGAACGTGTTCTTTTATATCACAAGTATCACCAAATATAGGACATTTAAATACGTAGATATTCTGGCATGTTTCTTTTTTTTTATGAGTTCAGTTTAATATTTCTAAAAAAATACCATAATTATCCCCTGATATCAAACGGCGGCATGGCTAACTAGTTTAACAAACAAATATTTAAATTTTATGCATAGCCTAAAACAATGAGATATTTTTACTTGCGATTATAGGTACTATAAGGCAAGTTATGGATACGTGCAAAAAAAAAACATTCTAAGAATCAAACATGACATTACGATCATAGAGAACACCAAAAAAGTGCGTCCCCCAATTCCGTCAGTCTGTCTGTCTGTCCTCGAGTATACAGAATAAATGGTTGTACAGATTTGCTTCAAACTTGGAAGATATTGTTTTTTCGGTTATATGCCCACACGTTTTTTTCATTTTTTTAAGACGACAAATAACAAATTTACATTTTTTTGGGCCAACAACAAAAATTTAATTTTTCTCAAAAACGACTCCAACGATTTTTATAAAAAAAGTAAGTGGGAAAACGAACATTTTGGTAATTTTTTTTTTGGAAAAAACTTGTTATTACCTATAGAAGTACCATTTTTTTGTTTTTCGATTTTATGAGACACGGTTAATTATTATTTTTTTTACTTAGAAGCTCCTAAAAAGCTTAAACACTATTGAAAACCAACATTTTTCAAATTTTTTTTTTTTGGAAATTAAAAAACAAAACATTTTTTTTTTTGAAAACTAAAAATTTCGAAAACGACATAATGGATTTTGTCGAAACTTCGTATTTCATTTTTTTGACATTATCTTGAAAAGTTAAAAAAACTATATTCCTAAAATAAAAAACAACGGTACCTCCCATACAAATGTTAAAAGAAACCGTAAAGAAAAAAATTATTTCTCGAAAACGGCTCCAAGAATTTTTATAAAAAAATGTGTGTGTTCTTAAATTAGTACAGTCCACTTTCAAGTATAAAAATATTTTTTTTCGTACTTATTAACGGCAATTCCCGTAGAACCACTTTTTATATTTTCGACTTTCTCAACATTGGATGAGCCGATTAAAATAATTTTTTTTAGACAAATTCTCCCTAATGTTGTTAATAAACCTGCATACCAAAATATTCAAAAAAAAATTCGATTTTTAAAAAATAAATATTTTTTTTTTTTAAATCGATTTTTCAAAAACCAGTCTTCAAAATGGCGTTTCCATTTATTAAAAAACCGCTCCAACGATTTTAGAATTTTTTTTATGTATTCTTATTTATCCATGAATTCAAATGGCAGCTTCGTTTTCCCCTCAAACTTTAACGACTGAGCAATATAAAAACATTTAATTATGTGTATTATTCATTTGTTTCTATTTTATTCTTATTTCCTTTTTAGGAATTTTTGCGTACGTCACTGAATACTACATACAATGTAAGCCCTCATACATTTATATATGCATATGTGGCTTTAAAAATCACACGAATATTATGTATGCGTACTGCACCTAAATTATAAAGTTATATGCCATGCATATACAAGTACATAGCTACCCACCTACATCCTTCATTTTCATTATTATATGTTCATGTTTACATACATAATATATACGCAGATACATTTTACTCTCTAAACTTACATAATCAATATCCATAACTTAGATTTAAATATACATTTGTAGGTAGGTCCCTATGTAACCATTCCTTGAATCATCATTCGACAATTCATTATACTAAGAATCAAGGTAATCTTAGCTACATAGGCTTTAAACCTGCATCGGATAACTACACCTAACTGACTAAAACCCAATGGTTAGCTACATTAAAGTTGTTAGCTGCAAGAGCAAGTTCGTACGATCCAGTCGTGCATTTTTATTATAAAAGTTACAGTGTGTTTGCGCGAGCAGTTATCGTGAATGTTCTTTATGGCGTCTTTATAATAATATAGTTTGTTGTTGTTTTGTGGGCTATATGTTAGTTTTGATATTAATTAAATACATTTTTATTTTATTTTTTAATAATTTTCCATTTCTTAACAATCTTGGTCAAATATGTTAAAGTATAGTACACTACCGCTAGTAAAGTTGTGTTATCTTTTTTTCTTGTTTTCATTATAAGTGCAATATCAATGGTAAATTGCAATAGGAATGCGTAATCGGTGTGATATTAATGTTTGTATGTATATGTTAAGTAATTGTAAATTATTAGACTACCTACCTACTAACAGCGTCAATGATTAGCTACAAGACCATGTTCGTACGATCACTTCGTGTATTTTATTTTTTAATATGAAAACACCTATTAACATTGAATGTATAGGATACATTCAAAGTGTCCTTAAATCCAGAGACTTTTTAAATGCAAAAGAAAATTTGTATCTGCCCAACCTCGCACCCATCCCAAATCCGAAGTGCCGAAGCGATGCAGGTGGGGTAGCATACATATCTCACTGTTTTTCTGATAAATTTTTAGATTGGAAGAATTTCTTTTTTAACTATTAATCCAAAAAACTATGTTGAAGCAAATGATAAAATAGCAAATTTCTGGCTTTCAGAAAACCTCAAAGTGAGATCCGTAAAAGTAATTTTAATAATTTTCAATTTTTCAAATTATCATAAACTAGAAATTATCTAGTATTCAATTGCTGATTAAGGATTAATCCGACCAACGCGTTTCAGAAAAAAATATAAATCTTAGTTTTAAAAAATTACACTTTAAACTGTTTTTTAAACTTCTTGTTTCCAAATGTTGAGTTTAAAACCCGTTTATCAAAAAACTATGCATATATTTCACTTGATTTAAAAATTAACTCATTAAACAGAATTTAAAAATTAGCTCATAGACCTGGCCATTTAAAAAAGGGTATAATCCTTAAATGTAAGTAAGTTACCGATATTTTTTAATATTTTTTTTTTTCAATTTTTAGTACTTTTTTATGAAATTGCATCTCCCACCCAAACGGGGGGAGATAGACACCCCCTCTGATAGCAAAGTATGCTTGTATTGAACTGTTTTACAAAAAAAAAACCGTTACTGTTTCTTGGCACCTACGTTATCGTATGCTCTGCTTACCCAACATCGCAACGTCTGAACATGTAAACGAAGAGGTAAAGGAAAATTGTACACGTTTACATTTCAATGTTAAATATACACATATTGTATATGGCAACGTCTTTTCAAGTTGAAAACGATTTATAAAACTATTACGTACATTTTGCTATTCGTCACTGTTCGTTCTAAAGTGGAAAAAAGGGTAGCCTATCAGAAAATACGAGATGATAAAGAAGTTATTACAAAAACTGGTAACTTTGATATTTTTCGTTACCGGTTATAACAGTTACAAACGAATGACCGGTTCGTGGTAGGTAACAGTTACCCATCACTAAAACTGACTTATAGTTTACAAAACAACAACAAACATGAAGCAGTTACTGTTACCCAAATCGAATAATATTTTGCATATGCGTGTATATATTTGTGTCTATAAGGCACAGAACTAATTAACTTTGCGAATAATAAACCCTTACTAGAACAAATAGGAACCTACCTAGGGTTATCAGATTGAAAATGTTGAAAAGGGGACATAGCGAGTTTTCTAGTGGGACAAATGTTAAAAAATAGGGACAAAATATGTTTTTGAAAAAGACAAAACGCGAACAAAAAAAAACTGAACAAAATTTGTATATGTCTTTGACGTTTCACCATGACGTTTTGATCTTAAAATCTAAATATGTAATTTCGTTTCTAAAACGACGAACGACGGGGGACGAATGGTAACCCTAAACCTACCTATTAATCTTTATTGCCAAAAAAGAAATCAAATAAATATTTTCTTTAAAAAAGATTTCGATTACATTTTTTTTGTTCAATTAACAGATTATTTCATTGTATATCCAACCAAGATGGCTACTTTTAGGAGTACATAAACATATCTGGAATAAACACAAAGTGATGACGAATTTGAGCTGCATTAAATTTAATACATATTACTACATATACGTTTGTATATGTATGTTTACAAATTTAATATTTCTAAGCATGTATGCATGCCAAATTTAATTTAAAACTGTCCATTTGGGTGAAAGCTAAGCTCATTCGATATATTAGTAAATAAATTATAATAATACCTATAGTATCCAACTTTTCTATAATGTTAACAAACTAGCTATAGCGTAGGTAGGTATACAAAACTTCAACAAATGATTTGAAGTCCAACTGCCATGTCTTACCATTTACCTTTATTCGGAATGAAAGTGAAATAAAATGAAATTTGCTAATGGAACTGTTTTATTTAAGTTTTTAATAAAATTATAATTTCGATTTTATGCAAGTAATACAAATCGATTCAATTAAAAAAATAATTTTGTGTCATTTTCTAATTTCTCTTTTGTAAAATTTTTGGCATTTCAGTATAGATATTTGATGGTCTTTTCGATTGGCCGCCGTTTCCCTAATAAAACACCCGGAAACAATTTGACTGTATTTGTGAAAATTAAATATAAAGAAAAATCACATCGACTAACAAGAATTTCCAAAACACTTGATTTCAATTTACACTGCCATGCCGGTCATAAGGTTAGAAGCAGGCATTTTTGAGAAATAAGATCGACATTTCTCACGTTACATGATGGATTAGAAAAAAACAAGTATGGTAAACGAGAGACTATTTTGTTAACAAACAACAATATAAAATTTTGGTATAGGAGAGATTTAGCTAACGGAACTTTTATGACAAATTGTAAACTGATCAAGAATATGCGAAAATAAATCGGGTCATTAGATTAGAAGCACATCAAATAAATGAAAATAAAATGCAGTTATTTATATTTTTTATTTATTTTAGCTTTTATTAGATTTTTAATAATGTGTGCTGCCACCAGCCTTCAAAATAACTTCAAAAATTCTATCTTTTAAGGATTTATAAAGAGATTCCAAATAGTCCAGTGAAATCTCACTCCAGGCCAATTTGCTACCATGAAATAGCGCTTCCTTGTCATCGTATTGCTTCCGTCCCTCATATACCTTACGTGTAAACCAGCCGCACACATTTTCAATTATGTTATGGTCCGGAGAATATGGTGGCCAAGGCAGCAAGTGGACGTTTTGGTTCGGAATGAAGGATTTTACCTCTCGGGCTGTGTGTATGGGAGCGTTGTCCTGCTGAAAATTCCATGGAATTGGTCCAAAAACCTCCTTTATTTTGGGGAATACTGATTCCAAGAAGGCTTTGTAGGTTTTCCCAGTCATTTTGGTATCTTGGACTGCCAAGTCTATAGTGCCATAAAATTATATTGAGCCACAGACCATACGGTGACGGTTTAAAAACCGCTCCTCTTTCCTCATGTCATGGAAATAATAATTATAACCATCCGGCCCATCTAGGTTAAATTTTTTTCGTCGGAAAAAAATAACCTTCCGCCAATCATTTGTGGTCATTCCATTTTGCACATCCCAGCTCATTTGATTTCTCGCGAAACACAAGCGTTGCTTCTTCCTTGCGTCATAAAGAGGTGGTTTTTTTTTTTAAGCTTCAGGGGCTTTAATTTTTTAGCATGGCGAATCGTGCGTTTAACATTGGATAAACTGGCATTAACATTAGCTTTATCCCTAATTTTAGCTGCCGATAGAGCTAAATTTGACGCTATTCTAAGGATACTTCGCGTTTCGCGAAGTATTAAGGTGGATGAAGTTTTTCCTTTATAATTTTTCGAGTAAGACGATGGATTTTTTAAATAATTGCTGACACAATGATCACTTCGATTTATTTTTCGGGCTATAGCACGGCATGAAAGACCTTCACAGCAATAAACATCTATTCTTACCCTTTCCTCCACTGTCAAACATTTTTTCTTTCCCATTTTTATTAACACTCAATCAAGAACAATTAATTTATAAAATGTACCGTAAAAAAAATTATTCACTTCACAAAACAATGTTGATTTGTTCACTGCTTCTAATCTAATGACCCGATTTATTTTCGCATATTATTGACTCAATTTACAATTTGTCATAAAAGTTCCGTCCTATACACAAATTTTATATTTTGTTGTTAACAAAATAGTCTCTCATTTACCATAGTTATTTTTTTCTAATCCATCATGTAACGGGAGAAATGTCGATTTTGCTTCTCAAAAATGCCTGCTTCTTACCTTATGATCGGGAGTGTATATACACATTTTCTTGTATCAATAATAATTAACTTGTTTCTTTTTATGTTATTTTACCAGAAAAGTAGTTTAAATTCAAAAAACACATCGAAATTACACAAAACAAATCAGACCGATGATTTTGACATTTTAATTATGTATTATGATTCTGTTTTCGATTCTGAAATGAAATCCAGAATCGTTTTCTGTTCTGTTTAGAGTAACAACTATTATTTTGTGGGGGTCAGAACAGTTCTGGACGACCAATCGGCCAGTCTATCTGACAATGTCGGATATGACATTATTTTGTCCTTTTCTTTGTGATTTTTGACGTGAAAAGTCTTTAAAATTACACTGTGGATACAAAGTCCACAAAAAGTGGATATATTTTGTCACGCTAAAGCTCAATAAAAGGTTGGAATGATTTAAAGTTGTAGATTTTTTCTATCTTATTTTCGCTCTAATACAGTATAACTAGACTAGGTATCCAGTTTAAAAGTAAAAGAATATGGAAAACCCATTAAAACAGTTGGAAAATTCAGAAATGACAATTTTCAATGGGAATCTTGATTTTGTTTTCATTTCAATCGTTTACAATGTTCCCACCTAACCGAAATGTGAGATTTGTTTTGTTTTTGTAATTCTTAAACCATATCCACGTGCCCATATGGGTGTATATTTTTTCAAGTCCAAAATGTCAAGTAAAAAGTAATACTCTCTTTCTCTCCTTAGCGTAAGAGTAAAAGATCGTAATTTGCACATAAAAGGCGTTTTATAGCTTGAACCAATTCACTTGGCCATTCTACTGCGCAGCTTTCTTCGAATTTCTTTGCTCATCTCATTAATTTTGAAATATACTCGTACACACAATCACCTTCCAGTGATGGACTTTATTTACATGAGGTATGATGGTGGTTTATTGGGCAGTTTTGGTCATTTGTTTTTATTTTTTATTTTGGACTAGTCGTTAAAATTTTGTATACAAGTTATTTGTTATATTATGTCTGGTGGCTTACTTTCTTCTGATGGCATAGGTATTTGCACTAAGTCTATGATAAAAATTCTGTCCAATTCTCGTGAGGAGTTCAGAGTTTGTTGCATGAATGCGCGTAGTTTAAATTTGGACAAGCTTGATTTTGTTAAGTATGTATCCGATTCCTATTTGTATAACTGAGACGTGGATGAAACCTGAAATTTCTAGTACCGTATACGAGTTGGCCAACTACAAATTGATTCGCAACGACAGAATTACAGATAATTTTGGAGGAGGGGTTGCAGTGTATTGTAATTCAGCACTTAAAAGCAAAATCATTGATAAATCCGAACATTCTGGGATTGAGTCTCTAATTTTAGAAATATTTGATGGTAATATTAAATGCTTTCTATGTGTTGCTTATAATCGTAACAGGAGCTGCTCACCAGAACCTCTGTTTTCATCTATTCAAGAATTGTCGTTGAATTATGAAAACATCATTCTTTGTGGTGATTTCAATGCTGACCTCTTTCTCAATGATACACGAGCTAACCAACTCATTGATGAAGTTGCAGCCACAGGCCTTGCTGTGACTAATTCTTATGCTACTCGATTTGGTCCCAACTCTGCTCCTATTCTTCTTGACTTAATGATTGTATCTGATTTGTATAATGTTCTTTTAGTTGATCAACTAAGTATTGAAGGTATATCTGATCACGATTTGATTTTCTGCGCCTTGATTTTTCGCGAGTTGTTTTTCCGTCTACATTTCAGTTCCGTGATTTTAATTCTGTGAACCTTGATGCTTTACTAGCTGACGCTTGTAATTTTCCGTGGGATTTATGTTACGGTTTATACAATGTCAATGATAAAGTAAATCTTTTTCAACACTTACTACTTGAACTTTTTCAAAAACATGTTCCACTGAAGATAGTGGCAGTTCGCAACAAGAAATGTCCGTGGTTCACATCTGAGGTTCTCAGTTCAATTAAAAACAGGCGAAGATTGTATTCAAAATGGAAGCATTTCCCTTCCTCCCTTAACTGGGACATTTTCTGCCGCGCTCGTAACCATTCATCTTTTGTTACTCGAAGGTCTGAAAAGAGATTTTTTATGTCCAAACTAAACACCCACCAGTCCTCTCGTAAGCTTTGGAGTAGTTTGCGTTCTATTGGGATTGGTAAGAAGGCGGTTGTTGATTACTTTCCTGAACCTAATGATCTCAACTACGCTTTCACATCAGGTAACGCACTTGCTTCTGACTTTGTGCCTAATACCAACATTTTATATGGAGATTCTAATTAATTTGATTTTGAATCTGTCTCTGAGTATGAATTGCTTATGAGCATTCATTCTCTTAAGCCTAACTCGATTGGAGAGGATGGTGTTCCATTTAAATTTATAAAACTAATAATACCTCAAATTATATCCACTTTTACTCACATAATTAATTATTGTATAACTAGCTCATCATTCCCTGACTGCTGGAAACTTGGCAAAGTAATTTCTGTACCCAAAAAGCCACATCCTTCATCATCTTGTGCTGACTTCCGACCCATAAGTATTTTACCCTGCCTGTCCAAGGTATTTGAAGAAATCTTAGCGGTACAAATATCGAACCACATTATCCAACATACATAGTTTATTCATATCAGAACAATCGGGTTTTCGGCCTAATCATAGCTGTTCTACAGCAATGATCAAGGTGCTTGACGACATTAGGATTCCATATGATATGGATAAATTGACCATATTATGTCTGCTTGATTTTTCTAAGGATTTTGATAGAGTTAACCATTAACCTTGTGTAAAAAGCTCAATCTGTACTTTGGCTTCAGTAGTAGATCGGTATGCTTAATTAATAACTACTTAGCACACCGCAGTCAGAGGGTTAAAATTGGTGACACCTTTTCTGATTCAATGAATCTGCTTTCTGGTGTTCCACAAGGTTCAGTCTTGGGCCCTTTGTTATTTTGTATGTTCATTAATGACCGCCCCCAAGTTTGTAATAGTGTCAGTTTGCATCTATATGCTGATGATGTCCAACTATAACTTTCCAGGCCATTTAACTTGTTGGAGGACCTTATCTGCAGAGTAAATGAAGATCTTTTAGAAATCTTCAATTGGTCTTTGTGTAATGGGTTAACTATTAATCCTTCTAAGTCACAGATCATTGCTATCTCTAAAAAGAAATTCGATGTAACTAACCTACCACCTGTCTTCATTTCATGTTTTCAACTTAAATTTGTTGAATCTCTTACTAATCTAGGCTTCAAAATAAATCGTACCCTCTCAGCTAGTGATTATGTTAATCTCTCTATCGGCCGCACTTATGGTGGTCTCAGAAAGCTAAATAATTTCTCTGCCTTGAAACTAAGCTGAGGCTTATCAAGTCTTTGTTACTGCCCGTCATTGACTACGCTGCTGTGGTTTACTGTAGACCTGATTCACACTCCATGCAGAAACTAGTTGTTGCTTTTAATGATATTGTGGGGTACGTTTATGGTTTGAGAAGATCAGACCACGTTTCCCAATGCCATCAACTTGTCCTTGGGTGTACGTTCAAGCAATTTTTTGATTCAAGATGTTGCTTATTTTTACATAAGATAATTAATTGTAAAACACCTCCATATCTGTTTAATAAGCTTTGTTTTGCGCGTTCTGCCCGAACTTTGAACCTCAACACATTCCTCAAATTATTTAAATTCGTCTAGACTTTTCTTTGTTTATGCCATCAGACTATGGAATTCCTTGCCTATAATGATAAGGCAAATTGTAGGAACAGTAAAGTTTAAAAAAGCATTGTTTTTGAATTTTAATTAATTTACACATTAAACAGCAATTTGAAAAAAAAACTATCATTGCTACGGCTTATATTATTTCTTTAACTTGTTAATATTTTTAACTTCTTTATCCGTTTCATTACATTAGCTTATGTACTATAAAAGACTACGTCTTGTTTGTACACCATTCTTAAATAAAATTGAATTGAATTAAATTTTCCAAAAAAAGTATTGCATCTCTGGCATTGTACTCATTAATAGCGAGTTTCATTCAAGAAAAGATCTGCTCTTTCCGAGAAAAGATGTTATCTTTTTGAATTTTGAGAGTTTCATTCCAAAGAGCAAATCTAGATCAAATCTTAACACAAAAGATTGGAACTGTGATGGGTTGGCAGATTTGATCTAAATGCAGACATACATGTGAGCCTATCTGTCAAGGGTCAAATGGAAAATATTTTGTAATATTAATTTGTGAACTAGTGCCAATCCGTTCTAAAAAAAAAGAAATAATTGACAAAGAAGTTAATAATTTTTATTTTATAAATTCAGTGGAGTTTTTGATTGCTTCGTCTTCCTCGTCACCTGATGATGAAGATGTGTTTTTTTTCAGAAATGTGTGTCAGTCATTCACCAATACTACAATTAAATCTGGAAAAAAGATAGAAAAGAAATGAAAAGATCAAATCTCGATTTTGAGAGATGTTTGAATCTTGAATGAAACTCGATGTATATGTCCTTCGCACTGTTTGTGCTCTCTTGAATCATCTATCTGCACAATTTTGAATATAAATTTACATTATCAATAAATAAAAGTAGCTTTAAGTATCACATTTTGATATGTACAGTGAAACCGGCTTAAGCGAAACGACGAAAAATCAGGATTTTTTTTTTCAATTAAGCGGGTTTTTTACTTAAGAGGACCTCGAATAACTGAAAAAAAATTCAGTTAAGCGGATCTCGGATAAGTGAAAAATATATTTTACTTAAACGGGTTTCGGATAAGTGAAAAAATATTTCAGTAAGGCAGACTTCGTGTCACGTAACACGTTACAATTCTTACTACATATATTTAACTTTAACGGCTGAAAAACAATTTGTGTTAAATGTTTACCAATTGCTTTTATAAACAAATTTGGTTTATCTAAATAAAAAAACAGGACCTAGTTATTAACAAACGAATAATTTATTTTTAAACAAAACGAATTTGTACCCAACCAACGCTACTTTGAGTTCAGTTTCTTTTATTCACATTTCGTGTTACAAAAAATAACAATGTGTGTAAGTAAATGGAAATTGCGGGGTTTTCCCTTTTATTTAAAACTTAGCATTTACATGTGTCATGAACGCGGAAGTGGTGGAGGATGGAGGTGAACCTATACAAAAATGAAACAATTCAGCACTCAATTTTTTTCGATTTTTAGTTTTTCACTTAACCGAGTTGTTTTCTATAGAAAAATAGAAAACTTGTAGGAATTTCTTTTCAGTTGTACGGGTTTTTCACTAAAGCGAGTTGTACTTAAGCGGGTTTCACTATATTATCATTCCCACGAAAATCAATAATGAAACTTAACTCCGTTTTGAAAAATATCTATACAAGTGAATTTTATTTTCATTCAATTTTACTCAGAATGAAAGTGGATTGTGGAACCTGTCACTGTACAATGTACATGGACAATATCCAACGATGGTTGATTTCTGAATAATTTGAATTTCATTATCATAAGAAGTTGGTTTTTTTTTATTATTAAAATTTTTTGAATAAAATGCCTTATAAGCTTAGCTTTCACTGAACTTACTTAAGATATTCAATTAAATTTGGCATACAAGAATACATGGTATTATTTTATAATGAAATTTAATTTAGATCAAATTGCTCATCATTGGGTTTATTTTAGAGATCTATCAAATAATAGTTGTCTTGTTTATTTTAAGTAGTTAGTTAAGCAAATCTAATTTTGGAGTTTGAACTAAATAAACTATAAGATCTATACTTTTTGTCAGAATAAATGATTAAGTAAAAGTTTAAGCCTCAACATGATTTTTTATTGATTTGGAGTTTTGTTTTACGTGTTCATGTTTTTGGCTTACTTTTTTGGATTACTTTTTTGGCTTTGGTACCTACTTTTCTACTTTATTTTTAAATTCTAACTTAAAAAAACTATCAAATTAATGAAACACGCAAATATTTTTTCATGAATTCTTATAAATGGGCTAGGTACATAGGTATGTGTATCTGAATCTTTTAAACTAATGCAGCCAAAATATAGTCAATTTTTAGTTTTTTTTACCAGTTAAAGAGAAACGAATATCCATTTCCATATGAAATCGTGAGATGGGAGAAATTGTAAGCAATATTTACAACTTCGCACGGCGCACCACAGATATACTATTAAAACCACTAATTTTTTTTATATTATAATACACTGGACACAATATAATAGTTTTTTTTAAGCAGTTTGAAAATTACATAAGGTGATAAGGTGGTATATGGCAAGGACCGTTATTTTTGGTGCTAAAAAAAACATTCAAAAATCTATTTGAGATAATCACCTTTAACGTGTACCAATTTTTAAGAAAGTCGTTTCAACCGTTGAGGCTATAGATTAGCGTTGTACCGAATAGTTATTTTGGCCGGATACCGGATATTCGGCCCACAGCTAGGCCGGATAGCTGAATATTCTGCGGCCGGATATCTGCCCTAATGAAAAGTATAATTGTTTGGTGGTCTGATACTCAAATTAGACCGGTACAAGTAAAGCCAACTTAAACGTGTTTTTTTCCTTCTCCTCTACTTGCACAAGATATTCTTACTTTTTACACAGCAAATATATGGCGCATTTGTTGTAATTAATGTTCTGTCATTTCATATACTGGATGAAGATTGAGATTGCTAGTTGAGAAGAGAAGTTCTTTACTTTCTGGATTTTTAAAAAATATTTCTAGTAGGGTTGTTGACATCAGGCGTTTTTTATTCTAAGCCCCGGGGAAATTGAACGAAAAAAACGATGAGTAGGATTAACAATTTGCATACTAAATCCAACAACAACTAATCCCCGGGGGTGCTTAGCTTAAACCCAGAGAATTCTCGGGCCTTAGCTATTGGAGAGGATAAAAACGGTGTTACCAAAAACTTTTTCAATAAGTTATCGATAAAATGTATAGAAACTTCAAAACTGACATTTTGACATGTCAAATAATTATCAATTTTGTTTGGTTTGGTTGGGCTTTTGGTCTAAGTGTGTCAGTTGTTTTCCTGACGACCATGTCAACCTAATCTAACCTTATAATATACATTCCGCAACACAACACCAAATCAATTTTAACATTTTCCGCTTTTGTATTGTCTCTATGGTGTCGTAGATTTTTTCCACCTCGCCATGAGCACAACCTTCTACAGCGATTTTCATGTTTGCGTTTATTTTTATTATATGTATATTAAAACTTGACTGTGAAATTATTATTAAATAAATAAGTATTTCCTGAAGTTGATATTCGTTCAATTAACAAGAATTGAATGAACTACAAAACAAAGGTTTCTCTGAGAAAATTGTTTTCGGCTGCGTTTTGTTGTACACGGGAGCAACCCAATATAGATTCCCTGCTACATCCTAGGCATACTTCAATCTTCTTGATCGTCGTCCACTCTTGCTCAGACCTATATTCCTAATGACATAGGAACTGAGCGTCCGTCCCGAATAAGCAACTCGTCCACTAATATCATGTCATCAGTGACCGACGAATGGGGTAGTTTTCAAGTAGTTGAATTCTATGTACCACTGTATTTGTGAAAATTAAAATTAAAAGAAAATCACATCGGCTAAAAACAATTTCCAAAATACTTGATTTCAATTTTTAAATTACTTGATTCACATTTTTTTGTATAAATAATAATTAACTTGGTTATTTTTATGTTATTTTAATAGAAAAGTAGTTTAAATTCAATAAATATATCGAAAATACAGAACACAAATCAACCCTATGATTTTTAGAAGGATGAAGATGAGGCAAACTGTGATGTTTGTTTTTTTCTTGCATTACAGCTGTTCTTCAAATGTCATCTTGCAAATTAATAGTGCTGCCAAGTATTTCACTAAGCGCCTTGGTCGTTTTTTTTCAACCAATTCCCCCGGGGATTGCAAAAAAACGCACCTATCGTATACGAAAAGAAACATAATCGTTTATTATTTATTTAAAACGGTCTTGCAGTTATTTTTGAATCCAAACTTTATTCACCACATCGAGTTTCTCGTTAATAAAGCAAACTATATGTTAGGTTTCATATACTCTTTTGATTTAAATGATCCTTATACATTAAAATCCCTTTGCGTTGCTTATGTTGGGTCGATTGTTTATTTTGACACGTATTATTATTATTCATTTTACAATAAAACATAATGAATTGCAAGACAATATTAACAACTTGTTTTGAATAACAATGAAAAACGACTTCTAGTGGTTGCAATTAATCCATTTATGCTTAATTTAATTAAATTTAATTAATTTTAAAAAAATCAAGGTAAAATTTTAGTATTTCATGTTTAAATAAACAACCCCTGAAGAAGTAGGGAAAATTCAACGAAACGTAGAGTAAAAACCTGAACTAAAGTTATTTTATTTGCACACAGAAGAAAGTGACCAAAATAGCCTGAAAAAACCTTTGAACATCAAGTCATAAAAATAATTGGTCGGGTTAAAAAAATTAATTATCAAACTATTAGTTATGTACACTTGTTAATAATTAATATTTATTGTTTATTTTTTTCTGTTTTAAATGTATTTTTTATTAGTATAATCTGTGTGTTATTATAAACTCTAATTGATGAAAGTACATAAAATAAAAATATAAATAAATAAAAGTACCCATGAATGAAGAAAAACTAATTCTCGTTCACCAAAATGTTCTATAGCCTCGTACAATATTAAATTGCTGATAGCCTGTCTTTATTATATGAAATAAAATCAATCAGATCGTAAAGCTTAATATTTTGTTATTTTTCTTACTGAAAAAACGACTATCCGGTATTAATAAAAGGAGCCGGATAGGCCGGATACCGAATACCTACCGGATATCCGTCAATGGCAATGGCGCAGTGGATAAAGTGCTGGATTGCTAACTAGGACGTGTGGGTTCGATCCTCACGCTAGGCGCATTCTTTTCTATACCTCCAATTTTAATTGGATGTCGCCCATGGGTTAAAATGAGACAGTCAATACCTGGTTCTAAAATCCGTGCAATTCAGGTTGCATTAAAAAGACATTAGGTCTTTCAGGCATATAGTTAAATTAAAAAAAAGAAACAAAAATTCTCTACTAAAGATCGTTCTACAGACATACTGACAGGCGGAATTGCGGGACCCACTTTTTTCGTGTTTTCTATCATCTTAATGTCACGTTGGATTAAAATGTTGAGTTCGATATTTTTCCAAATACAAAACCTATAGTACTTATGTATGTACATATATCGCAAGTATAAAAATAGATGTTTGAACATGCACAGTTTAAGTTAATTTTAATTATTTTTTTATTTAAAAGGTTAAGGATATACAATATTAGCAGTTTTATTATTTTTTGAGTTCTTGAGAGGGTGGTATAAAGTTGACCATGAGAAAAAAACAATTTACCTAAGATCCTTTTCCGACGAAATATGTAATTTGAAAAAGTCTATAATATGATCTTAAATTAACCAGGAAATTCCTGGATAATCTTCATTAACATTGATCATACTTTTGAAGGTTCAAGTAGCTCGGCAATAGAAGGAATGCTTGCTTTACCATTAGAACAACACATCCTACTAAATTCCTCAGCCCATTCTTCCATTCCGTTTTTGCTATATCTGTTATTTTGTTGTTCGAATGCGGAAATCTTGGTACATAATTAAAAGCCCCTACTCCCCAAAAACTGATTAAGATTTAAAACATTACATTTCTTGCTCTTCCTACGTTAATCCATAGAGAAAGTATACTATTTAACAAGTTTACATATTTAATAAATAAAAAATATCCTTAAACAATCTTAAAAGATTAAGGAAAATTATAAAATTGGTTTCAAGTAGGTACCTAAATCGGTTGAATACATTCTGAGATTACTCGTGACAAAATTAATAATTGTTTCGTCGTTATAAATAGTAAAGATATTAATACGCATAAGAAGAGCGCTCTTCCACTTTCAGTAAAAGTTAATTAGTTTGCCAAATCAAAGATACTTTAATAAAAGATGTTTGAGTGTCTTTATTTCAGCTGCTGTCAAATTGCCTAAAAAATGAACTTCCTAAAACTTGAGCAGCGCAACCTTGCCAAATCTCTAAAATTGGAATAGCAACAATCATCCCTGTGTTTGATAGAAATCAGTGGATGAAACCTGGGGTGGAATCGGCTAAGGTGATTTCTGATTGTCACATTTCCGACAATCATATGTGATCATATACAAATTTTCGTCTGTGTAAGGTGATCACAAAAAATTACAGAAAACTTGGCACCACTTTAAGAGAAGTACTAAAATTTGACATAAATCCATATGTTTATGATTGGTTTTGTTTGTCTGCAAATTGTTTTATTTGTTTTTTTTTTCATGCAATGTTGAGTGCCCAAACGTTATTAACCTTTTGATATTAAAAAAAATGTTATAATTATCTCGCAATCCAAAAAAGTTGAAATAAAAAGTAGAATATAGTCATTGAGTTCGCGAGATTAAATTAGGATATTTCCAATTTGTTCTACAAACTGAGAAAATAAAAATGTTTCGCTCGTGCCAAAAGTTTTTTAATTTGTACCTACTATTAATTTATTCTAAATGCCAATTAATAACAAAATAAATTAAAAGTTGAAATAAATATGTGTGAGAAAAACAATGCCTTTACCCAATTACATGTACATACTTCTGTTTTATCGGATTATACTTTGTTGAATGTAATGTATATGGGTGTGCACATGTACATATATGGTTTTATTTTCGGAATTTGTGAAATCATAAAAGCAATTTTAGAAATTTACAAAATTAGAAAACAAATGAATTTTATATGAAAATGACACCAAAACAGCTGTCACAAGAAAAAGTCACAAAAATGTGATTATCACATGTGACAGTCACCTTACGCAGCCCAAATTTATTTTTTGTGACTGTCAACTATCACAAATCACCTTAGCCGATTCCACCCCTGTATCAACCATACAGGTAGTAGAGTATGTATGTAGGTAGGTATTCATATTTTAAACATGTAAATGTATTGCAGATGACAAAATAAAAACGAATTTGTTTTTTATTGGTTTTCTACAAATTTGCTAAATTAATTTCATCAAAACCAAAAATTTAATTTCATATGTAGGTAGGTATCTAACATGTGCTGCAAACTCGTTATAAAGTCGTTATACGCTATACGTTTCTTCGACTGTAATCATATTTTCATATATGTGTACCTATATGATTGTGTGTAGGATTGTAGATATGCCCATGTATAGTTTCACATGAGGTAAAATCTCAAAACTAGTTTTTTGTTTACCTACAAATTAAAAAAAGCAAACATATAAACATATCCGTCTTTTTACTATTGACTGGTGTGAAGCGATTGTTTACATACTTACATATGTGTAGGTAGGTATACCAAATAAATAAATTGAATGATGCGAAGCGTATTTGGCAAACGCGGGGAAAGAGTACCATAACTGTTTATTTTATACCTAGCACTAATTAGCTCCCTTCATAACTTATGATATGTTATGAGATGAGATGGACTGACTACCAGCGATACCACTTTACTTCAATTGAAGTAGATTTACTTCAATTTAAAAAAAAAAAATTTTAATTTGCTCCCTACTTCGCACTATTGTTAAATTCTTTGGCGCAAAATTTTAAACGATTTAGTAATATTTTAAATTATTTTTAGTACGATACTAGGCTAAAAAGAGGATTTTGATAATTTAGTATCGTACTATTTTCTTAACATTTTACTCAAGTTAAAATCACAAAATGGCTACTTTGACTTCCATATGCCACTTTGACATTTACAAACGTCAAAAAGTTATGTTCGCTTACTTTTTTGCACTATTTCACGCGCGTTTAGTTGTAGTTTATTAAGCAAAAAGGTGCTAGTTAAAAAGTGTTTAAAATTAGGAAAATATTAGTAAAGTGCTTTAGTATTAGCAAACTGTTAAAGAGTATCATGCTTAGCCCTTAACATCAGGCTGTTTAAATTTTGCGCCTTTATATTTACTTCACTTTTAGAAATCCCCTTTTAATCCTCTTCAATTTATACAAAAAGAAACTTGAATCTACTTAAAAAAAAATGAATTCAAAAATGTTTTACACTCTTTTATGTAAGCTCAGATTCAAATTTCAAAAGAATAAATTTCATCTGGCTTCACTTCAAACAAAAAGTTTATACAATTTTCTGAAGTTAATTATTGTTTTCTTTTTAATTTTCTTTCAAACAAAAACGAGAAAACAGATAATGTGTTTGGGCTTACGTTCGTTCCTGTTTATCTGCGTGTGCTAAAAATTGAATGTGATTATTAGCCAAATACGCAATGAAAGTATATTTCTAAGTGATCAATAATGTAAAAATATAATTTTGTAAAAATATCGTTGTGCACCATTTATATGGTCACACAATCAAGTAGTAAAATGAAGTTTCTATGTCTGTGAGATTGAAGAAGAATATTCACTTTTATTTCGACAAGGTATTTTCAATCGCCAATCAAAATGTTCTGTTGCTGTTGATAAATACATAAGACTAATTTGGAATTATATATAATATTAAAATTATGATTTTGAAATCTACTTTCCTTTTCTTGATTCTACTTCACTTTTTGGGTCAAATCTACTTCGCTTTTATTTTCTGAAGTGGTAACGCTGCTGACAACAGATGACTGGAAACAAAGAGTATCATGCTATAATAATCATTATCGGAAGAGAAAGCTTATAGCTAGAAGTGGTGCAAGGCAAACTCTAATACTAATTATTATTAGATTACAATATTACATTGCACTGGTCACACATTTTGAGTTCCCTTCTGAATTGGTAGGTATACTCATAATCATTACCTATGTAGATAGGTACCTTTAGGTAGGTAGGTACCCTTACATAATTAATTCATTTACCTACCTGTTTTCTTCATGCTTTGAGTACCTCTACCTACTTTTCATAATCAATTAATTAATAAAAGAAAAAGTTGCATTTGTTAGATAGTTGTGTGTACATTTTAAACGAGTACGTAATGTACATACATACATACATACATACATACATATACATATATAAATTATGTAGGTATAAAAAATGATGGCTTAAAGGAAATTCTTTGCGTCTACAGTGAAACCCGCTTAAGCGAAAAGACAAAAAATCTGACATTTTTTTGCAGTTAAGCGGGGTTTTAACTTAAACATAACAGATCACATATAACTTCGGACAAAAAATTCAGTTAAGCGGATATATGAAAAATAGATTTCACTTAAACGGACTTCGCATGACTGAAAAAATATTTCATTAAAGCAGACTTCGTGTTACGAAACAATAGCTGTGTTTTATTGGGAATCTATCCATTGTACCGTAAGTATAATTCCCACAAAAACGCATCGACATTATGATGGACCATAGCTTTTTTATTTTTGTAAAAATGGTACCCCTGCACATCAGTCACAAGTAATGAAAGAGTCTTTTGCAAAGTAAAATTAAGAAAATATCAAAATTATGAACAATTATTATCTTTTATTCAAATAAAATAGAAATTAGAAAAACGTACCAATATTTAATTTATGTTACAAACCTATTTATTGTTTTCATTTTTTCTGCATTTGCAATTTTAAATTCGAACATTCATTTTGCACCAATAGAAAGGAAATGATAAGTGAATGTTCATAGACTATGGTCAAGTCCCCTTTTCCACAGGGCAATTTTTGTATTGATTTAATAATCGTCTATGCCTTTCACACGAGGATTCAAAATTGCCGAAGATTTGCTTGTTTTCTTTTAATGTTTCTTGGTTTTGAACGCACACTACAACGTAGTTTAAATTGTTCACTCCCCTTACATTTCCCCTTTATATTTCATGCTTTTATTTATTTTCTGAGCAGATCGATAGCTAGAGTTTTATTTTTCAAGTTCATTTACAATTTATTTTCTGAGTACATTTTGCTTTCAATTCAATATTCACTCGTCAGACTGCACTTAACATATGCAGAGTAAGGAGCAAATAGTTAACATTTGGTCAGTTATTAAAAAAAACAATGCGATTAATAAATTGTACGCCCAGTCCATGTCCATGTAGTAAAGCGAATACCGTCCATGGCCAACGTCCATTAATCAGTGACGAAAAAGCACATTTTGTAAAGTTCAGTTGCCGCTTAGTGCGTTTGGGCTAGGCGCGCACATGCAATTTTTCCGCAACGAAATAGTTTAATCACTAGTTGAACGATGATCCCTCACATAAGCAACGCAACTTAAAAACAATCAACGAGATAAACCAACACACATACAATATTCTGATTTAATGTGCGCGAGGTTACATTATTCGCGGACTGAATAGTTTTTGCATGTGCGCGAACTCTCATATAAGTCCATGGTATTCCCTTTAGCAACCAAACTGTTGCAAAACTGAAAGTTGCATATGTGCGCGCCTAGCATTATAGCTCATAGAATTTCATACGAATTAATATTTTTGGGCGCAGTGTGGAGCAGCTCCTCTATACTACAGTTCCAGCCAATGCGGTTTGCCTTCTCAAATTGCTTTTTTGTAGATCTAAATAAAAAGCTGATTTTTTCACCAAACTCTGTTTATTTATAACTATCAATAAAAATTGAACCCAAAACGAATATTGGTCTTAGTTAGTCAAAAATAAAAGTAAAACATAATTCATTCAATAGATATTGATTTTTTTTTCAAAATGGAAATCGCAATTTGTTAAAATTGATTAATGCAAAATTGCAGATATAGGTAGAATTTTAGACCTACTCCAACAAAAAAAAATTGAGCAAAGAATACCGTAGCCTCTAGTTTAGCTTTTTATCGACCGTAGCGAATTGTATGTAAAATGCTACGACGGATAAACTTACGGTGGATAAATTTCCAAATAAAACACGGCTAATTTTTACTACATAATAGCGAGCTTATTTTTTCAGAAAAAAGAGAAAAAGAAGAAGGTAACTACTGGAAAAAATCTTAAACAAATTGAACGTTTGAGTGATCAGCAATCATGCTTTAGAGAAAGCCGCAGTGTTTTCTCTGCTTTTCTTAAAGTTGCAGATGTTAATATGGCTAGGTACAATGGAAAATGGTGCCATTCCTTGTAGTTCTTGATTTCTCCAAGGCTTTCGACACAGTAGACCACAAGATACTGATATCAGAATTACAAGACCATTTTGAGTTTTCAAAAACAGCGGTAAATCTGCTGGTTCTTTCATAATTTAGCGGAAGAAGACAAACGGTTGTTACAGGTGCAAGGGCATCTGGGCCTCAATTCTTTGACTTTTGCTATTTTCTATTTTCAGAAATCACCTTCCAATTCAGGTTAAATACTACTCACTTTATTTAAATATCGATGATGCTCAAGTTCGATTTAGCCGCAAGTTGAGGTACCGTTGTTTTTGTTTTAGGAAAATAGTTTTTTTTTAATATTCAAGATAATGTCAACGACCTACTAAATAAGAAGTTTCGAAATAATCGATTGAGACTTGGTCGAAATATTGAGTTTTCATTTTTTTCGAGTTTTGGTAGGTATACCAAAAATAATCAAAAAAAGTAAATTTTCTCTTCGCGATTGGTACGACATACATACATATAAGGTAAGTTATACATTCGTCGAAAAAAAAGTTGTGAGATAACAATCAAACATGACATTACGATTATAGCGAAGACGAAAAAAGATGGTCTAAAAATTCTGTATGTCTGTCTGTATGTACATATATATGTATGTAATTTTTGTTTAGCTAAAAAAATAACGGTACCTGCCACCGTTACATTAAGGCATATTTTACTCGGAAACGACTCTTTTGATTAAAAACATCAGTGCAGCTTTTTAGGTACGACCGATAATATTGTTGAAAAAAATTGTTAAAGGTTTAAAAACGGTACTTTCCATATGACCGCTTTTTGCTTTCCACTATCTCATATATGGCTCAAAGGATTCTTTCGCAATTTGACATATGTGTCATATGTGTAGGTTTAGGTAGCCCAATTTATACTGCATACCAATATTTGTAATTAATATTTTTTGTATATTTACAAGCATTTTTAAGAAAATTTTATTTTTTTAAATTTATATTTTGAGAACTGCTCATTAATTTTTTTTTTTTCAAAATTACAGTTATATGTATTTGCTAAATACCTATGAATTGTCGTTTTTTTTGAAAAATGTTTTCAAACAGTTTAAAAAAAAAAAAAACTTTTTCTCAAAATCCGCTCCACAGATTTAAAATTTTTTTTTCTCATAAATTCAAATTTATACAAGAAATAAGACGGCGTACTTTTTTCGCGCTCAAATTAGTTTTCTGATTAAGCCGATTTGATCTTTTGATTTTAAGTTTATATTATTAAATATTTAAAATTGTCATACCCATTTTTTTTTTAGAAAAAAAATGAAGGAAACTATATACAAAATTAACTAAAATATATTTAGATTTTTAATAGAAATCTTTTGCATACGATGTGATCGAACATAAGAGCGATCCAGTCGTGCATTTTATTTTTAGAAAAATCTTTGGAACCGTTTTTGGTTAAAATATTTTTGGCAAAAAAAAGTGTGGCAGATATGGTTATTTTTCGTCTTGATCCCTATCACGTGTAATGTATACTTTGATCAAATTTTCGAGTTCGATTTTCTTACGAATTCAAAACTTGATATTTATCGCAAGCTAAAAATAATTATTAATTTAATTTTGTGTACTTATTGATTGAGCGTGTGTTATCAGGGCAAACACACAAAAAGAACACGAGTCACCAGAATACTAATGAGAAGAACAATGCGTCATCCTCCATCTACCAGTTTTATTTTCAACCTGTTTTATTCCACTCATTAATAAGGAAAATAGACATGTTCTTAAAACAAACAAAAAACGATATTTGTTTATTTTCAAATAACTTAGATTGTTCCACAAACCACAAAACAAAGGCACTTAAGCTTAAGTCGAAACTCATTCATATGACAGTAGGGGTATTCACGATATGGTGTAACAAGTCTTGTAAAATTGTAAAATTTTATTTTCTTACAACAGACTGTGAGCACAACTGTTCTAATTTGTAGCAACACTGAAGCCAATGTCAAAATTTGTTTCACATATGTTTTGAAATATCTTAGTTTGTGGTAAAGAAATTTTACACTATTATATTTTTCTGTTACAAAGGGGTTCGGGTATAGTAAAAGTGTAAGACTTTGACATTCAATATATTTTGTTATTGTAGTGCAGAAAAATGCTACACTCTTACACTTTTGAAATGATACAAGACCATTTATATCGGATCGGAGTTAAAATTATCAACTGATTCCTACTCAAATTACCAAACTATCAATGAATCGTTTGAAGGTATCAGCCGCAAATAATAACTGTTATTTGATAGCCATAAGAGCATTGTAAAAATGGGAAATAAACTTCGGTTGCTGCGTTTAGATCTTGATAAGCAATATGATACAAAACATGAATGGTTTGACGAACAGTCCTCAAACGCTAAGCTGAAAAAGTTAAGTAGCATAAGAGTAATGAAAGTGCCAAACATTTTAAATATGTAAGGAAATAAAAGGTACGACTGGATCGCATGTACTTGCTCCTTTGTTCGATCACATTATATGCAAAAGATTCTTAATAGAAACGGATAAATGTATTTTTAAAGTCGTTTTTCAATTACCTAAACTTTTGTATATAAATATTCTTTAAATTTTTTTCTAAAAAAAATTGGTACGAACGAACATTTTAAATATTTAATAATATAAATTTAAAAACAAAATTGCAGAAAAAATCGTCCACCCGTTTTCGAAATATTGAATTTTCAAAGAAATCCAAAAAAAAACTATTTATCGAACATTTTGAAATGCAGTATTATTTAGAATTCGAAGGAGCTCCTGTATAATAATTTGGGAGCGGGCCAAAATTCTGGCTTCAAAATACTGCTTTTTAAAATTCTGCTTTTAAAATGAAATTTTGCTTTTCAAAATCCTGTTTTTTTTCATTTTTTCTGCTTTTCAAAATTCTGCCTGTCAACAAAAAGAAAAAAATCTGCTTATTTTTTTAAACTTTAATTAACATTTTTATTTACAAAGCAAACGGGAAACAAAAATAAAACAAAACAATAACAATCCATTAGGTAAACTTAAGTAGGAAGAAAAATTACAAAAAAATCATTTTCAACTAGGTACTCAAGGGTTAACAATAGACACTAACTGAATAATTGTCTTAAGAAATTGAGCGACTATATAATGTATATATGTAGATAAGAATCGAAAAAAATATTTTTTTATTAAACTTTTAAGAAAGTAAGGGTATGTTCTACTTATCAAAATTCTGCAAATAATAAAGAAACCAAAAGCTTGCAAAATGTTAAAAGGCGCGCGGTTGATAAGCAGAATTTTGAAAAGACAATTTTTAAAGCAGAATTTTGACCCCAATCCTAAAAATATTTATCGACATCCGTTGAGGCGTTTATGAGAAAGTCGAAAATCAATAAAATGTTGTACCGTTAATAATAAAATAAACGTTTCTCTAAAATATAGACCATACTCAAAGTAGTAAACGCACCAATTTTTATCAAAATCGTTGGAGCCGTTTTCGAGATAATTAAGATGTAAGAAAAATTTGTATGCCAAGTACCGTTATTCTTGGGGCTTAAACAACGATTCAAAAATCTATTGTGGACAATCACCTAAAACGTCTAAGCACCAAGTTTGAACAAAATCTGTTCAGCCGCTTAAGCTGTAGAGCGTTGTACAGGCAGACAGACGGAATTGCGGTACCCACTTTTTTGGGGTTCTCTATCATCGTAATGTCAACTTTGATAAAAATCTCGAGTTCGATTTGTTTTCCAAATGGAAAACTTGTCCTATACATGAAAAGATTTTTTAGATCAGATCAAGCGAAATGAGATATAAATTACAAAAAAATGAATCCAGGTTTGGACCCTAGCTCCGAATTTACGAATTCTAGACTTTTTGTTCGCAATTTGCAAAACTGTCTGAAATGATGATATTGATATTCAAAAGTCTTGAATCATAACTTTTTAATGTCAATAATTTGAACGAAATAAAACAACATTGACATCAAGGAATAGCAATTTCATCGAAACATTTACCAATTTTATTTTATCCGCCATGTCAAATTGCAAAAAACTAATCGTAAGTTACCAGATTTTTTGTTGTAAATTGCAACTACCTTTATCTCAATTTGCAATAAATAATATTGGATTTGCAAATTTGAATGCGTTGTGTGGACGAATTTAGTATTTTGTTGTCTTAAATTGCATCTTATTTTTTACTTGCGATTATAGGTACTATAAGGCAAGTTATGCATTCGTGGAAAAAAAAGTTTTGAGATTACAATCAAACATGACATTACGATGATAGCGAAGACGAAAAAAGATGGTCTAAAAATTCTGTCCGTCTGTCTGTCAGTCTGTCAGTCTTTCAGTCTGTCAGTCTGTCAGTCTGTCAGTCTGTCAGTCTGTCAGTCTGTCAGACTGTCAGTCTGTCAGTCTGTCAGTCTGTCAGTCTGTCAGTCTGTCAGTCTGTCAGTCTGTCAGTCTGTCAGTCTGTCAGTCTGTCAGTCTGTCAGTCTGTCAGTCTGTCAGTCTGTCAGTCTGTCAGTCTGTCAGTCTGTCAGTCTGTCAGTCTGTCAGTCTGTTAGTCTGTCAGTCTGTCAGTCTGTCAGTCTGTCAGTCTGTCAGTCTGTCAGTCTGTCAGTCTGTCAGTCTGTCAGTCTGTCAGTCTGTCAGTCTGTCAGTCTGTCAGTCTGTCAGTCTGTCAGTCTGTCAGTCTGTCAGTCTGTCAGTCTGTCAGTCAGTCAGTCTGTCAGTCTGTCAGGCTGTCAGTCTGTCAGTCTGTATGTATGTATGTATGTATAGACACCTACAGCCCAAACGGGTGTGCCGAATTTCTTCAAACATGGTATATAGAGCTTTTTAGGTATTGCACAGAGGGGAAATTGAAATTTTTTTTCTTAGCTCAAAAAATAACGGTACCTGCCATATAACCGTTACGATAAAATTTTCTCGGAAACGGCTCTAACGATTTTGATTTTAAAAAAATCAGTGTGGGTCTTTAGCTACGACCGATCATATAGTTGAAAAAATATTGGAAAAATGTCTAAAAACGGTACTTTCCATAGGACCGTTTTTTTGCTTTCGACTATCTCATAAATGGCTTACCCGATTTTTTCGAAATTTCACAAAAATATGGGTTTAGGTTGCCCAAATTATACCGCGTACCAATATTTTTAATTAATATTTGTTTGTATTTTTAAAATCATTTTTAAGAAAAAAATTTAAAAAAATTTATTATTCGAAAACTGCTCATTAAATTTTTTTTCAAAAATTATATTTATTTGTATTTTCTGAATACCTATGAATTGGCGTTTTTGAATTTTTTTTTTGTAATATTTTCAAAAAGTTAAAAAAAAACTTTTTTTCTCAAAAACCGCTCCACAGATTAAAAAAAATGTTTTTTTCATGAATTCAAATTTATCTAAGAAATAAAATGGCGTACTTTTTTTTAGCTCAAATTAGTTTAAGTATTTATTTCAGAATTTTAAATTATTTTTTCTTTAATTAAACAGATTTCATCATTTGTTTTTAAGTTTATATTATTAAATATTTAATATTGTTATACCAATTTATTTTAGAACAAAATTACTGAAATTTTTTATATGCATATATATTTAGATTTTTAATAGTAATCTTTTGCATACGATGTGATCGAACATAAGAGCAAGTTCGTGCGATCCAGTCGTGGATTTTATTACATTAAAGTTGTTATTTGTTTATTTACTATTAACAAAATCCTTTTTACTTCAACAATTTTTTTTTAATTTTTGACAATTTATTTTTGACAGCCCCACACCGACATATATGGTGTGTAAATGTAAATTGATATTATTGGTATTATTATTATTATTATTAACTTATGTTCTAACATATCTAACATGTAACTTCTTGTATTAAGCTAAATTAAAAAAAAAAATAAAAAATGTCACTACCGAGGAAGCATAGTGACCAGTTAAGTTCCTGAAGAAATAAGTGAGACTTTGACATGAGATATTTGAGATATGTCAGAATGGTCTGACGTGCCCAGAGGCAATAATACACTTACATATGGGTCAGAGTGTTAGCGGTTTGACCAGCAATGTCAGGGATTCGAGTTGGCTCATTAACTAACTGAGTCAGTTGGTTTAACTTGGAATATTATGTTAAATATAGATAAACAAAAATAATACCTATATCACACTCCGTCTTTTCCGGTCATTTCTATGTTCAGGAATTCAAAAGTCAAAACCAATCTCTCCATTTCCTAATGCTCACACTCTTTGTTGGTATGATAATGGTAACAAAAATCCCCTTTAGTGTGCACTCATTATAAAACAACAATTTCTTGAACAATAAAATACAATACAAATACAAATATTGGACTTTTTTTAATTGTTCATTTGCCTAATAAACATTCAGACAATAAAACAATATTTTAAAATTAAAATGCATGAAAAATATCTCATAAAAGTGCAGGCCCCATTAAAAACAAAATTAAAACTTACTGCAGAACTGGCTAATGTAAAATTTAAATAACAGAAGTCTTGGCTTAACTTAACTCGGCTAAACATAATCAAGGCATTTATAAAACTTCCATTTTTTAAACACACCTACTCGTATCAAATAAAGTACTTCGCATTATTGAATTCCGTTAAAGAAATAATTTGAATTAATTTATATTTTTAGACTCAAATATAAATTTTGCAGTTATTCAACTTCGTAGAATGTATGTGAAGCTGCTATTAGGCGCTTCCATAAATTTTGAGTACATCACACATTTCACATACCTATACCTATTGATATTTCACCCGGTTATTTTAATTATTTTTTTTTTAATTTGTGAATTTTTTGTTATTTTGGGAGAGCTCTGGTTAAAAAAGAAACTGGTTTTGTTTTAGTTATCAGAATTTCAGTGAACTACGAACTTCATTTAACTGAAACAAATATTCTGAAATTATGGTGTCTTATTTATGTAAGCTGCTTAATAGTTGTGCCACGAAAATAAGCCCGAGTTAACATAAAAGTAATAAAAGTAAGGAGAATCATGAATTGAAAATAAGTAGGTAGAGGATTATCTTTTAAAATTCTATCAACATATGGACATGGAAATTATGGAAATGGAAATCACCTTTCACCATCGAAATCAAAATGGCGATAATATTGAAATTTTCTCTCTATAATGTCTCACATGGATTTCGATAAAACTTTGACAAGCAACGCTTAGAAATATCTACTATGTATTTAGTTTGCAAGTTTTTGTGTTGGCTCGGGTTCTAAATTGACTGAAAATTAAATGTAGGAGTGGATCGTACGAACTTGCTCTTGTTGTATCTAAAATTTCAATGTAGGTAACCACTGAAGCTGTTAGTAGGTAAATAAGTATTCTAGTTATCAATAGGTACATAGGTTTAAAGCCGATGTAGGTAAGATTACCTTGATTCTTATTATAATGAATTTTCGAATGCATGATTCAAGGAATATGTATATATATTTTCATTTGAAAATCTGATATTTACGAAAATGGATCGCTTAACTATCGCACAACGCATACAAATTGTTAAAACCTACCACAAAAATGGCGATTCCGCCACAGCCACATATCGTGCTTTAAGAGGAGATTATGGTTTACATAATCGTGCAACTAGGCAAGCAATTGGCAAAATTGTGAGAATATTTGAAGAGAATGGATTGGTTACAGATATTGTAAGGCTTGTGCATCATCGTTTCGTTCGTACCACTGAAAATATCGCTGCTGTAAGTGAAAGTGTTGCCGAAGACCAGATTGTGTCGATTCCTCGTCGTTCTCAGCAATTAGGACTGTCTAACGGCACAGTATGGCGTATTTTGCATTTGGATCTACACCTACATCCATATAAAGTCCAGATCACACAACAACTGAAGCTAGCTGACCATTCACAACGTCGTAGATACGTCGAATGGGTGCTTGAACAACTGGCGGTGGACGTCGTTTTTCGGACAAAATTTTCGTCATCGACGAAGCTCATTTCTCACTCGGTGGGTATGTTAATAAACAAAATTGTCGTATTTGGGGTTCTGAGAATCCTCAAGTAATTGACGATGGGCCATTACATCCACAAAAAGTCACTGTTTGGGGCGCTCTTTGGTCCGGAGGTGTAATTGGACCTTTGTTCTTCGAAAATAGACGATGGAAATCTGACACCGTCAATTCGGAACGTTATGGTCATATGATAACCGACTTTTTTGTGCCTGCTATGGAAGAATACGACTTGGAGAATATGTGGTTTCAGCAAGACGGTGCCACATATCACACAACTCGAGTGAATATGGCTTTATTGCAAGAGACATTTCCTGGCCGCGTAATTTCTCGTCGTGGCAATATCAACTGGCCACCAAGATCATGCTATTTGACACTCTTATTTTTGTGGGGCTACGCGAAAGACCGTGTTTATGCAGATAAACCTTCAACTCTTGAGCACTTTAAAACCAACATTCGTCAAGTTATGGCTGAGATACCATCCAATATGTGTCAAAATTACAAAAGAATCGATGCTTGCAACAATTCGCGTGGTGGTCATTTAAATGATGTAGTGTTTCACACATAATTTCAACGTACCAACTTTATAATAAAAAAGAAATATAATGAAACAAATATTTTTTATGGGTTTTATTTACGTTTACTTTTGAAACATCAAAATGGATAACCCTTTATATATATTTAAATCTAGGTTATGGATTTTAAGTAATTTAGGAGAGTAATATGTATCTATATATGTACATACTAGATAGATCATAAGTATATAAATATATAGTAAAAGATATAGGTAGGTTGGTAGGTGGCTATCTATATGTATTTAACTTTATAATTTAAGTGAAATATACATCATGTGCTTTTTATAGAAACAATAGCCGCATTTTATTATACCCAATGACCCGTAGTTCACCCCGTGAAAATAAAGCGATCTGAGTTATGAAAAATTTACTTTGTATGGTTTGCAGCTGTGTTTACCGTCTGATATTTCAATTTTTTCACATTAAATAAATTTTGCTTACTAGGGTGTTCGGAAGTTTTCCTTTTTTGTTTTGTTTTATTGTAATAAATATAAAATATTAATAAAATATAATAAAGATATAAAGTATGCTACTATCTGGTACAGCAACCCATCGATTTCGGAATAATGCCCAGGAACATCTACCTCGGTCGCAATATACATATGTCGGTAGATCAAATGGAATCTGATTTCAGTTTAATGGTGATTAAATGAAGTGAAAGAGGAACTTAAAGTTCTGCCTAATTCCACTCCAAATGAGGATGTCATTTTTTAATGGGCAGGAATTTATACAAATAATTAAAAAATATGTAAAATATATGATTTGAACTTATTCTTAAAATTTGTTTTTCAATAATTAGAACATGCAATTTTGTTTTGCATTTCTGTCAAAATGGAGTTGCCAAAGAAATTAATTGAGGCTCCACCATACTATAGCGAAACCATCGAAGACGAAAAAATGCAAAGGCACTGCTTACACTATGGATCCACTTGCAATATTTGAAACAATGTCAATAGCAATATAAATATAGGTTGGGCATTTCATGGTTGGCAATTTAAATTTCAATAAACTTTGTTTCTATTTTTGTTAATTTAAGATAAACATTTTTAATTTGTATTTTGTAGCCACATTTATTTATTTGTTTTCGTTTTTGATCTGTCAGTAAATTGTTTCACGCACGGCACTATTAAAATAACGGGAATACATACAGTTAAAATTACTGGACGTTATCTTCATCACCCTTATTGCGCGATAATCGTTTCCCTTAATCAACAATTGTCGTTTTTGTAGTCGTGTCGCTTTTAAATCGGTATTGCGTCACTTAAACGCCAGCCTTCGATTGGTAATCCGGAAGAACTCTCCGATCCGGGATTCCAATCGAACAAGTAAACACTATATTCCAAAGTCTGAAAATTTATGTGAGTGTATGTATTGTAAGACGGGAAATGTCGAACGCACATTTGTGATTATTTTATTTTGTAAACATGGCTGATACAATGTAGAAGATTTCGAAGTTATTCCTGATGAAAATGTGAAATTGCAGTTATTGAAGGGAAAATTTGTCTTCGGAACAGATATCCATAATTTCAATTCTCTAAAGATTGAAATTGAAACTACAAAATTTCAGACAAACCACAACAAAATAATGCCATGAATAAATTAATTTGAATTTGACAATTAGTGGGTGTGGGTGTGTGTGTGCTTCTGGTTTTGATTCTGACTTCAAATCTAGAAGGAAATTTCTCTTCTATCCAGTAGAAGAACTGTCATTTGATACCAATCGAACAGTTTCAGAAGCATTCAGAAGACTTCGGAAGCCTTCCGGACGGCCAATCGAAAAAGCCATTAGATTCCAAATGAGATCCACTAGAACAGCTGATATTTTGACAAATAAATTTTAATTTCAATTGAAATCAGTGAACAGCAGTTCGATGTTTTTAGTAGTTTATAAATTTATTTAAGTTTGATATTAATGTAGATATAGGACAGATAAAACTAAAAGTTTAAAGTTTTTCCTAATTAAGAAATTACATCAATTCGCAATTAAATTAAGCACGGTTCGGCCGCTATTTTGGTTCCATAAAATTTGTTCGTAACTATTTTGTGAAAATTTGTTTACCACAATACAAATGTTTGAAAAAAATGTGCAAAATCTAGGTACGTGTGGCTATCTTTTTCTCATGAAGCAGCAGTCACAATGATGAGCACGGGGAAGAAAGAAGGAAAAAAGATTTAGCTGTGCAGAGGCGATGGATTCGATCATAAACGCTAGTTGGCGTTCAACGCCATACGCAATGGCAAATTCTTGTGTCGTGTTTTGGTATGGCATTGAACGACTATCGCAATAAGGGTGAATATATTGCCCCAGAGATGGAAAGCAATTTTTTCCTTTCATCTATCGGGCAATATTACCATTGCCATTACCAAAGCGTTTCCATTGGCATTATTCAATGTAATTGCAATATGTGAGGCAATTTATTGCCTTAAATATTAATTAAGACTGTTATAAGTGCGCAAGTACCATGTCACTATAACTTTATAACACTTCGAATTACTTTTAGAGCTCACATTGAGCGATATTTCAAGGCAGGTATAATTTATTTGTATCAAACAATAAAATACAAAAACATTTCTTACTTTGAAACACACTGTCACCTTTTGTTTACTCGAATAGACGTCAAGGTTGGACCCAGCGCACTTTATCCCATCTTTAAATTAGTAAAAAGTGCAGAGAGATGATTTTGTTTTACTTGAACAAAAGTAAGTGTTACTAATGCCATTTTCCATTGCTAAATGTAGAATTTTATGGAATGCGATTTGAATTGATTTTTTTTCGAAATAGTATTGGATTATATATTAAACTAATTCAAAACTGAAGTACCAACTTGTTTAAGTTAAAATGTTGCCCAGTGGTGAGATATTATGTAATTAAATTCTGGGTCAAGAGAATTGAACTCGATAATATCAAGATCTTGTAGTGTTGTTGTATTGCATGCAAAGATGTGATCTATATAGGTCTTCGTGCATAATAAAACGCGGCTAATATGTATTTGTATTTTATTAATTTATGTTATGCTTACACTGTAAGATATAATATCTTATTATTAGTGACACTTTATAATTTTACACTGAGTAGCTACAATTTGTTCAACATTTGGTAAAGTTACAAATTTAATTGTTTAATTACGTTAAATATTTAAAGAATCAATATTATCTATAAATTTCCGAAATGGATTTTAAGTTCTTTTTTTAATAGAATCGTGCTGTTTATGCTTCTTAATTGTTGTGGTAGTGAATTCCATAAACGTATAGAGTTGATGTTTCCTTTTACTTGTTAGTCTAGATTGCAGAATAATTCGCAGCCATAAGTAGTAACTGGCATGATTAGGGTTTTTACATATCAAATTCGGATTCTTAACAAGATTAACGGAAAATAAGAGACATCTATTTTACTCTTTGATAACTATAGACATGTAGATTTTTTCTCACTCAGCATAAACTATTTTGGTGTGACCAGCATACAAAGTACTCTAAGTATTCATTTATGCAAGCCAAAAAGTGCTCTATTAGACCCAAAGGACAACTAATGTATACCTGAGTTTTAGAAACCCAAGTATAGGTAACTGTGGGACACCGCTGTTATTGAACAAGAAATTTAAGATGATTCCGTTATGGTCAACCGCTTGCATTCTTTTATCTAGGTAAGAGTGAATTAGCTTGACTGCATCCGTAGCAAAGTTGTTAAAAATGGAGAGCTTTTCATGTAGAGTGGAATGATTCACCATGATTGTCGATCCTAAGGTCACTTAAAACACTAACCAAGGCAGTAATGCAACTATTGTCATTGTTTTCTAGTCAAAATATTTTCTCGCTCGAGCAAAGAGTTTATTTGTTTTTGAAGAACCTTTTCAAACACCTTTGATAGATATGGCAGTAATATAAGTAGGTTTGAAAACATCATTTCTCCACGTTTTTGGGAACAGGTAAAATGTTTGCTATTTTCCATTGTGTAGGAAATTCGTTAGTAGCTATGCTTGAATTGAATTGTATATGCATTATATATGGTAACAGTGCAGGCAATAGAAGTTTTAAAAATAATGGGTGCATTTCGTCCAATCCAATAGCGGTTGATTTAATGCAAAGGATTCCTTCTACGATATCTTCACTTCAACAGATACTGTGGAAAAGCTAGAGAAACTTTCAGGTACGGAATCACTATCGTGTACACGAAACAAGTTTGGACGTGGAATGTATGAGGGCCTTCATTGTATATACGTCCGTACCTATTCAGTGACGGGCGCAAAAATTCGAAAAACCGCAAAAATGGTAGAAATAAATGGATAATGCACATAAAAAAGCTCTTATATTACTTAGTTCGTATTGTATGAGGAAAAACAAAGATGCCATTTGAATTCCAGGACAAATAAGAATATATCAAAAATTTAAATAATTTTGTATGTATAAAATTTTAAAAACATTTTTAGAAAAAAAAATTGAAACGACATTTTGAAGCTATTATTAATAGATATATGTTCATAAAAATACGCAAAGTTCGCTGCATTAATTCAAATGTACACTTTTCCTTTGTTGTGTTCGGGTGCATAATATTTACTCGAATTAAGTCAATCTAAGCGAGTCAAATTTCCGATCGTTTCAATTCTATTTTACTCGCGCGAAGTAAGCAAATTAGGACAAGTTTTTACTGCTTAGTTGTGTACTGAATTTCGTACAAAATGAATGCGGAGAAATTAATCTGTGAAGTTAAAGCTTATACTTCTTTCGAAATGAACGATAGAACTTCAATCCCCATAACGAGTTGGCTTAGCACTCCTGAAGTTAATTTCGCAAAATTTTAAACGATTTAGTAATATGTTAAATCATTTTTAGTATGCTACTAGGTTAAAAATAGGATTTTGCAAATTTTCCCAGGTTCGAGTCATGCTGGTGTCAATTTTTTTTTATTTTTGTAAATATTGAAGTCAAAATGATGAAAATATAAAGATCGAATACTTATTTAGAGCACATGTTGGGTTTCTATCAACATATAATCAATTTACAACGCATAAACACAATAATTGTGTTCATCAAAATTCAAACCCTACAAATGCTTTGCTATCTGCTTAATTAGCATTTTAGTTAACTAGTAAAAAAAAAGGTTTAAAATTTATGAAAAGTTAGTAGACTACTATGTATATAGTAAATTGCTAACTAGCATCGTGTTAAGGCCTTAATAATAGGTTGTTTAAAATTTTGCGCCAATAATTTTCCAAACGTACAACGTGAGTACGGTTCAAAATCTAATCATTTGTTTCAATTAAAATTTATGTAATCACTAAATATACGCACTAAAAAATTAAAACGTTTTTATTTTACTTACATTTAAGTAAGATCTATACTTTGTCTCTGACCAACAAAAATTGTTAGTACAGGGAAGAACGCTTGCCTCTCACTCTGACTGTATTAGATGCCAATAAGCTCGTACTTTTTAAAGCTCTTACAGGATTGCAGTACTAAGCATACTAAATTACCACAAACGTAGCACGGGTAACTGATTCAGGCGCAAAATTTTAAACAGCCCATTGTTAAGGGCTTAACATTTTACTAGTTAGCAATTTCCTAAGTGCTTATTGATTGAATAACTATTTCAAAACTAGTAAATTGCTTATTAAGCTAAAAGCTGAGCATTTATAGGGTTTGAATTTTATTTTAATTATTGTTGTTATGCGTTGTAAATTAATTATATGCTGATGAAAACCCAACATGTGCTCTAAAAAGCTATTAGTTATTTCTATTGTCATCATTTTAACTTCATTATTTACAACAAAAAAAAACAAAAAAAAATTGTGTACCAGCAGGACTCGAACCTGGGCACCCCGCGTGCAAGGCTGATATACTATCAGATTCCATAATGGATTTAGCAAATTGCTAAAAGTTGAAGTAGCCATTCCGTGATTTTAACTTTAGTAAAATGTTAAAATCGTTTAAGATTAGCTCAATCATCTTTATATCTTAGTAAATTGCTAAAAGTGGCTTTAACATTTTACTAAATCGTTTAAAATTTTGCCCCAATGTGTTTATTTTAAAAGCACACAACGAGGGTTGGTGAGGTATATGAACTTGTGTGATGTGCAGTAGGTATGTTGATGGAATATACGCTGGCTTTAACAAGATAATAAAAACAATTTGTATGTAACTCAGTGATGGATACTATCAGTGTGAAATTTCAGCAACACGCACCAGTGTATTTAAAAAAAAAACTCTCCCGCCAGACCTGACGGACTATTATTAGTTGACATTTTTTCTATTGTGGGATCTATTCTTGTCAAAATATACTGAAATGTATGTTGATCAACGAATTGTGTAGATTGTGAAATTCTCCACATTCCATATGTAATTTATATTATTTGTAGGTACTTCAAGAAGATATTTTCTAACAAAAATGATTCTTCACGAAACAACAATGACATGATAAAACTTTCCCAAATCACAAAACTTCAAAACACGATTATTTAGCAGTACTTCCTTCAGATAAATGTTTTGTTCCACTATATATGACTATCTATAAATTCGCTTACTTCCCTGAAATGTGCGCGAGTTTACTCGCTTACATTCGCTAAGTTCGCGCGAATAAAATTCGCTTGCACCGGAACCACAGCCTAAAGGTGTTTGTGTTGCAAATGTTTACCTTTTAAGTTTTTATACCGTTCCAAAAATCTGAGGAATTTTTGCATGATTGATTTTTTTTTTCATAAAAATTGTTAACGCCGTTCTTGAGAAATATAAGATTTACCTCTTTTGTAAAAAAAAACAGTCCATTTATTTTTGGTCTTACATAAAAAAAATAAAAAAAAAATTGTGAGTATATAACAATATGTACTAAGTTTGAAGCAAATTTGAAATCCATCCAACCGTTTAAGGGCTTTTCACATGAGAGCGACCAACGATCGACACGAGTAAACGAATAAATTCTATTTAAATAAATTTACGAACCTAAATTCTTCACAAATTCTAAGAAAAATTGTAGAAATATAATTTATATTAATGTTTACGACGGTAAAATTTAATTTTTTATCGCCAAATTAAGATAAATTTGAAAAAAAAACAATATCTGTAGTCGCGAATTGCATCTGATTGTAAGGAACAGTCAAACTCTATTCGCGTTCCACATACCATCCACTCTTCAACAAATAATTTGTTCGCTGGCGTATAGGGGCCAGTTATAGCGAACAGGAAAACGAATCAGGAAAAAAGTTCTAATGTATAATTTATAATAATTTCACGCGTTTTAAAATACAAATACAAATGCTACAATAATCGATGACGAATAATTTAGAGAATGTTTTATTGCAAAAAATAAACGGTGATTTTTTAAGAGCTTGGTTTTTGAAAATTCAAAAAAACACAGAAACTTGTAAAAAGTGAATGAAATTTTTATTTGGATCGATAAATCAATTTCTGCCATTTACTTTTTAAAAATAATTTCACTTAAATGTTGCCCGCGGCTACGCTTCAGGTGGTCCATTCTGAAGGTCCAATTTTGGCAAACTTTTTCACACATTTCGGCCGGAATCTCACCAATGACGCGTTCAATGTTGGCTTCCAAGGCAGCAATCGTGTTTGGCTTGTCCCCATAGACAATAGACTTAACATAGCCCCACAAAAAAATAGTCTAACGGGGTCAAATCACATGATCTTGGTGGCCAATTGACTGCGGCAAAACGTGAGATCAACTGCTCACCAAATTCGCCTCTCAATTGATGCATGGTTTCGCGTGCAGTGTGGCAAACACATTTTTCACAGAGCACGAATTTTGATAATAAATTTCAATAATTTGCAAACGTTGTTCAGGCGTAAGTCTATTCATGATGAAATGGCAAACAATACTGAATCGAAATGTCAAATGTTCGTGGAATTTGTCATGTCTGATCTGTCAAAAATATAAACGTCAAAAACCAAGTAGCAAAAAAATCACCCGTTATTTACAATAGAAGAATTATTTTTTGTTATAAATGTATTTAATTATTTTCCTAATGAAAATTCTTTTTTCCTGCCAGCAGATTGCCATTTTACACAAAATGGAACAAATCATTCCAATGATTTGGGTCCCAATTTCTCTCGTTCCACTGACAGAATTGTGGACGAAGAACTTTTTCGTGTATGTTTCAATTAGGAAAACTTGTCGGCAGACTAGAAGTGAGGCTTGTCAACTGACATAGCTTTCCTGTTTGCTATAAACGAATATCAGGAAAAAATATTCACTTTCATACTGTTTCAACTTTTCCTGATACGTTTTCTTGATCGCTATAACTGGCCCCTAACCTCAAAATCAGACTTTCAACTTATATTCGTGACGAAAAGAATTAAAGCAATGTGAATGAAATGTCGAAATGGACGAATATTCGTCAATTCGTTGGTCGCTCTCATGTATATAGTACTTTAGGGTGAAGACTCGCGGACTGACAGGCAGAGTTGTAAGACCAACTATCATCGTAATGTCAAGTTTGATCAAAATCTCGAGTTCGATTTTTCTTACGAATCCATAACTTGCCATAATTATAACCTACATTATTATGTATACTTATATCGTAAGTAAAAATGTTTCAGGAATAGATCTCGCACAAACTCACTGAACAGATATTATTAGCATCGCCATTGAAATAATAATAATAAAACCTTCTGTTCCCATAAAAATCTAAACAATGACGTCTTTTGATATATAAATGTATGTACATGTACATGAATGTATGTATTAACAAAATTTATTTTAGAAAACAAGGTGTCGAGTCTTATTAATCATTGGACCTTATAACCATTAAGTTTCAAGCTTATTATAATTCATTACTGAGTGCTTGTTTAATGTCTGACAACCTTTATCACCTAGAGATTTAATATGTATAATTGCTCTTCTTACTTTAAACTTACATATTTTCCATCAAATTAAAATGTACAATTTTCTTAAAATTATAGCTTACGTTATAAAATTACTTTGATATTGCCTGCTGAATGCAAAATGTTAGTGTAATTTTACAATATAAAACAACAACAAAAATTGATACGTTTTTCTATTCAGCTAGTATATATACAGATATGGCCAAAATAATAGGAACACTCCCAAATTTTTGGTAATATTATGTATAGTACTTATACTAGGCAAATTTATGTATATAAATACTAGGCAAATATGTTGTTAATCTATTTTATATAAAATTTATTGAAAACTAAAAGGTGTTTGCAAAATTTCTTAGTCCGTTTGATTTAGGCTTCCAAACAAGCTGGTCATAAATATGAACCTTGATTAATTTAACAAAAACTAAGACATTTTGATAACCAATGCAGTTTTTTTGTTTATTAACATAGAATATTTAATATTTCGTTGAAAAACCTTTCAACCAGAAATTGGTAGACTCTATGCCAAATCGAATTGATGCACTTTTGAAAAATAAGAGTCGATCCATTCGATTTGGCATAGAGTCTACCAATTTCTGTCACTTTTCTTGTGAAATCGAATACCACACTTCTTGGACAATTCTCCAGAGATCCGTTTTATTGGAAGCTCATTCCAGAGGTTCTCAATAGTATTAAGATCCGGCGATTGAAAAGGCCACTCCATAACGTCCAATTTGTTTCGCTGAAACCAGCGATTTGTTGACTTTGCCGTATATTTATTGTCATTGTCTTTGTGGAAAAGCCATAAGCATATTTTCGTCAGCCCATGAAAGCATAACTTTTTCCAGTATGTCCGCACATACGAGTCCTTTGTCATTGTCCATGCTTCACGGTTGGTTTTGTGTACCACGGATTGTAGTCCTCGCACTTTGGGCGACGAAGGAACTGTTTTCCATCCGTTCCGAATAAATTTATTTTCGTTTCGTTGCTCCGAAGCACGTTCCTGCACTGCTCCTGGGCCTGAAGTGGGTCGTTTTTCATGTGGTGCATTTTGGCAAAACAGATCCGCTTCTGGGTGTTTCTTTTTTTTTTTTTTAATAAGGGCACCTTCCTTGGAGATCGTGCGTGAAGGTCAGCATCCTGCAAGATACGACGAATAGTTCTAGAACTCACTGCCGTCTCTATTTCTCGCTGAAGATCTTTTGAGGACATGAACGGATTCATTTTATGTCCACCAACGTAGCTTTGTCTCTTGCAGTCATTTCATTTTAGACGGACACCCTCTGTTTTCTTCAAAGCTTTTGTAGTTTATAGCATTTCACATCATTCTCGAAGAGCGCCCAATGACTGCTGCGATCTCTCGCATGGATTCACCGTTGTTATGCAGAACTAAAATGGCTTCGCGTTGGTCTTCATTGCAGTGCTTCGCTCTTCCCATTTCTAAGTGACATATTAAAAAAATGTGCCTAAAATTTCAAAATTTTTCTCAGATAAAAAAATAACACCAAAATATTGACTTCTTCAAAATAGTAACAATTTTTTTAAGCTTTTATTCAAAAGTTCCTATTTTTTTGACCAGAATATTTTGTAGTTGCAATCTACTAAGTGCATAATATTACAATTACCTTTTGTTGTTTATTCACAATATCATACGTTTAATAGATTGACACTATATAAACCATTACAATAACATACCAAATTGTTCATATGTTCGCCTAACTAGTGTAATATACAGTATTACCTAAAAGTAAGGAGTGTTCCTATTATTTTGGCCATGTCTGTATATCACAATGGACCTATCTGAGGTCCAAGTATGTCAGTCGTTTTTCTGGCAGCCACTTCAACCTAGTATATTAGACGATCCTTGAAAAGTGTCATTGCCTTGACAGTCTGACGTACTATGACATAGTTGTCTGTCCTAAAAGTGTCATGTCGTGTGATCGTCATTGTTTTAAATAATGAAAAACAATGACAGGCACCGTGACACGTCACTCTTAGGTCATTGCAGTGACCGTGTGATAGACCTTTCATTGTGCTGAATGCATTTTTTTTTTTTTTTTTCAAAAAGTATCTCGAAAATTGTGAGACGGATTTTGGTGAATTCCAATTTTTATTTTGATTTTTTTTAAATTTTGATAAGCAGGTTTGTAGAGTTTATTAACACGAGTACATGTGATAATTTTTTGATTAGTTTAAAAAAAAATTATTTTAATTAAATAAAAAGTTATTCAAAATGTTGTGAATTAATTTGACTACCTAGATCTTCTCAAATATAAAAGTTGATAGACATCCAACGAGCCGTTGCCTAGAAAGCCAAAAGTTAAAAAGAAAACGTTTAATAGACTTTACTCGTAAATATAGTTCTGATTAAATGATAGCTAGTACCAACAAACAATTTCTCAAAATTTGTTATCAAAAAAGCTAGAGCCGTTTTTGAGAAAAAAAACTAAACAACCAACACAATGACTCAATTGATCTACGACGCGACGCCGCGTGATCGTCACTGCTAAAAATGATAATTGTCATTGCAGTTTAGGCTCACAACCAACGATCAGCTGTTTGAGTGTTGTCACGTGCGTCATGTGACCTTTACTAGAGTTCATGTTTGAAACACACACATCGTTCAACTGTATTTTTCTATTATGTCATTTTGTTCTCAAAAAATGTGAAAAGGGGGCTTATTTATCGCTAACAAAAAAAGTGTAATTTCTTTTCTTAGAACACATAAACATAAAATTTTGAATTTATTATTAATAATTCGTGCGATTGATTACCACGAATGCAAATATTTACACTTACGATATAAAAATTATAAACAAAGAATTTTAATCTGAAAATCCCAGTTTTATTCGTGTATTCCGAAATTCAAAATACGTACACCTTGACATTTATTCTTAAATAAAAACACTTTTTTTAACTTTCAGATTAGAATCGCCCGTTTCGAAATTTTACGCTGGGCGTAATATTTTTATCACCGGTGCCACTGGATTTGTTGGAGTTTGTCTGATTGAAAAAATCCTGCGCGATTTGCCAAACATTGGTAAATTATACTTGTTGATGCGTCCAAAGAAAGGAAAGTCTATTGAAGAAAGACTCAAGGATTTGGAAAAGAATTCAGTATTTGATAAACTGAATGAAGGTGATGCTAGCGCTTTGTTCGCTAAATTAGTGCCAATAAGTGGAGATGTAGGAGAAGAAAATCTTGGAATATCCAATGAAGACCAAGAAGTTTTAGCTGAAAAGGTCAGTGTTGTCTTCCATTCTGCTGCTACACTTGATTTCTTTCAGTCTTTGAAAGAGACCACAAATATCAATTTGAGAGGTACTCGTCGTGTTATGGAACTCTGTAAGAAGCTTCCAAAACTTGAGGTGAATATTTATTACTCTTTTTTACACTAGTACCAATTTATCTTTATTAAATATTTTATCTAATTCAAGGCTCTTGTTCACGTATCCAGTGCCTTTGTGAACTCATTTCTTCTCGATGCCGAAGAAATTCTTTATCCGTCTCCTGACGATCCAGAAAAGATAATTCACTTGACACAGACCTTAAGTGACGAGGCGTTAAAAGAACTGGAACCAAAGTAAGTCATATTCTTAGACGAAACTAATGAAAATAATCAATTACTTTGCATAGACTTTTGAAGGATCATCCTAACACCTATACTTTCACTAAACACTTGGCTGAGCACGAGGTTGACAAGTCCGCTAGTATTTACCCAAGTGGCATTGTTCGACCGAGCATGAGTAAGATTCCGTCTTGGTCTTGATCATATTACTACGATTGTTTTTCATCTTATTATAATTTTAGTTACTGCTGCGTGGAAACAACCTATACCAGGTTGGACAATTTCAAAAAATGGACCACAGGGATTTTTCATGGGAGCGTCAAAAGGTGTTATTCGACGATTGCCTCTAGACCCTTCATTGATTACGGACTATATTCCTGTAGATGTGGTGGTTAACCAAATACTCGTCACTGGATACTACGTCAATAGCCTCAAGTATGCACTTACATACATTTATCCTTAACTATTAAACATTATTAAATCAGTAGACAATTTTTGTGGTTGTCTATTCTAATTAGTACTGTGCAAATGAAATTCATATTCCATTTGGAAACCGGGTTGGCTATTAAGTCCTGCGTCACATAATCCCGCGTTACGGACCTTTCTTGATACAAAGTGACGATTTTGTAAGTTTAAGCATCCTCCTTCTTTGAATTTGTAAAAGACGGTTCTGTTTTCAGAATTTCATATTACTTTTAGTTGTAGTCACTCGAAGTGTTAATGTTGAAAAGGTTTATTCTTCATTCAGTCCATAGTTTGTTCTGTGACTGGGGACGAGAAAGTGAATGTCAATGTTTCTAAGATTTTTCTCTGGAACATAAAAAGATATAAGATTTAATAGCTCGGGTGAATTAATTCTTCCAATGGCAAAATTTTTCTTACAAAAAAATGTACATAGGGGTTTTCCACAGCTTTACAAAGATTATTTCACATTGCCGTATGTAATGTATGTCGGGGTAAACCTTTGTGGGCCAACTTAAGTTTCTCAATGCATGAACCTTCTTTGGATGCTTTTGATCCTACAAAAAGAATATAAAACATCTATCCTGCATTTTACACTCCAAGGAGTTGAGACCTAAATTTTACAAGACATAAATTTGAAGTTGTGAACCGACCACTGACTGCAGAAACTGCATGCTGTCTTATTGTTATGATTCCTTTCACTGCAAAATTAATCCTACCATAAACTAATTTTTATCAACAATTTTGATATGGCTGAAAGCTTAGATACTCGTCTATAATTCTTAATTACATGTTTAAGCCCATTTTTGAAGACGGGACTTATCGAAGATAGTTTCTATTCTCTTGAAGGAAAACACCAGTATAAAATTTTGAAAAGCAAAAGCGGAGTAATCGAATCCACACCTGTTGTTTTTTGTTTAAATCAAGATGGGTCAAACCATCTAAAATTTCTAGATCTGTGAAGGAAAAACAAAAAAATCAACTTGGCAATTGATTTATTTTCTTAGGAGCTTGCATTATCCTGATTCATAGAAATTGGAAATTCAGATACTTGACGTTTCGAATTAAAAAATATTTCTTTCTGCCGAACCTTGCATACTGAAAATAAAGAAACTTGCTTAAAAACAAAAGTTCTCTTCTCAAGAGCATATGAATTCTATCTTTAGAGTTTGCTGGACTTATACTTTTTAAAGGCTTTTGGCGCAAAATTTCAAACAGTTTTCGTTTAAAGAATTAACCCAATTCTTGTTGAAGCTTTCATCTAATTGTCTTAATTTTATACTACGTTTTCACCTACCACTTAATCCAGATTTAAGTGGATTAACCATAAATCCTCTTTGAAATCTTCTAAATCTTGAAGATTTCCCATACAAATCTTAATCTCCTTAAATGAAGATTAGAAATTAATCTCATTGAAATCTTCTTCGAAGTAGAAGATTCTCAAAAGAAACAAACCTTATTTCATAGAACCCGCCTATTCTAATGTCATATTTTCTCCATTGACATTCAACAAAAAAAAAAAACCTGCCCAACATTATTTAATTTATTTTTGTCTGGTATAATTTGTCGTTGCCTTCAAATTCTGTTTTTGTTTATAAATAAGTAAAAAAATAAAAAATGCAATAAAGCTACAAAGACCAAAGGGGTCGGTGCCTCGAATTTGTAATGGAAAATGTTTTAGCTATCCTACAGTAATACTTTGAAGTTGTTCTTTCCCAAATATATAAAAACGAAAACCATGCAGAGGCGATTACAGTATTTATGTAAATATATCTATTTGCTGCAAGATGTTGGGATTACAATATTTTAAAGGTATTACCCATTTTTATTTATTGAAATTAAATTTGTTCACTGCACCGAAATTATTATTCTTCTTCCCAATTATTTTGTTTTTGTCTTGTTGTATTGACTTTTGAATGACAATTCATAGTGAAAACGTCAAACTTATCTTTTTTTCACTGGTGAAAACACTTGAAGACTAATTTTTAATCTTCTCAATTTAAACCGGATTATCTTTAGGTGAAAACGTAGCATTAAATACACTAAACAACTCTTCTAATTAAAGTGGATCTTTAGTGCTCGTTAATCTAACTTATGTTGAACACACCTTATTTTGACAGGTAGAGTAATGGAACAGAATGAAAATTAAACATTAGCGCAAGAACACAATAAATATATGTATATTCATAAATTTATAGAAAAATACTCTACACATTTGAAAGCATTTTTTATATTTTTTTTCACTGTTGACTTTACAATTCCATGAATTGCTCCTAAAATACTGAAATATAAGCGTTTTTCCGCTTATGTTGAAACGAAGATACTTACCCAAATTGGTTTGGTGCACATTTCTTCCGTAAAAATGTAAGGTCAGAAGCACTTGCAGTTCTGGCGAAATAGGAAGATCGCGATTTGTCTGTCAGTCTGTCAGTCTGTCAGTCTGTCAGTCTGTCAGTCTGTCAGTCTGTAAGTCTGTCAGTCTGTCAGTCTGTCAGTCTGTCAGTCTGTCAGTCTGTCAGTCTGTCAGTCTGTCAGTCTGTCAGTCTGTCAGTCTGTCAGTCTGTCAGTCTGTCAGTCTGTCAGTCTATCAGTCTGTCAGTCTGTCAGTCTGTCAGTCTGTCAGTCTGTCAGTCTGTCAGTCTGTCAGTCTGTCTGTATGTATGTATAGACACCTACAGCCCAAACGGGTGGGCCGAATTGCTTCAAACTTGGTATATAGAGTTTTTTAGGTATTGTACAGAGGGGAAATTGAAGTTTTTTTTTTAGCTCAAAAAATAACGGTACCTGCCATATAACCGTTACGTTCAAACCTATTTTTCTCGGAAACGGCTCTAACGATTTTGATTAAAAAAAATCAGTGCAGCTTTTTCGGTACGACCGATCATATGGTTGAAAATTTTTTTTAAAAAAATGTCTAAAAACGGTACTTTCCATAGGACCGTTTTTTTTGCTTTCGACTATCTCATAAATGGCTTAACCGGTTTAACTTCTTTCGAAATTTCACAGAAATATAGGTTTAGGTTGACCAAATTATACCGCGTACCAATATTTTAAATTAATATTTTTTTGTATTTTTAAAATCATTTTTAAGAAAAAAATTCGAAAACTGCTCATTAATTTTTTTTCAAAAATTATATTTATTTGTATTTTCTGAATACCTATGAATGGGCGTTTTTGAACTTTTTTTTAAATGTTTTTAAAAAGTTAAAAAAAAAAAAATTTTTCTCAAAAACCGCTAGACAGGTTTTTAAATTTTTTTTTCTCATAAATTCAAATTTATCCAATAAATAAAATGGCGTACTTTTTTTTAGCTCAAATTAGTTTAAGTACTTATTTCAGAATTTTGAATTATTTTTTCTTTAATTAAACAGATTTAATCTTTTGTTTTAAAGTTTATATTATTAAATATTTAATATTGTCATACCAATTTATTTTAGAATAAAATTAATGAAATTTTATATATGCATATACAAAATTGAGTTAAAAATGACTTTAAAAATATATTTAGATTTTTAATAGAAATCTTTTGCATAAGATGTGATCGAACATAAGAGCAAGTTCTTTTTTATGAAATGTCAAACTTCAACTGGAAAAAGTATATTTAGACGAGCTCTTTAACGTTAAAGTATACTTTTTGGCATTTAAAATTATCAAAAAAAGTCGACCTTCATTTTAAGAGTCGATTCCCATTTTAAAACTCATTTAGAGTAGGGTTTAAAAACTTAAAATGATGCGATTTATTTTAACATTTTCTAAATTAATAATTTATATTTATGTAGAAATATAATTTATAATTAAATTTTTTAAGCGTTTTATTGGACCTTGAAGGACGTTCTCTTTCGAACCATATGAACAAACTTTTGAACATCCTTAAATAAATAACTTTTAAAAATCGAATACATTTGATCCAAGGACTGATCGGCTATAACAAAGTCCCAATTTATAGAATTATACAAATTGTCCAATGAAACGAAAATTGAATTGAAAACATATTAATTGTTAATTTTAAAAATTATAAAATTCGAGAATAACAAGAATTGCTTTATGACGAATTTGATTTTAAACTAAATGAAATATTGATTCAAAAAATTTAAATTTAATATCATTTAAAATGATGACAATATCAAGAAATCTATTTGAGCTATTTTTGGCATGGTTAATTTGAATTAACCCTATCGAGAAAAAATTGTCAATCAATTCAATTTCCACATCATTAGTAACACCAAATGGTACAAGCAATTGCTCAAATTCTTGATAACACCAGTCAATGCTACCAAGATAAAAATCGATTCTTCAATAAATTATTTACATTTGAAACCAGTTTGTACAAATCTGTACTAGTCCTAGGTCTTAAGTAATTAACTTTGAAAAAATATTCAAATCTATTTAACTTAGTGACATTATTTGAAAGAAACATGAACACATAATTGAACTGAGATCGGTTTTAAATTTATCTGTTTACTATATTAAATGAAGTACGGACAGCAATAATTAATACCCCTCTTCCTCTAACCACTCCAGACTCAATAGTAGGATCCATTCAGCAAATTGCATATGACGAGTCAAACAACTCTGAAGAGCATATATCTTAATACAACCAGGTTTCTGTCAGAATTATTACTTCGTGTGCAATCGAAGTAATAAATTCATCACACCGTTAGTTGTGAAGGATGTAGGGAAGAAATTGGAGCACATAGCAAATTTCCGAAGTTGCGCTCACACCATTTTATTTTTTTGAACTTTGTCGTTGAGTAACATTTTTTATTCGTTCCCTCAAAGACGAAAAAGAAGAGTTGAATACTCCTTCGAATAAAAACTCAGGCACACCAAGCTTAAAGGAGGCTTTACATGGATCTGCATCTGCAAACTTGAAGAAAAGTAGAGCGGGACCATAATATAAAACAAACATAAAAGTAAGACAGGGTACACACTAATAACTTACTCGAACTGTGCTATAACTTTCTTGGCTCATCTCACAATCACATGTTCTTAACGTTCAGGTATGTTGTAGTTTTGAGAAGATAATTTTCGCTATTTTCGTTGTTTTTAAGCAAACTGAGGTGAAATGGTAAAAAAAAAAACTTGAAAATTCGTTATCTGAACGGAACAAATTATGGTGCAGATGAAAATGCTATAATGAAGATGAACATGTTCATCTTCACTATAATCTGCAATCTTCAGATTCATACTTCCTATAATCTTTACACATGAAGATAATCTCCATTTTTGTCTTCGCACAAGTATGATTTTTTTATTTTGTTTCCTCTTTTTTTGCAGATGTCAATGCAGATGAAGATGAAGATACATGTAAAGCCTCCTTAAAGCTTATAAAATGAAGAAGAGTTGAGACATCAACATTCTTCTTAGGCAATCTCTTACAAAATAGCACATTTTCCGACAATTTGAGCCAATGTGCTACGAAACAAATTATGTTTTCATTTTTCCTTGCGATTATAGGTACTATAAGGCAAGTTATGCATTCCTAAAAAAAAAAATTCTAACGATCAAACATGACATTACGATAATAGAAAAGCATAAAAAAGTGATCGGCAAAAAATGTCTGTCTGTCTGCCAGTCTATCCGTCTGTATGTATAACGAGCTACAGCCTAAACGGCTTAAGCGATTACCTTCAAATTTGGTATTTGTGATTATTTTCTCATTCCTCAGAGGGAAAATTGAAATTTTATTTTAAGGCCTAAAAATAACGGTACCTGGCATATAACCTTGAAGGAAAATCTTATTTTTCTCGAAAACGGCTCCAACGATTTTGATAAACATTTTTGAGAATTTTTTTTGTTGGTAATAGCTATCATTATCATTTTATGTGAAGCAAGTTTACGGGAAAAGTCTATTAACGGTACTTTTCATATAACGGTTTTTTAAATTTTTGGCTTTCTCGGTAACTGTTCATTGGATTTCTGTCAAATTTTATATATAAGAAGATCTAGGCAGCCAAACTGATTCCGCATACTAAAATTTTAAATAACATTTTTTATATAATTAAAATTAATTTTTGAATTGTTTTTTTTTTTAATCATTATTTTTAAAACTAATCAAAAAAAAATAATTTTAAATTTTATAGTCATATGTATATTAATAAGCTCTAAACTGCATACCAAAATTTCAAAAAAATTTGTTTTCAAAAAACTAAAAATGAAAAACCGGATTTCATCGAAATCCGTCCTACAATTTTCGAGATACTTTTTTATAAATTTTTTTTTGATCCGTGGCATCTATTGGCGTTCTTTGTTTTTTCAAGAAACTGATTGAAATGATCGTTTTAGCACTTTTTATCAGTTTAAAACACGATTTTTACCCACCTATACACCATTCACTTTTATTATTAGACATATGTATAATATATACATTAATATGTACATATGTTTACATACCTAGGCGCCATCTATGTAGGTAGGTACACATTACCCTCCTAATTTACATAATTAAAATCTTTTTAAATATACATTTGTAGCATGGTACATAATGTCACCATTCCTTTAATCATATGCATTCGACAATTCATTATACTAAGAATCAAGGTAATCTTACCTACTTCGGCTTTAAACCTGCACAGGATAACTAAACTAAACTACCTTTACCTACTAACAACTTCAGTGGTTAGCTACTACTTTACACTAAAGTTGTTAGCTACAAGAGCAAGTTCGTACGATCCAGTAGTGCATTTTATTAATTTTTTATACAAATGATAGATATACTAGCCGTGTTTTGTTGGCACAAGCTTTGCCCAACACAACAGAATTTACACACATTACAACTACAAGAACCTGTTTGCGATAAAAGTAAACAAAATTCTGCTTTAGATAAATTTGTGACATTCGAATGACGTATTGAATGATATTACGTTTTTGTTGGTAGTTCCGATGACTTTGATGAATCTCGAAGTCTTTGTTCATAAAGTTCTTATTTCTGTCAATGGCAACGTTCACCCATTTATGAGATAAGTTATCTCCGATACTATAATTACGAATATATTTGTGATAGGATAGGTTAGCTGAAAGCAGTCAAAAGTCTTTAATTTTTGATGTTCTTTTCTCAAAAAAATTTTTCACACCTGTTCAAGACCCGGAAATAAAAATGCCAAACACAACCAAATCGTCCAAAAATAAATTTTAGTTATTTTTGTTGCTTTATAAATTATATTAATAACATTGTAGGTAAATATGCATTTGGATTTAATGTACAAAATAAATGGTTTTGAACAAATATGTGTATTAATATACGTAAATAAATTCTTTTTGATATAATTTATTTAGCATTGTATTGTTTTGAATTTTGTTTGTTTATATTTTCTATGTTTAGGTATGTGCTTCATAACATTTAAGTGTTTTAAACTAAATTCGAAATTACCCATTTAAATTAAAATATCTAAGGGCCAGTTGTTCAAACGTGTTTTCAGGAATTTTAAAATATTAAAATTTTAATTCAATTCACCAATTTTGCCGGGTTAACTGAGGTTCAAGTTCGAGTCCTCGAGTTTACAGCCTAGACGGTTGGGTGGATTTGCTTCAAACTTGGTACACATTGTGTTTTCGGTAATATTCACACCCTTTTTTTAAGTTTTTTTTAAAGACGAAAAATAAAGGTAGGTACCTGCCATAAATTTTTTTTTTGCCAAAAAGAAAAATCTTATTTTTCTCAAAAACGCCTCCAACGATTTAAAAAAAAAAAACAGTTCATTAATGAATGGGAAAGATGCTTTTGGTATTTTTTTTTGGAAAAATGGTATATTTGGTACAATTTTTATTGAAAATAAAAAAAAACTTTTTTTCTATCGAAAATGACTCAAAGATTTTTTCAAAAGTTCGGACTTAGTAGTTCCTTAATATTATATTAAATATTTTAAAAAAAAAACTTTTTTTTTAACAAAAAACCGGTACCTTCCATACAAATATTTAAAAAACCGTTAAGAAAAAAATTATTTCTCAAAAACGGCTCCAAGGATTTTGATACAAAAATGTGTGTGTTCTTAAATTAGTGCAGTCCACTTTTAAGTAAGAAAAACATTTTATTATGCGTACATATTATTCATTAACTCATGCCAATAAACACTCAGTTAAAGAAAAATCACCTAAGAGAACCGTTTGGCAATATGAGGAAGCCAACTGGGAAAATCTCACAATTTCTTCAGGAACTTTAACTGGTCACTAAACTTCCACTGTAGTGACGTAGACTCCAGCGCAGATATGATAATAAATTTAATTCTTCACGGAATGAGAAATATTTCAAAACCATTTGATAGAGTTTGGCATCAAGCTCTCTTATCGAAAATGAGTGCATTGGGTATCGATGAATCTCTTATTCGTTGGATTATAAATTACCTTTCGGACCGTTCAATCCATCTTGTATTGGACGGTTCCAGTCTGATATTCACAAAATAAATGCTGGTGTGCCCCAGGGCTCCATATCGTCTCCAACCCTTTTTCTCATTTTTTAATGATCTCTTATCTGGAACTTCTAATCCACTTAATTGTTTTGCTAACGATAGTATTCTCAGCTTTTCATCGCGTAGAATTTAATGCTTTAAAAACTCAGTGCTGTCTTTTGTCGTTAAAGCAGAATCCACCCCATATGCCGCTATCCATGAGCGGTGCTAAAATTGAAGAAATCGATCAGCTTTCAGTCCTTGGTATGTTCATCACCGACCACCTCTTGTGGAATGACCACATACTCGATGTCGCCAAAAATGCTGCAGGGAGTTTGGGCTTTCTTCGAAGATGCAAGAAATTCTTCTCCCCTTCTGATCTGGCTATAATCTATAAGGCCTTCATTCGTATAACTCTCATATTTGGGCAGGAGCTCCCAAAACTCATTGAATCTTTTCGATAGAATTCTAAATAGAGCTCTTAGAATGATTGGCGATAGAACTATAGTGGAAACATTTACATCTCTTGAACATCATCGAAATGTTATTGTCTCTCATTATTTTATGGCTATTTTTACAAACAAATGCTCTAGCGAAATAGCCAGTTGCATTCCTCCCTTTAAAATATTCAACCGTAATACTAGCGCTTCTCGGAATTCTTTACCCTTGAGGCCAACTTCCTACGTACCGTCAAATACAGAGATTCTTTCTTTAGGGTTACAACGCGAATGTGGAATACTTTATCCAGCTCTATTTTCTTCTTCCATTTTGTTATTCAGAAATTCAAAACCAATGTACATCGGTATCTCTTCTTGAATCTCTCCCTTCTTTCCTAACCCATGCACTGTGCTTGATCATTTTAAGGGTAGTCAAAACCCCTTTAGTGCAAGCTTCACTATAAAAAAAACAAAGGGTACTTGCCATAGAAACACTTTTCAAATTTTCGAATTTCTCACTATTGGATGAACAGATTAAAATCATTTTTTGTATTCAAATGATCCCTAAAAGTTAATAAAACTGCATACTCAGATTTTCAACAAAAAAAATATTTTTTTTAATTTAAAAAAAATCGATTTTTCAAAAGCCAGTTGTTGAATTTTTTTGAAATTCAAATTTTATATGTATGTATATTAAGAATTGCTTCTAAATGTCATTTAAAATTTTATTTCTAAAAATGTTTTAAACAATTTTATAAAAAATGATTTTTTTGAAAAACCGCTCGAACGATGTTTAATTTTTTTTATATACATATTAGCCGTATTTTATTTTCCCCGTGATCCAGTATTTATTTGGGTCACATCAACAAAACTTTTGTTGTTGTGACGCAAATAAATAGATGATCTGATTTGGATCACGGGGAAAATAAAATACGGTTATTCATATTCATCCAACAATTCAAATGTCATCTGTTTTATCGCTAAAACTTTAACAAAAAATCAATCTAAAAAGATTTTATTAAGTGTATCTATCATTCAGTTATTCCTTTTTCTACCTACTTATATTTCATTTTACGAATTTTTGCATACGTCACTGAATAGCTAGATACTTATATACAACAACTTATTAATGGTTTTATTACATACTGCAACAAGTGGCACCTTAAAGTTAATCTTGATAAATCTGAAGTTGTAATCTTTCGAAATGGCGCACGAAGAGCTGCTTGTGAAAAATGGTTATTCAATTATGCCGAAATAAATGTGTAAAATCAATACAAATATCAACCATAACATGTCTTGTTATGAACACTTAAATACAAGATTGGAATCATCTAAGAACTCCATCATTGCAACATGGGCCAGGTTACTGAGGGATAAATCTGTCCAACACTGTACGAAATTTAAAATATATGATGCTGCTTGTAAAGCTATAATGTTGTACTGTGCTCAGGTATGGGATGTCATGAACACACAAACGTTGAAAAATTACAACAATACAGATGTTTCCTGCTACCGGAAAATATGCCGAACTATGCTTTGCACATCGAAACAGGTTTACCTAAAGCTTTCTTAACGTCTTTAAAGTTTCACTTTTCTTATATAAGACGAACCTTATCTCATCTGAAGCCATTATTGCCAAAAGAATCTTTTTTGACAATAATGGCTTTTTCATTATACGTTAAATGATTATTCTTTCGACATAAGTTTGCTTGAATGGCATGGACTGCATAGTATTCTTCTAGTAAAGCTTAGAGATTGGATTGAATTTATTGAATTTGAATTGAATTTACCACCTGCGCCACGCAGTCTGAATTCCATAATGATTACTGCAAAATGCTGTACTCCGAAGTACCAAACTATTTTGATGATTCGAACCCCGTGACATGATTTCCATCATCTTCAAAGCTCGTTGTGGGTTTCTTAATTTTAATGGAAGGGCGTTTCAGAGAGATACGGATGGCATATGTGCATTTGGTAACGTGGATACATCGGAAAATACTTATCACTTAATCGGAACCTGTCCAATCTTCAAAGGGCACAGAGGAATATTTCTAGGTATTGACATCATCTCCCGCTCTCAACTTCTCAACGTTCTGAATGGCTACTGCTACTCAAACCTAAACAATTTTGTATAAAATGCAATTAAGTATCGCAACCTAATTTTAAATAGATTTTCGTGAATAATGTAAATACATCTACTCACTAAACTTAATTTTTACTTGCGATATAGGTACTATATCTGGAAAACGGTTCTAACGCTTTTGATAAAAATTTGGTGTGTGCACTACTTTGGGTATGGTCTACATTTTGGCCAAAAATATTTTTTAAATATTTTGTTATTAACGGTACCTGCCATACAACCACTTAATTGGTTCTCGACTTTCTCATAAACGGGTCAACGGGTTTCGATCAAAATTTTTATACAGCAGCTCCTTCAAATTCTTAATAATACTGCATTTCAAAATTTTCGAAAAAATTGTTTTTTTTTGGATTTTTGAAAAAAAAATATTTTTTTGAAAATTCAAGATTTCGGAAACGGGTTTAAGATTTTTTCTGAAATTTTTTTTTTAATTTATATTATTAAATTTTTAAAATGTGCATACCAATTTTTTTTTAGAAAAAAATTAAGAATTTTTATATATACAAAAATTAATTGAAAAACGAATTTAAAAACACATTTAGCCGTATCTATGAAGATTATTTTGTATATAATTGGCGTTTTTCTTTTTAAGCTCCGAGCAAAGAACTCAGCTGTCAAGATAAGATCTGTGTTTCTTTTTTAGCTCAGACACATTTAATCTCTAAACTCGTGTTTCTTTTTTAAATCAGAGCTAAATCGGGGTATGAACCATTAGCTCAAAATAAAATGACCGATCAAACGGAGCAAAGTGCTGGGTGCGGCTAAGTTTACTCATAATTTTAACAATAATCACTTAAGTAAAACCAATTAAAAACAAAAATGAATTCGGAAAACGAAAGCTTTGGATTTGCTGGTAAATAAGTTTTAATAAAAAGAATTATAATATTATATGACAGTTCTGCGCTTAAGTTTATTTCAAAATTAAATCTGAGATATCTGACCATGCTATACTCAGATCTAATTCGGCTTACTCAGTCTCTGCTCAGAGATCTGCTCGGAGATAAAAAAGAAAAATGCCAAATGTGATCGGACATAGGAGCAAGTACGCGCGATCCAGTTGTGCATTTTATTTAATTTGCTATTGAACCTGACAGGCAACTTAAAGTTATTGTCAAATTAATTTTACACCAGCATACACTATGTTTTTGTAAAACCTTTTTTGAAATAAAATTATCAGCCCTAATCTGTTAAACGTTCACGTGAATATTTGTATTCTGCTATCCGACGGAAAAAGTGAATTGATCCAAACAGTATATAAATTTCGATCAAAAATAAATTTTAACAATTAGATCCTCTTAAGAATTAAACAACAAAAATTATTATTAAAGCTTTAGACTCAAAAGATAGAAGACATTTGAAAAATAGTAAAAAATTTAGTGAAAAATTCACGCGAATCGAAAGATGCGATCGGATCGAATAACAAAATAGGGTTGTATATCTAATCCTCATACATTTATATACATAATATATGTATCTTTAAAAATTACATGAATTAATATTGCACCAAATGTATAAAGTTATATGCATATAAATATAGTTACCTACCGACGTACATATCTCACTTTAATTACGATATGTAGATACGTACATATTTATCTATCTATGTAGGTACATCTAAATCTCCTAATCCATAATCTAGATTTAAATATACATATGTAACTATTCCTTGAATTATCCATTCGACAAAACATGCACGACTGGATACAACGTATAGTTGCTCTTATGTTCGATCGACGTTGTTTTTTTTACAAAAATTTGTACATACAAAAATGCTGGTATAATAATTTTAAGTATTTAAAGATAGAACTAAAAAAAATCGTCCCACCATTTTCATAATATTGATTTTTCGAAATTGTTGGTAGCTATGCAGTATTATTTAAAATCGAATAACCTCTTACATACAAATTTTGATCGAATCAAAATGTAGAATACCTATACTTCTATAATAGTGCAAAATCGTTAGAGCCGTTTTCGTGATAATTAAGATAGTAAAAAAAATTGTATGGCAAGTACCGTTACTTTTGATGCTAAAAAAACGATTCAAAAATCTATTTGAGGCAATTACCTTAAACTCTTAAATAGGAACCAAGATTGAAGAAAATCTTCCCAGACAGACAGGCAGGCAGAATTGAGACTTTTTTCTTGTTCTACGTCATCGTAATGTCAAGTGTGATAAAATTCTCGAGTTCGATTTATATTCAAATGCTAAACTTACCCCATAGTAGTAAAAATAAGTAGATATAAATCAACTGCGTTCAAATTTGAAGCGTTGTGCACTAAATGACATCTGTATCAAGTAATCCGTTAGGTGTTTTGCTGTCCAAAAATTACTATAGTTATTATACTAGGTAAATTGGGTTAATTTCTAAATCTTCAAATTACCTCCACCTCTTTGAACGTGATTCTAAGACTTACATTATTACATTTAAGTTTCGGACATGGACGACACTGACAGACAGTTTGATAACAGCTTTTGGGCCCTTTAAAGTGTTAAACATTCCGAGTGCTTCGCGCGGTTGGGGGCTGCCGAAACAATCAAATAATTTCGGGAAGTCAAATGACCTTTTAATCCTATGGGCCGCATAAACTCCACTTTTTTGTCACACTCTTGGCATGAGACACGTGTAGTTCGGACATAACTATCCTTTTTAGCTTTGAAGATAAATGCTCTGGCAAAAAATTTTAAACAGCCTGATACTACTTAACAGTTTGCTAATAATAAAGCACCTTACTAATATTTTCCTAATCTTAAACACTTTTTAATTAGCACCATACTAAATCTATTTTCTTAATAAACTATATCTAAACACGCCTAAAATAGTGAAAAAAAGTAGGTGAACATAACTTTTTGACGTTTGTAAATGTCAAAGTGGCATATGGATTTAGTACGATACCAAAAAAATAAAGTAGCCATTTTGTGATCTTAACTTTAGTAAAATGTTAAGAAAATAGTACGATACTACACTGGTTTAAAATTAGGCAAAATCCTCTTTTTAGCCTAGTATCATATTAAAAATTATTTAACATATTACTAAACCGTTTGAAATTTTGCGCCTCTGTTTTTATGTTGAAAATAAACACTACCCAAGAAGCTGGAAGCCACTGTCAGAAGGCCAGAAGTTAAAACTGTATCTCAATTGACAAAACTAAGTTTCACTAAAAACTAAATTTTGTGCAATGCAAACAATTTATCCTCGCCAATTAAACATGAACATTCCTATTAATAAAAAATCACGAGCAAAATCTACTAGGTACAATAAGTATCAATGTTATCTCTTTTTATTCTGTCCCTGTAAATTTTGTTCTCAATGTCAATTTTTAGTGCTTCACTAAACCACCGTCTTCGATGGTCTAGCTATTGACTAATTTTGTAAATGTCGAATAGCAGAAATTCAGTTTTATTAATAGCACTTAATTCAGGGAACATGTTAAATCATTTTTAGTATGATTTTAGGTTAAAAAGCGGATTTTGCTAATTTTAAACGAGTTTAGTATCGTACTATCTTCTTTACATTTTACTAAAGTTAAGATCACGAAATGGCTACTTTAACTTTTTAGTATCGTATTAAATCCATAATGTCATCTGATATAGTATATCAGCCTTGCACGCGGGGGGCCCAGGATCGAATCCTGCTGGTATACATTTTTTTTTGTTTTTGAAGTTAAATGATTAAAATATAAACATCGAATACTTATTTAGAACACACGTTGGGTTTCCATCAACGTATAATTAATTTTCAAAGCGTAAACACAATAATTGTGTTCACTTGCGGTTTAGATAATAACTTTATAAGCCTACAGTCGACAGAAAACACTCTCAGATTGAAATGGAGTGATAAAAACTTAAACAGTTCTATTAGAAAGCTTAATCGACATATAGCAAGCTCACCATTCATAGAAGAGACCAATTTAGAAGAAATATCTACTTCGATACTTACTACGATTAGACAATCCTCAAAATTCAACAATAAAAATAGTGTTAGGAACACTTTTTATTCTAAATGGTACGATAATGACTGCAAAAAGGCTAGGAAAAAATCTTTTGCATTTTTGAAACTTTTCCGAAAAACAAATAACCCTGGCACCAATTATTTGTATTTACAAGTAAACCAAGAATACAAACGAATCTGTACTCAAAAAAAGAATAGATACCTACAAAACATAACTTCGAAACTGAGTGTCTGTAAAGATTCAAAATCTTTTTGGAAATCTGTTCGCTTTTTAAATGGTCAGAATAATAATAATACACTTTCGATTAATGTTAATGTTCTCGTGGCTTATTTTGAAAAACTTCTGTTGCCCAATCCAAATTTTAGCATGATTAGTTTTGCCATCCCAAATGTTACCATACCAGAATTAGATTCCTCATTCACAATGATGGAATTAAAATCATCTCTAATGAAAATGAAAAATAACAAAACATCTGGCCCTGATGGTTTTCCAGCTGAATTCTATAAATATGCTACTCCAGAGTTTTTGGAATACATCTTAAGTTTCTTCAATAGGTTATGCAATGAGGAGTTAGTTCCTGAAAACTTTAGGTGTTCCAAAATATCAGCTATCTTTAAGAAAGGCGATCGGGATCAGCCGGGAAACTATAGGGGTATTGCTGTGTTAAACTCATTGAGAAAATTATTCTCACAATTACTTTACTTAAGGCTTACAAATTGGGTTGAGCAAAACAATATAATCAGTTGCTGCCAAGCTGGCTTTCGCGTAAACCTTTCGACTATAGATCACATTTTTGTGTTAAACACAGTGGCTAGGCGATTTATTGATAAAAAGAAATGTTTGTATGTTTTTTTTGTCGAATTAAAGGCTGCATTCGACACAGTCAGTCGATCTACAAGCTTTCAGTAATAGGTTTATCAACAAAGTTCATAAAATTCTTTGAGAAGATGCTTGAGAACTCTAATGCTTTTGTTCAGAACGGCCGGCCCTGGGAAATCGAGAGACTTCAAATGTCAAACTGGTGTTCCCCAAGGCTGTGTTTTAAGTCCTTTGTTATTCTCTCTATTTATAAATGATGTTGAAAATCACATCCCAGGAGGTATTATAATATGTGATGTAACTATTAAGGTTCTTCTTTATGCAGACGATCTTGTTATCCTGTCAGATAGTCAGCTTATTTTACAACTTCAAATAAATAAGCTAAAACAATACTGTGATAGTTGGGATCTCAAAATCAACAGCTCGAAGTCGAAAATTATGATCTTCAGATCACACAACAGTTCTATAGGTTATGGCTGCAACTGGACTCTAAGGAACGATATTATAGAAGTCGTGGATAAATTTAAATATCTGGGATATGTACTAACATATAACTTAAATACGCACGCTCATGCTAAAGAAAAAATAAAAGCTGCTAAAGTTGCTTTAAACAGCATGTGGTCTAATTTTTTTAGCAGTAGACTCAGCTTCAAAATTCAAAGTATTCAATGCTACAGTGAATAGCTGCCTCTGCTATGGAAGCGAAGTATATTTGTATGAACAACTAGAAGAACTAGAAAATGTTCAAAGATATTTTTTTAAACGAATCTTCCGGTTACCTAAGAACACCCCAAATTATGCCATCCATGTGGAGTCTGGCTTAACTCAAATATTTCTAAAAAAAATTAAAGGCAAATGCGGATTACATTGTAAAGGTAATGAATAGATCAGACCAAAACCTCCAAAAACGGATCCTTAATATTTGTTTTAATAAAGTTTACAATCCAGTAAAAAATTGGTACGATCTAGCTGTTACACGCGACTTTCCGATCTCATTACGAACTGTTAATAATGAAGAATTAAAATTGTCTTTATACGACTGCATAGTTTGTATAGATGAGATACTTTTCCAGAAATGTATAGAACGTGGTTCTCATTCAGCTTCAAGGAATGTTTATAGGCAATTAAGTTTTACTCTAGGCGAGGATAACTATTTTAGAAACGAGTTTTCAGTTTCAGAAATGAGCTTAATTTTCAAAGCCAGAACTGAAATGCTGGATCTAAATTGTAGACCATATATCTGTTCTCTTTTCAACCTTGGTACGAATGAAAATATCTTACATTTTATAGCGTTTAGTCCAATTTTACAAGAGATCCGTAGACTTCATTTTTCCGCAAGTTTCCTTTCCTTAGAAGAATGTATAAATATTTTGAATGGTGGCCGTGGTTGGAAGTCTCTTGTAGGATATGTTTCGCACGCAAAAAAATACCGAGATGAGTATTTGAACATGTTTTGAAGAATAAAGTCACTACTACTATTTGAATAGGTATTTTAAAAAGCGCATGTCGCAGATTATTTTCGTTTTAGCTAAACTAAAAGCCCTTTTTCACTTCTTTATATGTTTTTGTTTTGACTAAGCTAAAAGTGCAGATTAATTATTTTTTTTTTCTTTCTAACTTTTTATATACAAAACGGTTCTAGGCTTGAAATATATCTAAAATATTTAACCAAAATTAATTTATCTTTGTTTTGACTAAACTAAAATTCACTGTTTGTTTATTTATTAATCCCAAATTAAATATATGTGTACAAAAATAACTTGTAATTGACTTTAAATGAGCACAACTTTGTTAAATCAAACTCTCTTATTGTATTTTAAAATTTTTTATTGTATAAGTAATTTTTTTTTACGGCAGACGGCATATTTGCCATGCTTTGGAATTATTTCTTATATCTAAAATTATATTGAATTGAAATAATTATGTTCATCAAAATTCAAACCCTTGATTTAAAATTTATGAAAAGTTAGTAGACTACTATGTATATACTAAATTGTTAACTAGTACCGTGTTAAGGCCTTAATAATAGGTTGTTTAAAATGTCGCGCCTTTGATATTGGTTTTAATACAAATCCAACATTTTTGCATAGTAAATAGTAATGGCGGTTGTGAGTATAACTGACATTTTTTTGTTTTAAATCAAAATAAATTAGCTCCCAAAAGTAGGTTATGTTTCTTTTGAATATTGCTTATTCACCTTGAAATTGATATGCGACAATAAACATGAAAAAAATGTGTATGAGGTGGCCGTGATCGTAGCGTGGTAGTTTATGGTGGTGTGTACGTGCGCGAGTTCGATTCCCGCACTGTAACAAAAAATAATTTTTCATTATGTCCTCTTATTTGGCCCTGACTGAATTTGCATATGATTCGGGCAGGATGTTGTGATTTATAGAGAGGTAAAATATTGTTGTGATGATGGTATCTTCGAAGGTCCCAGACTTATTCTGGAATGCCTTCCTCAATACCACCTACATTTTCTTTTTCTATTAAAACAAATATTAGTTTTTTGTGCTTATGGTAGAGTAAAACCGAATTGTAAATACAAATTCTTTATTATTTAACTTTCTTTTGATATTCAAAATATATCATCGTCTAAAGTTTTTGACTAGAGTTTTTCTTACATAGAAATCAACACAATAGTTTCTGAAAAGTTTATTTTAGAGCACAGTGGATCTATAGAAATCAGAGGGAATTGTTTTAAGAGTTTATAATTTGGAGATTATGTTATATAGCCACAGAATTTAAGTGAAGCCGGGGCCACTATCTTGGATAAGGTAAACGAGCAGATTTTTCAATACATGTACATATAATGGAGGTACGCTTATGTGTAGAGTTCTTAGAGCTTATTATATTTTTGTTAAATGTAATTTCTTTTAGAAAAAAATTCTGACCAATTGACTAATATATCCTACTGGTACAGGATTTAAATCAAATATAAATATATACAAATAGTTAAAAAGAAAAACAAAATGATTTAAGCTACATCCCTCCCGAGGCATTCCTCTTTTTAGACAGTCGAGGGCTGATACAGGATGGAATGGCGGTTCCGCTCATCTACCACGTCAGCCGGAAAACTGTAGATAGGCGACTCCTGTATGGTCGAGACGTCATCGCTCAAGGTGGAGAAGAGCGCCTTCGGTTCAGTAGGAGTGTGTCCGATCGGGACCGAAGGGATAGGGCGAAACAAGAGAACCAGTTCTGGTGGCTCTCTGAACAGCATTATGATACATAAAGTCGATTAGGATGGTATGTCTTGGCCGACTTACGTAGATTTAGGTAAATTAGGTATAAGGAACAGTCGGGGTGGCACACAAAAAAAATTAAAAAAATATGTATGTTTGCGGGGGCATTTGTGCATGCAGCTGCGTGCCTGTGTATGTGTGTACATACGAATATGTATGTACGTATGTACTTGTCTGTGTGGGTTGCATGTCTCTGTGTGCCTGCATGCGTATACAAAATATACAAAAAAAAAATTTAAAAAAACGAAAAAAATGCTGCTGTGGCTGTTCTAGTTTTTAAGTAGTTTTAAGTAGTTTTGGCTATTTTTAGGTATCTTAAGTAGTTTAAGTTAGTTTTAGTTAGTATATAAGTTAATTGTATCTAGTTTTAATTATTTTTAGTCTAGATTTAGGTAGTTTATAAGTAAAAAATGAAAAATGATACGAGACCGAGTTTTTTAAAAAAAGTTTTCTTGGTAAAACAAAAATAAAATAAAATAATTAGAATTAATTAAAATAGATTTAAGGTCGAAAGACATTAGTATTAAGAGATATAGTTGAGCTTAGAGCGCCCGTAAAGGGCCAGTAAATTAGTTGTAAGTTATTGATAATTAGGCTAGTTTTAAACATTTTTGTCTAGTTTTAAGATAGTTATAAGTTAAGATTAAATAAAAATGAATAAAAAAAAAAAAAAAATAGCTTTTAACGGCCTTTAGTCCTACAAACATGGCGTTTCGTCCCGGCGATCTCACTTGGACTTGAGGACCCTTGTTAATACACAATTTTTGCCAAGTTTAGTTCATAGCGATAGGTACCTTGCTTCAAATAATTATTTATAAATGCAGAAATAAATAATTAATTAATTTTTCAAAGAATTGACCAGAATTATTTGCACTATTTATTAAGTCTGATCTGTGTAACAAAAAACTATATTTTGCTGACCATCAGTGTTATTTTATTTGTCACGACATAGTAGGTATGATTGTATGTTAACTTTGCAAAATAAAATATCTAATACATTGAAACCCGCTTATCCGGAACCACAAAGCAGTTTCAGCTAGCGGATTTTTCACTTAAGTAGACCTGGATAACTCAACTAAAATTCAGTTAAGCGGATCTCAAATAAGTGAAAAATATATTTCACTTAAACGGGTCTCGGATAACTGAAAAAAATATTTCACTAAAGCAGACTTCGTGTTACGTAACAGTCTTACGGAACTTAAACAGGTGAAAAACAACTTTTATTAATTGTAATTTCCTTCCGATTATAAAACCTAGTATTTACATGTATCATACGAATGGGAGTGGTGGAGGTGATCGTATAAAAAATCAAGATTTTAATCAAACTTGACATTACGATGGTAGAGAAAACCAAACAAGTGGGTCCCGCAATTCCATCTGCCTGTCTCTCAGTCTGTACTACGATCTATAGCCTCATGTGATGAAGATATTTTTTTCAAACTTCGTATGTATTTAAGCGTTTTGTGATTGTCTCAAATAGATTTTCGAATCGGTTTTTACTTGCGATTATAGGTACTCGTAATATAAGACAAATTATGCATTCGTCGAAAAAATTAGGTTCTGAGATATCAATCAAACATAACATTACGATGATAGAGAAGACGAAAAAAGATGGTATAAAAATTCTATCCGTCTGTATGTCTGTCCCTGTGTCAGTCTGTCTGTATGTACATATGTATAGACATCTATAGACCAAACGGTTGAGCCGAATTGTTTCAAATTTGATATATAGAGTCTTTTAGATATTGTACAGAGGGGAAATTTAATTGTTTTTAGCCTAAAAAATAACGGTACCTGCCTTATAACCGTTACGTTAAAGCCTATTTTTCAGGGCTCTTACGATTTTGATTAAAAAATCAGTGCAGGTTTTTAGGTACGACCGATTATATGGTTGAAAAAAATGTCTAAAAACGGTACTTTCAATAGGACCGTTTATTTTTCTTTCGACTATCTCATAAATGGCTTAACCGATTCTTTCAAAATTTCACAATGTAGGTTTAGGTTGCCCAATTTATACTGCCTACCAATATTTTTAATTAATACTTTTTTGTATTTTTAAAAGAATTAAAAAAAATTTAATTATATTTTGAAAACTGCCCATTAATTTTTTTTCAAAAATTATAGTTATATGTATTCGGTGAATACGTATGAATTGGTGTCTTCGAATTTTTTTTGAAAAATGTGTTTTTAAGTTAATATTATTAAATATTTAAGATTGTCATACCAACTTTTTTAGATAATAAAATGATGATGTTTAAAAAAATTAAGTAAAAAAGGATTAAGTGAAAAAGGAAATATATTTTTATATTTAGATTTTTAATAGAAATCTTTAAAAATAAGTATTATGGGTATAGTCCACATTTTGGAAATAGAAGTTTTTAGTAGGCTGCAGGTTAAAAAAAAACTTCTCTCTTCTATTTGTATATTATTTATTACCTCTATATAAATTCCTACAACTTCTACATTGTGGTTCAATTTTTGTTAACATATTTTGTTATTAACGGTACCTGCCATACAACATTTTTCTTATTTTGGACTTTCTCATAAACCACTCGACGGATTTTAATCAAAATTTTGTAGGGGTCCTTCGAAGTTCGAATTATAAATAACTGCATACCAAAATTTTGAAAAAAAAACATGGTTATGGATTTTTGAAAAAAATTAATTTTGTTTTTCTTTTAAAAATTCAATGTTTCGAAAACGGATAACGATTTCCATACCTAATAGTTCTTTTTAGAAAAAAAACTTGTATATGTATAAATTATTAACCCACAGTTTCACAGTACGAGCTTAAACTTCAGATGAGCAATTTATTCGGTTTCACAGTTTCGTTTAAACCTTGAACTGAGTTCAATTTGTAGTTTAAGTTAACCGAGATTATTCTGCCGTTTATACTTCAGTTCAGCGTTTGTATTGTTTTTTTTCTTCAAAAAATTTTATGAACAAAACAAAATTGTATATTTAAATGTTATCGAGTTGTTATAGTTTTTTTTCCGTGGGTAGGTGTAAAACCTTCAAAAGGAACCAAAAACGCGTACTCATAGGAGTGTGAGATTCTTACTGCACTAAAAACACCTCCTCCTCCTGATTGCAACTAAGTTGAAATTTATCTAGCAATTTATTTTTAAAGAATTTAATTAACGTAATGCAGGTAACCATCCGGTGATAATTCCTGCTTATACCGCGAGTTTAAATCGGATTCTCGTTTAGTGCCCAGATCGGAAGGCTTATTCCTAAATTCGCGGCATACTAAATTCGCCTCATCGATAATTTCGATTATAGTACTATTACAGTGTTGTAATAGCCGTTTTCTATGATTTCGCGCAAATTTTTTTTATTTCGTAACGAACCTGAGTATCCCGAGATCTCTGTGGAGATCTTCGTTTCTAATGTACCAATGTACGCTTACAAACGATCTTAGGAGTTTATTTTCAAATGTTTGTAAGGTATTTAAATTAGAATCTCGCGTACAACCCCAGAGTTGTATACCGTAAGTCCAGACAGGCTTAAGCATCTGCCTGTACAAAATTATCTTGTTTTCGATACTGAGCTTAGAGCGTTTCCCGAGCAACCAGTACATATATCTGAGTTTATTATTTAACTCTTCGCATTTCTTTTTAACATGCGGTTTACATTTTAATTTCGCGTCTAGAGTCATTCCGAGATATTTTCCTTCGTTAGCAAACGGAACTTGAACCGCATTAACAAATACCGGTAATCTATTAATTTTCTTATACGTAAAATCTACATGGACTGATTCATTGACATTATTCAGAGTTTTTTGTAATTTTGTAGTTAAATCATTTATCGTTTGGCCCACTGCTAGTATTGCAGTGTCGTCAGCAAACGTGGCTACGATAGTGTCTTCTGTTTGAGGTATATTACGTGTAAATAATAGGTACAATATTGGACCTAAGACACTTCCATGTGGTACCCCAGCCACTATAACTTTGAGATCCGAGTAATCGATTGCATGTCTTACTCTAAAAAGTCTATTCTCTAGATATGCTTTTAGAAGCGTATAAAGTGCTTCAGGCAGAATTTGTCTTAATTTAAAATTTAGGCCTTCGTGCCTTATCAAAGTTGTTTTAGTGATTTTGAATATTATTTATTATCTGTTTTTTTTTTTTGTGTCAGAGAGAGAAAGGGAGGTCGAGGCAAGAAAAATGCTGCCAACTATTTTTCATAAAATGTAGTTAAACGAAGTTCAGTTGATTTTAAATTTAAACTCGCACTGTAAAACTGGGGGTAAGTAAGAGAAACACTTTAAGAATATATTTGACAATGTCTCTTTCTATCTTGTGCATACAATTTGATCGAACAGAAGAGTAAGTGTATGCAATCCAGTCGTGCGTTTTATTTTTGTTCGATTTTTAATTTTTCACTTAGCCGAATTGTTTTCAATAGAAAAAAAGAAAACTTGAAGCGATTTTGCAGTTATGCGGGTTTTTCACTCCAGTTTCAGTTAAGTGATTTAGTTTGTATGTAAATATAAATGGGCATATGTAAATGTTTTTCGGTAAGAGAGTTTTTCATTGCCGCTTAATCTTAAGGTCGAAAACTTGGGCTTGGGTGATTGGCTCGCTCGAATATTTTTTTTTTAATTTATACAATTTGTTGGACGAATATTGTTGTGAATAAAAGTATCTCGAAAATGACTCTAACTATTGTGGTAAAAAATCAGTTCAGTTATACTCGTACATAGGTATAAATCACGAATCAAAGAAAACAAGATTACGACACTTCTTTGTTTTTCTTATTTTAATGACGTCATATGTGAATATATCTGAAAATTGTTGTTGTTTGTGGATTAATGGATTTTGTTTCACATATGACGTCAATAAAATAAGAAAAACAAATAAGTGCCTTCATCTTGTTTTCTTTGATTCATGGGTATAAACTGTCAGGTCTGAAAAAATGTTTAAATAAAATTTTATTAACGGTACCTGCCAAAGAAAAGTTTTTTTTATCTCGACTTTCTCAATGGTTAAACGGATTGCGATAAAAATTTGTATAAGGCTACAAGATCGTACTAACAATTTAATGAAGTATTGTGTTTTTTTTTATATTTCTTCATAAGTAACTTAGTCATTTTTCTTGATAAATACAATTGTCTTACCACATTTTAATTATTTTTTATAATCTTCCGAAACGAAATTTCTCCATTCATATTTTTAATTTTGATAAAAAAAAGATGTCGGATGTTACACATCATATGCGACGAAACTACAAGGCTCACTCGTTTTTTAAGATCTGTGTTACTTTTAGTTTATATTTTGATTAAATATTCCTTATTTTTTCAGAGTCAAAAATGGTGGAACTGCAGGCGATCTACAAATATTCCATTGTACCTCAAGTACTTACAAGCCGTTCCGTTTTGAATTGTTAGCAAATAAGATGAATATGTACATGCACAAGTATCCGTTGAAATCTGCTGTTTGGTAAGCTACTTTATTCTAATAGCATATTATATTTGAATGTGAAAAATAATATTAATACATTTGATCACTTATAAAAAAATTAAGCAGTCATAAAATATAATACTTCTTGTCATATTTTAGAAATGTACAAAAAATATTTTACCCGCTTTGTATAAAAACGACTGTAAAGCCCCGCTAATTGCATGCATTATTAAAACTCTTAAGGGAATTAGGGCTGCAGAATTTTTGAAAAAAAAAACATATTTCTGAAGAGCATTTCTCCAATGTTTGTAAAATGCATCGTAAAAGTAAGCGACGAAATTAGGTTTCTGAATAAAGGCAGTTTGTAAACTACTTGAATAAATCAACATTTTTTGGGAAAACTAGTGCAAAATTACATTTAAGTAAAGTTAACGTGAAATAGACAAATTTTGAATAAAAGTAGGAAGAGCAAAAGTTTAAATACAGCCGAGAAGGCAAAATTAGACGTTTACTACGGGGAAGGTTATTCAAAGCGCCAAAACAATTCAAAGAAAGGACATCTACTGTGATCTCGCCATCTAACCATCTGACAGACGTAAAATCGCATTCGAATTGCCTCCAATTCCATCTATTTCACATAAAAATCAAATTCGAAGCAGGGGTAAATGCAACCAAATCGACTGTTCGACGTGTTATTCTTGGTACTGTAAATCTAAATAGGTTAAACTTGACAAAAAAACCCTGAAGTCCGTGCGTTACACGCGGTCTCCATTAGCGATAAATTTAAAAGCAAGCGCAATAGTAATAGCAGAAATCAGGTAGCAGAGATACAGGCAAATTTTCGTTGGTGGGAATTTCATAGCATACTTTTTTAGTTACTGAAGAATGTCGAAGGCAACTGATGCTGGTAGAAACAACAACAACAAATGATGTTTGGAAACGCCATAACAAAATGAGAGTTCTTCTTGCGATAAAGCAAGCGATGATCAGTATGCGATGAAAGTATGCTTTCCATCGCATGCTATGAAAATAAAGCTGCGATTTCGGTCTGCATTCGCGATACTGAGAGCATGCTTTAAAGCATGCTCTAGATTCATCGCTAATAGAGACCGCATGTAAGGAGCTTCGACCTCAATTTGCGAAACATCATATGGCAATAGTCCAACTATAGGCCAGAGCAAGTTTTTACAAGTTTTATTTTCATGATTTGCGCAAAGAGGAACGATTTTTAACAAGTCATCATAGCCGAGCGGGTGGAGTAATGGTCGTAGGTGCGATCACCTATTATGGAGCACTAGAGTTAAAAATGACGGGAATAACCTACAATGAAGTATTGGAATCAAATTTTCCTAAGCTTGCTACAGGACAAACCAAACAACAAAATCCATACTGCTCTTATTGTAAAGTCGTATATTGCCAGCTAACAAGCTGAAGTGATGAAATGGCCGCCGTAATCACTTGACCTACTGCTGGTCTTATTAATAATATAATTAAAGTTTGAATTGTGATTGTTAGCACGAATCTTCAAAGCTCAGATATGCTCCATATTTCCGTAGCTTTAAATTCTTTAGAATTTGTTATTGAGGCTATTCATGAAACGGCGGAAAACCCGTATAAAACTCAGAAACCAGATAATTTCAAATAAATTATCTGGTTTCTGAGGTTTTTACGGGTCTTCCACCGTTGCATGTATATGCTCATTATGTTTTTACAGATTTAATTATGTAAATGAAGTTAATTTTATTGAGGAGCTTAACTCATTGTTGATTAACAACAATCTTAAGAACTTATATAGTATAGTTGGTGATATAAATATAGATTTGCTGTCTGATTCCTTAATAGTTGAAAATTTCAAGTCGTTATTTTCAGCCCATGGTCTAACATCGTGTGTAAATTTACCAACTAGAATAACTCCAACATCCAAAACTTGTTTTGATCATATTTTTAGCAAGAATTGATATAAAATCTGATTTAACTCTTACTAGTACAGTATCTGATTGTAAAGTTTCTGATTCCTGCATAATTTTAAAGAAAATAGTCAAAATAAAATAAGAAATCAAGATTTTCCATGAGCAATTTGATATAATAAATTTTGAACTACTTAACTCTTATTTGATTCTTGAAAACTGGTCAAAAGTTGATACCGATTCTGATCCTTCAATTGCTTTTGATAATTTTGTTTTATTGTTAAATGGCTGTTGGTCAAAGTAGAAAAGTAAATAGAATGAAAAGAAAATTCGAATTAAAAAACTCAAACCATGGGTGTCGGATTATTTATTAAATAAAATCCATTCTAAGAATTAACTGAGACTTAAGTGTTAGAAACACCCACATAAAGTTGTGTTCCGCGAACAATATGAAGTCTCGTGTAAAGAGGTTAAAAAAGTATGAGACATAGTTTTTTTTTGTTTTTTTTTTTTGTTATAAGTATAAGATATAGTCAAGGCAGCGACCCTCCATGGATCGGGAGACGGATAAGTATGAGACATAGTCAATGAATTATTCAACAAACACGCAGCTCATGAATTCCATATCAAACATTATTTTTGAAACATTGATGATCATTCTAAAATGGTTTAAATACAGGGTGTCCCACGAATCATGCTACAATAAGAAATTTAAATAACTTTTATTTTAATCGATGTATTTCATTAATTTTTTTTTATTGGATTAAAAATTAAATTTTATTTTAAATAGCTAATGGTTTTTAAAGATGATAGACCGCAAATGACCTCCACGGCGCTCATCCACGCATATGCGGCACCTGTTTAGAAAATTGTTCATTGCGGCCTGAAGGGTTGAAATTGGGATCGCCTCAATTATTGTCTTAATGGACTGCTTCATTTCAGTCAAATTCTAGGGTTTCGTTTTACACACTTCCTGTTTGACATAACCCCATAAAAAAAAGTATGGTGCATTCAGGTCAGTTGACCTTGGGGGCCAGCGGAAAGTGCAGTTTCTGGATATCAATTTCTGGATATCAATACGTCTTCGGCGAAGTTCTGGGTAAAAAAAACTCCTTCAACATCTTTAAATAACGGTCCCCATTGACAGTTTATGTTACACCGTTTTCTTCAAAGAAGTATGGCCCGACAATACACCTTGATGAAACTGCGCACCACACAGTGACTCGTTCTGGGTGCAGTTCCGTATCATGGAGCTTCTGGATTAGATTCACTCCATATACGGCAATTTTGCTTGTTAACATTGCCGTTTAAGTCAAAATGGGCCTCATCAGACATGAACAAACAATTTATCAATGTGTTGTCTTCTTCGGCCATTGCAATTATTTTTCGGCAAAATTCCAGGCGAACAGGCAAATCCTGAGGGTTTAACTTGCTTGTAATTTGGACTTTGTACGGAAACAAGCTTAAGTCATCATGAAGTATCCGTTGTAATGACCGTCTGCTAACTCCAATTTGGCCCGATAAGTTTCGAGTCGAAACACTTGGATTTGCCTGTATTGCCGATGAAACAGCCACGATTGTATCCTGAACCCGAACATTGGGATCTCGATGATACGGTCTTCGTTCGATGCTTTCGGATTCGACAAACATGTTCACCAGCCTCATAATTGTCCAACTACTCGGGGCAGTACCGTAAAACTCCAGAATAAAATCCCTTTGGACTTAAATGACGGACTTCAAAGAATGGTATCGCTGCACTATCCAAATCCTGTTTTCAGTATCCCAAGCATTCATTTTGATAAATCTAAATAGTAGCCTATAAAATAAAAAAAAATAAGCCGATTACTCACACTGAAAAAAAGTTATTACTTTTTATTTTTGTAGCACGATTCGTGGGCCACCCTGTAATATCACAACTAATGATATAGACGTTATTTGTTCTAATTGTTTTTAGATCTAGCCATTATATGAATACCTATTCTATTGATAACAGAATTAACTGGAAAGTTCACACATTAGCCTTAAAAAAATGTTGCTGTCAACCACTTATGTATAATGTTTCACCTAAGAAACATTTGTAACAAAAACCTTATTACGCTCTATACGCTGGCGCTGCCAGACAAAAATAGTCAGTATACAGGGAAGATAGATTGAATATCCCAATAAGTTCGTATACTATTTTAAAGCACTTAAATCAGGGTTGCAGTAGTAAGCATACTAAAGTTAGCACAAACGTAGCAGTGGTAGCGTAGGTAACTCTGGTTCAATGTATTTATTTTAAAAGCACACAACAGGGTTGTGCATGGTGAAGGCACACAAGAAGCAGTGTGCCCTTGCCTCTTGGATGTGCAGTAGGTAGGCCATGGCGGGTTATACGCTGTTTTTAACAAGATAACAAACACAATTTGTATATAACTCAGTGGTCATTTTCAGTGGTAATTTCAGTAACAGGCCCCAGTGTACTTCAAAAAGCTCACCCATAAAATTGTGCCTCCTACAAAAATTATATTTTTAAGGCACAGGAAATTTTCAAGTAAATAAAAAAAAAAGCGTTTATTCACTATTTTTGTGGGACAGAGTATGGTGCAATTGAAATTACAATAAGGTATTATTTGTTGGGGTGGACTTTACAAAAACTACTTACAACCTTTGTTAGTTATCCAAAAGCATATATTAAGAACCATTTGCAGGAAAAAAATATTTTATTAAAGCTTTTCGTTTTTTGTCAGCTCTGGCATTTTCCCGCTTAAAGTGTTGAAATTATTTTTCTGTACAAATGGTTAGCTTTTAACCCGCAATACGCGAACGAAATCTTGCTTTTATTCCTATGCATAATACTAGCAGCTTTATTGACTTTTATACATCATTAGCACCTAGATTGTTCAACAAATTTACCCTTGGAATTACGTAAAATTTGATCAACACATTCAATTATACAAAAATAAAAAAATGTCTTGAACGTCGGTTTCAATAAAATCGGTAACATTACGAGGGCGGGTCAATAAGTCCGTGACTTTTTGAATTTCTGACCTCTACTGAAACAGCAACACTGCTCCTCTCAACAGGCATCTGTCAGTTGACTCCTGTCAAAATTTAAACTTGCTGCGTCAGTTAGTTTGTGTTTGACAGCTATTTTTGTCAGACTACTCACTAATTTGAGGAGAAAATGGAAAAAAGTGAATTTCGTGTGCTTATTAAGCATTATTTCTTGCGAAAAAAAACCATTACCGAGACCAAGGCTAAGCTTGATAAATACTATGGGGACTCTGCCCCATCGATTTCAATGGTAAAAAAGTGGTTTACTGAATTTCGTTGTGGCCGTACAAGCACTGAAGATGCCGAACGTCCTGGACGCCCAGTTGAGGTCTCTACACCCGAAACAATCGAAAAAATTCACGATATGGTGTTGGCCGACCGAAGATTGAAAGTGCGAGAGATTGTGGAAGCCGTAGGGATCTCGCATGGCTCAGTGGTTTCAATTTTGAATGATCACTTGGGCATGAGAAAGCTTTCCGCAAGATGGGTGCCGCGTTTGCTCACAGTCGACCACAAACGCAATCGTGTAACAACGTCTCAGGAAGGTTTGGCGTTGTTTAATCGCAATATGGAGGAGTTTTTGCGCCGTTTTGTAACCGCGGACGAAACATGTATCCATCACAACACACCAGAGACCAAACAACAGTCAAAACAGTGGTTTTCTAAGGGTGAATCGGCGCCAAAGAAGGCCAAGGTGGGTTTGTCAGCCAATAAAGTTATGGTGACTGTTTTTTGGGATGCACGCGGGATAATCCACATTGACTACCTTCAAAAGGGAAGAACAATCAATGGGGAATATTTTGCCAACTTATTGGACCGATTCAATGACGATTTGAAAAAAACCGACCTCATTTGGCCAAGAAAAAAGTTCTTTTCCACCAAGACAATGCAAGGGTGCACACATGTGCAGTTGCCATGGCAAAAATCCATGAATTGGGCTATGAATTGCTCCCTCATCCACCCTATTCTCCAGATTTGGCTCCGAGCGACTACTTCTTGTTCCCAAACCTGAAGAAATGGCTTGGTGGAAAAAGATTTGACTCCAATGATGAAGTCATCTCGCAAACAAAGGCCTATTTTGAGGACCTCGATAAATCATTTTTTTTGGAAGGGATAACAAAATTGGAGAAGCTTTGGACAAATTGTATAGAGCTCAAGGGAGACTACGTTGAAAAATAAAATTATTTTTTTATCAAAAAATCTGTGTTTTATTCTTATTGACTTATTGACTTGCCCTCGTATCTAACCATGGGTTTAATAACATTTAGTTGATTCACTTACATCCACCTTATCAAAAAAAAAAGAAAAAATATGTTTTCGTCAATAAATATATTTATTGAACTTGTCGTCACACAACAGATATTACCTTTTCGCTTCTTTATAAAATGAAAAACACTTAAAAAATAATAAATAAGTTAATTTTACATTGTCAATATGGTAAGATTGGTAAATTTAACATGAATTAAATATATTTTTTTTAAGTTGTAATATTTTAAGTGTATTTTCTGGAAAAAGAAGAAGAAAATAAAATGAAATGAAATGAAAATAAAAATTATCGAAAATGACTGTGAGTGGCTTTATACACAAGGTATACGCAGGAAGGAGGCAGTACGAATATAAAGAAGGAATTATCAATGACATTAAGCCAGCTTAGGCCGAAATATCGCTGAATTATATAAAATCTTCGTATGCGACTCCGACTCTTTTCCAGATGTGATTTTTTAAATTAAAAAAAAACGGTGTTTATAACCAATACCAAATTATTTGTTTTATTATCGTTTACAAAAATTGCCAAAAAAAGAAGAATGAATAAAATAAAATCAAAATGTTAAAGCTGTCCACAATTTTTGCAGTTGCCTTTCTTTATTCATGTAAACCGATCTTACTGCTTATTTTTTTTTTTTTGAGTATTTTTACTAGCTTTGATAAATGTCCGTTACTTTAAAAAAGGAAATCATTTTTGTAAGCGTATTCAAGTAGGTCACTCATTCTCATAACGCCAAGATTTAAATACCTGAATACTCAGCGGCAATTTTATATTCATGTCATTAACCTTTGGAACTCTCTGCCAGTTTCCATAAGAGGAATAGGAAGCACAAGGAAATTTTCATCTTCAGTTTTTAAGTATTTGGCAAATCTTTGAATTATTATTTTTTTTTCCATAACTAGAAGTATATGAATATTATTCATTTATTTTGTGTTCAGTTATTTATCTTTTAATGTTTACTTAAATAAAACTAAACATTTATTGAATTTAGAATTATTATCTAACATCATTATTAAAGGCTTACAATACTTTACAAGATGTATATCTTACTTTGTAAGCGTTTTTAAATAAATAAATAAATAAAATAAATATTACATGAAGTGATTAAAAACCTTTGCTTACCGTCAACACATAAGTTTGTTATGGTAGTGAAAGCTGGCCATAACACACCGTTTAGTGCAATTTAATTTTTAGTACCGATTTTTTTTTTCAAATAAATTTTCTTGGTAAAATAAATATAAAGATTTAGAATTACTTAAAATAGCTTTTAGGTCGAAGGACATTGGCGCAAAATGTTAAACAACCTATTATTAAGGCCTAAACACTATACTAGTTAACAATTTACTATTTACATAATAAAGTCTACCAACTTTTCATAAATTGTAAACCTTTTGCTAACTGGTAAAATGCTAATTAACCAGATAGCACAGCATTTGTGGGATTTGAATTTTGATGAACACAATTATTGTGCTTATGCTTTTTAAATTAATTATATGTTGATGGAAACCCAACGTGTGGTCTAAATAAGTATTCGATGTTTAAATTTTAATCATTTAACTTCATTATTTACAAAAAAAAAAAAAAAAAAAAATGTACACCAGCGGGATTCGAACTTGGGCCCGCGTGCAAGGCTGATATATCAAATAAAAAAAATTAAAGTAGCCATTTGGTGATTTTAACTTTCGTAATAATTAAGAAGATAGTACGATACTCAACTCGTTTAAAATTAGCAAAATCCTCTTTTTAACCTAGTATCATACTAAAAATGATTTAACTTATTACTAAACCGTTTAAAATTAGTATTAAGATGTTAAAGAAGTCAAAAGTTACCGAATAGAACTTTATGTTTTCTTTGATTTTCTTAAAATGCTTTTTTTTAAATTTTTTTAAGTTAATATTATTTAACTTTATTTTAACTATATTAGCAGAATTACAAACGAGTGCATAATTAACTTAATCGTTCAATATAAGATAAAAAAACAAAAACAAAAAGCTTGTCACTTTATACTAACGGTGGAATATTTTTAGTTTTAGTAACTGTGTTTCTTTCATGACACTGTTTAAAAAAAATTATCCAAACTTTTCATATTATGCAGGTATCCAAATTTGAAATTTGTCAAAAGTCTGTTCCTGTTCAGAGTAGCTGCTATATTTTTCCATTTCCTCCCTGGATATATATTAGATTTCATTACGAAACTGGGCGGCGGAAGACCTATGTAAGTTTTCACGATTGTTCAAATCGAATATTAAAATTTAATAACGATTTATTTTTTTTACAGATTAGTTCGACTTCATACAAACGTTTGGAATTCACTGAGCACACTCGAGCGTTTTATTTTCACCGAATGGCATTATGACAACAAAAAAACACTGCAATTAGCTAAGGGCCTTGATCCTCGAGATAAAGAGGTATTCTTCATTGACATTGGTGAGCTTAAATGGGAAGACTACTTTCATAATATGCTTTTGGGTGTTCGTCAATATTTAAGCAATGAATCTCCAAAAAATATCGAAGCTGCCCGGAAGAAGGAAAAGATGTGAGAACTAATAAATACCTACCATCATTTTTCGATGCTTAAAATGAGTTTACTTTCAGTTTATTGGGACTTCATGTGCTGTTGCAGTGTCTTTTCTATTTGGGCATCTGGAAGCTAATTGGATTTTCATTTGGATTGTCCAACGCTAAGGCAGCTCTTCTACTGCCAATCGTCTATGTCCTCTTTGGTATTCTTTAAATTGTTACGGTAAAGGATTTTAATTACATAAATTTGAGTTAAAGTTGAAAGTTAATGAACAAAATATACACTAAAAATAACAAACGAAACTTGAAGTAATTTTGAATAATATTTATTATATTTAGTATTATCTAAGCGGTTTGGAAACAATGAAACATTATTTTTTTAACGTCTAATAAAACTTTTTAAAAATATGATTATTAAATATTTTCTTTAAAGAACATTTTGCAAAAAAGCACACGCCCCATATGCTCGCTTCATCAACTGAAATGAAAAGATTTTTAATATAAGGCAACATAAGAATTGGTAGGTATAGATTTGATAGACAGATAACATTGTCAAATTTGTTGAAAAAAAATATACATACATATATGGAACTTAAATTTGAATTCAATTAAAAAAATATTTATCTTAGTACAAACAAAACATCATCCTATTGATTAATACTTTGGCAACATTTTTACTATATAAATGCAAAATTTGTCTTAATACAACTGGAATCAAAGCAGAAAAGAGCTGCAGTATTCTATTAATTATGTATGGCTTTGAAGCATTATCCATAGCATAAGGCTTTAGGTTTTTTAAGCTCTGAGCAGAGTCGATTCAAATTAAGTAAATTATGAATATACCTATATAATTTATATGATCAGAGCTCTCGGAATTTAAACGCTAGTTCAAAAAAATTGAGAGATATAAATATTCTAAACAGGCTACATTATTTTTTTTTACAGTTTTCACAAGATTTTAACAAAATTATAAATGGTGGTGGATCAAGATTCTTAGTTTTTGTTTCATATTAAGGATGAAACCTCTAATAAGCAGACACTAATGGCCATGTCCATTGAAGGTATTATATGGTAAGTTATGAATTCGTAAAAAAATAGAACTCCAGATTTTGATCAAACTTGACATTACGATGGCTATGGTAGAGAACACCAAAAAAGTGGGGCCAGTAATTCCGTCTGGCTGCCTGCCTGTCAGATGTCGGTCCTCAAATCTACAGCCTAAACAGTTGGATGGATTTGCTTCAAACTTGGTACATATTGTTTTTTTTTTTGGTAATATGCCAACACGTTTTTTTTTAAGTCGAAAAATTTTACCCTGCGCCTCTACAGCAATAATCTCTTTCATAAAATCGAACATGCAATGGAAATTTCCAATGCAGACTACAAATTTCATGAAATGAATTATTTTACGATATCGATTTCAGCATTTATTTTTTACCATCTCCGTTGAAATAAATGAAGAAATAGTCAACGGCCTTGGCTCCGATGAAAGCATCGCTTCCCAGGACAACACTGAAGTACAAAGAACGTAACGCAACTGACATGTACCGTAACGCGACAATTGATGCACTACACAGATAAAAAAGTGGCTTACTGACAAGACTAAAACGCTTGTATAGTAGGTTTACTGACACACGAGATCTGGAGATAAGGACACTGAAGTCGTCCATCAAAAACATCAACCAATTTATCAAAGAAAATTATAGGTTGTCCATTAATTTGTTTTGGGACAACAAAATTCAGGCCGTGAACGCTACCGACCCGAGTATGTTCACACAAATTAATAAGATATTCAGAAGGAAAGATCAAAACGACCTTCCGTGTCTTAAGCTCCAGAGGACGACACAAAACAGAGACGTACTTCTGACAGCAGGCATAGGCCCAGATGAAGCCGTCTTGGACGATGACCTTTTCATAATCGAAGATCCGCAGGAGAAGGTGAAGGCTGTGTGGGCTGCTTTCCAGCAAGTGTACAAGGTGAATGCTAGCACTCGCCCGAACCATGACCTGGAGAGCAGAGCTCTGGTTCACCACTTTTACCTCCGGAACGATATAACGCAGTGGCGATCTGAGAACCTTGGTTTTACCGGGTTTAATGATGAACATTTGGCAAACGCCATAATCGCCGAGCGAAATGGGACCAGTTCCCTGTTAATTTCGAAGATTGAGCTACAGCTCATCTTTGATTCACTAAAGAAAAAGAAATCAGTAGGAGTCGATGGCATATCCAATGTTGTACTACGACATTTGCCTCAGGAAGCAGTTGACATTTATGCCACACTGTTTAACAACGCGCTGAATAATGCATATTATCCAGTGCGGTAGAAGACAGCAGTAGTGCATCCTCTCCCTAAAAAGGGAAAGGACAATTCCAATCCGGCGAATCTCAGGTCGATAAGTCTTCTTCCGAGTATCAGCAAAGTATTTGAAAAAGTTATTAATAGGACTCAGTTCAAGTGGGCGGAGGACAACAAAATCATACCGGATACTCAGTTCGGTTTTAAGACATGACACAATTCATGCCGCGTCTAAGCTCGTTTCTGATGTCCAATGGATCAAATCTAAAAAGCAGTGTACTGGTGCCTGTCTGCTTGATTTAAAGAAGGCCTTCGACACCGTATGGTTAGAGGGTCTCTATCTAAAGCTTGCCAGACTTGGTATAAGTAAACCGCTATTGTACATGCTTTATGACATGCTAAATGGTAGAAAGTTTATTGTCAATAGTGGCAATGTAACTTCTACCACAGTTTTTAATATTAAAAATGGTCTTCAGCAGGGAGCGGTTAACTCGCCGATTCTCTTCAGTATCTACACCAGCGATCTGATAGGTAGTCTAACTCAGGCAATTGCGTACGTCGACGATCTAATTGCGTACAGAACAGCTCCAACAGTTGAGGTCATCAAAATAATTTTGCAGCGTGACTTCGACAAGATTCAGCGATATTGTGATGACTGGAAGTTGAAAATGAACTTCCAGAAATCAGAAAATATTTTGTTTAGGATTCCGTTGTTAGCGCCTCAAGGGATGCGAGAAAGAACTGGCGCAAGCTAGTGATAGTGGGACCACGTGGACATCCACTGGCGAGTAAAAGTGTAGTAAAGTACCTTGGCATCTGGTTGGATCAGTACTTGTATTTCGACAGACATATTGGTCCTGCTCTGGCCAAGGCTAGGGGAGCCTTTGCCCTGACAAAACGATTGTTTTATAACAGTCGTCTTGACAGCAGGGCGAAGATGATTTGCTACATGGCCCTCATCAGGCCGATGATTGCCTATGGATGCCCGGTGTGGTTCATCGTTGCCCCATCTCAAATGGAAAAGATTCGGGTGTTTGAAAGGCAGTGTCTTCGACGTTGCCTTGGATTACACAGAACACCAGAGTCAGAGTACAAACGATATTATTCCAACCAGGTTCTATACAACGGAGCCAACATAAATAGAATAGACAATTTTTTGTTTAAACTGATTCGGGGGCACGTATACCTACGTAACTGTACATGTATGTGCGTACGTATATGTATGTACGTATGTACATGTATGTATGGGTTGCATGTGTTGTGTGTCTGCATGCATATAAAAAAAAATAAACAAAATTTAAAAAACAAAAAAAATGCTGCTGTGGCTTTTCTAGTTTTTAAGTAGTTTTAAGTGGTTTTGGGTTTTATTAGGTATTTTAAGTAGTTTACGTTATTTTTAGTTAGTATAAATTAGTTGCATCTAGTTTTAATTATTTTAAGTCTATCTTTAGGTTTAGTTTATAAGTAAAAAGGAAAAATATAAAAAGATACCGAGTTTTTTGGCAATAACTCTTCTTGGTTTTAAAAAAAATTAAATTATTAGATTTAATTAAAATAGTTTTTAGTTCGAAAGACATTAGTTCTAAGAGTTATTGTTTAGTTTAGAGCGCCCGTAAAGGGCCAGTAAATTAGTTGTAAGTTATTGGTAACTGTTAGATTTTGCATTTATATTTGTATAAAGTATGTTATTTGAATTACACTAATACACTATCAACGTTCAACGCTATAAAAGCAAAAGCAAATAAAAACTGTCCTCTTAGTCGTTCTCATAAAACTTTAAAGGTAACATCAATTCGCTGTTTTATTTAACATATATTTGGTTTGTTCCAACAGTGGTTATGGGCTCAGGATTATTTCCTTTTAATTGATTGTATTACTCTTTAAAGAAAAAAAAAAAAGTCACTTTTAACCAGGATGAGTTCCGGGTTATATCAAATAGAGAAGCTGGATGATACCAACTTTGACGGATGGAAGGTCCTCATGAAATCGGTTCTTGTGCACTGTGGTCTTTGGGACTATGTATCGGGTAAAATAGAACAACCGACTGATGCCAATGCGTTAACACTATGGAACTCTAAGGACGAAAAGGCGCTAGCGACGATGGTTTTGTCTGTCAAGCCAAGTCAACTCCTCCACATTAAAAACGCCGGAACATCCAAAGAAGCATGGACCAGACTTTGTGAATTACATGCTCCAAGTGGACCTGCCAGAAAAGTCACGATTTTTAAATCACTTATAAATCTAAAAATGTGTGAGGAAACATCTATGAGTGAGCATCTAAACAAGTTTTTTGATTTTTCTGAAAAGCTTGCAGAACTAGACCTTAAATTAAATGATGAACTGCTTGCGATTATTTTGCTTTCTGGTCTTCCAAAAAGCTACGAAAATTTTATCGTTGCAATTGAATCAAGGGATAGTTTGCCAAGTACAACCGCACTCAAGACTAAATTAATTGAAGAAGAAAAACGTAGAGAAAGTGACAAAAAGAACGATGAGCACCATGAGACAGCATTTTTTGCAAATAAGCAACGGGCTTTGTCACAAGCAGGTAACGAACGGAATCAACCGCAATACCAGTTGAATAGAAAAAAAGTTAAAGGCAAGTGTTATAAATGCCAAAAGAGAGGGCATTATGCTGCTTCATGTCGCAATAACAGTGCAGTTAAACAAAACATAAATTGCGCTTTGCTAAATCTCTCCAAATATAGCTACACACAACTCAATAGTTCCGTTTGGATTTTAGATAGTGGTTCCACTTGTCACATGTGTTGTGATAAATCATATTTCAATCATATGGAAGAGCATCAAGAGAAGATTGAGTTAGCGGGAAACAAATATATTCCTTCTGAAGGTATAGGTCAAGTTTGTATGGAGACGGAGACCAGTAAAATTTGTTTGCACAATGTACTCTACGTTCCCCAACTTAAAACTAATTTTTTGTCAGTCACAAAAATAACGGAGAGTAATTTCATAGTAGAGTTTAGTAAAGACATTGCACTTGTGAAATCAAATAGTGGTAAAAAATTCATGCAGTTGAAAAGAAGCGGTGATTTATTTATCTATGAAATGATGCACAATAAGCTGTGCTTAGCAGCAGCAAATGATAATGTTTTAGAGTGGCATCGACGGTTTGGCCATCTAAATGTGAACAGCCTAGAGCAACTTTGCCGGAAAAACATGGTTCTTGGTATGGATGTGAAAAATGTAAAAAATTTTGATTGCGATGTGTGCTTAAAAGGAAAGATAAGTGCATTGCCGTTTCCTAAATGCCTAGGTAAATCGAGCACAAGCGTCTTAGAGCTCGTGCATAGTGACGTCTGTGGGCCAATGAAAACTTCGTCTCTTAGTGGGGCGAAATTTTTTGTCACGTTTATTGACGACTTTAGCCGGAAAATATTCGTATATTTTATTAAAAACAAGAGTGAGGTGCTTAAAACATTTAAGACATTCAAAGCCGCAGTAGAACTAGAAACGGGTGTGAAAGTGAAGATGTTGCGGTCAGATAACGGTGGAGAGTACGTTAACCGTGAATTTACCGATTTCCTTAAGCGAGAAGGCATCCGCAGACAGCTTACAGTTCCATATACCCCGCAGCAAAATGGGATCGCTGAGCGGGTAAATCGAACTTTAGTTGAAATGGGACGATGCATGATTATTGATTCTTCTTTGCCAGAGTTTTTGTGGGCAGAAGCTGTAAATACTGCCGTTTTTGTGCGAAACCGATCACCAACGAAGATTTTGCATGACATGACACCATATGAGGCATGGTGTGGTAGAAAACCAAATGTTTCATATTTAGAGGTATTTGGCAGAAGAGGTGTTGTTTTAGATAAGACGCCAAAAAGGTCAAAGTTTTCAGCGAAAGGCAATGAGTGTTTCATGGTTGGGTATGCAGAGGAATCAAAAGCATATCGGCTCTACGACAAAAGTAGAAAGACTGTAATTATAGCGAAAGATGTGAGGTTCCTTCATTACGACAATATTCCTTGTTCTTCAAAAGTTTTTTTGGATGACTGTGCAGGTGTAATAATGGACACTAATACTCCAGCTACAGTTTCACTAAAGGAAGACCCACAGTCTTCTGACGATGAAGATTTTTATGATGCTGACGAGTCCGAGGTACCAATTATTGGAGAAAAAACTGCCCAGTCAGGTGCAGTGATTCTTAAAGATGAGCTGACAAATGAAGAAAATGTCCCTGATACTGCTTTGCACCCTGAGGAGCGGCGAGTTGCTTGTGTGGCGTTAAGTAGTGGCGATGATAATCCTTATGAAGAGGATGTAGCTGAGGGCGAAGCTGGAGATGTTTCAGATGATGTTAGAGTGGAATCTCAAAGGAAATTGCGCGCCCGGAAACCAGTAAGTTATACGAGTTATATGCAGAGTTGTCACAAGGAAAGGCCAACAAACCCCCTCACTCTTGAAGAAGCGTTTCAAGGACCAGATGCAGACAAATGGAAAGCTGCAATGCTGTCTGAATACAACTCACTGGTTAAGAATCAGACATGGGAGTTGGTGGATGCACCGCCGAATCGCACTCCTATTAAATCGAAGTGGATTTTCAATGTCAAGTGTGACAAAAATGGAGCGGCTGTTCGTTATAAAGCACGGTTGGTGGCAAAAGGGTGCAGCCAAAAGTATGGGGTTGACTACACCGAAATTTTTTCCCCTGTGGTGAGATACTCGTCAATCCGACTGATTTTGGCTTTAGCGGCAGAGTATAAGTTGATCGTGCACCAGATGGATGTATCATCGGCGTACCTAAATGGGAATCTTCAAGAGGAGGTTTACATGTACCAGCCCGAGTGTTTTGAAGACAAAGAAAATAGAACCAAGGTGTGCAGACTGAGGAAGGCATTATATGGTTTGAAGCAGTCGGGAAGGAACTGGAACGAGGAGTTAAATTGTTTTTTGAAAAGTCTTGGATTTGAGAGATGTCATGGGGATGCATGTGTGTACGTGCTTAAGAAACCAGGCGAGGTAATCATAGTCGCAGTATACGTAGATGACATTCTACTTGCGTGCTCCGATTCCATGACACTAGAGGATATCAAGATTGAAATAGGTAATAGATTCGAGGTTGTCGACAAAGGACCAATTGATCAATTCCTTGGTATGGAGATTACAAGAGGGAAAGATGGAATACAAATATCACAACAGCAGCTGATTCGAAATTTACTTGATGACTTTGGTATGCAGGGGTGCAGAAGCTGTGCAACTCCATTGGAGCCAGGGACCAAGTTTTACAAATGCGATGACTGCTCCAAATGCAAGAAGGTGGATCAGAAACAGTACCAGTCATTGATCGGGTCTTTGACGTATTTGAGTATTTGCTCGCGACCGGACATAATGCATTCTGTCTGCAAGCTTGCTCAGTTCAACACCGATCCGCATGCAGAACATTTGAATGCCGCAAAGCACTTGTTGAGGTATTTACATTCAACCCTTAATTTTAAACTTAAATATTTTCAGACTGGTGAAAAATTGAAGGGCTTCGCAGATGCTGACTGGGGTGGCAACAGTGTTGACCGCAGATCATACACAGGTTTCGCATTTTTTCTTGCCGGAGCCGCTATTACATGGGGGAGTAAAAAACAAATCTCCATCGCTTTGAGTAGTACAGAAGCCGAGTACGTTGCTCTATCAACAGCATCAAAGGAAGTTGTATACCTTCGGCGGTTTTTGGAGGAGCTTGGTTTCAACCAACTGGTGAATGAACCTACAGAACTTTTTGGTGATAACATCAGTGCTCAGAAACTAGCGAAAAACCCTGTGTTTCATAACAGAACGAAGCACATCGACATTCAGGTGCACTACATTCGTGAAGTCTACGAGAAAGGGCTCATGGAGCTGAAGTTTATACCAACTGATAAAATGACCGCTGATGTGTTCACTAAGAATTTGAAGAAACTCAAACACCAAGAATTCACTAGTATGTTGGGATTAAAATCATAGAGTAAATCAAGTTTTTCTTTTGATTTTGCCAATTTAATTATATTTTGTTTTTGTTATTTTAAAGTTTTTTTTTGAATTACATTGTTTTGCCTAAAATTTTTAAAATTCTTAGTTGCCAGTTTTTAAGGGAAGGTTTGTTAGATTTTGCATTTATATTTGTATAAAGTATGTTATTTGAATTACACTAATACACTATCAACGTTCAACGCTATAAAAGCAAAAGCAAATAAAAACTGTCCTCTTAGTCGTTCTCATAAAACTTTAAAGGTAACATCAATTCGCTGTTTTATTTAACATATATTTGGTTTGTTCCAACAGTAACTAGGCTAGTTTTAAACATTTTTGTCTAGCTTTAAGATAGTTATAAGTTAGTATTAAATAAAAATGAATTTACAAAAAAAAACGAAATCAGGCATCGTTGCGCTTGGTTAGTACTTCGATGGGGGACCGTCGGAAACCAACCACGTGCTGTTGACATGTGTTTCTTCTGTTGTGTGTTCTTTCTTTCTCTGTCTCTCTCTGTTGTATTAATGTATATGATGTTTAAAGCCAATGGCCTCGTTGCCAGTGCTTCATTGTCTCTACTTCGTAGATTTATAATGAAATGTAAATGAAGAAATAATTTGACGTCTAATTCAGTTCCACTGACATTTGTCTTTTTAGCTTTCTACATGTTTATCTTGATGGGTTGAGTTGGAATTCCATAGATTTAAAGTTAAATTAACAAATACAACAATGCAAACAAATGGGTTTTGGGGGAAAAATGTACGAAAATTTTCTTTGTCTTGCTTGGCACTCTGATTGTCAATAAGATTTCATGAAATGATTTGCCCACTGAACGAAGAAATAAAAATTTCTGGAATAATTGCTGAAATAAAAACAAAAATAAATATTGCAAAAGAAAAATTGTGTTTTTCTCAAAAACGGCTCCAACGATTATATTTATTTAGAAAAAATATCTGTTCAATTATGAAAGGAAAAGGTACTTTTTGGTAATTAAAAAAAATATAATGCACGACTGGATTGTACGAACTTGCTCTTGTAGCTAACAAATTTATTGTACTAATGTACCACTTTTTCTTATGTATAATATTTTAAAAACATTCTTTTCTATAACTCCAATTTAAATTGGATGAGGCCCGTGGGCTAAAATGAGATTTTATAAATACCTCATTCAAAAATCCACGGTGCCAATAAAAATTCTTTCCTGTCTTCATATTCCATCTATTTCTTCTAACTAAGGCCGTGCAATTCAGTTTACATTTATAAAAGTCCTTAGGTCTTACCGGCATATAGTTAAAATTATTATTTTTATTATGCAGTTTTATTACCACTCATAGGAAGCATTTGCACAACAACAAAAATATTTTAATCGGTTTCAATCCTGAGAAAGTCGAAAATATTAAAAGTCATTCTATGAAGTATAAAATATTTTAAAAGCGGACTGTACTAATAATAAGAACACACATTTTTTAATAATAAATCTTGCAGCCGTCTTCGAGAAACACATTTTTTTCTTAACGTTTTTTTTACATTACATTACATTTTTATGAAAGGTACCGTTGATTTTTACTTGCGATTATAAGTACTACGAGTATAAGGCATGTTATGGATTCGTCGAAAAAAAATGTTTAGAGATAACAATCAAACATGATATTACGATGATAGTGATGACGAAAAATGTGCTTTAAAAATTCTGTCCGTCTGTCTGTCTGTTACTCTGTCTGTATGTATGTATAGAAACCTAGAGCCCAAACGGGTGGGCCGAATTGCTTCAAACTTGGTCTATGGAGTTTTTTGGGTATTGTGCAGAGGGGAAAAAGAATTTTTTCTTAGCTCAAAAAATAATGATACCTGCCATATAACCGTTACGTTAAAGCCTATTTTTCTCGGAAACGGCTCTAACGATTTTGATTAAAAAATATCAGTGCAGCTTTTTAGATACGACCGATCATATGGTTGAAAAATAATTTTTGAAATGTCTAAAAACAGTACTTTCCATAGGACAGTTTTTTTTTTGCTTTCGACTATCTCATAAACGGCATACCCGATTCTTTCAAAATTTCACGCATACATAGCCTTAGGTTGTCCAATTTATACTGCGTGCCAATATTTTTATTTAAAATTTATATTTTGAAAACTGCTCATTAATTTTTTTTGGAATTGGCGTTTTTGAATGTTTTTTTAAATTTTTTTCAAAAAGTTTAAAAAAAACTTTTTTCTCAAAAACAGCTGCACAGATTTTAAAAAATGTTTTCTCATAAATTCAAATTTATCGAAGAAAAAAAAATGGCGTATTTTTTTTGGAGCTCAAATTAGTTTAAGTATTTATTTCAGAATTTTGAATTATTTTTTCTTTGATTGATCTGATTTAATTTTTTATTTTTAAGTTTATATTATTAAATATTTAAAATTGTCACACCAATTTTTTTAGACAAAAATTAAAGAAACTGTGTATAAAAAATATAGTAATTTTTTACTAAAACTATATTTAGATTTTAAATAGAAATATTTTGCATACGATGTGATCGGTCATAAGAGCAAGTTCGTGCGATCCAGTTGTGCATTTTATTTATTTTAGGAATATAGTTTTTTTAACTATTCAAAATAATGTCAATAATGATTGATATACGAAATATCGAGTTTTCAATTTTTTTTTAATTTGGGCTTACATTAGTGTTTAATTTCTATGAGCGTGTGCCTTAAAAAATTGAAAAAAATAATCAAATGAACCGTTTTCCATAAAATCGAAAACCAAAAAAATAGTTTTACAAGAGTTTTTACCAAAAATAATAAGTTGTTACGTTGTAGGCTGCTGAGTAGGATGTGGCAGGTTCAAGTCCCTGACAAACATTTTTTTTTAAAATAAGATTATAATGTATATACAATATGCTACTCTTTTTTTTTAACTCGAAAGAAATATGGTACCATTTGCTTTTGCATATAGCATTTAAATTGATACTTTACGCCCTTAATATGAATAGCGAATCAAACATTCGATGAGTTGCGAATAATTTCGCACGAACTTTGATTAACAATACTATGATAGCGAACTACAACGTTAGCTTAAAAATAAATTCAAATACAAAAACATGGCAGGCTAAATTTTTGTTTGTATAATTTTGTATTTTTTGACGATTAAAAAAAAACTATTTTTGATTTTTAATGGAAAATGCAAGAAAAAATTAGAACGATACACTGAATAGTGTATACTCTATACGTACAACAGTTTTTTTGAGGCAATTTGTAGATGAAATTAGGTACGCTGGTAACATCCCTGACGTCTACCGAATTAAAAAAGTAAGTTGAAATTGTGTTCTGTACAAACAAAAGTGAGAAATATTTTTGTATTTTATTGTTTTATACAAATAAATAATACCTGCATTTGAAATATCGACCAATGTGACCTCTAAAACTCTGTCTGAAATATCTAATCCAATATATTTGTTTTACTGAAGACAATAGGTATACCCTCAGCTTTTTATATTCGTTTTCAGAATCACACCCATGTCCTTCGGTAAAGGAACTTGAATGGCAGCGTATGATAAGCCCATTACATTTACATTCTGATCTCGACAGTATTGTACAATGGGGAATAGAAAACCGCGTAAAATGCAATGCTTCAAAAACTACGCTGTTTCTGTCGTCAAAGCGAGACTCTCTCCCAATGCCGTTGTTCATGAGCGGCGCTTGCATCGTTGAAATCGAACAACCGGTGTGTGCATCACCGACCACCTTTTGTGGAATTAACACATTTTTGATGTCTCTAAAAACTCTGCAAAGTGTCTGGGGTTTCTAAGACTAAGCAAGAAAGCCAGCAATTGGTTAAACTTGTCTCCATATGCATCGACCAAAATTATTTTGAGTTTGATGCGAGGTATTATAGTCAAAAGTCAGGTCTTCGTTTTCACCTTTTGCTGCGTATGGACCGTGACCGTTAAACTTTCTTCATCTAACAGTTTCAATGTCTTCAAGGAAACTAGTCTTCGACGTCTTTAGAAAAAGTACAGCTACCGATACTGTTACTTTTAGTAACAATAAAACATTCATTTTAAGTATTTCTTTATTTTTATTATAAAATTAATATCTCTTTCAATAATGTAAGCAAACTAAAAAACTAGTGTTGATCGAACAAAACTCAAAGTCAGACAGGCATTAAATTTAAATCCATCGATAGCGTCTCAACAAAGAATAATAGAGTGAGACAAATAGTCATAGTTTAAAAAAAAAGGACCAATACATTGTTAGTTTTGAACGTTACCGTTCAGTACATGGATGCGTTCATCTTTTCGATACATCTTCATCAGCAACAGATACCTTTATCCCTATGTCTCCAGCCCACCCACTGAATATTAAAATGTCCTCATTGCACTCAATTTTAAATCGCCTTCTAAAAGTACCCTCCAGTCGAACCAATTTTAAAAAAGAAGTCGCCTTGATAAAAAAAAAATATCGCAACTGCTAAATGGATATAACCCCAAGACTAAAAAATGATGGAATATGGCACAAGATTCCTTATGTTCCCGTTCCCGGTGTTTCGGACAAACTTTCCAAGCCACTCTGTCAAACTAAGTTGTTAAGCCAATTTTTGTTTATTCAGCTGAAAGTCTGACATTTATGAAAATGGATCGCTTAACTATCGCACAACGCATAAAAATTGTTAAAACCTACTACAAAAATGGCGATTCTGCCACAGCTACATATCGTGCTTTAAGAGAAGATTACGGTTTACATAATCGTCCAACTACGCAAGCAATTGGCAAAATTGTGAAGAAATTTTAAGAGTCTGGATTGGTTACAGTTATTGTAAGGCCTGTGCATCATCGTTTCGCTCGTACCACTGAAAATATCGCTGCTGTAAGTTAAAGTGTTGCCGAAGACCCGAATGTGTCGATTCCTTGTCGTTTCCCAGGAATTAGGACTGTCTTACGGCAAATTATGGCGTATTTTGCATTTGGATCTACACATAAATCCATATAAAGTTCAGAGTTCACTGACAACGTCGTAGATACGTCGAATGGGTGATTGAACAACAGGCGGTGGACGGCGATTTTTCGAACAACATTTTCTTCAGCGACGAAGAACCCACTCGGTGGGTATGTCAATAAACAAAATTGTCGTATTTGGGGTTCTGAGAATCCTCAAGTAAATAAAGGGAGGCCATTACATCCACAAAAAGTCACTGTTTGGGACGCTCTTTGGTCCGGAGGTGTGATTGAACCTTACTTCTTCGAAAACGACGGCGGAACGACTGCCACCGTCAATTCGCCTTATGGTCATATGATAACCAACTTTTTTTTTACTTCTATTGAAGAATACGACTTGGAGAATATGTGGTTTCAACAAGACGGTGCCACATGCCACACAACTCGGGCGAATATTGCTTTATTGCAAGAGGCATTTCCTGGCCGCGTAATTTCTCGTCGTGGTGATATCAACTGGCCACCAAGATCATGCGATTTGACACCGCTGGACTTTTTTTTGTGGGGCTACGCGAAAAACTGTGTTTATGCAGACATTTTTTTCCAACATTCGTCAAGTTATGGCTGATATACCGCCCAATATGTGTCAAAAAGTAGTCGAAAATTACCTCAAAAGAATGGATGCTTGCAACAATTCGCGTGGTGGTCATTTAAATGATGTAGTGTTTCGCACATAATGTCAACGTTCAAACTTTATAATAAAAAAGAATTATCATGAAAAAAAAAATTTTATATGTGTTTTATTCACGTTTACTTTTGAAACCGAAAAATGGATAACCCGTTACTAATTCACTACTAGTATCTTATTTTGTATTTTATTGTCAGTGTCCTGAAGATGTGTTAAGAAGACGAAACGCGTCTGCCACTTTGTTAAGTAAATATTTATATAATATTTTTGTATACTGTGAAAACAACACGTGTTTTTTAATTATTTTTTTTCTAAAAATGTTCATTAAAATAATATTAAAATAAAATTGGCAAAAAAAAGGCACTTTAATTTAATTCGCACATCTTAAAATCTTGTTTTTTTCCGACACAATTTTTATTAACTAAATAAGTGTTTAGTTTAAATTACGTTCTTAACTTTCAGAAACATTTTCCAAGATCATTGATAAGGCATTTGCCATTGCCATCCCTCAAAATATGAACAAAAATGTGTGTCCCCTTTGCTATTTATTTAAATTCTTTTTTATTCTTTCTTTAATTTAACTATATGCCTGTAAGACCTAAGGTCTTTTAAATGCAACCTGAATTGCACGGCACTAGTTTGGCACAGTGGATTTGAGAACCAGGTATTGACTGTCTCATTTTAACCCATGGGCGGCATCCAATTAAAATTTGGAGGTATAGAAAATAATGCGCCTGGCGTGGGGATCGAACCCAAACGTCTAAGTAAGCAATCAAGCACTTTATCCACTGCGCCATTATTAACAAATTGTTAAAAAAAATGGTTACAACGAAGTTCTTGAAACAATTCATTATTCTTAAACTTAGTAACAATAGATACATATTTCCTTAATGTTACAACCGTGATACTCGTAATGGAATTAACTTTGAATTTTTTTTTATAAATTTTCTTACCTCTGTAAAAGTAATTAATGATAACTTGTATAATCCACCAGTTGAAAGTCCCATATTGCACTGCGATATTGCCAAAAATATTATAAAGGTTCGCTTGTCTTCCGGTTTTTCAATTCTGTACCATTTGCTGGTGTAAATTGTGTTACTGACTTCAATACACTTAAAAAAAATAATAATATACTTAGTTAAATAAATTTAAAACATAACAAAAAACTACCTTATTAGATACAATTTCTCCCAGGAAACAATACATGAAGAAGTGAAAAATACATGCCATCATAGTAAAAAGTGTGCAATCGGGAGAACCCTAAATTTATTAAGTGATGTGATATTAATTATGTAGTTCTTATTCTGGCTTAGATCTTAAAGACGCTAATTTTATTTTATATTTATATAGCAGACAGATCTAAGATATGGTACAATTATTTTTAATTATATTTTTACTTGCGATATACATAGGTACGATAGGATAAGCTTAAATTTGAAAAAAAAAAATCGATCTCGAGATTTTAATCAAACTTGGCATAATGATAGGAACACCAAAAAAAACGGGTCCCACAATTGTATCTGTATAACTGTCTGAAGAACGATCTACAGCCTAAGCGGCTGAAGTGATTTACTTTAAACTTGGTATACTTAAGCGTTTTAGGAGATTGTGTCAAATAGGTTTTTGAATAATTTGTTAGCTCCATAAACTGTACTTGCTACCATCTTATTTGTCTCTAAAACGACTCTAACGATATTGATTTAAAAAATGTGTGCACCACTTTGGGTATAGTCTACATTTTGGTCGAGATTTTCTTGTATACATATGTATTTTGCTATTACCTGCCGTACCACCATTTTCTTATAAGCGGCTTGACGAATTTCGATCAAAATTTTTATATAAAACATTTTTTTTTTAAATTCAATATTTCGAAAACCGATGATAATTTTTTTTCGAAATTATATTTATAAGCTTTTATTACTAAATACATCAAATTGAAATACCATTTTTTTTTTGGAAAAAAATTAAAGAAATTCAGTACATACAAAATTTAATAAAAACCAACTTTGAAAATATATTCAGCAGTTTCTACTAAGAATCACGTGCATACAATGAGATCGATCATAAGAGAAAGACGAGCGATCCATTCGTGTATTTTATTTTTTAATTGTTTTTAAATTTTTCAAATGTTTCAAACATAAATGTATGTAGGTATAGATTTTTTTCAAAACCTCGGACTCTAAAGTACTTATTTCATTTTAAGATTTGTGCTTATACATTTGTATTTCAATCATAAAAATCGTATCTGTCTGAAAAATGCAGGTGCATAATTAGAAGAAAATAGTAAGTTATAAATTTGAATGAAACTGGTTATTTTGATTTCGAGACTTTTAGTAACAACAAATATTCAAAAATCGACGTTTTATTTTTTTAAAATACCCAACACATAAGAAGAAGTTTGTTTTGAAATTTTCAATTTAATTTTAAAAGAATACATAATTTGAAAAGAGCCCATGTAGCTCAAAGCCCAGATAGGTAGAGCTTAATTGCATTATTCGTAATGTAATTTATTTATGTGTCTCAATAATGTTATAATAATATTGATAATAAATCATTAACACAGAGCTAATTCAAATTTCAAAGATTTAAATTCACCACGATAATTGTACTGCATACTTTTGGGGTTATTAATATAAAACCTTACAAATGCAGACAAATTTTAATTCACCACGCACATTTTGATGCCTGCTTCCTTGGGTTACAAATATTAAACCATTCAAATGCACACAAACTTTTTATTAGAATTTGTTATACCTATAGTCGTGATGTTTTAACTCTTCTGCTCAAAAATAATGAGCTTCAAGTAGAAAATACTCGCCGCGTTTTAAAGACGCACAACTAATGAGCTGATTGATTTTTTGTTGTTGTAACATGTTACCCCTTGTGCAAAAATAGCTGAAACACAACACAATTGCCTCATTCAATAACCGAACTATAGCTATCCGGATAGGTTGGTCTTGTTGTATTCCCATGTAAGAACACAACTGATGACAAATCTAGTGCTATTAAAAAAAATAAAATGCACGACTGTATCGCACGTACTTGTTCCTATGCCCGATTACATTATATGCAAAATATTCTTAATAGAAAAATATTTGTATGCATTCTTAAACTCGTTTTTTACTTCAATTTTTATATACAACTTTACTTTATTTTTTTCTAAAAAAAATTGGTATGAATATTTTAAATATTTAATAATATAAATTTAAAAACCAAATTTCAGAAAAAATCGTCCACCCGTTTTCGTAATATTGAATTTTAAATCCAAAAAACTATTTTTCGAAAATTTTGAAATGCAGTATTATTTAAAATTTGAAGGAGCTTTTGTATAAAATATTTGATCGAAATCCGTTGAGCCGTTTATGAGAAAGTCGAAAATCAATAAAATGGTTGTATGGCAGGTACCGTTAATAGATTTTGTCTTGGAATCTTTCGTGTTTCTTATGGTAGTAAAAAGATGTAAGATAAGACGCGTGATCAGATTGAAAACATAGAGTACCTACGCTACGGTATCTCAGCATTGCACAGTGTTCGGATTCAACAATCTAGCGGAACAAAATTATTTTGAATATGAAAATCATATTTTAAATTAATGATTTGATGTTTTATAGGTAATAATAGATAAACTATACGATCCTTCCTAGCAATAATATTGTTTTAACGAAAAATAACCAAACCATTATCGATTTCATTATACCAACACAAATAATTTTTTTTGTAAAATACGTTTTTGGATTTAAAATTCAATTCAATTCAAGTTTATTGGAATAATACTTACAATACATACAATACAAAAAAAAAATAAAATGTTGTATTCGGTAAATAATTTAATATACAATTGTAGTTAAATTATTTGCTTTCATCTTCATTAGCCAAAACTTCCTCTTGGTTGTTATCGATTAATAACAAAGAAAGGAATTGTGTTATAGTATCATGCCACGTATATTTGTCTTGGAACGTGTTATATGGATTAAAGAAATCAACAGCCGATTTAAGAGATCTGTGTTCGTGTTCAATCTTGAATTTTTTTGAGAACATCTCTCTTTATATTTTCTTGAGTTCTTATTTCTAGCCTCTTGTGAGAGCTGTATGGAAAGAATACAAGATGAAATGATTTCTATTCCATAAAAAAGCACTTTGTAAATACTCACTGGAATAGTGTACCATGAATACTCCTTTAAATAAAGGCTTCTTGTTTCAGATACATAGTTTTCAAATGCATTTTCATTTATAGAATTTCCACTTCCTATTCCTATAGTGTTTCTAAAATAATGCGAAAACGTTCTAAATATAAGTTCCCTTTTTCTCCAGTTATCTCTGAACTTTTTTCTGCATCTCGGAAAAAACGTCTAGCAGTATTGCCATCATTTGTATTGCTGAAATCCATCGCATCCCTATTTGATCAAAACTTCAAGATATTTTTCTCCACCTTGAAGTTCACTTACTTCCAATTCCGAACAAAGCAAAGTCGTTCTATGGTATGATCAACAAAGGATTGAAGTTGGCTCTTAGCATATGCTTCAGTGACCTCAATTTCTGTGGGATTACATTCCTTTTTTGCGTTTAGAACTTTTTTATAAGAAGAGAAAATATATTTGCAATTTAGAGTTGATTTTTTGCCATATGACTTGAAATTGATGCTTAAAAAGATTTATGGCAATCATTACAACCAATGCTTTATCGGGAGAGAGAGTTATATGAGATTTTTAAATAATGTTGTTCCTTCAGTACCTTTACTGGATGAAGCTTCCATTATGATATTTGCTGAATCCCGTTTACCCATTTTTCGCACAACTTCACTAGCTTTTATTATTTCCTAGGGCTAGTTGATGTAATTAAATTTTGAACTTTGCCTTTTTAGATTTTTCAAAAGACTTTCTAGTTCTTCCGACCTTTTTTTTTGAAATTTCTCTGTCCAATATGTCGCGCAACGTATAAGTTTTCGCGCGAAATGTGTTTGTTTTACCTAAAAGCCAACACTCCACAGAATTACTTTTTAGAATTTTCGAGTCGGAACTCGGCGGAACTATTTAGTTTTATTCCAGTTGAAAATTCAATAAAAAAAGTCCAGTCCAATTTTTCACGTTGAACTTAAGAAACTATAAACAAATTATTAAATGAACCAATTAACTTCTGGAATGGTTTTCTTATTACCCACAAATAATTCTTTTCAAGAAAAAAAAAATTTCCAAAAGACGCACCGTTACACTTTTTATAGCTCAACGAAATTGCATAAAAACACCTTTTATCTGCTGGCGCTGCGTTGCTTTCATCAACTACCTACTTCAAAGATTAATAGGGGTATTCACGATCCGGTGCAACTGGTCTAGTATCATGGTAAAAATGCAAAAGTGCAACTTTTTTTTGCACCACAACAACAACTTACACTGACTAAGATCTTAAAACACTTTTGCACTTTTGCTATACCCTAACCCTATTGCAACAGAAAATTACAATGGTGCAAAATTTGCCTGGTGTCGTTGACAGTTTGGCAGCTGTTATTTTCTGTCATAAATGGTTGTGTTCAAACTGATTTTGCAGTTTTTCTCCAGAGTTGCAATAGAAAAGGAAAGGTGCGTTCACGATTTAGAGAAAAAAAATAAAATTTCGCAATTTTACACCTTTTTGTTGCATCGGCTCGTGAATACCTCTAATATTTTCTTATCAATGAAAGAGATCAAAAAGCAAAATATGAATAATAGTTACCTACTGTATTGACAAGTAAGCCACATCATTTTGAAACGGTTTGCATGACTTTGATTTTTGTATTTTGTCCCGCTAGATTGGTGAATCCGATCGGTGTACGTTGGTAAGAAAAATGCGAGGTGTATAGTCTTGTGTGAAACACGAAGAAAATCTATAAAACAGACTCTAGAGTCTCTTTTGTTGTTGTTTCAAACGCTGAATTGTAAATTTTTTTTCTTTTAATGTATTTTGAGGCGAATCAAAGTTTTTAATGTAAGCACGATGAAATTTGCAAGTCAGTAGGTACTTATGATTCCCATAATTTAAACAGGGCCTAAAGCATGCAATAGAAACGATTTTTACTATCAAAATTCATCCATATGGATCATTGAAAGATATGCAATACAACAACACGAGATACTGCTCTCCACCGGGATCACTTTTCAAGATCTAAAAATTGAGTTATTGCTCTGGCGGATAGAAGGCTATTTTGGTTTCGCGGGTGCATTCAGTAGTGTAAAGAACAGAGACAACATTAAAATAAAAAATAAAGAAATACGAGAAAAAATTGGGATGGATATATGTATAAAGCTACTGTCACTCTGATCTATATTGTTTTATTTTCACAGGATGAGCTATAAGGCGGCTTTACATGGATCTGCATCTGCAAACTTGAAGAAAAGTAGAGCGGGACCATAATATAAAACAAACATAAAAGTAAGACAGGGTACACACTAATAACTTACTCGAACTCTGCTATAACTTTCTTGACACATCTCACAATCACATGTTCTTAGCGTTCAGGTATGTAGTTTTGAGAAGAAAATGTTCGCTATTTTCGTTGTTTTTAAGCAAATTGAGGTGAAATGGTAAAAAAAAACTTTAAAATTCGTTATCTGAACGGAACAAATTATGGTGCAGATGAAAATGCTACAATGAAGATGAATATGTTCATCTTCACTGTAATCTGCAATCTTCAGGTTCGTACTTCCTATAATCTTCATACATGAAGATGATCTCCATTTTGGTTTTCGCTCTCTATCGCACAAGTATGAATTTTTTATTTTGTTTCCTCTTTTTTTGCAGATGTCAATGCAGATGAAGATGAAGATGCATTTAAAGCCTCCTAATATGGATCATAAGATATAATAAAAAACGGCTAAAGGTAACATAATGGTTTCTAAAATAAAAAATATACTACCTAGATGCACGTAAAAGCTCTAAATATGTATATAGGTAATTATCTTTGAAAAGTGCATTTAAGTTTTTAATACTACCTTTATATGCAGCATCGAAAAATCTAGTTGGATTAGGGTTTGATATTCAACACAAGTTTTTTACACTTCAGTTGAATGTTCCGTTTTAAGTTACATAATTAATAAATTAATTTATTTCATAACAAAAACAAACAAAATATTTCTAAAAAAAATAGTACATACAACGCTCGATTTTTTTAAAATAAACCAAATGGATTTGTCAAGTCATGAACTGTCAAAAACAAAATCTATTGAAAGATGGTTTCGATTTAAATGAATTAAAAAACATCTATCTTTCCAAATGTCATCTAAAAGGCAAAATCAAGTTTTCCGGACCAAAAAATGAAATCGCAAAAATTTCGAATTTTCTAAAGGTAACATTTTAATTCTTTTTAATACATTTAAATTGACAGTTCATGGCTTTTAAAGTTTATATGATATTTTTTCCAAATGTCACCTAAAAGGATTAAAATCAAATATTTCCGGGGCAAAAAATAAAATCACAAAAATTTCTAATTTTCTGAGGTTCGTGACCAAAACGAGAACCTAATAAGCTCTAATTGGTTTTAACTAGTTGGTAGAAAATCTTTAGCCAACTTATGAGCTGAATGTATTATTTTCCGCTGGCAGCCACTTCAACCTAACCTTATATAACCTACCGCTTAATAAAGCTGATAAAAAGTGCAGTTATTGGCTGCTTTTCACTTACACAGAGATAACATTAATGGAAAATGGCTAAATTTAAAGGATAAGGAAAGAAACTAGAGCAGTCAAATTCGTTCAGTGAGAATATAGTATAACATACAAAATATTTCAAATCATTTTACCATTGAGACATGAAATAAAAGAACAGTTATCACGGGAACAATGGTGAAGACTATCAAAACATTTATAACAAGAGTATTTACTGTAGATACTTCATTTATGAACCTGAAATGGTAATACAAACATTTTCAGTTTTTAAATATTATTATTTTAAATATATTTTTATTCGCTTACTCAAAAATAGTTGCATGAAGCTTGACACATTTCTTTAAAAGTTTTGATTGCATATCAGGTGTGTTGTACGATGTATCGAAATCTCCAATCATTTTACTGAAATAAGCACAATTATCAAGTTGAAAACATATGAAAGATGCTTGCAAAAACGCTGGAATGTCAAAACCTATGGAAAAGAAAATAAATTTTGAGAATACAATTTTTTTATTTAAATTTTAACAGAAAATGATTATCGTGAAGAACAGACTAAGTTGAATCTTAAATGCTTAAAATATTTATAGAAACGTACGTCTTTCTATGTTTAATATAAAAATTAATAAATTCAACAATTTACAAAAAAAGGAGTGTGCGAATTAATACTTTCCTTTTCCTTTATACGTTTTAAAAAAGGTTAAGTTTATTTTTCATCGAGAACAAAATTGTTCCGATCGATTCGACGCAAGCTTAAAAACTGATTTTAAATATAATATCATCTTAAATCTAAATCATCCATCTGGATGCAGCGATCGCCAACGCAGATAAAGATGAGTCGACGATGTGGTTATTAAATATTTGTAATTTGATATCATGTTGTGAAGTTGTTTGTGATCGATTGGAAATCGATGGATGAGTCTTTTGATGAATGGAAGAAATGTAATTTGCTATATTGAGATGTGTGATTATAACTTGTGTACTTATGTACACCTGCCAGAAGTAAAATTTCTTTCGTAACTCAACTACAACATATTTCAATTTCATGGAAACCGGTCAAAGAACAATGAAGTTGATATTTCTTGATTCCGGCCCTGTACTTGTATGAATACATCCCCCATAAACATTATAACGTGAACCAATTCACTGGGCCATTCTAATTCTACTGCGCAGCATAAACTAATAACTTAAGGACCCGAAACCTCTGCTTTCATTTGACATTTGCCTACAAGCTGAAACACGCACACAAGTAACTTTTCTGTTCCTCTTCCAATAGACACATTGATAAAAACGCACACAAGAATCTTTTCTGTTCCTCTTCCTATAGACACATAGACAACACAGCCCTAGTAATTTGTTTTTGTTTTGCTTTTCGATTTTCCATCTATTCATGGATATAGTTTCAAAGCTACAAATACAACAATGTAAATAAATGGGTTTTGGGGGGTGAAACGTACGAAAGTTTCCAATCTTATAATGGCTTATTTGTGCTGCGCAGCTCTCTTTAAAATTCTTTGCTCGTCTCATTAATTTTGAAAAATACACACAATCTGCTTCTCCTTCCAGCGATGGACTTTATACTACGTTTTTACCTACCACCTAATCCAGCACCGATATTCAGCTAATTCGAAACCGCAGTGAGTGGTGAGATGAAAATCGATTCAGCTAGTAAAAGTGAGGGAGTGAGTGAGTGAATGAAATGTCAGATTACTCGCCTAAGTTTTCAGCAGTGACTTGGTGCATTTGTTGGTGTATTTACGTTTTTGATTAAGGATTTGTTCTTTTCTCAAAAAAATTGTTTCACACCTATTCACGTTAACGAAATAGAAATTACAAACACAACGAACTAGCCCAAAATAATCCAACAAACTATACAAAATATGGAAAAATGATTTGCAATAATCTTGTAAGTCACATTAATAACAACGTAGGCCTTGTGCATTTGTACTTAATGTACAAAATATATAGATGTAATTGTATAAATATGCGTATTTAATATACATATGTAAATACTTCTTTTGGATTTAATTTATTAAACATTTTCTTATTTTGATTTGTTTGTTTACATTTTCTTTGCTTATGTACGTATGTAGCATTGTAGCTACCTATAATTTGTTGTTGCTTCCAGACTATAAACTAAATTCGAACATACTCATTTTACTTAAATAGCTGAATCACTTTTGGCGGAAAGTGAGATGAGTCGGTGAGTAAGGCGAGCAATCTCAATTCACTCGCCGAAATAGCTGAATCTCGCTGCTGATTTAAGTGGATTAACCATAAATCCTCTTTGAAATCTTCTGAGAACTTGAAGATTTCCCATACAAATTTTAATCTCCTCAAAAGAAGATTAGAAATTAATTTCATTGGGCCAACGCACACGAGATCAAAGTGCGAAACGAAACGGAATGAAAGTTCCGCCAAGTTTTGAGTGGAAGAACGAGGTGAAACACTAATGCACACAAAACTTTCTGCATTTGAGAGTCAGGACAGAAATACTAACCCAAATGAAGTATGTACATGTATACATTTTTTCCACCAGAATAGTTCATCTCGTGTGCGCGTAAAGTAGAGTAGGAAACTGGTTTTCCACCCAGAAATATTCATCTCGTCTGCGCTGGGCCATTGAAATCTTCTTCGAAGTAGATTGACGTTTCAACTGTCAAAAAAGCTGTGCGCGCAAAATTTTAATCCGTATTTTTTTTATCAAAGTATAAAGCGAAATTAAAGCACAATAATTTTAAAATCTTAAAAACAATTTGTCCGCTGATTAGCTCAAATACAAATCTTAACATAAAATCAGTTCTCTAATTAAAAAAAAAAACGCAGGTAGGACAGTAGTTACGAGTATATCGTCCAATTATGCTAGTACCTATCAGCAGCTCAAAACGTAAACATTCCGATTCGACTCCTATAACCCAGTCTAACAATAAGAAAATAAATTCCGAGATGGCTACGGTGGTAGAAAACATGACGATCAAAGACCTTAAATCATTGATGATCGATTTAATGAAAGATGTTGCTACGAAGCGCGACGTGCAAGCGGTATAGAGGACAGTGGCCTAAAATGGCATAGAGCCCAAGACACTGCCCAAGAAAGTAAGTACACAAAAAAATATTCTCATATTTTCCATGTTCGAACAGAATACTAAATATTGAATATTTAAACAATATTTAAACAGTGGTTGGTTACAAAAATATTATGTTTTCATATAAAAGTGTTACCGAGTGTGTGTAAAAAACTAAAGTGACCAAAATTAGTCTTCCTCATAATAAGTCAAAAAGGCAAGCTGGCATACCATGGGAATGAACAGAACGGCACACTATGCCATCTTACCCTCCTTAAATTATATATTTGTTATTTAGCCACAAATGTTTCATATATTTTGTTGATAAATATTTTTTTTAATTTTCAGTGGTTGGCCAGTACAAGCGTACGAGTAGCAGGCAAAGCTGGAGTTCAGAGGCTATGAAAGAAGCTATACGATCCGTTAAAGCGGGGGAAATGGGATGGGATAAAGCAACAACACTTTTCAAAGTCCCCCTAAAAGTACTCTCCGCAGGCTTGCTGCTAAAGCAATAGATGCACAGTGTGAACAAAAATGTATTTGCAGGCTTAAGCCCGTCTTTTTAACTGCAATTGAAGAGGAGCTGGTAGTGCACATAAAACTGCTTGAGTCACGATTATTTGAACTGACATGCTTAGAATTACGACAGCTTGCTTACCAAACTTGCAGTTAAAAATGGTATCGAGCATCGATTCGACGAAACAAAAAAAACGAGCTGGAAAAGATTGGTTGCGAGGATTCAGAAAACGTAACCCAGAGATTTCTCTTAGGCTGCCAGAAGCCACTTCAGCAGCCAGGGCCCGAGGTTTCAATAAAATGCAAGTTGCAAAATTTTTTGAAACCGTACAAATTGTTATAGCAAAAAATAACATTTCACCACTGAACATCTGGAATGTAGATGAATCCGGCTAGTCAACTGTTCAAAAACCAAGGAAGATACTGACCCAGAAGGGCCGTAAGCAGGTGGGCTTCATTATAAGTACAGAAAGGGGACAAAATACGACTGCTGTCTGCTGCATGACATCATCCGGGTCATTTATACCTCCAGCCCTTATTTTCAAACGAATTAATTTTAAGGCAGAATTACTTGATGGTGCGCCGCCAGGAACCTTAGGGCTTGCACAAGAATCGGGAGTTTTTTTATGCTGGTTTCAGAAAAAAGTTCTGATCATTTTTTCAGGAACACACTCGGCGATTTTCTACTAATAAAGTCAGAAACAACTTCAAATTCGTAGTATTTGCAGAAAATTAAAAAAAAACACCAACCAATATGAAAATATTTTTTTTTTTAGTAAACTAACATTTGTTGGTAATTGCTATACATATTATACAGGCCAGAAAAACATTTAATATTATGTAATTATTACAAAGAATTTAAAAAAAAAAACTTACCCATTTCAATTGTTGCACCATAAAAAACACTTAGAGCTCCGAGGGCATAATTTATGCCATAGCCAATTGAACTAGATGAACTGAAAACAGAGAAATAATTATTATTTAAGTTACTTGTGAAGAACAATATTTTTTTAACCTAAGATTACGAGTATGATATAAAACTTACTTGGTTCCTGGAAATTCCATTAAAACTGGCATCATATAGTCCTTTTTTGAAAAAAATGGCGCAACAATATAACTAATCATCGTAAGATTATAGAATATCAAAACCAATATAAAAATCCATCTTTAAACAAAAACAAAACATTCTCACTATATATAAGTATATTGCAAATAAAAACACTAATGGCCAATTTTTCAGCAGTCAGTTAGTACATATTCTCCAGATAGAGCAAAAATCAGTTTTTCAACAGTAAGATACTACTTAATCTTGGAATAAGATTATCTGCTCATTTTAGAACGGAATAAGGAGATATCTTAGGAATAAAATAAATAGCTATTTTCAATGTAAAATAATACTTTGCTAAATAATTTTTTTTAAATAAACGTTAAACAAAAATTAATTTCTATGAAAAGGACGATACTCGAAATAAAAGTGACATTCAAATTAAATTATTATTTATCTCCAGATAAATAGGGAGGAATAAACTTACTTGACTGTTAAGCCTAAGCAACCGGATAACAAGATTGATTTTTTCAATCTAGAAAAACCATCTAGAATTTAATTGCACGTCACTTTAATTTCGAGTATCGAACTTTTCATAGAAATTATTTTTTGTACATATGGTTTATTTCAAAGAAAATAGCAATCTATTTATTTTATTCCTCAGATAACTCATTGTTCCTAGATTAAGTTGTATCTGACTGTCGAAAAACTGATTTTTGCTCTATCTGGAGAATATAATGTGTTAATTAATTCTGAAATAAGTTTTAGTCACTTACTGTGCGTAATTTCTGTATTTCTTAGCCAACTCCAACCCACAGGGTTCCAAGTCAGTTCGGCTAGTTTCTGTCATAATAATTTCACTTAACTTTTTAAGTGATGAACTGTAGTAAATTAAAGCTATTGCTTTGATTCCAATGCTTAGTTCTATGAAAAAAATTATCGAACTAGAAATCGAATCTTCTAAATCATATTTATTTGGAAAAAATATCCCAGCTAGGCACAACAAGCCAATGAACATTTGGAATATCAAAATAGCAAAGATCAAGACAATTTTCCATTTTTTGTTAATAAAATTATCTGAAAAATAATTAAGTCCTGCAAATGGAATGATTGTTATTTTGATTTGATTGGATTTGATTTGTTTTATGTTAGGTACTCGTATACTAATTTATTTTATGTGTTACTTGAAAATATTAAAATCCATGAGACGATGATAAAAAATGGAACCCAGGAAGCTTTAGAAATCGTACTCTGCCTAGATAGACGCATTTTGGCGTCATGTTAATGGGTGCAATATTAACTTTGAATTTATATCAGAAAAAATGTTAAATACCTACATGCAATCTACAAGTATATAATTAATATACGCAACATCAAATTAGATAGAGTATAATTGCGGATGAAAAGTGAATGAATTTTAAAATTATTTATATGAAGTAGTATGAAGTGAAAGAGTGTTAAAAAATATTGTACATCAAATATTCCACAATTGTATACAATTAAAATAATAACGGTAAGGAACTATTTAAATATATTATATTTTCCATGAACCTTGAATGAAAAATTATGAAATGCAACTGGTGCGGTGTAGGGATATTTTCATACTTAATTTCACTTTGAAGGATCTGAATATTCTTTCAAACATTTATTTAATTTGAGGTCAACGACTAATACCCAAAAATGGTTGCATCCGAAGACGTGCTAAGTTTTTGTATGTCGTGCCATGCGAATAATTACTTGCCGCCCAAAAGTTTTGTATATCTTTTATAAGAACTTACACAAATTAAAACAATATACTTTTGATAAACACGAAAAAAAGATTACATATTATTTTAACATAATTAGAAAATTATGTTGTAATTAATGCTCCAAAAACTACAAAACATAGCAGTGTCATGGATGGAAACGATTTTGAAAGGATGTCTTCATCTGAAATACTTACTTACTTACTTAGGTGGCGCTACAGTTCGGGGCGAACCTGGGCCTCAACCAACATGCCTACCCAGCTAGCTCGGTCTTTGGCTAGTTGCCTCCAGTTACGCACTCCAAGTTGGTTGAGGCCATCTTCCACTTAAGCGCCCCACCTTAGGCGAGGTCTTCCTTGACTGCGTCTTTCCTCTGGGTTGGAATCGAAGATCCTGCGAGCCGGAGCATTGTTGTCCATACGCTCTATATGACCTAGCCATCTTAAACGTGATATACGTATTTTTTGTACCAGGTCAATGTCGCTGTACAGCTCGTATAGTTCGTGGTTGAACCTTCTCCTCCAAGGCCCATAGGAACAGCGACTGGCAAGAGTTATTCTTCGCTTTATTTCTAACGAGATGTTATTGTTAGATGTTATAGCGGATCCGAGGTAGACAAAGTCCGTAACTACCTCAAAGTTGTACCTGTCTATTGTGACGTTTTGTCCAATCCGCCGGTGTTTTGTGCCCTTTTGTGGACACCAGGTACTTCGTTTTGGCCTCATTGACTGCTAGTCCCATCTTTGCCGCTTCAGCTTCAATGTCAGCAAACGCTCCAGTGACAGCTCGCTGGGTTCTGCCAATGATGTCTATGTCATCAGCGTATGCTTACAATTGCACAGACTTGAAAAAAATTGTGCCAGTAGAGTTAACTTGGGAATTTCTTACAATTTTTTCAAGTATTAGGTTGAAGAAATCGCACGATAGCGCATCACCTTGTCGGAATCCTTTCTTTACATCAAAAGCTTCTGTGAGGTCAGTACCAACCTTGACAAAGCATCGAGATTTCTCCATCGTCATCCTACACAGGCGGATGAGTTTTGTGGGGATGCCAAAACCAGACATGGCTCTGTATAGGTCGTCTCTATAAATGCTGTCATACGCGGCCTTAAAATCGATAAAGAGATGGTGGGTATCGACTTGGAGTACTTGGGTAGTTTCCAGGATCTGCCGTAGCGTGAACATTTGATCGATTGTGGACTTTCCTGGCCTGAAACCGCACTGATAGGGTCCAATCAGGTTGCTGACAAATGGTTTTAGACGTTCACATAATACAGCAGAAAGGATCTTGTACGGAGACTTATTCCTCTATAGTTGGGGCAGCTCATCAGGCATACTTTCTTCTGACCAGACTTTAGTGATGAGTTGGTGTATGCACTGTACCAGGTCATCTCCGGCTGCTTTAAAGAGTTCGGCGGGTATTCCGTCGGGGCCAGCAGCTTTGCTGTTCCTTAGTTTGGATATTGCTATCCTCACTTCATTTTGTTCAGGTTTATCTCAAATATGTGTCCGAATAATGGAGACAAGTCAAAGTTGTTTTTATTTCGAAAGTTGGCAGGCGTGGTCATGAATCCGCGTAGGATTTCAGGCCAATCAGCCTGACATCCTTTTTGCTTAAGAGCCTTGAGCGTATTCCCACATTAGAAATAGGCTGGATGGATGTCCTCTAGATGACTTTCAGCATATGCATACCTCAAAGGCAAATTAACAGAGACAGCCCTACACGAAGTAGTGGGCACAATCGAGCGATGGATTATGTATGTATATGTTAGTTACAGGTTGATTATAGCTTCGCTAGGCAAATCGACCAATACCAAATATGTAAATAGAGGAACACCACAGGGTGGAGTTCTGTCGCCGCTTTTGTGGCTTTTAGTCATCAACAACATTCTTGTTAAGCTGAGGAATAGTGGAGTGAAAGCGGTAGCTTACGCAGATGATTAAGTACTTTTAGTGTCGGGTAAATACTCAACAGTGATTAGTGGAATCACGTTCACCCTACCTCCATTAAATAGTCGCAATCTATCACGTTTTTCGTAAATATGAGTCATCTTTGACACTTAACTAAACTGGAAACTCAATATTGAAGAACGCGTTAAGAAGCATTGCTTTCTACGCTTGTAGTAAAACATTCATTAAAAAATGGGGCCTTCTATCGAAATAATCCTGTGCACATACACAGCGGTAATACGACCAATCCTGTCCTATGGTTCGATTGTCTGGGTGTACAACATTAATAAAATTAAGAAAATTCAGAGAACTCCTACCGTTGGCGCCAAAAAGGGCATTAAGATATTGCCCAATGGATACCTAAAGTGTTATTTTATATCTTCTACCTCTTGAACTCCAGATTATATATCTGGTATCTTGCAGCGGACTCAAATAGTCAAAATGTTGAGTTGCCAAACCTTACGGTCACAGCAACACAACAAAATTGATTCCACCAGACATTCTGTCGACAAACACCTACTCCTGCTTCCCTACTCTGAGCATCAGCAAAAGTAGTTTTTAAGTTATCTTCCCATCCAGGAAGAATTTGGAAGATGATGCAAGTGTCGAAATATTTCGACGAACATATTTTTTACCCACAGATCTAAGATGGAGTGCGGTGTAGCAGCAGGAATTGTCCAAGAGCCGCTAAAAGTCTCTAGATCTTTCCGGCTTCCTGACTTTGCAAGCGTCTTTCAAGCTGAAGTGCTAGCTATAATAGAAGCATGCAAAATTCCAGAACACATTGTCATTGAGGGTATCATAACCAGACGAGATGGCCCGACAAGTCTCGGCCTTCATAGCTCGTTTGCAGAGAGCGTCTCTATTCCACTCGCTGCTATGAAGGTCAAAATTCTTTCAATTTTCGTCAAAACTCCTTCAAAGCCGGTAAGCCAGTGGCTTGCGACTAAAAATGTTCATGCTGTAGAGTGACCATTTCATACACCCAATCTAAGCCAGATAAAAAGTGGGTTGGATAAAAGGCATACGTCAGCAACTTCTGAGCGTGTCGTTTAAATTTTGAACTGAGTTCAATTTGTAGTTTAAGTTAACCGTTTAAATTTCTGTTCAACTTTTTATGGTTTATTTGTCAGAAAATATTATTGACAAAAAGTGTGTATTAAAATGTTACCGAGTTGTGAAAGAGTTTTTGAATATTATTTTATTTATTATTCTCGTTTCGCTATCGCTGACCAAAATCATAAAAATGACGGTACTTTGAAACAAAACAGCACAAAGCATAAGGCATTTGCCAACTATTTTTCATAAAATGTAGTTAAACGGAGTTCAATTGGTTATGAAGATCAGATTTCACTGTGAAAACGGACGAATTTAACCAACAATTTAAACTCAGTTTAAGGTTCAGTTGATCTTAAGTTTAAAGTCGCACTGTGAAACTGGGGGTTACATCAAGAAATATCTCACATTAAACACGCGAATCAGAACAAAAATGATGTAAATCGGACTAAAAATAATTTTCTCACATTCTTCATTTTCTGTAAGCTAAACTTTCTCGACTTAGAACTTTTTGGAATTAAATTCGCATCTAGCCTGCAAATATATGAGTAAAACTGTTTCTGAAAGACAAATGTGAAAATAAGTTTTCGATTTATCTGTCATAATTACTGGACAACGAAACAAGTGTGAGAATTAATTATAACAATTGCTGAGAGTAAACAAATGGTAAGTTATAAATTGTGTTATTTTAAAACAACAATAAGGAATAACGAGTTATCCATTTTGCGGTTTCAAAAGTATAGGGCTGGAATTCGACATCTGTCAAACTAAGTTGTTAAACCAATTTTTTTTTCAGTTAAAAGTCTGACATTTACGAAAATGGATCGCTGAACTATCGCACAACGCATAAAAATTGTTAAAACCTACTACAAAAATTGTGATTCTGCCACAGCCACATATCGTGCTTTAAGAGGAGATTATGGTTTACATAATCGTCCGACTACGCAAGCAATTGGTAAAATTGTGAAGAAATTTGAAGAGACTGGATTGGTTACAGATATTGTAAGGCCTGAGCATCATCGTTTCGCTCGTACCACTGAAAATATCGCAGCTGTAATTGAAAGTTTTGCCGAAGAACCGAATGTGTCGATTCCTCGTCGTTCTCAGGAATTAGGACTGGCTTACGGCACATTACATCTACACCCACATCCATATAAAGTCCAGCTCACACAACAACTGAAGCCAGCTAACCATTCACAATGTCGTAGATACGTCGAATGGATGTTTGAACAACAGGCAGTTGACGGCGATTTTTCGAACAAAATTTTCTTCAGGGACGAAGCACATTTCTCACTCGGTGGGTATGTTAATAAACAAAATTGTCGTATTTGGGGTTCTGAGAATCCTCAAGTAATTGGAGAGAGGCCATTACATCCACAAAAAGTCACTGTTTGGGGCGCTCTTTGGTCTGGGGGTGTGATTGGACGTTACTTCTTCGAAAATGACGATGGAATGACAGTTACCGTCAATTCGGAGCGTTATGGTCATATGATAACCGACTTTTTTTTGCCTGCTATTAAAGAATACGACTTGGAAAATATGTGGTTTTAAGAAGACAGTGTGACATGCAACACAACTCGAGCGAATATGGCTTTATTGCAAGAGACATTTCCTGGCCGCGTAATTTCTCGTCGTGGCGATTTCATCATGCGATTTAACAATGCTGAACTTTTTTTTGTGGGCCTACGCGAAAGACCGTGTTTATGCAGATAAACCTTTAACTCTTAAGCACTTGAAAACCAACATTCGTCAATATAAACCCGAATCAATCAATTTGTTTTAAAGTGGCATTTAATCGTTAGTGCATATTTTTGCATATTTTATTATAAATGCATATTTTTCTTTTAATTGCATATTTTCAAGAATAAATGCATATTAAATTTTTACTTTAATCAGTTTCTGTTGACAATTTTCACGGCAGCGTTTTTCCATATTCCAGTATTCCATTTTACACATGTATATGATTTAGTATGCCTGTCTTGTAACTTGAAATTTTCGCCAAGTTTCCAAAACTTGGGTGTTTTTCCTATGGATATTGACAGGAAAATTCATGAGAGATGATGTTTTTCTGTTTTGTTTGACAGTTTTTTTTTATTCTATTCTCAAGTTTCTGGATTTACTTTCATGTAGATGATCTTTTGTTAATGGTTATTATTTTTTTTATATAAAAAAGTTTGTATTAAATTTAGGATTTACTTTGTCAAGCGATTAATTTGAGATATGTTGTTATTTCAGAAACAATGCAAAGGTATCTCCTTCGTGAAAAAGATTAAAATTGACCAACACCTGAAATCTATTAAGCATACGGAACTGAAAAAACAATCTAGTTCTGCGAAATCCCAATCAAAACTCGTTTCTTTTAGAACCAAAAACAAATTTAAAATGGATTTATGTTGGTGCTGATAATCCGCTAAGCAAGCTCAATAATCCCAATTTGAAAAAGTGTTTGTTTGACGTAAAATCTAAATTAATAAAATGTATAATTTATTAATTGAACATAAGATCTAAATGCTTTTATTTTTCTGTTCGATAATGAAGACTGAATTTGTTATATAAACCTTACTATTATTAAATAAAAATAGTTGCCCATAAAAATGGTTCATATGCATAACAAGGGATATGTTTTTAAATGCATATTTTCAATTTTTAAGTGCATGGAAATCCTAGCTCTAATTATCATATTTACCGCCTATAGAAAATGAGTCCGTTAGTTCATTTGAAAAAAGAAAAAGTGATTTAAATTTCTCATCGTATTTTTACTTGCGATATAGGTAGGTACTATAGGCCAAGTTTTGCATTTGGAAAAAAATCGAACTCGAGATTTTAATCAAACTTGACATTACGATGATGGAGAACACCAAAAAAGTGGGTCCCGCAATTTCGTCTGTCTGTCTGTACAACTCTCTACAGTCTAAGCGGCTGAGGCGATTTTCTTCATAATACCAAGTATGAAGAAAATCGCCTCAGCGTTTTAGGTGATTGTCCTAAATAGATTTTTGAATTATTGTTTTAGCCCCAAAAATAACGGTACTTACCATACAAATTTTTCTACCATCTTACTTATCTCGAAAACGACTCTAACGATTCTGTTAAAAATTGGTGTGTGTTCTACTTGTTGGCCAATTTTTGTTTAAATATTTTGTTATTAACGATACCTGCCATACAACCATTTTATTGTTTTTCGACTTTCTCATAAACGGCTTAACAGATTTCGATCAAAAGTCTTATACAGGAGCTCCTTCAAATTTTAAATAATAATGCATTTCAAAATTTTCGAAAAATAGTTTTGTGGATTTTTGAAAAAAAAAAAAAATTTTTATTGAAAATTGAATATTTCTAAAAAGTGTGGACGATTTTTTCTGAAATTTTGGCTTTGAATTTATATTATTAAATATTTAAAATGTTCATACCAATTTTATTTAGAAAAAAATTAAGAATTTTTTATATAAAAAATTTAGTGAAAAACGATTTTAAAAATACATACCAATATTTTTGTATTATGAACATTTTGTAATCGGACATAGGAGCAAGTACGTGCGATCCAGCCGTGCATTTTATTTTTAATGATATAATGGCTGGGAAGTTGTTGCTTCCTTCAGAGATGTCAATTATTATTCCAACAAATTTAAAATTTATAAAGTTTTTTTCTATGCCACTACATTTAATCTTAATTTGGTTTTAATTTGTATATTTCTAGTGTTGGATTGACCTTAAAAGAGGAGTCAAAAAGAAGGCAAACAGCAGAAGAAGTTTTTTTAATAAAACAGGTGGGGGCAGCCGTAAAGGCGCTCCTCAAGATCTGAATGATTCTGAGGGGAAAATCTTAGCTATAATGGGAACACACGCAGTTCATGGCGTGTTCAACCTCCGTTGAAGGTGACGTACCTCAATTGGCAGTAAGATAATAAAAACTAAATTTGGATGGGGTATTATATTTCAGTTTTTTATAGGAACCTTTTTTCTCCGTTAAGGGCATAGAAGAGAATATGGACCAATCGTATGATCTTCCCATAATCGACCTGAATGCTAGTGATATACATACATCTGATGGACCAAGTTCTTCGAAGCAGGCGACTAAGTCGTTGCAGCAAAACAAAAAAAACACCACATGTAAACTTTATGGCAGGAATTGAAGAGACAAGGCAAATGCACGCTGCAGTTGTTCAACGCATTGAAAAAATTGAAACAAAACTTGAAAAAGTCCATGAAATAGTCGACAACATTCAGAAGCAGAACAATGATTTGTTGATAAAATTTGAATGCATGGTAAATTTACTACACAAAATTATGTAAAATTTTTGCATGTTGCCTGTATATCTTTTCTCTCGTGCCTCGTGCCTCGTGCCGTCATAATAATAAGAAACCAATGTCATTAATACTATCTTATCTCATAGTTTATTTATTTTTTTTTTTTTTTTTTAATTTTGTTTTCTTATCTAACATTAATTTTTATATAAATAAAAGATACATGAATGTAAAAAAGAGTATGTTTGTTACTATTATTTGCTGTTTCAATCTTTACTTTGTTTCAGATATGGCTTAGTGATACCATCCTTAAAAATTCTACAAACAAATACATACTCATTTTATTGTCTATTGTTTGTATTCAATTGGATAACCTAAGAAATACATCTCTTAATTCTATCTCGTATAATAGTTGCATCTCTGAGGAAAACAGACGACTCTTCAGGCACATATACAGGGCGGCGCACGATTCGTGCTACACTAAGAAATTTAAATTACTTTTATTTTAATCGATGTATTTAATTAATTTTTTTATTGGATTAAAAATTAAATTTTATTTTAAATAACTAATGGTTTTTAAAGATGATACACCGCAAATAACCTTCACGATCATCCACGCATATGCGGCACCTGATCAGAAAATTGTTCATTGCGGCCAGAAGGGTTGAAATTGGGATCGCCTCAATTATTGTCTTAATGGACTGCTTCAATTCAGTCAAATTCCTGGGTTTCGTTTTTTACACTTCCTGATTGACATAACCCCATAAAAAAAGTCTGGTGCAGTCAGGTCAGGTGACCTTGTGGGCCAGCGGAAAGTGCAGTTTCTGGATATCAATTTGTTTTGGAATTTTCGTTGGAGCTCCGCCATAACTTGTGTGGCTACGTGTGCACTTGATCCATCTTGTTGAAACCAAATACTGTTGAAAGGAATACGTCTGTACCGAAGTTCTGGATAAAAAAACTCCTTCAAAACGGTCCCCATTGACAGTTTGTGTTACACCGTTTTCTTCAAAGAAGTATGGCCTGACAACCTTGATGAAACTGCGCACCACACACTGACTCGTTCTGGGTGCAGTTCGTCTCATGGAGCTTCTGGATTAGATTCACTCCATATACGGCAATTTTGCTTGTTAACTTTGCTGTTTAAGTCAAAATGGGCCTCATCAGCCATGAACAAACAATTTGTCTTCTTCGGCAATTGCAATTATTTTTCGGCAAAATTCCAGGCGAACAGGCAAATCCTGAGGGTTCAACTTGCTTGTACTTTGGACTTTGTACGGAAAAGTTTAAGTCATCATGAAGTATTCGTTGTAATGACCGTCTGCTAACTTCAATTTTGCCCAATAAGTTTCGAGTCGTAACACTTGGATTTGCCTGTACAGCCAAGATTGTATCCTGAACCCAAACATTGGGATCTCGGAGATACGACCTTCGTTCGATGCTTCCAGATTCGGCAAACATGTTCATCAGCCTTATAATGGTCCATCTAATCGGGGAAGGACCGCCATATTCCAGCCTAAATTCCCTTTGAACGGAAATGACGGACTGCAAAGAATGGTATCGCTGCACTATCCAAATCCTTTTTTCAGTATCCCAAGCATTCATTTTGATAAATCTATATGGTAGCCTATGAAATAAAAAAAAGCCGATTACTCACACTGAAAAAAAGTTATTACGTTTTATTTTTGTAGCACGATTCGTGCGCCACCCTGTACATCTTCCTCAACGCTTATGGGAATATCATCTATGGAATCATCAACTATTCTGTGACTTTTGTTTGGGGGTGGCCGTGGCGCGATTGTTGTGTTCTCGCCTGTCAACCTCGTGGTTACAGGTTTGATTCTTGCCGTTATCTATGTCTTCTTATATTCTATTAAAAACCAATTCTCAAAATTGTCATAAAATAAGTTGCTGCTTTGCTCATTACATGCTGTTTAGGCATAACACTAACAACATGTGATTGAGTAAACTATCATACCCATAAAATATGCCAACAAAATAAATAAAATAATGCGAATTATAAGGGATATAAATAAATAAGACACGGTAATTCTTCCCGCATTAGTTCAGCAGCCATCCCTGGAGAAAAATCTTTGACATCAACCAGCTCTAGTCTCAGAACATCGCGCCACATATTTCCTACCCTTCTTTCTCTTCTTCCATCGGAAGATGTTCCTATTCAGTCGCTCGATACAATTTCTGGCTTTCGCGTGAATTGTATTGTATTTAATCTAATCTCTATTAGAAGCTCCGCTGTAAGGTGTCATTACCCATGGACGCAAAGGATAACCGGAATAGCCTTGAATATAAATATTTAAAATACATTAATGTAAGATTAATAACATCTTAAATGATTGCACCCAATAACCACGAATCATTGTTGCGTTCATTGCTTTCACAGCGCTGATCGATCAACGCAAATAACATTGATGCGTCCCAAATGAAGGCGTCGCATGAAGCGCCACCAAATCTAACAAACACTCTAAGAATTTTGAGCTGATAATCGCATATCTAGGTCAGAAATGAATACAAAATAAAATGAAGGTTTAATCAAACAATCCTCTGTCACTCAACGAGTAAGTAAAGTAATCTTCTTAGCTGATTTACATATTTAGTATTTACCATTTATATTTTACAATTCGACATTTTACTAAATAACAGTTAGTTCCACACAACTTAAAAAAATTTAAAGTAGTAAATATAAAATTTACTGATGAAATGCCAATGCCAAACCACTTCCAATATTTGCACATTTAATTATTTTGTTAAAAAAAATTAAAAAAAAAATTATATTCTGACACGTCCTTGCTACAATATTGCACCTACAGGAATGGCTAATACCTTTTTTTTTATCCTCAAAGTATCTACTTCCTACATATCAATACATTTTTTATCCAAAAATCATCGGTGTTTCGGCCAGCCCTACGCTTTTTTACTGTAGTGCTTTATGGTGCACAACATTTTTAGTTTTATTTTGTGATGCGTACACGTACAAAGCGGTAGGTTTGCCGATACGTGAGCACGCCACATAAATATAATTGACCATGTGAGAAACATGGGAATTCGACTTATTGATTGTTAGCAAAAGCGAGATGCTGCGGAAATTGAAGACGCTTAAACACGAATGTCAATTGGTTCGGAATAAGCGGAATCCATGGAATGAGAACATCTTCGCCTTTGAATTTTCCCCGCAAAATCGTGACTTGAATAAGATTTGATTTGATGCTCCTCTCATTAAACGCTTTCCGTTACAAAGTTTTGGTGCATTGAGGTTGCGCAGCAAAATTATAACTGAGCCGACTATCAATTAAAAATTGTGTGGCGGAAAGCCCGAACATCCAAAGAACTCGAAAATTCTGTGGGATAGTTGGTGGCTTCGTTTTCATCCATCATGGAGTCCACGGATTTGAATAAATGTAACTAACCGGCAATTTTATTTTGAATGACAAAATTCAAATGATAGACATCCTTGTTTTCCACATCCTTGTGAACTCAGCCAATCATGGTTAACATAATGTTGAGCCATATTTGGGAAAACATTCGTGATGAGCTCTCCGGCGTTGTTGCAAAGTGGCAAAAATTCGGCGGAAATTCAATCAGGCCGGTAACTAAGTCCACTAGTACCACGTCATTGCCGATCGATAATTATTGCTTTGCGGCAAACTAGTCATTTCGTAAAGCGACTCGCATATTTGTTTTCAATTGCAATTTCTTTACGTATTGTCCTAAGGCCGATGATTTCAGGCAAGCGTTCAATTCATCTGCCGAAGTTGATCTTGGAATGACAGGCAGAGTTTGCCTAAATCGCCTGACAGTAAAATCATTGTACCACCGAAAAATTGTTTATCATTTCGTAAATCTTTCAACATTCGATTTAAAGCTTCCAATGTACGTTTGTGAGCCATTGTGCACTAGTCCCAGATGATAATCTTACATTGCTGTAAAACTTTCGCCACTTGTAGGTTCAATGGCAATTTCAATGCAGAATGAGCTGTTCGACCGCCTTCCAACAACAAAGCCGCTATCCCAGAAGAGGCGAGTGCTAAAGCAATATCAGATCTAGATCGAATAGTAGACAAAATCAGTGAAATCAGGAATGTTTTTCCAGTTCCACCGGGTGCATCGAGGAAGAAAACGCCACCATTTCCGTTATCGACTGCCTTCATTAATTCATCGTACAATTTGTTTTGTTCTTGATTCAACATTGGCACATTTGTTCGAACTGCATGACTCAATGCGACTCAATCGAAATCCTTTTCTCAGATTAAATGCGTCATGCATTGGCCGATTTGGTGGTGGCATTCCCAATATGCACAACAAATTGCCACTCATAAGCAGACACATGTATGCTATCAAAATCAAAGCTTCGTTGCGCATTTCATCTGACATTTCTATTTTATTATCACTAGTCACAGTGTAAATTTGATGCAAAATATCGTCGGCCATATAATCCTTGTATTTATTCCACATATCTTTAGGATTCGATGGAATACATGTCGAAATTATGATTGCGAAGGGTGTCCGAAGTTGATTGGCAGGAGCGATGATGGTGGCATCTGCCATTTTCAAATCCCAATGATTATCATTTTCAAGCAATTGTCTCGCACACAACACACCGTCAACAGTACGTAGATTTTCGAATGAAATGGAGCAACGAACATTGACCAAACCCATTCTTCAAAAAAAGCATTCATTGTTTTTCGGGAGAACTGTATATATTCTACCAAGTGCATCACTTTCATGAACACTAGGGAATCCATCAACTGCGCCACCTTGTTTCCGCCGCTGGAACTTCTTTGATGACGAATTCCATGTGAAATGTCGTTGCATTTCGGAATAAAGAATAAAAATGCAGAATCAATCTGCAATCACATACCATCACATACGCCGTGGCGCGATAGTTGTGTGCTCGCCTGCCAACCTCGTGTTTGCAGTTTCGATTCCTGCCGTTGTCTACTTCTTCTTATATTCCATTAAGAACCAATTCTAAAAATTGTCATAAAATAAGTTGCTGCTTTGCTCATTGCATGCTGTTTAGGCATAACACTAACAACATATGATTGAGTAAACTAGCATACCCATAAAATATGACAACCAAATAAATAAAATAATGCGAATTATAAGGGATATAAATAAATAAGACACGGTAATTCTCTCCGCATTATTTCAGCCGCCATCCCTGGATATAAATCTGTGACATCAACCAGCTCTAGTCTCAGAACATCGCGCCACACATCTTTCCTATCCTTCTTTCTCTTCTTCCACCGGATGCCCGCGCTGTGTTAAGAAAAACATATAAAGGGTATTCATAATCCCTTGAGCGCGTGCAGTTATAAAAAAAAATGAATACATTCGAAACATCTTTGGTTTCTTCTAACCCACAAAAATCAATAAAATTTCCACTGATTCCCAAATTAGCCAAATCCAATTGCACCGTAACGAAATCGTTTTCTTATCTCACTTTTCACAATTTTTTCAATAGCGAAATTATATAAATAAAATTGATATACAAATTGATATATACAAAATACAAATACTTTGAGCACAATGAAAATTAAAAAAAAAATTAATTACATTTTGTACAGTGGGAAATTGAAATTTTTCTTAGCTCAAAAAATAACGGAACCTGCCATATAACCGTTACGTTAAAGCCTATTTTTCTCGGAAACGGCTCTAACGATTTTGATTTAAAAAAATCAGTGCAGCTTTTTAGGTACGACTGATCATTTGGTTGAAAAACAAATTTAAAAAATGTCTAAAAACGGTGCTTTCCATAGGACCGTTTTTTTTTTTTGCTTTCGACTATCTTATAAATAGGTTTAGGTTGTCCAATTTATACTGCGAACCAATATTTTTAATAAATATTTTTTTGCATTTTTAAAAGCATTTAAAAATAAAAATAAAAAATTTTTATTTTGAAAACTGCTCATTAATTTTTTTTTTTTGATTTTTTTTCTTAATTTCTTTCAAAAAGTTTTGAAAAAAACATTTTTCTCAAAAACCGCTCCACAGATTTTAATTTTTTTTGTCTCCTAAATTCAAATTTATACAGGAAATAAAATGGCATACTTTTTTTTAGCTAAAATTAGTTTAAGTATTTATTTCAGAATTTTGAATAATTTCTTCTTTGATTAGGCCGATTTTATCTTTTGTTTTTAAGTTTATATTATTAAATATTTAAGACTGTCATACAAATTTTTTTTAGAAAAAAAAATTAAACAAATTTTGTGTAAACAAAATTAAGCAAAAATCTACTTTAAAAATATATTTAGATTTTTAATAGAAATCTTTTGCATACGATATTATCGAACCTAAGGGCAAGTTCGTGTGATCCAGTCACGCATTTTATTTTAATTATTTTCTTAGAAAAATTAAAAATGCACAAAATTGGTCGTGATTTTTTTTGCAGGGCTGTTTGTAATAATACTAAGAATCCGAATAAATGTAACTGGTCCATTACACCTTGACATTGAACATAAAGATAGAAGCTTTCACTGTCTAAACCTGTTGAGGGTTGTCTGCTAAGTTACTGCGCCAGTACTCTTCATGTTAATTTTTTTTTTACTTTCGAATTCGTATTATTGAAACTGGAAATCATAAAATTGTAAACAAAGATTTTTTTTTACAGACGTTCATTCCAAATCAAGCTTTTATAAAGCCCAATTCCAATGCCATATGTTTTTTTTTCAAATTTTATCGATTCATGTACCAAGCGAACTGTTGCATGCGCACTCCTCACCAGCAAAAGGATATTTGGTATACACAAATTAAATTTTCATTCTAATTAGAATTGAAAAGTCCTTTGAAGTGAAAGCATCAGTGTGTTTAAAAATTTATATAGAAATATAAGTTGCCTTAAAAAGAAAGGATAGAATTATAATATCCCACCAAAAGTCGCTTTTGTTGTTCAATAAAGTTTAAAGAAAAGTAAAACAAAATTAATTTTAAGAAAAGAGTTCAATTTTTTTCCAGAATTATATTCCTTTAACATTTTTTCAACTATAATTTTTGGAATTTTTAAGAGTCTTCCATTTTAAATTTTACGAGTATCTATTTTTTCATTTTTTTTTTTCAAATTTCGCATCAAAAATTAAGTTTTTAATTATTATTGTTCCAAACTTTTGTGTACATTTAGTAAGAAAATTAAAAAAAAAAATCCTTCACATACATTAAGTATGCATATATATTATCTCTGTTGTTATTTCCAGTGATTCCCGTTCGTGACTGTGTGTGAATGCGCTACCTGCTGTAACATTCCCCCCATTTTAAATCATGTTTGTCATAAAACGTACGATTTTTGAAAAACTTGATTTTAGAATGCATTTACCATTTTTGAAAACTTCCTAATATCCTAATAATCAAAGAAAATTTTCGTCCAAGCAATTCTGTTGATTTTTTTCAAATATTTGCCTTAATGTATGACCGCAGCAGAGAGTAGAAACTTTTCCAATATTGCAACAGGTAAGTGAAAAAGTTTTAATGGAACAATTTTTTGTGTAGTTTCAAAATCTATGAATACACAATTTGATAAGCTTCGGCTTCAACATAAATTAAAGTGCAAGGACTTTCTATATTCAAGGACAATTTTGAAGAAAAGGTAAACTTCCCTTAATTCCTCGAGCATGTGATGCAATATTCCTATTTTTTAATGCATAATCTAATTGGCATTTAATATGTATTTTTTAAGTCTTTTTTCCGTAGAACAATAGAAAAGCTTTCAGTCTATACAGACTATCATAATTTTAATAACAATTTATATGTTTTTTTTTTATAGAAGTACAGATGCCCGAAGTTTTGACATTATCAGGCATGGCTGAAGCCGAGCCAGATTTGTCAACCTTCGAAAATAAAACTGGCCTGGCTGAGGATATGAAGTTTCTGGCATCAATGCCAGAGCTTTGTGACGTCACGTTCCTAGTCGGTGATACCCGAGAGCCTGTTTGTGCAGTAAAGGTAATATATTTAAAAATATATTCATATTTCCATTCATGACGATTCCAAGCTTTCCAAACATTTGTATAATTTTTTTTTTTTATTTTTATTGAAAACTAGGCGGTTTTGGCATCTCGATCAAGAGTATTTGCAAAAATGCTTTATTCAGCTCCATCGCCACAAAGAAAACGGGAAACATCTACAAAGGAAAACAAGCTGCGCTTATTTTTGAAAAGATCTTCGGAGCCGTTACTTAACTTGCAGAATGCCAACCAACAGGTTCGAATAAAAAACTATAACTTTTACTTTTTTGTTTTGTTTATTGGAAGATATTATTTTTTTTATTGTGTTCTTTAATGACACTATAAGTTTATTATTGTAACAGTACGGATTTAATACTATATACTCGTAATACCAAAATATTTAGTAAATTATAAACAAGTTTGATAGAAAAGCACTCAAATCTATCGTATATCGCCAATGGTGGCTTCAATATTGGCTTCCAATGACTTAAGGGTTGCTGGTTTATCGGCAAAAAGCAGTTACTTAAAAGAGCCTTATAAAACTTAGTCCAGATGCGTTAAGTCGCACGAACGAATGGACCAGTAAATGGGATCACTACTGGAAATAAAACTGTCGCCAAATTGATTTTACAATCAATTTATGATTAAGCGCGCTATTTATCAAGTTGCGCCATATTGTTCAAACCAAATGTCGTAAATGTTTAGCTGATTAATTTTTGGAAAAAAAATATCAGTCAGCGTTCGCCATTCACCGTAGCGTCAGCTCCTTCCTCATTTCAAATGAAATAAGGACCGATGATGCCGCCATGACAGCGTGTAAACCGCATCAAACAATCAATTTTATTTTTTTTAATGGTGATTGGTTAATGGCTTGAGAAAGGGCTTCGCTTCATATACGGCAATTTAGCTTATTGAAGAAGCCACTTAACCAGAAATGAGCTTTATCACTAAACACAGTTCTTCGGTAAAAATGCTCATCTTCGGCCAATTTCAAATTAGCACAATCAGCAAAAATGTGACGTAAATGATGGTAATTTGGCTTTAATTCTTGCACCTGATGTATTTTATAGGTACGTAAGCCAATATCCATACGTAAAATTTTCACGGGGTCGAAGGACAAAGACCAACAAGTTGAGAACGGTGACGAATCAACATCCCAGCGTCTTCTTCAACACTTTGCGTTAAAGCAGCAATATTCTCTTCGGTACGCAAATTTCTACGTCTTGTTGGTGGTTTTAAGTAAATAACTGCATTAATTGCTTGTTCACTAGGCCGGTTATGTTGACCGTTAAATGGACGAAGGGCTCTTTGAACTTGGCAAATAAATTTATTTTTTTCAAAGTAAATTTCCACAATTGGGAAGCGTTGTTGTACCGGCGCGCGCTAAACAATTCATGATGAATTGTCAAACCCTTCTGAACAGAAATATCAACAAAGTTTGACATTCTCAACTGTCAAACCATAGACAACTAGCATCGAAATTTCTCATGCAGCTGAAAACCACAATGCATGTATTTAGTAAGAGTATTATAACTTAGGCTCCGAGAAATAATAAGGGTCCATTGTAGATCAGTTTAATACAAGCATTTCTTTTCTATGAAAGGGGGTCTATTTCCCCTCGTTTAGACGTAGGGGCAATTTCATAATAAAGTACTAAAAATGGAAAAAAATATTCCCAAATATAGGTAATACTTACAATAAATTTGTGATTCCTTATTTATGAAGCCAATGCCCTATTATATTTAAGCTTATTTTTAAATCGCGTTCAATCAATTCATAGTTAAAAAAACGGTTTTTAAACACAAAATTTGGCAAAAAAAACTATAAACAACTAGCGCACCAGGCGAACTTCGTCTCGCCCAAATTTAACGCATTCAAATTAACTGTAGAGCTATAATAAAACACAGTTAGGAAAAAATTTCAATTTGATTTATTTGAGTGGATTAAAAATAAAGAGATAGTGATATGATAAGCAATGTTTTTCGATCTGTTTTCCGGCGCACAACCAAACAACAAAGAACATTTACTTAGCTATAAACGACGTTCTTTATTGTTGCTGCTAGTATTGATATCAACCCAGTCGAGACATCAACAGAAATTTGACATTGCCAGGCGCCAGCAGTTGTCTTGAGAATTCAGGAGCCGATTGGTCGTTCTGCAATGCCACTCTCATATTTGTGGTCAATTTCAATCGATCGGCAGCAGTAGATTTCGGGATGACGGGAAGCGTTTGACAAAAATCTCCGCTGACCACCAAATCATCTCGAATCACCTTGTATATCCTTCATTGTTCAACTGCCTCCAAAGCTGGTTTATGCGCCATCGTGCATTCATCCCAATGATTTTGCATTCTCGCATCGATTTCGCTGTCGCCGAATTCTTTGTGCACGTTATTGGCCTGTCAACCGTGAGAAAATTCATCGCCAGCTTTAAAGCGGAATGTGAAGTTCGACCACCACCGCCGATCAAACAGTGCCACTGCATTGGATGCAACAGGCAACGAAAGAGATCTTCGCCGAATTGTTGCTAGAATCAACTAAATGACGATAGTAAATGCGATTGCGGAATCGTATTCCAAAGCAGCGCGATTGAAGTCTACATTTACCACTTTTTTCTTCTAATAACATTTTGTCGAATTTATGGTGGTGGTTTTGCAGTTTGAAGCTGTGCACTATGGGCACGTCTCCATTTATTTCTTCCGCACGTATCTCTTGCGTTTGATTATCACCAAACATTCTGATTAATTATTGCAAGACGTGTACGTCGTCCAAGATTAGATCGGAATCAGTGTAATAATACGCAAAACTCGAATCATGAAAAATATCACATTTGCTGTATAGAAAATGATTTTGTGAGAAGGACACCTGCCAAATCGCGCACAGCCTAAGTCAATGTAAATCACAATCTATCAGGTTGTGACATTTATCGATGCACAGCGTCATCTCATATATATCTCATAAACTTCTTCACCCAAAATGCACGCAAACTTCTTCTATCACAATGAATTTCACAACTAACCGGAATTTTCCAAGCTCCACAACGAATTTTCCACCTTTAAGTCGTCCAAAAAATCCATGGAACATTCTAGCAACCGACAAAATAAAATATCAAAATCCATTTAATGGAAATCAAATCATGTAGTTGTGTTCATACACGCGACAGCAAAGAGAAACCAAAATGAAAGTGTGTGTGTATACAAAACAAAACATAATTATTTATACTAATAAAGCAATAACAAACATGTGAGTGACATTTTTGGTCATAACTTGGGTTCTAGATTTTAGACGGCAAACAGATTTCTTATATGCACTCTCCAATCATGCCCTAAGATCTCCTGAAAATTTCATTCAAATCGATCGAGCCAAAAAAAAGAACATAGCGCACAAACATAATTTGGATTAATCTTTATATATAAGATATACTATATTTTTTTCTGAAATTTGTTGCTCAAATTAATTCTTATTCAAAACTGAAAATTAGATGATTTTATACCTTCTAGTTTTTGAGAAAATTGAAAATTACTAAATGACCCTATCTTTTAGGGGAGAGTAAGATAACTACAATGCCCCAAAATAATAACGAATCTTGTAGGCATGATTGCATTAATCATGTTTTCTATTAAATAGGGGAACTAACCCCTTCCTTTTAGTCGGGAAGGGTAATTTAGAAAAAAAGTGACTTAAAATTAATAAAAAATTATTTAGAAACAACGGCAACACTTACATTAAAAAAAATTATAGGAAATTTGTCCTTTTATCATTTGTTTCAACCTAATTATTTGCGTTCATAGGTTTTGAAAAAATACCTTTAATCTCAAAATTTATCGAAAAACAGTGAGGTATGTATGGGAGATATGTTGCCCCCTACAACCCATCTACTTAGGTGCGAGGTTACGCAAAGTTTCTTTTGCATTTCAAGAATCTGGAATTAAAGAAACTTTGTATTTATCCTATCTCTACTCTTCTACCAATATATAAAAGTGTAGTTTTTTTTCGATGTCAGTTTGTCTGTATATGACAGATAAATTGACGACTTACCATTTGACACGCCATACAAATGATTGTATCTTCTTCTGATGTCCTTTGGCCAGCTTATAGGCTATTAAATCTAATATATAAGTTATGTTTTATATGCTTAATACACAAATATTTGCACTTACCTCTTAAATTTATCCTGGTTTTAAAATATAATTTAAATTTACGTTTTGCAGTTTCCATGGATTTTATATCCAAATTGGTTTTTGTTTTGTTTACTTCCGCTATTGTTATGGATTTTATTTCCAAACTAGCAGAAAGTCCCAGGTGTTGCCCGGGCACCCGAGGCAAAAGTCTTTTAATGCAATATCTTCCAAATAGAAAAAAAATAAGAAACAAAATTTGTAAGGAAAAGGATTTATCATTTATTTTGTCGTTTATTTAACCAGGATTAGTTTTCCTATTAAATTTTACAAAGAAGATTTATTATTTGTATTTGTCATTACAAATAAACTATTCTTCATTTTGAAACTCTTCGGTTTCGTTTTTTTACATGCGCTTATAGTTAGTACAATATAAGGCAAATTATACATTCTTTGAAAAAAAAAATTGATATAATAATCAAAATTAATTACGATGATAGCGAAGACGTAAGACGAAAAAGGCTTCCATACAAGTGTCGGAAAGTGTCGCATTAGTGCGGTCTTACTTTAAACCTTTAAATACCCGACATTTTGAGTTTTACGCTAACAGGGCCCCAGCATGAAAAATTCCGAAGATTTCGATGAAAGAAATTCGAAATTAGATGTGTTCCTTTTCTGTAATTTATGCGGGGCTTATACATATACATAAATTCACCGTGCGTCGTCGCCGGGACTATTTTCATCAAATCAAAAAGGTTGCTAAGGTTTCGCACTGAACTATCAGTTTTTTTTCAAGTTTGCAAGGAAAATTTATTTTAATGTGTAAACACATACACTAGCGAAATCTTGTATTTTCACGGTTACATGCGCCGCTGAATTCATGCAATATTCTTTGCATTTCAGCGTAAGGTCGCGTGTGTTTGGCACCATGTTAGAAATGAATAGTTTGTTGAGAATATTCAAATAAGCATATTAACCGAGCTTACATCTGCAAGGATTCCCCAGCGCCAGTGGCCACTTTTGCGAACGTAAAAACTAACTTGCAAATGTAAGCTCATGCTTTCGCGTAAGTTGATATATTCATGAAAGTAAAACAAAATTTGGTGGGTCCCAACTTTTCATGTGCCAACTATAAGAGTTGATATAGGATCTTACACATAACTGGCATTTTTTTTCACTGGCACATGTTAAGTTAAGTGGGTATTGAACGAAAAAAATAAATTTAAGAAAAAATGTCTTAATTTTTCATTTCATTTGGAAGATATTGCATGAAAAGATTTTGCCTCGGGTCCCCGGGCAACGCCGGGGACTTTCTGCTAGTATATGATATCTACAATGTCAACTGCTGTTTTCTAAATATGTTTATATTTAAAAAAAAAGGAAATAAAAATAGCACAGAAAATTAGCTTTGATAATTTTTAATTTTGTCATATACTAGAAGCATAAGTGTTAAGTGTTCGATTTAGAACATATCATGACTTCTAATACTTAAAGTCAATTCAGTACCTATTTTCACTACTTGGTATATAAAACAGTAACATTTAAGAAAAATTCATACATTTTGATAATTTTACAGTTCAGAAAAATTACACTTAAACGTTTTTATCTTTTTTTTCCAAATTTTGAGTTTAGAACCAGTTTTTTTTTTTTTTTTTTTTTTAAACTATGCATATAGATTTCACTTGATCAATGTCTGACTTGATCCCTTCCATAAGTCTTTCAATTCTTAATATCTTTTACATTTTTTTGGTTGTGCCTCTTCTATTTGCTTTCTTCTTTTATAGCAAAACACCTAACGTTTTTTACTTGCGATTATAGGTGCTATAAGGCAAGTTATGCATTCTTCGAAAAAAAAGTTTTGAGATAACAATATTAAATATGACATTACGATGATAGCGAAGACGAAAAAAGATGGTCTAAAAATTCTGTCCGTCTGTATGTCTGTCTGTCTGTCTGTATGTATTTATAGACACCTACAGCCCAAACAGGTGGCCGAATTGCTTGGTATATAGAGTTTTTTTAGCTATTGTACTGAGGGGAAATTCAATTTTTTTAGCTCAAAAAATAACGGCACCTGCCACATAACTGGTACGTTAAAGCCTATTTTCTCGAAAACGACTGTAACGATTTTGATTAAAAAGAATCCGTGCAGCTTTTTCGGCACGACATATCATATGGTTAAAAAAATTTGTTTTAATTTCTAAAAACGATACTTTCCATAGGACCGTTTGTTTGCTTTCTTCGACTATCTCATAAATGGCTTAACCGATTCTTTCGAAATTTCGCACATATATGGGTTTAGGTTGCCCAATTTATACTGCGTACCAATATTTTTTTTTAATAAATATTTTTTTTGTATTTTTAAAAGCATTTTTAAGGACAAAATTTTAAAAAATTATATTTTGAAAACTGCTCATTACATTTTTTTTTTAATTTAAAAGTTATATGTATTTGCTGAATACCTATGAATTGGCGTTTTTGAATTAAGAAAATAAAATTGTTTAAAAAAAAACTTTTTTTTTTCTCAAAAAACGCTCCACAGATTTAAAAAAATTTTGTCTCATAAATTCAAATTTATCCAGAAATAAAAGGGCGTATTTTTTTTAGCTAATTTGAGTTTACGTATTTATTTCAGAAATTTGATTTATTTTTTTTTTGATTAAGCCGATTTAATCATTTGTTTTTAAGTTTATATTATTAAATATTTAAGATTCTTATACCAATTTTGTATATATTAAAAATTAAGTAAAAAACGACTTTAAAAATATATTTAGATATTTAATAGAAGTATTTTGCATACAATGTGATCGAACATACGAGCAAGTTCGTGCGATCCAGTCGTGCATTTTATTTTTTATAATATTCATTTCATTTAAAAGAATTTTTTTTGAACGATTTAATTTCTATTAGCCACTCTGATGCTAATGCATTTTGATTTATATTGAAAAGTAAGTATAATCATCATAACTGCTTTTGATTTCGTTCCGATGCAATTGGATTTGGGTTATTTGGAATCAGTAGACATTTTACTGATTTTTGTTGGTTAAACAAATCAACGTGAATTTTGAAATTTGTCATTCAAAATCAAATTGCCGGTGAGTTATATCCACACAAATCCGTCGACTCCGTGAATGATGAACACGAAGCCACCAACTATTCCATTGATTTTTTGATCTCTGGATATTTCGAACTTGCCGCCACACATTTTAAAATTGAAAGTCGTACAACCTCAATGTACCGAAACTTCGTAACGGATGAACAATATCAAATTAAATGTTCATTCAAGCCATGATTTGAGGCGAAGATTCAAGATGTTCTCTTTTCGGGGATTCCGCGTGTACTCAAACGATTATCTAAAGGTATAATTCGCTAGACAAGTTATTTTTCCCAAGGACAATGGTTGGATGTGTTCAATATTGATATCACATATTTCTACAATGGTCAATTGCATGTTTCATGCTCGCTCACGTGTCGGCGAACCTCCGGCTTTGTACGTGTACGCGCCTGAGAATATAACAGATTTTTTATTATTTATTTTGTAATTTGTTCTTTTTAAAATTAAAATGCAAAAAAATTGGTCAAAGAAAAATACATGAGTTGTGAGGGGGGGGGGGAGAACAAACATTAAAAAAATTAATGAAAACGAAAAATATATTCCGTTGTGAAAGCGTCGATTAAAAGCAAGTCTGTGCCCACTAGAGCGCAACCCATGACATGAAATTGATGAAAGCAAGCATTTAACTCAATGTGTTCACAATATCTCTGTGGCTAGGGAAATTGCTGAAATACTGACTAAAGATGGTTGAACCACATTCTCGGCGAAGATGTCGGTGATGGCACCCTTGCGGACATTGATGCCAGCATTTTTCTCGCCCTGAGCATGTCGGTTCCTCAATTCGGTGACGGTTGCGATTGGATTGAGACCAGCATTCTCGGCCAAAGTGGAAGGAATAACCTAGAGTGCATCGGCAAAGGCACGGAAACAATAGGCATCCACTCCTTCGACTGTTTGGGCGTAGGCAGCAAGTTGCAAAGCCATTTCGATTTCAGGTGCTCCACCACCGCAAATCTGAGAGCGTTGTTTTACCAAACAACGAACAACACAGAGGGCATCATGAAGTGAACGAGCAGCTTCTTCGAGAACCAATTTATTCGATCCAAGGCAAATGGTGGAAACAGTGCGGCCAGGATTTTGAATTCCGGTAATTTTGACAAATTTACTGGTTCCACTGGCAACTTCTTCACACAGATCAGCATTTACAAGATTCTCTGCAACAAAGTGATCAAGGGAAGCAATAGGGCGACAGTTCAAAGTCTTGCAGACAAATTCAATGTCTTCACGCTCTACATCCTTGACAACCAAACACTTCATCTTAACCGAGAAATGCTGAGCCAGATCAGAAACAGCATCCCTCAAAATGGATTTTTGGACGAGGAGGACATTGCAACCAGCCTTTTTGATTTGCTTGACAATATTCAAGATGTATGTTCGTTCTTCTTTTAAAACACGATCCATTGCGGCATAATCGGAAACAATGACGCTGTGGTCCATATCTGTCTTTGGTGGCGAAATACAGAACTGAATGAGACCAATCTTTACCTTTTCAATGCGCTTGGGAGCGTTGGTACCAGCCGAACGCATTGTGAACGCCAAACCATCAATCAATTGAGTATCTTCAATGGTTCCACCCAAACTACGAATGACTTTGATATTTTTCAAATCGACTGCTCCTTCCTTGCCAAGTTCGGTGACCTTCATGACTGCATCAAGAGCCAGAGGTGCCAATAGACTGCTTTGTTGCGACACCACCTTCGAGTTCAACGAAGTCGATGCACTTTTGATCAGAGTCTCACGGTCGGTCAGCTCGATTGGTTTTGACATCTCTTTTAAAATCTCAATAGCTTTATTGGCACAACGTTGGAACGATTCTGATATAGCAGTTGGATGGATACCCTTGTGAAGTAATTTTTCGCATGCTTCCAAAAGAGCTCCAGCAATAACTACAACCGAAGTGGTACCATCTCCAGCTTCGACATCTTGTGCACGTGAAAGTTCAAACAACATCTTGGCTGCTGGATGAATGACATTCATTTGCTTGAGAATAGTGGCACCATCGTTGGTGATGGAAACTTCTCCATTGCCTGATTGGATCATTTTATCCATACCACGGGGCCCCAACCTTGTCCGAATGGCATCGAAAACAGCTTTAGCTGCTTGAATATTGCTCATACGGACATCGGCTGACTTGCTCTTGTCTTTGAAAGCAGCTCCCTTGGGTTTTAATCCTGCAGACATTTTGCTTTTTGGTGCCATAATATTTCTGAATTTAATTATCACAAAATAAAATAGATTCCAATTAACGTTGAGCGCGATTCGATTGGATTAATAATTCCTCGAGATTAGAATAAAAGCAATGAAGAAAATTTCTGTGATCAGTTTTTTTTCGTAGCAACTGACGTTAATTGTGTGAAATGACGATAAATTTGCACTTTATTTTAAAACATGTCGACCTTTTTATTTAAAATATTTATAATAGAACTTTCGAATGAACAAATAAAATTGACCGAATTACATGAATCCACATGTTCGGAATTATTATTTTCATAAATTAACGAATTTAAGCGAAACGAAATTTGTCGGGCAGCTATATATAGCCCCGGGGAAATTGGAGGAAAAAAAACGACCAGTGGGAGCCACCGCGGGTGGCTAGCTTAAACCCAGAGAATTCTCGGGGCTTAGCTCTTGGAGAGGATAAAAACTGTGTGATATATAAAACATAAAAGTTTTTCTTACGTGGATTTCAAAGTATTAATTTTTACAGCATAATCTTGGTATGTATGTCTTGCAAAATTTTTATGTATGAGGTGTTTCTAAAAAAATCAGTAAAACTATGAGTTTGATATATAATATTTACCCAATTTCTTTGTAGGTTGAACATTTTAAACAGTAATTAATTGCAAATTTCCGTTTATCATGGGAAGCCTTATTGATTTATTTATTAGTAAAATGGAATGGCAAAAGATTCCAAGTTTAATGAACGTATATTTTCTGGAATGTTTAATAATTACCCGTTGTATGTCTTTTGAATTAAAAATTCCGCGTTTTTTTTGACAAATTTCGAATTTTCGAGAGGATTTTTGGTCAAAATTGTTTAAGCATATATTTATTGTTAATTTCATCTTCCGAAAACTTATGAAGCTTCATCGTATATTTTGGGTGTTAGGTATGTCAGCTAACAAAATTATTGTCATAACGCACAAACTGTACGTCATAAGGCCAACATTCAAAAAAATGTTTGATTCAGGCTTTATAACATTTTGAAAATTATGTTCGGCCTTATAACATGCATTAATGCCAGAAAATTGTGGTCATTCTAACTTTAGGATCTTGGTGCTCTGTTATTTTGTTTGTCTATAATGCCGGTTATGTCATAAGATGCTTTATCATCGTAAAATGTCTTAAATTAATTCCGTATATATGGTGCAAAAATGAACTCATTGTCAATGCCAAGCCATGCATTTTTCTCGCAAGCGTCTATAGCTACGAGTATATTACCTTCCCCACGAATCCATTTCAATTTTATTGGTTTTTCTGGTTTTTAATGGTTTTAGGCATTATCATGATCTCACTTTCTGCAATCACATTGATGTCAACAATTCTTTCTTGCTTTATACAGCGATGTGAGACCGGTGTTAACGTATACCAGTAAAGTGTAGCCTCCATATCATATCTTTCACTTCCGCAGAGTTAAGGCCGAACAGTGAGGAATTTATTCGTTTTGCCTTACACGCTCTCCCGTGGTCTAGTCACTTTACCTTACCCCGCCTTTTGTTATTATTAAAACTGAAATATAGGGTACACAAAAATACGCCTAATGTTAAATGTAACACTTGTTTAACAATGCATATCACATTTTTAATTTTAATTTTAGGACAAGGACATTCTCGAAATTCTGAATCCAGAAAACCCAGACTCCCGAAAATCCAGTACCCCGAAAACTCAGAATACCGAAAACTCAGAAACCCGAAAACTGAAAGCACAGTAACAACATTGGATCATGTTCAAAGAGAACTTACAAAAACTGAACAGTCATTTGGTTTTTATTGGCGCAAATTTTGTCTTTTCGTTAATTTTTCGGGATTTGGGGATATCGTTTTTTAGATTTTCGGGACTCTGGCCCCAACCCTTAATCTTTGTGTTTCATCGACAAAATGTTTGAGAATCAAACTTAACATTACGATGATAGAGAGCACCAAAAAAGTGGGTCTTGCAATTCCGTCTGACTGTCTCTCTGCACAACGCTCTACAACCTAAACGGATAAGGAGATTTTCATCAAACTTGGTACTTAAGTGTTTTAGGGGATTGTCTCAAATATATATATTTGAATCGTTTTTTTTTTAGCTTTAAATATAATGGTATATGCCATACAATTTTTTTACCATCTTAATTATCTCAAAAATGGCTCTAACAATTTTCATTAAAAAAGTGTGTGCACTATTTAAGGTATACTCTGCATTTGTGTGAACAAATTTTTTTACATATTTTTTTATTAACGGCACCTGCCATACAACCATTTTTTTGATTTTGAAATTTCTCATAAACGGTTCGACTGATGTCGATGCAATATTTCAAATAGGAGGTCCTTCAAATTATAAATAATACTGAATACTAAATTTTACGAAAAATATTTTTTTTTGGATTTTTCAAAAACAAATATTTTTTTTTGAAGATTCAATATTTCGAAAATCGCAAAGGGGATGATTTTTAAAAATTTTTTTTGGTAAAGTTTATATAATTAAATATTTCTGAACTAGGCAGCATTGTCCAATGGGGAATAAGAAACCGCTTAGAATTTAATGCTTCAAAAACCTAATGCCGCCTTTTGTCGTTAAAACTGGACCGCCCCCCAATCGCGTTGTCCATGAGTGGCGGTTGTATCCAGGAAACGGAACAACCTTCAGTTCTCGGTATGTGCATCACCGATCACCATTTATGAAATGACTACATATTCGACGTCGCCAAGACCGCTGCAATGTGTTTGGGTTTTCTGAGACGATGCAAGAAATATATATTTCTCCCCTTGATCTGGCTATATTTGTCCAAAGCTTGAGTACAACTTTCACATCTGGGCAGGTTCCCCCATAACTCGCTTAAGTTTTCTGAAGAGAATCCAAATCCGTACTGTTAAGTATAGAGATTCCTTCTTTAGCCGCACTACACGAATGTGGAATGCTTTACCCGACCGAATTTTCCCCTCACATTGCGAGCATTCAAGCATTTAAAAATAATGTGCATCGGTATCTCCTGTCTAATCCTATCCCATTTTCCTTATCGCTCGCACTGTGTTTTAAAATTATAAGGGTAGTCATAATCTCTTGTGTGTGAGCATAATTTAAAAAAAAATTCGAGCGGCGAAGAATCGACATTTCGGCGACTTCTTCAACACTTCGCGCTACAGCATCAATATTCTTTTCGGTACGCATATTTCTTTGTCTTGTTGATGGTTTTGAATCGAGAAGAGTAAGTGCGAATACGATCTATAACTGCACGAATTCCTTGCTCACCGATTATGTTAACCGTACATTTTTTTTTTAATTCATTTTTATTTAGTATTAACTTATAACTATCTTAAAGTTAGAAAAAAATGTTTAAAACTAGCCTATTTATCAATAACGTACAACTTATTTACTGGACCTTTACGGGCGCTCTAAACTAAGCAGTAACTCTTAGAACTAATGTCTTTCGACCTAAAAACTATTTTAATTAAATCTAATTATTTTATTTTTTTTTTAACCAAGAAAACTTATTAACAAAAAACTCGGTATCTTATCCTATTTTTATTTTTTACTTATAAACTAAACCAAAAGCTAGACCAACAATAATTAAAACTAGATACAACTCACTTATGCTAACTGAAAATAACATAGTACTTAAAATACCTAATAAGACATACCATCTTAATCGACTTTAAATATCAAGATGCTGTTCAGAGAGCCACCAGAAGTGGTTCTCCTGTTTCGCCCTATCCCTTCGGTCCCGATCGGACACTGGCCTACTGAACCGAAGGCGCTCCTCTTCACCTTGAGCGATGACGTCTCGACCGTACAGGAGTCGCCTATCCACAGTTTTCCGGCTGACGTGGTAGATGAGCGGAACCGCCCCTCCATCCTGTATCAGCCTTCGACTGTCTTAATAGAGGAATGCCTCGGGAGGGATGTATCCACTTAACCGCGCACTCTCAAAATATTTGTTATTGGAGTAATAAGCCTCAAAAATTAAGCTGTTAGTTGAGGACATCGCTCTTACAACGTGCCCCCGAATCAGCTTAAACAAAAAATTATCTATTTTGTTTATGTTGGCTCGGTTGTATAGAAACTGGTTGGAATAATATCGTTTGTACTCCGATTCTTGTGTTCTGTAATCCAAGACAACGTCGAAGACATTGCCTCTCAAGCACCCGAATCTTTTCCATTTGAGATGTGGCAACGTTGAACCACACCGGGCATCCGTAGGCAATCATCGGCCTAATGAGGGCCATGTAAAAAATCACCAATAGCCCTGGCTAGAGCAGCACTTATATGTCTGTCGAAATACAAATACTGATCCAACCAGATGCCAAGGCACTTTACTACACTTTTACTCGACAGTGGATGTCCATGTGGCCCTACGATCACCAGCTTACGCCAGTTCTTTCTCGTATCCCTTGAGGCGCTAGACAATGGAGTGCGTAAAATGGACTAAGTGCTCTATGAACTTCGCGAACAGATTTTTTTTTTCAAAGTAAATTTCCACAATTTGGAAGCGTTGTTTCGGCGTTAAACAATTCATGATGAATTGTCAAACCTTTCTGAACAGAACTGTCAGCAGAGTTAAACAAACATTCACAACTGTCAAACCATAGACAACAACCAATGTCTTCTCATGCAGCTGAAAAAAACAAGCTAGAAACAAGAAAACGTTCATTCATGTGAAAAAATAGTTACCTGTTTTACGAGTAAATTAATTGTTATACTATAATAATAAGCCCAATCTCTAAATATTAAAAGTTATTAATTTTTGTTTTGCTTCCATTTATTATTTATGTATATATACGTCATATTATACATATTTTTCATTTTTTGAAAAAATATTGATTATATCAGTTTGCTACTGTTTTAAATGCTCAGAATATATTACATATATATATTTTATTTCTACAAATTCGATTGATGAAAATGATTTAGCAATCTTAACCTAATATTTACCTCTTTGTTAATTTTTAAAAATTAATCTGTATATATTTGTTGTATTGCAAAATGTATGTTCCATGTTAAATAGAGGAGTGTTTTCAGCCAACAATTGGCACCAATTCCAGAGGTAATCACATTCATTTAGGATGTTTAATTTTTTAATATATTTTTAACTCTTTATTAGTTGAATGACCTATTATTATTTTGTGTTGATATATGTATGGTAACGTTTTTTTGTTATATTTAAAACTGCTTATAAGCTAAATGGAATAACTTTTATTGTATAAAGAAATACCTCCCTCTGTAGGTACATAATGTTTGTAGGTATATTTTTTTTCTTTCTAAAAAATACTCATTTCTCAAAAAAGTACCAAAATATACTTTCAATTTTGCAGTCTATTTGATTTGTCTGGTTGCCGGAGGTAACAACTAAGTTGCTTTTTTTAATTTAATTAATCAAAAAGTCAAAACATTAAATCAATAAAAGTGAACAGAAACTTTTAATTGATTTTTGAATAAAATGCCTATATTCTAATAAGCACTTTCTTCGTGACGAAAATGTTTTGTCTGCATGTTGCTCTTTAGCTTTTTCATCTCAGCTTTAGTTTTTTTAATCTTGTTTACTTACGCATTAAAATAGCGCCATTTTGTATGTTTTATTTTTACTGTTCTCTAAACTGAATTTCTTCTGGAAACTGGTTTATACATCAATGCAAAATAATAGAAATACTATAATAATAAAAAAAATAAATAATTAGGTAACAAATTGAGTTTTTTGTTGAATTAAAACTCAATTTTTAGTCCATAAAAACATATAATTGAAAGTGTCTAAACAGGCACCAAACGAAGAAAAAATAATTCTCAATGCCCACACCATCAACACAATTGCTATTAGAGGCGTTTTTCTTTTTTCATTCAGAGCAGAACACTAAACAGAGTTCGAACATATAAATTATGCACTGAACTTGTTCCAAACAGAGGGAGCTGTGAACACTGATATGTTTTTTAAATGCACTTGAACCACACAAATCAAAACACATTTTCATTTTAATCATAAAAAGCAATATAACACAAGACCTACTCTTTTTTGTAGACTGACACCCCCAGATACAGAAAATCAACTATCGATCAGCTTCTTTCGCCAACTTATGTATCTAATTATTTTTTTCTTCCTATTTTGAGTATTTGGTGCGTTCAGCAATTTATACTCACATGCTCAGTCAATTATCTTCGAGCACGTCGAGTGCCATCTACACATGTTCAGAACAAAAAAGAAACACACATTTGGAGCTCTGCATGCTCTGAGTTAAAAAGAAACACAAGCAAATTTTTTGACAACTCAGATTCTGCTCTGAACTAAAAAAGAAAAACCGTTTATAAAATAAAGCATACATATAAATTTGTCGTGGTATTCCAACGCGCCTGCTAACCACCTACAAGCAATTTACATATTAAATTATTATCAATATAATTATGTAGGCGATTTAAAAGTGTTAATTGCTATTACATACAATGTTTCAATATAAACCAAATAATCTTGTTAAGAATCTGTATTGAATAATTTTAATAATCTATAGGTTTCACAACTTTTATAATCGTTCGGTCCGTTTTTATGTTAAGCATGAGCCTAAGCAATTCTATTGATCCCATAACAAATTTTTTAATATTTTGTTCAAATTTTTCAAAAACAGTTCGTACGATTTTGATTGAAATAAATGTTTTTTCTAAGGGTGAATATCTAGAGTTTGCGATACGTACAATGAAACGATAATTTGAAGGATTGAGTTACTGTGGAGTGAAGGACGTCAGGCCGAACCAGAAAATGTACAAATTTAGTTCTATAGACTTTTACTATGATGGCACCCTAATTAACAGTTGGCTTTAATAATTTGAACCGGAGCTGGAGCTGGAGCAGTTGCCCAAATTTCTTTATATAACATTGTTGTATTAGCCTTTCTGTTTCTTTATTATATCTAACCTACAAAAACTGTGACTATTAAAACTCTAAAACTACAAATGTCTTCAAACTTAGTTCAATGTTCTTATTGCAAGATTATTCTTTGTCTCTACTTTTTGATTTATCAATAGTTAAAACTTTTCCGACAACTTTAACTTTCATACTAACTATATACATCTACTCTAAATGTTTTGCTTGAAATATTAGTTGCTTTGTGAGTTGTAAGTGAGTGTCTATATTATATACTAATATCAACAAGCTACTAAAAAGCTACTTCAAATCAAAACAACCTGTATTAACGTTAATAACACAATTTTACTTAGTTGCACCATACTCTTTATTTTAAACAAATAAAACATTATAGATTTTGTTTCAATAATTTCCAGCCATCGGGGCAGCAACATCAAACTCTTATTATCGAAGAATTTGAACCGGATGTATTTCGTCAATTGATTGAATATATTCATACTGGATGCGTCACTCTGCAACCTAGAACATTGTTGGGTAAAATATGAGAATAAAGTCTTATGGTTTACTTTTTAGATACAAAAATTGTGACTATCTTCTTGTAGGAGTTATGAACGCTGCTGATTACTATGGCTTGGAGGAGTTACGCCGAGCATGTGCTGGCTTTGTTCAATGTTGTATTAATGTTGACACAGTTTGTGCACTGTTAGCATCTGCTGAGCGGTATATCCAATACAAATGCACTAAAACCTTAGTTCAAAAAGTACTCGAATTCGTTGATGAGCACGGTAATGAAGTTCTGAATTTGGGCAGCTTTACTCTTCTTCCTCAACATGTCGTTCGTTTAATATTGGCACGGGATGAACTTCGAGCTGATGAATTCACTAAATTCCAAGCGGCCCTTATGTGGAGCAAGAAATATTTTGATAACAACCCAGTAAGCATGGTCTTTAATGTATCACCATCAGACATCACACAATTTGTTCATTTTTAAACCACAGAATGTTGACATAAAAGAAATACTTGGTAACTTCCTGGAGTACATTCAGTTCCACAAGATTCCAGCGAATGTGCTGATGCGGGAAATTCATCCATTGGGACTGGTGCCATATTCCATCATTATGAACGCTTTGGCCTATCAGGTATGTTATTCGAACCAAAAGGTTCGATTTTTCTATTTACTCGACATTTTGCACTTAAAAAAATACATAACAAATTTGAACGAAAACCAACAACAACAAACTTCCTACGCGGATCCCCTTTGTCCCCCCGTTTCTGATTCTAATAATTACAGGCAGACCCAGAAAGTGTCGATCCCGGCAAATTGTCTCCAAACTCTAGCCGAGTGAGAAGAGCCCGGCAAAATCAAGGCAGATCGATGTCAGTACAAAGCTCCTTAGACCCATACGGTTCCAATACAACTTTGAGCTCAAGCGGCAGCAGCGATCCGAACAGTGGCACACATAAGAACAACTAGCATAGGTTGAACGGTCCCTCCTCCTCTTCTCATTCTTCTTCACACCGTGTAAAAAACCATTTACCAAAGATTCGCAAGGCTAAATCCCAAAGCTTCCGCACACGACGCAGTCCATCAGAGCGACGTAGTCCCAATACTCTTCATGCTGGGACTTTGACTTTGAATACTAGTGTCAAAAGAAATACCATTATTCCACAGCCTGACTCAAAAAGTCCAAGTAGTGTTTCACAGAAAACTCCCACAACCTTATCCCGACAAGGAACACTACGTGCCTCACACCGTCGCAAAAATAGTATGACTGGTTCTTTAGTGCTAAGCCAAGGCCGTAGAAGTCCAGTGGGGCATGTTAATGATCGAAGTCCTCAAGGCAGGCGCAGTCCACTCCTCTTGTCAACTGACCGCTTGAAAAGTCCCAATGATTTGCAGTCCAACAGTTTTGATTCACGCAGTCCAGCACGTAGCCCTACAAATGATCGTAGGAGTCCCACTTTTAGTATTCACACACAGGAGAGACGGAGTCCTATTGGAGCTCCAGGTGACAGCTACAACAGACGCAGTCCAACTTCTACAGTGCATGTCCAAGATAACATGAAGGCTTTTGACGAAGCAATTACTCCTGAAGATGTAACACGTTCAACGTTTGGTTTAACTTCTTCCATAAAAAGGCCATCTCTTGGTCTATTTACGCCGATTTATTTTGGAGATAAAAGAAGTCCTATCACTCCGATGCATATTCCTCCTATTACAGTATCTAATCCAACAGAAACTTGCAAGCTTGTGCAACGAACGGCTGAATCAAATGCTGCTGCTGCAGTGGAGGCAGCTCGGGAACACGAACGACAAAGAGAGAAGGATATTGAGAAGGACAAGAATAAGGATACAGCTGAGAAAAAAGAAAAAACTAGCGTTATGAAAGAAATTCTGGCCTTTGTGCGCAAACCATCAAAGCACATCTCAACGCGAACACGTTTTGCTAATGCATTTACAAGAGCGGAGACAGGTTCTTCGAGTGGTCCTCTTATAAGACAGAGCACATTCTCAGCAAGCCCTGCGGCTTCGAGTACTGCCGCAAAGAGCGCTATTGTCAAGCAAATGTCCGAAGTTGGATTTGAACCGAAAATGTCTTTGAAACTAGCACACTACACAAAAATGTCGCTCAAACTACGTCGATCTGCCGCCAATGACGATAAAAAAACAACAACATCCAAGGAAACGGCAAGAAAATCCAGTGGTGATTCAGCAACAGACAGCAGTGAAACCAAACTAGATCAGAAGGTATGTAAAGCAGGATCTCCCAGTCAAGCTGAGCCTTTCGAACTGGCCAATGTTTACTTTGAAAAGGTAGGTGAATCGTATATTAGACACGAGCAAATTAAAGAAGAATCATTAGGCGATATGAGTGGCAATCAAGCCATTAGTGAAAAATTCATGGAAGAAGTCGCCAAATCACTTAAAGTAGTAACTTTGTCAAATGATGGTACCCAGCCCCCTCGTCGTTCCGAGAGTAGAGAACCAATGGAGCCTCGTATTAGTGAAGAGCAGGAAGACTCAAATGACATAAACATGGAAGAATTTAGGGTAGAAATAGAGCAACACCTGAAAGTATACACTGGTGAACCTATATATGTGAATTTACAAGAGCTTAAGCGTCAGTCAGATGCATCTGCAGCTGCTGCAGAAATTGTTGCGAAAACGGACGAAATTGATAAAATTAATAACAGAACTACTGATGCATCGATTGACGATGACTCATTTCTTCCAGGCCCTTTACCACTTCAATTACCAACTATTGAGTTTGAACCACCTTCAAGGCGGTCATCATTTGACCCTCCAAGATCTCCGTTTTTGGAAAATCTTCGAAGTCCCAGCGGTGATACAGATACTGATCTGATTCATTTGCATCGACTTGATTCAGGTGGTGATAGTTTTGAAATGGTACACGGAGACCGTAACCGTGAATCAAGCTTTGAAGAAAGATATTCCTCAAGGGACACAAGTTTTGATATATCTCGCTATCAGTCCACAAGCTATGAAGATCAAACCTCAAGCTTTGAAATTGTAGATATTGATGGGCGGGTTACTGATGAAAGGAAATATAATAATGATCTCCGTAAATCGTCTATCGAGTTGGTTGATGCTGAAACTTTTCAGCGTTCTGGTTCTTCCGGTCGCAAATCTTCTCTTGAAACTCACTTTGACTATGTTCCTTCTGAAAATACCACAGGTCGATCTCCTCACTTTCCAATGACAAAAAAACATAGAAAAGATTATTCCCGGTCAAGGGAACTTCATGTGTCGCCTATAGGCGGATTTTCAAGAGCTCGTAGCCCTCTTTCCAATCAAACATCATCCAACTATAGCTCTCGCGATAGTTATGATTCTAGTTCTTCCTATCCGCATCCTCATGATCCTCGATCTCCGTACTCGGATCCTTCAAAACAACACTTTCCATTGACAATCAAAGCCACAAAAGAGGAGGAAAATAGAACGTTTCTTTGTACCGATAAGCGTTGTGCTTCCATATTCGAACCTAGGCCTTCAACAATTGTGACAGCTCCCAGTCCTATGACGGCAGTTCCAGCAAGCAATTCAATTGGATGTGGAGGCTTTTCGAGTGGCAGTGAATTTGAGCCGCCTTCACCAAGGCGTGCTGCTAGCGCATCTCCCAAGCATACTTTTACATTTAGGATAGTTCTTAAAAAAGTAGATAGTTCGCCTGATGCTCTCTGCCCTGAGAGAGGAAGAGGCAGGACAATAGATAGGTATAGGAAGTGTGAAGGGCGCAGAAAGCGTCTATCTGATGCAGGGAAGAGCTTTTAAAAAGCTGCTAACTAAAGTATATAAACCTACCGTCCCCTTTCTTTGTCAAGCTCGTATCTAAAAAAAAAACAATTTTTCAGAACTAATCCCGGATTGGATATTGGTAAGCCAGTTGAATACATAATATATACACACATAATTTCCTTATTAACACATACAAACTTAAAGAACTTGTTAACGCTATGAAATTTCAGCAGACAGTAGGGAAGCGAGTAGAGAACCGTTTTAAAAATTAAGAGAAAAACAACCCAAAACAGACCAAAACTTAACAAATATTAAGGAAAAGAGATCACAACCGTGCCGATCAGTGTTGCCCCCCTGCTCATTGAAATTGTAGTACTTAGGAAAAAAAAAGTATGGTAAAAACGTACTAACAAAAACAAATAATTTTACAAATTTTGTAATCCTTTAATTTACTTTTAAATATACATAGGTATAAAAAACTATAAGCTAATAAAAATCGTGTATAATAATAAATAAACCTAAATATATATATTTAAGGATTAAATTTTCTTATAATGACTCATTGTTGTAATTGAGCTTGTGTGCAATTTTTTTTAATTTTGCGAGGGGCTCCAAATTGAAATATGACTTGTTGAAATATTTAAATTATTTCTTAATCATTCTTTATTATATTTAAATTTGAGAAAAACTTCTCTGCAGTTGCACTGCTATGAGGCAAGCTACACAAAGTAAGCATGTAAATGTATACATTTTCAAAACCAAGAAAATTTTTGGCACTCAATAAATTGACCCAAAATCCAAATATTTCTTCAAAAGTCTTGGTTAAGATTTAAAGCTACAAACACAGTATTAATTTTTTAAAATAAGAAAATTTCTGATGTACAAAAATGTAGTGTTTGGAAAATAGTACGTGTGTGGTTTTGAAGAAAAAAGTGTAGTAAAAATACTACAATTGTAGTAGGGGACAACTCTGGTGCCAATACGTCAAAGAAAACATGCAACATACACAACTTGCTTACCAGTATCTATTTGTCCGTAAGATTTTGGATTTATCAGAATAAAACTAATGGTTTCCCTCAATGAAACATATTATTTAATATTGAAATAAAAACTTATTTAAGACACACAATATAAGAACATGCATATACATAATTACTTATTTATTTATTTATAACTAAATAATTTACAAAATTAATTTATAAACTATTTTTTAAATGAAGACATCAGGGCAGCAGGCCATATGATGTCATCTTTTTAAAGTAACATCTGATTCAAGTACATTTTAACACAAATTTATCATAATAATGACATAAATAGATATAGATATTACATACAAACTATTAGAAAAAGATAGATTTAAAATACAAACTTGAAGATGATAAATAGAAGAAGTTAACTTGGAATGTTTCTTAAGGCAATTAGATCTAAATATCGTTAAATTTATTGTGCAGTGATGTTGCTTCTTTGATGTTTTTAAGTGACTGCATACTAGATGGATTTAAGATTTCAGCGAGTTGTTGCTCAATAAGTTCTGGATCATTTATACGTTTGGAGATGGGACAGGTAACCAATATGTGTTGTAAGGGCAGTTTCACAATTTTGGCATTCTTCTAGAGTTTCTCGGTTGTACAGGTGCCGACTCGTTAAAAGTGTTTTGCCTACCCTAACTCTAAGCACTTTTATACAGTCGTTTCTTGTGAATGTTGTATTGTATGGTATATGGTTTGGAGAAACGTGGTGTTTACGAAGAAAGGTTTCGGAGTGTTTCCAGTCCTCAACAATTTGTGTTCTCTGGATTGATTTAAATATTTTCCTCGTGAGTCGATAAGAGACAGGGATTTGGATCTCCAGAGGATATTTACTAATTTCTTTAGCTGAGGTGTCTGCAAATTCGTTGCCAGTGATTCCTACGTGTGCAGGTACCCAAGCTAACATTATGTTGGTATGAGAGTTGAGGTTGCTTCTGATGTATTCTAGTGAAGGACATTTGTTAAGTCCACTGCGAAGTCCATACATGATACTTAAATTATCAGTGAAGATAATAGTTTTTTCGTTAGAGCATTGGGCTATGGATATCGCTTTTTCAATAGCTGTTAGTTCTGAGATGTAGCTACGAGCTAGGTCCAACAAAAGACCTAGGTGGATAAGTTTTGTTTCTCCATTCTTCTTAAGTTCAATGACTGCATATGAAGAATTTTTATCCTGGAAAGAGCCATCGGTGTAAAAGACACGATCTGCATTCACTGAAGCTAACATATCCTTGTGTAGCTTACGGTATTGTTCATCTGGGGTTTCATTTTTTCTAAGCTGTGCTAGACTAGTATCGATTTTAAGGAGGTTTCTCTTCCAAGGTGGCGGAGGTTTAAAACTCTCTCTTAAGCTGATTTCAGGAAAAGCTATTTGATTTGTGGGTATCAAGGATACCATTTTGGTCAAGGCGGATGTGGAGTTTTTTCGGTTTGGATTTTTGCTAAGGATCGTTTCTCTTAATGTAGCATGTGTGGGGTGTAAAAAGCCAGCTATTTCCTTGCTAATTATGTTTACTGCTCTCTTTTTTCCAAGTTGTTCGAAGGAAGTATATCCTCCTTCGATTCGTAGTGCTGCAATTGGTGTAGTTTTTAATGCCCCTGTTGCAGTGCGGAAGCATTCATTGATTGCTGCATCAATTTTTTCGATGTTCTTCTTATTGGTCCACATAAACACTGTCATACCATGTTGCAGAGTTCCTTCAACTAATATTTTTGCAATATTTATCGCTGTTTCTATGTGTGGTCCTCTTCTTCGAGAGCAAATCATTTAGATTTCAATTGGTTCAAGATGTTTTTAATATGTAGGTCCCATTTGAGATTGCCGCTAAAATGAACTCCAAGTATTTTTAGTTGTTTTTGAGGCAAAATCGAACTGTCCCGAAGAATGAGCGGAGATTGTACACATTTTCTCTTTCTACAAAGGTGAAGTGCTTTCGTTTTGTTTGGTGGGACTATTGCACCCCTCTCTAGAGCCCAATTGTTTATTGCAGAGTCTGTTTTTTCAATTATTTCCTTAACGTACATTGTATCACCTGAAGCTAAAGCGTAAATATTATCGGCGTAGATTCCAATGAAGTCAAGGTTGTGTCTATAGATCTCACAGAGATCAGCATAGTGCAAGGCAATGGCAGAAAAAGTATGAGGTATCCTAATGCACCTTTTCGTCACCACATCACCTACATATGTCGACTGTACTGAGTTTCATTTTGAATTCATGATATACCAGTAATTTATGTTCGGTGATTATGTTTATAAGAGATCGAAGGGATCTGTTGTTGAGTTGCAAAATATTATTTCTGCTTTTTAAAACATGGCAATGTTTTCCTTGTAGAATCACAGGTGTTAAGTAGGCTTTACCTTTCATTTGTTTTCTCTGGAATCCTGTCCTGTTTAATGTAAAAGGGTGGGGTGTTGATCAGCTCTGATTTATCTTACGTCAAGTACAGAGTCGAACATTTTGATGCGTGCCAAGAACATTAAGCCCTTCACGACAGTAAGAAACAAACTTCAATTTTATCACAGTGGTAAAAATAGCTTTAATTGCCGCTTGGCTATTATTATAAAAGGTGATATAAGTCCATGCAAGCGCCATCATTGACTTCGTGCTAAATGAAAGTATGATACTTGGTAAAAAGAGGATTTTCAAATTAATAAAATTAAAACATTTTACTAAAATCAAAATCACCAGAAGGATATTTAAATCCATATGACACGTGTTTGCTATTCAGGTGGTGTTTGTCAAGAAAATAGGTTTAGTATAATGCTATTTCAAAAGTCTTTAAGATTAGGGAAATTTTAATAAAGTGTTTTATTATTAGCAAATTGTTAAGTCGTATCATGATAACACCTTAACCATCAGTCTGTTTAAAATTCTCCGCAACCATGTTTGGTTTAGATAAAGTTCATTAACTATTGTTTGTCTTGAAACAAATAAATTTTTCATTGTTCTCAAAATAAATTATTTTTTTCAATGGTTATTTTTGCTTATAACTAGCTTATTTTTGATCTCTAAAAAACACGCCCACATAAGTCAACTTTTCAAAACATATAAATAAGTCAATTCGACTAAGAACGAGCCTTGCTACAAGAGCTATTTTTCAATAGTTTCATCTTTCGTCTTTTTGATGGATCTACAAATTTCTACGCAAAACTGCCGTACAATTCTTCACGGCACTGTTCCGTTGGAATAAATACTTCCATGGCTCAAGAGACTTAAAATGAAAGAAAACACCAGATAAGTCAGTGTTGTCGATTGTTCCCTTTAAAAAGTTAACAAAAATGTATCGTGTCATTGGGCATATTTGTACAAATTATGCATTTGAATTTTCAATGCTCATCTGAAAAACTTTTCATGAAAACTTTGTACTAAGCACTGACAGAAATACACTTTAATTTTGACCTTTAAGAATGGCTAAATGTTGGTTCGATCCGTTCCTGTAATTTTGTAAAAGTTTTTCTCTCGTTGATAGATTTTAATCCGTATCCTGCATTCTAAGTCTAAGAATTTGTTGAAACAAGGTACGGGAACACAGCTTATGTCTCGTCGTTATTGGTCTTGCACTCCATTTGGACTGGTTTTCTTTATCCTTTAAGTATCGCACGCGCGAGTGTGACGCTACAGTGTTTTGAAATTGTCTAGTAAATTTCGTCGAGTTAACTTGACGGTATTTTTGCCACATTGCCCCCTAGTATATGGTGCAAAACGGAAACCATTTAAGAACTCCAATGGAAACGACTAGGCTTATATTTACAAGAAAACAGAACCGGACTGAAATGCAAATGATAGTATCTGCCCTGTACTGACAATTTTTATCTGATAGTCCAAACAAAAATTTGGCACCTGAAATCATTTTCAAATTATTGATTTTAAGGAACAATACATATTTTGTGTGAACACAAACATTTATATGGCGGGACAACGCTGTCCGCCCTGCGTACGTTAATGCGAATACAATCACTATCAATTTCATCGAACATTGTTTTTTTTTTTTTTAATTAAATTCAACTCCATTTCAGATTATTTTTAAGAATTTTTTCGCAAGAATAAACGAACACGAATTGTAGGTAAAGAATAATAATTTTTTTTATAATCTGTCAGATCTATCTTGTTCTGACGTTTCTCACGAATCTGTTCTGTTCTAACTTTTTAGTCACTGAATAAACTTATTGATTCGTTGTTTGATGAAAACAACATTGAATCAACGAACATTTGTATTAATAATGTAAGAAATTAATATAATAATAATAATGTGTGTGTATACATTTATTTATATGGAAAATCTGCTAAATAATATTTCAAATGCCTTTAATAACCCACTAATCCACGTAACTTTTTAATTGTACAAATAAAAAGTTTCAGATTTTTAAAATTTGTGGATAAAGTTATGGCTATATATATTGTGTGTTCCATGAGGGAAATCGTTTTTTTTTTTTTTAATTCTTGTAAAATTGATGTTTTTTTTAATGCATTCCTATGTAATAATGTAGGTTTTTAACGAAGAAAGGGAACGATAGAGGATAAACAGGTTTCTCCAATATTTTTACATGTATAACTGTTGTGTGCATGTATAAGTGTGTCTTTTTCCAGGTATCTAGATATTTGAAAATGTTTTAAATTCTAAATGTACAGTTTTAGCTGTAAAATCAAGTTGTTATTTATTGGCTATCCGGTTTTTCGGACTAGTTAATATGATCTTACAGAAATATTTCCTTATGCTCTATGTAATTTTAAGAACACTCTCATTTTAGGGAGTCGTATAGCGGTTTAGATTTTAATACGAAATTATCTTACTCCAACATTATTTATTGTTTTTTTTGTATTCATGGTTAGGATCCATTTAAAACGATTCATAGAGGATTATTTTGTAAGCTTATTTTACTACAAAGAGCAATTTTTTTTAACAGCCGTAGCTAGTTTTATTGCAATAATTGGTCTCAACGTCCTTACTTTGCCATCACTGAACTTATTGATTGAAAGTTTTCTACCTTATTAACCGCAAAAATCGTTATTAAAAATAAAAAAAAAAAAACAATCGAAAACGAATTTAAAAAACAACGTTTATGTTTGAATATTTTTAAATTGTGTTAAGAACATTATACATTATTGCTTTCTCTGATTAATTTTATATGAACAATAGGCATAAATATTTTGACAGTAAAAGACTACTAAAGCATGAAAGATTTAAAATCAAATGTAAAATAAATCGAATTGATAGCTATAATGCTTTATTTTTAAAATGGACAAATCAAATCAATTAACGAGAAACAATAACAACATCATCGGTTACTATAAAACAACACAGAATCCTAGCCAGAATTATTAAAATAACGAATTGTTTCCATAAAGTATGTTTGTTTTTAACATGAAGTTTTCGAATAAATAATTTTTGTGTACGAATTACGAAAAAAAAATCAAAAGGTTGTGTGCGTACACATACAATTTTGTTTAGTTTTAAACAAAAAAATCTTTGGCGAAAAATTTTAAACGATTTAGTAAAATGTTAAAGCTACTCTTAGCAATTTACTAAGCTAAAAAGATGATTGAGCTAATTTTAATCGATGTTATCATTTTACTAAAGTTAAAATCGCGGAATGGCTACTTTAACTTTTAGCAATTTGCTAAATCCATTATGGAATCTGTAGTATATCAGCCTTGCATGCGAGGTGCCCAGGTTCGAGTCCTGCTGGTGCACAATTTTTTTTTTTTTTTTTTTGTAAATAATGAAGTTAAAATGATGAAAATAGAAATAACTAATACCTTTTCAGAGCACATGTTGGGTTTTCATCAACATATAATTAATTTACAATGCATAACAACAATAATTGTGTTCATCAAAATTCAAACCCTACAAATGCTCAGCTTTCTTCTTAATTAGCAATTTTCTAGTTTAGAAAAAGTTTAAAAATCTTGAAATAGTTATTCAATCAAGAAGCACTTAGGAAATTGCTAACTAGTAAAATGTTAAGCCCTTAACAATGGCTTGTTTAAAATTTTGCGCCTTTGTTTTTTATTTTTATAATAATTTAATGAAAGCCTGAAGTTTTTTGATAAACTGAGACATTTTATTTTTTAAAAAGCTTCACATTTTACTAGTTAGCAATTTCCTAAGTGCTTATTGATTGAATAACTATTTCAAGATTTTTAAACCTTTTCTAAACTAGTAAATTGCTAATTAAGCAGAAAGCTGAGCATTTGTAAGGTTTGAATTTTGACCAACGCAATTATTGTTGTTATGCGTTGTAAATTAATTATATGTTTATGAAAACCTAATATGTGCTCTAAAAAGGTATTAGTCATTTCTATTTTCATCATTTTAACTTCATTATTTACAAAAAAAAAAAAAAAAAAAAAAAAAAATTGTGCACCAGCAAGACTCGAACCTGGGCACCCCGCGTGCATGGCGGATATACTATCAGATTCCATAATGGATTTAGCAAATTGCTAAAAGTTAAAGTAGCCATTCCGTGATATTAACTTTAGTAAAATGTTAAAATAGTTTTAAATTAGTTCAATCATCTTTTTAGCTTAGTAAATTGCTAAAAGTGGCTTTAACATTTTACTAAATCGTTTAAGATTTTGCGCCATTATGTGCATAGATCTTACATCAATAAGATCGTTTGCTGATACGAATCATAAATATTTATGTTCAACTTAAAACAAACGCTTAAGGGCTACTTTTTGTTCTGCGTAAACTGTCACATAAGTTCTTAAATACACAGTACACATTATAAGGTAATATATTGCGCATGTTGACAAAATTCGGTTGTCATAATTCAAAAATTCGGTTGTCATATTTGGCAAAATGTCTCTGAGATTTGGCATTTTCACATACAAGTAGGGATGGGTCAATATTATTTGAAATATTTGAAGTTTCTAAATTTGCATTTTGGTCAAACCAGCGGAATGTAAATGAAAAAGTGATGAATAATTAATTTTAAAATGGTATTGGAAATAAGTTTATTAAAATTGTTATTTCACTAACAATTTTTGTTCCATAATTGTTATATCAGTAACAGGAATTTATAACTGTTATTTAAAAGTAGCAGTCACAGATATTGCAACTATCGATTTTGGCCCATGCCTAAGCCTATGCGCATGCCAAATGTGACACGAGTGTCTCTGAGTTTTGCCACATGCGCGAACTTGAACGAAAATGAAAACCGGAATATATAACCTTTATTATGTGTACTGTGCTTAAGTAGAACTTAAATGCTTAAGTTTTGTCTTAGCAAACAAATATTGAAAACTCAATATCAAAATTTAGAAACAAAATTAATGAATATTTTTATTGGAACCACGTAGCTGTTCTATATTATTTGTATTTTGAATATATCAAATGTTTATGTTTTTTTCAATAAGATGTTTTTGCTTCTTTAAATAAAAAAAAACGAGTTATATTATTTTATTTCACAAACAACAATTGATTTCATCACTTGCCTACTAATAATAAAAATTAAGAAATGTCTATAACCTTTAAATTAATATAAATACCTATATTCATATTATAAACATGTTTGCGCAAGGCGCATCAACCTCATTTTGACATATTGAGCTTTTACTTATAAAATATGCAAACCTACAAATTCATTGAATTGTTTGCCTTTTCCATACTACGCACGTGAAATAATTTTGACTGACATGTGCTTATTTTTAAAAACAACAACAACAGTGCGGTTTTGTAACATTTTTTATCTGCAAACATTTATTTTAGTATAAAGTTAAGTTTCCAAACTTACGTTATATTGCATTTACAATATTATTGAATAATATTTTTCAGGAGCTTTTTTGGTTTTCTCTAATAGGAAATAATATGTAGTATACACTGAATTTTAAATCGAAAAATTGCAATTTCAAGCGCTGACTTCCTGGGGCATATAACACAACACGACAAGTAATTTTAGCACAAGTAAAATACTACAAGTCTTAAGAAAAATTGTAACACAAAACGACAAGTCCAAAAGCTCTGTGACATATTGTCATTTTAAAATGTGAAAAGTGGGTTGGATTTTCGCCCTTTTGAAACATAAAGTAACAAGTGTCACAGAAAATTTGCAAGTATGGCTATTGTGTGACATTTAATTTAAAAGGTGTCATTAGTTAACAAGCGTTTATTTTCTGAATAAAAACATTTTGAAAATAAGGAATTTAAGTTGTGGAAGAATACAATAGGGGTATTCACGATCTGGTGTACCAAGTCTTGTAAAATTTTATTTTTTTACAACAGACTGTGAACACACCTTTACTAATCTGTAGCAACACTGAAGTAAATGTCAAAATCTGTTTCAAATTTGTTCTGAGGAAGACTTAATTTTGGGTTAAAAAAATCTTACACCCTTGCATTTTTCTGTTACAATAGGGTTCGGGTATTGTAAAAGTGTAAAAGTGTAAGATTTTGACATTCAGTATATTTTGTTGTTGTAGTGCAAAAAAATGCTACACTTTTACACTTTTACAATGATACAAGACCAGATACACCGGATCGTGAATACCCCTAATATATGTATGTACATAGCCAAATAATTTATAAATTTGTTTTAAACACATATGTATTCAATTTAAAATTTATTTATTTGATTCTGATTTTTATAGTCAAAGTGAGAATAAAAACAATGAACTCTTGTACATATTAAAAGTGATTAAGCCAAGAATAAATTTTGAAGTTGACAATCATTTCTTTCTCGAAAATTTTCGAATGTCAAAATCAACGGTACAGTATGTATCTTGCCGAAAAATTATTCGTCTTTATTTTGTGGAATAATATTCAGGCTTTTTGTTAAAGTAAATATCCCTGTCCACTTTTCGCTTTTTTTTTCTTTTTCTTAAATATCTCTATTGTTTTCTTATCTTTGTTAAAAGAGCAATTTTTTCCTTCCGGAATTTTTGCCAAGTTATATTTTTGGACACTTGTCACACAATGTGGACAAGTCAAGGAAAATTTATAATTCTGACAAGTGCAACAGTTTTGCGTAGTGTTACAGAACACACTTCTCCTTGTCATACAAGTAGGTATAGTTTGAAAAGTGAATTTAGACTTGTCGACTTGTCGCGTGTTGTGATAGGCCTCAGGTAGCGTGGAAAGCAACTTATCAGATGTAAATATAATGCGAACAATTCTTTAAATGTCGATCCAATGTAACTAAAGGTGTAAATCCACAAACATTTTGGACAGAAAATAACAGCCGCCAAACTGTCAACGACACTCAGCTAATTTTACACCGTTGTATTTTTCTGCTGCGAAAGTGTTGTAAGTTCTAAGTCAGTGTAAGTTTTCACTTTTACAATGATGCTAGACCAGTTGCATCGGATCAATAATACCCTTACTACAAACATCAGACAGTGACATTGTTTTGTTGAAAAAAAAAGAAAATTTTAAATTTTCATTTTCAACACAGATGTTTTTCTCTTGGAAAAATAATTTTTTTCTCACCATCAATTTATTTTTCCATTCAAAAGAAATCTATACTAAATGCTTATGATAAGCCTTTTTAAATTAAATGTATGACACGTGAAATAATTTTCCAATAGAAATTCGACGACGAATTTATACATTAGCTGGCTGAAAACTTCATTTGATTTTTGACTGCTTTCAGTTAACCTCACAAGCAAATATGTATATTCGTATATTTTATATTCGAGAAAACGTATGTAATAATTTTGTAAACGTGGCCAATAAATTATGTTTTAATTAAAAAGCTGGGCCTTTTATTTTGATTATTTTGACATTTTCGGTGTAGATATAGATGTAATTCTCGTGATGATTCTCTATCGAATACAAAACGGGGGTTCTGTTATTTTGGGAATTACGACGAAATAAGGTTTTTCAGGACCGTTCCAAACGAAAACCCTATTAGTCTTATAAACAACATGGCGTAATAAACTTAGATGCATTAGACGAGGATTTTATGTAAATATTTTCAAAGTGGTTGTTTTTTTTTATATCCCAAATTCTTCTGGTTGTGTCCATGAAACTTAAGATTTAAAAATTATTTTTCAATATGTTTTCAGTAGACAAAATCATCTATGTATTATATATTTAGGTACATATAAGTAGGCATTAAAAAAACTACTGTTACTAATTGATCTCATATTTGTTTGCACTTCACAAAATATCAACATAATTTCATTTTATTCCTTATAATGGGATTTTTTTAATTAATCAAAAGGTTTTCCATGAATCACACTTGGTAGATATATATTCATTTGCATTAAAATTAAAAATAAATATCATTTTGTTTAATACGAAAATTAAGAAAAAAATAAGAGTGATAAGGTTATGACAGCTGTTCAAAAACAATGTAATTCCTGACATATTATCAGGACGATTTTTTTGCTTGGAAGTTTTACTACAAACCAAAGAGGGAGTTAAACAAATATCATGTATGAAATAAGAACCTTGTAAATATTTTGTTATTTAGTGCATAGTTCTAAATTTTGCTTATATTTTTAATTTATTTGGTTTAAAATTTTTGCAAAAAACACTAAAGAAATTAAAAATTTGTCACCAAAAACAGTTTTAAAATTATATAACTTAAAATATTAATATTTTTTATTACACTAAACAAAAATAATAAAAATTAAAAGCAAAACACAAATATATATTTACCTTAATCCTTAAGATCGTGATACCTTAGATAGTTGATTAAACCAATCCGCAACATACATTTAGTATATTCTTCATTTATTTACTAAATTCTAAATTATAAACACAATTATTATTCCCACTAACTTACTAATATCACAAATTATTTATTTATATATTTATTTGTGATAAGACACTTATTTACGTTTAAGAGTAAATATTTATAAAATGACATATGTTTACATTTTTTTTGTAAATACTTTTTTAAAAGTATTTACAAAGTACCATCATTTGACAAAGTGGCTTCATGAATCTTATATTAGCTTACGAGTACCAACTACTCGTACCCTAATTTCTGTAGATGAGAGACCAATTGATATGTTCAATTTATAAAAAAAACAGCATATCTACCAATAGAGAACAAAAAATAAATTCCGCTAAATTCGTTATATTACTTTCTGTTATGACAAAAAGGTAAGAAAATTAGTTATATATTAAAAAAAATAAACACAAATCTGCCTTCAAAGGAATTAAATGTTTTGTATAAAATTGCTTACATCAATACATGTGAATACTGTGTTAAAATTAAGCTATAAATATATTTGTATTGAATGTGATTGTTTTAAGTTTTGAATTAATTTAATGTATTTAAGTTTCTATAAATATATACGCAATATAAGAAAATTAAACATTAAATTAATATTTAAAATGGTATCAGTGAACAAATAAAAAAAACATAATATTTAATTTGTAAAAAAATGATACATATTATTTTACATACATACATGAAAACACATACAATTATTTATTTTATTAAAAAGCTGGATTAGGGGCCGTAGTTATATACCGTTAGTAATATATCATGAACTAATCGAGTATAAGTATTTTTATGAATATAAAATTATTTTATTAACAAAGAATTAAAAATTAAGAAAACCCAATTTATATGGCTCAGATAATTGTGTATTTAGGCATAATTGTAATTATTTACTAAATGAACAAACATATGTTTGTTGTTAAAATGTTAATAAGTAACTGTTTCTTAAAATATTTTGAGAAGGAAAAGTACAATTTTTTTATTGACAAATTGTTAATAAGACCTTTTCTTTTTAATGTTACGTAAATAGTAGATATATTAGAGGAAATATTAAGAAATGAAAAATTAATATACGAAAAGGTGGGGAACCCGGCTTAAAGTAGCTTATTGGATTAATTTATTAAATTAAATATTACATAATTAAACAGACTTAAAAATTTTCGAAGCATCTATTTTTATATCCTTTTGAATTTCAAATAAATACAACACAAAAACAAAATATTCTTTTTAAACAAAACAAATACATTTTTGTAAACATAAATTTATATTTAATTGTTTTTTTAGACATTTTTTTATTTGTCGAAATCTAAAACCCATTTAAGACTCTAACTTTATTAAATATGATCATATGATTACTAAAAGAAATCATTTAAAATAAAAAGACACTTAAATATTTCTTAAGCTTTAACCAATAATCTGGGAGGTGACTGTCAGAGTACCTAAATGTTTTATAAGGAGAGTAAATATAATGAATCCCAATGGTTAGTTGGTACGTGTATAAACTTTCAAAAATCGAATGAAATTTTGGCAGAAAATGATCACATTATCTATTACAACGATGTCGTGCAGTGAACACAGTTGTAACTATATGAATGCAAGCAGTTCTTGGCCCAAAAGCAATACTGCAATTGTGGTACTCTCCAGACTACACTTCTATAACACAATTCTGGCTGTACCTGCCGAAACCTTAATTCAACCTATCCATTCACGTTAGTTTCAAATTGTCACGTAAAAACCACTTTATTTGTTCCGGAAGCTGGAACATTTGTAAATCTAGAATGCACGGAATGAAATGTAAAAAATATATCATTTGACATTTTATCAGCTGTTTAAGATTTTGGCAGAAATCGATACCTGGGAGTACATAAACAAATCGGCTACTGACATGAATCTAATCATTCATTCATGGGATACTGATACGTTAGATAGGTAGTCTAAAACCTAGAGGGTTACTCGAACGAGGGCAATGTCAAAAAGGATTTTTAATTCTCGATTTTAATTTCGTAGTATTTTGTTTCTTTGCTTATATATTCTTGATAAATATTTTGTCTTTAATGTACTATTTTATTCCTTATCCGGAATACATAAACAAACACACTAACACAATTTTTAATTCATTAGAGAATTTCGAAATATGTATAAGGTCTGATCCAAACTTTTTTGGGTAGAAATTGGCAGTTTATCCAATTGTGAAGAGTGGGATGAAATTCTCTAATAAAAGATAAAGTCCAAAAAGTCTGGAACAGCTTGAGCATACAATTTTCTGACAATTTTTAAACGTCGAAAAAACATTTTTTTTATTTAAATTCACATTTGTTTTTCTTCAAGCTTATAATTTTGTATTTTACTGCTTTTAAATTAATTTATTTCTTCAAAAAATCTTTTCCCATGAAAGCCACGAGACTTTTTGTTTCTTTTGTGATTAAAGTCAACCTGACAATGCAAAAATTTACTGGGCAGAAATTGGCAAAAAATCGTCAGGAAGTGGAAATATTTTACTCTATCAAGAGCGCTTCCTTCTACCAAAACTACCCAATTTTTAAGTCTGAAACTGCAATTGGTGCCAATTTGTGCCAATTGGCAGTTTTGGACAGAGTATGTGAATCAAAGCTATAGTAAAACAAGCCGTTTCCATAACTTTCGATTGATCATTCATAAACTGAAAGCTGTATCTTCACCTTAAAAACATGTATAAAAACTTATCATATCCGGATTTTTAATTTCTGGGAGGGAAAATAGGCCAGAAAGATGAAGAATGTACCCAATAGTATTGCATAGCAATTAATGTTCGGAATTTGTAGTGGATACTACATTGAATTATTAACAAACAAAATGTAGTACAGTGTGAACAGCATTGTGTAAACGTCGCGCGCAGCGTATATCAAACATAACTCGGAACGCATTCTTTCAAACACTGAAAGCACCCCATAATTTTCGGTTTGACATTTCAACTTCTATCTTCCACGTTTTACATTCATTCTGTTTCTGACTGTGGCCGCGAATAAATCGTTTTTCATTTTTTACTGGAGCTTAAGAATAGCTCAAGGCTTTCCTTAAGAAATTTAATAATAATATTGTACTTTGATGCTTTTTTAGTTGAGAGCTGAGGTAGCGTCAGCGGTTTCAAGGTTTGACCGAAGAAAGCAATAAAAACTGGGTGCAGGAAAGGTTCAGAACTCCGTTAAAAAGCACAAAGTTCGGTGGGATATAGTCCCTGGGCCCGGTCGAAACCAAAGACACAACATTTATGGCACAAGCCAAACAATTACGGAACTCCTAACTAGTGCACTACGCACTCAGCAGTTTGCTTCTAGGCACTCCCCTCGTGTACACTAGATTAGTACAATACCACTCAAGGCAAAAGTCCCTATTTTCCACTCCAATGTTACCTCCTCTTAAGATATTCCTCGTAACAAGAAGGTGTGAATCGTAAGTACAGAAAAAACTTATCCCATATAATTCATATGGCATGACGTTTGATTGGATGATAATGTTCTGAAGTAGCAGTTGGCTGGTTGACGAGTGTATGTGGTGTGTCTGGTATATTGGGAAGCTGCTGTGGTTAGGTTGAATTTGTAACTTCGTTACAGTACTGATTGGCTATGTCCATTAATGTTGGGGATGGCCGTGGCACGATAGTTGTGTATTCGCCTGTCAACCTCATGGACACAGGTTCGATCCCTGCCATAGTCTATGTCCTCTTATTTTTCCTTTAAAAACCAATTCTAAAATAAATGTCATACAATGAGTTCCTTGTTAACTCATTGCATGCTGTTTAGGAATAGCACTAATAACATGTGATTGAGTAAAACTAGTATACCCATAAATATGACAACGAAAAAAATAAATAATGCAAATTATAGGGGACTTAAATAAATAAGACACGGAAATTTCTCCGCATTAATTCAGCCGCCATCCCTGGTGATAAAATCTGAGACAACAACCACCTACGGTCTCAGAACATCGCGCCACACATCTTTCCTATCCTTCGTTCTCTGAGCGTGTGTAGATTATAAAACAAAAAAATTGTTTTGAAATAATAAAAGTTTTAAAATAGTGTAATTTGCTTCTTAAAACTAAATATTAAAAACTGAAGAATTCATCCTCTATAAATTACCAGCAAAAATAACTACACAAAATACTTTTTATAAAGGTTTAATATCAAAAAATTGTATGTTTTCTGTTGAAGATATCCAGTACTTCATTTAGGGTTTATCTTTGAAGGAATGTCTTGATGGTAATGCATAATAGAGGGTCCATTCTCTCATATTGCTTGTTAATGTATTGAATTCACTTTGCTTTCCTACACAAATCAAGAAGATCGCATACAGCATAGCTTAGGTACTTAAATAAGGGTATAAAATTATTAACTTTTTGTAGTAACAATTTTTCTACACTTTCTAATTTGAAGTCTTTTAAGGCATCATTTTTAAACCTTAATACATATCTTGTATCTTGTTGCTTACCTTTCACTATTTTTCGGTTTTTGAAAATATTTGACCCCAATATTTTATTTCTCCTTTCGCTCGCACGCCAAGCACTTAAAACAATGCTTATCAATTATTTAATAATGAACTTCAATTTATTTATAGTTTTTTCTTTTAGTGGGGAAATCCGATTTAGGCTTACTCGTATACAGGTTGTCGCATGTAGTAGTGCTTGCAAAAGTAATTATCCTTTTTCATGGGCAATCGCACAAATATGTTTAAAGTAATGCTTTTTCCTGACGCAGTGAAATAAGTCCCCGGGACATAGTTGGTTTTTGGGACTTATGTCCCATCGATGTGAGACATAAGTCCCGAAACATAATTCCGGATTTATATCCCGCCTCGGTGGGACATAATTCCCAACTTTTTTTTGGTGCTAATGGGACAAAACTCTCAAATCTTACAAGACATAAATGTGTCATTGCGAAATCCTAATTCAGAACATAGGTTTATGCAAATTTTGTTTGGAACTTTTTAAAAAGAAATCTTCAACTCCAAAAACAATGTGCATATACCAAAACTTGTACCCGCCCAAATCCTATATTTAAGCAAGCAGGGGTTTGCAGGGGGGCAAATTTCGAAGACCGTAATTCAAAGTAAGATTTCCCATTAGATTTTTTTGTGAAATTTACGTGAAATTTAAAAATTCTGCATGAAATTTATTTTCAAAGCTACTTTTCCAAAATCAATCAAATACTCATAGTAAGTGCATACAAATTTCATGCACGAACGCCATGATTTGAATCTCGCATGTATTTCTAATTTCTAGCATAATGCAGACTTAAAGGGTATTCATGCAACGAGATAATTTTCCACTAGACGTTATGCATGCAAATTCCTTAAAAATACTTGCGTAATTGTAGGAAATAATCAGCTGTTCGTTAAGGTGCCTCTGTGCCCTCGACCTGGATTCGTCCTTGGTTACAGCAATGAAATTGAGATAAGGTAGATTCAGATGAAGGACCTTTTTCAAGATTATTAAGTTAAAGTTTTTTCCTAACAGATATCTTTTAAAAATTAAATAAACATTGTTTTTTTATTTTTTCATTTTACTGTTGCACTTACTATTTAATTTATGTAAACTTTGAGCGCTGATTTAAGACATGAAACTATAATGCCTTGCTATGAACACATGTCTATTACCTCGCAATGCAATTCTCAAAATAGTGATTATAACGTGCAATAAATTTGATAAAATGGCCAATACGCATGTTTTTAAGTAGTTTCCGCATAAAATTAAAATTTTAGTTCTGGCTCATAAATTGGGTTTGATATTCTAGCTGTGTTTCATACATGTGATTCCTGAAATTATATTTTCTTAACATGACAAGAACACAAATTAGTTTGTGTGTTTAATTTTCAAAATACTTTAAAAATTTTGTTGGTGTTATTTTTATTGTTTATAATTTTTTAAATTGTACATTTTTGTTGATATAAATAGATATTAGCTGCTTACTGTTTTTAGCAGTTTTTGGTTTTATTATTCTTAACTAATTGATGTAGATATTTCGATTTTGTTTAGTGAAAATTAAACGCTTCTTGGCTAATAGCACTTCAAATTGAACAAAGAAAAAATAAGGCTTACAATTAGTTCATGAAAAGCTTTTTAAGCTACATAAATTTTATTATAGTTGATATTGTCATATTTTGTTTTTTTTTGTAGATGTTACAGAGTAAATAAGACAATCAACAAAGTAAATATAAGAATCGTATTATCTTAGAAAAATCTAATAAATATTACATCTCTTCACTTTATTTTCAGAAAATGTTCTTTTTTAAAGACCTGACTCTTTCAAAACTTATTTCTTCATTACTAACGAATACCAGATGTTATTAAAAATTAATATGAATATTCTTTGGGATCATGACTTCATTAGAATATCCCGTTTTAAAAAATCTCGAATTACAATGTCTAAAACAAAATGTTTAATATCATCGACAAAATTAGATTCTAGAAAAAATGTATTTAATTATATTTTTTGACTTTCGAGCTACGAAAATAAACAAGCTTTTAATATTATAAGAACCTAAACTATATAGTTATACCGATTTTATTATAAGGACATAATAGATACCTCTAGGGCTGGCAACGATCCGGAGACTACTTTAAAAGCAACAAGATGAGACCGTGATTTTGGTACCAAAATTCGCCGAGAGTCTAGCTGGTATCGGTGGTCTCGGCGGTATTGGTTTGATTTCGGTTTTCGCTAGAAGAAATATTTTCTTATTTAATAATTTTTAGTATTCGTGTTCAATTTTTATATCATAAGTTTTTTTTTTGCGAAATATTCTATGTGGGTTAAAATATCAAACCACATATGTACATTACATAATTATACTCAAATTGGCGCACTGCGAAAATCCAGAGAAGAATACGTACGATTTATATATGCACGTCGTTGGAATAGAAATCGCTCATTTTTCAGACTTTGTTTCCCCCTCGGAAAAAATGTAACTTTAAGACTTTTAGGGGACACTTGCAAAATAATATAATCGAAACGTCAATATATAGTTTTTTGCCTAACCATTAGGCCGTGAACTGTCAAGATCCATTGAAGGATGGCTCCGAATTAAATGGATTAAAAAACTTCTACAAAATTTAAATTTTACCTCAGAAAATTCGAAATTACCAACAAACTGCTGAGATACAGTACTCTTTCTTTTCAATTTGAACACGCGTCTTATCTTACATCTCTTTACTACAAAAAAAAACATGAAAGAAACCAAGACTAAGGATTAGACCACGACCGAGACCCAGACCGAGACGAGACTGCACATTAAAATTTTTATGAGAAAAGGGCGAGACCAAGATCTAAACGAGACTTATTGGTTAGGCGAGACCGAGACAAAACTGTCATTGTTCGATTTTGACCAGACCAAGAAGAGATTAACAGAAGTCTAAGTACTTTAGTCGTGGATACTGTATAGCTTAAATAAGCCCATTACCATTTAAGAGAATTGAGTATTGTTTTTCCTGATTGGTGTTAATTTTTCACTTAAGTGTTTTGAAAACTACATGAGCTCTGGTTCTCGATATCTTGAATTTCAAAATATTCTTATAGTTTGAGATAGCTGTTTTCCAGAAGTTTGGATTTTAAGGATTTTGGCTAAAGACGTTTTGTCTTTCGAGATTTTATTTCAAATAATTTAAATAACTATTAAATCATTAAAAGTACCTAAATACAAAAAAATTAAATTGCAAATAAATAACCTATAATTGTGTAGGTATATAAGAACACATAGGTACATGGAATTAATACTCAATAATTTTGGTAAGGAAGAAGAAGTGATAAATAAAAAAATAAAAGATCAGGTAAAAAGGGTCTTATCATACAAAAATAAATTTAAATGAAAAGTATTCGTAATGTTTCTTGTATCGAATTTTCATTTTATGTTACCGATGTGTTTTCAATGAATTAAATAAGAAAGTTAAACAAAATATTAAAATTTTAAAAATTATTTTAAATCCAAAAATTTAAATTTAATATTGATGTATGTATATTTGCAAAAACAAATGAATAAATTTTACATCTGTTAAAATAATGTAATTGTTTCAATACAAACACAAACATGTAAAATAAATTTGTTGTTTCAATAAAATAAAGTTATAATAAATAAAAAAATATATATCAATGTTGGATAAATGTTTTTAAGAATGATAGATGATTAGAATTTTGAATGTGAGATTAAAAATTTGTTTTTATTGTAATTGAATTTTATGAAATAAAATGTGAAATCAGAAATAATTGTTTTTATTTGAAGAGAATTATTAATTTAAAAGGTAAACATAACGTACAAGTATTTAATTTCAAAAAAAAAAATTGCAACCTTTTTCGGGCTTAGGTAAAATTTTGTTACAGCGTTCTTAGCTGACTTAGTGTATGCTACAAAACTGAAACTTAATACAGACTTTAATCATACTATAGTTTAGGTGCAGTCGTGCAGTATAGATTCAAAAATCAAAAGCATATATTTTTTTTCGAAAATTTTAATATGCATTATTATTCAGAATTTAAAGACCCTCATGAATAAAAATGCTGATCGAAATAGGTAGAGGAGAAAAAATACCTACGTGAATTAAAAAAAAAAAACGTGGAAATACTTGTTAAACCATAAGTTAGGCCATAACTTCATTTTTGAGGTAATTAAGCTTTTCCAGAACTGTGGTATGCAAGATACCGTTATTTTTGAGGATCACAAAGGTTCTTTTTTGTTTATTGTGATGATCACTTATGGCATTAAATTGATTTGACATGATTAGATTACAAAGAAAAGAGTGTGTGTACTTATGTACACGCGGTAGAAGTAAAACTTCCCTAATTTGAAACAATTTTTTCTTTCATAATTCTATGCCAGCTAAAAAATATTTCAATTCAATGGAAACCGGTCAAAGAATAATGAAGTTGACATTTTTTGATACCAGCCCCGAATTTGCATTCATTACTACATCGCCCATAATGCTGCTATCTTCCAATTATACAAACGTTACCGTCCGTCGCACCGTTCGAAATTTGATTAATGGTTGAGTAATTTTACATTCCATACATAATACATTATACTACTCCGTATACCTATATAAATCTACGAAATACCTACTGAAGCTTTGGCAACGAGACCATCGACTTAAACATTACAGGCATTAATACAGCACAATATACACTAATGTTAAATGCATATGAACATCAATAAATCTACCAACACAAAATCGCAATCACACCTAAAAAAAAATTTAATCAAATCCAAACAAAGCAACAAAAAAAAAAGAATTTATTATTGAATATACACACAATTCATGTAGCTATACCTACAAAATGAGAATCCACAAACGTACCAACAAGAAAAATCGTCAGCGAGTCGCATAATGCAGATAGTGTCCGTTATTACACAGGGCGTGCTTACCCCTGCGTGAATGAAGTGCGAAACAGAAAGAAAGAACAAAACGATGAAACAGAAATAAATCTATCTGGACTCGCGCGGGTAGGGTTTTCCTTGCGTGTTTTTGACGTTTCTCCTTGTACTTTTTCTTTCTTTTTTCGGATTTGCTTCATTTAATTTTCGCTGTAGATGATTGAACACCAATCCAAATGGCTGACGAATTTAAATGGAGCAAAGAAAAAACTTCTAAGCTTATTTTAAATTACCAAATGAACCCCATTCTCTACAGTCCTTGTCTTTGTCATCGGGAATACCTATATAAATAACTTTGCCTTCCATTTTTCTTTTAAAAATTATTTTTTGTTCAAGATCTGAACTGGGCAAAGAAGATCAAATGAAAGATAGCTGTCAAATAAACGCGCAGTACTGAAAATGAGAAAAAGACTTCGTGTAATAACACGCGAGTTACCGAATAGAAGTGCAAAAGAAAATAACCTAGGCTTGAGCATTAAATTCACACTCTGTGTAATACCTGACTACATAAATATCATGAATCAAAGAAAACAAGATTATTGCACTTCTTTTTTATCTTATTTTATTGATGTCACCAGAGACCAAAATCTATTAATCCACATCGGACAAACAACAACAATTTCCAGTTTTTTTTTTATATTTGGTGACGTCAATAAAATAAGACAAAAAAAGAAGTGTCGTAATATTACGTCAGCGGGCGGTCATTAGAAATAGTTTAACCCGGAACGTACGTAGGAAGCTTTTTAGATTTCAAATTGGTGTTCACACCAACAAATCCAGGTTTACGTCTCTCAAAAGCAGGAGCAAAAACCGTTTTTTGTTTATTTAATCTATCAACCCAAGTCACGTTGTCAAATAAAAACTCATACTCTCTCTTTTTATCTGCTTATCGTAGAAGTGAAAGATCGTAATCGAGATTTCGCCTCGGTTGACTGCGTCTACATCATACAATTTCAGTTTGCGATTTTTAACTCGTATACGGTGGCGGGGTAGACAAAATTTATTAAGTTGAAAAATTGCAGAGGTATCTGCCCAGTGGGTAAAAATGCAATGTTCGTAGATTGGATTGTGGTTGGGATGGGGGACTTATTGTTAGTGTGTTTCTTTATTCATTCTGTTATTTCCATAATATTCGGAATACAAGTTTTGCGTTTCTTTATTCCATTGAATATTCTGGATAAAATATTCATTCCGGAACGTTTGGAATGCATTCTTTTTATTCCATGTTATACACGGAATGACAAAATATTCCCGGAATAACCCTTTCATATGAAAGCAAAACAAATGACAGCAGTCAAAGACGAAAACCAAGTAAACAAAATGGATGACCAAACATTGTTTATATTTTTAAAAGTATTATATTATGAAAAGTGTAACTTTTCATGAATTAATAAATTAATAATAATTTATTTTTACTATTTTCCATAGAGATATCTATTTTCTTGTCATCATCACAACACTGTAAGAGAGCTGATTGATGTCATCTTTTTTCTTTCCTATTCCGGAGAGAATTTTTGTTTCTTTATTCATTCCATTCTGGATATTCTAGATAAACATTTCGTCTTTTCCATCCACTCTATTCCTTATTTGCAATAACTAAAGAAACACATTCTGTATGTCTATATTGGTTCAAATTCATCAAACATACTGTCAAACACAAATAAGTCATACCAAAATTGGAAACTTTTGTCAAATGCGAATGACAGCAGGGTTTTTGGGTCTATTTATTAATTTATTTATTTATCAAACTGTCAAACATCACTTTTAATGGTTCAGCAATTTGGATCAAACATTTGAACCAAATTTGTAAGTGGGCCTGCCGAAAAAATTTAGTAGTTATTTGTAGTACAAGTGACATTGGACCGAAAATTTTCTCGGATATTTGGCAAAAGAAATGATTCACAATGCTCAAGAAAATAAGACAAGATTCACTGTAACTATTTCACAATTCAATGGGATGAATCTTTTCGCGACGAGATTTAAGAAAATAATATTGATGCTAACTGATTTTCAATTACTTTATCTATTAACTAGAAATAACGTGACGGCATGAATTGCGTATTCTCCTCATAGTTTGACACTAATTTAAATAAGAACTCCTTAACCCTCGTATCGTTTTCTTAAAATGCATGGTTTCGGATTTGACAGCGGACTTAGGATTCTTTGTATTACTGGTCTAGGGTTGTCAACATGACAGTTCAATTTATTTTGTTTTTTAATTTGTTTTGTATTTTTGGTTGATTTAATTTGCTTTTTTTTAATTTAATATTATTTAATAATGAAAAAGTTTAATTAAAAAAGTTCCAAGTAATATTTGGCACAGTGTTTGTTATTTTATTAAAAAAACATTATAAACAAGTAGATTGTTTGTGTGTTTTTTTGTGTTTTAAAATATAATGACGTTTGCCGTTGCCGTTGGCGTTGCATGGAAACTTTGTACCCCCGGTAAAGAAGTTTCACTTCAAGAAGAATCTTCAACTATCGTTCGGGATAATATTTTGTTCTTAAGACAGTTTCTGCTCATTTGTATATTAAACAAGTCACAATACTTATTAAAAGCTCCCGAACAGCGTGCTAAAGATTCGTGAGATGCATTAGTCTTTGATTTGCTTTCATTTAACACTTTAGTGTGTCTCACGACTAGAATATTTTTGTTTACTGACACTTTGGAGCACAAATAAATTGATTCAATGTTAATTTTCCGAAGATGAAATAAAGCCTCAGATAACAAGACTACACATACTGATAAGCTTCAACGCTGGAAATATCAAGTTTTAATTAAACTTTCAAATTTCTAAAAGTGACGGAGATTTTTCTATTACATGGAAGCAGTTATAAATGTGATGAGTTAATGAATGCATTAAATTCGTTTTAGGAAATGTTTGGTGATGTCATTATTTTTTATGATTTATCCTTAAATACTAGACAAATAGAGCTTTTTTTAGTGTTTGCTTAATATTAAGTCTATAGGTATAAGTGATAACAATTTACAATTTATTTTTATTTAGAATTGGTTCTATTAAAATTGCATGAAAAGTTTGATTACAATAAATTAGCGCTATTATAACAGAACTACAAGCAGTTAAATGACAGTTTTATGCAATTTATATAAAATGTTGACGAAACTATAATTGGCAAATAACATACTCTTACAGGTCTATTAATAAAAAAACTATTAGTCCACCGCTTAACTCCATGGACTTACAAAACCATTGAATAAGAGTAAGACCTTGGACTAAAATTTCCTATTAATAAAAAATCGAACAAATTCTACTACAATATGTATCAACACTACCTCTTTTTATTCTATGTTTCGTAAATTTAGACCCCGTCTTCTATTATCTAGCGAAGGACTAAGGTGGTAAAAGACAAATAATTGCAATTGTGTTTTATTAATAGTATTTCGCACTTAGTCCACGGAATAAGTCCTAAACCTTCCCTGGTCCATGTTTATTAATTTGGGTGTCAATGATAACAAACCAGCATACATAAACTACATAAACATGCGAATATTTTTTTAATTTAATCATCCTTGAAATATATTCAGATATTTCTTACGTGTAATAAAACACGGCTAATATTCTACGAATAGCCAAAAACATATTATTCTCTTATTCTCTTAAATAATTATGCTACATTGCTACACATAATATCACTTATTTTACCAATATAAGACAAATTGATTTTTTTAATTTTATGTAAAGTGATCTGGTAATGAATGTGTATATATACGAAGTCGACCAAAACTATATAAATTTTATAATCGTCAATGAATGTATTGTGGTCCTTATTAAGTTTTGAACTCAGCTCTTTTGTTTAAAAATTCAAAAATATTTTAATTTATTCAAATGTTAAATGTAAATGTTTGAGAAAAACTTTCCATATAACTAAACAGTTTTGTCCAAAAATAATTGTATATATTCTTTTAAATAGTAATAATATTTTAATAACATCACAACAAAAATTCATTCTTTTTCCATTCTAATTTTCTATCGCGCCAAACCAAGTTAAAATTATTTAATTACTGAGAAAAATGCAACGGATTTAACAAACACTAATGAACAAAAACGGTTTGAATGAGGATCTGCAAGTCTCGCAATGCGCATTGGGCTGAATGAACTACCGAGGGAACAGGATAACAATACAGTTTTCTCACTTATTAAGAACTACGGGTTGGACAACCCCGATCTAGTACATAAGTATTTTACACGTTCATACGTCATATATATCAAGCTTAGCATTTATAATAAAATGCACGACTGGATCGTACGAACTTGCTCTTGTCGCTGACAACTTTAATGTACCTAAACATTGACGCTGTTAAGGTAGGTAGTCTAGTTATCCATGCAGGGCCATAATGTTCTGTAACTTTAGAATTGATAAAAATAGTCGAGAAACAAAAAAAAATGTTTGTTTTGTTGTGAAGATGCCAAAATGTCTTTTTCAATTTATCGCCTTCCCCTGAAAAATCCCAGTCAAACAAATTAAAAATTTAAGGTATCGCCTCAACTTACAAAAGCCTATTATTTCAGAGGCCTTAAGTGAGGTTAAGTTATCGCCTGAGTTATGGGCAAAGGTTTAAAGCCGATGTAACGAGATAATCATATACTTCTTCGTTTACATAATCGTCCAACTACGCAAGCAAAGAAATTGTGAAGAAATTTGAAGAGACTGGATTGGTTACAGATATTGTAAAACCTGTTCATCATCGTTTCGCTCGTACCACTGAAGTTATTGCTGCTGTAAGTGAAAGTGTTGCCCAAGACCGGAATGTGTCGATTCCTCCTCGTTCTCAGGAATTAGGACTGTTTTACGGCACATTATAACGTATTTTGCATTTGGATCTACACCTTCATCTACATAAAGTCGAGCTGACCATTCACAACGTCGTAGATACGTCGAATGGGTGCTTGAACAACAGGCGGTGGACGGCGATTTTTTGAACAAAGCACATTTCTCACTCGATGGTTATGTTAATAAACAAAATTGTCATATTTGGGGTTCTTAGAATCCTCAAGTAATTGAAGAGAGACCATTACATCCACAAAAAGTCACTGTTTTGGGCACTCTTTGGTCCGGAGGTGTGATTGGTCCTTACTTCTTCGAAAACGACGATGGAACGACTGTCACCGTCAATTCGGAACGTTATGGTCATATAATAACCGACTTTTTTTTGCCTGCTTTGAAGAATACGACTTGGAGAATATGTGGTTTCAACAAAACGACATGTACTGGCCGCGTAATTTCTCGTCGTGGCGATATCAACTGGCCACCAAGATCATGCGATTTGACACCGCTGGACATTATTTTGTGGGGCTACGCCAAAGATCGTGTTTATGCATATAAACCTTTAACTCTTGAGCACTTGAACACCAACATTCGTCAAGTTATGGCTGAGATACCGCCCAATATGTGTCAAAAAGTGGTCGAAAAATACCTCAGAAGAATCGATGCTTGCAACAATTCTCGTGGTGATCATTTAAATTATGTAGTGTTTCGCACATAATGTCAACGTTCAACCTTTATATTAAAAAGAAATATTATGAAAAAACATATTTTATAAAAAAAAATGGATAACGCGTTATATGCGTAGATTAATTAATTCAAATAGTACTCGTATAATTAGATTAGATAAGTTAGAGCCTTTATTTTTTTTTTCGAATAATTAAAAATGCAATATATTGTCTGCCGGAAAAATTCAAAAATTTAATACAATAATACGGTTTAGAGAGAAAATTATTACACTATAGATAATTTTAATACATACTAGATAGTATTTAAAATTTAAAAAACAAATCAATAATGTGTGACTTATAGTTAAGTCAAAACAAATGAATAAATATTTAAAAATGTTTGTAACACAAAAGTTAGATTTTATATTTGAATCAAAACAGTTTTAATAAAGTCAAAAGGATTTCACTTTAGCTAAAATATAATGAAAGAGTTACATCTCTAGAAGTTGTTAAAAATAAAAAAAAAGAAGAAAGAGGAGAACTCCTTATATTTACTTTTTTTTTTGATAAAAACTTTTAGTTTGGCTAAAACAGAAAAATTATAGTTATATCGGAAAAAAATAAAACAGATTCAAATAATCATTTAAAAAATGTCTGGCATGTGAGACATAGCGTATAAGAGGCTTCCAACCATAGTCTCCGTTTAGAGTTCTGACACATTTTGATTACGAAAGAAAACTAGAACTAAAATCAAGCCTTCGAATCTCCTGTAGGATTGGACAAATAACTAAAAAATGTAAAACGTCTTCGTTCTGATCAAGGCTGCAGAGTGAACACACAGAGTTAAGATCTGTTCTATGCGGTCTATAATTCAAATCAAGCATTTCAGTTCTTATTTTGAAAATATTATTTTATCATCTATGGAAGAAATACAATCGTAAAGTGAATTTTTATGTGTTATAGCAAGGTCATACCAATTCTTGATTGGGCTCTTTTGCAAGTTTTGGTCAGATCGAGTCATTACTTTTAAAATATAACCCACATTAGTCTTTAAATTTTTAAGGAATATTTGAGGTAAACCAGATTCCAGATGAATAGCGTAGTTCGGAGTGTTGATAGGCAACCTAAAAATTCTCTTAAAAAAATACCTTTGTATGTTTTACATTTCTTCGAACTGTTCGTACCCATATACTTCATTCCCATAATAGAAACAACTATTCACTGTGGCGTTGAACAATTTAAATATAGATACTGGGGCCACGTTTTTGTTGGTATTTATTGCAGATTTTGCAGCCTTTCTTTATGCTTTTATATGTTCGTGAACATTCAGGTTATATGTCATTATGCACCCAAGATACTTAAACTCATCTACAACTTCAATTATCTCAATATTTAATGTCCAGTTCCGAACCAATTGATCTAACGAGACCTGAATAACATTAGGTTTGATTTTGTAGTAGTTACCTTAAGATATCACATAATACAAAACTCGTTTAACTTGTTAACTTGAAGCTGTAAAGTTAGCGGATTTTCCGATAAAATAAGATCGTCTGTGCGTAGAGTAAATGAACTTTAGCATTTAAATCTCCAAAGAGAATGCTCCCAGATATGTGGTTCTTGAACATGACCGGGCTCAAAACACAACCCCTGTTGCATATCTACATTGCTTTGATTTTTTGCTACCGTTCAGTACTGATGAGATCATGTTTTCAAGAATTTTTGTATACACTAATAAATTTGGTCGACAATCCAGCTCCTAAGAGTTTATAAAGTAGAAGACTTCTATTGATCGTGTCGAAAGCCTCTTTTAAGTCGACGAAAAAAGCATATAAGCAATTCTTTTTATCAATGAAACGCCTAGCAATAGTTCTGAGTGCAAAAATTTTAGCGGTTGAAAGGTGGGCTCGAAAGCCGACAACAACTAATGGTATTATTTTATTCGACCCAGTTCACAAGCCTTGCATATAGTATATGCGTTAACACTTTTCTTAACGAGCTTAGGACAGCAATACCCCTATAGTTTTTTGGTAGATCGCGGTTTATTTTTTAAAAATGGGGGTGATACTGGGCAGCCTAAGGTTATCGGGAATCATCTCTTCATCTAATATTCTATTTAAGAATTCTAAGATATGGTCTAAAAATTCAGATGTAGCATATTTATAAAATTCTACTGGGATTCCATCATAACCTGAAGATTTGTTGTTTTTTATTATTTTTTAAAGCTACTGATTATTCCATCATCGTAAGGTATTCATATAAATCAGGAATAATAATATTTGGTATAATATTCAGTTTTTGTATGATTACATACTTTCTTTCACAGCACTTTTTGTAAATTTATTGGAAAATCAATTTGGTAACAGCTTTATTTCCAGAAGTGAAGTGGTCCTGTTAGCTGGCACCCTCGAGCGACTTAATGCTTCTCAACCAATTTGTATGGGGCTGTGTTAGGTTATTGGTGTATGCCAATAAGCCAGCACTCTAGAAGCAAAGCCAACATCCAAGCCACTATTGACGCCAAACGGTAAGATTTAAAAGAAAAAGTATTAAAAATTCAACTTATCGAATGGGCTATCTAACTCGTAGTCGCCACGGACATATGCCGCAAATTATATTTAATAAAAAGCACGACTGGATCGTACGAGAGAAATATTATGTACCTACATAATATAGATGGAACATACAGGGTGGCGCACGAATCATGCTACAAAAATAAAACGTAATAACTTTTTTTCAGTGTGAGTAATCGGCTTATTTTATTTTATTTCATAGGCTACTATTTAGATTTATCAAAATGAATGCTTTGGATACTGAAAAGAGGATTTTGATAGTCCAGCGACTTTTTGCAGTCCGTCATTTCAGTCCAAAGGGAATTTAGGCTGGAGTTTGGCGGTACTCCCCCGAGTAGATGGACCATTACGAGGCTGGTGAACATGTTTGCCGAATCTGGAAGCACCGAACAAAGACCGTATCATAGAGATCCCAATCGTGGCTGTTGCATCGGCAATACAGGCAAATCCAAGTGTTTCGACTCGAAACTTATCGGGCCAAATTGGAGTTAGCAGATGGTCATTACAACGGATACTTCATGATGACTTAAACTTGTTTCCGTACAAAGTCCAAATTACAGGCAAGTTAAACCCTGAGGATTTGCCTGTTCGCCTGGATTTTTGCCGAAAAATGATTGCAACGGCAACACATTGATAAATTGTTTGTTCATGTCTGATGAGGACCATTTTGACTTAAACGGCAATGTTAACAAGCAAAATTGCCGTATATGGAGTGAATCTAATCCAGAAATGCTCCATGAGAAGGAACTGCTCCCAGAACGAGCCACTGTGTGGTGCGCAGTTTCATCAAGGTGTATTGTCGGGCCATACTTCTTTGAAGAAAACTTTGAACAAAAGTTATTTTCTTCAAAAGTTATTTTCTTCAAAAAGTCCGCTTATACAAAACATATTCTTTTGGGTTAGATATGTGGATGACATCTTTTGTGTATGGACAGGCACTCAAAGAAATCTTGTTTCTTTCCTTGAATCTGTATTGAATAACTTGGAAGACAATATTTCTTTGACTTTAGAATATGGACCTAACTGCATAAATTTCGTTGATTTAAGCCTAACGATTTCATCAAACAAACTAATTTTTAATATTTATAGAAAGGAAACTTCAACGGATTCCATAATTCCAGCATCGTCTGCCCATCCCGTGAATATAAAATTGTCGGCTTTTCATGCGATGATTAATCGTCTTCTTAAGGTTCCCTTAAGAACAGATAGCTATAAGAAAGAGCTAAAGATAATTAAGACCATTGCTACAATGAATGGATATGATATCCAAACAATTAAACGATTATTGCAGAAAAAATCTAGAAAACTAGCTCTCCAATCAATTTTCCCGACTTCCGCTGGAAAGGAATCACAAACTTGGAAAAAGATCACTTATATTCTTGGAGTTTCGGAAAAATTGTGCAATCAACCTGCTATTTTCAATAAATTCACATTAAAAAATGCTCTCTGCAACAACAAAATCAAACCAAAAACAACTATTTATTCGAAAAGTGGCGTGTATAAGGTAACCTGCAAAGAATGCAATGGAGTGTACATAGTAAAAACTGCAAGATCTTTATCGATAAGATTTACAGAACATTTAAAGGCTGCTGTACGCCCCGAACCTTCTTCTGGACTCGCTCAACATATACAAACTTCTGGACATGGATGCTCCCTCGATGATGTGTCTCTATTACATTTTGTACCTGCTGGACGTGTATTAGACAAATATGAAATTTTTGAAATAAATAAGCATAAGTGCATGAACATTTTAAACTTACAAGTTGACTTATTGAACAATAGCCCACTACTTAACATATAATATTTTTTTAAAAATATATATTATATATTAATTTTTTTTGTTTTATATTTTTTCCATATATTATACTTAGTTTAAACCTTTTTAAAAGTCAGATATCTATGTTTAATTTTCAAGTTTATTAATTTGTATGAACACTTTTGTTCACCAGTGTCGCGTTACAACCTTTATGATTGTATGATTTGTTTAAAAATAGAAAAAAAAATGTATTGCCCTGATGATGTCCTAACTAAGACGAAACGCGTTGGCCTTAAAAAAGTTGAAAAACAAGTGCTTAATTACTTCATTATACAAAAATGTCAAAAATTAATTTCCACCAAGTGTTAAGCTCTCATACTATTGATTATATAAAATTTAAATTTAAAAAAAATCAATGACTGGTTCTTGCAAAATCGATTTTGAAAAAAAAAACTTTTGTTTATTTTTTAAAAATCGAAAACCTTTTTTTTTGAAAATTTGAGTATGCAGTTTCATTAACAATTTTAAGGAGGATTTGTATAAAAAAAATTTAATCGCTTCATCAAATGTTGAAGAATTATAAAATATGAAAAGTTGTATTAATGTAAGAACACACACAATTTTTTATAAAAATTCTTGGAGCCGTTTTCAACAAATTAATTTTTTTATTAACGGTTTTTTTAACATTTGTATGGGAGAAACCGTTCGTTTTTATTTTAGGAATACAGTTTGTTAACTATTCAAGATAATGTCAGAAATCCATCAAGTGGTTTTCGAAATTTTGAGTTTTCAAAAAAAAAAGTTTTTTTTTTTAATTTCAAAAATAAATTGTTTGAAAATTTTTTGCTTCCATTAATGTTTAGACTTCATAGGAGCGTCTGCATAAAAAATTTAAAAGAGTGAAGTCAACCGTCTTAAGGAAAATCGAAAACCAAAAAAGGCTACTACTAGAGGTAACAAAACTAACAATCTGTTTCCAAAAAAATTACTCAAATGTTCCTTTTCCTTTCATTTAAGAACTAATTGTTTTTTTACAAAAATCGTTTGAGGCGTTTTTGAGAAAAACGAGATTTTTGTTTTTTTTTTTCGGAAAAAAATGTATGGGAACTACTGTTATTTGTCATCTTAAAAAAAAATTTAAAAAAACGTGTAGACATATTACCGAAAAAATAATATGTACCAAGTTTGAAGCAAATCTATTCAACCGTTTAGGATGTAGACTCGAGGACAGACAGACCGACTGACAGACAGAGGGAATCCACTTTTTTGGTGTCCTCTATGATCGTAATGTCATTTTAATTGTTAGAATTTTTTTTTCAAGAAATCCATTTACTTGCCTTATATATTAGTAGCTATAATCGCAAGTAAAAATATGATAATTTGAAAAATTATTTTTTTTTATTTCGAATGAAAAGTGTACTTGCGCGTTTATGAAAAGTCAGAATATAAATAAAAGTTTGATTTTTATCTCAGATCTGATAAACACAAAACCACTTAGGTATCTATCATATCTCAATTATCTCCATAAATTATTAGTATAATAACTTACTCCATTTTAATGAGTGGATTATGATCTAATTCGGTCCAGGTAGTTATATTATATAAGCACACAGAATAAAGAGATGAGATTCAAATGGAATAAAAGTGACGACACAGTGTATCGTGCCGCAGTAGTCTTATTTATTTTCCATACATACTTTGGAATCAAAGTATGAAGTCACGTTTATGTACATATATCCTCGTAACATTTAAACATCTTCCAGGCATTAAAAAAAATAAAAACAAAAAATAATACAACACGCACTGCTCGGTATCTAAATTGAAATGCACTCACAAAAAGAAACTCTAGTAAGTCCCAAACCCAATCACTGGCATGATTCATGTTTACTTATTTGTTTCAATATTATGACATCTACCTATACGAACAGTATCCTATTGCGGAGATTATGTGAGGTTAGATACGACGCACGGCGGCGACCTTAAGTGGGAATGCACTTGAGTTAAATTTGAAGTAACATTCGGAAGTTCAAGAAAACTACCCTTATTTTAAAGGATAAGACATACACACATACCGCGCGTTTATTTATAACTTGCTTATCATTGATCAATCCTGGAACTATAACGAACAATGATTACAAAAACGAGGACGCATTCCTTGGAAAATATACTACGATCCGTGTATGGCGCCCAATCATTATCTCTTTCTTTCTTTTATTTATGAAACATGAAGCTAAAGATTGTTACAAGCAAAATATACAATTCATTAAAGGCAACTTGATCTTGCAGCTCAAGTGGATTTAACTTGCCTACATTTGTATGTATTTAATTTTAAAAAATTCTTCTTCAACAATTATTGCGGTGTTTGATTTATTTTATACCCGCCAGAGATATTGGACAAAAAAAAACGACATTGAGTTTCAGCGACGCTATTATAAAAATAAAATGCCCGACTGGGAGTGGATCGCACGTACTTAGTCTTATGTTCGATCATAAAATAAAATATTTTTTTCGACAAAAAAATATTATATTTATGTATCTTATTATTATTACCTTCGTTATGGTACCAAAACGGCACCAGTTATTTGTTAAAGTGCATCAGAATTGAAAGTCAAAGTTTGGAATGATGAGTTTCAATGAAAGCTATAACTGGCGCCTTAGCCTTTTTGCTTAAAAAAATTGTAAAGGGATATCCATTTTGCTGTTTCAAAAGTAAACGTAAATAAAACACATATAAAATATTTTTTTTCATGATATTTCTTTTCTATTATAAAGTTTGAACGTTAACATTATGTGTGAAACACTATATCATTTAAATGACCACCACGCGAATTGTTGCAAGCAATTTTCGACCACTTTTTGACACATATTGGGCCGTATCTCAGCCATAACTTGACGAATGTTGGTTTTCAAGTGCTCAACAGTTAAAGGTTTATCTGCATAAGCACGGTCTTTCGCGTAGCCCCACAAAATAATGTCCAGCGGTGTCAAATCGCATGATCTTGGTGGCCAGTTGATATCGTCACGACGAGAAATTACGCGACCAGGAAATGTCTCGTGCAATAAAGCAATATTCGCTCGAGTTGTGAGGCATGTGGCACCGTTTTGTTGAAACCACATATTCTCCAAGTCGTATTCTTCAATATCAGGCAAAAAAAAGTCGGTTATCGTATGACCATAACGCTCCGAATTGACGGTGACAGTCGTTCCATCGTCGTTTTCGAAGAGGTAAGGTCCAATCACACCTCCGGACCAAAGAGTGCCCAAACAGTGACTTTTTGTCGATGTAATGGTCTCTCTTCAATTACTTGAGGATTCTGAGAACCTCAAATACGACAAATTTGTTTATTAACATACCCACCGAGTGAGAAATGTGCTTCGAGGCTGAAGAAAATTTTGTTCGAAAAATCGCCGTCCACCGCCTGTTGTTCAAGTACCCATTCGACGTATCTACGACGTTGTGAATGGTCAGCTGGCTTCAGTTGTTATGTGAGTTGGACTTTATATGGATGTAGGTGTAGATCCAAATGCAAAATACGCCATAATGTGCCGTAATACAGTCCTAATTCATGAGAACGACGGAGAATCGACACATTCGGGTCTTCGGCAACACTTTCACTTACAGCAGCGATATTTTCAGTGGTACGAGCGAAAGGATGATGCACATGCCTTACAATAACTGTAACCAATCCAGTCTCTTCAATTTTTCGTACAATTTTGCCAATTGCTTGCTTAGTTGGACGAGTATGTAAACCAAAATCTCCTCATAAGGCACGATATGTGACTGTGCCAGAATCAGAATCGCGATCCATTTTCGTAAATGTTAGACTTTCAACTGAAAAACAAATCGGTTTAACAACTTATAGTTTGACAGATGTCGAATTCCAGCCCTATACTTTTAAAATCGCAAAATGGATAACCCTTTACAAAGTTTGAAGCGGCGTATATTGTAGACTGTAGAGCGATCAACAGACAGACAGATAGAATTGCCGGATCCACATATAGTAATATATTTAGTAGTTTTTAATAACTGATGACGTACTCCAACGTAAGTGCAAGTATATTTGCGATCCATTAGTGCATTTGGTTTATTGGAAGTAGAGAGCTTTTCATGAAAATAAAAAGAAATACTTAAATTTTTAGGGGAAGATCTAGTTGGTCAAAAAATTAGTTCCAAAATAAATTCAAGCGAAGAATACCTGCATACGAGTAGGTATGTGTTACATTTAACTGTCCTTTATATAATTGCTTCATTATATTCGACTATACTATCCGTGCAACACTCAATTCAATGGATTATTCTAAAACGGTGTCCCAATTACGCTTAACAAAATTATAGGAAACTAGCAGACCCGGCCGCGCGTTGCTGCGTCCTTATGATATTGCGTTCAATTATTTGTTATTAGAATTAGTATTGTTAAGGAAGTGATTGGTAAGGATTCTAATTATTAGCAAGCATATCCAGAGAATTTAAAAATTCAGGCGGAATATTGTAGATCTCTAGTGTCGATTAATTAAAAGTCATCAATCTGGCTATACAAACTTAAAAAGAATAGATGTAGTGTCTCAAATTTACGTTTTGGGGCTGGATGAGGGCGATTTTGGTAAAAACACACAACCAATGTTATGTATATTAATTTGCTAATATATTTCTTTGATTTCAGGGTGTCCTAAAAGAATAAAATATCTCGGTTCTGAGGACGAAGCGAGGGAGAATCTTTAATCTTCAGCAAAGAATTGGAGGAATTTGTATCTACTGCATCTTCAAGAGCAACTACAACTGCGGATTATTTCCGTAGAATAATTGAATAAATTAAAATTAAAGTGTGTTTGTGTAATATTTTTAGACACCGTTTAATGAGAATATTTATTAAATGTAGTAAGTTGTCTCAAATCGGAATTTTCAAAATTTTATGAAATTCGATCCACAATCACCAAAGATATGACTTATTATGAATAGAAGCAAATAAAATTCAAGTTTGAGTGGTTATTTTCATTGGCGCAGACATCTTGGATTTACTGGAAATAACATAAACAACCTCGCTGCTGATCAGTATTGCCAACCATTAATTTTTCTTCTGTGAATTATACGATACGAATGTTAGGACAGTTTGTTTAGAGTTTTGAAAAATTAAACTTTTCTTTTGTGGCAATTAAAAAACTTTTGAAAATAAAAAAAGAAACTCAGGCTGCTCCCTCACTTGTCGGTACGCTATTTGTAATCAATATTAACCGCTTTACCGAATTAATATAGATCTCATATTCATAATCTAATAACTTAAAGACCAGAAACCTCTGCTTTCATTTGACATTTGCCTACAAGCTGAAACACGCACACAAGTAACATTTCCTGTTCCTCTTCCAATAGACACATTGATAAAAACGCACACAAGAATCTTTTCTGTTCCTCTTCCTATAGACAACACAGCCCTAGTAATATGTTTTTGTTTTGCTTTTCGATTTCCCATCTATTCATGGATAGAGTTTCAAAGCTACAAATACAACAATGTAAACAAATGGGTTTTGGGGGGTGAAACGTACGAAGGTTTCCAATCTTTATTATGGCTTATTTGTGCTCTCATCTTTATCTTCCCACTTGTCGGTAAACTTTCGGCGCGTAATTTTGCTTTTTGTATCAAAAATGCTGCTGTAGACTTCAAACACAAACACTTTTGTTAAATATTTAAACACTACCTACCGATTCTTTGTACCGATGCTCGGAATGCCGTTCTAACCGTACCGATTCCGCACATATCGCACAAATCAGTAGGTGTCCATTGAAACCTATATGTATTCAGTGAGATCCGCTAAGTGAAGGAGCGGCCTTTAAGCCTTAAGCTTTTAGCTTGTTAAGAGCAGAGCTCGGAACAAAGTTTGAGTGCAGTATGTTGTGAACTTGTTCTGTACAGAGTAAGCTCTGTACCATAAATAAGTCATACTAAGATTGGAAACCTTCGAACGTTTCACCCCCAAAAACCAATTTCATTACATTGTTGTATTTGTACATTTGGCGCTCTATCCATGAATAGATGTGAAAACGAAAAACAAAGCAAAAACAAATTACTAGGGCTGTGTTATCTACATGTCTATTGGAAGAGGAACGGAAAAGTTAACTGTGTGCGTGTTTCAGTTTGGAGGCAAATGTCAAATGACAGAAGAGGTTGCGGGTCTTTATGTTATTAGTTTATGCTTTGAACACTGATTTATTTTTTATACGCACTTGAAAATCATAAACTAGAATACATTTTCATTTCAAACATAAAAAGCAAAATAACACAAATCTACAATTATTTTGTACACAGATACACACCAGACAGGAAATCAACAATCGACCAACTTATTTCGTCATTTTAATTGTATCTGATTATTTTTTCTTCACATTTTCTTCTCGACACACATGGCATTTCGTGTTCTCAACAATTTACTCAAAATCTTCAGACGATTATGTTCAAACACATCGAGAGCGCTCTGCACATGGTTCACAACGAAAAAAGAAACACACATTCGGAGCTCTAAACGCTCTGAGTGGAAAAGATACACAACAAATTATTTGACAAATCAGACTCTGCTGTGAACTAAAAAAGGAAAAGGACAGATATTGCTTTTTTCAAAAAAATAGTCTTAATCCCCCTAAAATTGGGGATTTTTTTCATTCGAGCTTGGGGACTTTAACTTGTTTTTTTTTTCATGATTGAACAGGTCCCCAAACTGAATAATTAATTCCCAAATGAATGGGGGAGTCTAGTTTGGATGCTTGAAAAGTTATTTGTATAACATTGGGTCATATGCATACAACTGAAGTACTTACTAGTAGTAGAAAGTAAAAGTAAATACTAGTATACTACTAGTAAAAGTCATGATTTATTGTGTTTACTGCATATGTGGTAGATATGGTAGATATGCTTAAAATAAAGTTTATACTGGGGCCCAATTGCGCAAGCGTGAATGTTTTTCCGTGTAAAAAAATTATTCACCCTCAAAAAATGACTGAATAAACTTGTCTATCTGTGTACACGTTATCTGTTTAAAAATATGCATCGCACCCTTGCGGAATCGGAAAAATGTATATGTACACAATTTTCTATGTACACAGAGAAAACTCACGCTTGTGGAATTGGGCCCCTTGTCACCACATGCTGATAGTAAGTACAGGATAAATTCAAAAATACTACCAATTTATCCGAAATCGCTAGTATATAGTATACAAATGTGCTTCAGGGGCGAACGTAGAAAAAATGCGGGGGGGGGGGCGGTTTCAAAAATTATATTAACTACATATTAACGAATACTTTTTTACTTTCGATTATAGGTACTATAAGGCAAGTTATGCATTCGTCGAAAAAAAAGTTGTGATATAACAATCAAACATGACATTACGATGATAGCGAAGACGAAAAAAGATGGTCTAAAAATTCTGTCCGTCTGTATGTGTGTCTGTCAGTCTGTCAGTCTGTCAGTCTGTCAGTCTGTCAGTCTATCAGTCTGTCAGTCTGTCAGTCTGTCAGTCTGTCAGTCTGTCAGTCTGTCAGTCTGTCAGTCTGTCAGTCTGTCAGTCTGTCAGTCTGTCAGTCTGTCAGTCTGTCAGTCTGTCAGTCTGTCAGTCTGTCAGTCTGTCAGTCTGTCAGACTGTCAGTCTGTCAGTCTGTCAGTCTGTCAGTCTGTCAGTCTGTCAGTCTGTCAGTCTGTCAGTCTGTCAGTCTGTCAGTCTGTCAGTCTGTCAGTCTGTCAGTCTGTCAGTCTGTCAGTCTGTCAGTCTGTCAGTCTGTCAGTCTGTCAGTCTGTCAGTCTGTCAGTCTGTCAGTCTGTCAGTCTGTCAGTCTGTCAGTCTGTCAGTCTGTCAGTCTGTCAGTCTGTCAGTCTGTCAGTCTGTCAGTCTGTCAGTCTGTCAGTCTGTCAGTCTGTCAGTCTGTCAGTCTGTCAGTCTGTCAGTCTGTCAGTCTGTCAGTCTGTCAGTCTGTCAGTCTGTCAGTCTGTCAGTCTGTCAGTCTGTCAGTCTGTCAGTCTGTCAGTCTGTCAGTCTGTCAGTCTGTCAGTCTGTCAGTCTGTCAGTCTGTCAATCTGTCAGTCTGTCAGTCTGTCAGTCTGTCAGTCTGTCAGTCTGTCAGTCTGTCAGTCTGTCAGTCTGTCAGTCTGTCAGTCTGTCAGTCTGTCAGTCTGTATGTATGTATAGACACCTACAGCCCAAACGGTTGGGCCGAATTGCTTCAAACTTGGTATATTGAGTTTTTTAGGTATTGTACAGAGGAGAACTTGAAATTTTTTTTTTAGCTCAAAAAATAACGGGCCATATAACCGTTACGTTCAAGCCTATTTTTCTCGGAAACGGCTCTAACGATTTTGATTTAAAAAAAAATCAGTGTGGGTTTTTAGCTACGACCGATTATATAGTTGAAAAAAAAATAGAAAAATGTCTAAAAACGGTACTTTCCATAGGACCGTCTTTTTTGCTTTCGTCTATCTCATAAATGGCTTAACCGATTCTTTCAAAATTTCACAAAAAATATAGGTTTAGGTTGACCAAATTATACCGCGTACTAATATTTTTAATTAATATTTTTTTGTATTTTTACTATTTTTACTTATTTTCAAAAGTTCCTGGATATACAATATTAGCAGTTTTATATTTTTCACGAAGAAGTAAATACTGATTATTTGTTGAGCCCACTAGTGAAAGGCTACATAAAGTTGACCATGAAAAAAAAACACTTTGCCTAAGATCCCTTCGAACTGAAAGTTTTCATTTGAAAAAGCGTATTTTATGATCTCAAATTATCCAGGAATATCCTAGATTGCTGATGATCTGCATTGACCATTTTTTTGAAGGCTAAGTTGGCTCAGCTATAGAAGGAATGCTTACTTTAGCATTAGCATAACACATGCTACATATTAAATTGAGATTTGGCAAAGAGGGAACTGGGCCGGGGAAAATAATAGGATCAAGGGAAAAAGCCTTGATTCTTAGGTCTACAGGAACAAACCTCTTGGACATTCCAAGAGATGGTATGCTCAAGAAATATAACTTTGAGAAAAATTTCAAAACGGAGTTAAGTTCAAAAAAAGAATGGGTAGGTGGAAACTCTAACTACACATGTAAAGCAAATGACATCAAGTGGTACACTGAGAACAACTGAAGGAACTGGTGTAGGAGTTTATGGGCCTAGAACCAAACTTTCTGTCCCGATGGCAAATTCCACTAGCGATTTCCAAGCGGAGGTTAACACAATAGGTAAATGCGCAGAACGTAATCTCGAAAGAAACTACCGAAACCAAAACATTGTCATTTTGTCAGATAGTCAAGCTGCACTAAAGGCACTAAGCTCCTACTCCATCAGCTCAAATATGGTATGGGAGTGTGTGTGCAGACTGAGTGAGCTGGGCAAGTGCAACAAAGTCTCGCTTCACTGGGGACCTGGGCACATGGGAATCCAGGGCAACGAAGAAGCGGACTCTCTAGCAAAAATATTAGCAACGTCACCTTTAATGGGAACAGAGCCCTATTGCGGAATCGGAGAGAACGTGATCAAAAAACAAGATCAGATCCGAGGAGGTGGCCAAAAGATCAAATATTAGGAATAAACTCCCTAGGTTAAGACAAGCTAAATTACTACTTGGGAACTACAACCAAAAAACGGTTCTTATCCTGTATCAACCTAAGTAGGAACAAACTAAGGGTAATAACAGGCATTCTTACTGGACATTGTAAGCTGAACAGCCACCTCAATATCCTGGGATTGGAGAGAAATGCTCTCTGCAGGTTCTGTAAGGTGCATGAGGAGACACCGGACCACATTCTAGGGAGTTGTGAAACCATCATTCACCAAAGATACAAATTTTTGGGACAACATCTAATAAAGGAAAAACACTACCCTTTATCGAAATACCACAATTACTGGGGTTCCTCAAAGAAATTAACTTGGAGGACGTACTGTAAATGAGAAACCTCATCCAGTTCTAAGGGGGCCACAATAGATCTCAAGGTCGCAGTGCATCAAAATTATTCATTCAAATTCCTTAGCCCATTTTTTGGGTTTGCAAAAATTGCAAATTTTATTAATTTTTCCTATATCTGATATTTTGTTGTTCGAACACGGAAACTGTGGTACATAATTAAAAGCCACTCTACTTCACAAAAACTGATTAAGACGTTCCTACGTTAATGGATGAGTGAATAATTGAGTCGACTGGAATTTACATAGAAGCAACTTAACAAAAGAAAATGCACAAGAAATTACCTGCGCAACATCTTCCATTTGACTAGAAAATCATTTAAGCATACTTTTTCATCATCTCACAATTCTCGGGCAAATACCTCAGTAGACCTTTTTATTTCTACTTCTTCAAGCTTGCCACATTTTTGGGGCAAAATATTTTGAATCTTAGAAAGCAATTTAAAATGGTGGAGAAACCTATTTTTTACTGCATGAATAAATGATCCACGAAAGGATCACCTTTGTAAATTTCTAAGTTGCTCTGGCGACTGGCTTTTTGTAAATTTACTTGCAAATAGGGAAGTGAATTTTTTTATATTTCACTCGCAGGCCCGTTATATGTAACCCAACACTAATTTGTCCATTGACATATACCAAATTTACTTATTCTAAAAAAATATTTCGTACGAGGCGGGTCAACTAACAAAACTCTATCTAAGCCCTCATCTAATTCTCTTTTGTAATTACTTTTGAATGCCTGTACAGCCATTAAATATATATATTTACATATATGTGAATTTTTATCATTTTTACTTGCGATTATAGGTAATATAATGGCTCGACCGATTCTTTCGAAATTCCACACGTATATAGGTTTAGGTTGCCCAATTTATACTGCCTACCAATATTTTTAAAAAATGTTTTTTTGTATTTTTAAAGAATTTAAAAAAAAATATTTTTTAATTTATATTTTGAAAACTGCTCAGTAATTTTTTTTCAAAAATTATAGTTATATGTATTTGCTGAATACCTATGAATTGGCATTTTTGAATTTTTTTTTAAATTTTTTTCAAAAAGTTTTTTTTTAAAACCTTTTTTCTCAAAAACCGCTGCAACATTTTAAAATTTTTTTTTCTCATAAATTCAAATTTGTCAAAAAAATAAAATGGCGTACTTTTTTTTGAGCTTAAATTAGTTTAAGTATTTATTTCAGAATTTTGAATTATTTTTTCTTTAATTAAACAAATTTAATCTTTTGTTTTTAGGTTTATATTATTAAATATTTAATATTGTTATGAAATTTTGTATATGCATATACAAAATGAGTTAAAAATGACTTTAAAAATATATTTAAATTTTTAATAGAAATCTTTTGTATACGATGTGATCGAACATCGTTTTCCTTTAATTTTTATTCCAATTTACACTTAAATGTTAACAATTGTAAGAAATTAATTAAGCAAAAAAATAAATATAAAAGTATAACAGCCCTATTAATAAAAAACGCTTAGTCCACCTTTAGTCCATGGACTTACAAAACCATGGAATGAGAGTTAGACCATGGACTAAAATTCCCTATTAATAAAAATCGACCAAAATCTACTGCAATAAGTATCAACTCTACCTCTTTTATTTCTATGTCCCTGTAAATTTTGTTCTTAAATGTCAATTCTTAGTCCATCGCTAGACCACCGTCTTCGATGGTCTAGCGAAGGACTAAGTTGTTAAACGTCAAATACCAGGAATTGTGTCTTATTAATAGTACTTCGCACTTAGCTCACGGAATAAGCCCTAAACCTTCTCTAGTCCATGTTTATGAATTTGGGTGTAAGAGAATAAATGTTGGCCATTTAGTAACTATAATGTTAGTGTTAAATTACCAATATCCAAAAAAATTAAGCTAGAAGGATAACATACATGTTTTTTTTTATATTCTACACGCGATCAAGGGATTATACTACCCTTTAGATGTTTCCACACAGCGCGAGCGTGATGGTGAGGTTAAGGAAGAGAAAGAATGACAGGAAAGAGGTGTGGTGCGATGTTATGATACTGTACAGGGTTGTTGTCTCAGATTTTATCTCCAGAGATGGCGGCTGAACTAATGCGGAGAAATGTCCATGTCTTATTTATCTATGTCCCTTATAATTCGCATTAATTTTTTTTATTTTTTTGGCATATTTTATCGGTATACTTGTTTTATTCAATCAAATGTTGTTAGTTCTATGTTCTTGTATTGAGTCAACCAGCCACTCATTGTATGACATTTATTTTTAGAATTGGTTTTTAATGGAAAATAAGAGGACATAGACTACGGGCAGGGATGGAATCTGTGACCATGAGTTAATTGTTGTAAAATAGAGTTCTTTTGTCTTTTGTTCGTTTCTATGCACTTTTGTTTCGAGAGCAAAAGTTAGTCTGTAAAGTAAGTATCAAAATAAAAGAAGGTCATAACAACACAAGACTCTTGGAACCCATAAAGTTTAGATGAGGAAGTCGACTGAACCAAAAACTGGTGTTAAATTAAATGAAGAACAAATTAAGGACAGGATTAATTATAATAAGAGGGAAACCGATAAATGAAACTTAAAGATTGGGAAGGATTGTTGTTAAAGCTAATTGATACCGAACAGAAACCATCAATTTTCAATATACCTGCTTTGTTAAACTCCTTAAATTTACTTATACCTACTTTAATCTCAGACTCAACAATGAAAAACTAGATCAGGTTTGATGAGATCCTCATTCCTTCCAGGGCCATCAAAATGCAAACGGTTTTTGGAACTGAAACAGAAGAAACCGTGTCTATCACTGTAGATGGACAGGCTTGTCGATGTGGCGATTAATCGCCAAGCTGGCAATTTGAAATTTATTTTTGCGACTCGAAACTTGTTTGGCAATGTACCCTAGAAAAAGCGATATTTCTCGCTTTTGGCGATTTTAATTTTTTGAATCGAAATCCTAATAACTACTTTTTTCATTTTTCTAATTTGCACTTAAACTTATGTATATCTTTTCCAATCCTGCCATTCATTTCCTTTTCCATAATTAATATTATTGGTTGAATTTCCTATTTCATATGATTGTACGTACATATGTATGTAAGTATGATATGTTTTTGTTGTGTTTTGTTTTTTAAATAAATTTCTTGACTCCAAAATTGCAAGTTGCTTGATTTTATTTTAATCAACGATTTTTGAGTGTTTACTCAAATTTTTAAATTTCTTGTTTACTTGCATGTAATAGTATTAATATATTGGGTTAAGTTCGTTATTCATATATGTTAATACATTGAACGTATGTATGTAGGGCTAGCAATGAGACGAGACCAAGCGAGACTTTTGTTAGTCTCGTCTCGGTCCCGTCAAAATCGAAAAATTTCAGTCTCGTCTCGGTTTCGGCCCGGTCTCGCCTAACCAAGTCGCGCCTCGGTATTGGTCTCGCCTTTTTCTCGAGAAAATTTTAGTGTGCAGTCTCGGCGTTGGTCTCATCCTTAGTCTAAATTTCTTTCGTGTTGGTAAGATAAATGGGTGACTTTTGGAAAAAATATATTATCAAAACGTCTAAATATAGTTTGTTGCCAAATCCATTTAAATCGGAGCATCTTCCATGAGTTTTGACAGTTCATGGTTTGACAGGTTTGCTAACAACTATATTTTGACGTTTTAATAAACATTTTTTTCAAATGTCACCTAAAAGACTGAAAATCAACTGTTTCCGAGCGAAAAATAAAATCATAAAAAAATCGAATATCTGAAGTAAAATTTGAATTTTGTAGAAAATTTTGACAGCTCCTGGCTTGGCAGGTAGGCAACGAACTATATTTTGACATTTTGATGATATCTTTTTCCAAATGTCACCCAAGAGGCCTTTAATCACCTTTTTTCGGAGCCAAACATAAAATCGGAAAAAAATTGAATTTTTTGAGGTAAAATTTGAATTTTATACCAGCGAGAGTGTTGTCGAATTTCTGTACCAAAAATATGGTCTCGTCTCGTTCTCGACTCGGGTGCTTTTAAAAGGAGTCTCGTCTCGTTACCAGCCCTATGTATAGTATGTTTTTAATAAATTTTTTTACTCCAAAATTGCAGGTTGCTTTTATTTATTTAATTTACGATTTTTGAGTTTGGTGATGTATGGGTGGAAATTTTTGTAAGTTGGCGATTTCGCTTTTTTAAACCTGACAACCCTGCAGGTGAACAGCTTAAATTATTAAGGATGCAACAGTAGGAATTAAAGAAGCGATTGAAAAATGACCCAAGTTGGAATCTCTCTTATCACGTAACAAAACGTAGGAAAATATTGTTTCCCAATTTGGCCGTAGTGCGCTGGTTGTGTGCTCACCTGCTAGCCTCGCTCCCTGCTGCCAGCTGTGCCTTCTTAAAAATTCCATTAAGACCTTTCAAAATTTTCCACAATGGATTGCTGGCTTAATCATTTGCATGTTGTCCAGGCATAAAACTAACAACTTGTGACTGAGTAAAAACTAGTAACAAAACAATTATGACAAAACGAATAAAATAATGCGAATTATAAGGGACACAAAAAATAAGACTCACCATTTTCTACACATTAGTTCAGCCGCCATCCTTGGAGATGCAAATCTGAGACAACCACCACCTTCAGTCCCAGAACATCGTGTCACTCATCTTTCCTATCCTTCTTTCTCTTCCTTTACTTCACGGCACGCTGTGTTGAAACATTTTAAAAGGGTAATCATAATGGCTGAGTTCGTAATTGTAAAACTTCCGCAGTACTGCCAAAATTGCGTTCGTTTATGTAGACAAACAGCATAAGCTCTGCAGAGCATGGCAACACTTGTTTCCATAAAAGTAGAACGGCAGTCAACTTGCGGTCCAGTTGGCATTTGATTTTATTATGTTATTTAAATTTGCACAAAAATGGGAGATGTGAGTATTTTCCAAATTAAATAAAGGGTTAGCCATTTAGCGGTTTCAAAAGTATAGGGCATGAATTCGACATCTATCAAACTAAGTTGTTAAACCAATTTTTTTTTTCAGTCGAAAGTCTGACATTTACAAAAATGGATCGCTTAACTATCGCACAGCACATAAAAATTGTTAAAACCTACTACAAAAATGGTGATTCTGCCACAGCCACATATCGTGCTTTAAGAGGAGATTATGGTTTACATAATCGTCCAACTACGCAAGCAAAGGGCAAAATTTTGAAGAAACTTGAAGAGACTGGATTGGTTATGATATTGTAAGGCCTGTGCATCATCGTTTCGCTCGTACCATTGAAAATATCGCTGCTGTAAGTGAAGTGTTGCCGAAGACCCGAATGTGTCGTTCTCAGGAATTAGGACTGTCTTACGGCACATTATGGCGTATTTTGCATTTGGATCTACACCTACATCCATATAAAGTCTAGCTCACACAACAACTGAAGCCAGCTGACCATTCTCAATGTCGTAGATACGTCGAATGGGTGCTTGAACAACAGGCGGTGGACGGCGATTTTTCGAACAAAATTTTCTTCAGCCCCGAAGCACATTTCTCACTCGGTGGGTATGTTAATAAACAAAATTGTCGTATTTGGGGATCTGAGAATCCTCAAGTAATTGAAGAGAGGCCATTACATCCACATAAAGTCACTGTTTGGGGCGCTTTTTCGTCCGGAGGTGTGATTGGACCTTACTTCTTCGAAAACGACGATGGAAAGACTGTCACCGTCAATTCGGAGCGTTATTGTCATATGATAACCGACTTTTTTTTGCCTGCTATTGAAGAATACGACTTGGAGAATATGTGGTTTCAACAAAACGGTGCCACATGCCTCACAACTCGAGCGAATATGGCTTTATTGCACGAGACATTTCCTGGCCGCGTAATTTCTCGTCGTGGCGATATCAACTGGCCACCAAGATCATACGATTTGACACCGCTGGACTTTTTTTTGTGAATTTTCAGCGAAGCATAGGTGCATATGATGTAGATATATACAGTTCACGGATAAAAAAACTTGGTGTCCAAACGGGGGGGGGGGGGCATGGTGGCACAATGACGGCCATAAGGAATATCTGTGTTAACATTCATGTAAAATAATTAATTTATTAATAAAAACTTCTTCATTTGTAATTTCAGTGTTTTAAGAGATAATCAGCAGAAAAACACAAAAAGGGAAAAGAAAAAAGCAAAATAGACAGTCGTAAGTTGGATATATGTAATTAAACCGCACACAATATTTGGTTAAGGATAATTCATGTATATTTCATTTTGTATTTATTTATAATAAACAAAAATGTTTCTTTTAATATAATTTCAGTTTTAAATGTTTATAACATTTTGTATTCAAACACGCACTGAAGCTGAAACCAATGTCCGTTCAAATGAAAATAAATTACAAGTTATTTATTTTTGTTTTTAGTTTTTATTGATATAAAAATACCTAATATTAATCTTAAGATTATAATGTTTTAAAAGAATTGCAAAGAACTTTAATTAAAAAATGAGTATTATCCAGTAAAATATTTCGATGCTATTTAATAAATTTACTTTCATCCAAGATAGGTAAACCATAATTAATATCGTCTATATATGGAATATCCGATGAATGCACTTTTTCTGAAAGAGCTTTAAACATTTTAAGCCTTGCTATTCTTTTTTCGACGTGGATTCTTGCTGCAGCAATTCGTGTGTTGTGCCCTGAAAACGGTTCGAAATAAAACAGCAGTCTCACCTCTCACCATCTCAATTACAGCTTTAGAAAGTTCATTTCCAATCATAAATCCTTTATCTACCATACATCTGCATCTCCTGCCTTAAGTTTTGTTAACAAATCAGAATATCGCCTTGTTTGAAGATATTTGACTTGCAACTTTGCTCAAATAATTGATTGCTGCGGATGGGGAAATTTCTATCAGCGCTTTAAGGGCGGGAGATTCTTTATTTTATTTTTATTCACAATAAAACGCCAGTTTTACATTTGAGACATCCAAATATAACTCTAATTATTTCAGTGCAGTCTAGAACCGTTCTCACAATTTGTAAATACTGAAAACATTTATTCATTCTTCTGCCATTTTGTTCTCTTTGTGTGCCAATATATCAGTGGACAAAGTATTTTTGCTAGATGCTTTAGAGAGGCTTTACGTGGATCTGCATCTGCAAACTTGAAGAAAAGTATCAGGACCGTTGTTCATGCCATCCTCGATTGTAGTCAGATTAATTTAGCCTGTGCCACCGCACTGATTTAGTGCTAAACTGTGCTACCGCACATATGACAATTTGGCAGCACCCATCATCTACTACAATCGAGGATGGCAGCCAACGTAAAAAGGAAAAACCCCCATTGTAAGTTGGTGGGCATTTTCGGCTTTGCCTCTAATTCTTTCCTTTTCGATTTGGTAGCCAAAGCAAGCACATCGTGCTCTGCTAAAGAAAATTACTAAAAAAAAAAAAAAAAACTTCATTCGAAAATTGTATACTCTGCACTTCCTATTCTTTTATTTAAATTTGATTAGATATAAAAGTTTGTTTAGCTTGTAAAGTATATGTAAATATAAATACTTATTTAAGAAAAAAAATATAAAAAAAAAAAAAAATTAATCCAACGCATTCGTAAAATAAAACCACCACAGTGTTTATTCGTGTTCGTGACGATTGTTAGCCCACTCACGATTTACGAAGCCTTCAGCTTTTGTTCGCGTGCCTGCTGGCACATTTGGGCTTACATATTTAATCCTTGGCTAAGTCTGAAGCCGAGGCCATCTTCGGACAAACGCACGTCCGCCATCAAGAAACCTTCAGCGTTGCTCGAGTGTCTGCTGGCACAGTTGGGCTCACATATATTTAGGCGATTTAATCCTGGGCTAAGTCTGAAGCCGAGGCCATCTTCGGACAAACGCACGTCCGCCATCAGAAGAAAAGCATCTTTTCATAAACCAAGAAACCTTCAGCGTTTGCTCCAGTGCCTGCTGGCACATTTGGGCTCACATATATTTAGGCGATTTAATCCTTGGCTAAGTCTGAAGCCGAGGCCATCTTCGGACAAACGCACGTCCGCCATCAAGATATTTATCAGATATTCGGACAGAGGCACGTCCGCCAGCAAGACATCACCAGAATCGGACAGACGCACGTCCGCCAACGTAAGTACAAATCAACCAAGGCATACACGCCAACAACCGTAATATAAAACAAACATAAAAGAAAGCCAGGGTACACACTAATAAATTACTCGAACTCTGCTACAACTTTCTTGACACATCTCACACTCACATGTTCTTGGCGTTCAGATATGTAGTTTTGAGAAGAAAATGTTCGCTATTTTCGTTGTTTTTAGGCAAAAGAATTGTAAAAAAAAACTTGAAAATTCGTTACCTGAACGGAACAAATTATGGTGCAGGTGAAAATGCTATAATGAAGATAAACATGTTCATCTTCACTATAATCTGCAATCTTCAGATTCATACTTCCTATAATCTTCATACATGAAGATGATCTCCATTTTAGTCTTTGCTCTCTATCGGACAAGTATGAGTTTTTTATTTTGTTTCCTCTTTTTTTGCAAATGTCGATGTAGATGAAGATAAAGATACATGTAAAGCCTCCTTATTGTGTCGACAAAGTAATATTTAGCAGTTTTATCACTTATTTGGAATAAAACAGCCAAATGTGCGAAAAACAAACTTGTCTTCATATTGGACATGGCCAAGATGATTCTGTCTCCCATTCCCATGTAAGCGTTGTCTTCCTTTCTTATTTTGAAAGAAGCGTTTATTACAGCATCGAAAGTCAAATGGCCCTCTATTCCCGTGAAAGTTTTTAGTTTTTTATCCGTATCACACAAAGAGCTAACAGTTATAGGAGTTAGGTTGACTTGAGTACCTTTGTTGCTGTGGTTATGCAAGAGTCCTGAGGTGGGTGGCATGATTCATTAGCATTTTCAGTAGCATTATCCTCGGTTGTGTTTTCAACTAATATATTGATGTCACCAACGTTAATTTGATCTTCATCACATGTTAGCCTTTAGAAACATAGTTCTAATAACATGTACGAAAATATAATGTAAATTAATAAAACAAATACCTTCTGGCAACGGACAAGGCCCCAGCCAAGAGTCGTTTAGATCGAAATTTAATAATTTTGTTTGTTCCAACCATAGAATTTAGAAGATTATATGTGGGAAACGCACATTTTAATAAAAATGCTCGTTTTATACTGGTTCTATTGATATTCTTCAAAACTTGGGTTTTTTAAAAATGAAGATCACAAATCACAAATGAAATCTACCCCTTCGGGTAAGGGAACAAAAAAGAATATATCAGAGCTAAGGCATGCCTGTCGTAAGAGGCGACTAAAATCCAACCTCAGTATACTGAGAGTGAACGTATACATAAATATGCAAAGAGTAAAACAAATAGATACATTACCCCAGGTGGCAGTCTAGGTTCATCCCAATCGAGAGACAACGGTAAGAAGAGTTCACCGGTAACGCCAGATGCGCGAGTAAAAAGGACTCAATAAAAACAGAAATTCTTGAGAAAGATAATAATGAAAAACTTCGTCACAAACTTGATGAAGTAGTAAAACTTTATCAGGAGTTAAAGAAAGAAGTTGATCATCTTCTTAAAGAAAATGAGGTGTTGAGGAATAAACACCACAATGACTCGAAGACTAGCTCATCGCAAGCGAAAAATTTCATTTATGAGACTGATGAAGAAGAACTAGCTCGCGAAACGCAAGGTTGGATCCTCACCTGATGGCGCTTGTTTTCCTGCAAAAATTGCATCACCAAAAGATGCCAATATTAAAGAAAAACCTATTAAAATTAGGCCTCCGCCACCAATTAATGTTGTTGGAATTGCGGAGTATAACCGGCTGCAAACTATATTTACTTTTACTTTAAAGTTATTTCACTCAATAACAACAAATGGAAAGTTTGCGTGAAGGATCCTGAAAGTTATCGTCTCCTGTCGCGAAAACTAAACGAAGAAAACGTAGAATGTCACACTCATAAGAATAAGTCGGAAAGACATTTACGCGTTGTAACGAGAGGCTTGAACCAACCCATCATGTCCAAAAGATGATATTAGCCGTGTTTTATTATCGCCAATAACCCATATGGTTCACCCCGTAAAAATAAAATGATCTGGGTTATGTACTGACGTACCCTCTGTTCGCAGAATTTAATACTAATATTTGTAAACCCAGATAGAAACCCCGATAATACCTTGATCTCGTGTTGGTTTTGTAAAACGTGTTGAAAAATACCCCAGACCCAGACCCGTAGATAATAAAACGCAGCTATTATTAACGATCTAAAGAGGAACTATAACATCTTAGATGCTGTGAACATCGTCAAAAGAGAAACACAAAAAAAAGATACCGAAACAAATGTGGTACAGCGTGGTCTTCCACTATTTATTCTTACTTTTGATAAAGGCAGAGAAAATAAACGATATTAACAAAATTAAAACAATCCTCAACATTTTTGTTAAGATCGAACCTTTAAGAAAGAGTTCAAGACTGATTCCGAAGTATAAACGCTGTCAAAAATTCAATCACACACAAACCTATTGCAAAAAAGAACCTAGGTGTGTAAAGGGTGCCGGCCAACTATAGAGGCTGCGAAGTAGCAAAAGAATTACAAAACCGGCGATCAAAATTGACACAGTCACAAAGAAAACCACCAGGCCAAGTAGCAAAAAAAGTTCTTAAGACCCCTAAGAGGTTAAATGCTCAAATACCCAAAGGAAAAGAGACTCAAGTGGAACCAACTCAACCAGAGCAAACACCAAAGAAAGATCGTGTAAATCCATATGCCCAAATAACGGCTAAAAACATACCTTTACAAAAAGGTACTCCTGGTAATCCACTCACGAACGTCTTAAGCATAATCCTTTCGAAAATTGAGGAACAATGTGGAACAAATAAACTTAACGGGTGATTTTTTTGCTACTTGGTTTTTGACGTTTATATTTTTGACAGATCACACATGACAAATTCCACGAACATTTGACATTTCGATTCAGTATTGTTTGCCATTTCATCATGAATAGACTTACGCCTGAACAACATTTGCAAATTATTGAAATTTATTATCAAAATTCGTGCTCTGTGAAAAATGTGTTTCGCAAGCTACGTCCGTTTTTTTTCCGCTCATTTTTGGCTAAATGAATACGTGAATAAGCAGAATTGCCGCATTTGGAGTGAAGAGCAGCCAGAGGCAATTCAGCAGCTACCAATGCATCCCGAAAAATGCACTGTTTGGTGCGGTTTATGGGCAGGCGGCATCATTGGGCCGTACTTATTCAATGACGATGAAGGCCGCAGGGTTACGGTCAATGGAGAAAGGTACCGTTCGATGATAACAGATTTTTTTTTGCCGCAAATGCAAGAATTGAACTCGGTCGACATGTGGTTCCAACAGGACGGTGCCACATGCCACACTGCACGCGAAACCATGCATGAATTGAGAGGCGAATTTGGTGAGCAGTTGATCTCACGTTGGTGCGCAGTCAATTGGCCACCAAGATCATGTGATTTGACCCCGTTAGACTATTTTTTGTGGGGCTATGTTAAGTCTATTGTCTATGGGGACAAGCCAAACACGATTGCTGCCTTGGAAGCCAACATTGAACGCGTCATTGGTGAGATTCCGGCCGAAATGTGTGAAAAAGTTTGCCAAAATTGGACCTTCAGAATGGACCACCTGAAGCGTAGCCGCGGGCAACACGAAATCGATTTATCGATCCAAATAAAAATTTCATTCACTTTTTACAAGTTTCTGTGTTTTTTTGAATTTTCAAAAACCAAGCTCTTAAAAAATCACCGTTTATATTTCATAGGCTAACTAAACTCGAAAACAGTTTTCGGTTAATATCTTTTTGTAATCTGCTCTTGATACTTTCAAAATCAGCATCAATTTTTTTAGATAGAAGGCTTATTGCAAAAAATTACTCTTGAAATACGCATATTTGGAATGATGTATGCGTATTCCTAGAGTTATTTTTTTTTAATATCTACAACTTCTTTGCAAAAATTGTTGATGTTTCTTTTGAAAGGATGAAGTTCTGATTCAAAGAAAAAATCGCCCGAATTTATTGGACAACCCATTCCAATACTTTATATATACTTTAAAAGCTCACTTTGAAGAGTATATTCTGAAAATACTTTGGAGTGGATCTGGAAACTTACTCAAAAATTGATTTATCCAGAATACCTGTGGAAAAGCACACGGACAGCAAAGAAGCACACACGTTGGTGGAGAGTTTCTGATGTCCCTGGAAGGTACAGATTGGGAAGCAATAGCAGCTGTCCTTCAAGAAGGAAGCAAACCAATAATCGCTGTTTGAGAACTAGAACTGGCGGGCCAGGGATTTTGAAGCCACAAATTATGTTGACCTTGACTCTCTTGAACTAATGACAAGATAAACGAAGAATAGTTCTTAATTATTTTCTAATTATTTAATAAAAAATACTAATAAGCTGCACAGTCTTAAATTATTTACTTTGATTTCATGCATACGACGCTTAGCGTACCTATACTAGGCGTTTTTCTTTTTTAGTTCAGAGTATGAGTTGTTAAAAAATTTGTTTGTGTTTCTTTTTAACTCAGAGCATGCAGAGCTCCAAATGTGTGTTTCTTTTTTCGTTCTGAACATGTGTAGATCGCACTCGACGTGCTCGAACATAATTGACTGAGCATGTGAGTAAATTGTTGAACGCACCAAATGCCATGTTTGCCAAGAAGGAAAATCAAGAAAAAAATAATTAGATACATGAGTTGGCGAAAGAAGTTCATCGCTTGTTGATTTTCTGTATCTGGTGTGTATCAGGATACTAAAAAGGGTACGTATTGCTTTTTATGGTTAAAAATGAAAATGTATTCTGATTTGTTTGGTTCAAGTGGATTTAAAAAACATATCAGTGTTCAGAGCTCGCTCTGTTTAGAACAAGTTCAGTGCATAACCGATGTGGTCGAACTCTGTTCAGTGCTCTGCTCTGAACGAAAAAAGAAAAACGCCTACAATAGAAATTTACTTGTAAAAACATTATTCCGTTAATGCATATTGCCCATTTATATCTGAATTCTTTTTTTTAATACTTTACGACCGCGGGTTACAATATCTGAGTGTAGAAATTCGAAAGATGAAACTCTTAACCGTAACGGTCGGAGTTTAATTGAGTTTTTGGAAGTATTTGGGCTAATTGTTCTAAATGGGTCTTCTAAAAGCGATTCAGATGGGGACTTCACGTCTGTGAGTAGACAAGAACAATCCGTTATTGACTTTCCTGCGATATCAGGAAAGTGGTTGAACGTGTTTGAAGAAAACGGAAGCATCCCAACAGTCTAAACTGACAAGCTTTAACAAGCCCAAATGGTCTGAAAACAATGCAATTCTATACAAAAGATTATTAAATAATAACTCATGCTCTCTAATGCATCAATGTACAAGCTCGGTTGAGGAGACATGTGAAAGTATAGAACGTGTCATTAAGGTATCGGCCCCTTTTTCGGTGAAAAATTCAGAAACTTTCTCTCCGAAAAACGTATGGTTTGACAAAGAATGCAAAAGGCTTCGTAAACTTTCATTTCTTTACCTTAAACTCTTTAGAAGAACAAATTCACAATTTTTCAAAAATGTTTACCTAAGTGTCAATAATGATTATAAAAAAAATCTGTTCATCTAAGAAAACCATTTGTTTAAAAAATATGGCTAAGGAATTGGACAACTGTACTAACTCTAAATTATTTTGGGATATAGTGCGTGAAATCGGTGGGCTAATTCAGGGTATGAAGTACTCTTTAGAAGCTGAGACGTTAGCAGCTCATTTTCAGCTGATGAAGACCTTCATACCTTTGATTATGCGATGCCTTATACTAGAGTGAGCGAACTAGATATAGCTATTTCACTACCCGAAGTGGAAGCAATACTTAAAAAAATTAAAAATAATAAAGCTTCTGGCATGGACGGCATACCTGTCGAGTTCTATAAAAACTCCACTCCAGAATTTAAGAACTATCTCGTTACGTTCTTCAATAGATTGTATAACGATTCATGTGTTCCCACCAGTTTCAATGTTTCTGTTATTTTTGCAATTTTTAAGAAGGGCGATGTGAATGCTGTAGAAAATTATAGGGGTATTTCGATTCTAAACTCAATAAGAAAAATATTTACCACAGTTCTGAATAAAAGGCTCACAAAATGGGTTGAGCATAACAACATTCTTAGTATTTTCCGAGCAGGTTTCCGCCCAAGTTTTTCGACCATGGATAGGTTTGTCACGAAAGTTTCTCCAAATATATGCTAATCTTATGTCAGCAACAAATTGCAGGGTATGGGGTGGCCTTACATTCTCGAACAGATTTGAAACAACTGCTGGTGTCCCCCAAGGATGTATTCTTAGTCCTTTACTGTTTGCCCTATTTATTGATGATGTTTGTGATGTTCTCACTGGAGGAGTTAATTTTGCCAACATTAAAATCAAAGTCCTGTTATACGCTGACGATTTAGTTATACTGGCTGATAATCCGTTCACACTACAAATGCAAATAAACCGACTAAATTCATTTTGTGAATCTTGGGGTCTTCTTATTAGTTAATACCCAAAAAACTAAGATTGTAATATTTGAAAAGAGAATTTCGAGAAGACGACCAGAAGAAAACTGGTCAATTAACTATACAAATATCGACGTAGTGCAGGAGTTTAAGTATTTGGGAGTCCTTTTTACACAAAATTTAAGTTTCCTCGATCACGCCAAAGAAAAATGTAAGGAAGCTAAAGTGGCCCTAAATGTAATGTGGCCAAAGTTTTTCTCCAACAAATATATTGATTTAACCTCTAAATACAAAGTTTTCAATGCGACAGTAAATGCTTGCATATCATATGGTGTGCAAGTATTCGGCTATAACCACTTCGAAGTTTTCGAAAGCGTCCAAAGGAACTTCTTCAAGAGATTATTTCGTCTACCAAATTCAACACTAAATTATGCAATATACGTAGAGCCCTATATTCATAAAAAATTTGAAGGCAAGCGCGGACTATATTACTAAATTAATGAAAAGAAGTGACTCATGTCTTCACAAAATTATTTTGAAAAAATTGTTCCCAGTAAATGCACAACCTTTCAAGGACTGGAATCAACTAGCTTTTCGCCACGACACATCCCTGATCCTGTCAGAAAATAATGTTGACGATTGGCACGCTAAGTTTGCTGATTTAATTCCCAGGGTTGATCACAAACTATTTGTAGATAATCTATCGAGAGCAGCTTCTTCTACATAAAGATGTATCTACAAAAATTTAAATCATCATCTACATTCGGATGCCAATTACTTTCGAAACGAATATTCAGCATCTGTTATAAGCATTATTTTTAGAACGAGAGTTGAAATTCTAAACCTCAATTTTATACCTCATTGAGATGACCTGCCTCAGCTCTATAATCTATGCAACAGAAGCGAGAATGAAGATATCTACCATTTCGTGGCTGCTTGTCCAATTTTACAAGAAATTCGTTGATTATATTTTCAGGAAAGTTTTATATCGCTACAAAGACTTTGTGAAATTTTAAACGCAGCAACGGGCTGGCTCAGCCTCTATAAATATTGCCAACATGCTCTTATCTACCCAAATAGTTTCCTTTAACATAATGCGATTAATATCCCACTTATTGCAATTTCCAGCTGAATAATCCATTTTCTGGTTGGAATCATGGAAAATTAAGTCACAAAATTTACTGTTAATCTATCAAAATTGATACTTTTTCTTTTGTGTTTCAAATCACGTTAAAATTATAAACTTAAAAAAAAATAGTTAATCAACTAAGCAATAATAAAAGCCCTACATTATTTTGTGTTTCAAATCACTTTTAAAAATTGACATCTTTGTTAAATAAGCTAAATAATTAATCATCTAAGCAAATAATAAAACTGCGATTATTTGAACATATTTGTTGGGAGTTACATATATATTGTAAAAAAAACTACTAAATTTTGTATATTATTTTTATTTTAACAGTATACTTATATATAAATATATTTTTTTTAGAATTTTGCATTATCTTTTTCTTTAAATCTTGTAATGTTATCTCAAGCAGACGGCAGTATTGCCAGGTCCTAATCTTAAGAATACAAATTGCTCAATTTATTTGAAAAGAAAAAATAAAGAATCTATCTAATCTAATCTATCTAATCTAACAAAAAAAAATACCAAACGGGCTAGGCGGGATTTTAAGAAATCGGGATTCCGATACGCTAGCATGTACACAATTGATATATGTAGTTAGGTAGTTACTTATATCGAAACAGTGTTCTTATTCTGGAACATAACATTTACTTTGCGAAATGTAATAAAGACATACAAATTCTTAACAAATAAGCGACTTATTTCATAACTTTTTTTGGACTTAGCTATTTTGCTATCTATTTGGAAGGTTATTTCATCCCTTTATGGGGACTATTTCACATTCTGTCTTTCGAACTCTATAACGAATATATGGAAACCATGGGGCGTTCTTTGAAGTTAGACCCGAAAAACTTCTGGAAATTTATAAATTCTAAAAAGAAATGTGACGGGTATCCAGTAAGCCTCATTTCTAATGACGTAATCTTGAATACAACTTCTGACATCTGTGAGAGATTTGCAAGTAATTTTAGCCAATCCTTAATTGATTCTCCCGTAGTTGTTGACAAAAACTATTTTCATTTTTTACGAAATTGTCCTCAAGTATCATTTAAGAATATTACAATAGAGCGTGAAAAAATTTTGAGCTTTTTGTCACATTTAAAAGAGGACTATTCTATTGGACCTGATGGAATACCACCTGCTGTATTAAAAAAATGTAGGTCCATTTTAGCTCTTCCACTGAGTAATATTTTTGATCTATCTTTGAAATTAGGTAAATTTCCTTCAGTTTGGAAGAATGCATTTATAACCCCAGTATATAAAAAGGGAGATAAAACCAATATTATCAACTATAGACCAATTTCTAAACTTTCTTGCATTCCGAAGTTGTTCGAACAAGTTGTATGTGATAGTTTGACATTTATATGTAAAAATATTATTTGCAACCAACAACATGGTTTTATGCAGAAACGTTCTACTGTTACTTTTCTAGTTGTATTTTTGAATAAATGTTTAAACTCCCTAGAAAGTGGTCAAGAAGTTGATTGTATATACACAGACTTTTCGAAAGCTTTTGATCAATTGTCTCATGAGATTATCAAGTTTAAACTTAATTCATACGGGTTTCCTCCATCTTTCATCAAGTGGATATCCTCGTATCTTGAAGATAGGTTATACCAAGCCAAATTCAGAAATTCTTACTCAAGACCCTTTATTGCCAAATCAGGTGTTCCGCAGGGAAGCCATCTTGGACCATTACTCTATACATTGGGTATTAATGATGCTCCTCTTTGTGCACGCAATAGCGAAATTCTTATCTTTGCAGACGATATGAAGATTTATAAAAATATATCATCTTCAAAGCATCGAACTCTATTGCAAGAGGATATTAGTCAATTTGCATTGTGGTGTGAAAAGAAAAGTTTGAATCTTAACCCGACAAAATGTCAAACAATGACATTTTCAAAAAAACGTTCTCCTTCTTCTCATGACTATGTTATCTCACGGCACATTTTAACTCGTGTTATAACTGTAAGGGACCTTGAAGTTCTCTTTACGCCCAATTTAGACTTTTGTACCCATATTAATATCATCGTTAACAAAGCCAATTCAATGTTAGGTTTTATGAAGCGTTGGTCCAAAGAATTTGTTGATCCCAATGGTACCCGTGCTGTATACAACTGCTTGGTTCGTCCCCGTCTTGAGTATGCATCACAGGTTTGGACTCCTCTTTACGATGTTCATATTGAGAGATTAGAATCTGTTCAAAGAAACTTTACTCGTTTCGAATTGAACGGGCTTCAGTGGAGTGATCCTTCTAATGCCCTCCCTTATGACCAACGTTTATCTATTCTTCAAATGCAAACACTGGCACAGAGAAGAACAAACAATGGTTTGGTATTCTTCTACCAAATAATAACAGGTGTCACAGATGCACCAGACCTACTATGTTCAGTTTTTTTCTTAATTATCGGGGTTGAGGTTATAATCTTCGTGGACTCGACTTGATTAAAGTCCCAACACATAGGACCAACTATGGGATGCATGAGCCCTTGACACGTATGGGTAGACTTTTAAATTGGAATTCAAACGTTTTTAATTTCAATATCAGTAAAATTAAATTAAGAAATCTTCTCAAAACCAGTGTTTCACGCTCCTAAAGGTTTTTCCGTTTATTGTTATGTTCTTGTTTTGTATTGACGTAATATTATATGTTATATTTTCATGTTGTACTTGTGTTAGTGTTATTTGTAGTAGAGTTTGCCTACTAACAACTAACACTGCACTAAATGATGAGCCGGTGGTATAACACAGTTTTCTGTGTTGGCAAACAATTGGTGGTAAGACGGAGCTTGCTATAAGCTCTCTTCGACCAATTCTGATAGTGTGAAAAAAAGAATAATTACACAGTTAAATTGCTCCCCCAATTTTTAGTTAGTTGGATTTTTTCTGGAGCCATTTGCAGTTAAATGATTATTGATATAAGAAGGTTTTTTAATAATACAAATTCTATATACTACTGAAATACATCAGACTTAGCACTATAATATTTGGACTTGTTGAATTATTGATTCAAAATAGCTTTTAACGGCCTTTAGTCCAACAAAAATTGGCGTTTCGTCCCGGCGATTTCACATGGACTCATCAGTTGACTATTGAGGCCAGGCCACGGCAATAACAAAAATTGGATTTTGTTGGATATAGTTCACACTAGATGTTCTGATGAACTGAACTTGTCAAAAATTGCGTATTGACAAAGGTCCTCACTAGTCAACTGATGAGTCCATGTGAGATCGCCGAGACGAAACGCCAATTTTTGTTGAACTTAATGCCGTTAAAAGCTATTTCGAATCGATTATTGATGTTGTTGAAGTGATACCTACAATGTTAAGAAAATTTATTTCACAGATGAAATATGTAAGTATTAGGCTCATCCTTTTTATATATATAAGTTATACCTAACTGTATACCTAGCTATATAATATTTCCACCCAGCTAATGGAACACTAAATCTTACGCACGCCAACAACCACCAAAATAGACATTAGTGAAAAAAAATCAAAAAGCAAAAAAAAAATACTCGTTGATGCAAATATCCCCAATCCCCATTCCCAATTAAAGTAAAATAAAACAATGCAAAATTAAATATAGTATACGATGTAAATATGTGACATCTCCGTCTCCCAGCATCGTCTTCGTACTCGGCATGTCGGCATACACCATCTCCATCAATCATTGGAAACCTCACAGTTCATAAAAAAAAAACGTTCCCGAATCCAAACTATTTTTACAAAGTTCTCGTGTCGTACATTCGTCGTAATGTCAATTTATAAAAGAAAGGCGCACGCTTAAAAATCTTTCTCGAAATAGAGCGAGCGGGACCGCAAGAGTAAAAAGATTTATTCAATAAATATAGATAAACATATATGTATACATAAGCGTACACGGTAGTTTGTCAGTATATTTTATTTAATTTCTCACAGAAGAAATGTTTGTTCGACGCTCGGCTCGACCGCTCGAGGGATGCTGCGTCTTTTATCTCTCGTTATAATTTCTTCATGTTGCGCATTTCAGAAAAAGAATTTTAAAATTGATCCTGCGCGCTCATCTTAGTCGTGGAAGATTTGTCTCAAGTGCTATATGCGATCACTACTGATTAAACAAGACCAAGACAAACCATTTCAGTTTTACTTTTGTATTAGGGGATTACTCGTCGATTTGTGTGTTTATTTCAATAATCTATCTGAAGCAAAAATCCAAGATAACTACTTGCATTAACAGTTTTATTTTAAATTTGATATTGTGTTGTGCATATTTATTTTATTATCTACATAAATATGTTGATCTGAATTTGGATTAGATACAGATCATCTTCTGAAGTGAATTAACATTAATATTTGATTATCTTGAAGTACCTACGTAAAAATATTAAGCTTACAGTGAAAATATATTGTGTATAAATGTATCTATAGATATATTTATGAAATCTATATTGGAATAGCGAAAAAAATGCATATATTTGTTGGCAAATACAGCGGTTTCTACTTGGTTTTCTCAAAATGTACGGGGTAATAATGTAGGTACATTTGTATATAAACAATTATTATTTGCACATCTAACCTATACGTAGCCGCTAGTTTTCATAGACTTAAATATCATAGGAAACTTTAATGAAAAAGTGTTTTATTAAAAGAAATATTTTTATAGTATAGGTATGATATATACAAATATTAAAAGTTTTTAATTAAAGTAATTACCTACGCATCTAATACTGTTTGACTAAACGAATATTTAATTTTTGTTTACTTTTTTTATTATATAATAAATAAACAGTTTACTTAACGATAAAAATATATAATAAGATTCAGTGCAATGTTAAAAAATAGTTTAACTTGTAAACTTATATTTTATTTAACAAACTTGGTGAACATTTCTAAAACTAGTCTAGTTATCAATAATTTGAGGACCAATTAATGTTTGTCCACACCAAAGAAACTTAATTGAAATATTTCAGAAATATTGCCGAAAAACATTTCAGAAACAAAGAAACATTTCTGAAAAGTTTTTAAAACGTTTCTTAAATGTTTCTGAAACGTTTACTTTGGTTTGGATGCTGGCGAAACATTCCTGAAATGTTTATTCTCTGTTTCCCATTCCGAATGGAAAACTTTCATTGTTTCCCAAGCATTTGCAAAAGGTAGATAATGCGTAAGTGGTTCTTCATATAAATATAAAAATGTCGCCTGAAGTGTGGAGCAACGACGATGTTATCCAATTAGTACAAATTTATGAAACGAACAATTATGAATAATTTTTCTCCTTTTTTTTAAATATTTTGTTGCCACTGACTTTTCATGATGATAAAATACGACGCTATCAGCCCTCCTTCTTTACAATCTAGTTACACGCACAAAACTGGATTCATAAATAGAAAACAAAGAAACAGTTCATAAATGTTTCCCACAAGAAATATATCGGAAAAATTTCACAAATGTTTCTGAAATGTTTTTAAACAAATTTCAGAAATGTTCTTAAGCAAAGTTTCGTGAAATGTTTCTTTGGTGTGGACACACCCTTAAAATCTGAGCGGTAAGATGATGCCGTTATAGTTTAAAAATACATATAATTTTTTTTTTTATTCAAAAATCCAAAAAAAAATATTTTTCGAAAATTTTGAAATGCAGTATTATTTAGAATCTAAAGGAGCTTTTACTTGAGTTTTTTTGCGTACTTTAGTCCAAATTAATATGCGTTTCGCCCAGGTACTACAGATGGGCTCACACCTAGAAACAAGCCATACCACGGGTATTATTTTCTAGGTGTCTGAATTCGACCGAATTCCCCTAGAAGAATATAATTCACAGTGCTTTAAGGCTAGAATCATAATTACAGTCCACAAAATAAGCAACAAAAACAATACCTACGTATGTAAATGCGTTTGTATTGTTTTTGATTTTGCATTTATTCTTAAATCTAATGGATTTCCTGTACAATTTTTTTTGTCGAAATCCATTGTGCCGTTTGTGATAAAGACGAAAATCAATAAAATGGTTGTAAGGCAGGTACCGTTAATACAAAATTAAATTTAAAATAATTTAAAAAAATTGACCAAAATGTAGACCATACCCAAAGTAGTACACCCACCAATTTTTATCAAAATCGTTAGAGCTGTTTTCGAGATAATTAAGATGGTAGCAAAATTTGTATTGCAAGTACCGTTATTTTTGCGGCTAAAACAACGATTCAAAGATCTATTTTGGATAATCACCTAAAACGCCTAAGCACCAAGTTTGAACAAAATCGGTGCAGCCGTTTAGGCTGTAGATCGTTGTACAAACAGATAAACAGACAGACGGAATTGCGGGACCCACTTTTTTCTTTGTTCTCCACATCGTAATGTCAACTTTGATTAAAATCTCCAGTTCGGGTTTTTGTTTCCAAATGTAGAACTTGCCCTATAGTACCTATATCGCAAGTAAAAATAGTGTTGTTAACCTACAATTCGAGTTCGCGCAGAGTTCTTGCAGAAAAATTCTAAAGAATAATTTGAAATGGAGTTGAATTTAATTTAAAAAAAAAACTATTTGTCATGAAATTGAAAATCATTCCGACACGATTTTTATTGATTTATCAACTAAATAAAAATCTATCGCAGAAATGTTTTTTTTTAAACCAACAATTGGTTTTGACAGTTCTCACAAATCTATTCTAACCTGTTTTACCTAAAAAGCAAGTGCAGAAAATCCTGTTCTAAAGTATTCCAATCTGACTCATTGAACAGCAATCCAAAACAGTTTTGAACAGCAAAATCCTGTACTTTTCTGTTCTAAAGTATTCTAATCTGTTCCGAACAACCTCATTGAACACACATATGTATATGCTCTTTCTTATTTCCATTCACTCGTGACTTAAAAGAAAATTATTGCCGGTCACTGCAAATCGAAAACATAACATTTTAAGAGACCGTTAGTTTTCAAACATTGACCACGATTATTTCAGGAGCTAGAGGGGTAAAGAGTTGAAAGGCTTTTCGACACACTACTTAACTAATTCTAAATCAAAACCGATTTCAATAGGGTGACACATTTTTGTTCATTCTATTGCAAATAGGAATGTATATTATAATTGCGTTTAGCATCATACTATACAATGTGTCCGGTAAGAATGGATATTCCTAGAAAGGCTTATAGTTATAGTAAACTTTATGACATTTTATAAACAGAAATAAAAAGGTTGTATTCAGAGCAGAACAAAAGATATGTGCATTTTATGTTTCAGTGTTTTTGAATATCACGACTACAAGTGAATAAATTCCATAGTTTTTTTTTTCCGTTGCAATTTTCAACAATACTTGGGCCAAAACATGGGTGGTAGAAGATCTTAATAACTATTGCAATTTTGCAAAAAAAAATAATTATATATAATATTATAATAATATATTATATAAAATAATAATTTAATTTTGATTTTTAATTTTGGTGGGGGCAAAACCCCCATTTATTCGGCTTAATACAAGCTAATTCTTAATCTAACTTAAAAACTAAGAACTTATGCTGAGGTTAGTGAGGGGGAGGACGGTTCAGAAGCCGGAGTTTTAAGGAAGGAGTACTCAGGTTAAAGTCGAAGAAACTTATGTTTGAATTAACAGCCCGTAGCATGCGAGAGACAGGTTCGTTGGAGCCGTAAGATGTTCGGTGGGGGGGTATATAAAAGAGACGAGGGTGACGTGTATTACGGGGATTGGAATTAAAAGAGATGGAGTTGTAGAGCGACATGCAGTCAACGGAACCGGAGAGTAATCGATGAATGAAGAGAATGTCTGCTATCTCTCTTCGTTCTTCCAACGAATTCAGGTTGATTAGTTTAAGTCGATCTAGATAGGGAGGCAGAATCAGAGGATTGTTCCATGATAGACCTCGAAGAACAAAGCGTAGGAATCGACGCTGGATGCTTTCGATTCTGGAGATATGAGTAAGTTGGTAAGGGGACCAAACTTGAGAGGCGTATTCTAGCAGTGGACGAACAAATGATATGTATAAGGACCGGGTTACATAGGGGTTGAAGAATTCTTTGGACCATCTTTTGACGATAAATACTTTAATAATATTAAAGTATTCAATATAATGTCAAAGAACAGCTAAATACGATATCTCGAAAAACTCGATTGAATCGTTTTGGAAATATTGAATTGTGAATTGTTTTTTTAAATTTTGGTTTATATTAGAGTTTAAGCTTTCTATGAGATTTTGCATACAAAAATTTAAAAAAAAATCAAATGAACCGTTTTCCAGAAAATCGAAAACCAAAAAAAATTGTACTATTGGAAGTACCAAAAATAACCATTTTTTCAAAAAAAAAATTACCAAAAAGTAACTGATTCTTACTTGCGATATATGTACTATAGGTACGGTGACCATCCGTCCCGTATTTCCCGGGACAGTACCGTATTTCACTCGACTGTCCCGGGTAAATTTAAAAAAAACGTACAACTGTCCCGTATTTTACTTGCTGTCCCGGGTTTGATCCATATTGTCATATATTGATATTATTTGAATAACGTTAAACAAATTTAACCAATTTATTTACAACTAGCGGACCAGGCGAACTTCGTCTCGCCCCAATTTAACGCCTTCAAATGAACTGCAGAGCTATAATAAGACACAGATAGTTCAAATTTCAATGTTAATTATTTGAATGGAATAAAAATTAGTAGAGAGTGATATGATAAACAATGTTTTTCGGTTTGCTTTCCGGCGCAAAAACAAAACAGCAAAGACCGTTTAGCAAGCTATCGACGACGTCCTTCTTCTTCGCTGCAAGTATTGCCCGTTCACAAATCCTATCGATATTTTTATAATTTTTTACAATGCCGGGGAACACTTTACTTTGGTGACGAGTTTCTCCTTCGACGTTGTTAACTCGCAAAAATTTATCGGAAATGATATCAATCCAGTCGAGACATCAATATAAATTTGGCCATGGCCAAGCGCCAGCAGTTGTCTTCAGAATTCAGCAACGGATGTGTCGTTCTGCAAAACCACTCTCATATTTGTGGTCAATTGCAACTTCTTGACATGCTTGCTCAAAGACGACGATTTCAAGCATTAGTTAAGCTCATCGGCAGTAGTAGATTTTGCGATGATGGTCACCGATCACCAAATCATCTCGAATCACCTTGTAAATCCTTCATTGTTAGGTCAACTGCATTCATCCGAAATTATGATTTTGCATTCGCGCATCAATTTTGCTTTCCCCGAATTCTTGGTCATTGTGCACGTTATTGGCTTGTCAGCCGTTACAAAATTAATCGCTAGCTTCAAAGCGGAATGTGCATAGATGCCATAGGATTCAATAGGCAACGAAAGAGATACTGGCCGAATTGTTCCTATAATTAACTAAATGGCGTATGTAATGTCACACCGGAAGCATCGAGAAATTAAATGCGATTGCGGAATCGTATTCCAAAGCAGCGCGATGGAAGTCTACATTTACCACTTTTCTTCTTCTAATAACTTTTTGTCAAATGTGTGGTGGTGATTTTGCAGTTTGAAGCTGTGATATATGGACACATTTATTTCTTTTGCACGTACCTCTTGCGTTTGATTATCATAGACATTTTGATTAATTATTATTGCAAGAAGTGTAGGTACGTCGCCTAAGCTTTGATCGGAATCAGTGTAATAACACGAAAAACTCGAATCAATTGCAGCTAGAAAAATAGCACATTTGCTGCGTCATCTATTATATATCTCGTTAACTTCTCAACAAATGCACGCAAAACGTCTTTTAGCACAATGTATTTCACAAATATTCGAAATTTTCGAAACTTCCACCTTTTAAACGTCCAAAAAATCCATTAACCGAGAAACGTCCCCAAAAATCAGAGGAAATCCAAAGAACATTCCAGAAAGTTCGACGACTAAAATATATAATATCTATTTAATGGAATCAAATGCTGTAATTGCAGCCTGTAGTTTTAAACAAATTATTTATACTAATAAAGCAATAACAAACAAATAACAAATGTGAGTGCATTTTTGGTCATACCTCCGGTTTTAGACATCGGACGGCAAACAGATTCCTTATATGCACTCTCCAAACATGTCCTAAAATCTCCTAAAAATTTCATTCAAATCGATCAAGCCGAAAAACGAAGATAGCGCACAAACATTATTTGGATTGTTCTTTATATAAACGGTGATTTTTTAAGAGCTTGGTTTTTGAAAATTCAAAAAAACACAGAAACTTGTAAAAAGTGAATGAAATTTTTATTTGGATCGATAAATCAATTTCTGCCATTTACTTTTTTAAAATAATTTCACTTAAATGTTGCCCGCGGCTACGCTTCAGGTGGCCCATTCTCAAGGTCCAATTTTGGCAAACTTTTTCACACATTTCGGCCGGAATCTCACCAATGACGCGCTCAATGTTGGCTTCCAAGGCAGCAATCGTGTTTGGCTTGTCCCCATAGACAATAGACTTAACATAGCCCCACAAAAAATAGTCTAACGGGGTCAAATCACATGATCTTGGTGGCCAATTGACTGCGCCAAAACGTGTGATCAACTGCTTACCAAATTCGCCTCTCAATTGATGCATGGTTTCGCGTGCAGTGTGGCATGTGGCACCGTCCTGTTGGAACCACATGTCGACCGAGTTCAATTCTTGCATTTTCGGCAAAAAAAAATCCTTATCATCGAACGGTACCTTTCTCCATTGACCGTAACCCTGCGGCCTCCATCGTCCTTGAAGAAGTACGGCCCAATGATGCCGCCTGCCCATAAACCGCACCAAACAGTGCATTTTTCGGGATGCATTGGTAGCTGCTGAATTGCCTCTGGCTGCTCTTCACTCCAAATACGGCAATTCTGCTTATTCACGTATCCATTTAGCCGAAAATGAGCCTCGTCGCTGAAGACAATTTTGCGATAAAAAACGGATCCTCATCCAACTTTTCTAAGGCCCATTCACCCAAAATTCTACGTTGTGGTAGGTCGCCTGGCTTCAATTCTTGCACCAGCTGTATTTTGTATGGCTTTAAACCAAGATCCTTGCGTAAAATCTTCCAGGTGGTCGAATAACACGAACCCAATTGCTGCGATCGGCGCCGAATGGACATATCGCGATCTTCAGCAACACTGGCGGATGCAGCAGCAATATTCTCTTCGGTACACACTCTACGGATACGATTTGGTGGATTAATGTCCAATAAAGTGAAACTGGTGCGAAATTTGGTCACAATGAGCTGAATAGCCTGCTCGGTGGGTCGATTATGACGACCATAAAACGGACGTAGCTTGCGAAACACATTTTTCACAGAGCACGAATTTTGATAATAAATTTCAATAATTTGCAAACGTTGTTCAGGCGTAAGTCTATTCATGATGAAATGACAAACAATACTGAATCGAAATGTCAAATGTTCGTGGAATTTGTCATGTGTTGTCTGTCAAAAATATAAACGTCAAAAACCAAGTAGCAAAAAAATCACCCGTTATAAGAAAGAAGATAATTTAAATATGTGTTTAATACGAGTATTTGTATGTCAAAGTGCCAATCCGCCTTACCAAATGGTTCAGAGGGATTTATTATAAAATCATGTTCACTGAACGCATTAATTTGTCACCTTCCTGACATAGATTTCTTTTCAAATTGCATCTTGACAAACTTCAAACTGTATATTCACAAAAAAAAAACACAGTATATAAATTTGAAATGTGAGTGTTTACTTCTACAAACAAATGGAATTTGTTTCTTTCAATTATTTACAATAAATTTAGAAATTTTTGAAATGCCTTCAAATAAAATATGGGAATTTAACGATGATCTTCAGAGGGAATTTTTCTTCATAAACAACGTTTCACAAATACGTTTCTACGTTTTCTATAAGCAGTGGTGGAAGATATGATGTTGAACAGCACTTAAAACCAAAAAAAGAAAAAAAAACAAAAACAATCTGACTTTGATGCCACTTCAAGCTAAATGTACGATGCTTTTTTAATTCGAATAATTTTCAAGGGCCTTCAAGAAAGAATGCAATTAATGAAGGCACCTGGACTCATTCAGGTGTAATGATTGCACCAATGCACATCGGAGCTTATTAAAAGCTGTTTTGATCAAATATATTCCTGTGCACGCACAAAATGTGAAGCTTTTTTGTTCAATGTTCTTGAACCAAATTATATCGAAGGAATTAAAACATCTCTGCACAGAGTAAGTTTCGTGACAATTTTTTCTGATTGTTCTAATCATGGCTGTACAAAACTATCCGCCTCTAGGTTCGTTCTGTTTGACCACAACTAGGTATCGTTGTCAAGACTTTGCAGGTTAAAAACCTTCAAAGGGAAACATCGGACATCGCTTCAAAATACATACATAGATACAACTTTGGTAAAATTTTGGCAATTTGTACTAACAACATAAACTGTAATTTTTGAGGGTCAAAAAGAAAAGGCAAGAACAACACTTTTTGATAAACTTCAAGCCATTACCGGGTAATGATCTCAGTATATTTAATTGTGCTGCTCACGATTAAAATAACTATTCGGTTTTTATCTCTACACTGTTCATGTTGAAAAATTTAAAGAAATTTTCGAAAAGTCTCAGACTTAATCTTTCAAACTAGTTCGTTACAGAAAAACTAGTTGGCTATTTCTAAGACCAGCTATTGAGAGAATAATACAACTTTATAATCCTTTAAGAGAATTTTTCTTATTTTAAAGAATTTGTTTAACAACCATCTGAGGTACCTTCTTTCTCTATTTTATTCAATCCGAGACCTCAATTTTTCGTGTGAGCATATTATTAGCCGAGTCGCAAAAATTTGAATGTCTAAAGTTGCGCTAGCAATGAAATGCCTTAAATTTACATTAAAATCTAGATTAGGAGAACAATTTAGAATGTTTTGTTTGCAGGGAAAGTGATCAATGACTAATTCAAACAAAAATTAATTGACTCAAAGTATTGAAAAACAAATATTCATCAATTTTACATAACGTGTTGCGAATACTTAAATCATTGGGATGTATCTTTTAAAGAATATGAAGTATTTATTTGGGTAATTCTTCGAAACATTCCTATTTCCTAATTATATTTTGTCAACCAACAGCAGAGGGATACAAAAATTAATGATTCCAACTTGTTTGACGAATTTGATTGTCACAAGATTATAACAAAATGGATAGAGAACAAAATAACTGTGGCCCAGAAATGGAAAGACATTTTTTAGCCTTTTTGCAAATAAAATATAAAATATATTCAAATAGATTTTTGAATCGTTTGTTTAGCCCCAAAAATAACGGTTCTTGCCATACAATTTTATCTACCATCTTAATTATTTTTATAAAAAAATGTGTGCCCTTCTTTATGTATAGTCTACATTTTGGTCAAATTTTTTTTACATATTTGGTTATTAACAGTATACCTCCAACACAATTTTTTTTTGATTTTCTACTTTTTCATAAACGGGCCAACGGATTTCGATCAAAAGTCTTACATAGGAGGTCCTTCGAATTATAAATACTACTGCATACCCAAATCTCGGAAAATATTTTTTTGGATTTAAAAAAAAAATATATATTTTTTTGAAAATTCAATATTTCAAAAACGTGTGGATTATCTTTTTTTATGTTGAAGTTTCGTTTTTATGTTTTTATTAATAAATGTTTAAAATTGTCACACCAATTTTTTTTTAGGAAAAAATTAAAGAAGTTTTGTATGTAAAAAATTAAGTAAAAACGAGTAGTGATTTCCCTGGTTTGCTATTTGGGCGGCGTTCACTACTTCCTTTATAGCTCCAATCGTAGAGCGGCCCCTCCGAAAACCGTACTGCTTCGCTGACAGATCGCTTGACGTTTGTACTACCGCTGTGAGCCGTGGCTTAAGTAGCTTTTCCAAGAGTTTCCGCGTGGTGGCTAGCATGCACACACAGGCCTGTATGCCGATGGGGAATCCGGGTCTCCTTTGCCTTTGCTGATAAGTTCTTGTAGCCGAGTCCCCAGGGGTCGCTATTGACGTCATGGCGCACATCCTCCCACTTGTTCTTGCTCGAATTGATGGCCCTCTTGAGGTCAGATCTCTGGGTTCTGTACTCTGCTAGAACATCTTCCATAGATTCAGAGTTTCTTCTTCTTCTTCCCCTGGTGACTATGCGTCGTAGTTGCAGACATCTCCGGCGTAACGCTATCTCCTCGGTACACCAGTACACTGGTTTTCTGTTTCTGTTAGTACCGCACGTTCTTGGCATTGAGGAGCCGTAAGCGAGCCGTATTAGTTGCATCGTGGCTTCAGCTTTCATTTGAGCGGGTCCTTTACTTTTTTTAACGATTTTCTCTTGAAATTCTGTTATTAAATTATATTATTATATACTTGAAATTGCCATTAAAATTTAAAATTAAAAAAAAAATAAAGAAATTTTGTAGATATATGTACCTATAGAAAATTAAGTAAAAAAAGACTTTAAAAATATATTTAGCTGTTTCTACTAATAATTTTGTGCATACGAGATACGATATGATCGAACATACGGACAAGTAATTGGGATCCAGACGTACTTTCTATTTTTTAATTAAGTTAAGACATTTTTGGATATTTTTTGTCTTCACAACTAATTTACTACAATTAAAAGCATGTTCAAAATATTTAATTTCCTAAATTGAAATGGCCACCCTCAATTTAGTAAAATAGTATCCTCGACACTATCTAGAGGCAATGCTGTAGTAAACTTATCCGATTTTCTTCGTTGAATGCAACATAAAGTGTTTTTTCAACTGAACGATTTTTTTTATTAAATTCACCACTAAAGTCTAATTGAATTGCCACCAAAAACGGAAAGTCAGAGATCTATTCGTCTCTCCTTACATATAAAATTGAATATTTCCTTTTTAATCTGCAATAATCATCTGTATATCTGGTATCAACCAGAGACGCACCCTTGCCCAAAACACCCCATCATCGCATCGCCTCAATGTGGTTCTTTAAAATAAAACAGGAGATTCTTTCTCTCAAAAAGACTTAAAACTCAACTTTACTAAAGACTAAGGACTTTTCTAAAGACAAAAAGCTTATTTCATCAGAGGCTGCGCTCCCAATTCCTCTCTTATTCTCTCAGTATCAAAAATCATAAGCTAACACAAGTACGAACTACGAAGTACTCATCGAGCAAGCTACAAACATTCTACATTTTCAAATTCTACCTCGTGTTTAATGTGTTTTATATAGGTAGAGATACGTTATACACACAATGGAGCTGAAAACCCAAATGAGAGAACGAAATTCAGGAAGCACGAACAACTCCATACACCCCACAGGATTTGATTTCATCTTCGCCATCGCCATCGCCATCGCCATCGCCAATTCGCCATATGTAGCTCTGTATTATAAAATCAGTGTTTTTTCCTCTCCCTATTTTTTAAGCTCGAGCAGTTTTTTCTGAAGAAAATCGAACCACATTTTCTATCGGATAATATTTTCAAAATCTCATAAATTGTGGAAAAACTCTTAGAAACTTGAAGTAAGTTCGTCATGGTTATAAAATTCAAGTAAAATTAATTAATTTTTGGAGTGAATTTTTAAAATTAAAAAAAAATAAAATATCTTCAGGAATGGATCCATTTTAAGAATTTTTTTTTCTATTCATTTTTTGTCCTGCTCTCGATATATTGGTGTCCTTTTCGGGTGATGCTGTACTCTGCTACTAGAAATATTGGGGTTGTCGTTTTTGGGTGGCTAGCATTATCATCAAATACCCAGCGTTCAGTTTGCTTGTGTGTCTATACATATATATGTATATTTGCAAAAATGTCAGTGTTATATCTACTTCATAGTATGTTATCCTATCCTGTTGACGCAGTAGCATCCTGTAATAAAATAATATCGCCAACAACAACAACACCACATAAATGTGTAAAAGAAATTTTGTTAAATGTGAAAATGTACGACGCCCAAAAAAGATTTATCTAAAATTATACAAGAAATATCTTTACTTTGCGATAAATAGTGTACGGTAATTTATCCTTAAGACATGTAGGTACATAAATATTGTTATGAAATGTAAAAAAAATTGTTTCAAAAACGTGTTAGTTTTTTAAGTATTCGGTTAATCGGTAAAATATTACGAAAGAAAAATTCATCCATGTGTCTCATTTCGGATAGAAAATTTCTTGTATTCCTTTAGTGAAAAAAAGTAATTTTTATGGCCCGTATGGTTGAATATTTCAATTTCATTAAAATAATTAAAAATATATATTTTTTCTACCGAAAAATGTCCCCTTTTTTGCATAAGAAAAATATAGGTATATTTTTTACTCAAAATTATTCCTTTCTACTTGTATCTAATGGAAGTGTTTGGAATTGTCTAGTGTATATGCAGCATTTATTTAGTACAGCAAAATTAAGCAAACAAAAAAAGTTAGATATCTAGCAAAAAAAAAAATAAAAACAAAAATAAACAAAATGATGCTGAGAATACATTCTTCGTTTTTTTCCATTAATGTTTGCATTTCTTCTCAATCTCGAAATGCATATTTGTTCGCTGAATGTGTGGTTGTATCTATTTGTAGTACCTAGTATGTAGTAGATTTGTAAAAAAAAGAATCGCGTAATTAATTTCACGTATATTTTCGAGATGCAGCGGTGACCTCCCCACCAATCCGCAATTCCTCATCATGATCTAAGTTCTGTTTTATTCTTTTTTTGTTCCTGTATATGTGTTGTTTTTGTATTATGGAAGCTCCTCTAGTATTATAGGAGTGTAATGTTAAAGTGTCCTTTTTTTGCTGGCGCTTAAGGCTATGTTTTTGGGAGGAAGCAAATTCCTTGCGCTCGCCTTTGCTATAGGGATATGTGATGTGAAGAGTTTTGTTTGCTATGTTTTACTAGGTTTTCAAAGGGTAGATGGAATGAAGGAAAATGACATCTTTTTTATTATATAGGTAGAGAGGGTGGATGAAACAGAATAAAATATCTTTCCGTTCGAACCAGAAGCTATCAAGGGTGGCAGGTGCACAAGATTGTGTGTTATAACAGTTGGGTTCACCCTTAACCGTATATGTATATAGGGTTTCCTTTCCTTGTTATAAAATAAACCACGTACCGATTTTTAATATTGTATTTGTTAGCATGCCGCATAGTTCTTTAAAATTGCATCTAAAATATATTTGATTCTAAAATACTTAATAGTATGTACAAAATCAAGGGATCTGGCACTACACCATTTTAATAAAGGACCAAACTCAGACGCTTTTCGACCCCCCCTAACTTCAGTACCAATAAAGTCAGAAACTTCAAACTGGCATCTTTTGCTTAGCTCACCAGGCTTAGGCAACTCACTAGATTTCAATTCTTTAGCAATAGTGGTTGCCGAGATATAAGACTGCAAAAATTGCAAAACCCAGAACCGGCTGACTGATTCACTCACTAACTGACTCACTCACTGACAGATCATAAAAATTATGGAGCACTTCCCGAAATGGTAGAATTTTGTAATTTCGCAGAAGGGTAGGCCTTGTGGTTCATACAAAGGCAAAAATCGAAAATTTAAGATTTTCTATTCAGGAGGCGTGGTACAGGCCCATTTTCATAGAATTGATATAAATTACTTGGAGGACTTCTGATTCTCGTAGATTGATTAAATTTTGTAAAGCGTTAGGGCTGAAAGTGCAACAAAGTCAACATTTTAAAAATTGAGATTTTTCATTAAGTGGGCCTACTTGCATAGAATTGATACCAGTAAATTATTTGGATCAATTCTGACCGTCGTCGTAGAATAATGAAATTTGGTAGAACGGTAGAGCTTGATGTGTACACAATGCGAAAAATAGAGACTCTAATATTTTAATTCGAAGTGTCTGCTTATTGTCATTTTGAAATTATTATACATGCAACTTGAAAATTCATGACTCTTCTAAGAATAAGAGTGCAGGCAACGAGACAACGAGACAACGAGACTTTGTTAGTCTCGTCTCGGGCTCCTCAAAATAAAAAAATATCTGCCTCGTCTGGGTATTGGTCTCGCCTCGGTCTTGGTCTCATCCTTAGTCTTGATATTTTTGGTAGTGAAAAGATGTACGATAAGACGCGAGTTCAGATGGAAAATAAAATACGAAAAATTTCGAAATTTCTGAGGTAAAATTTGAATTTTGTAGAGGTTTTTATTCCATTTAAATCACAACTATCCCTCAATGGATTTTGACAGTTAATGGCTTGATAGGTAGGCAACAAACTATATTTTGACGTTTCGATAATATTTTTTTTCAAGTGTCAACTAAAAGTTTTAGCCATCTTTTTGTAGAGGGGGAAACAAAGTCTCAAAAATTAGCAATTTCTATTCCAACGACAAGCATACATAAATCGTACGTATTCTTCTCTGGATTTTCACAATACGCCTATATAAGTATGTATGTACATATGTATGTGGTTTGATATTTTAACGCATATGGAATATAACGCAAAAGAAAACTTGTGAATATTATAAAAATTGAACCTGAGAACATACTAAAAAATAATTAAATAAACAAATATTTCTTCTAGCGAAAACCGAAACTTTGGCAACGAGACCACCGAGGCAAGCGAGACTCTATAGCCGAATTTCGGTAACAAAAATATACGGTCTCGTGTCGATTGCTTTTAAAGTAGTCTGGTGTGGTGCTCGTCCGACCGACTAAGTACCTACATGTCACCTTGTTTCCCGTAGCACTGGAAATTTTCCTAGAAAATTAAATATGTCTTCTTTCTTTCATGTTGCAAATTTCACATAGGATTGGAAGATCACATCTGTGTGGAATAAAGTTCAGGCTAAGGAGCTCTCCGCAGTTTTGCCACCATAGATATATATATAATTTTTATGAATCGGAAAAAATTAAACCTCGCTCAATTTTTCTGGAACTACGCAACTTTCAATAACCACAATAAGCAACCCTGTTAAGCGAATTATTAAATCAATAGTTCCATATTTGTAGAATTCTACCGGTATTCTGTCTCAACTTTACCATCTTTCAGAATTTTGAGAGATGTTACAACCTCTATGATGGATACAGTACTGTCTAAAATTATATTTTCGAATCTTGGCGCACCATATAAAGGGGTCACTAATCTAACTGGAGAATTAAGTACTTAACTTGTGTTCAAAGAAAGCTTGGTGTAAGATTCGTACTTACAATTCATTTTCCAACCCAGAGTCCAAAAATCGGCAGGATTCTCACAATGAGCCATCTTCTAACCTCCTTTTTATAGCATTTTTCCTTTTTTTTTTGTTTTACAAAGAGCTGGGTGGTAATGACGCAGTTTGGGAATGGGTTTGATCGCCATACCCTGGGCAGCATTCTTTTCTATACCTCTCCAAATTTAATTGGATACCGCCCGTGGGTTATAATGAGACAGTTCAGACCTAATTTTCAAATCCACTGTGCCAAAAAAAAAACTACAGCCGTGCAATTCAGGTTGCATTTAAAAGGCATTAGGTCTTACAGGCATATAGTTAAAATTATTAATATACAAACATTTTTAATATTAGTATTCGTATGCATAAATGGCTTGAATATAACTATTTTTATGAATCATATCACTTGATTTCCGTAACATCTTAGGCTCTGAAAAAGAAGCATATCTCGCTCTACTCCACTCATCATCGAACCATGGCACCTTAAATGTTCCTTGCTTCCATCCAATATTACTTGTGTTGTAGTACCCGAAGCTTTTATTATCCTTTCTAGTTTGACCATATCCAACTCATCTTGCATTTGTTTAAATCCAAAAGTGTTCTATATTTGTCTGCGTTTACATCTTTACATACATGTTTGGGTTGTAGCTTATTAGTTTAAACCTTGTCTTCTTCCAATTTGTTGTGTTGGAATATCACTACAATTGGTAAGTGGTCTGAGTATGAGAACCTCGACGACTTTTGACAGTTCAGCCAATATTGGAAGATCGTCTAATCGTGTATAGGTACTTAGCTTAAAATAAGAAAGTGCGTTTATAAACGATCATAGCCGTTTATTTTCAAATATTTGTAAGCTATTTAAATTAGAGTCTCGAGTATAGGCCTATAGTTGTATACCGTAAGTCGAGAGAGCCTAAGCTTAGAGTGTTTTCCGAGCAACCAGTACATATCTCTGAGTTTATTATTTAACTCTTCGCATTTCTTTTTTACAGTGCCGTGACATTGTTCCAAGCTTTATTGTGCCAAATTTAAAAATTTGGCGTAATGACGCGTTCCAAAGCGACATTGTGCCTAATATAAATATTTTGTATAATGACACTTTAGTAAAGCGTAATAGAAAAAGCCTATTCTCTAGATATATACTTTCAGGAGCGTATAAAGTGTTTCAGGCAGAACTTGTTTTGATTTAAAATTTAGACTTTCGTGCCAAACCTTATTAAAAGCTTGCGACAGGTCTAGGAAGACCGCCGAACAAATTTTCATTTCTTCTAGAGTTTTCCCCAATGACGTCAGTGTTCCTTTGCAATTGTCCAATATTGTTTTCAGTCTCCTCCCAAAAGGGTATGGTTTGTTTCGTTATTTTTCATCTCGTTTTTGTAATATTTCGTTTAGTCGTTTCGCATATCGTTGATTCAGCATATTAATTAAAACGTTTTTCAATTACTTTGCTTCCATTCGTTTAAAAAAAAAAAAAATCATTGGATAGTTTACTTAGTTCATTTTAAGTTCATTACGCCTTTAATTACGAGTATTCAGTTTTTCGATTATTTCGGGTTTTGTTCATTTCGATTTCGATTACTTTTTTTTTTGATTTAAAGAGAAGGAAAATTCACGCAAACAGTTCAGCGCGTAAGCAACCCTTCTGCTTGGCCAATTATAGGCTTGGGGTGGGGTAGACTTTGAGTAAGTGCAAAGTATCTTGTGTAAAACATTTAAGCGGGATAAGCGAGATTAACCGCTAATAACAAACAAAATGTGAAATACACCTTTGGCGGAATAACCTTGACCTTAATAACTCATTGCACTTTTGACGAAAATGCAAAACGGGTAAAAGGGGAAATATGGAAATGCAAAGTGATCGTAGGACGAAAGATTGAAAAACAAAGTAACCCAAAAACGATTCAACAGAAATATGTGTAAGGCGCCAGTTATAGCTTTCATTGAAACTCATCATTAAAAACGCTTGTCAAAAAAATATTTTATTGCTGTTACCACTTTCTTGTAAATTCACTTTTGATGTTTCAATGATGGAAAGCGATTTCAATGAATAGCCTGACATCATTGAAAAATCAAAAGTGAATTTTCAAGAAAGTGGTAACTCAAATAAAATATTTATTTTGACAAAAAATTTATAATATATATTATTACCTTCATTTTGGTACCAAAACGACATCAGTTTTATTTGTTTTTGGTAGTCAAAATTTTCAATGATGAGTTTCAATGAAAGCTATAACTGGAGCCTAAGAAAATGGGTAACAATGAAGTAAAAAAAAAACGAAACAACAGGCACCCCTTCCAAACGGCTATAGTCGATGACTATGATGTTCCTTGCCGGACAACGAAAAGTGAAATCTTCATATGAATCGCCTTCACTCGTACCGTTTTTAATCCTCAGTCCATAACTGTCACAGAAATATAATAGCTATTTTGCTCTTGAATTAAGAATAATATTTTTTTGATTAGCGTTGTTTGCTTTCTATTCTGTTTTCAACACCAATTCTGGCATTTAGATCCCCTGCAATAATCACGTTCATGTTTTGGTGTTCTATCATGCATTCTTTCAATTTTTTGAAATCGTTTTCCCAATTGTAGCAATTCAAATAAGTTAGGAGAATCCAAAATGTTTCATTATTCAAGACGAAAGAGATAAAAGTAATCCCTACTTGCTTTTTAAAATAACATTTTCATGTGAATTTTCATAGATGTCTTGAAGCAAAAATAGAATTCCTCTGCTTGCTTTTCCCATTGTATGTTCTTTCAAATTTCTATTGCTTAAAGTTCAAAAATTAATTTTCCTGAGAATCTATTGTATTTTCCATAACATAATTTAGATACAATAATACAATATCAAAATCATTAATTAATTTATAAAAATCAGAAATATTTTTCGAACCAGTTACATTATACATGTCATACAATTTTAAATGTTTTTCTTAAATTATTAAGTTATATGTATAAGTTCATATATATAAACAAACATAGCCATATTATTAAAAGAAATACCTAGTCCAACGCTAGTCCCTGACTTCCGGATTTTATTCAATGTTTTAGGCATTGAATAAAAGTTAGTCTGATAAAAAGAGAGAATAAAAGAGAGAATAAAAAGAGATATCTGCGGATATCTCTTTTTATTCTATGTCCCTGAAACTTGTGTTCTTAATGCCAACTCTTAGTCCTTCACCAAAACACAGTCTTCCATGGTTTAGCGTAGAACTAAATTTGTAAATGTCAAATAGAAATTCTTTTTTATTTATGTCATTTCGCACTTAATCCACGAAATAAGCCCAAACCTAAACCTTGTCTAGTCCACGTTTTTTAATGTGGGTGATTGAGTTTGAGTGGAGTTACAAATCATCATATTTGCTTAAATAATAAGACTTATACGGCTGATTTCTTGAGGAAGATTTAGGTAGAATTAATCTCCCTGAAACACCCCACAATATGTAGTTCATCAAAACACAAGTTAAAAATTAAATTCTATTGGTAATTCTTCTCTTGTTACAAAAATTCTGAAGTATTCGAATATTTATCCCATCTTTGAATATTTACCCGCATAAAAAAAAAAGAAATATAAGCACGCTACGCGCTTGCTTATTTTTGTAATTCATAAAAAAAGCTAGACAAACATTCATAAAACTAGGTTATTTATCAATAACTTACAACTAACTTACTGGCTTAGACCTTTGGTCTCAGACCTTTTTACTTATTGAAATACATGTAACACAGGGCAAGTTATACATTTGGAAAAAAATCGAACTCCAGATTTTAATCAAATACGATGATAGAGAACACCAACATAGTGGGTCCCGCAATCCTAAGCGGCTGAAGCGATTTTTTTCAAACTTAGTATTTAAGCGTTTTTTTTAGCCTCAAAACTAACGGTACCTGCCATAGAATTATTCTAGCATCTTAATTATATCGAACACGGCTTTAACGATGTTAATAAAAACATAGTATGTTCAGGTTTAGGTAAGAGTACTCTACCTGGCACGCGCGGTGGTTTCTAGGTAGGATCTTATATCCATTTTTAGGTCTTCGGAACTGTCCTAAAGTCAAACAATATTTTTTGCCAATTAAATTTTTTCATTTTCAGTGAGAATCAATAAGAACTAACCAAACAATTCGTCGTCAAATTAAAAGTATAAAACAGCACTTCCAACAGATATAAAATTGATTATTTGTATGTTTAGATGGTTGTAGGCGATAACGTTTAGGCGGCTTTTTAGTGTAGGATGAATTCCCTTAAAATTAAAATGAGCTTTTAAGCGTCTAAGCCATATACTGGCCTTCCATCCCATTGAAGTTTTCATTGATTTCTAGCCGCCTTTGTCGTCGATCCAACTAGTATTTTTCTGTCTGGTAAGACAGTTATTTTATTTCAAGAAAAGCCAAAAGTCATGTAAAATAAATAAATTATGTTTCCATAAGTACGAAATAGTACCTACTCCATAATAAATAAATAAAAAAAATAATACGAAATACAGTGGACTCTCGTTAACTTGAACATACAATTGCTTCAACATTCCAATAACTTGAACAAATATTTTGTCCCTTAAAAATTCTATAACGTGAACAGACCATTTTTAAAATTCGTTGCCTTTAATGTTACCTTTAAGTACTATATAAGTTGAACAAATAAGATTTTTGCAAACTCTATAACCTGAGCTTAATATGGGTTTGTTGGTGAAAAATGTAAACCGCTTTAGTAAAGGGGTATTTCCTTATAAAGTCATATTCTTTATAATTAAAGTGAATTTCATTAAAACATTTTGAAAAGTGAAAAAGTTGAAGCGAACGTACTACGCATTACGCCACCGAGCCTACATGATCAGATCCAACCCAGTTATGTGGGCTCGGTGGCTTGATGCGTAGTGCGTTGGCTTCTGAGCAGCTTGGTCATGGTTCAAAACACGATAAAGGCACAAGAAGTTTTTCAATTAAAATAAAAAAGTAGACCAGCACCACTAGGGCAAAGGAATCTGATGATCGACCTTGGCAAGTCGTGAAATAGCTATAATTCCAGCCAAAAATAATATGGGAAAAACTTGATGGTAGCACACTCAAGTTATACCTAGTTGGTCATTCAAAATGATGTTAAGTAAATAGAATTTAAGTAAGAAGTTTTCCAACTAGCACCCCCTTACCATACCTTTCTAATAATTTAAAACAGATTATAAAATGTTTAACGTATAATTTCCTTTATTTTCAGGCACCTACACTCACAGTATAAAAACAACTAAAATCCAGAATTTCATCAAAAAAAAAAACAACAAAATCGGATATGGATTTAAAATGCGCGAACAATGCTTCCGTTCTTCTACGGATACATTTGAAAAACGTTCTAGTTTAAAGTACCTATCAATATTACCAGTGAAATATCAAAAAGTTTTGTTTTCTTAAACTTCCAAAACGTGTCCTTAAACATTTCCCAAATATCAATTAATACGACAACTATAGAGCACTTACATTTCACCCGAAACAAAAACATTAATTCATACAAATCAATTGTGCGATTACTATCTCTCGACAATATGCTAATGTATAATCTTTTAGTTTTTTGGTGTTTTATGCCAAATCTAATATACGGGCAGCGTCCACTCTTCAATCACACTTCTAATTTGCTTTCACACAATAGCAATGCTTTCGGCCAGAAGTTACGAAGTAGTGCTGCCATTCGAGAGCCCATACATTCACAAACAACTCAAACAACGCTGCTTCACCCTCCGGTCAATCAACTCATGTTCGATGATTTGCAAAATTTGGGGAGCACGAGACTGCCGCCAGGACGAAGAGGAAATCGTCGTCGAGATCAGTTACTCTATCAGCGGCCGCAAAACCAACAGAGACCGTCAACATTTGACTCTTTACGCAAGGAATTGATGAAACCCGAACTATCATCTGCGTACTCATCCTATTCACAGGTTGCATCAGTTGGAAATATAGGAGGTGTCGGTATCACTGGTGCCGGAACTGCTGCTAGATTTCCCGAAATTAATCAACTTGACCCAATATATACCACGCGAATACCACCGCCATCGCCCATTGACAATAGACCATCAAGACTGCGGGGCAGAAAGAATAGCTCCATGAATGAAATTTTAAATTTAGCCTACAGCCAACGACATCAGCAAGATGCCGAGCGTCAAAGTGACGATCCAACAAATGGCGCCAATGACGATATCATTGACGGTGCTTATGCCAATCCAATGAAAAAAATTAAAGAGCGCATTAAATCGGCCCCATACGTGAGTATAAACATTATCTTCTAGTTTTTTTTTTTTTTTTTTTCTTAAGGACTAGAAACGAGTAGGTATGCTTTTAAAAAAGGGACATTCTTGCGCTTTCGTTTTTGTAAAATATTTCATCTTCCAGCTGTGTTAAGCCAGCAAGGAAAAGTTTGCACACATAGGTGCATTAATAGACTCTTATAATTATATTTCCTCTGCAATGCAAGCCGGTGCTAAATTGATTTTTACACTATCAAGGCTCGCTGATTTAATTTGTGTCGGAAATGGGAAGATGTTTCATCATCTTGTGTAGCGATTTGGATTTGTGACAATTTTATGAATATTTCCTTTTATTTAGTTTAGGATGCTTATTAAGGATAACAGCAGTTAGTATATTAATTTGATACACTTCAAAAAAGGTTTTAGTTTCAATTTTTTGCAACCAATTTACTTTTGTGCTAAGTTTCCTATCAACAACACGGATATTTAATATAGTAGTGGAATATAACGCCCAGTCCAGTAACTCATTTTTTGTTTGGTTGATATATGGGGCTTTCGGAAATTGCATCGAAAGAAATTGGCCCGGAACTTTTTTTATTGGAAAAAAAAGCCTCAAAAATGTTCGGGACAAAAAAAGAAAGTTCCGAATTTAAAATGGTAATTTACCCAGACTTGAAAAAAATAGAGACAGAAATGCAAACGGAAATTAAGCCAGAAAAATATAGAAACTTTATTGGTGAGAAGAATAAGAGAAAATGCATAAATATGCAGTTTCTATTTTATGGATTTAATCAAAATGGAACAGTTAATAAAAAACGCTAGAAATAAATATGATTAAACAAAAGCTTGAAGGGTATCTACAACGATTTCCTGATAGTATGGACATCTGTAGGTATTTGGTGTTGGGCTTGCAACTTAATGTGGCATTATGAGCACCTTTCATATGTAACATAACAATATTTAGGCGCAAAAACTGACAAACAACACACACAATAGCAATCTCCTACTCTGGTGTTGGTTGTGGCATATCTGATCCATTTATTTTCTCCCTATAGGTCCCCCTGGCCTAGACGGCATTTTCCCAATGATACTACAGAAAAGCGAATAACACCGTTCCTGAAAAATATATTCCTTAATAGTTTAAAATGGGGATATGTTCCTTTATCATGGTGAGAAGTTAAAGTTTTCATTCCAAAAGCTGACAAGCCCAGCCATACAGAAGCAAACGACTTCAGGCCTATCAGTTTGACATTGTTTATTAAGACGTTCGAAAAACTGATAGAATTAGATACCCCCGGCACTCTGAAACTGGCTGATTTATATCCAGCTCAGCCTGCCTTCACAAAGGGGAAGAGTATAGAAACGGCACTTCACAGCGTCGCGTCGTCAGCACGATTGAGAAGACACTGAGCGACAATCTATAAACACTTTCTGCGTTTCTTGATATTAAAGGAGCTTTCAATACTGTGGAAAATGAAGAAGTAAGAGCAGTTCTAGTAGACAATAAGGTCGATAATTCAATAATAAGTTGGTTTATATATTATGTGCATTTTGAAAAACAGGCAGTTAACTTCGAACAGGCAGGGATACAGATGAGAGTTTCTACATCCAGGAGGATCCCAAATTGTGGAGTTCTCTCACTGCTGGTTATGAGCACAGTCCTCCTTAATATCAACCACTTTAGAGTAAAGGTTGTAGCCTACGCTGACGACCTTGCATTATTAACGACAGGTAAATTCTTATCCACTATCAGCGAACACATCGAATATGCTCTTTCTAAAGTTAGTAGATGGAATAGAAAGTGTGGTCTAATGGTAAATGCATCAAAAACTGAAATGTTTCTTTTTGCAAAAAAAATAAAAAGCCTTAGAATACCGATTCAAAATAGATTTTAACGGCCTTTAGTCCACTATGCCTGGCACAGGACAAAATCTTCCAATTTTAATGATTGAAATTTTAATCTTGTGGGATATAGTTCACATTGTTTTTGTTTTTTTTTTCAAAAAATCCACGTAAGTTAGATTTAACTTAACAAACAGTAAGTATTGGTTAGGTGCTCACTAGCCAACTGATGAGTCCAAGTGAGATCACCGGGATGAAACCCAAATTGTTTGGACTAAAGGCCGTTAAAAGCTATTTCGAATCAATAATTCAACAAGTCCAATCAGTAGTATATAGAATTGTATTATAAAAAAAACAGCTTCAGAATACCTTCAATTGAAGGCACGCCAGAGAGACTTGGGTGCATTGGAATTAAGGGGCCCATGAGATCCACTTCAACTGCAAGGTCAGAGGCGATACTCAACCTGAAACCCTTAAATCTTTTTGTACAACAATCCGAAGCATGTAGAACATTAAGGCTGAACGAGACTTATACCTGCAAAAATAACACAATAGGACATGCACAGATTCTTCAGAAACATATGGATGATATTATTATTACAGACTATGAAACACCCGAACTTGACTTTCTTAAACCACTCCAAGCTGCCTTTCCAATCAGAAAAGAATGGACGAACAACCAAGCCTTCTATACTGATGGCTCCAAATTGGACACTGGTGTTGGTGCAAACTTTTTCTCAGCACCTTTTGAGCTAAAGAACTCACTTAGATTACAGTAGTGTCTTCCAAGCGGAGGTTCTGGCAGTGACAACGGCTACTATACAGGTATCAATGATGTCGCGACCACGGGCTGATATCACCTTTTATAATAATAGACAAGCGGCAATGAAAGCGATTTCTGCCTCGGTGAACCTTGTTTCTTGCTGCCGTGAAGAGTTTATGGATCCTGGCACGCAGCACAATGTTAGACTCTGCTAGGTCCCGGGACACAGCGACATACCGGCTAACGAAAATGCCGATGAGGATCAGCGCTTGACGTTAGTGAACATTCCACCCTGTTATATTAAACAGAAAATTTCAGACAGGATTCTAAGGAAGTCCAACGAAAGGTGGAGCCTACTTAAGACCTGTGATAGAGTAAGATCGGGTAATGTGGAGTACCCTAACTATTTTCGGCTATATTTTTTAAAATAAAGCCTTTTTTGAAGAGGTGAAAAAGCGTTATCGTTCACTGAAACATTGGCAACAGCATTTAGTAACCTTCGTACTTGATTTACCTCAAATGCTTTATATATATGCAAAAGTTTGACAACAGTGCAAAACTGACTTTTTGAAAAAGTGGCGGGTAATGTGGGGCCCATAGTGCGCGTAATGTGGAGTAGTGCTCCATATTACCTGAAATAAAAATTGATACAGATATTTTGCATTTTATCAATAAAATGTTTAGCTTTTATGATTTATTCGGCATTTACGTACCTATTTAAATAAATACAAAAACAAATTCAATAAATTTATCATTTTATTTTTAGAAATAAAATAAAAAAAGGTGGTTTATGTGGAGCACTACTCCAGCTTACCCACCTGTGCGTACTCCACATTAGCCGACAGGTATGCATATAGTAAAAAATTCTAATTTATTTATATAAATTGAAGGAAAGCAATAAAGCCCACCTTATTTAAACATAAAACAATATATAACGAGCACGAATAAGAAACACTTATTAAAATTGGGCCGTTATTTTTAGAGGTATACACATTTAAGGCAGTGCAAAATATTGTATCGACCACACATCAAACCAAGAATGTCGAACTGAGCTAAACCTACAACTCATGGACACGTGGCAATGAATGATTTGCCTCTCTACTTAAGAGAACTATCGTGTATCAGCAATAACATATCTCTCACTCTTCCAGGAAAAAGATAAATGCTGGGGTCCACATTAACAGCCTACTCCACATTACCCGATCTTACTCTACTAATAGGAAAATATGGCCATACTTTAACAACAGCTATGCTTGTAAGCATAATCACTGGACATACATAATTTACTGATACATCATAAATTCAAAATGAAACTATGTACAATTTTGACGAAGACGTAAATGAGGACACCTCAGACTTTCTCTGCTATTGCCCTGCACTCTGCAACCAAAAAAAGGAATCTGCTCGGCAGTCTTGGCGAGTCGTTGCAACATATACGGGTCACTGAAAATATGAGAGCATGTGACGAAAATGGGCATCCCTCACAATACCGATTTTCGCAGTTGTGATTATCTGCAGGAAAAAGAAACTGTTACTCACTTCATCAAATCTCCAGCTCTGGGCAGTATATGCCATCAATCACTCGGAAAGGCTTTCTACAATCACATTAGCAAACTTTCAGAATTTATGATTAAAGATATAACAATACTAAAAGGCTTTAGGACGTCTGTAAGTCGATTGCAATAATAATAATCTTCGATAATCTTCTCCGTGACCTCACGTCATTCAGAGTTTAACATTTGGAAGATCGTGTGGTTGCCGCATCCAAACATGATGATCCTTCTGAAAGATTGAATCTTATAGGTTCCGGAAACAAAAAAACAATATTCCTAATTTTTAGTATTGCTCTCTCTTTGCTTTCTCTTTTACAATCACATGGATAACGAGTTATGGTGTCAAAACGGTCCACTCCTGTGCTAATTGGGGGCTGGGTTGCTCGTGACCCCAATTTCTGCATACCTCACTTAGAACTCAGGTTGGATCGAGGGGCGCGCACACCGGTTTCCACCTACTTTTGTCTCACAACTCCTTATTCAATCTTTTTGAATGTTAAATATTATCGCCCGTCTAACCCATAACGTAAAATAACAAAATCATGATAAAACCAAAGCTCAGAAAAAATGTTAAAAAGTTATTCAAGTTTCTTTAAATAAATAAATTGGAGAAGTTGGAATTGTTACAGGGAACTCTCAACTATTTCGGTGTGCGTTATTATAATCGGCATGAATGGAGGCCCTGGCATAACTCTAATTTAACTTAGTATTAACTTAAAAACGGGTCGTTAAAGTCTTAAGCATAAACTACATTAGATTTGTTCGTTGAGCCCTGAAGTCACCCTAAAGCGTTTTTTTTTAACAAATTTTGTGTGTTCTTAAAACCTAGGGTTGCCCTGTATTCACCCTGACGTAAAACTAGGAACTTAGCACATTAGACTGAAGAGTGGATGAGCGATATTGAGAATAACATCGATGTAATATCAAATACTCATCATCGATGTTAATAATTTTCCAATTGAGATCATCGATTTTTTAACGGATTTCTTTTATTCATTTAACATCGATAAAAAGCATCAATTTTTTTTGTTTTAACTTCGATGTTTCATTAAAATAGATGAACATTAAACATCTCAAGTCGGAACCATTTCTTTTGTTGTGAAATCTCATTTTGTATGCAATTTGTTGTTTTTAAAATGAAAATTTAAAGAATACTTAAATTTACTTTCATAAAGCCAACACAAATGCACTTAGGAATTTCATTTAAACATATTTTAAATTTAATTATTAAATTACATAACTTGGTTTTCTGAAACATAAATAAATAGCCTCTGGTGTTTTTTTTTTGAGAACCGAAAACCTCGCGTTTTTCGCAACTCGGAATATAAAGCCCGGAATAAGTTTTAACAACCTTGAAAGACTTGTAACGTTCATATTCTAAGAATTTGTCATTTGTTAAAAAAAACAATCGAAATTCAAATTCGTCTTCCGTTCCAACAGTCATCTTTAATGATACAACTTTTGTCAGCTTAAGTGGAAAAGCCAATTCGACACTGCCAGAAAGTGTTATGACTCCTCCAGTATTTGAAAGCGTAAACGATTTTATGGGACGAAACTTCTTTCGCTCACGTGCAGTTGCTCGAGTGGTTAAAAGTCTTGATATACACAAATCCGCTGGCCCGAGTAGTTTCCCTCCCATCGTTCTTCAACGGTGGGAAAACCACCGCGTAAGCTTTTCCATCTGTCCTAGTCTACAGGTCTCTTTCTGGTGGATGGAAAACAGCATTTGTCCAGTATGTCCCTAAAAGAGTCGCATCTTCTTTACCCTCTACTTATCGTCCAATTGCACTTACGTAGTCCCTTCTTTCCAAGGTCATGGAAACGCTGATTAATAATCAGCTTATGAAATATCTTGATGAACGAAAGCTCCTTAATGACCTGCAGTATGACTTTCGTAGCAATAGATCCACTGATGATCTGATGGTATATCTCACCGAAGAGAAATTAAGAATATTGCACTTGATATTTCAAAAGCATTTGATAGACTTTTGGCACCAAGCTTTCTAATGGAAAATTCGTGCAATTGGTATTGGTGATTTTCTTCTTCGTTGGATTAGCTTTACCTTTATGATCGCTCAATACAAATTGTATTGGACCGTTTCAGGTCTGATATTCATAAAATAAATGCTGGCGTGCTCCAGGGCTCCGTTTTATCTCCAAATCTTTTTCTCATTTTCATTAATGATCTCATATCTGGCACCTCTAATCCACTAAATTGTTTTGCTGACGATAGTACTCTCAGCTTTTCATATTCGCTTTCAGATTTGCCTCCTTGTTTCTCGGAGGAGGAACTGCAACGGTAGCGAATGATAAGCGTATTAAATTCTGAGCTCGATAGCATCAATGAGGAATAGAAAACCGGGATGAATTTAATGCTTCAAAAACTCAGTTTTGTCTTCTGTTGTTAAAGCAGAAACCCCATGCCGTAATCCATGAACCGTACTTGCATTAAACAAACCGATCAGCTCTTCACATCTTGTGGAATGACCACATCGATGTCCCCAAAAGCACTGCAAAGCGTTTGGGCTTTTTTCGAAAATATTTTTCTCCCCTTCTGATCTGGCAATTATAAATAAACCCTTCATGCAGCCAAAGCTCTAGCATAATTCTCACATCTGGGCTGTAGCTCCCAAAACTAATCTGAATCTTTTAGATAGAATTTAAAACAGAGCTCTAAGAATGATAGGCGATAGGACTACAATTGAAGCATTTACATATATTTCGAATACGGTCGAAATGTTTCAGGTCTTTCATGATTTTATCGCTATTTTAATAAACAATGTTCTACGAAAAAGCCAGTTGCATTCCTCCCCTCAAAATATTCAACCGTAATACTCGCGCTTCTAGGAATGCTCACCAGTTTACCCTTTAGCCCAACTTCGGACGTACTATCAAAAGTAAAGAGATTAACAGCCATATTCTGCTATTCACGTGAATCGTAAATTCTATCCACCCATTCGATTCCCTTTCACACTGCCTTTGTATTCTGCTATACATCGGGTGAACTGCACTATCCCAAGTTCATATTACCATTTATAACAGATGTTCATGCGAAAATCGTCTGAAGTTTGGATGATAATGTGTATGCATGTATGCATCGGACATTTTTTCCCCGCCACAAACATAAATAATGAAATTCCCAAATTTAAAACTGCGGATGAATAACATAAAAAAAACGTAATGAAACGTGGTACGATGTTTTTTTTTAAATTTTAAAATAGAAATTTTGTTCTTTGAAGCTTAAGGTGTATTTATAAACAACTTCATCAAGGTTTTATAGCAAATTTATTATATTTCAAGACCCGCTAACCTTTTAACACTCAGCCAGACATAAACAAATACCAAATCCGCAACAATTGATGTGCGGGTTTGAATTGTATGGAGTGATTATGGGTTCACGTGAATAGCAGAATACCTCACAATATTATCGACTTTACCAATGTATACAAGATTCACTTCGAATGAATAGCAGAATAGTGATGAGTGAAAATTCAAGTAAAATTTCCCCCGATGAAAAGCAGAATCGGGCTGTAATTCTTTAGCCGTACAACTCGAATGTGGAATGCTTTATCATGCTCTATTTTTCCCATCCATTTCAATATTCTTAACTTCAAAACCAATGCACATCGGTATAACCTTTAAAATCCTTACCTATTTCCCTAACGCTCGCACTTGGTTGAACGAATTAAAGGGTAGTCAAAATCTTTTTAGTGCGCGCACAATAATAAAAAAAAATTAAACGAGCAGGTTCGTTTCAATAATACTTTTGTTTCTATTTCAGAACGCATATGAGCCACAAAGTGAACTGACACAGTCGTCCGAAATGGAAGATCTACTTGGCGTGAAATGCAACTTTGAAACTCCTTGCGCTTGGAACTGGACCGAAAACCTCACTGATGGTTTCCAAATAATTACAGGGACTGATTTAGCTAAGAAGAACATGACCGGAGTAATGCCAGGTCCAATTGCAGACTCCAAGGGAGATGCCAATGGTAAGATTCGTTTTTTATTTGCATTTTTTTTAAATAATGTTTATTTTTCGCAATAGGGCACTTCCTGTACGCTCGTCTTTCACCAAACACTGTGCAAGTTAATCTTACCTCACCACAATTTAGCACTACAATGGACAAATGTCAGCTTGAAGTTTATATGCATCAAAGCGATATGAGTCATGGCTTATCAAGAATCGTCGTTGAGCCGCTGCATTCCTCCGAAAGTCCTTGGGTACCGACAGAGCTGGCTGGCAATAACTTCCGATACTGGGAACACCAGGTCTACCGTATCGGACGCATAACACGTGATTTTCGAATTGCTTTCGAAATTGTTCCTAAGTTAAGTGATTCACAGCGAGCTCACGTGGCCATCGATAATTTACGAATGGTGAATTGCTTCCCAGAAGGTACTAAGAGCGAAAAATGCAGCACATCACAGGTGAAGTGCATGATGAATAAGGTTCCTGTGTGTATTCCCCTGCCAAGGATTTGTGACATAAATCGTGATTGTGACGATGCCGAAGATGAGCTACAACATTGTGGTAAGTTTTTTTTTTTTTAAAGGATTTTATCGATCGTTCATAATACGTTAATATTGCTTCCTATCAATGAACCTTGGCCTTTCCTATAGGATTTTCTTTGATATGATATTCATGTTGATACAACACTTTTAGTCAGCTTGCAATATTTCTCACAAAAAGTGCCATGATGTGTGTAATATTAAATGGAACTATTAAGAGTCATTAGCTGCATCATTGACTTAAGGGTTTAATGAATGAAGGAGGGTAAAGAAATTTATAATTAGTGGCAATGCCATCGTTATGGCTATTTTATATCTTGTTTATATGAAATGTTTAGCTACTTACCTACATAATACAAATATTTATTTGAGAGGCAATATTTTCATATTGTGTATTGGCTTATGTAGAATTCTATATTTCCGATTTCGATTTTCCACATTTCATTTGAGCTTAAATAAATCATTGAAATGAAAACCAACACAATATATGACGGTATGTGCATTTGGGCGACTGATACTAAATAATTAAATGAATACAGAGTGCGTGAAATTTGTTAATGTGTTACGGTGTTTTTTTAAGAGCTTGAAAATTTTAAACAATAATACCAGGCAGAAATATTGTTGGAATTAATTTTTATTATTATAATCTGGTAGATAATTTCATGGCATTAAGTTTTTAAATATGATTTCCGGCATATGTCCACCGTGGCTAGCGAATTACATAGTCCATTCGGTCATTCCAATTTTTGACTACTTTATGGTTTACCAATAAATCTGGCCGTATGGCGTCAATGGCAGCTTGAATATTGGTTTCCAATGCTCAAAGATTATACCGTTAATAACAAAATGTTTAACAAAAATGTTTGACCAAAATGTAGAATATACCTAAAATAGTGCACACACTTTTACTTGTGATTATAGGTACTATAAGGCAAGTTATGGATTGGTGCAAAAAAAAATTCAAACAATCAAACATGACATTACGATCTTAGAGAACACCAAAAAACTGGGTCCCCCAATTCCGTCTGACTGTCTGTCTGTCTGTCCGCTAGTCTGCAGCCTAAACGGTTGGATGGATTTGCTTCAAAATTGGTATACATATATTGTTTGTTCATTAATATGTCACACGTTTTTTACATTTTTTTAAGACGACAAATAACAGTAGCTCCCATACATTATTTTCTAGGCAAAAATAAGAAACTTATTTTTCTCGAAAACAGGACCAACCATTTTTATAAAAAAAATCAGTTCATTAATGAAGCAAAAGGGAACATTTCAGTAATTTTTGTTTTGGAAAAAAATTGTTACTTTTGGTACCTCTAGTAGTACCATTTTTTTGGTTTTCGATTTTCTGAAAAACGGTTTATTTGATTTTTTTTTTAATTTTTTGCGCCGAAGCTCCTGAAAAGTTTAAACACTATTGTAAGCCAAAATTTTTCAAATTTATTTTTTGGAAATTAAAAAAAAACTTTTTTTTTGTTGAAAACTCAATATTTCGAAAACGACTTAATGGATTTTTGCGAAACGTCGTATTTGGTAGTTTTCTTATATTATCTTGAACATTTAAAAACACTATATTCCTAGGATAAAAATCAACGGTACCTCCCATACAAATGTTTAAAAAAAACCGTTAAAAAAAATGTATTTCTCGAAAATGGCTCTAAGAGTTTTTATAAAAAAAATGTGTGTGTTCTTAAATTAGTACAGTCCACTTTTAAGTATAAAAATATTTTTTTTGCGTACTTATTAAGAGTACTTCCCATGGAACGACTTTTCATATTTTCGACTTTCTCAACATTTGATGAACCGATTAAAATATTTTTTTTTTATAAATGGCGCCTTAAATTGTTAATAAAACTGCATGCGAAAACTTAAAAAAATAAAAGTTTTTCGATTTGTAAAAAATAAAAAAAAATTTAATTTTAATTTTATTTGTAATATCTCCAAAATGGCGTTTAAATTTTTGTTTCTAAAATCGTTTTAAAAATTTTGTACAAAAAAAAATTATTTTTTAAAAAACCGCTTCAACGATTTTCAAACTGCATCTTTGTTTTCCCACTATAACCACTGAGCAATATAAAAACATTTAAGTATGTGTACGAGTATTAACCATTTATTTCTACCTTTTTATTATTCCCTTTTTACTAATTTTTGCCTACATCACTGAATACTAAATACAATGTAGGCCCTCATATATTTATGTATACATACATATATGTATCTAAGAATCACTTGAATCTTATGCATAGTGCACTTAAATTATAAAGTAAGATCCATATAGCTGCCTACCCACCTACATCCCTCATTTTCATTGTTATGTACATGTATACATACTTAGGTTCCATCAATATGTCTATATATGTAGATATATTTTACTCTCCTAACTAACATAATTAAGATCCATAACTTAGATTTAAATATACAATTGTGGGTAGGTACCTATGTTACTATTCATTTAATCATTAATTCGACAATTCATTATACTAATAATGGAGGTAATCTTACCTACACATGCTTTACACCTACATAGGATAACTACACCTAACTAACTAAACCTCAATGGTTAGCCACATTAAATTGTATGGCAAGTACCGTGTGTTTTGAGTATTTAGTATTACAAACTATTCTATCTTAGCCACGCCAGCAAAATAAATATTTAAAAAAAAACATGAAAATCAGTCTTTTCATTTTAAATAACCTGTATACCGACTGCAGCGCAATCTGCAGTACTGATTTGTGAATCGAAACCATTCGGGGCGCCACCCAAATGCATACAAACAAAATTCATTCAAATCGGTCCAGCCGTTTAGCAAGAGTTCAGTCACACACGCACGTACAGTTGAATTATATACAAACATATATGAAGATTTATTGTATTTCTTTATTATAAATATAAATTAAAGGTTTAAGAATTTTTTGACATATGAGTAATTAGCATATTATTTTTTTTGTGACCTTTCTAAATTCAAACTAATTATGGAACATGTGCATATTAAAGATTGAGGTAAATTATTCAAATTTCCTTGCCCTTTCATAATTCGAATGATCACTCGATTATTTTGTTCTCTCAAATACTAATATCTCGATTATTGAAATCATTCAATTATGCCCATCTGTTCATGTAGATAAATCTACGGAGTAGAGACTCTGAAGCACTGGGAACGAGACGGATTTCAGCATTAATACTATTATGACAAGTTCCAGAAAGATATTAAATTAAATTTTTCGTGATGAACTTTTTTATTGGATGCCTTTTGTTTTGTTTTAAAAATTCCCTTGCATTCGACGTTCACCAAAATTAAAAAAATTGACTTTAATTTAACGGTTTTGATAAGAGCTTATATAAAGAAAAGAATCAGGTTTTTGCGATGCTGCGTACCTACGTATTTAAAGGGTGTTTTTGTTATCAAATTCTGGTGACATTTCTGTTTAGTATGGTTTGGCATTTCATCATGAATCCTTAAGCGTCGCCGAAACAATAATTCCGAAATTTACTTTGAAAAAAAAAATCTGTTCGCCAGCAATTCGTGGTTGAAGATAGGCATTTTTACCGAAGCATAATACTACTTAACATTTTGCTAATACTAAAACACTTTTCTAATATTTTCCTAATTTTAAACAATTTTTAACTAGCACCATACTAAATCTATTTTCTTAAAAAAGTGCAAAAAAGTAAGCGAACATAGCTTTTTGACGTTTGTAAATGTGAAAGTGGCATATGGATTTAGTACGATACTATAAAAATAAAGTAGCCATTTTCTGAATTTAACTTTAGTAAAATGTTAAGAAAATAGTACGATACTTAACTGGTTTAAGATTAGCAAAATCCTATTTTTAGCCTAGTATCATACTAAAAATGATTTAACATATAACTAAATCGTTTAAAAATTTTGCGCCATTGTGTTTAGTGATGAAGCTCATTTCTGGTTAAATTGCTTCGTCAATAAGGTGCGAAACCTTCAAAAGGCTCTATGAGGACCTAAAAACGCGTGTTTATAGTAGTGTGAGATTCTTATTGCACTAAAAAAACTTCTTTCTCCCGATTGCAACTAAGTTGAAACTTATCTAGCAATTTAATTTTAACGAATTTAATTAACGTGTTGCAGGTAACTATCCGGTAATAGTTCCTGCTTATAGGCTTAGTCCTTCGCAGGCGGTGTACTAAATTCGTCTCATCGATAATTTCGATTATAGTACTATTACAAATTTAGCTTGTTTTCGATACTGAGCTTAGAGTGTTTCCCGAGCAACCAGCACATATCTCTGAGTTTATTATTTAACTCCTCGCCTTTCTTTTTAACATGCGGTTTCCATTTGAATTTCGCGTCTAGAGTCTTTCCGAGATATTTTGCTTCATTAGAAAACGGAACTTGAACCGTATCAACAAATACCGGTAATCTATTAATTTTTTATACGTCAAATCTAGATGGACTGATTTTAATTCGTTAAGCGATATCCGCAATGTTTGTCCATTCATGACATTATTCAGAGCTTTTTGTAATTTAGTCGTAGCATCATTTATCGTTTGGCCCACTGCTAGTATTGCAGTGTCGTCAGCAAACATTGGTACGATAGTGTCTTCTGTTTGAGGTATATCACGTGTAAATAATAGCTACAATATTGGACCTAAGAAAATTCCTTGTAGTACCCCAGCCACTATTTCTTTGAGATCCGAGTAATCGTTTCCATGTCGTACTCTAAAAAGACTATTCTCTAGATATGCTTTTAGAAGTGTATAAAGTGCTTCAGGCAGAATTTGTGTTACTTTAAAATTAGGTTAGGCCTTCGTGCCACACCTTATCAAAAGCTTGCGACACGTCTAGGAAGATCGCCGAACAAATTTTCCTTTCTTCAAGAGTTTTCTCAATGACGTCAGTGATCCTATGCACTTGGTCAATTGTCGAATGTTTGCTTCTAAATCCGAACTTATGTTCATGTTCAGGTATTAGACACTTTTCTTCTATTATTGGCTGCAGGCGCAGAAGCAATATTCTCTCAAAGACCTTAGATATTACGGGCAGAAGCGAAATGGGTCTATAAGATTTCTTATCATGTGATGGTTTTCCTGGTTTGAGAACCATTATAACTTCCGCAACCTTCCATTGGCTCGGAACGTATTTTAGCCTTAGAGTGGCATTTATTATATAAAGAAGATTAATTAACCCTTTGCGAGGAAGTATTTTGAGAACTTTGGCCGTAATTAAGTCATATCCCGGAGCTTTCTTATATTAAGCTTTCTTATTTCTCTACTTAATTCGGCAACATTTCTTGTTATGTAATTTTCGCTTGAGTTAGAACGTAGGGCAAATTCCTAAACGGAAATCTTGCGCATAATATGCTAAGCAAACTGTCCCTGAACGCAAACAGAAAAAACTGTCCCAAAACCCAGTTCATTCTTTTTGCTTGCGCAAACTTCGATGCAATTGTGCAAGTTTTAAACTTGTGTTGCGCACTTCACTTGCTTTTCAATTTTTATCGGGTTTGTGCATTTGCTTAGCATGAGACTTGCTTTGCGAATTTTGCGTTTAGCAATTTGGCCGTATATTTAAATTTTCGTTGAGTCCTTGCCCATCAAAAGGTTTAAATGTGTTCTCCTTTTCTGACAACAATATTTTCGTCACAACTTCCACTTTTCCAATAAAATTTTTAAAAAACTAATTAAAGTAAATAAGAAAAATTAAAACTCAATAACAAAAATAATAAAAAATAAACAATTTATTCATTTAAAAATATCCAGTTGCGCTCATGCAACAAACTGCAGTGACTGTGACACCCCTATCAGCCGAAACCATCTTGTCGACAACTTTTTTTTCCACGGACTGATATAACCTTAATAGTTTTCTTCGGAACTGTACTCGTGCCTGTTTCGTCCATATTAAAAACTTGGCTTGGTTCGACGTCAGGTTCCTCATAGAGCAGTTTCAGGTTTGAAAAAAAAAAACGTTCTACCTGGGTTTTGTTGAATCTAATGGCTCTGGCGAGGCTTGTTGGTTGAGACTGACGAAGTCCTAAATCAGGGTGGCGGCGAAGAAATCCAGCTACCCAGTCGCGGCCTACCATTTTGATGAATCGATCTAATCTATATTCTATTTTGTTAGCTTCGGCGTATGAGTAGACTAGGCGACGTCAATTGGCAATAGTCATCCCATAAAATAGGTTGTCCAGTTCTTTACAGTGCTAAGCAATTTCCCACTCTTGGTCTTTGGTGAAAGTAACTTTAAACCGACCAAGATTACAGCATGCTCTTCCCGATGACAATCTGGTTCTCAGGGTACTTTCTGATAAACCCACTGTTTTCGCTGCCTTCCTTAAGCTAGCTCCCTTAGCCATCAGGTTCTTAGCCTCGTTAAGCTGCTTTTGGGTAACCAATTTTCTTTCTGTTTTTCTTTGGTAAGTATATGAGTTGAAAAAAATGAAATGTTTAATACGCGGTAAGAATGCGCAAATGAAATGAAAAATGAAGTACAATACGGGGTAAGAACGCGTACTGGGCGGTTGTTTTTCAACCCTTTTTTCTTTTAAATGCAGCGCACGCACTCGCCGAGGTCTTGACTCGGTGAAGTATTACAACTCCAAGGCACTGATTTCCTCATTTTTCGTTTTGATTTATTTTTTACACAGCCAGAGAAATTAGCAGTGCGCGCTCTTACCCACTGCGCGGTCTTACCAGAAATGTCTCTACATATATTAATATGAAATCAATGGTCTTTATTTTTTTTCGAAATGAGTGCTATTTTACCATGCTGACTGATTTTTGGTTTCCACAAATTAACAGTTAAGCATACATACATACATACATTCATTGCAAAATCAATTAGTTGACAGCTGTATTTCCAGTCGTGGAGGATATATGCCGGAAATTATATTTAAAAAATAAATGGCATGAAATTATCTACCGCAGATTATAATAATAAAAAAATCATTTAAAAAATATTTCTCTCTTGTTATATTATTTCAAGTATTCAAGCTCTTAAAAAAACACCCATTATTATATTTTGTGCTCAATGAAAATTCCATTCTCACTGCTCTCATCAAATATTATTTTAGACAAAATACCATATGGAGGACGATGCGACTTTGAGAGCGGTTGGTGTGGTTGGCGTGACTCAGGTAAAACTGTTCTCGCTTGGTCACGTTATACAGGATCATCACCAACACACGACACTGGGCCAGATAGCGACCACACATACCAGCACTTGCTCAATTCTACCGGATACTATATGTTAGTTGACATGAATCAGCACATCAACAATTCCGAAAAAGGATCACTGATTGGTTTTGCAAGTAATGCCATTATGATCAGTAAAACGTTCAACCCGCCACCATTGGTACATGGTGATGCTAATTCGCCATATCGTAATTCCTGTATTGTCCGATTTTATATTCATCAATTCGGCAAGAATCCCGGAAGCATAAACCTTTCCGTAGTTGAGATGAAGGAGAAAGAAAATATCACAACGACCCTCTGGTGGAGCACCAAAAACCAAGGCATTGATTGGTTGCGATCCGAATATGTTCTTCCAAACATTACTTCAAAGTAATTATATTTAGCAAACCTTATTTCCAGAAAGAGCTTCAAATAATAATATTTTTCTTATTTTCGCAGATACTATCTTCAATTTGAAGCACGAATGGGTATGCGCATTTTTTCGGATGTTGCAATGGACGATTTTTCATTAAGTCCAGAATGTTTTGGTCTGAATATACCAAAGGAGCATCTTAAGGGTTATGATTACTGGGATGTGCGGTATAATATGAAGAGTCCTTCACATTCAGATTTTGAATATAAGCCTTGTAAAAAAAAAACAAAAAACAATCTAAAAGAACTTTGTAATAAATAGAACTTTTTTTTTGTTTTCAGATATGGAGCTTACTACGTGCGATACACGGGGTATGATAGGACCGACAGCTTCTCAATGCGAGACGTTTTACAAAGAACATAATAGGTCGCATGTTTTGAAAGAAGTTCGGGTTATAGAAGATCAAAGTACATACAAAGGCATGCAGAAATGGAAGGTTCCAAACGAGGGTCATTATACGTATGTATTTTACATATTTCGTGTAGTTGAAAAGATTTTGGTTTAACTTGATTTGAAATGTTATTTCTTAGAATTATTGCAAAAGGTGCTAGTGGAGGCCTAGGCTCAGGTGGCGTGGGATCATCTCGAGGTGCCATGGCCGTGTCTGTTCTAGAATTGCATAAAAATGAAGAGCTGTACATTTTGGTTGGACAACAAGGTGAAAACGCTTGTATAAAGTCATTGACTTTCAAAGATGAAGGCTGTCGTTCTGACAGTGAAATAAACGATGATTTGAGTAGATATAGCTTTAATTCTAAAGCTTATATGGTAAAAAATATAGTAATTGAAAATGGAGCTGGAGGAGGTGGTGGTGGATCTTTTGTATTTCTGGTAAGTTATAATATCAGTGTTATTCTATGATTGTGAATTGAAATCAGTTTCAATACAATCTCTATAAGCTTGGTAATAAGAGTGCACTTAAATTGATACAATTAATCAAAAACATATACATTTAAAACACACCAAGCTATTCGTAGCTTACCAAATGATGACTTATGAACCCAAATGGTGTATTTATTGTAGACTTGTTTGGTATCTTGTTTGTAGTTAGAAATGTAACAATTGTCAAACTTCAAGAGTGGGGGAAATTTTTTGTATCTTGCAACAAAGTAAACAAATGCAAATTTGGCCATTTGTATTTAAAACGTCAAATGTGATGCTCCGGATGCAAAGACAGAAAGTCGTGGAGAGAATAATTGAATGATCACTCAAGACATTACCAAAACCAAACTAAACAAATAAAAAAAAAATAGAAAAATAACACGCAACATAAAGAACACTCCATAAAACAAAAATATTCTATAAAATAAAATGAGAAAACATTCGAGGATCTTAGTTAAAAAGTATTAAAATTTTCCTCTTCCATTATTTGTTTTTTCCTCAATGTGTTCCTTTCAATACGAAAAAAATCATTCTACTGTAGAAATAAGGAACTTCTTGCTCGAGTTATCATTTCCCACGAGTGTGCCATCACTAAACCAAGGAAATAGCAGAAAAAACTTGACAGCTTGGTATTTTGATATTTTTGACACCAGTTAAGCCTAGTACGCTGCTGATGCGAAACGAAAAATCCCATACAAAAATGACACGACGAAACCATGAACGAAAAATTTCGATCTACTTTTCGTTTTCCAGTACGCTGCTGAACGACGAAATGTGTAATTTTAGTGGATAGCTGTAGTAGATTTCTTAGTACAATTCTCCACTCTTTTCGTTCTCAATTTAATTGACCTGCACATTAATTGCTTGCGAAATTTTGACATTTCATTTTTTTTATAAAAAAAAAGTCAAGCTCCTGTAATGCTTATTTGATTTTTCTTTGGCTTTGTGTTTTCTCTAGTGTCTGGTTTTTCTGTGCATTTCCTGTATTAAATTATTCAAAATACATTCAATTCTAATTTTGTATCAAAACCAATTTTAAAATCGACTAAACTAAATCTGCAAAATGAAAATGGGAAGTTGGAAAGAAGCACACCCTTCACATATCTTATCGGCGAACAAGATATAGCTGATCTTTATTTGGAGTGCTGATTATAACCAACTATCGACTTTTCTCATACCTAGTGCTAGTGCTTAGATTAAAAATAACCAATGTCCTTTTAAAATTAATTTATTTTAAGTGACTACTAAATAAAAATATTATAATCAAGATTCAGCAGTTTGTTCTGCAATTAACTTTCCATGTCATGATTTTTAAAATACATTTGTTACTCCGACTTTTAAATTCTATGAGACCTTTGACAGCATATAAATATAAAAAAAACACTCACCATTTCTAACTACATACTTTCAACACATAAATTAACTCAATTGCCACAAAGAAAAAATCAAATCGACCGCCCGCTACTGGCAGTACGAATATGAATTTCCGACCTGGTCGGGACAAGGAAGCCAAAGGTAAGCGGCCTTCCGCTGCACCAACGACAATTAAGGAAATCATCGTTACCACAATAATGTTTGGTTGCAAAAAGGCCATCTTAAACGATACCCACCTCTATTTAGAAAGCCTGTTTCCGATCTCATTGATTGGCGATTTTATACCATACCCCAGAACTTATTTTTCAAGTTAAGAAGTTTTTTTTTTTAATGTATATTGAACCATCGTATGGCAGATGCCCTGCTCGTGAATTTGATAGCAAATCAAGCTGCTTGCAAGCTGGTCACTTGTCAATGGGATTTGACATATAAGGCCATGCATTTTTACTATTCATTCGATGTTAGTATTAATTGAGGAAGCAAGACCTATAGTTAAAATGGGAATCGATCAAAGAGCATTCGCAGCGTAGCAGAGTGGTCAAGTACAAACCCACTAAGAAAACTCACTGATGAACAAGTGAAAATGCAACCCGTTCCAAAAATATATTCTAAAAGCTATTCACTGTTCTCTTGGAATATATAATCTGAAAATACTTTGAAGTGTATCTTTGGAACGGGTTACCCTAAAAACCCGTTCCAAAGATACACTTCAAAGTATTTTCAGATTATGTATTTCAAGGTGAACAGTGAATAGCCTTGGAACTATATCTCTGGAACGGGTTGTCCAATAAAGGCGAGCGATATCATTTTAGAATCAGCACTTCATACCTTCAAAGGAAGCATTAATAAAACCAAAAGTAGTTTTGTCACCAAATTACTTTTAGATGTATTTATTTGTCACCAAATTTCCTTTACATATAATTTTTTTGAAATAATTCTTGGACTTGAAAATGGTATCCGGAATAAGTAAGAAACCATAAATTAGAACTCATAACCTTTTACACCATCCCAATGAAGGACGTAGTTTTCGAATTATAGAGTGGTTTACCTCCCTATTTCATTGATTTTCTTAAAATTGATAGAAATTTCATCAAATCGGCAGATAAACCAGTTAATAAGTCCCAAAGTATTTGCTTAATTTCCATCATTTTAACGGTTCTGAGTTTTATTTTAAATCCTCTATGTGTAACAAGAACAATTTTTAAATCCAAGAATTATTTCAAGAAAATTACATCTAAATGTAATTTGGCGACAAAATTACTTTTTTTTTACAACTTGTCATTTGTTTTTTGACAGCTTACAGAACTCTCCGCAAATATTTTTCCGCTGTGGTTTTCGTTAGCATTTCGCTCTCCTAGTGGAGACCCACCGAAAAATTTCGTTTCGCATCAGCAGCGTACTAGGCTTACCCACGAAATTCATGTACAGTCGAGTCCGCTTAACTGAAAAGCCAATTTGCCATACTTTTTTTTTCAGTTAAGCGGTATTTTCAGTTAAACGATTTTTGCATAACTGAAAAAAACTACTTTAGCGGAGTTTAGATAATTAACATACAATTTCCCCAATCCAATCTAAGAATAAGGATTTATGTTTTGGTTTACAGAACAATTTACCACTTGTGACATTATTTTAAATTATTTTCCCCACTTTCCAGAAATTATATTTGCCAAGCTCAGAAGTCATCCGTAACAAACAAAACAAAATAATAGCCGTGTTTTATTATGGCCAATAACCTATGTGGTTCACCCCGTGAAAATAAAACGATCTGGGTTATGTACTTAGATGTACACTCTGTTTGCCGAATTTAATACTAATATTTACAAACCCAGATAGGAACCAGGATATAAACCTGGATCTCGTATTGTTTTTGTAATACGTGTTAAAAAATAACCCAGACCCGTATATAATAAAAAGCAACTAATATTTTGTTGTCAAACTGACAGATCAAAGTGAAGTGTGAAGTTTATTAGCCACGTTCAGTTAAAGAAGGAAATAATCTAAGTGGTGGACGTATTCAGCTCTTTTATTTCAGTTATGCAGAGCAGTCTCAGTATAAAGAAATTATTTCTCCCGTAATAATTTTGCGATGTAGCTTGTATGAAAGTTGTGAAAAAATGCTGCATGACAAATTTTGTGTTTTAAATAACCGAATTTTTAAGTTAAGCGTATTTTAGATATTCGAACTCGACTGAAGTAAGAATTCACAACTTTTTCAATGTAGGGAAAGCTTATTACAATACGTACATTTGAACCTGGTATTTAAGTAAAAAGCAAGACTATTGAGAAAGAAGGCGCGGGAATCAAGGTCTCATCAATTTTAATGACTTGTAACATTAAAAGATTAATTTTCACATAATTTAAAATATAAGATATTTAAAAGCTGTTGTGATATGCTAGGCAATGTTTGCAATAGTTGAATAGACATTCCCAACCCGATTGCCGTTTAGAACCTCGTACAGACTATATGTACTTTGATTCAGGAAGCTTTTTACAAGCTTCTAATTTACTACGGGATTGCGAATACTGCGACGAAGTATTGCACATATTCAAGTTCTCTTCTGTTACAAATATAACAAGTTTGCTGCCGATCTATTCTGTGTGAAATAAAATTAAGTTCTAATACCCCGACTCTGTGTTCTTGAAATCTTGTTTTCCGTTAGCAATAATTGATGATTAAGTTTTTTATATAACGATCTGGAATCTTTGGAGCATGTGCTTGAGATAAGTTGATCGGAAAGTTTAGCAATCATCTTTCAAGTATATACATATATCACTCCATTCGTTTAAGTTCAATGCAGTCTTGTGAGTTGTGACAATGCCATATGAATCCACTCCGCGAATTGAGAGGCGTTAGTTACGATTAGCCTTTCTAAAATTGATTTGTGTAGACTGCTTTTATTCCTTGCCATTACTCTGATTAGCGTCCCAACTTTTCTTTTTAGCGTGGGTAACAAAGTTGAGATTTGAAGGAAGAATCACACCACGATACTTGAAGTTTCGCACTACTTTGATTCTCTCAATACCAATAGTACAATTTTTTCACGGAGTTTAGCTCAACTACAACTTGCGAAAATCATAACTTTTTTTTCGGTAGCATTCATATGAAGGTCACGTCTTCCAGAATAAATATTGCTCGAACAACTAGCGGAAAGTGTCCTGAGTAATTGGCAGCAAGAATATCAAAATCATCAACAGATTTCATCCATTCACCCGCTATTGTGAATAAGTCTATTATTGACTACCCTTGTTCGCTTATAGAAGTAAGCTCGACATTCTTGTTACCTTTAGTAACACCATTCGTCACGAATAAGCCCTCGAAAAGTACCATCAGAAGTCTAAGATTACTATATAATACCTCATCTTTTGAATGCCTGAATTCCTCGAATTGTTGCTGGAGTTGTTCGTAATGTATGTTAGAATTTTGATAACCACCAACACGGCCGATTATCATTGGAAATCTTCCAAGGAATTTCGTTGCCCATGAAAAATATTTTATTCCCTCAAAATTTTGTCTGCGACCGTGAATCTCGCACGGAATAAATTTCCCTCGAAATAAAAATCGTATGAAATGACGACAAAATTTCCTGGGAAAGTTTATTCCCGATACCAATAAATTCCAAAGGGAAACTTTTGAACATCATTCACGTTCCCAAGATTCGAATTCGAGAAAAATTTCCAGCGAAATTTTTGTTCGCGATAAGCCCATTTAAATTTTCCAAGGAGGAATCATTCATGAAGTAGCGTACATTTGTAAAATCGTTAGACCAGTTATTGTAGTTAAGATATGTTTGAATGATATTTAGCTTGAGTTTTTGTTTTGAAACTTGTATAACAACCATTGTTTCGCAAATTTTGCTTTGGATAAAAATCATTTTGTACACTCTAGTATTTTCCATTTCGTCATGCATAAAACGAATTTTATGTACCTATTTCTTAGTTCGTATAAATAAATGTGTTATTAATTACAGTTAAACTCCGCAAAAAATGAGGCAGTACCACTGGTTGTAGCCGGTGGTGGTGGAGGTCTTGGAATAGGGAGATACATTGATGAAGATTTTCAACACGGGCAGCCACCAAATCCAATGAGACCCGGTGCATCAGGGCAAATCCATGGAGAAAGTATAAGCCAACGAACTGCTGGCCCGGGTGGCGGCTGGAGAGCAAAAGAAGATACTGCGCTGAGTCCTCGATATGGAGCCGCCCTCTTGCAAGGCGGTCGAGGTGGACTTTCTTGTTACGCTGAAGGACAGGAGAGTCATAGTGGTCCAATTAATAATCATGGACAAGGTGGTTTTGGAGGTGGTGGCGGCGGTTGTAATACTGGAGGTGGTGGAGGTGGTTTTGCCGGTGGAGACGTGTACCTTAACGAATCTAATGGAGAAGGTGGAACTTCTTATATAAACACTGCACGTAGTTTGAAAGGTCTAAATATAATATATGAGGGTGCAAATAGTGGAGCTGGTTCAGTCATCATAATCCCAGCAATTGAAGGCTGTGGGTGTGATTATCGATGCATTGCTTTGGACGAATTTCGAGCTACAACTCAGTGCATCTGTCCAGAAGGATGGCACCTTAAAAAAGATAACAGTACTGCATGTGAAATGAAAGCTGATGAACGTATACCAATGCACTACTTGGTAACACTTTTCTTAGTTCTGATTGCAATGTTAGGAACTGCATTGAGTTCGCTGATTTTAATTTTATGTAAGCTAAAAATTATATTATTTGTCTAAATATAATTTAGCAGCTTACTATAATATTTATGTTGATTTCAGATAACCGCTATCAAAGAAAGAAACAGGCTTCAATTCGTCATAAGATGCTTATGGAGCAGGATCTTCAACTAAGCCGACTTCGACATAACACCGATGATCCGGCTTTACCAAATTTCAATCCAAACTATGGTTGTGACGGACTCTTAAATGGAAGTGTAGAGGTTAAAAGCCTTCCGCAAGTTGCTCGCGAAAGCCTTCGCTTGGTGAAGTAAGATTTATTTGTAAGGTTATAAAGCGTGACAAGATTCTCAAGTGTATTTTTTTCTCTTAGAGCACTGGGTCAGGGTGCATTTGGCGAGGTCTATCAAGGTCTTTATAAACACCGCGATGGGGATGCAGTTGAGTTACCAGTAGCTGTCAAAACACTACCCGAGATGTCAACGGGTCAAGCTGAAGCTGACTTTCTCATGGAAGCTGCAATCATGGCCAAATTTAATCATGCTAATATTGTTCATCTAATTGGTGTGTGTTTTGATCGACATCCACGATTTATTATCCTTGAGCTACTGGCTGGAGGTGATTTAAAAATATTTCTTCGTGAAGGACGAAACAAACCCGAGCGTCCATCACCATTAATAATGAAGGATTTGATATTCTGTGCACTAGACGTTGCCAAAGGATGTCGGTATATGGAGAGCAAGCGTTTTATACATCGTGACATTGCAGCCAGAAATTGCCTACTCAGTAGTAAGGGTCCTGGACGAGTAGTGAAAATTGCAGATTTTGGTATGGCCAGAGATATTTATCGAAGTGATTACTATAGAAAAGGTGGAAAAGCCATGCTTCCGATCAAATGGATGCCACCGGAAGCTTTTCTTGACGGAATATTTACATCTAAAACTGATGTTTGGTCCTTTGGTGTTCTTCTTTGGGAGGTAAGAAATACATATACATATTATGCTATGAACATTTTAGCTAAAAAATATCTTAACTTTTTGAATGTAAAGGTTTTCAGCTTGGGCCTGATGCCATACACTGGACTTCAAAATAGAGATGTTATGCACCTTGTGACTAACGGCGGTCGCTTAGACGCACCCCCTGGATGCCCAGCAGTAATTTATAGACTCATGGCTGAGTGCTGGAATCCAACTCCAGAAGAACGTCCCCCATTTTCCAATATTCTCGATAGACTGGACCTTTGTGTGGAAGTAAGTTGATTTAATACCAATTAATATCTTATATCAAGATCAACTGCATATAAAGTGATGTTTCCGTATGTTTTTTTTTTTTGTAATTTTTAAACGACAGTTGAAACTCCTTAATTTTTGATATAAGTATAAAAAAAAACGTATTCGTCTCGAGAAATGATAACTTAAACTAATCTGAGTTGAATTATTTAATATTGAAATGGTATAACTTGAGAAAAGCTTCAAAAGTTTTTCGTTAAATTGACTAATTTCAAAAGTTCTCCGTATGCGTGAGAGAAAGGGAAACCAGACAGACTGGCGCCGTCCGTAACGTGCTACGTAAAGAAGCAGTTTACCCACCCATAAGAAGTTATCACTTCAAAAATGAATAGGTTGTTCTTATTGCTCATTCTAGGTGATAAAAAATAATAGTCTGGCTTGAAAACAAAGAATTCTTCTCCATTTATGTATTTTAAGGGAAAGCCGTAAAAGTTTTTGTTTTAGTTAAATTAAATTAAAGATTTTATTTTATCAATTTAAAACACAAATTGTTTATTTTTGCAAATAAAAATTTAAAAAAATAATAAAAAAAACAATTCGTGTTTAAAGTTGATGAAAAAAAATCTTTAATTTATAACAAAAAACACCTTAAAAATCTCCACTATCAATTAATTTAGTTAAATTGCTTAACTTAGCAGCTTATACATAATGTATATTTCATTATATTGAGGTATGTTTTTTTTAAATTATTATAAGAACATAACGCAAAAGGCGTTCTAAAATTAAAGATTCTAAGAATTTTAATTTTATTTCCATAAATTGGGCAACATCTCGCCTTTTCCACTAAAGAACATTCTAAAATTCAATTCGTTCAGAATTCAGGTTGGTTCAAGGAGGCACCCAGACTAAAGTTCTTAAACTTATCCTTCCATTTCGTTTTATTGCACAGCACCATTTATACAAATATGTGTTCACAAATTTAGAAAAAGAAGACAAAATTAGACAGTTCAACTACAATTTACTATTGAACCATTTAAGTTTGCAGATTTTAATCTAAAAGTTTTTATTTACAATTTTGTTAAACTGCGGCAACCAATAATATAAAATGTTTGCCATCATCTCTCAATAAAAATAAAAAAAGCAATTTTATTGTGAAAATTGTATGATATGTATTTATTAGTGGTCTATTTTTAAAGTATTTTTACTTAATACAAAAATACAAAATATCTTAATTTTTTATACAAAATATCTTAATTTTTTGTTTTTACGAAAAATGTTGGAATGATAGTTTTAAGTATTTAACAATATAAATTCAAAAACAATATTTAAAAAAAAAATGATTCACCCGTTTTCGAAATATGGAATTTCCAAACAAAAAATATTTGTTTTTCATAATTACAAAAAACTGTTTTTCCAAAATGCAATATTATTTAGAATTTGTAAGACATCCTATATAAAAATTTTAACCGTAATCCGTTGGGGCGTTAATGAGAAAGTCGAAAATAAAAAAAATGGGTTTAAGGCAGGTACCATTAATACCAAAATATGTAAGAAAAATAGTTTGGACCAATATATGGACTATATTCATATTACGTAAAGTTTAAATTTTTCGGAACTTACCGCGTTAAATGTAAGAAATATATTCAATTTCTTTTTTCTTTTTCCCGACGTTTCGAAGAAGTTTCAAACTTCGTGGTCACGGGATGAGACGTCGGGAAAAAGAAAAAGAAATTGAAAATATTTCTTACATTTAACGCGGTAAGTTCCGAAAAATTTAAACTTTATGTAATATGAATATCATCCGTTAATAAATCGTTCTAGCCGTTTTCGGATTACAGTACGTTCTCGATTAACGCAACTCTCGATTCACGTAACTCCTCTATTTTCGCAACAGCTGAATTAATATCATTGTTGACGCAGTAATAGCAACCCTTCAAAAAAATTGACTCCATAATGCAATTTTGTTTTTATATTCATATCTTTATTTACGCAGGTTCTTGGCTATACATATTTGTTTTTGTTTGTTGCATTACATTTTGTCTCTGCAGTTATTTTACCGCTAATTACTACTTTTGAGTGGTGTAACGATGAAGTTGTGAATGTACATCATATTATGTATCTATACTATGCAAGATTTTCTTGTTAGTTTAATGAATTTTGTTCAGTGATCAGTCGCTTGTGTGTTTTAAAAAAAATTGTTATTACAAAAAAAAAATTAGGAAAACAATTTAAAAAACTATGCCGTGAATTATAAATCTACAATCAGCAAAATAAAACGAAAAGAGGGTGCAATAAGAAAGTTTGTTTCTATTGCTGAAAGTGGACCCGGAAAGGGAGTTACATAAAAAGGTGGTGATTGGTGAATACCCTAAGATCGAAAAGGCTTTGTCTAAGTGGTTCCTAAATCAAATTCGAGAAATGGCGATTTTAAAAAATCAAAACAAAAATGTCCAATTTTTCCAAAGAAAATAATTATATAATCGTTTTTCATCTCGAATTGAGCCTAAAAAAATCTTTATTCAGTTATTGCAACAACCTCGGTCATTGAAACCACCCTTGTTTTAATTAGTTGCGATAATCGAGAATGCACTGTATTATTATTTAACTTAGATTTAACTTTTTTGGTAATTTATATGGCTGGTAGGTAAATCTTAATTATCTCAAATACGGCTCTAACAGTTTTAATATTAAAAAATAAAAAAAAAACTATTTAATGTATTATCTAAGTATTTGTTTACATAAGCTGTTATTAACTGTACCTACCATAGAACCATCTTTTTTCTGACATTGTTAAATATTCAACATGGTAATACCAACGTTTAAAAATACATTTAGCTGCTTCTAACAGGAATATTGGGCTTACGCTCGAGCATAAGAGCGATCCAGTCGGGCATTCTATTTCTCTTACTCACGGTCTCCATTAGCGATGAATCTAGAGCATGCATTAAAGCATGCTTTCAGTATCGCAAATGGAGACCGAAATCGCAGTTTTATTTTCATAGCATGCGATAGAAAGCATGCTTTCATCGCATATTGCTCAACGCTTGCTTTATCGCAAGGAGAACTCTCATTTTGTTATGGCGTTTCCAAATATCATTTGTTGTTGTTGTTTCTACCAGCATCAGTTGCCTTCGACATTCTTCGGTAACTAAAAAAGTATGCCATGAAATGTCTGTCCTTCTGCTACCTGCTTTCTGCTATTGCTATTGCGTTTGCTTTTAAATTTATCGCTAATGGAGACCGTGTGTTAGAGCCCGAAACGACAGAGCCATTCAAGCACAATATAATACGCGATAAAATTACTTTGTATTTTCACTGGCCTAGTGCCCTATCACACTACCGATGACTTTCGCCGCACACTCAATTTTCTTGTGCAACTACCGAATACGCCCAAAATTAAACCAAATAAAATGCACGACTGTATCGCATGTACTTGCTCTAATGTTCGATAACATCGTAAGCATACGATTCTCAGTAGAAACGCAAAATATATTTTTTTGGTCGTTTTTTACTTTTTTTACCTGTATCTTAATTTTTTTTCTAAAAAAAAATATTGGTTGAGAGTTGTAAGTAATTTATTTAACAAAGTAAATTTAAAAACAGAATTTTAAAGAAATCTTACAGATGTGTTCGAAATATTATATTTCAAACAAAAAATATGACAATCCAACAAACTATTTTTCGAATTATTTAGAAGCACCACCTATACAAATCGTTTGATCGAAATCTGTGAAGCCGTTTCTGAAAAAGTCAGTTATCAAGAAAATGGTTGTATGGCATGTCCAAAATGGCAATAACAAAACATGTAAACAATTTTGGAGCAAAATGTAGACGATACCAAAAGTAGTGTTCATATTTTTACTTGCGATATACATACTCGTATGTAAGTAATATAGGGCAAGTCTTGCATTTGGAGAAAAAAATTGAACTCGAGATTTTAATCAAACTTGAAGAAGTGAAAATAGAGAGCACCAAGTCCCGTTTAATTTCAGTTTCTTTATTTATAAAAAAAACTATTTTTGTATTCTCATAAGAGAATACAACAACTAAACGCTCTGGATACACAAGCTATTGAAGGCAAAATGTGCTGATATGGAGTTTTATATTAATAAGGTGTGATGTGATCATCCGCTTTGAAATGATATTTCTTGTGAGCATTACATTTTGTTTATTGAAAGATCTTTCTTCGTTATCATAGGGCCTTTAATATTATTATAAAGTGATGCGAGGGTGTTCGAGAAATGTAACCGTTTGTCTGTCTGTCTGTTGTACTCTGCAACCTAAATGCTTGAAGCGATTTCCCTCAAACCTAGAACTTAAAGGTTTTAGTTGATTGTCTCCAATAGATTTTTTAATCGTTTTTTAGACCCAAAAAATATCGGTATTTGCCATACAATTTTAATCTTAATTACCTCGAAAACGGTTATAATGATTTTGATAAAAAGTGTGTGCACTATTTTAAGTATAGTCTACAATTTTGTAAACAAAATTTTAAATATTTTGTTATTAAAGGTACCTGCCATTTTTTTTTTTATAACTTTGCACGAGCTCAAGGGATTATGAGTACCCTTTATATGTTTTTCTTAACACAGCGTGGGCATCCGGTGAAGAAGAGAAAGAAGGAAAGGAAAAATCTGTGGCGCGATGTTCTGAGACTAGAGCTGGTTTTTGTCTCTGATTTATCTCCAGGGATGGCGGCTGAACTAATGCGGAGAGAATTACCGTGTCTTATTTATTTATGTCCCTTATAATTTGCATTATTTTATTTATTTCGTTGTCATATTTAATGGGTATGCAAGTTTACTCAATCACATGTTGTTAGTGTTATGCCTAAACAGCATGTAATGAGCAAAGCAGCAACTTATTTTATGACAATTTTTGAGAATTGGTTTTTAATGGAATATGAGAAGACATAGACAACGGCAGGAATCGAACCTGCAACCACGAGGTTGACAGGCGAGCACACAACTATCGCGCCACGGCCACCCCCATTGCCATTCAACCATTTTTTTGATTTTTGACTTTCTCATAAGCAGTTCGACGGATTTCGATCAAAATATTTACGTAGGAGGTTCTTTGAATTATAAATAATACTAGGTACATACCTAAATGTTCGAAAAATATTTTTTAGGATTTTTGAAAAAAAAATATCTTTTTGTTTGAAAATTCAACATTTCGAAAACGGGTGGATGATTTTTTTTAAATAATTTTAGAAATAAAAATGGTATCGAAATAGAGATCATTAATTTCTTTATTTAACGTTAGAGATCACAAGATTAGTGGACTCTATATAAATAGTTAAAAGTTTAGATATTATTATTATTATTTTTTTTTGTTTACCAATATTTTTTATATATTCCAGGATGAAGATTTGCTTAATTTGCCCCTTCCAAGCATATTTCGGCCACCTTCGGCAGAGAACGATCAAACTATAATGCGACCACCGGGAAACGATGACTTCTGTCTGCAAGTTCCGCACTCTTCGGACTATCTTATACCGCTACCTGGTCCCCGTTCTATTACCGATCGTCTCCTACAAGAGACTACAGGAGTCACTATTATAGAAAGCATGGCCACATGTACGCCACCTGTCGTGACATCTCCATCTGCACCAGTAAATGCTGACGAAAATGGCTGCTGGGAAACATCTTTTATAATGCCAAACTCCAAGAGCGATCAGCCATTACTATCTTCATCGCATGATTCAAAGCTGAGCACGAACGGAATAGAAGATGTATCTGGACTGGTCAATCACAATCACAATCACAACAATCATCAGCTCAATTCACAGAGCCAAAGTCAAAGTAACACCAATATTCAACGTTCGTCACCCCAATCGTCGACAACAACAACAGCACACAATAGCAATGACGATGAAGATGATGGGCCCACATTAATAAGTCTAGACACACCACAGCCTACACCGACAACAATCAAACCACCACTATCATTTACGCAACTAGACGGAATAACACTTGATCCATCAGCATTATCCAAGGGCATACATCTCAATAATTCAGCTGCCACCAAACAGTCGTATGCCAATATACAAATGGTAAATTCCGTCAAGTCTGAGATTCCTCCAGAAAAGATGAATGGGTCTGTTGTTGGTGGCGGCGCGCCAAATAACTACGATTCAAATACCGTGCCCAATCACTCCATGAACGGAAGTGCTGCGCCTCCATTCACGATACAGGGCTTTAATGACCGGTATAACTTGGGTAAGGACAACCATTCCGAGATAAGTTGTTGAGAAATTTAGAATATTAAGACACATACTTAATTTAGTCTTCATAGAGGAATGTTGTGAGTGTTAGGTTTATAAGCTGACAAAAAAATATTTATTTTATTAATACACAAATTTTGAGTGAGAAAGAGAAAATATTTAAAAAAAAAAACAAATAAACAAAGAAAATGCGCGGCTTAGCCATAATAGGGACATACATACATAAAACCACATGACAAGTTAACGGAATGGATATTTTCGAAAAATCTTTTATATTATTTTGAATTGGTTCAGCAATACATACATACTATATGTATGAGTTTCATTTAAGAAAAGATTTGCTCTTTCTGTCAAAATATTTGATCTTTTTGAATTTTGAGAGTTTCATTGCAAATAAAAGAGCAAATGTAAATCAAATCTCAAAACGAAAGATTTGATCACTGATGGGTTGGTAGATTTGATATGAATGCACACATACCATGTAAAAGTTCTTTTCTGTCAAACGTCAAATGGAAAATATGTTGTTATTAATTTGTTGTGAACTTGTGCCAGTATGTGCTTAGAAATGTTAACAAAGTTAATAATAGATTTTATAAATTTAGTAGAGTTTTTGATTTATTCGTCTTCGCCTTGTGTGTAAGTCATTCGCAAATACAACAATTCAAACTGGAAATAATGTTTCATTGAAAAGATCAATCTCGATTTTAAGAGGAGATCTTTGAAATTTGAATGATTGACCATGAATCGTTTAACGGCGGAACTGGGCTTCCAAATTGTGCAAATTTACTTTGAAAAAAATAAATCTGGCCGCGAAGTTCATAAAGCACTTCGTCCATTTTACGGTCAACATAATTGAAAGGACTGTATTTGGGACCAGCATTTTTTTAGCCGGGCAACGAGAAATTGATATGTTTTGAAATGTTAATCTTCTAATATGAAAAATTAATTTACATTGGGGGGCCACTTCTTATAGTGTTCAGTAAGACGCGTAAGGAAATTTTGATACAGTATGAAAGTCAAAATGTGTCCTGATGTTCCTTTATAGTTTATAGCGAACACAAAAATCATAGCATTGATTTTGATTACATTTATTATTTAGAGCCAGCTTTTCAGTGTGAATCATCCGTATTTCTTATTTTAGATCCAGAATTGCAATTATTAGTATTAAATTTGACAACAGAGGTTACATTTAAGAACATAACCCAGATCATTTTATTTTCACGATGTGAACGATATGGTTTATTGGCGATAATAAAACAATACTTATGTTAACGTAACATCGATGTTAAAAAAAAATATCGATGCTTCAATATCGATATTGGAGGAAGAATAAAGGAAATTAGTTAAAACCATAAATGTTCCATTCGATAATTATTGATAGTGATGATGAGTATTCGATGTTACATCGATATTTTTCTTAATATTGCTCATTTCTACTTCAGGTCTCACGTGAATTTCACAGAATATTCATTAACCTCAACTTGCGCCAGCTAAAAACCTAGGTCTACTTCAGGGCGACCCTATGTTTCAAAAACCACAGAATTTTTTCACCAAGGTAACTTCAGGTTCTTCAAAAAATGCTTTAAAGCGACTTTAGGGTGACTTCGGGGCTCAACGAACAAACCTAGTATGTCTCGTTTTCAATAGGGAAATAGCGATTTCCATAGTGCCGCACATCGATTCCAATAGGTTATTATAATATATTTGTTATCTAATATTAAAATGTGGAAAATAGAATTTGAAAAAAATATAGGATTTTAATGGAGTAGTGTTCTGTAATGGTTTGGTTCAAATATCTGCTAATCAGAATTTTCATGCACAAAAAATCCAACGTCAGAGTAATTAGCCATCCAAAAGCTGTCAGGTTTTATGTTCTAATATAGCTGGTCTTGGAGATAAATCAATGTCATGAAACTTTTTTATATTTATATCTGAATTTCAAATCTTTTTTTATATGAAACATTTATTATACTAGAACACATACAAAAAGTTTGTCAAGGGTTTTAAATTACATTGGATTACTGTAAAAAAAAAAAAACGTAAAACTTTGGTATAGCTAGTGGAGGATTTTTTTTTCGGGTACAGTAAGATTATCGAGTATTCTTGCTTCAACTCAAGTTCTTAAATTTCTACGGAACTACAATTCTGGGTGGAACTTTTCTCGGTACTACCCCATAAGCTTCGTGTCTAGCAATCATATTTGCAACCATTGGATGAGGAATTTTAAAAGGCTTACAAAAGTCTTTGATGAGCTTGTGTTGTTAAATTGTATACTATTGGATGAGCATTATATCAGAACGGGAACAAGATCTATCGATATGCGAGCAGTGTGGCAGCAGCCAATCACTGATTCCAGACGTTCAAAAGAAGATTCCACAACTGTTTTAAACTGAAACCCGCTTCATGAGTTTTTAGAAGAAGCTTTGGTGACAAAAACTCATAGCTCACTTTTGTATCATGTAGAGGATCAATACACACAAAAATGTATATATGAAGCAAGCAACATGCCCAAGATCACATTATAACATTTGGTAAGAAGAAAACTTGGTACGACTTATATTATAATATTGCTAGAAAAGATTACTTAAGAGAATTGAGGATGTTTAAGGAAGATAGCTTAGAAGCAGATAAAAATATGCTGCTGCAAACAAAAAATATAAGGTCCTCTTTAAATCAAAACAGTACGAAACCACCAACAAAATGGCATAGTAATCACTGCTTGCAAGCTTAGCTTATGAACCACTTCTATTGCACATTTAACTCAGCCTGTTCTCAATTTACGGTGCTTGGACCCTCTTTGAAAACCATTCACCACAAAAAGCTTGATAACCAAATAGGACTGAATTAAATAATACTAGCGATAGAATCATCAAAGTAAAATGAAGTTCCCGGCGTTGGTGGTACTCGAAACGAGTTCTACAAAAACTGCAGTACTATATTTATTGAAGAAATACCCGTTTTGCTCAATGATATCTTTGATACAGAAACTATACCGTCAAGGAATCTATGATCTTCCCTCTTTACAAAAAGGGTGACTTAAGTCTTGCTTCCAATTACCGGGAGCTTTCCTTTCTAGACACACTTTACAAAACATTCACAACAATTTTTCTAAATACCCTTACTAGTTGGATGAAAGAAAACCATATTCTTAACGAATACCAATCTGCATACAGAAGTCAATATAGTACAGTTGACCACGTTTATAACCTATCCTATATTATCCAACTTCAACTGAGTCAGAAAAAAAGCGTTATGCCTTCATTGCTAATTTGTCAGCAGCAACATTGTGTTGTTTTACAAGCTACAAAGGCTAGTTTTCTCATCAAAAATGGTCTTCATCATAACATCTCTGTACAGTTAGGTTAAGCAAGGGTCGTCTTATTACTAGACGATCTTCATTACCAACTCCAAACTGGTCTCATTTTGAACAATTTGAAAATAAACGTCCTTTCATACTCGGATGACATAGTTCTCCTCTCTGATAGACATAATACCCTGAAACTTCAGCATGTACTGCAATAAATGGAACTTAAATGTTAACCTATGTATATACATAAGTCTAAAATCGTAATTTATAGGAACGGCGCGGCGGTTCAAAACGGGTGACTGCTGAAACATGATACTTTAATGATGGTTAGAGAAAATATCAAACCAGTATGAATATCTTGGATTTATCTTCACTTATAACATATCATGATTTTCCACATCCAAAAATTATATCAATTCGACATGGTACACACTCTGCTAAATATAAAGTACATGACGCAGCCACGAAATCAATAATGTACTAAACAACATTAAAAATTCATCTAGCGTACATACGGAAAGTAATGTCAATGATACATAACCGTCTTCCACGTATTCTCTCTGAAGTTATTATTCAGAAAAATATTTATTGGGCCCAGGTATTATCAGGCATTTACCAAGACTCTCCAATAATTAAGTCTTGAAGCTCCATGTTCAGAATGGAATCGTTTATCCATAATATACTGCTAACAAATTTATACGAAAAAGATTGGGTTGATTTCGAAAGAAATGCACTCCAATCACAAAACCATGACGAATATTGCAACCTCTTATATTCTGAAGTCCCGAACTATTGGCAAGACAGTTCTCCACGCATCGTGATTAATATAATCTTCAAAAGTTCAACGGCATTGGCTCTAATGAAGCATCGCTTCCCATCGATCAGCGAAATCAAGCATCGTTGCGCGTGGTTAGTACATCGATGGAGGACAGTCCAAAACACAAATAAGCCATACTAAGATCGGAAACCTTCGTACGTTTCATCCCCCAAAACCCATTTGTTTACATTATTGCATTTGTACCTTAGAGTTGCTATCCATGAATAGATGTGAAATCGAAAAACAAATTACTAGGGCTGTGTTGTCTATGTGTCTATAGGAAGAGGAACAGAAAAGATTCTTGTGTGCGTTTTTATCAATGTGTCTATTGGAAGAGGAACAGAAAAGTTATTTGTGTGCGTGTTTCAGCTTGTAGGCAAATGTCAAATGAAAGCAGAGGTTTCGGGTATTTAAGTTATTAGTTTATGGTCCAAAGCTAACAACATGCTGTTAACATGTGTTTCTTCTGTTGTGTGCTTCCTTTCTTTCTCTCTCTGTCGTGATAATGTATGTAATGTTAAAGCCCATGGTCTCGTTGCCATTGATTCAGTGTCTCTATTTCGTAGATTTATCTATGGATTAGTATAATATGTGATGTAATGTAATAATCCTCAAAGTAAGATGCGATCTTCTAAGCTTCAACGCTACAGCTTTTCGTAATGATATTGTATGGCATATGCTCTAACGTAATATGGATTCTACAGAAAATACCTAAATAAATACCTAGCGGCATCGTACTAGAATGCTGTCAATATCTGTGGGTAACTGGTGTAAAAACTGTAAAAATACCAAGCTGTCAAGTTTTTTCTGCTATTTTCTTGATTTAGTGATGGGCGCATTCGAAAGAAATGATAAATCGAGAAAAAAATACATTATTTGTGTATCTATAAGAATGAAATTTTCGTATTGAAAATTAAAGACAAACAGGAATAAAGAAAGAAACACAAATAATGAAGGAGACGAAAATTTTAATATTTGTTCACTAGAATTCTCGAGCGTTTTCTCATTTCATTTTCCATAGTATTTTTGTTTTGTCGACTGTTCTTTGTGTTGCGTGTTGTTTTTCTCTTCCATCATGGTTTTTCTTTTTTAGTTCAGAGCAGAGTCTGAGTTGTCAAAAAATGTGTTTGTGTTTCTTTTTAACTCAGAGCATGCAGAGCTCCAAATGTGTGTTTTTTTTTCGTTCTGAACATGTGTAGATCGCACTCGACGTGCTCGAACATAATTGACTGAGCATGTGAGTAAACTGCTGAACGCACCAAATGCCATGTGTGCCAAGAAGGAAAATGTGAAATAAAATAATTAGATACATAAGTTGGCGAAAGAAGTTGTCGCTTGTTGATTTTCTGTATCTGGTGTGTATCAGTGTACAAAAAAGCTAGGTATTGGTTTTTATGGTTAAAAATGAAAATGTATTCTGATTTGTGTGGTTCAAGTGTGTTTAAGAAACATATCAGTGTTCAAAGCTCGCTTTGTTCGGAACAAGTTCAGTGCATAATCTATGTGTTCGAACTCTGTTCAGTGCTTTGCTCTAAACGAAAAAAGAAAAACGATTATTGCACCCGGAGGATCACTATTGACGTTTTAAACACAAATTACCCATTTTGCGTTTGTTTACTTTGTTGCAAGATTTACAAAATGGATTACAAAGGATTTGTATACAGTGTTTAAATATGCAAGTTTTTGCGAAATAAATAAATAAATTCTATTTTTTATTATAAATGTTACTCCAAATTATTTGGATAATTATGTAGAGAAAAAGAATAAGGAAGTCTTTTCTTGTAAGTCATCTAAATTTCTTCCATTTTCTTAGAATCTGCAATTTTAAAAACTGACAGTATTTTTGGCACTAAGTGAAATCATTTTTAGACTAATGACAAACAACAAGGAGGAATGAAATTTCTAATTTTTCAATATTTTTTATTTTTGGCAATTTCGTTCAGGACCTAATAATAATACAAGTAAGATGGTACAGATTTGAAAGAGTTTTTTTTTTTTTTTTTTAAGAAAATCTATTTGTTAACAAAATTCAAACATGAAATGAACACAAGATGTCGATGACTAAATTGACAGTTCATTTTTTTTGTTAAATATCCAAGCTTACTAACTTGGTTGTGGTACAATAGAAGAAGAGCAGTGTATATAATTATGTATTTGGAAGAGCTAATTAATATACGTACCTATATATTAATTTCTTTCAAGTATATATTTCCTTAAAATTAAGAATAAAATGAATAAATCATTTCGAGTTAAAAAAAAAATATAATAATAATATTTTGATTGTGAATGTCAATATTTGTTGTGTAAAATAAAAGAAAAATATAGTACATACAATATTTTTATTTAAATTAAAATATGTAAAAATAAAATAGTATACATTATGATTAGGTATTAGAAATTAATATAAAACATAGTTTTATAGAGTTTATAAAATATATACTTACTTACCTTTATTATTAAATAATTCAATGGTGAGATAAGAACTTTAATTTGTATTATTTTAAATGAACGATTGAAGTACAACAAGAAAAAGCTCAAAAATATAAGAAATTAACTGAAAATTATTGAACAAATTTATGATTGAAAATTTTAAAAGTTTCATTTAAATTTTTACAGCAGTCAGAAAACTACAGTAGTTATAGTATCTTCTTAACCCTAATGCCCATATGACCTATATTTCCCCAAAAAATTGTATCACTACCATATCTTTTTCTTAAAGCATTTCAAATGAAAGCTACTAAATACACATATTTAAGCGTAGCCTGATGAATGAATTTAAAGTAAAAACAATTATCGCAAATTTGAATGCTTCTCGATATGGTGGACAATTTCCTTACATTATTTTTCACGTTTCGTTTTTTGTATTTTCTTGGTTTTGAGGTTATTATACTACGTCAGTGAAAATATACATATTACTTAAAATCAGCATCAGATGAAAATAAGTATGTATGTGTATGTGTTTATTTAATTTTTAAGAAGCATTACGAAGTGTTCATCAACACGGTTATTGTATGAACAGAAAAATTTTGGTAGAATGTATCGTTGTGATTTTTTGTTTAAAAAAAATTAATCTTAAAAATAAAATAACATGTAACATAAACCAATTTTGTTAATCAAAAAATAAACCATTAAATTTCAACAACGTATATTTATATTTTCATTTCATTATTGTGAGTAAAAAAATTTAAAAAAGGTTAGTAATTACAACTATCAAAAGTAAAATAAATATTTTAGAAAAAATATAGGTACATATTTATGAAAATTGAATACATGTGTAAGACTAAATAAATCCATGATTTATTACAAATTTCGAAAATTTTGTTTTTATATTTTTATACTTCATTTATACTTGCATTTTATTCACTGGTTTTTCAGTAGTTGATATTATAAATTCATTTGTTAAAATTTTTTTAAGAGTCGCTTTTTATAAAATAACCAAATCTGAGGTCGAATTAAACAAACAATTGTTGACAACTGAAATTACTGGTATATGAATTTGTTTATTCAAGTAGGCCCTAGAAATGCAGCTTTTAAGGAAAATTCACACAAAATTGAAATTTTAATAAAAATTAAAATACTATACTATAGGAGCAAATTTTTGCTACGGCGGCGTAGCAGAACTAATATGTTGGATACTCAAAAAGAAAGTTTACCATCAAGGTTGATAAATAATAATAAAATATCACTTATACTACCGACCATTAAACCCAGATTTAAGTAGATTTATTTAAATCTTCTATAAATCTTGAGGAATTACCAAACAAATTTTAAACTTTTCAGATGAAGATTTAAGATAAATCTCATTTAAATCTCTATAGGGCCAATCGATGTACAAATTGAACTAACCTTTCCCATATTGAAAAGAACACATTCATCGGAAAAGTGAATTTTTCGCTTTGGTTGAAACAGATAAAGCTACATGATAATAGAAAATGACACACAATTTGCATTTTGAATAGTGCAGCCAAACTTCATCTAAAATTCATCTACTTTTGGAGCGGTGAAAACACTATTTGAGATTAGTAAATCTACGACAGCCCTATTATTAAAAAAATACTTATTTCACCTCTAATCCATGAATTTACTAACCCATAAGATACAGGTTAATCTGCGGATTAAAATTTTCAATTAATAAAAAATCGAACATCCACAAACAAAATCTACTACAATAAGTATCAACTCTATCTTTTTATTCTATCAATTATTTTTCCTTCACTAAATCACCGTCTTACATGAGAAAGCGAAGGAATAAGTTTTATTCAAATGTCAATGTCAAAATGTCAAATAGTAGACATTTTGTTTTAATGACATTTTGGACTAATTCTACGTGTTAAAAATAAACCGTCACTAAATTGTGTTTTTTAACATGGGTACAAGAGATTAACGTTCGGAGCAAACTTAGTATTAGATTCATTAATTAGCTAGCCATAGATGTTTGAATGAATTCATTTTCGAATGTTCATATTTGTAGTAAATTATCTAATGGTAAAATATCAGATTATTATTACTAGTAGTATTGAACTGTTTTCATATGAAACATTCTATTGGTTAATGTCAAAATACGTGAGGTTTACCTAAGTTTACCTAAAAAAGGAGTGACTGTTAGCGATATAACGCTAAACGTTTTCTAAAATTGAAAGAATTAAATTCTTAAAGTGAAATCTTCTAGCAACATTTTATTTTGCTGTGATGGCAATAGTATGATGCACAGAAATAGCTAGACCACATATTACTGTTCGCCAATACATATTCAGTTAAATGTCAAATCACTCCGTTTAATAAAGGAACGGTTTTTGCAAATCATTTTGGATTCATTAAAGATTTAACTGTATTTTCTTTAAGGTTGTTTAGATTTATTTTAAATAAATGTTTAAAATTCAGTTAAATAAAGTTTGTTAATTCCTTTATAATTAGGTATAAAGTAAGAAGTCGATTGCACAGTTTTGCAGTCGAATAGGTATACTTACTGAGGATATAAGCCTACATTAATTCTTTCTAAGTTGGCTTTGTGTTTTGTACAAACAAAGTATAAAATATGTTTGTATATTATTGTTGTATACAAATTAATAATTGCCTGCATTTGAAATATCGCTAAATGCGACTTCAAAATGTGATTTGAAATTCTACAAAGTTATACTGACATGGTACCAGCGCAATTATACCAGTCTTCAAGTGTGTCATAATTTTTGTATGAAAGCGATATCCAGTGTTTTCGAGAGATCAGTGGCACAAGGCATTAAAGTGAAAATCAGTTTTTCCAATGAATGCGTTCAGAGCGATGCCGGCATAGGTTAGATAGATCTGTAAAACTATTAGTGAGTCTAGTGTTCCAAAATATGCGATAATAATTATAGTATAGACGAAGTAAAGTTTTACGCACTGTATTTTTTTTGTATTTGTAATTTTTTTAATTAATTAGATAATGCTGATATGTTTCAGTTTGAGAATATTAATATAAGAAAATACAGTGTAGATAGATGCATCAGTGTTATTGGTTCAGTGGAAGTAACCTACTCGTAGACAGCAACGGCGATAAGCCTTTCTTTGTTTTCATTCCAACATTTCGGCATCATTTCTATTTGAAAACGTGCAATAAATTCGAATAATTGTAGGTAATATTCGGATTTTTTTCCTGGCATGTACATACATTAGGTAGGTATGTGGGTAATGTTCAAATGTCTGAACTAAAAACCATTCATAAATTAGCACCAACATTAATTTTAATTTTAATGTCTTACTACATTTTTTTTATTTAATATTACCTTTAATGCTTACAATTTTCTTTTAACCCGGTAATGCATTTCTTAAATAAACATGAACAAAATAAAATGTATAGAATAAAAATTCGTTTTTAAAGCGGTTGTATTTTAAATTTTCTGATTTAGAAAATTGAATAATAAACGATTTATTATTTTGTTTAGCTTAAGTTACTTTATTGTTATTTTAAACAAATATTTATTGTTTAGTATATTAAAATAAGAAAATTGATTGTCCAATTGTTAAATATTTTATATAAAATGAGCTTTTATAGGTATATTTAAAATAAAATTAAATTATATGTTTTTCAATAAAATCATTATGCATAATGTTAAAAAAAGGAATGAGCAGGATAGATAATAGATAGGCTATATAAATATATATATTCACTCAAATAAACAAAATATATTATAATCAATAACAAACCCTTTAATAAAATGTGCCAATAAATTATACTATTTTTTTTTTAAATAAATTATTTCATTTATGTTGTTATGTATCTACCCATTAAATGTTTGCATTTTTTATACAAATTAAGTTATAAAATTTATTTAAAAAATATATTTGAGCCAAGTTAAAGAAAACACACACAATATATAAATTGAACAGTAGTATTTCTAAACAGAATGATCGATTTTCGAAAGAAAAAAACTTTTTCTAAACCATAATTTGAAAATAGACTTAATATAAAGTAACATTTTCCTCTAAAACCACTTTATTGAAATAACTTTGTATGTATGTTTTTTATATAAAAAAGTATATAATAAATTGGTTGGTAAAAATTAAGGGACAAGCCAATTTACTGTTATAAAAGTATGGGTACTGTTATTTGACTCATAATTTTTTATTCAATGTTTTAAAGTTTTAATAGGGAAAAACTAAAATAAAATATCAACATCCGTAATTTGTTTACATTATGTAATTTTACATTCCATCTTATTTTTTTTTTGCGAAATCATTCGATTTAGGAGTTAAGCTTGTTTTTCAATTAAATCCAAAATTATCTCTAAGTTAGTTTACCAAACATTGCGAGTTAACCCCGGATTATTTATTTTGAACATAAGTAATGCGGTGATAAAAATGACTATTGATTGATTTTGATACATTGCGTTTCTAAACCATAGAATATGTACAAGTTAATCCGCGAGTTAAATTTTTCAATTAATAAAAATAAAACGTCCGTCCGAAAATCCATGAAGTAGATCTTGATGTACAGTAAGTGAACTACGTCTTTTTTGGTTCTATGGCTTCTAAAATTAGGTTTTATTAATCACTTAGCCTACAAGTTAAAGAAAAGCAACCACTAAATCGTGATGGTGCCAAAATTGCATGTTCGCAAAGCCAACGCCAATTCGGATGTTTGCAGATAGATGGATGTTAGACTTGGGAATAATTTTTTTGACAGCACCTTGAATACTCACTTGCATTTGACAGAAGTGCTAAAGGAATAAAATCTCTGTAAGATCGTGCAAAAAAAAACAATGGTAAACGAATGAACTCGCCAATTGACTGCTTAAAATGTGATTTGCTCCCCAATTGAACACTGACAATCGAATGAATTGAAAGGAGGGTGAATTGCAGTTCTTTGTTATCATTTGCTCCACGTAATATATGCGATGTAATATAGATATCATCGCTCATGAATCTTTGTAATTTTTCACAGATCTTTCGAGTTTGAGGAAAAACATACAGTTAAGCTAATTATGAACAATGAGCTATATGTAATATTATTCGCATTAATATATGTGCTCTGCCTATAATAGCATCATTTTCTATCAGTACAAAACATTATTGTTCTTGAATACAATGTAGGTACATCTTTTTTCGCTCTATAAAGGGTCCGCCAAATAACTTCTTTTTTTTGAAAATGCTATAAAAAAAACTACTGAATATTTTCTCAAATTTCTTTTTTTATTTGAAAGTACAATTCTTCCCGTTAATAATGGAAAATAATTTCATTCAAATGGCTGCCTCGGCTGGCCATGCAGTAGCCACACGATCGGTCCAATTTTTAAGCACATTATCGATTGTGTGCAGCTGTATTTCACCAATGGCTTCACGAATATTGTCCTTTAAAGCGTCAATTGTCTCTGGCATGTCGGCGTAACACTTATCTTTTACGGCACCCCACAAATAATAGTCCAACGGTGTCAAATCGCAGCTCCGAGGTGGCCAAACGACTGATAATGCGATCTTCAAAAACAGGGCACAAAACATCGAGTGTAGCTTCGGCTGTGTGGCACGTAGTGCCGTCCTGTTGAAACCAAATATTGCCAATATCCTCCTCTTCAATTTTTATGAACAAAAATTCGTTCAACATGGCCCTGTAACGGCCACTCCTTGCTCATTTTCGAAGAAAAATGGCCCAATTATGCCTCTGGACCAAAATCCGCACCAAACAGTGACTCGTTTTGGGTGTATCGGCTTTTCAATGTATGCGTGCGGGTTTTCTGTGCCCCAAATGCCACAATTTTGCTTGTTTACATACCCGCCAAGATCAAAATGAGCTTCATCTGAAATGATGATTTTTTTGGCAAAATCGGCATCTTCTCTAAGTCGATCGCAGGCCCACTTAGCGAAGCGAAAACGCATTGGATGGTCAGTTAGCTTCAACTCCTGGACCAATTGGACTTTGTATGGCGTCATACCAAGGTCTTTATACAAAATTCGTCTCAATGATGTCTCCGAAATGTACCATTGTTGAGAACGACGGTGAATTGATGTTGATGGCGCTTCACGCACACTTTCTGCCACAACAGCAATATTCTCGGGTGAACGAACTGTTTTTGTCTTTTCACGCTTTGGCTTATCAATGAGGATGCCAGTTTCTTTCACTTTTTTCACAAGATAACGAACATACGGAGCTGACGGTGCTTCTCTTCTTCCAAAATCCGTACGCAATTTTCGCACACATTCTGCAACATTACCATGATTTTAAAATTAATGTCGCAATATCCTAGCGTTGTTCAAGCGTATACACAACCATACTCGTTCAGCGGAAGGATAAAACTAATTATCTGTCAAATCAGACATGAGCTAAGTGTTACCATTCACGAAACAAGCACTAGTTGAAAAAAAAAACCTTAGATGGCGGACCATTTATATAAATGCATATATTTTGTGCATGGTTATCGTCTTCGGTCATGGTTCAAACTATCCTTAACTTTCAACAATATAAGGAACACACATTCAAAATTTGAAATTTATCCAATGGTGGATATGTGCCTATTTATATGTAGGGGACAAACATTTTCCAAAAAAATGTCTGTTGATCCGATCACAGATTTCACAGATTGTCCGCAGAGTTCATCTTTCATTTCTTGATAAAAACCAGCGCTTCTCGCTACTACCCAGACCCACAATGCTTCCTTTTTCTAAATAAGAAAGCTATAGTTAATATGTTTACTTAAGAAAATATATATCCTTTTTATTTGAATTGTTGTCTAACATGAGTCATAATGTACTGTAACTAAATGTGAGCTTGTAAAATTTTACATAACAAAAACTAAGAACAAACAATATAACTTTGCAAAGAGTTTTAGGATTAAAGGACTCAGATATACGTATATAGGAGTTTTTATTATTGTAACGTTTATGTTCATTTTTGTATATTAATTTTATTCCCCCAATAAAAATAAACAAATAAAAAAAATAATAATAAATCGTAAATTCGGTTGTATAAATTATTAAATAGATTCAAGAAACATTGAACATTCAATTATATATCTCTGTGTATATATGTATGTAATATTTATATAAGAATACGGGTTTTGTTTTTAATTATAAAAGTAAGTTAGTAACACTTTTAATATACTCATAAATAAAAAAACAAATGCTTTAAGTCAAATTTAAACAAAAAACAAAAACGGTTTGTAAAAACGTATGTATTTATTTTCTGTTATACATTACAAACTCATACAAATACAACATAATTATAACAACTCGAAATACAAAATATTCAAATGATTATTTTAGTCCTGCACCAGGATATATACTGATTTCTTCGTCATACTTTTTCATTGAAACACAAAATACAGTTCACATAACATTTTTCAAAGCACTGAGTAAGTATTTTCATTCTTTCAAATACCATTTAATGCATACGATAGAACTTTTAATAATAAACATTACATAAAACCAAAAATCGTTAAAAATATTTGGTTACATCAAAACCAAAAATATGGCAAGTACATAAGATATTAAATGCCTACTTAAATACCAAACCATTATAAATTAAAAGTGAATGTTCACACTTAAGTAGAAAAGTAACATTATTTTTGTAAAAAATAAATAGAAACAAAAATTAATAAACATATTAATATATTTTTTAAATATTACCTAAGTTTCACTTTTTTATGTTCCACCATTTGAAAATTATAATCATCATGTAGATTTAAAAAAATAAAAAAAACAAACATTAAAATACATTTAAGAAAAAGGGCTAACAGAAAATATTATATTTAAACCATTTTTTATTAAATATAAAGAATACAGAATATTTATGATAGAAAGTAGGTAATTTGTAAGAGATTTATCGAAAAAATAAAATTAATTTATATATGAAGGAATTATGTTAATATCAAATCGAAGTAATTAAAACAATAAAAGACAACATAAATATTTAATTAATCTTGTGAAAATAAGGAAGATCCAAAAAGATGTAAAAATAATGACAAAACTGCTAAAAATTGAAATATATTATTAATATATAAGAACAAATCTTTTATTTATAATTGCTTATTTTACTCTAGTTCAGTTTTATTTTGCGAATTCGGAAATTTCAAGTAACAGAAGAATTTTGTATTTTGTGAAGTAATTTGATCAGAAGTTAATAAAAAAAAATCAGACCAAAAGCAAAAATGTTAAAAAAAGCCAAGTTCTTCTATTCAAAAACTGTACATAACAAGTCAGCTATGAAAAGTAGTGAGCTCTAAAAGTACACCAAGTTCTTCTTAATGAAGTCTTAATACCAAATATTCAAAGTGGAATAATATTGAAACAACTACAAATTAAGGGAAAATTGTATTATATAATGAATATTGGGCCCTATTGTGGTTGTCGCACTTTGAACGATCATCATCACCATCGACTGATTTCTCAATCGGTATTGCATAACTTGATCAACTAGTATATGTGTTATTGTGAATAAAAAAGTATATCTAGACTCTGAATCGTTCATACTTTGACGTTTAACAGAGTGATTTTATCCGACTGGATTGGTTATATATTTATTTCGTTTCCTGAAGTTTGGAATAAAATTGTTTATTTTTATAAAAATATAACTAATACCAAATGGATTGAAAATAGCTTTTAACGGCCTTTAGTCCACAAAATTTGCGTTTCATCCCAGCAATCTCACTTGGCCTCATCAGTTGGTTAGTGAGCGCCTTGCCAATACGTAATTTTTCTTAAGTTCAGTTCAACTTAAGTGCATTTTTTGACAAAAAAGCAATGTCGACTATATCCAACAAGATTAAAATTTTAATCATTAAAATTGGAAGATTTTGTCCTTGGCTATTTTGAATCAATAATACAACAAGTCCAAATATTATAGTGCTAAGTCTTCTACTTGGCTGAGTAATTTCAGTATAATATAGAATTGTATTATAAAAAATAAAAAAAAAATTAAAAAAACAATACCAAATGGATACAATCGAAGAGTATTTAAATGTCACAGATTTAGAAGAAGATGCAAGAAATGTAATTTTAAAGACCATTAGAAAACAGCGGCATATAAGAAATTACCTTAGGAGTTAGACGATGAATAGTACGCCATTATTTAATTCATTAGTTTTCTTTCTTTTCATTTATTTTTCTTTTGTGTTTTTTGTTTAACTATTTTCGATTATGCAACAGCCTTCATGGCTTTACTTTTCGAAATCAATGGAAAGCAAGCCTGGAATGAGAAAATTATCGATTTCCAATTTCCTTTAGTTGTGTACCTCGTTACAATTCTCTGCACAATGATCATATCAACTAAGTATGGAAAATGACTTGTTCGTTGGAATGGCTCAATCTATTGTATCCTTTCAACCCGAATCTCCCCCTTGTGAGGAGTCACAGGCCATTGTGGCTAATGTCTATTATGAGGATTATTGTGACTCGATAACATTTTTCGAATTCTCCCCCAATCGTCACAAGAAATCTGACAATTAATCTCACCACAGCTAAAGGTGAATTTTATAGTGACATTATTGGAACAGCTGATGAGTAAAAACAAAACAAAAAATTGAAATTGATTCCAATTATTTACTTAAATAAATAAAAAGTGCCAACGCCAGGTAAAAACAGCAGTAATTATCTAAACAAAAGCTAGTTGTTAGTGAAGGGTAAATTATAATATATAATACATTATGTCATAGCAGTAAATAAATAACAAATAACGTTTATGTATGTTCAAAAGAAAATCCGGATTATAAAAGGCCAATGCTGAGCAGTTGGACTCTTTTATCTCGTTCATAAATAACCATCCTCAGTTTCTGGCCAGCAAAAATGATCCAACAGGTCCATAAAGGATAAAAAAAACTTGTGCTCTAAGCTAACGGAATCATTGAATTCAATGAATGTTGCCGTAGATCAGCCGCAAAGTGGAAGGAAGGAAGTTATTACTACAAAAACCGATAATAATTTTTTGTGTTTTTTTTTAACACTATCTCCCTGGAAAAATCAGTTGCCACTGCGGGCAAGGAAGGCCAAGGTCGTCAGGATAAGGCGGGTTTTTTATAACTGCCTAACCCGCATAATTGCATATTAAAGTGGGGCATTTAGCGTGAGGCACTTTATCCGGGTTTTATTGTATATATTATAGGTCAGTGATCAAATCCAGTATAAGGATATTGAGTATCTGAAAAGCTCATTTATTTCTCCATCAGCATTAACAGCACAATAGGGGTATTCACGATCTGGTGTAACAAGTATTGTAAAATTGTAAAATTTTATTTTTTTTACAACAGACTGTGAACACACCTTAACTAATCTGTAGCAACACTGAAGCACATGTTAAAATCTGTTTCACATTTGTTCTGAAATATCTTAGGTTTGTGTTAAAAAAATTTTACAATCTTGTATTTTTCTGTTACAACAGGGTTCGGGTATAGTAAAAGTGCAAGACTTTGACATTCAGTATATTTTGTTGTTGTAGTGCAAAAAAATGCTACACTTTTACACTTTTACAATGATACAAGACCAGTTACATCGGATCGTGAATACCCCTAATAAATTTCAAATATACACCATCATCCAGAAGCCGCAACCGTCATCTAGTTTGATTGGTGCTCCATCGGTTCTGGAAAAAAAACACAAAAGTGCTAGTACCTCCTTCAAGCTTACGAAGGAGCTTTCACAAATCACCAAAGTTCAGGAGGAAAGGGATCCGTATCCCCTCCAACCTTATCCAACCCACGACGAAAATATACGGGTAAAAATATCTGACCCTTTTTCCTTCCCTGGTAGTGGCTGCTGGAGTATTTACCTGAAATTAAAGTTTCATTGCCGTTTACTTCCTGTTGGACGTCTTCTTCAGTTTCTTTATGGAAAATTCAATGTTCTTTAAAGCGTTATGAGAAATAGTACATGTCTATATTTTGTACGCAACCTTCTAGTGATAATAATGAAGATTTCGCTCGTTTGATGGACACTGGAACCGAGATTTTAAAACGCCAAAGCCCGCTCGATTACATTTCAGGCTTTCATGTGCATGTTATTAAACTTTTTTTCCATTCGGCTGATTTCAAGCTTCAATAAGCCATGGTTCGAGAGGGTAGTCGGAGTCACCCAAAAACCATCTTGAGTGTGTGCTTTATGTTAAATGAATCCGTATGCTTGTGGTCGACCACATTCCAAAATCATGGAAAGATCCAGGGGAATTTGCGCTTACATGCAGAAACCCCAATAAGCCATGATCACAGATCTAGCGTGTGAATAAAAATTATAAAAATAATATATTCTTTCAATCGAAATGCTTCAACATTTACTCTGTAGTATCCCTTTCGGTTACACAGAAATATTATTTTAATTTAAAAATTACCGAATTTTCTTTAGAATGCATTCAGCATTGCTTGATGGAAAGCGAACTTCATTTATTTTTACCCGAACTACAAGCTTACATAGGTATATAATTCTGTAGGTATATAATAACTGTAGCTTGGCTCAAAGGTATTAAGCCGTACTATCACACATTCTCTTGTAATCGAAAATTTGCTACGTCTCCCGATAAAACTATAACAAATTCTATCGTAGTGGATTCGGAGTAAAAAAATCGCTTATAGTTCGTATAAATTGGTATCACTGAAATCAAATGGAATGGAACAAACTTTTTCTACGACAAACCATTTGTGTCGGACACTGAAAGTAAAGCGTCGTAAAGAAAAATGTAAGTATTTTTACAAAATCTATGGTTTTATAAACAATATTAGATTTAAAAAGGAGAAAAACAACAAACAAAGTCCAATATGAAATACTCTTAGGTAATGCGCCATGCGCGAGAGGGCTGACCTGACCAAAGTCTGTTAAAAACTGGCAAAAGAAGAAGTTCAAAAGTCTGGGAAATTGGTGTGGGGAATTATTACGATGTAATTTGGGATAGTGCTGATTGTGCATCTATTTCCTATATATTTTTCGTAGGATCCATGCAGTGCTGCCGTCGGAAGATTTTAGAAAAACAGGAAACTTGAACAGGTATTTTCTATAGTAACATTGTTCCTTAGAGTTGATGATGACGCATAATGTATTAAAAAATTACATAAGCTTTAGGAAGTTTTTAATAAGTAATAAAATGTTTTATTAAGAAGCCTATAATTATAATAGTAAGACTAATCGGAAAAAATAAAACATTAGAATTGAGCAAAAAGTGTCTTGGAAACAGGAGACATTAGGTTTGAAGTTTTTGGAGCGAACACACAGTAGTCTACTGTCATAACAGTAGAAAAGGCAGCACTGGATCCATGTGCGAAAAAATAATAATAAAGTAATACTTAAATACTCAAATTACAAATGGATGTTGGGTAATTATCGTGCGGCTTTAAGCTTTGAATAATATCCTAGCACAAGGTTTTCAGGGAGCGAAAAAAACTTTATAAAAATGCTGTCTTGGAGAAAGAATGGATCATTTGTGTCTCTTAAAGTTCTTAAAAGCCTTCGTCTCTGAAATCTAAGCGATGTGTTAGCTTGTAAAAATGGTATTCTATTGTAAGATTCTTACTTTTCATTTTCGGATGAAATTTCTTCGATAAGATTCATGAGAATCAAATCAACTTTCATTTTAATTTAATAAAAAACAACTCGAATATGAAAAATTAAAAAAAAATGGTTTCACAAAATATATGGAAACACCCAATCAAAATGTCAAAATTCGTGAGTTGTGTAGTTCAATTGTTTGTATGACTCTTACAAGTTGTGACTGTAGGGGATAATCCAAAAAAGTCCACAAAATCAATTTCACCTCTTTTTTGGGACTTGTGAGTTATCAGTGATGTTGGGGGGAATCGGGCTGTTAGTCTTAGGACCCAAAATATTTAACTCAAAAGCAAGATTTTCTCATCGAATTCCTGCGGCGATATCCCTATTTTTCTAAATAAAATTCATATTTCACCCTGCATTAATAATAATTACTAAATACATACATTTTACTTGTAAACAAACATATTTTTAATAAGAAGACTAGCATTTTGTTCCCGACATAATTTTTATTTTATTGAATAGACCGCGTCGATAACAAAAGTGCGGTCGACAAAGAGCATTAGGATTATCGATAGTTGTCGAACGCAATCGAAAGCTACCGATTTCTTATTTTGTCGATCGTTGATCGCTCGTTATTGATTATCGATTATCGATCGACGATTGACAACCAAAATAGCACCCATTGGCTAAATTTTGCAGACGGTTCGTTAATGTCAGAAACACATACATACATACTTACTCTCATCATGTTTGACCTGATGTTTCAAATAGATTCGTTTTGATTGATGGCAATGAATACTTGTTTGAGAATACCTATGACCTTCTGATTCTGGATAACTATTCTTCGTGTTGATAATTAATGAAAACGTTTTTAATAAATTTGGACTGGACAACCCGCAGACTGCTTTCACACAACAAAACTGAGTTACCGGCAAATGAGAGAGTGTAAACGACAAGGCCAAGAAGTAAGTCCCCTTTCACACAGGGAAACCAGTTGCTGGAGATTTTTTTGACGTTTTCCTTTAATTGCCTTGTACCTTTCACACGAGGAAATTGATGAGGAAACTGAGTTGCTCGTTTTTTTAATTGCTTTTGATTTGACATTCGCTTTTTGTAAACAAACAAACGCTTGTATGCGGATATATACTGCTTTATTGTCTGAATGCTGTTCTCTGGTCGTTATTTACATTGCTTTGCCATTTTCACGTATGTATATATATTTTTTTAATTTCCAATAAATAATAGAATCAATTTTAGTTTCATTTGTACATGCATCTTTGCGATTACGGAATCTGCGCAACAAAGTAGCTAATACTATAGAAAACTTTTGGCCAGCAACCCCAATGGGAGTTTTCCTCAACACAATGAATATTACAGGTGAAACTATTTTAAGTTAAATAAAAAAAATTTAATGTTAATAAATTGCATACCTTAATAAATGTTTTATTAAATTTGTTCTGAAATTAATTTTTTTTTTTTGAAATTGTTTGTAGTAGTAGTAAGGTCTTATATGAGTCAGACATATCGCAAACTACCCGACTCTCAAAAGGTCTTCTGAAACGAGCATAATTTTTTACTCATGGCCTTGCATTTTATAAGAATTAATTCATACATTGGTGGACGATTACTATTCAACAATTTATTTCCGTTTCTGTTATTTTTGACTTGGGTTTAATTAGTCGCGAAAATTATCTTTTCTTAACATCTTATCGCGATAGCGTTTTATTTCTTTTTGCCGAATCATTTTGTCGAGGTCACGATTTCGATGTTTTTTTGGACCCATTGTATGATGATTTCTCAAGTCAATCTTTGAACGGTTAGCAGCGTGATTTTTAGATGACAACGACGACTGTAAGGAAGATTGCAATGGAATTGCACTTGTTTCATTTTGATCTGCAGACCTTGAACCGGGCTCGCTATCGCTTTTGTCTTCAGCGTCCTCGTTATCAAGCGGAACCAATTCTTCCAGCTGCCTTCTGAAGACGGCTGCACTCTTTGTTATAAATGCTTTCGGATGAGATGGTGGCAACCATGCAACGTTGTTGTTTCCTGTGTTCCAGTAATAGAAACACCCGCATCCGGAGTCGTAGATTTCTTTCCATCCTTTGGGAAGTGGGTATTTTCTGATAAGTCGAGCTCTTCTCTTCAGATAACTTTTCTGGGGTTCTAAAACTCCATTTCCCCAGCGTGTAACGCAGTAGAGACTACATTTGTAATAAATATTGTATTTGTTTGGGCATCCCTTGCAGCCGGATGAAGTACCTTCTACTATGCGCAATTTCATACGCTCGATCCAGAAATTTTCTTCAATTCTCCTTTCGGGTTCATAAGAATCAAACTGCGAAGGATACTCAATGTCTATTTCATCGTAGTCTTCTGCAATGATTTCTTCATTTTCGAGAACTTCATCTGCTTTGATTTCAATTAGGCCTATATCAAAAATTAAAAGAATGTTAATTTGTAAATTAATGAACGCTAATAAAATAGTAACATACTAGAATCATCAGCAATTGAGCCTTTAACGAGACCTCGAGATGCTAATCGTTTAAGTAAAGCTGGTGGTAATGACATCCTGATTTGTGAATTATGATTCTGCAATCTACGTAAATAAAATTAATGTATAAAATGTGTACCAACTCGTGATGGATTGAATTAAATGCGGCCAATGGCATTGCCACAATCATCACAGGAACAGCCGCCGGGAAACCTTGCCTACAATAATTAAAACTTAAAATTTTCTTTCACAATGAATTTATTTAAGTAGCTCACTTGGTTTGGTTTAATGTTGTAATAATATTATTGTAAGAAACAATTTCTCTTTAAAAAAATATATGTTTGACTGATAGATCTGTCTCCGAAGACAGACGTCAAAATGGAAATCTAAGAAAATTTCAAAGCAAAACGTCAAAAAAATCTCTTCAAATCGTTGACCGGGGAGATTTTTTTCATTCCCCTTACTTCTTGCCCTTCTCACCCACAAGCTCCCAGTTGCCGGCAACTCAGTTGCCTTGTGTGAAAGGGGTATAAGGGGAATGAAAAAATCTCTACGGTCAACCATTTCAAGAGACATTTTGACATTTTGCTTTGCATTCCAATAAGCCCAACATCACAAATAAGCCAAATGAGATTGTAAGCTTTCGTACGTGATGCCCGCCAAAACCCATTTGTTTACATTGTTGTATTTGTAGCTTTGAAACTCTATCCGTGAATAGATGGGAAATCGAAAAGCAAAGCAAAAACAAATTACTAGGTCTGTGTTGTCTATGTGTCTATAGGAAGAGGAACAGAAAAGATTCTTGTGTGCGTTTTTATTAATGTGTCTATTGGAAGAGGAACAGAAATGTTACTTGTGTGCGTGTTTCAGCTTGTAGGCAAATGTCAAATGAAAGCACAGGTTTCCGGTCTTTACATTATTAGTTTATGCCCAACATAATCTTTCCAGTTTCTTCATCAGCTTCTTGGTGCCAGTTTTTTCGTGTGAAGGCTACAAGGCAAGTAAAGGAAAACGTCAGAACATTCTCCAGCAACTGGTTTCCCTGTGTGAAAGGGAACTAATGGTCGCAAATTCTGAAGTATATTTCATATCTATATAATCTTTGCTCATCGACCAGCCAGCTTGCAAATATGTAAATAAATAAAGTTTCGAAATTGGTTTGCAGCAAAATGAGTTCAAAACAATTTTATTTATAGAAAGTGGTTTTTATGCAGTTTTTGTTTGCTATACAAGTGGAAAAACGATACATAAGATCCTGTCCATCCAATTAACATGAAGCTTAAAATTGGAGGTTAAGTTCGAGCGAATTATTTATTCGCCGATTTCTGGAATGCGTCCTGTTGTTGTGGATTGCGAATTTACATTTGAAAGGTCACAGAAGTCTTTTGTTGTGCTCCGTAACCATCTGAGTCAGATAAGTCATATGACACCTCAGGAGAAACTGAGCAGTTCTTTGAAAATGTCTGGATTTTTTCCATCAATTCAACCAAACTTCCATTTGCATTTTGTTTTTTTAAATATATTTTAGAAAATAAATAATTTTATAGTTTGTGCAGAACATTTTAAAATGAAAAACTTCCATCTTGCTTTTAACGATATTTTCTTCCATCGATGTAAAAATTTCATTGAAGTTCCTTGGGAGTTTTTTCCCATTCATAAAGTACTGCCGATGCCAATTTTTGGGACAAGTACAATTTTCATTTCGTAAGATGTAAAGACTAGAAATTCAATTATGCGAATTTTAAAAATAAAATACTTTAATTATTATAATAATTTTGTTTTCAAAATGTATTCTCTTTAGCATTTTTTTTGATTTAAAAAAATAAAAACAAAATTTAAATTTCTTACATAAAATGTTTATAAAGTTTGATTTTGCTTTTTTAATTTATTATCCTACATCAATAAACTGTTAACAAAAACAAAACCGTTAAGACAGTTATTGCTGCTGTTGTTGGTAACATTTTTTGCTATATTGGCGATTGTTGTTTTTTGTATACATATATGTTATTTGAATGCTGTGCATTTTTGTCGATAGTTCTCACACCAAATCAAAGTACATAAATATATACTAAAATAAAGTTTGATTACTTTTTTGTAATTGTGATTTTAAATTTAAATTCAACGTAAGCAACGAGTTATCAGTTTGGAGAATACGTTTTTAGAATTTTAAATTAAATTATTATCTCTAATATTTCAACTTTAACTTTAAAATAGCAATAAAAGAATGTATCTGCCATTGATATACTTTTTATATATCTATGAATGTCAGTGTAATGTCGTTTTTATTTGGCAATCCGGAAGCCTTCCGGACTCTTCTGAAAACGTTCACTTGGGAGAAAATGACAGTTATAATTCTGAAAAGAAGAGAATTTTGCTTCTGGATTTGAAAACAGAATCAGAAGCAGAAGCACTCACACATTCATATACTTGAACGTCAAACTCGACTGTTATCATTTTTTGTATCATAATTGTGCAACAAAAATTTTTTTTGAATTTGAATATTCTCACGTACACAATTATTTTCACACATACAATCTCATTAAAATTTAGAATCACACAAAAGTGTCCAGTTGGGATCCCGGATCGGAGAACAATTCCGGATTGCCAAATAAAAACTCCATGAGCAAATAAAGAAAAATACACAAAAAAAAGAAAACTATTGGGGTTTTCGTTTAGTAAATTTATATTTTGATCTATAAATTGATTTATTTCGTAACGATTCGAATACCTTTTCAGATTGATTTTTATTTGCTATAGTATTGGCGTATATTTGTGTCTTTGAACCAGCTATCGGTATCAGCTGTCTTATCAAGCTGATGGCTGTCAATTATAATGTATAGTGGTATTAGTAAAAGAGGGGTAGATCTGCCGAAAAATCCAGATCTTCAAAATTGATTTAAAATCAAAAAATAAATCAATTTATTTGGCCAATCGAAGGCAAAAATTGTCCAAATCAGTTTTTTGACAGATCGAAATCAAAACTTAATTGATTTGTGTTACGAAACGATAACCACATAAAATATACTTCAATCGGAATCAAATATAAGGATCAGACGTTGTTTGAAAGAATTGTTGCACTTAGTCCGGCTTACGCATCCAAATCGTTGACAAAAATTACTTCACGATTTTTTGAGACCAACTTCGCTAAGGGACTTCGAATCTTTGAATGTGTCTTTTACATATAAAACACGATTTGGGAAATTTGTAGTGATTTCAAATTCATCAGGTGATAATGGATGACAAAATAGATAGTTTGTATACATCCTGGATAAATAGAGATGCAGATTTTGCAAAAGAAATAATTTTTATTTCACATTTAACTGTATTGAGTCCGTATTTGTTTGGCTCCGAAATGAATGCACATCGGTACTCTCGGGTGCATCCTTATGTAGATACACCAACGGCAAATCGCTTTTTGCATCGTTAAGAACCTGGGCATAGGTGACCTGATAGAAGACCCAGCTAAAATGTGTACTCTGCCGGCCGAGGCGCCAGACACCCCGCTAATTATCGGGGATGCCCGACGTTTCAGCTTATAAAAAACAATAAAGCAGCAAAGCAAACAGTGTTAGAAAAGCGTCCAACAGTGCGCCCTCCTACAACAACGCCCGTCAACCCCCAAATTTCTTACGCCCAAATGGCGTCAGGAAGGGGAAGCACGGTACAGCCTACACCAAAGGTCGCCCAACAGGCCCCCGTGCCTAAGGCGCCGGCGGCACAGGCGGATATTATGGGCGTTCTACTGGCCATCCAGGGCCAGTTGAACGGCCTCCAAAACCAGATCAGGGAGCAGGCGACTAGGGTGCATTATCTCTACTCTGTTTTGCCGAGCTTAACGCAACTTAGAGGTTAAGGGCGCGCTGCCGGAGAGGCCCTTTAAGATCCTAGCTGTGAATGTAAATTCACTGATTAGGACCGAACGTAGAGCGAATTTATTCCAATTGCTTAAAGACATAAGTCCAGATGTGTTTATGGCTAGCGAAACTAAGCTTAACCAGAAACATAAATTGACTAACAACAATTACAATATCTTAAGGAGAGACCGACCCAACTCCACTCAAGGACGGGGCGTCGCAATCTTAATACGTAAAGGCATTAGGCATAAGGTAATATATAATAGTGATGTGCGTAAATTTCGGACGTTAGAGGCATGCATCATATGCATTCATCTCCAACAGGGGAATCGAATGTATGTGATCGCTGCCTATGCACCGGAAACACCTCAGCCCACACAGTGTATAACAGAGCTTGAAAAGCTTTTTGAATGATTGAGCTCGGAAGAAAACTACTACATATTGGCTGGTGGTTTGAATGCCAAACATAGAGATTGGGGAAATCAAATACAAAATCCTCGTGGTAACCATCTGTACAATTGGATGGGTCGTAACAACCTGGAGTATCGCATTGAACTTCTCGCTACAGACAGGCCATCGTTTCCAAGAAGCGGTGCCTATTTGGATCTATTGTTGACGCAAGACTAACAATTACTGACACTGTGGGCCAACGGCCTAAAAATTGTTTAAGAACGATCGAGTACGACAGTGACCACTGCGGACTCGCCGCCGTAATACAACTTCCGAACGAGCTTATGGAATTGGAGGAGTATGTACCTGTGCATACTAACAATTACAGTAAGGTGCGCTGGTCACGCTTCTCGAACTTCTTATTGAGCGAATTACATTCAAATGATATATCCCCACCAAATGACAGGAACCTGACAAATACTGAAATTGACAGATACTTAGAACAAATGGACGAAACAATTCAACGAACAATGAATAGGACAGTACCGAAATACAAAGAACGTAACGCAACTGACATGTACCTTAACGCGACAATTGATGCACTACACAGACAAAAAAGTGGCTTACTGACAAGACTAAAACGCTTGTACAGACGGTTTACTGACACACGAGGTCTGGAGATAAGGACACTGAAGTCGTCCATAAAAAACATCAACCAATTGATCAAAGAAAATTATAGGTTGTCCATTAATTTGTTTTGGGACAACAAAATTCGGGCCGTGAACGCTACCGACCCGAGTATGTTCCCACAAATTAATAAGATATTCAGAAGAAAAGATCAAAACGACCTTCCGTGTCTGGAGCTCCAGAGGACGACACAAAACAGAGACGTACTTCTGACAGCAGGCATAGACCCAGATGACGCCGTCTTGGACGATGACCTCTTCATAATCGAAGATCCGCAGGAGAAGGTGGAGGCGGTGGGGGCTGCTTTTCAGCAAGTGTACAAGGTGAATGCTAGCATTCGCCCGAATCACGACCAGGAGAACAGAGCTCTGCTTCATCACTTATGGCTCCGAAACGATATAAGCGAATGGCGATCTGAGAACCTTGGTTTTACCGGGTTTAATGATGAATTTAACGCCATAATCGCCGACCGAAATGGGCCCAGTCCCCTGTTAATTTCGAAGAATGAGCTCCAGCTCATCTTCGATTCATTAAAGAAAAAGAAGTCTGCAGTAGTCGATGGTATATCCAACGTTGTACTACGACATTTGCCTCAAGAAGCAGTTGACATTTATACCACACTGTTTAACAACGCGCTGAATAATGTATATTATCCAGCGCGGTGGAAGACAGCTGTGGTGCACCCTCTCCCAAAAAAGGGAAAGGACAACTCCAATCCGGCGAATCTCCGGTCGATAAGTCTTCTTCCGAGTATCAGCAAAGTATTTGAAAAGGTTATTAATAGAGCCCTGTTCAAGTGGGCGGAGGACAAAAATATCATCCCGGATAATCAGTTCGGTTTTAAGGCGGGACATGACAAAATTCATGCCGCGTCTAAACTAGTTTCTGATATCCAATGGAACAAAACTAAAAAGCAGTGTACGGGTGCCTGTCTGGTTGATTTGGAGAAGGCCTTCGACACCGTATGGTTAGAAGGTCTCTATCTAAAGCTAACCAGACTAGGTATAAGTAAACCTCTATTGTATATGCTTTATGACATGCTAAATGGTAGAAAGTTTGTTGTCAAGAGTGGCAATGTAACTTCTACCGCAATTTTTAATATTAATAATGGTCTTCAGCAGGGAGCGGTTAACTCGCCGATTCTATTCAGCATTTACACCAGCGATCTGATAGGTAGTCTAACTCAGGCAATTGCGTACGCCGACGATCTAATTGCGTACAGAACAGCTAATACAGTTGAGGTCATCAAAAGTCTCTTGCAGAGTGACTTCGACAAGATTCAGCGATATTGTGATGACTGGAAGTTGAAAATCAACTTCCAGAAATCAGAAACTATTTTGTTTAGGCCTCCGTTGTCTAGCGCCTCAAGGGATACGAGAAAGAACTGGCGCAAGCTGGTGATCGTAGGGCCACATGGACATCCACTGGCGAGTAAAAGTGTAGTAAAGTACCTTGGCATCTGGTTGGATCAGTACCTGTATTTCGACAGACATATAGGTGCTGCTTTGGCCAGGGCTAGGGGAGCCTTTGCCTTGACAAAACGACTGTTTTATAGCAGTCGTCTTGACAGCAGGGTGAAGGTGATTTGCTACATGGCCCTCATCAGGCCGATGATTGCCTATGGATGCCCGGTGTGGTTCAACGTTGCCCCATCTCAAATGGAAAAGATTCGGGTGTTTGAGAGGCAGTGTCTTCGACGCTGCCTTGGATTACACAGAACATCAGAGTCGTAGTACAAACGATATTATTCCAACCAGGTTCTATACAACGGAGCCAACATAAACAGAATAGATAATTTTTTGTTTAAGCTGATTCGGGGGCACGTTGCAAGAGCGATGTCCTCAACTAACAACTTAATTTTTGGGGCGTATTACCCAAATAACCAATATTTTGAGAGTGCGCGGTTAAGTGGCTACATCCCTCCCGAGGCATTCCTCTATTTAGACAGTCGAGGGCTGATACAGGATGGAGGGGCGGTTCCGCTCATCTACCACGTCAGCCGGAAAACTGTGGATAGGCGACTCCTGTATGGTCGAGACGTCATCGCTCAAGGTGGAGAAGAGCGCCTTCGGTTCAGTAGGACTGTGTCCGATCGGGACCGGAGGGATAGGGCGAAACAGGAGAACCAGTTCTGGTGGCTCTCTGAACAGCATCGTGATATTTAAAGTCGATGAAGATGATATATCTTGGCCGACTTACATAGATTTAGGGCATTAGGTATAGGGAACAGTCAGGGTGGCACCAAAAAAATTAAAAATATGTATGTATGCGGGGGCATACGTGCATGTATCTGCGTGTCTGTACATGTATGTGCGTACGTATATGTATGTGCGTATGGACATGTGTGGGTGGGTTGCATGCTGGTGTGTATCTGCATGCATATAAAAAATAAACAAAAAAAAAATTAAAACAACGAAAAAAATGCTGCTGTGGCTGTTCTAGTTTTTAAGTAGTTTTAAGTATTATTAGGTATTTTAAGTAGTTTTAATTATTTTTAATATATATTAAGGTTTAGTTTAGAAGTAAAAAAAAAAAAAAAAAAAAAAAAAATGATAAGATACCAAGGTTTTTGTGTAAAAGTTTCTTGAAATATAAAATAAATAAAGAAAATTAGATTTAATTAAAATAGTTTTTAGGTCGAAAGACATTAGTTGTAAGAGTTATTGTTTAGTTTAGAGCGCCCGTAAAGGGCCAGTAAATTAGTTGTAAGTTATTGATAATTAGGCTAGTTTTAAACATTTTTGTCTAGCTTTAAGATAGTTTTAAGTTAATATGAAATAAAAATGAATTTAACAAAAAAAAAACAAAGAAGACCGGGCGTCTGGGACACTTTTCATTGTATATTTGTATAAATTTCATAACATCTCCTATTAGACTGGTGACAACTGCAAAATAAACAAGGATATTCGTATTAATATAAGAGAAATTTACTTTATACATACTCTTGCCACAATTTCATCGAAATCCACAAAATGTGGATCACAGACATTGCTCCATTTGTAATCTCTAGGGTAGTTGTAATGAATCTCCTCAAACTTTTTCTGATTCTAATTATCTTCACCTTTGTTTTTTTATGGGCAGCTTGTCGTTTTTTAAATCGCTCCGGAAACCGAACCCTGGGAACAAACACAACGACAAGGCCAAGAAATCTCGCATATTGGTCGGTAGTCGGTACTGGTAGATGGCCTTCGGCCAAACCTATATAGACTTAGGAACATTTTATTTTATGTAACAATTATAATGAAGTAAGGTCAATTATTACTACTATTACTTACTTACAATTGGTCGGTATTAAGGTGGCTAACTTTAAGGATTGTCTTGTTCTTCATAAGGAAAACAGACTTACTGTACGACAAAAACGCATGCTGGGCAGTTTCTTTAAGTTCTTTGCTTTGGGCCAGGAATCGCTCCATCTTTTCTTTGGGAGAGAAAAGTTGAAGGTTTTAGCTCGGCAACCAAACTTTCGCCACGAGCTTTATGACGAGCTGTCCTTCCTGCCCGATGGATATACTGCGTGATATCTTCAGGACAATCCAATTGAATTACCCAATTTACGGTAGGAAAGTCGAGACCACATGAGGCGATATCGGTTGCAAACAACACCAGATTACTCTTCCGGCAAAACTCCTTACTTATAGTAACTCTGCGATTCTGATGGAGCGTTCCAAACTGTGCAAGAGTTAAGGTTCTATTTTAATGTTACACTGGTACATTCTATTTTTCTCGAACTTTAATTTTTGTTCCTCCAATAATTAACAAGCGGAAAAATCATGATGCGCTCCGATCTTTTTGAGCTTCTCAAAGATTTGGTGTGCCAATTCCTCTAGTTGGAGAAATGATTATAGCACCTATTCCACCTAACCAGGTTCAATTTTTTGATAAATAAATCCTCAATCACCTTGAAAATTTAAAAAGATTAAACAAAAATATTTCAATTTTTATTATTTCTTGAAACTTACTCTATTCTTAATTGTTTGTAGTTCTTATTTTGAAACTGAAAAGAAATATAAATTATGTGTCACTCTTTGAAAAAGAGTGCAATCTGTCTCTTTTTTTCTTTTTATAAAAAAAACGAGATAGACAATTGCATTGGTGCTACTGTCAAATTCAATTGGAGCATTTTATATGAAACCTATAGTACTACTATAAGACCGAATTTTTTAGCTAGTAGTTCGTCGATGAGGGCGCTAGTTTCTCTTGATAGTGAATTGTTGATGTGGAAGAAGTAAGGGTAGAGGCAAATACGAAAAAAAGCAAAGGAGACGGTCCAAACTTTTTAAGCTGGTTTTGCCATGGCAACCTTCAAAATATGGTGAGTATAAATAAATTATATCAAGGCTATTGCCGTATACATGAATTTGAAGTAAGAATGTATATGGATATGCGTATTATAGAATTTATTTAAAATTTTTCTTTTGAGGATTTTTGGATTTTGAATTGTAGCAACGTTGCTACTTTTCACTTTTTCTATGCGAAAATAGCAAAGCAATGTTGAGATATTTCAATATGTTTTGTTTAGGTAGGTACATGTGTTACCCAGATACCCATCTACATACAGCAAAAAAATCACCCGTTACATAGGTACTTTTTGTTCTTTTTCAAATATAATATCTATTGAGAATAATTTAATTTTTTCTCCAGATAGTTTTATTAGGAAATAAAGTAGGTATACCTAGGCAGTATTTTTTGTATTTTTTATTTGACTAGCGATATTATAAATGTAGGTACTATATTACAAGTTATGGATTCGAAAAAAATCGAACTCGAGATTTTGATCAAACTTGACATTACGATGATAGCGAAGACGAAAAATGGGTCCGCAATTCCTTCTTTCTGTCTGTCTGTCCTCGAGTTTACAGCCTAAATGTTTTTTCATAAACATGTCCCCAGTTTTTTTTCAGCTTTTTTAAGACGAAAGATGACAGTACCTACCTAAGTACCTGCCAAACTTTCTTTTTTACCAAAAAGGTAAATATTATTTTTCTCAAAAATTTTGTTTTCTAACAATCAAACATGACATTACGATCATAGAGAACACCAAAAAGTGGGTCCCCTAATTCCGTCTGTCTGTCATTCTGTCTGTCTGTCCTCGAGTCTACAGCCTAAACGTTTTGATTGTCTTCAAACTTGGTACATATTGTTTTTTTTCGGTAATATGCCCACACGGTTTTTCATTTTTTTTAAGACGACAAATAACAGTAGCTCCCATACATTTTTTTGCCAAAAACAAAAATCTTATTTTTCTCAAAAACGGCTTCAACAATTTTTAGAAAAAAAAATGAGTTCATTAATGAAGGGAAAGGGTACCTTTTAATAATTTTTTTTTGGAAAAAATTGTTTTTTTGGTACCTCAGTAGAAACATTGTTTTGGTTTTCGATTTTCTCGGAAACGGTTAATCTGATTTTTTTAAATTTTTCTACGCAGAAGGTCCTAGAAAGTTTAAACACTATTGTATACCAAAATTTTTCAAAACAAATTATTTTGGAAATTTTTTTTTTAATTTAAAATTTCGAAAACGACTTAATAGATTTTTTCGAAACTTCGTATTTAGTAGTTTTCAGACATTATCTTGAATAGTTAAAAAAACTGTTTTTCAAAAATAAAAAACAATGGTACCTCCCATACAAATGTTAAAAACCGTTAAGAAAAAAATGTATTTCTCAAAAACGGCTCCAAGAATTTTCAAAAAAAAAATTGTTATTAAATTTTATTTCATTTTTGGGATTTTGAAGAAAAAAAAACAATATTTTGCAAATAAATATTAAATGTTTTGAAGATTTTTTAAAATAATATATTCAAATGTATATACTCGTATATTGTTGAATACTCATTTAAAAAAAAAAATAAGTGAAAAACGACTTGAAAAAATATATAATACCTATTAATAAACAATTTTTATTTGAAAATTCGTCAACTTGATTTTTACTTATCAAATCTGAATTTTCAAAAAAAATATTGTTTTTTCAAAATCCAAAAAAAAAATATTAATATAAAATAAAAAAATTTTGTCACAAGAAAAATTTTTTTTTGCACAACGATTAACAGAAATCTCAAATTTTAACTCTTAAATTAAATTATCATGTTTGTTCATTTGGTAAAAAAGTTTATTTTACTGAGTAGTGACCGTTGCAAGCAAGTGTATACCTGAATAATTAAATATTCCCTACAGCCATCAAACAATTTTCATTCTATCTGCCCGTAGAATAAAAAAAAGCACACACACAACCAGCTCCTACTCAACAAAAAAATCGTCATAAAAAAAACCTATGAAATAAATTGTTTTTCTTTTCTCCTCTAACTTATAATAAATTTTGTATATAGTTCTCTCATCAATTTATTATCACACTATTTCTCTTCATACGCATTTTCATGACACACCAACACTACCTAACCTCCGATTTGGTAGTGGGACCCATGATGAGTAGTAGAACTTATTGCAGGATGGATAAATTTCGTCGTCATGATAGTACTATTAATATCTATATACATAGTGTGTTTCTTTATTCATTCTGGTATGTTCAGAATATTCGGAATACCAGTTTTGCCTTTCTTTATTCCATGGAATATTCCGGAAAAACTCTTTTGTTGTTTCTTTATTCATTCCGGAACTTTGGAATGCATTCTTTTTATTCCATATTAAAGACGGAATAAAAAGAATATTCTCGGAATAACCCCTTCATATGAAAGCCAAGCAAATGAGAATAGCCAAAGACGAAAACCAAGTAAGTAAACAAAATGAATGACCAAACATTGTTTATATTTTTATTATTGAAATAAATATATAAATAACAATTAAATGTGCTTTTTCATGAATTAATAAATTAATAATAATTTATTTTACTATTTTCCATAGAGATATCTGTTTTCTTGTCATCATCACAAAACTTTAAAAGAGGTGATTGATGTCATCTTTTTTCTTTTCTATTCCAGAAAGAATTTTTTTTTCTTTATTCATTGCATTCTGGATATTCTAGATAAACATTTCGTATTTTCCATCCATTTTATTCCTTATCCGGAATAAATAAAGAAACACACTCCCAATGATTGGAGTCAAAAAAACTGTTATATTTTGTATGGAATACACTATCCAGTGTATTATAGAGATCAGTATATCAGTGGCGCAACACCATTCCGAAAACTTATATTTCTGAACGCGGCCATTCAAACTTGACAGCCGAGGTGTCCCATCCTTAAGCTTGAGTGTCTTTGCATAACAGTTGTCAAACGAAAGTCGGCGGTGACGGGACTAATCTGGTTCGAATCGGGAAGTCCAGGAACGAATTCCTCTATTTGTAATATATCGCTATCTAATCCGTCTGTTAATTATTGAATTAATTATTCGGCTCCGAATCTTATAAATTTGTTGGGGATATAAAAGAGACTTTAACCCTAACCCCAAATCGATTGTTAAAAGTGTTCGTTTGTTGGTTTTTTTTTTTTCAATTTCATTGGAAAAGGGGGTTTTGTTTATACTTCGTGAATCATTATCAAAAAAGTGCTTTGACTTTGGTAAGAAAATTTGTATAGCTATTTTGGAATTTTTGGATGATAGTGTGTCATAGGCATAAACAAAAAGAATTTCACAATAAAAATAGAAAAATGCATCTGGATATGTTTTTGATAACAATTGCGAATGTAGCTCGAAAAAATGATAATAAGAATAACTATCCCTTAAACAGAAAATACCGGGTATAGTTATAGTTAAAATTTGTATCTACCTATATTTATATGTACAATATTAATATAATTTCGTTCAAAATTATATGTAATTTTGCTGCAAAAAGCCTTGAAATTCTAGCATGCGCTTTGGACAGCTGAATTATTTATGAACGCAACAGTTAAGTAAAATCATGGTCATTTGCAATCATAACCAATTTCTAATTGGGTTTTCCCACTTACCGGTAATACATGTGCACATTCTTGTTTACCTAATTGAGAGTAAGAGCAGTTGTGAGTTTCAGCATTTCTTGCAACAACTGAAAACTATTCTTATTCCCACAGTTTTTAGTCGTGTTTTATTATCGCCAATAACCTGTATGGTTCACCCCGTAAAAATAAAACGATCTGGGTTATTGTACTTAAATGTACCCTCTGTTTTCTTTTTGGTAATACGTGTTAAAAAAAAATAACACATTCACAGACCCGTAGATAATAAAACTCAGCTTTTTTGGGTGTGCGGATCGATAACAAAGAATACTTAGTTCGTATTATACTTACGTACTGTTATTACATACGTATCATCTACCTTACAACTTCTGTTTTAGTGCTAGACTGCAAGTCACTCAATAGCGAGTTATCTAATACTACACCAATAAAAATCACTTCTAAGATTTGATTTTTAAAATACTGTCAGCGAGTTTGACCAATCAAATAAATCTTGAAAAAGGTTCAGGACATTCATACACAATAAATAAAATTATGGACAAACGTTTAGGGTATTTTCAGTTCAGTTTGAAATAAGCTTAGATGAATAGAAAACTAGTTTGAAACATCAATTTATTGCATAAACGGATTTCAGCATTTTATAGAAATTACATTAGGTATCTATTTTTAGTGACGGAGTTCTAGTAGGAGCAGTAATTTTCTCAGAGTCGCTAAAAATCTCCAGATCTTTGCGACTTCCCGACTTTACTGGTGTTTTTCAAGCTGATGTAATACATATTATAAAAGCATGCACAACTCTTAAATTAAATCCAACTCAATATCTAAATTCGGAAATAATCACAGATAGCCAAGCGGCTATCAAAGCCGTAAATTCGACAAAAATATCTTCAAAATTGGTCTAACAATGCCGATATGAGCTTGATAACCTAGACATTAATCATAGAATCACGTTAATCTGAGTTGCAGGACACAGTGGCATCGATTCCGACCGGCAGACGAGCTGCCCTGGCAGGGATCGGCACTTCATAGCTCACTTGCAGAGAACGTCTCTATTCCACTCGCTGCTATGAAGCAAAATTATTTCACGGAATCCAACTAAATATGTACCAATTTAAACAATAATTGCACGATATCTAGAACGATTTGACCTACCTACAATAAATCCCGCACAAATGATATCACTTGAAGACCGAGGCGGGCCACAGCTAGGAAGGATATTCGCTTCTTGCACTGGGCACTGGCCTTTGGGTGAGCACGCTTTAAAGCTGGGTATTCCCCACAATACCTATTGCCGTAGCTGTAAAAACCAGATGGAAAAGAGAACATTGCTTTACTTCCTTTGCCAGTGTCCCGTTTTAGCCATGCTAGGATTGCAATCCTTTTGAAGGGCTTTCTTTTTCGATCTAAAAGAACTGTCTGATACAAAAGTCAAAAAATCAATCCCTTTCCTCAATGGGTCGAAATGGCTCTAGCTAAAATCTTTTTTTTTTTCAAGTCCGTATGAATTATTTGGTATCGTAACGGCGCTTTTCAACGCTACTTGGGTCTAAGAAGCAAGTTCGCTCTGACCGCTATTTTACCTACATACCTACATTATCTATTATTCGTACGATTTTTAATAATGAACATCCATATTTATCGGAATTTTTTTATAAATAGTTTTAGACGTAGTTCTTAACCTTAAATATAAAACAATGGCGCATATTCATAGTCGCTGATAAACCCAAGTTTTACTAAACTACACCTTATGACAATTTTGGCTCAATTAAAACAGGCCGATTTTACTTACAAATTGTTGGTTTTATATCTTTATAAGAGTACTAACTTACTACACAAATATCTTCAAATATTTTGGAATGATAAACTTAAAAAAATAGAATCAACGTCCGAAAATTCAACTAAGCCTAGGTTTAACTTAGGTACAGTTTAAAAATGACTATGAATACTTAAAATACATTATTACAAAAACAAAGGAAACACTGTTTTTCAAGCAATTGGAGTCATACATTTAATATTAAATATTGATCATTTAAGGAATTGAAACAGAGTTAAGCATAATTTTAATTACGAAACTTTCATACTTATCTACATATGTACCTCCAATTGAAATACTAATATTGTCACTCTTTTATGTGACCAATTAATAAGATCTGATTTTTAACTAGTTCTCTTTAACATATGTTAACTCTACCGAATTTACGTTTATTTGAATAAAACAGTTAATAATAGTAATAATAAGAAACTTTACTTTACGTTAAATATTACAGTTTTTTTTTTTATCAAATTCATTCTACTCAAAATAACCCAAAAATATAATCTCCTGTTGTCGCTATTCCAGATACTTCTCCCTAGCCATTGGATCTCTACTTTTCAAAATCATTTCCCCTCCTGCCATTCAGGAATACCAACTGTGCCACTGTGTATCTGTGAGATTCGATATGCAGGAAAAGGGTTTGTTCGGTTACTTGATAGAAGCCAAACCGATGAGCTTTATTTAGGGTATGTGTAAACTGGTTGGTGTTATTCTGACAAATATTATAGCCAAGGCGTTTGTGATAAGGGCTATTCTTTGTGATAGAATATAATTAGCCTTACAGTATATAATCTAATTTTGTCTTAATCTGATTAAAAAACAACCGAAATCTATCTTCCGTTTATATCTGTATAAATATTGTACCTGTTGCAAGAACTTCTTACTTACTCCTGCTGTCATGCTGCAATCTACCCACAATTTGCTCTTTCTTTAATGTACATTGTCAACCATATAAGTGTAAGTAACCTTCATCAATCTCAGAATATTTCAGGGTTTCCATACGCTTACTCAAAGGTTGATAACAAAAGCCACTACGCTATTAATTATGGATCCTAGGTTTTTATCTAGCAGAAGTATTGTGTTTTTTTGTGCTAATGAATGCAAATAATTTAAATTTTATGTTGCAATCACCTTCGAGTCTGCAAGTGGGTTTCCTTATTTTTATTTAGGATATCAGACATCTATAAATGTACTACGGTACACCAAATCGCTTTCTTTTCGATTGTTATTACATTTGGTTTCTTTAATGGATCATAGCATCGTTTAAAATGTATATGCCTTATTAGACAATTTATCAAAAACATTTAAATTTTGAAAACAAGTTGTGTAATTGACACTCAATAAATCATTCAAAATTACAAATAAGCTTACAAATGATTATCAATTTTTTCCATTATTAAGTCGAAAAGTCACCCCTAAATTAAACAAGTTAAATAAAATTAAAAAAAAGTGCGGAAAATAAAATGCCGAGTTACAATTACAATAACTATCCGAAAAATTACGGCGCGAACGGCATCGGTCTCGTAAACTTAGCGGCGCTCGGGTACTCCGATGGCGAACAACGTGAAAAGAAACCAGTTGGATTGTATCCAGCTTTGCCATATCCAGCGGCAGCTAACTTATCGTATGTGCCAACAGCACCTCCAGCTTCCGGAACATCTCCGTATCCAACACTACCATATCCGTCGTCAGCACCATATCCAACTACAACACCATACCCATCGTCAGCACCGTATCCAGGATCTGCTCCCTATCCTACTAACATAGGAATGCCAACACCTTATGGCAACGCACCCTATCCAGGTGCTCCTACAATACCATCCCTTCCATATCCTGGAAACTCTTCATTTTCAGGAATGCCTATGCCTTACGACTCCGTATCGCAAAACTCACAAAGTTCTGGCTATGCCAGTTTGTATCCTTCCATACCTTCCTTACCAGGTACCTATATAAACCACTTCCTATCCAGTAGAGCTGGGATGTGGTTTGAAGTTATTGTTTTTTATGATTTGCAGATAATGACGGATCTTTTGGTAAATTGGATTATCGTAATCCTCCTACAAACGTTTATCCAACTAAAAAAAGTGAAGACGATTCTGACATATCTGTACCATCGCCGGAAGAAGAACCATCTGTTGGTATTCCGGAGATACCTTTTCATACCGTCAATGTGCCGGAAAATGAGAATATGTTTTGGGTAAGTAAACTTGTTTTAGCTGACTAACAATTTGTTTTTAACCCGAATAGATTCAAAACTAGTTATTAGATACCTGGCTGTATGTATCTTATATAGTCAATTATTGCATTAATTTTATTGTCTATTAAAATATTCAACATTTAACCATTAGTCTTAGTATGTACAAATATAAATATTTTGCATACATATCTAATTAAAGTTTTCATGTATGAATACGTGCATTTAGACGTGTTATATTAAGCCCTGAAGTCGCCCTAAAGCGTTTTTTGAAAAACCTAAAGTCGCCCTGATAAACAAATTCTGTGTATTTTGAAACCTGGGGTGGCCCTCAACTCGACCTAAAGTAGATCTACTTACGTTTTTAGCTGAGGTAAGTTGAGGTAAATTAATAAACGTCAAAGTCAAATGAGGTCTGATTTTATTTGTTATTTTTAAAATGGAAATAAAAGAATACTCAAATTAATTTTCAGACACAGACATGCAAAATGGAAACCTTTGAAGTTGTGGATTGTGCATAGGGCCGAAAAAAATGTACTAAGATACTAAATTTAACATTTTTCAAGTTTTAATTATTAAATGAAATACATTTCTTTTCTGCAACATAAAATTAATGGCTCTAGGGTGTTTTTTTGAGAACTCTTGGGGTTGCCAAGGTCGGCCCTGAGTAAAGTTCAACGAACGAACCTATTTATTAATGCAGATTTGTCTTAAACGTCTGCGCACTGAAACGGGGGGGAAATTAATCGCGCTTAGGAATTTAATATTCATGTTGTACGGCAAAAGAAATAATCTCTAAACTTATGGCCTTTCCGATTGGTCGTCCGGAAGGCTTCCGAAGTCTTCCGAATGCTTCTGAAACTGTTCGATTGGTATGAAATGACAGTTCTTCTCCTGGATAGAAGAGAAATTTCCTTCTGGTTTTGTAGTCAGAATCAAAACCAGAAGCACGAACACACTCAAATACTAAATGTCAAACGCGAATTCAATGTCAACAGCAATGTTGTGTAGGGATGAGCGATATTGTAAAACATAGATGATAACATCGAAAATTCAATATCGATATCAGAATATCGATGTCTTTTAACATTGATGTTTTTTTTTTTTTTTGAAAATAATAGCACGTTCAAAAATCAATTAAAAATACAATTATAAATTAAAAATACCTTCAGTGTTTTGAAAATTGTAGCAATGTTTTTTATCGTAGTTTTCTTTTCGCTTTTTGTTTGTATGAGCTACATTAAATTGCACTTAGTGCCATTTGAACTCATACAATTTCACATAAATAGATATGAAGCGTGGTTCCGCTGAAGTGCAGTTCCGCCGAATGCTGTCTTACCTTTATAAGCACGAGTTCACTGGCGAAGGATTTCAGCTTATTTTAAGTCGATATTTTGAATCTTAACATCGATGCTGTGATGTTTTACATGCTTCAACATCGATGTTGAAACATCGATATTTTTTTCGACTAACACTGATTTTTGCCAACAACAATGAACATCGCCCATCCCTATATTTTTATGTCATTTTCTTGTTTTTTTTCCCACCTTACACATACACTCACATTCAATTTCAAAATCCAGAATTGTGTGTTAACTTGTTCGATTGGAATCCCGGATCGGAGAGTTCTTCCGGATTACCAATCGAAAAGGCCATTAATCTTTCGTTTGGCTCAAAGGTATACTGATGGATGAGCCTTTCTGTCGGATCGTCTATTACGGTAAAATTGTTTAAAAGGAGGAATGCTCTTAGATATTTCACTAGATGACTTTCATAAAATAACGATAGCACAGTGACAGACAAGAGAAATTATTCTAACGAAACATGTTTCTGAAATTGAACTATAACCTATCAGATTTATAACTCTATTCTGGAATCTTTTCAGAAGGCGCAAGTATGTTTAAGATGAACCGGACCATATACATATGCGAATTGTTTATTTTACTATGGACATATATATGCCTTATAGATTGAACCAAGTCATAAGTAAAAATAAAGTTCTTACATCGCTATAGGAAACCTAATCACTTAGTTGCACTTTTGGCTACATCTAATATTATGATCATAATGCACATACATTTTTTTCCCGTGGGTAGCTGTAAAACCGGATTCTCGTTTAGTGCACCAGATCGGAAGACTTAGTCCTTGAAGGCGGCGTACTAAATTCGTCTCATCGATAATTTCGATAATAGTACTATTACAGTGTTGTAATAGCCGTTCTCTATTTATTTCATCGCGAACTGTGGGAATCCCGAGAGCTCTGTGGAGATCTTCGTTTCTAATGTACCAAGGTGCGCTTACAAACGATCTTAGGAGTTTATTTTCAAATGTTTGTAAGGTATTTAAATTAGAATCTCGCGTACAACCCCAGAGTTGTATACCGTAAGTCCAGACAGGCTTAAGCACCTGCCTGTACAAAATTAGCTTGTTTTCGATACTGAGCTTAGAGTGTTTCCCGAGCAACCAGTACATATCTCTGAGTTTATTATTTAACTACTCGCCTTTCTTTTTAACATGCGGTTTCCATTTTATTTTCGCGTCTAGAGTCATTCCGAGATATTTTGCTTCATTAGCAAACGGAACTTGAACCGTATTAACAAATACCGGGAATCTATTAATTTTTTTGTACGTAAAATCTACATGGACTGATTTTACTTCGTTAAGCGATATCCGCCATGTTTTTGTCCATTTACTGACATTATTCAGAGCGTTTTGTAATTTAGTCGTAGCATCATTTATCGTTTGGCCCACTGCTAGTATTGCAGTGTCGTCAGCAAACGTGGCTACGATAGTGTCTTCTGTTTGAAGTATATCACGTGTAAATAATAGGCACAATATTAGACCTAAGACACTTCCTTGTGGTACCCCAGTCACTATATCTTTGAGATCCGAGTAATAGTTTCCATGTCTTACTTTAAAAAGTCTATTCTCTAGATATGCTTTTAGAAGCGTATAAAATGCTTCAAGCAGAATTTGTCTTAATTTAAAATTTAGGCCTTCGTGCCACACCTTATCAAAAGCTTGCGACACGTCTAGGAAGACCGCCGAACAAATTTTCTTTTCTTCAAGAGTTTTCCCAATGACGTCAGTGATCCTATGCACTTGGTCAATTGTCGAATGCTTGCTTCTAAATCCGAACTGATGTTCAGGTATTTGGTGCTTTTCTTCAATTATTGGCTGAAGGCGCAGAAGTAATATTCTTTTCAAGACCTTAGATATTACGGGCAGAAGCGAAATGGGTCTATAAGATTTCTTATCACGTGATGGTGTTCCTGGTTTGAGAACCATTATAACTTCCGCAACCTTCCACTGGCTCGGAACGTACTTTAGCCTTAGAGTGGCATTTATTATATAAAGAAGATTAATTAACCCTTTGCGAGGAAGCATTTTGAGAACTTCGGCCGTAATTAAGTCATATCCCGGAGCTTTCTTATTTCTCTTTTTAATTCGGCAAGGGTATCATTTTTTGTTATGTAATTTTCGCTTGAGTTAGAACGTATATTTAAATTTTCGTTGAGTCCTTGCCCATCAAAAGGTTTAAATGCGTTCTCCAAGTAATCCGCGAAAACTTTGTCGCTTTTTGCCCATTCGGTTTGATCAGTCCATGCGGCTTGTTGTACGATATTGACGAAGTTATCTACTGCGTCTTCGAGTTCGAGAGGCGTTTGTAGTGATACCCTTAATTCAACTTTATCCTCTATATCTTTCTTAAAACCTTCCCAGTTTGTTTTCCCATTGGTTAGCGTGGGTGGTTTTTCATTTTGAACAAGATCGCTCATAGTGAGAATAGCAGCAGAATGATCTGAGAAAAGATCAAAGCTTTCTGTTATGCTAATTTTATTTGAGGGTATTCATTTGACCACAAAAAAATCAATAAGGTCAGGTATTTTCGATGGATCAGTCGGCTAGTAAGTCGGGTTGCCAGTCGAATGAAAATCGCAATTATCTTCGATTCGCGCTTCATAGAGCATTCGACCCTTTTTGGAAATATCTCTAGATCCCCAAAAGCTGTGCTTCGCATTAAAGTCATCACCAAGAATAAAATTTTGTTTAAGTAACTTTAGCACGTTCATAAATTCATTCTTTTCAATTTTACATCGTGGAGGACAGTATATGGAAGATACATTCAGTACAACATTCTGAGTTCTAACCTGCACACCGATTAATTGCATTGATTCGGCCTGTAATTTCGGTTCGATGCATTCTTTTCGAGCATGTTTGCCCATATAAATAGGTCGATAAGTAAGAAATGTAATGACGTGGTCGGAAAGTGTAAAAGCTATTCGAGCATGTTTGCCCATATACATAATGCACATATGTACATAGAATTGATTTTCAGTTCCCTGAATGCGAACACGATTCACGAAAAGAGTAGAAGGCTAATCAGATCCTTGAGAAACAACAGTATTTATTTTATGGACTTTGGATTTGAAACCATCAAAAAGAACTTTTTTAATTTAAAGATTCAGAGAACTATCATTACCAAATGCACGCATTTTTGATAAGAGAGCTGGGTACTCTACTTTATCAAATTCTTTAGAAATATCCAGAGCAATAATTTTACTTTCACGAAACGGTGTAAGGATTAGTTCTATTTTTCAGTGAGTTATGCCACCAATTCACGGGTGAAACTTTCTCTACTAAAGCCGTATTGCCGGTCAGTAAGGATCTTCCGGTCTTCAAGATATTGCCTTAGCTGATAATTAATAAATATTGGAATTAAGGCACGTTAGTGCAATAATGGGATAATTTGAGGATGAAGATGACATACGTTGCATAGGAATTTATTGTACGAACGTTGTTTTACGCCTATTGGGCTGATCAATAAGATAGGAAGAATAGCTTGCGTTCGTATATGCGATCTGGCCAGCAAATGCCATAATGTGCCAAAATAAATGTTGCCATTGAAAAGTTAACAATTTTTACTACAGCTGGGTTGGCGGATTACTAGTATGAAGCAGACAAATTGGAGAGTTATAATTCATCCAGAAGATATTGTAATTACCACCGGAAAATAAAGAAAAACTGAAACTGGTGATAGTCCAACTCATGCCCTCTCAGAATTGGTAAATTTTGTTTACGGATCCTTAGGGTTTCCTAGTAGTAGGCCTACGGTGACTTCTACTATGAAACTTAAAGCTATGCTGAGCTCGTTTCAGCATAAGAACCACCCATTGTCGACAGGCCGAAGTGCAACAAGAGAGTGTTTCACTAAGGTACTCCCCTAGAGACGGTAGCGGAAGACTTCTCTAGATAGAATCAACGGAGGCGTCTCCAGTTCCAGTTAGGACGAACTACTTTGTGAACACTAAGTATAAATAAGGGCTATTACGACATATTCGTAGAGCAGGCCAATATGGAGCGGTTTATCCGGTTCTCCAACCTTGGAGGCATAATAAGGTTCTGGTCCCCCAGGTTGGGAGTTGGGGTCATATTAACTTCCCTACCACACAAAAGCAAACGAAACAAGGACAATGAATTTCGGTTTTAAACAGGAAACATGCAAACAGTCGCCGCAGGGATGATGTTAAATATCTATCAAAGGGTGAAGCGATCTACCTATTGCTTATAGGTTAGAAAGAAGCCTGTCGAGAAGAGAGTGGAAATATTATAGCTAAACAGGTGCTGATGATCTAGACGCAAAACTTTTCCAGATTACAAAACGGTGAAGATGGCCAAAATGTCCGCGTTATCCAAGCTTAAATCTTAGAAAGCTGCTGGTGCGGATGACCTTCCAGCTGAACTATTAAAAGCAGGGAGAGGTGGCTTGTTAAGAAGCATACACTCACTTATTTGCTAAATTTTATCGGATGAAAGTATACCCATCTACAAAAACAGAGACCCTCTGATCTGTGCCAACTACAGAGTATAAGTCCCCTCAACGTCGCATATAAAATCCTACAATCTGTTTAAAAAGTTTCGATCACCATCTGATTGGCCCCTTAGTTTGGTTTGAGGACCGGCAAGTCAGCGGTCGGACGATCAAATATTTACACTCCGACGAATTTTGGACAAAATCTCAGGAGTCCCAAATTGATACACGCCACCTATTTGTTGATTTTAAAGTCGCATATGAATTTTACTTTGCTATATATCGCATCTCGGTATTCTATCCCTGCCAAACTCGTCCGCTTGTGGAGGGTGACGATGGAGAAATCTCGCTAAACACGAGCCGTGTAAAAGCGGACTAAGCTGACTGAAAATAAATAAGAGCCAATATAATGTTCCCTGGTTTATGCCTCTACGGCCCCTAGTTTAGCAGCAAATCAAATTTAAAAATAAAACTATGTCGATTTTTAAAAATGAAAAATTAATGAATGAAATTGATTGAAAGGTGGCACTCCCTAGATCACGAATATATAATTTTTAAGTAGCTAGGACAAGCAGATCAGCTGCAAATTGAAATAAGGAGAAAAAAGGTGCCCCGATGTATGCCTCTATTAAAATTGTTAAAATTGCATTTTAATGTAGATAAACATTGACGCTGATAGTAGTTAGGTAGTCTAGTTATCCTATACAGGTTTAAATAGAATAATGAATTGTCGATTGGATTATTCAACGAATTGTTTCATAGTTTCATTTCTACAAATATAGATTAGATGATTTTAATTATATAAGTTAGGAGAATAATATATAGCTACTTACATAGATGGAACCTAGATATGTAAATTATGTACATATAATAATGCAAACTTTATATACATACAAGTATTTTTGTATTTTAAGAACACACCGAATTTTTTATCAAAATTCTTGGAGCTATTTTTGAGAAATACATTTTTTCTTAACAGTTTTTTTTTAATTTATAAGGTGGAAGGTTGTTTTTTGTTTTGTTTTAGGAAAATAGTTGTTTGAACTATTCAAGATAATGTAAAAAACTACTATATACGAAGTTTCAAAAAAATCCATTTTTTGGAAAAAAACTTTGATTACATTAGTGTTTAAACTTTTTAGGAGTTTCTTCATAAAACAAAACAATGAAATGAACCATGTTCCAGAAAATCGAAAACCAAAAAAGGTTGGAGGTACCAAAAGTAACCATTTTTTTTTTCACAAAAAAAAAAAGATTATAAAAAAGTACCATTTCCCTCCCTTCATTAATAAACTGATTTTTTATAAAAATCATTGGAGCCGTTTGTGAGAAAAATAAGGTTTTTCTTTTTGGCCAAAAAAAATGTATGGCAGGTACCGTAATTTTTCATTTAAAAAAAACGGCATGTTACCGAAAAAATAATAGGTGTGTTTTGGTGAGAATATAGCACAGTGAAGTCAAACAAATTAAAAAAAAACGATCCACAGCAAATGTCTTTCTACTTGTTTAGGCATTTAAGGGTTGGTGTCTCTGACTGTTGTTCATTTGAAATAAAGATTTTTGATTTGATTTGATTACTTTATTGAGTCTTTTATAAAAAGGTTTTACAAAGGTGTGTTTCTCGTTTGCTTTAGAAATTTATACTGCGGCTGTTAAGTATTGCCTGCTTTGTCTGTAAAGTAGTTGTTCACCTCTTGGTCGCTATAGTTTTGTATGGTTGAACTGCTTTGCTCAAGAGCAGTGTATCAGTTACTTGTGACGTGTTGTCATCTGATGTTTATGATAAAGTAGTGGGACTGCTCTTTCAAAGAGGCAGTGCATCTGTAACTTGTGGCGTAGTGCCACCTAAAACTAACTTAAAATAAATAAATATATACATATAATATAATTTGTGGCGCAGAGCCATGTAAAACTAACTGATATTAAAAAAAAAAAAAAAAAAACTGATCATAACAAGATTGCCAAAAGTCTCAAAGATAAATCAATCAATCAGTAAATATATACGTATATACAAATACTTATGTTTAACATTTCATTAAGATAGAGCGAGAACTCTACTTCGTTAATACATGATATAACTTGTGGCGTAGTGCCACCTAAGCCTAACCTAGAATAAATATATACATATATACAATAGCTTATGCTTAACATTTCATTTTAAGATAGAGCGAGAACTCTACATCGTTAACACATGAACGTATATACACTTAACATATAAATGAGCGAGAGTGCATACGCACTATATACTTTAAATAGGATATGTGATTAGATTTTATGTCGATTAATTAGTTATGAAGGTTAATTAACTTTTTATAATTATGCACAAATAGACTGTGAATAATGAATTCGCCGTTGCTTGAAGAAATTGTTGCATTTTTGAAATGTTGCCTTAATAACTGTATCCAGGTCCGATTCTAACTCTGTCCTTTGCGATGTGGTATAGTTAGTACACGTTTCCAAGTACTGTATGTTACGGCCCGTTAATAGCGGACTGAGCTGCGTGTTATTTTACTGGCCTGACCTGATGTAAGCTATCCTGAGGATGCTTCAGTAATGATACAGCATCTTCTATTGCAGAAGATGTGTGGATGGGTATGATGAGCGAAGCTTGGAACTGGGTATTGAACGGATTCGGTTGGCTTTTCGGTTATTGTTCCGATTGATAAGTTTCGGCTCATTACTATTAAATGTTACGTGAACTTGCACAACTTATAGGACACGGATTACTTTTTTTTTTTTTTTTTTTTTTTTTTGGTTTTTCAAGTTTATTTTAAAACACTGTTACTTATTTTTTAATATTTTTAATTGGAGGTGTGACGAGGCACACAACCATCCGTGGCGAAAGCCAGTAGCCAACCCGAAATAAAGATTTGTTTGATTTTTGAGCATTTCTAATCTATCAATTTTGGTCTAAGACTATCCTCACACTTTGTTTTTAAAGTTAGATTAAAAAAATGTAGTCTCAAAGTGGCTGATCACATTAGGCGTTTTTCTTGAACCACACAAATCCGAATACATTTTCATTTAAACCATAAAAAACAATATAACAGAAAACTAGCCTTTTTAGAACACAGATACACACCAGATACAGAAAATGAACAAGCGATCAACTTCTTTCGCAATTTAATTGTATCTGATTATTTTTTTCTTCACATTTTCCTTCTTGACACATATGACATTTGATGCGTTCAGAAATTTACTCAAATGCTCAGTCGACTATGTCCGAGCACATGTTCAGAACGGAAAAAAACACACATTTTGAAAAACGCCTATTGGCGTTAAACTAAGAGGATTTTTTACTATCTTACATTCGTAGAAAAGAGAAGGGCAGATTGCCCTTTTCTTTTTCACGCATGTAAGACCGTCAAAAATCGTCATAGTTAAACTTTTGTGTACTATGACCTTTGAAGTACCTTGTCCATGTTTGATTATGGGAACCTATAAACAACCACCTGCAAACGTGTTGTTTGATTTTCATAACTTTTTGAACTTGGAGGCTTTTCAAGACATACAATCTATATGAACAAATGTTGGTGACGGCTTTTTATTTTTCACATCTTGTGCAGTAAATTGTGCTGTTTGCAATACTACCAAGTTTTAAAATTAAATTATTAGAAATATAAATTAAATAATGTAAACTAATTTCACCATCAACAATCCGTCCGTTTCATGTGTGTCAAGTGAGCACTACCACTTCAAAATTTTAAAGAAATTCTTATTGGATTAATTGTCGTAAATTTGTCGTGAAAGAAAAAAAATTGTCGCGTTCGTTTTTTTTTAAATAATCCCTGGTAATGCTAACTTGACAGTCAAGTTAGCAGTACCACCCCTCAAAAACGGCGTAAATGAAGTCAAAAAATAAAAATTGGTACGCCATTAATTGTCGTAAACCAATGGCGAAACAAACAAATTTGTCGCGTTCGTTTTTTTTTTAAATAACCCCTGGTATTATTTTTAAAAAAACCAACTCGACAATTTATATTACACAAATATATACCATTTAATTATGAAAAAAAATTACCAACTCAATAATTTGAATTTGCATCAAGGAGCCTTGCGGTTGTCAAATCAGAGACATCAAAGTTCAACCATCGAGTGGACGCATAAAAATATTAATCAGTTTAATATAATAGAAAAATACATTATGTACTTGAAGTTGTTAAATCGAAAAAAAACAATAAAAATAAGATTTATGTAGCGCGACCAATTCAAAGTCGGCAAATAGACACGACCATTTTCTCCTCAAATTAGTGAGTAGTCTGATAAAAATAGCTGTCAAACACAAACTAACTGACGCAGCAAGTTTAAATTTTGACAGGAGTCAACTGACAGATGCCTGTTGACAGGAGCAGAGTTGCTGTTTCAGTAAAGAGGTCAGAAATTCAAAAAGTCACGGACTTATTGACCCGCACTCGTATATCTATATTAAGTAAAAACAAATGCAAATGGTCTGTGCAAATGAAAGAAAATCTCAATAAAAATATACATGCACTCAAGTTCAACCATAAAAAGTATTGAAATTTTCATTCGTGCTTTCGTTTCTTCCTCATAAAGACGAAACAACCGAAAAAACGAATCGTTAAATCGGGCTCCATCTCATGAAAATAAATCAATACATATCAGATTGACAACAGCGCTTTACTTCCATTTCTTTTTCCTTGTGTGTTTATTTTTTATGTAAATTTTGTTTCTTTTCTTTGCACTACACTACCATCCCCAAAACTAAATTTTTGGATCATACAACGTGATCTTTTGTAATGCATATTTTTGATAATCCATAATATGGTTCAATTCTGATAATACAAAACGAATAATGTTGTACAAAATGATATTACATGCAAGTCCCCCAATGGAAAATGATTTAATTCTAAATATATAATTCTATTTTATAAACCCCGCCTTAAGAAGACACGTGCGTGACAAGTCTTAAGATCAAAAATCGAACACATCTATTTTCAGGCTTATCAACGTCATAACAAATACACCAAATTAGATTAGCGCCCTCTAAATTTGAGCAGCACAAGCGAATAATGTCAAGTAACATTTCACTGGAATGAAAAGGTAAAGTAGATCTCAGTGGGTTTTTGTTGTTGTATCTCTTGTCACATTTTGACTGACTGAGTTTCTTTTTCTCACCAAAACACGCCTAATGTGTACCAAGCTTGAAGCAAATTCATCCAACCGCTTAGGCTGTAAACTCGAGGACAGAGAGACGCGGAATTGCGGGACTCACTTTTTTGGTGTTCTCCATCATCTTAATGTTAAGTTTGATCAACACCTCGAGTTTGATTTTATTTACGAATCCATAACTTGCCATATACATAGTACCTATATATCGCAAGTAAAAAGTGAAGAAACTGAGTTATGTTGTTTTGACAATACAACAGCACAAGTTGAGTTATGCCATTATGATCAAACAATTTTTTTTGTTTGTTTTATAATCTACAAGCGCTCAAGGGTTTATACTACCCTTTTAATGTTTCAACACAGCGCGGGCGTTAGGTTAGGAAGAGAAAGAAGGATAGGAAAGATGTGTGGCGCGTTGTTCTGAGACTGGAGGTGGTTGTTGTCTCAGATTTTATCTCCAGGGATCGCGGCTGAACTAATGCGGAGAAATTTCCGTATCTTATTTATCTATGTCCCTTATAATTCGCATTATTTTTTTCATTTGTTGTCATATTTATCGGTATACTAGTTTTACTCAATTACATGTTGTTAGTTCTATGCCTAAACAGCATGTAATGAGTTTAGTTTTTAATGGAAAAATAAGATGACATAGACTACGTCGGGGATCGAATCTGTGACCATGAGGTTAAGAGGCGAACACACAACTATCGCGCCACGGCCAGAAAACGGAGTGTGGTTAGGACCATTGAATATCTTTAGAACCAGTGTTCTTAAAGTTATGCTGTTAAGACCAAACGATTAGAATAGATTTTTTTTTAAAGAATTCGAAATTTAACTCATTTTCGAAAAAAATTGACTTATGCTGTTATGACCAGACTCCATAGATACCATAGAGTCGCACATTTCTATGGATTCAATTTAAATAAAATGCACGACTGGATCGCACGAACTTGCTCTTATTTTCAATAAAGTCGTATTCAAAAGGCTTATATTTAGAATCTAAATATATTTTCAAAGTTCCATTTTTTACTTAATTATTTGTATAAAATATTTTTTTAATATTTTTCTAAAAAAAAAATGGTATGAATAAATTTATTAATTTTTAATATATAGACTTAAAAAATAAAATTAAAAAAAAATCATTTACCCGTTTTCAAAATATTGAATTCAATTTTTTTTTTTCAAAAATCGAAACAAATATTTTTTGAAATTTTTGGTGTACAGTATTATTTATAATTTGGAGGACCTCCTATATAAAAGATTTGATCGAAATCCGTCGAACCGTTTATGAGAGTTTCAAAATGGTTTATAACAAAATATTTTAAAAATGTCTAAAATAGGCACAAACTTTTTTTATCAAAATCGTTAGAGCCGTTTTCGAGATAATTGATATGGTAGACAAAATTGTATGGCAGGTTCCGTTAGTTTTGGACATAAAAAACAACGATTCAAGAATCAATTTTAGATAATCATTTAAAACGCTTAATCACAATTTTGAAGAAAATGGCTTAAGCCGTTTAGGTTGTAGAGCATTGTACAGACAGACAGGCAGACGGAATTGCGGTACCCATTTTTTTGGTGTTCTCTATCATCGTAATGTCAAGTTTGATTAAAATCTCGAGTTCGATTTTTTTCCAAATGCAAAAATTGCCATATAGTACCTATCGCCAGTATGGTATAGGTGTTGGTTATTGGTAAATGCAACTTTAATGTAGTTAATTTTTTCTCAATTTTGGCGACATTTTGTCGAGTATAGTTGTCCATATATGTATAATACGTCTTTGATAAATTCATTCAGATATGTACATTATATGTATGCTGATTATTGGCCACGTTCAGAAGACGTAGTAAACTTGAAAGTTAGACAAATTTTTGGTTTCTGATTGGCCAGCTGCCAAACAACAAGAAGTCGTGCGTCGTGCGTCGTCGAGTCGACTATACGTCTTCAGAACGTGACCATTCTGATAGTCTTTGAAAAATTAACTAAGTTTCTAGTCAAACTTACGTTCAATGTGTCTTCTGAAGTCTGAATGTGGCAAATGCTTTCTCAAGGCATACATAGCTTGCAACAAAAAGAATAAATTCTTACTTTCCAGTCGTGCATATATTTTGTTTATTTGAAGAAAAACGTTTTAGCTCTTTCGTCTTTCATCTTGTTAGTCTCGCCCTGTAAAACACAAATTGACTTTAATTTGTTTTAATATATGATTATGTTTGTACTGTTTGTTCGTGCACATTTTAGTTAGAGTAATTTTTTTCAAAACTCAGCTCATACTTTAGATCTGAAGGTAAAGTTTTGTCTATTAAGAATTCAGAGCCGATTTTTCAATCTCAATATAAACATCCAGTTATTTGCCAGAGGAATAAACTTACTTGACTGTTAAACAACCGGATAACAACATCAAATTTTTCAATCAAGAAAAAACAATCTATAGAATAATTTAATTTGAACTTCACTTTTATATCGACTATCGAACTTTTCATAGAAATTAATTCTTGTTTAATGTTCATTTCAAAGCAATAATTTTGAAAATAACTTAATTCCTAGATTAAGTTGTATCTGACTGTGTAACTGAGTCTTGCTCTATCTGGAGAATATATACTAACTGACTGCTTAACTGTCTATTGAAAAATTTGCCCTAAGACTTAGGGCCTAAGTGAACAACACGTTTTTATTGTGCGTTTAATTTCCTATAAAAATATGAAGCAAAAGAATTTACTTCTACTCGTAGTTTTAACGGTCAGCAAATAAAATTTCAAAATATTTCCTACTTTTTCACATATAATTTGTTTTGGAAATACATTTACATTCACCTATTGACGTTATAACTAAAGCTTTTATTAAGACATCACAGTTTCACGATAAATCAAAAATGTATTCTACTTTAGCCAATTTTTGTTTACAAAACGTTTTGACCCACACAAAAACGAAGTATACATATTTTGAAAACGTGTTTTCCATCTATTCAAACATAAATAGATGTGAAAAAAATTAATTCTCTGGAAATCATTTATTTTTTTGTCTGCCTTATGAGTCAATTAAGGAAGTTAGGAAATTCAACAACAACAAATCAAAAGTTTTAGAAAATAAAATGTACATATTTGTTTAAATTTGATGGTATGAATCAGTTGGCAAGCTGCCATATCATCATAGTAAACATAAACACATACATAGATATAGTGAATACGTTGAATTGAACACATTTTTTTGTTTATCATGATATTCATCGCGTTATTAACGATAAAGGGAATACATTTTGTTTTATATTTTATGGAGTCTTTATCTAAATGTTATTTAATTAAATACAGTGTTAATGAAAAATTATCGCACGCTAAACTTTATGACATTATTTTTCTTCCCTCAATAATGGGAGATAGATAAGTTATATACATATGTATGTACATATTTATATAGATTGTTTTCCCTTCTATAATAGCCGCGTTTTATTATGCACGAAGACCTATATACGTATGTCAGAGCTTTGCATTCATTACAACAACACTACAAGATCTTGATGTTTATCCAGGGGCCCAATTCCACAAGCGTGAGTTTTCTCTGTGTACACAGAAAGTTGTGTACACAAACATTTTTCCGATTCCGCAAGGGTGCGATGCATATTTTTTTGACAGATAACGTGTACACAGATAGGCAAATTTTTTCACGCATATTTTGAGAGTGTATAATTTTTTTGCACGGAAAAGCATTCACACATGCGGAATTCGGCCCCAGTTCAATTTTCTTCACCCAGAATATAATTACATATCTCACCACCAGGGTTACCTTTTTAATTGTAAAAGTTGGCATTCCCCTTTCACACAAGGAAACTGAGTTGCCCGAAACTGGGAGTCTGATGGCGAGAAGGGCAAGAAGCAAGGAGAATGAATAAAATCTCCTCGGTCAACGATTTGAAGAGATTTTTTTGACGTTTTGCTTTGCATTCCAATTAGCTTAACAAAATCTTCCCAGTTTCCTCCTCAGTTTATTGGTGCCAGTTTCTTCGTGTGAAAGCTACAAGGCAATTAAAGGAAAACGTCAAAAAAATCTCCGGCAACTGGTTTCCCTGTGTGAAAGGGGACGTACTCCAATTTTGAATTATCTACACTAGTGCAATTTTTATGTGGTTTCCCATTGGTAAATGATATCAACTTTGCCAAGTTAAATGCTTCCATTGGGCAAACATTCTGAATCAATTTTGCAGATCCGTATTTTTCTGTTGATCAACCTCTCTTTTTACTAACACCACTAAGCACTAGTACAACTGAATGCATTTACTTTGACAACTGGTAGTTTAATATATACGAATAGTAGTAGTAAGTAGTAAGATGTGATTTTATTTAACAGATAAATTGTTTTTTTTTTTTAATAATTTTACAGCTATAGCATTGGCTTTTGCCGTCAACCAGAAAAAAGAGTATAAACTAAACAAGTACAATTTAAATAGATTTGTGGATATTTTCAAGTTGTCTTAAATTAATTGTAATTATTAAACAAGTACAAAAAAAAGAAAATACAAAATGTTTATTAAGACTCATACGGTTTTGTTTGAATGTTTAAAAGGCTTTGTTCAGAATTTGGTGTCGGTACCTTAGCGCTGTTTTGATGTAACTGCTCAACACATTCCACTCCTGTCTATTTAGGATGTCCTTAACTCCGTCTAAAGTTAAGACGCTTTTTCCCCAGTGTCCTTTTCTAATTGCAGCTAGAATAGGGCACGTTCCTATGAAGTGCAGTACGTCCTCTCTCACTCTGTGGTTACATAGGGTACACTCTGTGTTTTCATCTGCACAATATGGCCGATAATTCAGATGGATTAACTCTCCTCTCGTTTTATTATATTTATAGATAATTGAGATTGTCTCTAAGGTGTAGCGATAATTAAAATAATTTTTGGCGTGAAGGTTGTGCTGCAAGCCCTTGTACATACTTCGCGTGTTGCTCTGTTCAGCCATCTGAGTGAACTTTGAAAAATTGTCTTCTTCAATTCTTGCAAGCAGTGCATCGAAGCTACATTTCCAAGTCTCCATCACACTTACCAATTGAATATTGTGTGACTGCTCTAAGTGAAGCCACTGTGTACAAAATTGTGATTTACGGTTAAGTACATGCCGTGCGATAATTGCAGGTAGCCGGTGACTTGTTAGCGCCATTACTTTCAAAATGTAGTTGAAATGCATTTTAAGTGAAAAGATGTACAGCGGTGAAAGTCCAGTCTCCAGATGAAGCATATAGTTTGGGGTGTTTTCCGGAAGCCAAAATATTTTTTTGATGAAGTACCTCAAAAGTTTTTCCACTTCGTCGTATTGTAGGAACCCCCACACCTGAGCAGCATAGCACATTATCGATCTCATCACCGCTTCAAAGAGCTTATATTTGGTACTCGGATCTACATATTTTTTGCCGAGGACTCCCTTCCCATTGCAATTGATTGCTTTTTTCGACTCTGCTAGTTTTGCTTTTAGGTGGTGCCTGAAAGACAGCTGCGGCGTTATAATAACTCCGAGATACTAATACTCATTTACCACATCCAGGTTCACATTTTCCCATGTGCATTTTTCATTTCTGGCGGATTTTGGTAAAGACATTTTATTATTTTAAAAATTGTTGTGGATATTCCCAGGCAACTAACCTTGTAGAACAGAGCCTCCCTGTTGTATGAATCGAAAGCTGCTCTGAAGTCAATAAAGAAAGCATATAATTTCGTTCTCTTTTCCAGATATGATCTACCGATGCATGCTATATTAGTGAAAAGATATTGTCAACTGTCGAATATTCTTCTGAAGGCTTGAAATTCCCTCAGCAAATTATTATTTTTTACACAGGCTGTGAGTCGATCTAGAATGACGCCAGTGAATATTTTCATTATGGAGTTAAGAAAAGATATGCTATCACCTTTTAGAAAAGATATGCTATCACCTTTTTTATATATGGGAAATATAATATGTTTGGTAAAACTTTCTGGCACTTATCCTATATCAAAAATGTAGTTATATGCATCGGTAAGTTTTTCTATGAAGTTTATCGGTGCGTTTTTGAAAAACTCATACGGCACACGGTCCTCACCTGGATATTTGTTGGTATTACATCGGTGAATTACATCGGTGAATTACATCCAATACTTCTTGTACGTCTAATGCATGGTCAAGGCTTTCATTTTCCAGAAGTAGCCAGGCATAAAGTATCAACTGGTTGGAGTTTGTCGGCTTACTCAATAAGTTTTCAAAATGCTCAGCTAAGATATCTATATCTATAATTCTATATTCAACAATGGAAAGTAAAATTTACTCTTGTTCAAGTAAAACAGAATCATCTCTCCGCAATCCTTATTCTTTACTCTAACAATAAGGAAATGCACAACGAAGAAAGAGCGATAAGGATAACTCAGTAATTTTATTTACCTCTGCCCCGCCTCCACCTTTCGAAAGATACTATTACGCGGTGCAATACAAATCAATCACCCAGTAAAACACTTATGCGAATAACATACCCACATCTCTATAACACACTGGTTAGTGTGTTCCTTGGCCGCGACTCCATTAGAAATATTTATTTCGGCCATTATTGTAGACACTACTACTAAAAATTTATACATTACATTACATATTATACTACTCCGTAGATAAATCTACGAAGTAGAGACAATGAAGCACTGGCAACGAGACCATTGGCTTTAAACATCACATACATTAATAAAACAGAGAGAGACATAGAAAGAAAGAACACACAACAGAAGAAACACATGTCAACAGCACGTGGTTGGTTTCCGACGGTCCCCCATCGATGCTTGATTTCGTTGATCCATGTGGCGTTTTTCTTTTTAAGCTCCGAGTAATGAACTCAGCTGTCAAGAAAAGATCTGTGTTTCTTTTTTAGCTCAGACACATTTAATCTCTCAACTTGTGTTTCTTTTTTAAATCAGAGCTAAATCGGGGCATGAACCAGTAGCTCCGAATAAAATGACCGATCAAACGGAGCAAAGTGCTGTGCACGTCTAACTTTACTCATAATTTTAACAATAATCACTAAAGTAAAACCAATTAAAAATAAAAATAAATTCGGAAAACGAAAGCTTTGGATTTGCTGGTAAATAAGTTTTAATAAAAACAAATATAATAATATATGACAGTTCTGCGCTTAAGTTTATTTCAAAATTAAATCGGAGATATCTGACCATGCTCTACTCAGATCTAAATCGTTTTACTCAGGCTCTGCTCAGAGATCTGCTCGGAGATAAAAAAGAAAAACGCAAATGGGAAGCGATGCTTTCATCGGAGCCTAGGCCGTTGACTAAAAATTGATATTTCTTTGCTATGTGGGCAAACATAAATCGTGAAATTTTATTCTTCTCCAAGAAGCGCTAAGCGCTAATTATTAAAATTTAACATGAAAATAAGCAAACTCTGAACAAAATTCAATGTTTTGTGAGAAAGTTGTGCACGATTAATGTGGGAGACAATGAAACGTCAAATTTTATTTCTGCGTTTATTTCTTCTGAGAAGACAACAAATAAATACAGGTTCTTATGTCCAAAAATAAAAAAAAATCCAGACAGGGGCCTCCACAAGAAATATTGACTACATGACACATTTCTTGCAATCATTTATTTCAAGTGGAGGCCTAGGGTTATAATAGTTTTTTTATTCAATTTAAAGATGAGACAAAAACAGTAGGTAGTAGCGCGAACCGAAAGAGGGGAAACCCAAAAAAAGCATTTAAGCATCTTTAATTTGTTTTTAGCAGGTCAAAAATCTTTTCATGGATTAAATCTTCGCGTCCGGTTGTGCATTGAATTCATGCATATGAAAAAGGATTGTGTATTCATCAAAGTTGTTTTTTGTTCTTGTCTATTCTCTACATTTTTACTTGAGCTAAGCACAATATGCTACTTAAATAGCAAACTGGTGACCGACTGCATTACTTTTCATGAGTGAAATCAATGATAATCTATTTCTCTTTCACCAAGGCATTTTTCATTGAGTGAATTTTCTACTGGGCTAGTGTGCTTGGAGACGAAAGTTTCGCTATAGTATGGGGGATCCTTAATTGATTTCTTTTATTCACAACTGGCAACTCCGCTTTGACAGAAATGAAAAAAAAATCATGTTCTTTCACTTTTTTATTCACCATTAAACTGAAATCAGATTCTATTTAATCTAACGACATATATTTACCAGGGTAGAGCTTACGATTTAGTATTGTTCCGAAATCGACGGGTCGCTGTACAATATCCATGAGACCATGATAGTAGTGCACTTTATTTATTTATTATAATTTATTATCTTAATCTTAATTATTATATAAAGACGAAACAATTATTACTTATTCAACCGATTTACTTGAAACAAATTTTATAATTTTCCTTATTCTCTTAAGCATTTCTTAGTATATTTTTTATTTGTAAAATATATATATTGAATTAGATTATTAACTTTAAAAAAAAATCGTATACTTTTTTGTTGAAGTTGATCAACATATTCACTTACGCTCTTAAACCTTGTAAGAAGTCAATAGTTTTATGCAAATTTTAAGACCTAAATTATTTCCTAACTACTTATAAGCTGAGAAATACAGGGTGCCGCACGAATCGAGCTACAATAAGAAATTTAAATAACTTTTATTTTAATCGATGTATTTCATTAATTTTTTTTATTTAATAAAAATTAAATTTTATTTTGAATAACTAATGGTTTTTAAAGATGATGGACCTCAAACGACCTCCACGCTCATCCAGCATATGCGGCACCTGATCAGAAAATTGTTCATTGCGGCCTGAAGGGTTGAAATTGGGATCGCCTCAATTATTGTCTTAATGGACTGCTTCAATTCAAACAAATTCCTGGATTTCGTTGTGTACACATCCTGCTTGACATAACCCCATAAAAAAAGTCTGGTGCAGTCAGGCCAGGTGACTTGGTGGCCAACGGAAATTGCAGTTTCTGGATATCAATTTGTTTGGGAATTTTCGTTGGAGCTCCGCCATAACTTGTGTGGCTACATGTGTCTTGCTCCATCTTGTTGAAACCAAATCCTCCTGAAAGGGATACGTTTTCGGCGAAGTTCTGGGTAAAAAAACTCCTTCAATATCTTTAAATAACGGTCCCCATTGACAGTTTGTGTTACACCGTTTTCTTCAAAGAAGTATGGCCCGACAATACACCTTGATGAAACTGCGCACCACACAGTGGCTCGTTCAGGGAGCAGTTCCATCTCATGGAGCATTTCTGGATTAGATTCACTCCATATACGGCAATTTTGCTTGTTAACATTGCCGTTTAAGTCAAAATGGGCCTCATCAGACATGAACAAACAATTTATCAATGTGTTGTCTTCTTCGGCCATTGCAATCATTTTTCGGCAAAATTCTAAGCGAACAGGCAAATCCTGATGTTTTAACTTGCTTGTAATTTGGACTTTGTGCGGAAACAAGTTTAAGTCATCCTCAAGTATCCGTTGTAATGACCGTCTGCTAACTCCAATTTGGCCCGATAAGTTTCGAATCGAAACACTTGGATTTGCCTGTATTGCCGATGCAACAGCCACTATTGTATCCTGAATCCGAACATTGGGATATCGATGATACGGTCTTCATTCGATGCTTCCAGATTCGGCAAACATGTTCACCAACCTCATAATGGTCCATCTACTTGGGGAAGTACCGCCAAACTCCACCCTAAATTCCCTTTGGACGGAAATGACGGACTGCAAAGAATGATATCGCTGCTCTATCCAAATACCAAGCATTCATTTTGATAAATCTAAATAGTAGCCTATAAAATAAAAAAAAAATAAGCGGATTACTCAGAATGAAAAAAAGTTATTACGTTTTATTTTTGTAGCACGATTTCGTGCTCCACCCTGTAAATGTATTTACAAATTATATATTTATTAAATGTTTGTATTTTTGCATCTATGAATTCGATTCAATCGCTATGACTGGACAGCTGCTTTGTTCCATTTTATTATCGTTCCGTATTTGTTTACATTTTCTTTTGTTTATTTGCTTCTGAATTTCTGTATACTAAATTGTTCGCTCATCGATTAACGAAGGAATAATTGCTTATTTTAAAACACGAAGCAAAGGTCTTTAAGATGTGACAAATCCACTCTGATTTGTGACACATGCACATTCAAATAGAGACGCATCAATAGGTTCACTCGTTGAACTTTACCCAGGGTCGACCTAGGTTTTTTTGACAACCCCGAGAGTTTTAAAATTTTCTGATTTTTAAAATTATTCAAAAAATCATTGAACCACTCATTTCCAACCGACTTAATTTTTGAAACAAATCCAGAAACACTTTCATTTCTTTTTTTTAATGACTAGCTAAACTATTTACATCACTTATATTTTGCCAATTCATTAAATTAGCTTTTAAAATATGACTAACCAAGCTTTTTCTGTATTTGAAGTAGGAATATTCCTTCTTCTGCTCTCTCTTATTTATTTCACAGTTTATATCGATGACAATTGTTTCATGATCACTGAACTTCCTTTAAGGCCCATTTAGACGATCATTTCAGTTTCAGTTGCGCTATGAGCTAAACTTTTAGTTAAACTGATGTCTAAACGCAAAAACTGAAGCGTAACTGAAACAGAAACTTAAACTGAAACTGATGGAATTCCCATAAGTTGACCATTCAGTCATCAGTTAAACTAATATGTAAATGCGTTTCAGCTCAGGTCTCAGTTAAGTCGTCATTTCAATTCTAGTTTTTTTTTATAATTGTGCGCGCACTAAAGGGATTTTGACTACCATTAATATGCTCAAGCTCACTGCGAGCGTTAGGAAAATAGGTAAGAATTTAAAAGAAGATACCGATGTGAATTGGTCATAAAGTTCAGAATATCAATTAGTGGGAAAAACAGAGCATGGTAACCATGCAACCATGTGGACCATGCATCCATATTCGTATTGTACGGCTAAAGAAAGAATCTCCGTACTTGACAGTTCGCCCGAAGTTGGGCTCTAGGGTAAACTGATGAGCATACCTAGAAGCGCGAATATTACGGTTGAATAATTTGAGGGGAGGAATGCAACTGGCTATTTCGCAAGAACATTGTTTATAAAAATAGCGATAAAATAATGAAAGACATGATACATTTCGTCGGTGTTCGAGAGATTAAATGTTTCAGACGGGGAGAAGAATTTCTTGCATCTTCGAAGAAGGCCCAAACACTGCAGCGTTTTTGGCGACATCAAATATGTGTTCATTCCACAAGAGGTGGTCTGTGATGCACATGTCACGGAGTGGCAGCTGATCGGTTTCTTCAATGCAAGTGCCGCTCATGGATAGCGTTATGTGGGTTATGCTTTAACGACAGAAGACAGCGCTGAGTTTTTGAAGCATTAAATTCTACACGCTTTCTTATTTCCCATTGGACAATGCTGTCGAAATCAGAATTTAATGAACTTATCATAGGCTGCCGTTGCCGTTCCGCTTCCAAAGAACAAGGAAGTGAATCTTCAAACGAATATGAAAAGCTGAGGGTACTATCATCAGCAAAACAATTTAGTGGATTAGAAGTTCCAGATAAGAGATCATTAATAAAAATGAGAAAAAGGGTCGGAGACAATACGGAGCCCTGGGGCACACCAGCATTTATTTTGTTAATATCGAACTTGAAACTGTCCAATACAACTTGTATTGAAGGTTCCGAAAGTTAATTTCTAATCCAACGAATAAGAGATTCGTCGATACCAAATGCACGCATTTTCGATAAGAGAGCTTGGTGCCAAACTCTATCAAATGCTTTCAAAATATCAAGCGCAATAATCTTACTTTCTCCAAAACGATGTAAAGATTTGTGCCGCTGTTTGTTGAGATATAGGTACCATCAGATAACAAGTGCACCTATTGCTACGAAAGCCATACTGCCGGTCATTAAGGAGCTTTCGTTCTTCAAGATATTTCTTGATTCTTGGCGGTGAATCAACTGTCTTTTTCTTTCAATCAGCCCTATCATGAGTTCCATCGTAAACGGAAAGTCATACGAATCCCGAAAAAAGTTTTCGCAGAATCCGTTCGTAATGGCAATTTCTATGAGCATTTCCACTACGATTGATTCTCTTATAGATTTTTTTAAGATTCATAACAAGTTTCCGATTACGACGGAATTGGTGATAAGGCTAATTATGTCGAAAAGGAATGATATTATATGGTCGATTTCATTGAAATTTATCTTCAGACTTTCGACTGCTCACAAGTAAAATGAAAGCTCAACTGAACACCAGACTGATGTCTAAATATACTGCCTTATTTAACTGAACTGGCAACTGAACTGATAACTGAACTGATAACTGATCGTCTAAAAGGGGCTTTACAGTTTCTGTCTTGATCACTAAACTGTTTGTTACAACATAATCCATTACTGTACTTGTGTTTGGAGTAATTCTGGTCGGTTCATCAATGACTTGCATACAAGCATTATCGCCTATAGTTTTTTCGATTCAAAATAGCTTTTAACTGCCTTTAGTCCACAAAATTTGCGTTTCGTCCAGGCAATCTCACTTGGACACATCAGTTGGTTAGTGAGCGCCTTACCTGAACTTACATGAATTTTGGAAGATTTTGTCTTTGGTCAGACATAGTTAATAAGGTGTATTTTTTTGTAATACAATTCTATATACTACTGAAATTCGTCTTCTAATTGGCTGAGTAATTTCAGTAGTATATAGAATTGTATTATAAAAAAAACACCTTATTATTAACTATGTCTGGCCAAATACAAAATCTTCCAATTTTAATCTTGCTGGATATAGTTCACATTGTTTTTTTGTCAAAAAATTCATGTAAGTTGAACTGAACTTAACAAAAATTGCGTATTGGTAAGGCACTCACTAACTAACTGATGAATCCAAGTGAGATTGCCCGGACGAAACGCAAATTTTGTGGACTAAAGGCCGTTAAAAGCTATTTTGAATCAATAATTCGACAAGTCCAATTAAATATAATGCCAAGTCTTCTACTTGGCTGAGTAATTTCAGTAGTATATAGAATTGTTTTATAAAAAAACACCTTCCTATAGTTTTTTCAACATTTTTTTTTATAAGCACTAGTAGGGGAAAACCAATATCGCTACTATGCAGCGGCACATGTGTAAACTCCCTTACCTTGTGTACTTGATTTTACGTTACTCTGAATGAAGCTTCCAAAAAGTCAAAGGGCATGATATTTATTCAATACTGAAACAATTTTGGTGGGTTTACTTGGCAAGTGATCTATTATGCCCAATCGAATGGTTTTAAAAAATTGACCAGTGAACGCACAAAAATTTAGTAAGTATTCATTAAATAATAAAATGTAAATATCTCTTAATTTGTATTATTATTTGTTTGCTTCAATACTATTCTACTTTAAATATTTGGTATTAAAACTTCATGAAGCAGCAACTTGGCGTACTTTCAGATTTCACTACTTTTCACGACTCACTTGTTACATAGACGTTTTTGTATAGAAGAAATTGTCTCTTTTTTTAACATTCATGTTTTTGGTCAGATTGTGTTTTTCTCGATAGTTTTGCAACCAGCACACATTTATCTTATATTAACTGGCTGAACAGAAGGACGCGCAGTCGATGGCACTTCAAAAAACCCTCTGTCAAATTTAAAATGCCTATAAACTCATTTGAATTAATACAATGTAGCCGCGAGTCGCGGAGCTATAGGCATTTGTGTTAACTTTTAACTTGTTTTGGCGCGTCGTTTGTCAGATAAACAAAAAAAAACGGAACAAAACATTTTTTTGGTTGTTGCATCCACACACAAAGAGTAACCACGGCTATAATTAATACCACCTCGGAACTTTCCATATTATCTATTTTATTTATAAAATGCAAAAATACACATTCACAACAAAACTGCCGAATAAAAGTTTGAAGAATCAACCGCTGTTTTGACGAGAACGCGCGTTCCATTGTATTAAATTTTTTTCGGAAGCGTGGCTTCTCGCGACGGCGCTTGATTCGAGCGAACGACCGCGCGTCTATTCTGTTCAGCCGTTACGGGGCCAGTTATAGCTTTAATTTAAACTCATCATTTGCTATCAATTTTGAGGCACTTAAACAAATAAAACTGATGTTTGTTTGGTACCAAAATGAAGCTGATAAGGTACATCATTTTTTTTTTTCAAAAAAAAAAAATATTTTATTTGCTCCACCACTTTCTTGTAAAATCAATTTTGATTTTTCAATTACAACAACTGACATTTTGTTCCCAAAAGTGGAACGCAATCGTTCCAATGATCGATTAAATTACCCGCTTCACTGATTTACTTATAACAACACTTTTTAATTTGAAAAAAAAAAAAAAAAAAAAAATGTCATAGTGAATACTGAAACCTATTTTTCTTTTTCGATTTCAAATTCTCAAACTTCAAACACAATAACCGGAAAAAAATTATATTTACTTGCAAAACTACATTTTAAGGATTGAATAATATTAAAATATTAAGGAAGACATTTTATGTTGAACATCTTAAATGATTTCAGAACTTTCAGTTACATTTACAATCTTTTTCATAATTTTTTCCCCTATAAGCAAATGATTTTGAATTTTGTTATGTCCGTAATATCCACATACAAACTGTAGATAGCAAAGATGTTATTCGCACCGGTAACACGTAACACAGCGCCGATAATTGTATGCGCTTAGCTAAGCGCTAAGATACATAAGTAATAATTGTTTTTGCATTAACATGTAAGTTGTTAATTTAAGACCTCATTTTTTCAGGCTTAGAAAAAAACCATGATTAATGTATTAAAAATGGAAATATTTTATAGGTTTTTATACTTATATTTTCTATCTTAAGTCGAGGCTTAGCTTCTACATAACTAGTGTAATCGTCGACAAAACTCACAAATTTGATTTTATAAAATTATTTAATTCAATTTAATAGACTTGCTTTAACAAAAAATATATATCTACATTTACTGAGTGTATTACAATATTTAATTGTATTTTTCTTACGTCCGTTGCGGGTTCACTCTCGTTGTCGACTGCCTGGTAATTTTGAATTTCTCCATCTCACCATTGTTCCATCCACCGTCTCTTTCACACGCTACTACCCTTTTCTGTCTTCTTCTATACTCCACCCCCCGGTGAATCCTCTAGGATGCACCAACTATCGTTAAAACGGCTGGACGCCTCAGGAGTGCATTTGTCGTTTTGACTTCGACGATTCGAACATGACCATCCTTAGCGGGAAAAGCTTTAGTGATGCGTCCCTTTTGCCATCGGCTTCGTGGTTGACCGCGATCGAACATAAGAACCGGGTCGTTTACTTTAAGTGGTGGAGGCTTGTCGTGCCACTTGGAGCGACGAAGGAGTTGTGGTAGGTATTCCACAACCCACCTCTTCCATAGGCGGTCCTTTAGATTTTATGCAATTCTCCACTGCTTCTGGAGACATATCTTAAGCTCTATTGGATGTGGTGTTTGTGTTGAGTTGACGCATACCATTAGGAAGTGGTTCGGTGTTAACGGCTCATCTTGGAATCTCCGTCAATGGTCTGGAATTAATTATGTTCCCGGCTTCCAAAAGCGCACATCGGAGCGTCTCGGTTCTTGGCGATTCCTCCCTTAAGGTTTTTGCTCATAGAAGTTTTACGATCTTAATGAGACGTTCCCAGCAACCGCCAAAGCTAGGGTTCGGTCGATTCTTTGATGATTCTATCTGACTATAATAGGCTTTCATTCTTCTTCAACTCTTTTTGTGCACCAATGAAGTTTGTGCCATTGTCACAGCGAATGGATATTGGTGTGCCACGACGATTTACAAAATTCCTGAGGCATATGGTAAAGGAGTCCGTCCATAAATATTCGGCTATTTCTAAATGAGCTGCTCGTATGGTCAGGCATGTGAATATGACGGCTCACCTCTTCTCACGTTCCAATCTTGGAATGGAAATCAATTTTTTGGGAGCCGTTCTGGTTTTTCCTGCTACAAAACTTAATTCGATCCAACTGTGTCTTGCGAAACAAAAATAACCAACGGCTGCAAATGCAATTTGGCTTGCATCTACAAATATGTGCAGTTCGATGTTGTTCGAAAATATGGAGAATTACATCGTGGTATTTGGAAAGTTTTTATTTTTTGGAACTCTCCTTCCACCATGCCATCCATTTGTTATACATATCGGTCGGTATAGAATCATCCCAGTCCATGTTAACCTTTCAACACTCTTGGACTAAGAGTTTTGAAAGGATTAGGAAATCTGTCAGAAACACAAAACAGTCGAATACAGCCATCACAATTCCAAGAAGTTCTCTCTTGGTTGGAGGTCGAAAACATTCTAAGACCTTTTGTGGAATACGATGAAATTTTGTGTTGAAATTAAAGAAATCTGTTTTTGTGTCCCAGAACATTCCCAGAATTTTCTCTGCTGTGGTTGACGCTCCATATTATTTTTTTTCGATCCGGCGCCAACCTCGCCATTCATTATTGATTGTAGCTTCGATGAACTTGAGACAAAGTTTCTTAGGTGGAATCCTGCTTCGGCATTGATAGTGGTGACTTCTTTCCAAATCCGCTCAGCCTATTTTTCAGTTGAAAAACTAGATACAAAATCGTCCACATAATGCTTGTCAATGATCACAGCCACAGCTTCGGGATCTCTGTCTTTGAATTGTCTGGCATTGGTTTTTTTTATCCACTCAACACATCACGTTATTGTGGAACTGGTTTCTCAAAATCACAGCCCCTCCACAAAAAACGTTGCACATGCTGATCTTTAGAAGTAATATGCACTTGGGAAAATATTTCTTTTATATCTGCTGCAACACCGTTGACATCTTTACGAAATTGAAATAATATAGCGATGAGGGGTTTTGCTTGCTCTGGGCCCTTTTATGAAACAGAATTCAGTGAGATTCCATTCTTGGAGGCGGCGGCGTCAAACACTATTCGAACTCTGTTGGGTTTATGCGAATTATGTACAGCAAAATGCGGTAAGTATCATATTGGATGTTCTCTTTTATTGATCTCCTCATTGGTGAGCTTCCGGGCATATCCGTTGTCAACATATTTACTTATTTCTTGACGATATCTTTCAGCAAACTCTGGTTTTCGTCTCAGTTTCTTTTCCATATTAGTCAAGCGTTGTGGCGCCATCGGATAGCTGTCAGGGAGTGTAGGCATAAACTCCTTCCATAGTAATCCGATTTCATAATGTTTGCCGACCTTTCTTGTTGTTTCCTCCATTATTTTCCTCGCACTTGTATTTTCTGTTGATTCTGGAACTGCCCAGGAGCCATTAGCGCCGAAATTTTCGATTGAGATATATTCAGTCACGATTTGGTGTAAATTTCTGTCCGCATGACTGCGGATATGTTGGCGTTGGTTCGTAGGCAACCCAACCTAGCTTCGTTTTGGCGACGATCGGCTTAGTGTTTCCATATTCTACAATCGTTGATGAAGCCCCTAAATGGACGTATTCTAATCCGAGTAGCATAACTGGCTTGGCTTTACCGTACTCCTGCAGTGGCAAAAATGTGAGGTGGCTATAATCGGAATTCTTAAATGGTTGAATTGGCAAATTGAGATCTTTGATAGTCCGTATGTTTCTTATGTTGTAACGCCGATTGTTTTGTATACCTTCGATATCAAGACTTACACTTTTCGACTCTTCTGTTGTAACTTTTTCCCCATACCATTGTAATTTCAATGGCTCGTGTGGCCTCTGAGTCCAAGTTTTAGAGCAACGTCTTCTTCTATTAGGGATATGGCAGATCCCACGTCGAACATTACAAAGGTATTTTTTTTTTTTTTTTAATTCATTTTTATTTCATATTAACTTATAACTATCTTAAAGGTAGACAAAAATGTTTAAAACTAGCCTAATTATCAATAACTTACAACTAATTTACTGGCCCTTTACGGGCGCTCTAAATTAAACAATAACTCTTAGAACTAATGTCTTTTGACCTAAAAACTATTTTAATTAAATCTAATTATTTTATTTTATTTTATTTTTCCAAGGAAACTTTTACAAAAAAAAACTTGGTATCTTATCAGTTTTTTTTTTTTTTTTTTTTTTTTTTTTTTTTTTTTTTTTTAACTTATAAACTAAACCTAAATATAGATTAAAAATAATTAAAACTAAATAAAACTAACTTAAACTAACTAAAAATAACTTAAACTACTTAAAAACTAGAACAGCCACAGCAGCATTTTTTTCGTTTTTTAATTTTTTTTGTTTATTTTTTATATGCATGCAGACACACAGCAACATGCAACCCACCCATACATGTACATACGCACATACATATACGTACGCACATACATGTACAGACACGCAGATACATGCACGGATGACCCCGCATACATACATATTTTTAATTTTTTTTTGGTGCCACCCCGACTGTTCCCTATACCTAATTGCCCTAAATCTATGTAAGTCGGCCAAGATATACCATCTTCATCGACTTTAAATATTATGATGCTGTTCAGAGAGCCAACAGAACTGGTTCTCCTGTTTCGCCCTATCCCTCCGATCCCGATCGGACACAGTCCTACTGAACCGAAGGCGCTCTTCTCCACCTTGAGCGATGACGTCTCGACCATACAGGAGTCGCCTATCCACAGTTTTCCGGCTGACGTGGTAGATGAGCGGAACCGCCCCTCCATCCTGTATCAGCCCTCGACTGTCTAAATAGAGGAATGCCTCGGGAGGGATGTAACCACTTAACCGCGCACTCTCAAAATATTCGTTATTGGGGTAATAAGCCCCAAAAATTAAGCTGTTAGTTGAGGACATCGCTCTTGCAACGTGACCCCGTATCAGCTTGAACAAAAAATTATCTATTCTGTTTATGTTGGCTCCGTTGTATAGAACCTGGTTGGAATAATATCTTGTGTACTCCGACTCTGGTGTTCTGTGTAATCCAAGGCAACGTCTAAGACATTGCCTCTCAAACACCCGAATCTTTTCCATTTGAGATGGGGCAACGTTGAACCACACCGGGCATCCGTAGGCAATCATCGGCCTGATAAGGGCCATGTAGCAAATCACCTTCACCCTGCTGTCAAGACGGCTGCTATAAAACCGTCGTTTTGTCAAGGCAAAGGCTCCCCTAGCCCTAGCCAAAGCAGCACATATATGTCTGTCGAAATACAGGTACTGATCCAACCAGATGCCAAGGTACTTTACTACACTTTTACTCGCCAGTGGATGTCCATGTGGCCCTACGATCACCAGCTTCCGCCAGTTCTTTCTCGTATCCCTTGAGGCGCTGGACAACGGAGTCCTAAACAAAATAGTTTCTGATTTCTGGAAGTTGATTTTCAACTTCCAGTCATCACAATATCGCTGAATCTTGTCGAAGTCACTCTGCAAGAGACTTTTGATGACCTCAACTGTATTAGCTGTTCTGTACGCAATTAGATCGTCGGCGTACGCAATTGCCTGAGTTAGACTACCTATCAGATCGCTGGTGTAAATGCTGAATAGAATCGGCGAGTTAACCGCTCCCTGCTGAAGACCATTATTAATATTAAAAATTGCGGTAGAAGTTACATTGCCACTCTTGACAACAAACTTTCTACCATTTAGCATGTCATAAAGCATATACAATAGAGGGTTACTTATACCTAGTCTGGTTTAGATAGAGACCTTCTAACCATACGGTGTCGAAGGCCTTCTCCAAATCAATCAGACAGGCACCCGTACACTGCTTTTTAGTTTTGTTCCATTGGATATCAGAAACTAGTTTAGACGCGGCATGAATTGTGTCATGTCCCGCCTTAAAACCGAACTGATTATCCGGGATGATATTTTTGTCCTCCGCCCATTTGAACAGGGCTCTATTAATAACCTTTTCAAATATTTGCTGATACTTGGAAGAAGACTTATCGACCGGAGATTCGCCGGATTGGGGTTGTCCTTTCCCTTTTTTGGGAGAGGGTGCACCACAGCTGTCTTCCACCGCACTGGATAATATGCATTATTCAGCAAATGTCGTAGTACAACGTTGGATATACCATCGACTCCTTTTACCATCGACTTCTTTTTCTTTAATGAATCGAAGATGAGCTGGAGCTCATTCTTCGAAATTAACAGGGGACTGGGCCCATTTCGGTCGGCGATTATGGCGTTTGCCAAATCTTCATCATTAAACCCGGTAAAACCAAGGTTCTCAGATCGCCATTCGCTTATATCGTTTCGGAGCCATAAGTGATGAAGCAGAGCTCTGTTCTCCAGGTCATGATTCGGGCGAATGCTAGCATTCACCTTGTACATTTGCTGGAAAGCAGCCCCCACAGCCTCCACCTTCTCCTGCGGATCTTCGATTATGAAGAGGTCATCGTCCAAGACGGCGTCATCTGGGTCTATGCCTGCTGTCAGAAGTACGTCTTTGTTTTGTGTCGTCCTCTGGAGCTTAAGACACGGAAGGTCGTTTTGATCTTTTCTTCTGAATATCTTATTAATTTGTGGGAACATACTCGGGTCGGTAGCGTTCACGGCCCGAATTTTGTTGTCCCAAAACAGATTAATGGACAACCTATAATTTTCTTTGATCAATTGGTTGATGTTTTTGATGGACGACTTCAGTGGCCTTATCTCCAGATCTCGTGTGTCAGTAAACCGTCTGTACAAGCGTTTTAGTCTTGTCAGTAAGCCACTTTTTTGTCTGTGTAATGCATCAATTGTCGCGTTACGGTACATGTCAGTTGCGTTACGTTCTTTGTATTTCGGTATTGTCCTTTTCATTGTTCGTTGAATTGTTTCGTCCATTTGTTCTAAGTATCTGTGGGGATATACCATTTGATCGTAATTCGCTCAATAAGACGTTCGAGAAGCGTGGCCAGCGCACCTTACTGTAATTGTAAGCACCGGTACATACTCCTCCAACTCCATAAGCGCGTTCGGAAGTTGTATTACGGCGGCGAGCATTACAAAGGTATCCAACTTGCCTGATGGACCATACAACGTGGCTGGTAGTACTTTAAACAGCTGGCCGTTGTCATCGGGTGTATCACAATTTAAAAGTGGTTGCGCATCTCTATTTTGGGTGACATCTTCATGAAGGCAGGGATGGTGATATCTTTTACACACCGATATTCCACAAAACTTCCTGCTCCGACAAATCATCGAACTGTGGCCTTTATTTAAGCACGAAAAGTTGATTACTCTTGACTTTGTTCCACCGGTCTTGTACACTAATTTCGTTTTTAAATCGTTTACAGCCGCCCAGTTTGTGATTTCCTTTACAATGGCAACATTCTACACTCTTTGATGTGTCTTTATTGGCATACATCATTCTGCGATGTGTGGGTTGGAGAGTGGTCTTGATGGTAATTTGGGTTGGTAGTGGCATCTTGCCTAATATCCGTGCAAGCGTGCTAAGACAATCCGAGAAATTTTCTATCGATGCGTACGGCTTAATGTCGATGCTATGCCTAATCCAGTCGTATTGTTTGCTCAAAGGTAGTTTGCCCACGAGTTCATCCATCAGGTTTAAATCGGCAAGTTGGCGGTCGCATTCTGATGGCTTTAGAAATGATGTGTGTCAAGTTAGCACTACCACTTCAAAATTAAAAAAAAATTCTTATTGGATTAATTGTCGTAAATTTGTCGTGAAAGAAAAAAATTTGTCGCACTTGTTTTTTTTTAAATAACCCCTGGTAATGCTAACTTGACAGTAAAGTTACGACAATTAATGGCGTACCCATTTTTATTGTTTGACTTCATATACACCGTTTTTGAGGGGTGGTAATGCTAACTTGACTGTCAAGTTAGCATTACCAGGGGTAATTTAAAAAAAAACGACAAATTTACGACAGTTAATGGGGGAGGGGTGGACTTGACCGTCGAGTTAGCATTACCAGGGGTTATTTTTCTTTAAAACAAGCGCGACAATTTTTTTTCTTTCACGACAAATTTACGACAATTAATCCAATAAGAATTTCTTTAAAATTTTGAAGTGGTAGTGCTAACTTGACACACATTTAGAAATGAGACTATATTCCGAACCTTCGTTGAAAATGAGAAAATCTGATCTATTTTATTTTCTGGTATGGTCGGTATTGCCCTTATTTTGTTTAGTTAGTACCTAACCATGTGCTCCGGTCTACAAAACATGAACTGTAGTTCGTCAATAATCTTCGGCACTTCGCTTGGATATAAAAGCATTGATACTACTGCTTCCCTGGCAGCATCTTGGACGCACTTTTGCAAGCGCATCAATTTTTGCTATCATTATATTTAAAGGTATGGGTCGTATCGTTGAAACAACCGTAAAATAAGGGCCATTCTTCAGCATTTCCCGAAAAGGTGGGCAAGTGATACAGTCTTGCGGTCGCTACATCGTTTATAGGTAGTAAAACATTTGTACTCACCGGTGTTAAAAGGTTGCTGGCGGCTTCCGTACATATTAAACCCATGCTTTGGTTGTGAATAGCTCCTACCTGAGTACTTAAGTCCCTTACTTGCTCCTCACTATCGCCGGTGTTTTTCCGGAGTTCTTCTACGGATGCCCTCAGTGCGTTGATGCTAGTTACCAGACCGGTTATCATGGTTATATCTACTGGCGGCAATTCTATATCTTCTTTGTGCATTATGGCAGATTCTTTTTATTTCAAAATAAACTTTTATCAACAAATTAAAGCCAAACCACCCTTTTTGTCTACGCCTACAATTTTTATTTTGAACTCTGGCAGTTACCAAAAAAATTCCACAATTCTTTTTAAAAAAAATCAAAAAAAGGAGTCGGCACAGTATGCATGTGTTTCGTCTCTATCACAAGAAAATCACACAATTAGCAGGAACGAAAAATGGCGGCGGCTTCGTCTGCGATGGCGAGACAGTCTGCGTATTTTTTGTTTTGGCATTTGCAGAGACTACGATTGACGGTGGCACCTGGTCTTGAAGTGAATACAGAGAAAAATGGCAGAAGCGAGCTACTTACTCTATTCTTTGCTTTTTGATTTATTTATTGCAAACCAAATGTAGGGTTCGTCCATGTATTGCTTTATTCTTTTCGGGACGGCGTAAACTTTAAAATGTTTAAAACCGTTCGTCGACAAAACTCACAAATTTGATTTTACAAAATTATTTAATTCAATTTAATTGAATTGCTTTAACAAAAAATATATATCTACAATTACTGAGTGTTTAACCATTGTATTTTTTCTTACGTCCGTTCCGGGTGCACTCTCACCATTGTTCCATCCACCGTCTCTTTCACTCGCTACTACATTTTTCTTTCTTCTTCTACATAGTGAATAAACATTTATTAAGGCCCTACTCAAAATTGAGTAAATTCATATGTATAGATAACACATTTAGGCCCGTTTACTGATACACAACTTAAGCATTTAAGTTCTACTTAAGAACTTATGTGACAGTTTACGCAGAGGAAAAAGTATCCCTTAAGCGTTTTAAGTTTAACATAAATATTTAGGATTCGTATGAGCAAACGAGCCTTAGCCACCCATTTTACTTAAAACACCCTTGCATCAAACATATAGCATACAATTCCTTTATTCAACGTTGTATAATTTGTATGAATAACACTTCTGCTTTTAGAATAACTATATTACAAAATACTTTGTAAGAAGTTTCAACAAATTTTCTTCGAAATTTTCGAATTACAATTAATTAATTTTATCTTCACGCAATCTTTCTCAATGTTTATTGACAAAAAATTCTTTTAATGAGAATTGACAATAAATATTGATCGTGTGTATAGCACTTTATATTGGGGTGCGATTCGGTCTGTTTTAGGTTTAGATTAAGCAATTATTCAGAAAACTTGGGGACAAAGTCTTCATTTTGAACAAACTTTATTTCTCCTATATTTTTAAGATTTGTGATCTAAATAGTTTTTTACAAAGGTTATATTTTTAAATTTATCAATGCTTTTTTCTATGATAGCCCATTTATAACCGTTCTTGACCCACTTGAAATAAATGATTGCAAACACTTAGTAAGAATGTGGTCTAAACCTTCGCTATTCCACGTTTATTAATTTGGGTGTTATTGTTTATATCTGCATACAAAATTCTTTGTCTAGAATTCCACTCAACCTTTTAATCTACATGTAAAGGTGAAGAGCAGCACAAAAGTCAGTCGAGCAGAGTAAAAAAATCAGGTTATATACTTATTCATGGAGAAGAATGAAATTCCACGACATTATTTGCCCACATTAAATTCCAGAAATAATGTCCGAAATACCTAGTTTTATGTTAATTTTATATTGCAATATATATATACATTTTTATTTTATTTTCATCATATTTGACCAACAGTATAAAATCGTCGAACGACCTGAAAGTTGTTAAAAGATTGTAATTCTAATGGCCTTTTCGATTGGCCGTCCGGAACACGTTCCTCCAATAAAACACCTGGAAACACTTTGACTGATTCTGAATTGTATGTATCACTGGGTTTGTGAAAATTAAATTTTAAAAAATCACAACAGCTAAAAAGAATTTCCGAAACACTTGAATTCAATATAGATACACATTTTCTTGTATCAATAATAATTAACTTGCTTCTTTTTATGTTATTTTACCAGAAAAGTAGTTTACATTCAATAAACACATCGAAATTACACAACAAATCAACCCGATGATTTTGACATTTTAATTATGTGAGTATGTCAGTGATTCTGTTTTCGATTCTGAATTAATATCCTGAATCGTTTTCTGTTCTGTTTAGAGTAACAACTGTCATTTTGTGGGGGTCAGAACAGTTCTGGGCGGCCAATCGAAAAGGCCATAATAAACACAGACCTTTGTATATTAAATAATGGCGGTTGGGCTACATTTTGTTTTCATTGCAAAGTGATTGAGTTAGGTATCTAGGTAAATATTAAAGTGTATGTATTCAAACAACAGAAAATCTAGCTACCAAGGGTTCGCATACAGTTCATAAAATTTCGGAGCAATTTAAAAACAAAGTGGAGCAAATGCTAAATTTCCGGAGTAGATTACAAACGGACATTTTTACTTTTCAGGAAAATTTCTATAGGAAACGTAAACGTTTTTAAGTATAACCCACAGATCTCTATAATATACTAGATAGTATATTCTCTATAAGTATAAACGTTTAGGCAATTTAAAAAGATGACAAAAAAAAAGTTTGTTGACATTATCTTGTGTACATGCAAAATAAGAAATTTATTTACCAGCGCACTTACATATAATAGTCTTGTGTGCCTCATCTTTTTGTATGAATGTGCTATCCAGTGTCTTATAGAGATCAGTGATAACATCCATACAAATATAATAAGGTTAGGGGCGGAAAACCCGTATAAACCTCAGAAACTAAATAATTTCAAAAAAAATTATCTGGTTTCTGATGTTTATACAGGTATTCCGCCGGTGCATGAATACCCTTAATGATAAAGAAAGACGGAACAAAATGAACGAAAAACAATAAAAAATGTAGGTAGCTATATATTAACGAAAATAAATACAAGCACCATACTAAATCTATTTTCTTAATAAACTACAACTAAACACGCCCAAAATAGTGCAAAAAAGTAAGCGAACATAACTTTTTGACGTTTGTAAATGGCAAAGTGGCATATGGACTATATTACGTATAGTACGATACTAAAAAAATAAAGTAGCCATTTGGTGATTTTAGATTTAGTAAAATGTTAAGAAGATAGTACGATACTAAACTGGTTTAAAATTAGCAAAATCCTCTTTTTAACCTAGCATATTAAAAAAGATGATTTAACATATTACTAAGTCGACTAAAATTTTGCGCCTCTGTCTTTAAAAAGTGGAGTTTCGAAAAAACTTAGCGTCGGAGTAGATTTTCTTTTCTCTTCAAAAGTACAGCAACTTTACTCCGATCGGAGCAAGATTTGAACACTGGCTACCATTCGCAACTGTGTGGTGAAATTCATTCATTACCGTCCTGCCTATGCATACATTAATAACAAAGTCACGGACACAGTTATGTTGCTTTATACCAATGTGGAAAGTACGAGTACGACAAGACAAGAACCATATGCGGTTGGCGGCGGGCGATGATAGTGCTCACGTCTTTTAAAGTATATATCTAGTTGGCTTTGTCTGTAATTGGTTGCATTTGAATTGCAAAAAGTATAATTCTATGAAAATTGAATGTCTCATCGAAAAAAGTTGTTTATCGTAAACAAGCTGCAAGAAGCAAAGATACATTATTTGAATTGAGAACCTGAGATGACAAGATGCTGCATACTCACAAATGTTCTTTCTCTTTTTTTTCACAGTTTGAGAACAATTGACATCAAAATTTGTTATTTTTTGCTTTGCAGTTTACAGACTGAACCAATTAGAAAGCAAATTTTGCAGAAATAAATTCTAGTGGCAAATTGATTTTTTTGACGTTTAGTTGTGGAATTCTCTAGCTCTACGGAAACAAAAAATAAATAATAAAATTTTATTTTACTTTGATAGACCTAAATGGCAAGATATAAATATTAAAACGTTTGGAAAGACTGCAGAAAAGCAGGCGTTTTATTTCAACAAAAAAATTATATTTTAAGTGAGTTATGGCTTTGAGACATTTTTAATTAAAAAATAGAAAATTTTTTCGTCATGTGAACTCGATTTTTGGAATTTCTCTCCGGATTTGGTTAATCTGCCTGGTGTGGTTTTAAATTTAAAGGTCAAATCGTGCGAATTCTAACAAAAAAATAAAAATTCGATGGTTTAGTGATGTCATTAAGACGATTTCATATTTATTCCTAAATTAAAATTATATTAACCTTCCGTTTGCGTTCAATGAAATAGCTTCACGAATGTACTACGTTTCTCGAATTTAATTGAGCATATTAAGAAAGGAATCACCCATTGTTATTATTTATGATTAAGTGCATATTAACGTAGGTATGTCTGTACCTACGTTCATACTAACTTCAAATGATAAATGTTTAAACTATGAGAGCCGATAGTAATAATAAGGGTGTGCTCGTTACCCGGTTGATTTATTGTGATGTCATCAAAAATGGAAAATGAGAATGTCGATTCCATCTGAATCATGCAAACATAGGTACAGCGACAAAGCAAAATCAGTTGACTGAAAAAAAAACTTTTAATTACTTCTAGGAATGTTACCTATTGTTCATAGAATCAAACGCTGATTTCTTTAGTTCGTCTTTAAAAGTTTTTTTTTGTAATATAATAAATCAAAAACGTTGAAATATTGGTATTGGTCGGTTAGAATAAAGTCACATTGTGTTGACTGGGTTAGACCTCAACTCTTCTTAAGGCATTTAATGTGGAAACTACCAAATTAATAAACGTGGGCTTATAGTGCTCCTTATTTACTGTATCTGTATCTTTTTTGCCAGCATTATACACATATTAACCAATTTCTCTTACTGATATCTGAAATTATCGTTTACCTAAGACTACGCATTTCCATTCTCAATCTTGACTAGATTTCTACATAATTTGAAAAACTGCGTGTTAGAAAAGGTTTCATATCATCCTGCCTTGTTTGTTTGTAAGATGACACTTGTTTTCTATTGAGAGGAAGTGGGATATATTGCAATATTACAATGTAGGTACAGTAAAACCTGTCAAATTGGACCACCCTTGGGACCGAAGAAAAGTGGTCCAATAAGGAGGTGGTCCGATTGTGGAGGTTCCTTTTTAATCTGACCGGTCCACTTAAAAAGGTTTTCCCACATGCATACAAGTCTGTTCAGAGTATAGTATATATAAAAATTGTACTGCCAGTGCATATACCACGTATACAATTCCAGAAAATATACAATTAGATTTGCTGCTATAGCCAGTGCTTTTGCTTGAAGAATTGTACCAGAAATTGGCACATTCTTTTGCCTAGCTAATAGCGAGTTTCATTTAATTTTCAAAGAACTCCTCTCAAAATGGAGATTTGATCTTTTAAATTAAACTCGTGTGTCCAAATTTAATTGTAGTACTGCCCGCGTTTGGTGGCATACCTAAAGCGATCCGGATTACTTTGTGTTGTTGTAACGCCTAAGGAAAAACCAGCTGATGAACTAAACATATGTTGTCAAACACAAATATCAAGCTACACAAAAATTATTATTAATTTGAGGAACAGCTGATTCAAAACTTCAGATTTGTATGCAATACAACTGACTTAACAGAGAAAGCTACCTGGATCGTTCGAAAACAAACCCGCTACTAAGGTATCTTGGCTAGCCTATCGGCATTGCACCGAACGCGCCCAATGACTGACACACACATTTCTAAAAATAAAACATCTTCATCATCAGATGATGAGGAAGATGAAGACAAAGGAATAAAAAACTCCACTAAATTTATAAAATTTAAATTATTAACTTCTTCGTCTATTATTTGTTTATTTTTTAGTTTAATTTTTTAGCAGGGATTTTCACAATTTCACAATAAATTAATAACAAAATAGTTTCCATTTGATGTTTGACAGAAAAAACGTTTTACATGTATGCGTGCCTCTGCCTACCCACCAAAGATGAGATCTGATCTAGATTTGCTCTTTTTGTTGAAATGAAACTCTCAAAATTCAAAAAGATTAAATTTTTTGTCCGAAAGATCAGATCTTTTCTTAAATGAAACTAGCTATAAGCAAAACCATTTGAATGTCAACGTCATCAATTTCGGCAAAATATAGAGATGATTTCATACGTTTTGTAAGAATTTTTAAAATGACAATCCTTCGCGCTTAAAAATTCTTTGGATTTGAGATTTGCTGCAATCAAATTTCTTTGCAAGATCTTTCTGAGACAAATGTGCATCTTCGAAACATTTAATAACCTTCAACCTTATTTTCCAGGTCAAGCTCACTGTAATTTCGTTTTCTCATTGTACTCTTACTTTGTTTCTAAAGTTAGTAGCTTTATTGAAAACCAAAAACAAACACCTTTTTTCAAATTCAAATTGTATCATTTGCAAACTAACGAAAGCTAAAATTACAAACTTATTATGAAATCACCAAATACACCAAAAGTAACCAATTAGACAGGTGAATACATGCAGCATCTTAGTGGTCCATGGTCCGATTTGCAGGTGCCCTTATTATAAAGGGAAATTTGTATGAAAAATGGCATAATATGCATAAGGTGCGGTCCGAATATGAGGTGGTCCGATTATAGAGTGTCCCGATTAGCAGGTTTTACTGTAGATGTAAATTATCAATATAGTTTGTTGTAGATATTAATATGTTGGATATTGTTGTGTTTCAATCGCTTTACTTTTTAATAGCAGATAGGTAGTATCCCTCCCATCGTTCTGAAGAGATGTTCTTCAACGGTGGCAGAACCACTGAAACTGATGGTACATATATCTCAAATCACAAATCTTTACATCGTTTTCGAGAAAGTAACATTATTGCGCTTCATATTTCAAAAGCATTTGAGAGTTGGCAAAAAGCTCTATTATAGAAAATTGCGTGAATTTGCTATCAATGAATCTATTCTTCGTTAAATTAGAAATTACATTTCAGACCGCTCAATATAAGTTGTATTAGAAGGTTTCAAGTCTAAAATTCATAAAATAAATGGGAGCCCCAGGGCTAAATTTTAACACTTTTTCTTATTTTCATTAATAATCTCTTATCTGGAACTTTTAATACACTAAATTGTTTTGCTGACGATAGTCCTTCAAGCTTATCGTTTTCTGATTCACCTCCTTCTACTTCGGATGTGGAACTGCAACAGCAGGGTATGATAAGCTTATTAAATTCTAATCTTGCCAGCATTGTGCAATGGGGGAATAAAAAACTACGTAGAATTTAATGCTACAAACACTCAGTGCTGTCTTATGTCGTTAAATCAGAACCCATTCCCATGCCGCTATCCCTGAGCGGCACTTGCAATGAAGAAACCGATCAGCTTTCAGTCCTTGGTATGTGTATCACAGAACAACGCATATTCGATATTCCAAAAGTGTTGGCTTTCTTCGAAGATGCAAGTAATTCGTCTCCCCTTCTGATCTGGCTGTAATCTATAAGGCCTTCTTGATCTGCCAAAACTCATTTGAATCTTTTGGATAGAATTCAAAATAGAGCTCTAAGAATGATGGGCGATTGACCTATACTGGAAGCATTTACATCTCAAGAACACCGCCGAAGTGGTATATGTCTCTCTTTATCTTATCCCTCTTTTTTACAACACTGTTCTAGCGAAATAGCCAGTTACACTTGAGTCCAACTTCGGACGTACTGTCAAGTACAGAGATTGTTTCTTTACCCGTACCACAACCCAAATATTTTTGAATACAAGATTTCTCGGTGCTATCTATCTCGAGTAACGATGCAAAAGGATCTGGGAGTTATTTTTGACTCTCGACTTAGTTTTGACTTGCATATGAACTTTCTGGTTTCAAAAGCAAATGCTATGCTTGGCTTCGTTTTTAAAAACTCTAGAGAATTCAGTGATCCTCACACTTTACAGTGTCTGTCAATATAACTAATTAATTCTAACCTTGAATATTGTTGCGTGATTTGTTCTCCTTTCTATAATAAAAGTTGTATGTATGTATGTATATTTTATTTAGTAAATTTTACTATTACAATTCAATAAATAAACAAAAAATAGTAACACTTAAATAACTATGTATATAATTGGAAAACTAAATATTCTTATACAATTGTTTCTCTAATATGAGATGTAAGCAATTTTTTTAAATTTACTTAGAACTGTTTCATTTAATTTAAGTCCGCGATAGTATATCATATTTTGAGTTCGAGGGTCTCTATAAAATTGAAGTCTGAAATCAGAGTTCGATCTTAAATAATGTGGTTGGCATTCTTCCACGTAGGAAAAGCTTGCCGTAAGGTATTTAAGTGCTAGCTCATTTTTTAATTTAAACACAAACAGTAACGCATTAAACATGATTCTTTGCTTGATGTTAAGCCATCTTAAGCAATCTAGCATCCAATTTATTGATGTACGCAAGCTGCATTTAAGAATGGTTCTCATAGCTTTGTTTTGTAGTCGATTTATGCGTTCACTGTTTCCTAAAAATAAAATTGTAGAACAAAACTCGAAGTAAGGTTTAATAATCGTATTATAAATATTAATGGCACATATTGTTGTTATATTTGTTCGTATACGTTTAAGAAATCAAATTTTTTTTAAACCTTTTTCCACATATACCATGTGACTATTGAAATTTAAACTATTATCTAATATTACGCCTAAGTACTTAATTTCTGTTACTTAATCTATGGGGTTACCCTCAATCGATAAACTTATTATATCACTACTATTAATCACCCTATATTTAGTCTTGTTCACATTAATTTTAAGTTTGTTGAACTGTAGCCACATGCATAGATTATTTAAATCTTCTTTAATACCACTTACGAAGATGAGAGCATCATCGGCAAACAAGGATATTTTAGAATTTCTTAACACTTTACAAATATCATTAATGTATATTAAAAACAGTAATGGTCCAAGTATAGTTCCTTGCGGTGCACCAAAATATGTATTAATTGCACTTGAATTAGAATTATTCAAACACGACTTTTGGATTCTATCAAATAGATACGATTTAAACCATTTGAGTTCAATGCCTTTTACACCATATTTTGATAATTTACTGAGAAGTCTACTGCGATCAACTGTTTAAAATGCTCTTTGAAAGTCCAGAAATATTGCAATAATTCTGTTACCACTATGTCTTTCTTCCTTTAGAGTCATTATCAGCCAGTTAAGGGACGTTTCACATGATTGATTATGTCGAAACCCTGATTGATTATCAATTAGTAATTCAATATCACATACATATTTATAAAATTGTTGATAATCACACTTTTTTACTATTTTTTCAAGTTTAGGATCATGTTTATTGGTCTAAATTTTTCACAGTCCTTATTTCCATTTTGTTTAACAATTCAGAATTTTGGTAATATTAAGATACATGGCACTTTTTACAGATTCCAACTTATCACCGAAACAAACTTCACTAATTTCAGCTTTATTTTTATTTAAAACCAATTTTTTAATCGTTCGCCACATATCCTTTTGATTTTGACATGATTCAATTTTATTACAAATATAATTCTTTTTTATAAGGAAAAGTCTATTTTTGTAAGAATTACGTACAATTCTGTAATTATTCCAGTCATTTGACCTATTGAATATACTCGCCCTACGAAAGCACTGAATTTTTATAAGTTTCAAGATTCTTAATTCGTTTGTGAACCATTTATTTTATTCATTGACTATGGTTTTTTTAGTTAGTTTTTGAACACAATATTTTAAGCTTGCTTGTAACAATACTGATAACATATTAAACTCAGTACTATTAATATTTAACTGTTCACATTTTTCACCGAGAAGACCTCTGGACTGATTCTTGTTGTATTTAAATAGATTAATACACTTTTTATCGATTTTAGTTCCTTTACTTGCCACTGGCACTTTTATTTGACTAGCTTCATGATCACCCTTTGAATTCCGGAGCCGTATCTGCCCAAATTGGTTTCTCTTTAGGGCATATAACAAAGTCAATTAGTGACCGCGAACGTTCCGTGATCCTAGTTGGTTTATTTATCACTTGTTTTAGGTTGTTTTGTGTTAAAATATCAGAAAAAACTTTATTGTAAGTATAATTATTATCCATTAAATTTATGTTAAAGATCATTACGAATGGAACGTATTCAGAAGAAATGCGTTTCGTAAAACTTTTGAAATCAGATATGCCTGAAAATGAGGTAAGGTGTCCAATTATTAAGCTTAAAGCCACTTTGCTTTGTTTGCGAGAGACATTATTTGTAGTCATATCGACAGTCCTAAATTATTATCAATTTTAAATACATATACACCTGCTCGTTCCCTGCGACCTAGAAAAAGCGACTTCTTCTATATTCCTAGACATAGGTATAAACTAATTACCGTCTGATTAATCCAGTATACAATGCTGCTTCATATCTCAAACAATTCAAAGTATTTTTATATATCCATTATAGTAGAAATGAAGGTTAAGCCTTACTATTGAATAATATTTATTAATTAGAATTAATTTAATTTATTTTTTTTTAAAAGATATTCTAAGAAGGTTTTGTATTTGTTAGAGTAAATAAATAAATAAATAAATTTGCAACGCCTTAAGACCAAACTTGTTTTCCGATGAAACTTTTCTTATACCTCAAACAGGTTAAGTTATAATATTATATTATATTCGTAGTTTTGATGTCAGCATATGGTTCAACTCCTGAATGGTTTCAATAAGTTGGCATTTTTATTGGAACTTTTATTTATACATATTAATGTTGTTTAATAGATTTTACTTTTTTCAAAGCTTATAGAATGGAAACAAAAATGTCTAATTAAACATCTGATACACTATTTATTTACCTAATCATTTACTGAATTTATTGTAATTTATTACCAAATCTATGAATATTTTCTTCTCTTAATGTTTTCAGCATAGTTAAACAACAGTTTATTTTGATGTGATATGAATTTATATTATTGTTGCTATTTGTTATCCAACTATTTGTTACCTTCATTAAAAATATGCGGAAAATTGTCTTTTTGTCTCAAAATTGTTGTTATATTATGTCTAATTGTCTATTTTTCTTCAATTCAGTCTTTGTTGAATTTGAATAATTAACTCACCTTAGACATTTTTATTTCGAAAAGTGATAATCGCAATAAAAAAACAAACAACAATTAAAAGTTCTCGAAGATAATATTGATTTTTATATTCGGAATAATTTGTATAACTATATTTCAGTAGACTCTCACCACATTTGTTTACTGATCTACTTTAAATATTGTGTGTATCTTATTACCAAATTTTAATTTTGTTTGGAACTCATTATACCTGTTTATTATTTAAATATTTTTTTTTTTTGGTAAAAATAAATGTGTCAAAAAATCTTAAAGGGGTTAGAGAGATTTTGTTCACTATTGCTCAACTTGTTGAGAAATCCAAAGTTGGTCACCTGCGGAGTTTTCCTTTAGAAGTAGAATTTCAATGTTTGCCAACTTGCAGTTTTGAAAATTCCCCTGGGATATTTGAGACGGTTGACACATAACTGTTAGTCTGAATTTTGGATTTGATTTTTTGCTTACAGTTATTTATTCTGTTGCTTTTTAAAAAATTGAAAACCTATTTAATAACCAAATAAAATTGAAAAAAGAGGTTGATTGTAGAAAAAAAGACGGGTGGTCCAACCAATCGCTATGAAGACGAAACTTGGGAGAAGATTAAAAATATATTTATGTTGCAACATTAATCGCTTTACAGCACTTTTTGTTTACAATTTTGAAATTAATTTTCCTATCTAAGAGATAAATTGAACGAAATATTTTGAATATTGAAAATACATTCATATTTTTTTGAACATCTGATGTCAAGAGTGAAATAAAAGATTGAATACACAAAATCCCAAGTTTAGTCCGAAGTTAATTGAAAAGCTTGTCTCTTATTATTTTTGGCTGGAAAACGAGCAAGGAGAAAAATAAGAAAGAACCCGGATAAACAACAACAAAACTCGTGTGGCTTATAAAAGCGATAGTCGTTTCAATGCAATTGATAAACAACAAAAAACCTGTAGGCCGATTTCAAAAAGCGCGGCGGAGCGCTTTTGTTGGCGCTTTTGTATTTTCGTATTCCTAATAGCGATAAACTGTGGAAGTCTTATCTAACGCTCTTTTGGTATGATCATTCTGCTAAAAATTGAAGAATGGCAGCAAACTTCAAGAAGGTACATAAGCATATTCTTTCGGTTTTTTATTTCTTTAAATATATTTATAAATGCCTTATCAACAGCCGACAAAAAATAGATTATTTAAATACATATGTAAGTATTTTAGCCACATTTGCTGATACGAATCATAAATATTTATGTTCAACTTAAAACGTTTAAGGGCTACTTTTTCCTCTGCGTAAACTGTCAAATAAGTCCTTAAGTAGAACTTAAATGCTTAAGTTATTTATCAGCAAACGGACCTTAGTAATATAATTTTAAAGTCTTTAAGGGGTCCCTTTTTTTTGCTGTTTTCCTTCTTACTTTTCTGTAAGCAGAAAAAAACTAATGAAATATATGTTTTTGTATCATATTTGATATTAAAACACAAAACCTTTTATAAATATTAGGACTTCTCACAGAAAACACAAACAATTTGTCTGGAACTTGCTGTCAAAATTTTTGAAATTTCTGGAATTCCAATGGGAAAATTAGAAATAAGAATGGAAACAACACAGCCGACATTTAAATTGAAAATTGGAGTGATCTTTTTCGCCCATGTTCGCTTTTGAGAATAACCCAAAGCGAACGTGGTCAATGCGATTCGCCGCGCTTTTTGGAATCGGTCAACTACATTGGGTTGGACCTGATTATGTGGGTTCGGTGGCGTAGTGCGTTGTCTTCAAAGGCAGCTGGTCATGATTCAATACTCGAATGAGGAAAAATAAAGAAGTTTTTCAATTAAAATGAAAAAGTCGCCAGCACCACTAAAGAAGAAGCAAAGGAATCTGATGATCGACCTTGGCAAGCCGTGAAATAGCTATAATTCCAGCCAAAAATAAGAGAAAAACTTGGTGGTGGAACACTCAAGTTGTTGTTGTTCATTCAAAAACCTTATAAAATAATAATAGACCTGAACGAGATTAAAATTTTGTTAGTATAAAAAGCTTTTCATGGAAGCAAGTAGTTTTGATTATTTTATTTTTATTTTCTCAAACTACAAAACATTTCAGCATCCGGTTTATAAAGTTAATAAAAGCATTGAATTAAGAAAACAAAAATAGTACTTACATAATTACGTAAAGATAAAAATAGACGCCCTGCCATATGATTTATTTGTCACAAATAAATTAATAGATATGCTCTGAAAAAAAAAATAATCTAGGAGAGTATTTAGGCACCCAGAAATAAACTGGAAAATAATCCACAACACATTACATAGAGTTCCAAAAATCGAGCTTTACATAATATATGTATATTTTTTTTAAATTAAAAAAATGAAACAATTGTTCTCTTAACTTTCTTTTACAAAATACACAAAAAAATACAGATTTGCACAAGCATTTCTAAGCACAAAAATGGATGAACTCAAAGGTTTCTTCAAACAAGCCGGCAAGGAATTTTTAAATGCTGCCGGCGAAGCGGCTGCGGGGGCAGCCAAAGAGATCGTGGGAAGTGTAATTAATGAAATTTTCATTAAAAAAGAAGCCGAAACAAAAAGAATTCTACCGAGTATTAAGAATATGCGAGTCGTAAGTAATTTAATAAGCATTTTAAGTTTATTTTCAAATAAAATACTTTTGACGAGAAACATTGTAACGAAACCTATTTTGTTTTAATTATTTATAATAATTATTCCCGTGTGAGTAATGATTAGGTTTTTTTTTGTGTGACATGTTTTATTGATATCTTTTAAATGTGCAAAATATATTATGTGATTTGATGGTTTATTTGTAAATTGCGTGTTACTTTGCCCATAGGTGCGTTTAGAAACATAGTTTACATTAGCCTTGTGGAAAATATATAGATATCCAAACGTTTTCTGAAAATTATTAAGAAGAATAATATATTAGTTAAGAGTTGACAACCCACGAAATTATTTTCATTTTCGAAAAATGATGCGATACATATATACTATGTAAAAAAGATCGTCGTGACCGTTAAAACAACTAGCAGGAAATAGGTGGGACAAGAAGTAACATTAAGTTCTATGTTATTGAGGTGTGAATTCCTGAATTTGTTACTTACTTCTTCGACCATTTTTGAAAACTTCAATACAGTTTCTTTTTTGCGAACAAATAATCGTAGTTTATGACGCAGTAATTGCAATTATCTTGCGTGCACAAATGTTTTTTGATGAACGTCAGAAGAGTTTTGTTTTTAATTGTATATACCCAAGCCGTCTTTAACGGCTGGTTTTTAATGGCAAAAATTCGAAACTGCTATCCAAATACTCAAAGTGTGAGTTGCACAGGGGCTTAAATATTATTGATTAGCTATTTTAATGATAAAAAAGAAACAAACAAAAAAAACAAAAATAAGCATGTGTTTTATTTTAATAATTGGAACTAATATTTACTTATTTAAGCTTAATGTTATGGCTCCGATAGACAGTAGGCCATGCTTACTCATGGATTGTTAGAAGAAAAAAATTATCGCTAAAATTTAAATTTAAATCCTTTTAAGAAAATTTAATAATACATTTTCGTGTTTTATTTGTAAGTTAATAATAATAATACATAATAATTTAAATTTATGCCTGTAAGACCTAAGGTCTTTCAAATGCAGCCTGAATTACACGGCACTAGTTAGAAGGAATAGAAAGATAGGAACGAATTTTGTGTTGACACAGTGGATTTGAGAATATTGTATTTACAATCTCATTTTAACCCACGGGCGGCATCCAAATAAAATTGGAGGTATAGAAAAGAAAGCTGCCTAGCGTGGGGATCGAATCCACACGTCTAAGTTAGCAGTCAAGGCAGCGCAAGAAAATTTCCATTGTCAAACATTTTGGATTACTTTAATGAAACTTCGACAGAGTGCTGTCGCTGAAATTTAAAAAATAAATTGCCATAAAAGGGACCTACGCATAAAATACTATTAAAGCAAAAAACATTTTATAAACTTATTTATTATTTCATTAGGAAAAACAAATAAATATTATGTACCTACCTAATCTAAAACTACCCCTAATCTAACAACTTACAAAATAGTTTCAAATTATGTTATTTTTGGAACTCATTTTTCCAAATACTTTAGTTCTATTAAATTTGGTGCAGATATAATTAAATTACATGTTATATGGTTCCGTTTCTAGGCAAATATTTTAAATGAAAACTAGACTTTTGAGTTGAGTTACTCTAGCATTAAGGTGTTAGCACAAGAGTGCAGCAGAAAATCCAGTAAGTTTTAAAAAATTTTGCCTAACTTTGGACAAATAAACGATTATATCTTTAGCCGTTTTCCTTTTTATCTCTGTGCCTGTGTAATCAGAGCTATCCGATATAATTTTGAAATGCACTTAAGCGCTTAACTGCCACAAATTATAAATATCCTAACAAGCTGTGGGAATGAGCGATATTGAGAAAATATCCATTTTAACATTTATGCCAATAATCGAAGACCCAGTGTCGACGTTTTTAATTATCAAATCGATAACATCAATGTTTTTAAAGCACAAACATATCTTCGTTCAGTTTTAATCAAGAAAATACATTTAGCCGTGTTTATTTTTACATAATTTTGATAATGAAAACCGCTTTACGCAGAGGCATACCGGCTACATTTTCCATGAGCAAATGCATAATTTCTAAATCCAGAAAAAAAAATTGTTATTCATGCCAAATAGGATTAAAATCAAATTATGTAGGTGTGTATTTCGAAATACCTCGGACATCAAAATAATAATAGCCATAAATGGTTAAATATTTTGCTTAATTGATCATTCATTGAATAAATATTATATAGTTTAATGAAATAAATTTAAATTCACTATTTATCGATATTGCGAAAAAAATTACATGTAAACTGTGCCTTTCTGAATATATGTCCCCTTTCACACAGGGAAACCAGTTGCTGGAGATTTTTTTGACGTTTTCCTTTAATTGCCTTGTAGCTTTCACACGAAGAAACTAGCACCAAGAAACTGAGGTGGAAACTGGAAAGATTTTGTTGGGCTAATTGGAATGCAAAGCAAAACGTCAAAAAAATCTCTTCAAATCGTTGACCGGTGAGATTTTTTAATCCCCTTTACTTCTTGCCCTTCTCGCCAACAAACTCCCAGTTGCCGACAACTCAATTTCCTTGTGTGAAAGGGGACTATGATAATTTTATTGCTTTAAGATCTATGACAAATAATTTAGCAGTAATAATTTTATTGGAATCAATATACTTTACATAGTTAAAAATTAAAATAAAATCGGATTTAACCTTGTCTGAATATATTTTCTTTTTACATCGATATTTTGTTAAAATCAATGAACAACGCCCATCCCTAATAAGCTGTCAAAAGCACATTTTTCTTTCTTTATTTCCAAAACTATGACTGAAGTTAGCCGCGCTCACCTTTTTGCTTCATTTGATCGATCATTTCATTCCGAGCTAATTGAGCATGCTCCGATTTAGACCTGGTTGAAAAAAACACAAGTTGAACTATTACTATTACTAGAAAAGAAAGACATATTTTTTTTATAACTCAGTTATTTACTCGGAGCTTGTTTAAATCAAGAAATATTGCATGTACATTGTAAATGCAGCAGAAGAAATCGTCAAATGATCTAAAAATTGTAAAAAAAAAAATGAAATTCCAATAGCTCACAGTACTCTCCATTGTATACTTCTAGGGGAATACTCTATTTGATATAATGGCCTTTGCCTTTGTTATAATGGCGCTGCACTTTGTCTGCATTGCAAATTATATGAGTTGGATATCTAGCTATGTAAATATATATTAAAGACTGTGTTCAGTGGCGTGTTTTAAACTGTTCTAGTAGAAAAGTACAACTTTTGCTGTTCAGTGATAGAACAGATTAAAACAGAAAAAAAAACATAATTTTCTGTTCCGACATTTTCCGTTGGTCATGAGGAACTGTTCTGCAGACCACAAAATGACAGTTGTTACTCTAAACAGAACAGAAAACGATTCTGCATTTCAATTCAGAATCGAAAACAGAATCACTAATACACTCACATAATTAAAATGTCAAAATCATTGGGTGGATTTATTTTATGTAATTTCGATGTGTTTATTGAATTTAAACTACTTTTCTGCTAAAAATGACATAAAATGAAGCAAATTCATTATTATTGATACAAACAAATGTGTATCTAAATTGAAAGCAAGTGCTTTAAAAAATACTTTTTAGTTGATGTGGTATTTTTTTTTAAATTTAATTTTTACAAATACAGTGGCGGAACGTGTTCCGGACGACCAATCGAAAAGGCCATGAGATCAAGCTGAAACAGAATCGTGAGAACTGTCACAATTATTTGTTTTTTTTCTGTTTTGTTTATTTGGTGGTTTGTTTAATTTTGGTTTGTTGTTAGAGTTAATCGTCTCCTCTTTTATTGAAACAAATATTTTTTCAAATCAAGAAATTGCATTGTATTGAGTGCAGTTTCCATTCCTTAAGAAAAACAGGTTATTCAGGGATGAATTTTTACCAGTAGGGCTTTAAATTCTTTCAAGTTTCTAGCGCAATAAGAGTACATTTTGAATTGAAACTTTATATTTTATATTTATTGATAAATATCTATATAATTTATTTTAAAACCAATTTAAAGTCTTACTATCCACTTCCATGTTAGGGTTGTAAAATAAAGATAAATTATTTATATGTATGTATATGCTTAAAAATCACTTCCTAAAGCAATATTTCAGTCTAGACGCCAGAAAATCAAACCACTCTTGTCTTTTTTGGCGCCTTACAATGTAAAATGTTCTTTATGTAAGTTTTTATCCTCTTTCCCTATTGTGAATTATTACAGAGGGGTGAACAAAATTGTTATTAGTAGATATGGCTTTATTTTAACACAAAAAAAGGAAAACTTCTATGAGAACTCCAATGGCATATTTTTGTGTTAAGGTCTTCGTTGAGACAAATAAAACCATGATAATTATGTAGTTAAAATACTTATAAGTAGTCAACTGTTAAAATCACGCAAATTGTATTTAAGTATTTGAATATTTTCACTAGGATTTTCTTTAATAAAGAAAGCAACCAGTTTTGTTCTTGAAATAAATGAATATTGTTTCACTTTTTAAACAGTTTGGGAAATTGTTAAAATATAAATAATACCACCAAAATTAAGTTTTGTGTTATACTTATTATGTAATAGACACATTCTGCACAAAAGGAATTACTTCTCTTCGATCGGTAGCGTTAAGGCGTCATCAACATTAAAAATCTTAACGTCCCTATTGGAAACCCTTTTATTAATGTCTTTCGCTGCTCTCGTTGCTATAGATACCTTTAACTTCTTCAAAATGATCTAGAAAGATTAGTTTAAACCTTGATGACGTTAAATTAAAATTCAAACGAAGAATGAAATGTAAAGAAAATTTTTTTTTAAGAATTGTGTTTATTAATTAAAACTTTTATTTTAAATTTAATTTAAATTTTACAAACATTAGACGCACTGGAAGAATTTGAATTATATAAAGCAAACAAAATAGAAAAGGACAAAATATTAAACGATAAACTAACAATAACACCAAACATATTATACGACACATCGATATACCACATAATCAAGCACCGCAGAAAATAGGACAAATATAGAACATAAAATTTCAAGAAGATCCCACAAAAAAACAACAAATAAATTATGACAACAACAACACATATGCTTGATAATTTAAATAAACTAAATCCCGAAGATGGAATGATTTTCCGAAACGCGTCGTTTTATTAAAATAAAAAAAAAAAATGTTTGTAAAATTTATATTAAATTTAAAATAAAAAATTTAATTAATAGACATAATTCTGTTTTACATTTCTTTACATGATACAAACATGGAGACAATAAATCATTTATTTAATCAAACGAAGACTTTTAAAAAAAAAAAGTTCTATTTCTGTGTGTATTAAGCCTCGTATAAACAATGCGATCGCGACTTTTATTATAATACATGTTTGCAACATACATATCACGTAAAATTGTGTACTTCTATTGATTTAGCAATTGAAGCGTTGAGAATGAGAAGGGGTCAAGTGGCATTTTTGAAGTATTGAGTTATAAGCGTTTAAAGTTTTAAACTTATAAAGAAAAGAATTTTTGGTATATAAAGGGTTATCCATTTTGCAGTTTCAAGAGTATAGGGCTGGAATTCGACATCTGTCAAACTAAGTTGTTAAACTAAATTTTTTTCAGTTTAAAGTCTGACATTTACGAAAATGGAGCGTATTTTGCATTTGGATCTACACCTATATCTATTTAAAGTCCAGTTCACACAACAACTGAAGCCAGCTGACCATTCACAACGTCGTAGATACGTCGATGGGTGCTTGAACAACAGGCGGTGGACGGGGATTTTTCGAACAAAATTTTCTTCAGCGACGAAGCACATTTCTCACTCGATGGGTATGTTAATAAACAAAATTGTCGTATTTGAGGTTCTGAGAATCTTCATGTAATTGAAGAGGCCATTACATCCACAAAAAGTCACTGTTTGGGCGCTCTTTAGTCCGGAGGTGTGATTGGACCTTACTTCTTCGAAAACGGCGATGGAACAACTGTCACCGTCAATTCGGAGCGTTATGGTCATATGATAACGAATTTTTTTTGCCTGCTATTAAAGAATACGTATTGGAGAATATGTGGTTTCAGCAAGACGGTGCCACATGCCACACAACTCGAGCGAATATGTCTATATTGCAAGAGACATTTCCCTTCCGCGTAATTTCTCGTCGTGGCGATATCAACTGGCCACCAACATCATGATTTGACACCGCTGGACTTTTTTTGTGGGGTACGCGAAAGACCGTGCTTATGTAGATAAACCTTTAACTCTTCAGCACTTGAAAACCAACATTTGTCAAGTTATGGCTGAGATACCGCCCAATATGTGTCAAAAAGTGTTCGAATATTACCTCAAAAGAATCGACCCTTGCAACAATTCGCGTGGTGGTCATTTAAATGATGTATTGTTTCACACATAATGTCAACGTTCAGACTTTATAATATAAGAGAAATATGAAAAAAATATTTTATATGTGTTTTATTTACGTTTACTTTTGAAACCGCAAAATGGGTTATTTTTTAACGAATTTTATTTAAAATCATTTAAAGTATGTGTTTTACAAAAACATCAGAACTTGACCCCTTTAGTTTATTTTTTTTTTATAAAAGAGGTTAAGTAAAAGTTGGGTTTCTTAAAACTTGGTTTTATGCTTCTTTTTGTTATCAGGAATGTCAGATAAATATTTTGATATTTTGAATCAACAAATCAACCAGTCAGATTAAAATAAAATGTTAAGTCTTTGGTATGGCTAAATATTTTCAGTAGTATATAGAATTATTGTATTATTTAAAAAAAACACATAATTAAATATTACTGGCCCAGGACAAAATCTTCCAATTTTCATGATTAAAATTTTAATCTTGTTGGATATAGTTTACATTGTTTTTTTTGTCAAAAAATCCATGTAAGATTATGATGAACTGCACTTAACAAAAGTGCGTATTGGTAAGGCCCTCATTAGCCAACTGAAGAGTCCAGGTGAGATCGCCGGGACGAAACGCAAATTTTGTGGACTAGCTGCCGTTAAAAGCTATTTTAAGTTGTCGGATAGCACCATTATTGGTTAAAAAAAACATTTAAATCGAAAAATGTCACTCGACCCTTAGCACTCTAGATGATTAAATTGTCATCCATTTATTGTGGTGATCGCCAACGCATGCGCTTTATGTTTGCGCGTGCCTTAATGTAAAATCAAACTTTCGTTTTCTTATAATTTAAAAGAAATTATAATGAATCATAATTTTTCCCAATATTCCTTACTGTGTTGTAGACGACCTTAAATCGATTTCGACTTAGAATTGCTCCATTTCCAAGTAAGGTTATCACTTTTCAAATTGCATATTGAAAATTCAAAAAATTCCATTTTTTCAATTATGTACGTCTGTTTGAAGTATCTTTTCTTCGTTCAATTTTTATTTACGTATCAGCTAAGAATTTTTGCGAAAGTAGTGGATATATGTATCTATATACAAAAATGTTTGAAACCTTACCCTAACCTTGAAAAAATAGTACTTCAGGTCGCATGAAGACTTTTGATATAACATAAATCAATTCAATTAAATATGCTGACAATATTTATTTTTTTTTTTATGGGAAAGATTTGAAAAATAAATTTTAAACAAGTACTTTCAAATTTTCAGATATGGAACCAAGTTTTTGGAAACAAAATTATTTCGTTGTGTAAGGATATAAAATTAACATATCATAAAAAAAATTTCGTTTAGAGTATTTTGAAAACTTTGTCTATAGTTTAAATTCAAGACATCAAATCTTTTACAGTTAGATTTGAAGCAGAGCAAAAGTTCAATTTTGCAGAGCAGACTAAAAACCCACGGTCTTATCAAACCATATGTGATGGTGTTAATACTCGTAGTTTCCAAATTTGTAATATTAAATTATTGTTGGATTTTAGTTCTAATAGATTAATCCATATTAATTTACAAAATAACTATCTTGACTGTATTGCACCCTACTGAGTGGTCACGTCATCCTTTGGCAATGTTGGCAAATACATACTTTGTTGGAATAAGAACAAAAGGGTGTGTGTATTTTCGTGTGTATATTTTTTTGTTTCAGTATAATGATTATCATAAAATGCAAACCATCCCTTTGAATAAAAGAATTGAAATCCTCACAGAGTGGAACTTAGTTCAACAAGTTTACTATTTACATTGTCATGCTTTGGTGTCATTTGGGGAAAAGAAAAAAAAACTACGAACGCACCCGCAAATTGCTGTTCTCCCTGACACTCATCATCCAGTACGCTGAAAAAAGTAAAAGACTCTGACTCACATTATCCTCGACAAAACTCTCGAATTGAGCATTTCCCTATGGAATATGTCGACAAGTCGCTTTCATGTTGTCACTATCTGTGTTATAGACTTGGAGCGTATGTTATGTTAGAGTACAATTTTAGTTTACTCTTAGCAGTTCTTTATTATATTACATTACTTGTTCCACAATCAATAGCATATGATAAAAATCAGTGTATTGTTGGACAGTTCTTTATTATATTACATTACTTGTTCCACAATCAATAGCAAATGATAAAAATCAGTGTATTGTTGGACAGTTCTTTATTATATTACATTACTTGTTCCACAATCAATAGCAAATGATAAAAATCAGTGTATTGTTGGACAGATAAAAAATATTTAAAACCGCGTGTTTTGATTAAAAACATTTTTTTAGTGACTTCTTTCGGTATCGCTTATTACTTAAGCTAGATAAAAATAAAAGAAAAACTTTCTATGGTGTGAAATTTATGAACACATTTTTTTTATACTGACTTATTTCCTTATCTCATATAAATTAAATTAAATAAAAATAAAATAAAAACAAAACCTCAAATCTATACCATACAATAAACGTTTTGCTCGTAAAGAATCTTTGATTTAAATACAAAAAAATGCCTTTCGTTTCAAGACCCGAATTGACTATTTTAAAGACTTTTCACAACAGAAATGAAGTTGTTCCATTAAGGAATTTCCCTAAAGAAAAAATCTCGCAAGTTGTGATAGATGTAAAGAACTGTAATGCATTAAATTGTGATGTTGATGAAGGTGACAATTCGCAGGAACCACTTTTTTTGAAGGCAAACATTAAAAACTCCGCCCATGCATTCGAATTATTGAAAACACCTTTTGTAAATTCGTGCTTAAGTCTAAATGTAATAAGTGATAGTTTTCCGCATATCGACGAGGAAAAAAGTGAATTAGATAAAAACAAAAAGAAATCTACACCCATTAAAGCTAATATGACTCGAAAAAAAACCTTCGATGGGAAGCCCATTTATCAAGTAAAATTCAAAAACAAAATCTTGATAAAAATAATTATATAATTATAAATTTGTATTTGTCATCTTTTTTAAAACAATTTTTTTTTTAAATAAAAAATCGTTAAATTTAATTAATTATCTTTTTTTGTTGGAAAATCCCCGCTATACAAATCGTTTGTTGAACAAAATAAAATATGTCATAGTAAGAATGATTTTAACTACAGACTTGATGTTTTTTTTTTTATTACTTCTTCTAATGGTTTTATTATGATATCTAAAAAAAATTAATAAATTTCGAGATTATATCAATCGCAACGTGATTGGTTTTATTTTTTTCTAAGGCGAAATTAAATGCTCATACAAAAAAACTACTTTTTTCGTATGCGTGAAATATGTAATAAATTATATTTTCCCCCGTGCGTGGGTAGCTGTAAAACCCTCGAAAAACGCGTGCTCATAGGAGTGTGGGATTCTTAATTCAATAAAAAAAACACCTACTCCCGATTGCAGCTAAGTTAAAAGTTTTCTAGCAATTTATTTTTAACGAAATTAATTAACGTGTTGCAGGTAACTATCCGGTGATAGTTCCTGCTTATACCGCGATTTTAAAGCTGTTTCCCGTTTAGTGCACCAGGTCAGAAGGTTTTGTACTTCGCAGGCGGCCGGCGTACTAAAGGCGTTTTTTCCTTTTTTCGTTCAGAGTAGAGCTGAACAGAGCTGGAACACATACGAGGGGCGTTTAATATATTTTCGGTATCGATTTGAAGGAAAATGCGATTTCAATTTAAATTGTTTTTATTTTTCAAGAGAGATAAGCTTTTTTAAACCGTCAAAAAAATAAATTTCCTCTTTCTCTGCAAAATACCCATTTATTGCCGACTTGAGTTCTTCATCATCCGAAAATCTTTTTCCACGAAGACATTTTTTCATATCTGGAAACATAAAATAATCACTTGCGGCAAGTTCTGGACTATGGGGTGGGTGTTGGATTTCTTCGAAACCACAATCTCGCGCAGCAGCCTTGGAAACTCGCGCTGTGTGAACAGGAGCGTTGTCATGAAGAAGCAACACACCCGCTGCGAGTTTACACCGTCTTTTCTTTTTAATATCCCCCCGCAAATTATTCAAAGTGGAAGCGTAGGATGTGGCGTTGATGGTTTCACCTTTTTTTTGTACTCAATGAGCAATATTCCCTTTGAGTCCCAAGAAACTGTGGCCATGAGCTTCCCGGCAGACGGAGTGACTTTGAACTTCCTCGGGGGGGGTCTGTTCCTTTTGTATGCCACTGCATGGACTCTTAATTGCTTTCAGGGTCATAGTGGTGAACCCATGTTTCGTCCCCAGTATCAATTCGATCCATAACACCGTCCGCGTTCTCACTTCACATCTCCAAAAGCTCTCTACAGCATGCGATTCTCAGTTTTTTCTGAGGCGCTGTGAGCATTCGTGGCACCCACCTTGCACTGACCTTTGAAAGGTTAAGATGGTCATGAAGAATGGTGTGAATGGTACCAGTTGAAAGCTTGGTGATCTCTGCCATAATTTTCACCTTTATTCGGGCATCCTGAAAAACAAGTTTTTCGACTTCTTTGATGCTTCCTCCCGTACAAGCAGTAGCCGGAGCGCCGGAGCGGGGGTCGTCTTCAATGCTCTCTCTGCCTCTCTTGAACTCACTTGACCACTTTTGCACAGTTGATAATGTAGGAACCCTGGTAAACAGCCACCATCTCTTCATGAATAGTGTTTTGACTTTTTCCTTGCTTAGTGAGAAATTTAATTACATCGCGATGCTCAATTTTCACCATCATTGTCTCAGTTGCCATTATGATTCTGTTTAACTAGAGATAAAACGCGAATTAATAATCACATTTATATGAAATTTTACATGAATGCACTAAAAAAATAGCATTACTTGATAAATAAGTCAATTTTTATATATATCCACAGCTTCACCCCGATACCGAGAATATGTATATTGAACGCCCCTCGTAGATTATGCACTGAACTTGTTCCAAACAGAGCGAGCTCTGAACACTGATATGTTTTTTAAACACACTTGAACCACACAAATCAAAATACATTTTCATTTTTAACAATAAAAAGCAATACCTACCCTTATTTGTACACAAATACCCACGAGATACAGAAAATCAAGAAGCGATCAACTTCTTTCGCCAACTAATGTATCTAATTATTTTTTTCTTCACATTTTCTTTCTTGGCACACATTGCATTTGGTGCGTTCAGCGATTTACTAACATGCTCAGTAAATTATGTGCGAGCACGTCGAGACACACATTTGTAGCCATGCATGCTCTGAGTTAAAAAGAAACACAAACAAAATTTTTTGTCGACTCAGACTCTGCTCTGAACTAAAAAATAAAAACGCCATAAATTCGTCTCATCGATAATTTCAATTAAGATACTAATTAAAGTGTTGTAATATCCGTTTTTTATGATTTCACGCAAATTTTCTTATTTCATCGCGAACTGTGGGAATCCAGAGATCTCTGTTGAGACATTCGTTTCAAATGTATCAATGTGCATTTACAAAAGATCTTAGCAGTTTATTTTAAAATGTTTGTAATTTAAATTAGAATCTCGCGTCAAAACCCAGAGTTGTATAGTGTAAGTCCAGACAGGCTTACAAAATGTTTTCGATACTGAGCTTAGAGTGTTTCCGTGCGAACTCTCTGAGTATATTATTTAACTCTTCGCATTTCTTTTTTACATGCGGTTTCCATTTTAATTTCGCGTCCAGGGACATTCCGAGATATTTTGCCTCATTAGCAAACGAAACTTGAACCGTATTACCAAATGCCGGTAATCTTTTAATTTTTTTATAAGTAAAATCCACATGGACTGATTTTATTTCGTTGCGCGATATCCACCATGTTTTTGTCCAATCATTAACATTATTCAGAGCTTTTTGTAATTTAGTCGTAGCATCATTTATCGTTTGGCCCACTGCTAGTATTGCAGTCTCGCCAGCAAATGTGGCTACTATAGTGTCTTCTGTTTGAGGTATATCACGTGTAAATAATAGGTACAATATTGGACTTATAACACTTCCTTGTGGTACCCCAGTCACTATTTCTTTGAGATCCGAATAATCGTCTTACTCGGAAAAGTCTATTCTCTAGATATACTTTAAGAAGTGTATAAATTGATTCAGGTAGAATTTGTTTTAATTTAAAATTTAGGCCTTCGTGCCACACCTTATCAAAAGCTTGCGACACCGATAGGAAGACCGCCGAACATATTTTATGACATCAGTGATCCTATGCACTTGGTCAGTTGTCGAATGCTTGCTTCTAAATTCGAACTGATGTTCAGGTATTAGGCGCTTTTCTTCTAGATTATTAGATTTTTTAGATTAAAAGATTGATTTTTATTTACATTTCACAATTTTTTTACAAAAATATCATAGGTATAATCAATTAAATGCATGGCTCTGCCGTCTGCCTAATTGTCAATGAATTTAAATAATTATCTTATCTTTTTTATATTCAATAAGTTACAGTATTCAATTAAAGACATTCATTTATAATTCTATTTCTATAATTAATTGCCGTTTTACAATATTTCTATAATTTAGATACGTTCATTTCATTAAAAAGATTTAATGTTTCGTCATCCGTAAAAAAGTCACTACCCAAAAAGTATATTCTTGTTTCCCTTAGTATCGGGCACCTTCCAACAAAATGTAATATATCCTCACGCTCCGCCATATTGCACATATTGCAAAGTATTTGTAGTTCTTCGCGATGCGGTATAAAATTCAAATTAAGAAGTTCACCACTTAGCCGGAACATGCTTGAAATTTGATCGATGGTGTCATATCGGAAATAGTTACGTTCATCAATGTTATAGCGCAATTTACTGTAGATCATTCGGTGTAATGAATTTGATGCCTCTTCCTTGTATCTGTCTCTATAGATTTCATCTAGACGAATAATCATCGTATACAACGTAGGCTTCCAAGACCTCCATTCACTAGAATTTATTTCCAGACCTGCATCTTGTGAAAGTTCAATCCAGTTTTTAAACCATCCTGACTTGGAGTGTATAGCATGAAGAACCGCTTTTTTGGAAGCCGATTATTTGGCATCTTAAGAACTTTGTTAATGTAGTCGACTTGTAGTTTTAATGTTTTGATAAATAGTGGAGATAAACCCGTTTCCAGAAAAATAATATAATTCGGAGTGCCAGGTGGCAAACGAAATATACGTTTTATATAATGGCTGAGGAGTTTTTCCACTGGTTCATATTTTTTACCACCCCACACTTGCGCTACATAGAAAAGAATTGATTGTGAAACTGCTTCGAACACTTTATATTTGTTGCTATGTGCAATAGCCTTGTTATTAAAACACTCCCGCCATGTTACATTAATAGCTATCTTAGCTTTCGCAAGCTTATCGGTGAGATGCCATTCCATGTTAAGGTTATTAGTGAAATAGACACCCAAGTATTTGTAATCTTTCACAACTTCAATTTGTTCATCATTCAAACACCAATGTTCGTTAGACCTGGACCTGCCTCCACCTGTTTTAAATATCACAACCTTCGACTTGTTAAGGTTGATCAACAAGCTCCATCGCATACAATATTCGGCCAGTCTATTTATTATTAGCTGGAGGGATTCTAGTGAGCTAGCAAACAGTACAATGTCATCTGCAAAAAGAAGAGCTTTAATGATGACTCCAGTATACTCCACGCCCCCTGGTAGTGCTTCAGTTAGATCATCGATGAATAGCGCGAACAAACTTGGACTTAGCGCACAACCTTGTCTTACCCCTGACTCCGTCGAAAACCAATTAGATATAGTTTTGCCATTCCAAGCTACTTCTCTGTTATCCATGTACAAGTTTCGCAGAACTCGGCCAAGCTTAAACGACATTCCTAATCCATATAACTTGAACATCAATGCGTTTCTGTCCACGGTGTCGATGGCTCCTTTCAAATCGACAAAAAATGTGTAAAGTTTTTTACTTCTCGAAATAAACCAGTCGGCGATGCTATTGAGCACAAATATATGGTCTATTGTAGAGTACCCTGTTCTGAACCCCGCTTGAAACTCACACGCCTCTAGGCACATCAGACCAATGTTTCATATCTGCAAACAACACTCAGTTAAAGAAAAATTACCTAACATGGCGTTTCCACGAACAAGATTTTCTAGTAAGCTAGATAGCATTCTGTGGAAATTGCGCATGGAGACCACAAATAGCATACTATAAAAAATTTCATACAAGACATTGCTCAGCTCATAGCATTCTATCGATAGTATACTATTTGGCTGCCATTTTCACTTTGATGTTTCGCGTTTGTGGCTGGTGACCGTTTTTGGTGTTTGTTATTGCTATAATTCCTTGTCTTTTGTTTATTTAATTCCTTTTGTTGAACGTTTTTTTTTTTAATTCTTGTAAAGCTCCTAGAACATGAACACAGCGATACGTCTACCTTCGCGACATTTGTGCAATTGAAATAGTATGCTATGAAATGCCCAATGCCAAATTTTCTAGCATTCTATTTTTCTTTCTTTCTATCAAAATGACATAGTATACTATAAAATATAGAACGTGGACACCGTGTAAGGGAACCGTTTGGCAATATGAGAAATCCAGCTTGGACGGTCTCAATAATAATTTCTTCAAGGACTTTACTATTAACTATGTTCACTCGATAGTGACGTAGATTCCAGCGCAGATATAATACCAAATTGTATTCTTCATGGAATGAGAAATTTTATCCCGAATAGGGTGAAATCTATCAAACCAAAAGAAAATGCATGATCAAATAGATTATTACGTTTAGAGAAGACAATTTCCGGAAGTATAAAGCCCACTGATAAAAAACGAAATAAGTTTCAAGAAGATAGAAAGACTTGCAACGTTCATATTCAGAGAACCAAATTTTTGCATGACCAAAAACAATACTACAATCGTAGTAAATATTTTTGGTCATTTGTAAAAAAACAATCGAAACACAACTTCATCTTCGGTTCCAACGCTCGTTAATGGCACTCCTTTGTCAGCTCTCGGAAGTGCAGTTCGCTGTTAATTCGACGCTGTCACAACGTTTTGTGACTCCCACCAGTACTTGATAGTTTAAATGATTTCATGCGACGAATCTCCTTTCGAACTCGTGCATTTGTTAGAGTACTTAAAGACCTTGATATACACAAATCCGCTGGCCTAGATAGCCTCCCTCCCATCGTTCTGAAGAAGTGTTCTTAACCGCTGGCAAAAACCACTGCGTAATCTTTTCCATCTGTCATACTGTACTGGTCTCTTTCCGAGTGGACAGAAAACAGCATTTGCTCAGAAAATTCAATAGAGTTTGGCACCAAGGTCTTTTATCGAAAATGCGTTCAATTGATATCGATGAATCTCTTCTTCGTTGGATTGCAATCTACTTATCGATCCGCTCATTACAGGTCGTAATTCATAAAATAAATGCTGGTGTGCCCTAGGGCTCCGTTTTGTCTCCAACTCTTTTTCTCATTTTCATTAATCCACTAAATATTTTGCTGACGATATATGAAAAGCTGAGCTGAATAAAAACGCCCTTATTTTCATATTGGTGCCTGAAAGAAAAAGATATCTTGTAACAGTCCCTTCAATCGCTTTTGATTCACCACAAAATTTGTCTTCATTGTTGCAATTTAACCGCACCAAATCTAATGATGAATCTTAATCATCAATTGTGTAAGATGTTCTGTTTAAATTTGAATTAATTTTTTTTATTGAATTAGGTCCCTATATTAACCAAGCTTTTATTTATAATTTAAAAAATTTAAAAATGTTCTCATATTTTTTTTTCAGCTCGGCGAAAAAGCAAGTGGCTTACGTGTTCATTCTGATGTCCAGGATTTTGAAAGTCTTCGAGAACAGTGCCTCTCATCAGGATCTTTATTTGAAGATCCTATGTTTCCAGCTAATGATGAATCACTCATGTTTTCACGTCGTTCAGATCGTTATGTTGAATGGATGAGACCACATGTAACTTTTTTCTAAATCTTCTTCTAAACACACAGCTTTTTATCTGATTGAGCTTTTACTAGGAAATATGCGATGATCCTCAATTCTTTGTTGAGGGTTATTCACGTTTTGATGTACAACAAGGTGAATTGGGTGATTGCTGGTTGCTTGCTGCTGCTGCAAATCTTACTCAGGACCAAAATCTTTTCTTCCGCGTTGTGCCACCAGATCAAAGTTTTGAAAATTACGCTGGTATATTCCATTTTTGTTTCTGGCAGTACGGTAAGTGGATTGATATTGTTATCGATGATCGGCTTCCAACATACCGCGGGGAACTACTGTACATGCATTCCACGGAGAAAAATGAGTTCTGGAGTGCGCTTCTAGAAAAAGCATACGCTAAGTAAAATTTAACAGTTATAATATCCATTCTTTTTCAAGATGATGATACCATTTGTTTTAGACTTCATGGTTCCTATGAGGCGCTTAAAGGTGGCACTACATGTGAAGCCATGGAAGATTTCACCGGTGGTGTTACAGAATGGTATGATCTCAAAGAAGCACCGCCAAATCTATTCAATATACTTGGCAAAGCAGCTGAGCGTAGCTCTATGATGGGTTGTAGTTTAGAACCCGATCCAAATGTAACCGAAGCCGAGACGCCCCAAGGCTTGATTCGTGGACACGCATATTCCATAACAAAAGTTGCTCTTGTTGATATTGTAACTCCAAATCGAACAGGCAAAATTCCAATGATTCGTATGCGAAATCCATGGGGTAACGAAGCCGAATGGAATGGTCCTTGGAGTGACAGTTCGCCGGAATGGCGTTATATACCGGAAGACCAGAAAATCGAAATCGGTTTAACTTTCGACAAGGATGGAGAATTCTGGATGTCATTCCAAGATTTCTTAAACAATTTCGATCGTGTTGAGATTTGTAATTTGTCGCCTGATTCACTAACAGACGAACAACAGCATAACGGCAAACGCAAATGGGAAACATCTATGTTTGAGGGTGAATGGGCAGCTGGTGTGACAGCAGGAGGTTGTCGTAATTTCCTCGAAACATTTTGGCATAATCCTCAATATGTCATCAATTTAATGGACCCAGATGAGGAAGATGACGATGGCAAGTGTACGGTTATTGTTGCATTGATGCAGAAAAATCGTCGATCAAAACGAAACCAGGGCATGGAATGTTTAACTATTGGCTTTGCTATTTATCATTTGACTCCGAGGGACTTGGATACTAAACCACAACCATTGAGTTTTTTCAAATATCGTGCATCTGTTGCACGTTCACCACATTTCATAAACACTCGTGAGGTATACGGTATTAAGGTTATGGTGGATGACAATTCTTAAATGTGGCTTGAATATATTTTTTTTTTCAAGGACAGAAAATTCTGCTTTAACTTATTAAAAAGTTTGGTAATTTTGCCATCAAAAACTCCTTATATAATTTTTGTCTAGACTCAAAAATATCTATGTACATTATTTTTTAAATATTTGGATGGTCTTAAATAGGCGTAAAAAGGAAAAATAATAATTCTCTATTTTTGCCAGATTTGCTCCATTTTCATTCAATATAGAAGCTCTTGATAGTTTCGTTATGGAATCGGCCGATTCGCATATATTCATATCCATCAATTTTACCGTTTTAAAGAGCTCCTCTCTTTTATCTTAGAAAAACCTAGATTTTATATTTCTAATTTATCACAACTCGATAACCGTAATAAACTAAACAGCTTCACTTCCTCCTTTATAACAGCTGCAAAAATGCTGTCGCATTCAAAGAGTCCTTTCTTAAATGAATGTGAAATGATTAACAGAACTTCACTGCCACATGGAATATTGTCAAAACGCACTAACCGAAATATCTGTGAGATCCCCCGAACTACTTGCTATTATTACAGGTTTGTGCCCGCTTTAAGCTACCTCCTGGTCATTATCTCATCATACCTTCAACCTTTGATCCCAATGAAGAGGGAGAGTTTATTATTCGTGTCTTCTCTGAGACACAGAATAATATGGAGTACGTATACAATTCTATATTATAAACATTGTTTTTTTTGGCTATAAAACCAGATGCTAATGATTTATTGTTTTTAATTTTTCTTTTGGTTTTTTAATTTCTACTAATATCATTAAAGAGAGAACGACGACCATGTTGGATATGGAGATGTGGATGATAGAGTGAGTATACTTAAAATAGATTACATATTAAAAAATATTCAATTTACAGCTATTTTTATAAAAGAACTTTATATTAAAACAGAAAATATAATTCTTAATTTAAAATTTGCCGTAGTGAAGTTCGACTAAGATTGAATGTTAATTTGGTTGGACAAATGGTTTTATAATATTAATCATTATGTATACTATGCTTATGTTACGTAATTACTCGCTGACATTTAAAATTGTCTATTTTTGAAAGTAAGTTATGTTTGAAAATAAAATCAGTGTATGTTTGCATGTATTGTACATATTACCCCTTATATTTATCAAAACAAAAACAAAGTCAAATATAGTAGCGCGAATTTCAAACATTTTTCGTTTATTGAATAAAACCGAACCTTCAAATAATTTGGATGAATTAAACACACCCACGCATTGACTTCAAAATGAATAATTTTTCCCCGAAGAAGATACAATTTATAAAATATGTGTGTACTTTAGGTAAAAGGTAGACTGAAATTTGAATTGTAATTCTAAATCTACGAGTATTTTGCTGCTCCTCCTTTTAATAATAATAACAATTTTTATATATACACAGATTTTTCTGTTGATATTGTAAAGTCTCCTTAAAATGAAAGGCCCACATATTTTATAAACATGTTCTTGGATTTTTACAAAGCTTTAAAATATTATAACTATATTCTAAAACATTTTAAAGTCACACGAATGACTTAGCGTGTCTTAGAGTATACTTTATGTCGTTTAAAATTGTAAAAGAGTCGACTTCCTCTCTTAAAACATTTTTTAGACTGACGCCTGTTTTAAAAATGATTTAATGTCAATTTTAAATGATAACCATTTTTGGCCACTGTTAATTAGTTGCGGTATTATTGATAAGGTATGGTAAATAAATTGACATGTTTTCACTAAATATACATTAAAAAAATGTTGTTTAATAAAATTTTCGATGACTTTCTTCTAAAGTATGATATGAAACCATTTAAATGGCAAAATAACGCCATAATAATTAGCTCCAAACATTTTTAAACTCGGCTTATCAGAAAATAGAAACTTTTGTTTTGATTTCTTAAATTTTAACAACTATCAGACGATTTGGAAACTTAGAATAGCTACAGTTGCAACAAAATAAATATCACATGTATCCTATAATTCATGTAACCAAAGTTTTTAGTACTTTGTTACACTTTAAAGGACTTAAAAAAATAATGAATATTAATTTGAAACAAAGAAAATAAAAACTATGGAAACAAGTGAATTTATTCTACGACAAAATAAATAGCACACTTCATTAGAAAAAGAAAAACAATTAAGCTAACATTTGATCGTTATACAAAAAAAAATTATGTGCTAATATTTAGTGAGATAAACTTTATTTTTAATCACAGCGACACACAACGTTTAATAGTTAAAACAAGACTCAAATCGTACAACAGCTACCGAGTACCAGGCTAGCTAAGGTACCTACCAAAGTTTGTCCAAATTTGAACTAGCGGATCTATTAATTGATTTATCCACATAATTTCAAGTTTTCAATATAATTGTGATATGGGGGTTGAGCTGCTCACTTCATTACCGTGATTTTTTTGGTGGGTAACCATTGCTTAACAGACCAAGAGGAATGCTTTGGATCGCTGGCCTGTTTAAATGTCCACTTCAAGGGCATATTTTCATCAGCTTATGGTAACATTGTATTATTCAGAATTGCTTTGTATTTTATCTGATCCATAATACCTTCTATACTATGAAGTGAGCCCACGCCATACCAGGAAAAAAATCCCCAAACAAGAATGCTACATTTGCCATGCTTAACACTTGATGGTATACTTTGGATAATATTCCTGATTTTTTTCGCGTCGCACATATTTTTTCGTATCCGATCCAAAGCGACTAAACTTAACTTGAACGTCCACAAGATATATTTCCACCAATTTTGATCTTTTGAAATATGCTCCTTTGCAAACTTCAACCGACGACGTGGCAAATTGTGTTCGGAGACATGTGGTTTTCTTCCAAACAATTTTTTCAACGGAAGCGGTTTTTAATAGTCCTAACAGAACCGTTCACAGCAAGATCTTTCTCTATTGCTTGTTTAATTTTTAGAGCAGTAATGAACGGATCTGGTTTGCTCATGCGGGCGATTGAAACATCAGTTCGGTTCTTGCGTATTCTGTTTTGAACACTTCCTGCTTCTTGACAATGGTGAAGACCATTAACAACCTTCTTCCTCGAACATGTTAAATTTCGATTTATTGAATAATTTGGGAGAACTTCATTTTAATAATTTATAACTCGTAGCATAAATGCTTCTGTGGAATGCTTGACCGCATGCACGACCCATACATATTAACAAATAAAATTTTACCAATTCTATTAAAAAAACTAATAAAAAACTCAAAGCTTTCCCACTTACCTTTAAAATGTTTAAAATATTTACCAAAAATGCATTATGTTTGCAACGAAAACAATATGTGCTATTTAAATTGTATTCACTTGAATACTCCTTGCTTACCTTCTGACTTACATTTTGACAACCAAAAAGTTCTTACAGTATTTGCATTGGAAATGAGCTTATGATTTTAGACTTTTTCAAATTTCTTAACAAAGATGTGCTATTTATTTTGTCGCCACTGTATATGGTTTCTGTGTGACAATGCCCACGTTTGATAACCTACCCGCTATGCAATGGGGACGTTCAGGTTCACTCACTTATTAGAATGTTATCTCGGATACCAAACTATCCGAGTATATTTGTGAACGAGTTAGATAGGTTAGCCGAAAGCTGTCTAAAAATCAGAACAAAACGTATACCAAATGAAGTTCGCAGTCAGCTGTTCTAATACCTGTTCTAGGATAGCTAGTTATTCCAAATTTTTGGGATAACTTAAGATAGATTTCATCAGAACAGCTGTTTTTTCATTAGGTGTGCTTTTAAAGCTCGTGTTGTAACAACAGACAGTTATTCCAGATTGCTGCGAATAATTGAGTGAACGCCCCCAATCTGAGCTACCTTAGTATCTGTATGCCGTCAATGGTGGCTTCCAATGCTTCAAGAGTTGCTGGTTTGTCGGCATACACCAATGAATTAACATAGCCCCATATAAAGTAGTCGAGAGTCGTTAAGTCGCAAGAAATTAAAGTAGTCACCACACTGAATTTGCAATAAATTTCTGGTTAAGCGCGCTCTATGTCACGTTGCGCCGTCTTGCTGGAACCAAATGTCATTCAATTTGGATTAATTAATTGAAGTGATTAATTTAAGGAAACAAAAATCAGTCAGTATTGGTCGATAGCGCTCGCCATTCATAAAAATAGAGATAGAATATAAATGAAAGAATAGACCGATGAAGTCGCCAGCGTGTAAACCGCACCAAACAGTCAATTTTAAAGGATGTAATGGTGATTCGTTATTGGCTTGAGGATGGTCTTCGCTCCATATGCCCAAATTTTGTTATTGACGAAGCTATCACTAAACACAATTCCTCGGTAAAAGTGCTCTATGAACTTCGAGAACAGATTTATTTTTTTCAAAGTAAATTTCCACAATTTGGAAGTGTTGTTCCGATGTTAAACGATTCATGATGAATTGCCAGACTTAACTGAACTGAAATGTTAACAGAGTTTGACATTTCAACTGTCAAACCATAGACAGTTGTTGTCTATCGAAAGTTCTCATGCTGCTAAAAAAAAACACAACATGCGTAAATTTCCAAAAAAATCTCAATTAATTTTGAAGTCTTTTTTTAATGTTATTGTATTCAGAAAACAAAAGACATGAATTCAAAAGAATGTAATACTGTTTAACTGCCAGGATGTTGTAAAGTCCTTCACAACCCTTTAATCATTTTATTGCATTTAATGCAGTCTTTTTAACTGCTTGGATTATTTTAACTGCTTGAATTCTTTGGGCTATCAGATTCTTTTTTTGAAATCCAGGTTTCTATAGGGGTTTCTATCTGGGTTTGCTGGCGAACAAAAGTTACATTTAAGTACATAACCCAGATCGTTTTATTTTCACGGGATGAACCATATGGGTTATTAGCTAATATGTATTTGATTATTTCTCGTTCAACGGTTTTGAACTTGTCTTGAATCAAATAATTTTGTATTTCAAAAGAGTTTACACAGCTAAAAGACTCCAAGCTGTAAAATATGACTGCATAACATAGAATGCAAAAAAAGACTCTTGAATAGAGAGTTAAAAATGATTTCATTTTCTTGACTTCAAATCGCTAGACTGCAATAGAAGATTGTTTTACGAAATCCTTCAAAATTTGCTGGGAATTTATTTTTGAAATAAAAGTACCGCGATAAGAAACTTGAATGCATTCACAAAACCTTGTTAAATAACTGAGATTTCAGTTGACGACAATAGATGTTTTGTTCATCAGCTGGTATTTCCATATGAATTGCATCAACTAATACGGTCAATACCTTTCTAATCGCGTTAGGACAAACAAGCGCATGCATGTGTTTTCTTATAGAAGATGAGAAATTTCTGTTCCATTTCAGGCAATTTTTTTCTTCCATCCTTTAAACATGTTTCTCTTAAAGTATACCTTAAATATTAATAACCTTTATTTAACTATTTACATCTCGAGTCAAAAATTATTCACTCATACTTGTCCGTTTGTTACAATAAAGAAAAACAATAGTTAATTTTGATACATATGATGCATAATATTTCTCTCTTTAAAAAATCAATTTGGGATTCATGTGCTTTGATATTTGCAAAGCTTATATTTCCGCACTTTTCGCGACATTTTTATATATGTATGAACCTCACACACTATCTTATCTACCTTTTTAAATCCTAGAAAACAAAGAAAGTTTTCCATTCGGAATGGGAAGCAGAGAAACATTTCATAAACATTTGTGAAATGTTTCGCGATGGTCCAGATCAAAGTTACATTTCAGCAACATTAAAAACACATTTCAGAAAATTTTGAGAAATCTTTTTCTGTTCTGCAATATTTATTTCTGAAATGTTTCTTTGGTGTGGACACACCTTAAGAATTGAATAAGTCGAACAATCAACCTTGTTTTTTATGTGGTGGGATTTTTTCGCTTTTAACAGTTAATTTTATATATTTTAATTATACGTTTCAAGAAAAATGTTAAGAAAAAAGTGATTAACATTGTAGAAAAGGCGAACATTTATGTCTACTAGAAACTACTTGATCAACCAATATATAGCAATTTACATATAAAAAACGTCGCGAAAAGTGTGAAAATACGAGGATGTTGTACAATTGATCAAAATGTATGATACGAAAAAAGTTTTGTGAATCCACCCACTTAACGAACATTTTGAAAATAAAATAAAATACATGCGCTTAAAGTGCAACACAGGCGAGAAAAAAAATTACAGACTACTCAATCTGGTAGATGGTAAATGGGAAACAAATAAACATTTCTCAAAACATACACACCAAAAAAAAACAACAGCATCAGAAACATTTCCCAAATTTTTCTGGAAAGTTTCTGAAATGTTTTTTTTTTTTTTTTTAATGGGAAACATTTCAGAATCGTTTTTTGAACAATGTTTCCTGAAATGTTTCTTTGGTGTGGACACACCCCTATGAAGCTCTTTATTTAATTCTTTTACTTAATTTTTATCAGTCGTTTCCATGCTCTCTTTCGCAACTTTTTGTTGTGTTTTAAATACACTCTTGCTCGAGCTTCCATACTTTTTGTTTTCTATATCAAAAATAAATGGTAATAATATCAGTTTTAATTCACACAAAATTTAGTGCTTCAATACTTATGACGAGGGGTGTGTATGTACATATATGTATACGTACATAATATAAACTTTCCTAGCGATATCGGGTTTATCATAATTTTTATATTTATGATTCCATTCCACCAATCAATTTTCAATGTTGATATTTATTTTTAAAAAAATTGCAAAATATATATATTACAGAACTGCATATAAATAAAAATTATTTAAAAAGCTTTAGTCAGAGCAATTAAATAAAATATAATAATAAAAACCAAATAATATTAAACAATATGTATTTATCTCTCTAATAAGCGCATGATCTACCCAACATAATCAACACTTTGCATGAACACATTTCTATTCATCTTCACAAGATTTTGCCTAAAGCATTGGTGATTTATGGTCTTATCTAAACTTAAAAAGAGCATTAAAAATAAAATTAAATTTAGCGTAGATAAGATCACCCACCATGTCTTAATTGCACATTTACATCACGCTGGAATGAATCAATGGTCACCGGTATTAATTTGCTTTAATTCAATATCTATATAGGTTGGCAATTATGATGGAACTAATAATAATGGTGATGGAAATCCCGATGTAAGTTTCAACGACACCAATCTAGAACAAACATTTTAAATTAAGTACTTTTTTTTTAAAGCTTTAAAAATACTTTTAATTTAAACTTAAAACGTAGGTATGGATGAAAACAAGAAACAATTCGCAAGAGAATTAGAAAAAAAATTAAGGAATACAAATTATATAAGAAAGAAAATACATCGGAAAGAAATATTCTTATTTCAGAGCTGTAAATCAGTAATCAATCAATTAAAATTATGATTTTGACAATTTTTTTGGTGCTTAAATTAGGTGAATGTAATATTTTATTTTATGAGAAATTTTAAAAATTATAGAAAAACAAATTAGGCATTTTACACACAGTGGTCCAAAAAATTGTGCGTGCAAGGAAGAAATATTAGGCGTGTTTTTTTCTAAGCCCCGGGGAAATTGGACAAAAAAACGATGAGTAGGATTAACAATTTGCATGTTAAATCCAACAACAACTAATCCCCGGGGGTACTTAGCTTAACCCCAGAGAATTCTCGGGGCTTAGCTATTGGAGAGGATAAAAACTGTGCTACCAAAAACTTTTTCACTAAGTTATCGATAAAATGTATAGAAACTTCAAAACTGACATTTTGACATGTCAGATAATTATCAATTTTGTTTGGTTCCTGACGGCCATGTCAACCTAACCTAACCTACCTTTTAATATACATTCCGCAAAAACAAATCTATTTTAACATTTTTCGCTTTTGTATTGCCTCTACGGTTTTTCCACCTCGCCATGAGCACAACCTTCTACAGAGATTTTCATTTTTGCGTTTATTTTTATTATAGGTATATTAAAACTTGACTGTAAAATTATTATTAAATAAAAAAGCATTTCCTGAAGTTGATATTCGTTCAATTAACAAGAATTGAATGAACAACAAAACAAAGGTTTCTCTGAGAAGACATGGGAACTGAGCGTCCCGCCCGAATAAGCAACTCGTCCACTAATATCATGTCACCAGTGACCGATGAATGGGGTAGTTTTCAAATAGTTGAATTCTATGTACCACTGTATTCGTGAAAATTAAATTAAAAGAAAATCACATCGGCTAAAAACAATTTCCAAAATACTTTGTTTCAATTTTCAAATTACTTGATTCACATTTTTTTATATAAATAATAATTAACTTGGTTCTTTTTATGTTTTTTTAATAGAAAAGTAGTTTAAATTCAATAAATATATCGAAATTACTCAAAACAAGTCAACCCGATGATTTTTAAAGGAATGAGGATGAGGCAAACAATGATGTTTATTTTTTTCTTGCATTACAGCTGTTCTTCAAATGTCATCGTGCAAATTAATAAATAGTGCTACCAAGTATTTCACTTAAGCGCCTTGGTCGTTTTTTTCAACCAATTCCCCCGGGGATTGCAAAAAAACGCACCTATTATAAGAAATTGCTGGACACTGCTCTTGAGCAAAGCAGTTCAACCATACAAAATTACAGCGACCAAGAGGTGAACAACTACTTTACAGACAAAGCAGGCAATACTTAACAGCCGCAGTATAAACCTCTAAAGCAAAACGAGAAACATACCATTGTAAAACCTTTTTATAAAAGACTCAATAAAGAAATCAAATCAATTCACGCACCTAGAGAATTTTTACAAAAAAAAAAAAATGTTTCAATAAAAAAATCTCCAAGGTTTTTATTTTCAACAAAATAAATAAAACAATTATTTTTAACAAATAGAAAGTAATAAAAACAAAATAAACCTCTGAAATTCCTACACAAAACCTTGCGGTTAGCTGTAACAGAAATTGAAAAAAGTTAATTAATATAGACAAATAATTATTTTTCTTTATTACTTTCCTTCGGATACCCTTTTAGTCTTATAACTTCGTGCTCCTTGTGAGGATTATTGTGACTCGATAACATTTATCGAATTCTCCCCCAATCGTCACAATAAAACTAATAACGAAACTCACCACAGTGAAAGGTGAATTGTGGCATTATTGAAACAGCTGAATATTAAACAAAAAAAATTGAAATTGATTCGGATTATTTGTTATAGATGTAATAATGAAGATAAACTAATTTAAAAATTTAAATTACTCCTGACTGAATATGTACCTATACATGAATTTATTTTGGTTAAAACAATAATAAACAACTATCAAAAAGAATCCGTTTTCAGTGTTCATTCATTTTCAAACAAGAGAATGTAAAATGATTTATATTTGATCTGGTATGGTATAGAATGAACAGAATACCTACAGATAATCACACTATTGTATGCTTACTGATAGAGTTTATGTAGGATGCTCTGACCCTTTTCGCATCTCCCTGGTAGCGACTACCAACTGAAGTTTTCATCTCAAATTAAAGTTTCATATTTTTGTTAACTTCATGATGGAATATAAACAAAATTGTTTCACAAAATATTATATCCAATGCCGAATCGAAATGTAAAAACTCAAACTATTTTTGAGTTGTGACCTGCTCTAAAGTAGATCACAATTTCGATTGTTTTTATGACTCACAAGTTGTGACTTTGGGGGGGAAATCCGAAAAAGTCACAAAATAAATTTCACCTTTTCTTGTGACTTGTAAGGTATCAGTGATGTTGGGAAGAATCGGCTGTAAAGCGATCTACCGTTCTCTGTATCGTTTTGTTCAACGGAAAGATTAATAATCAGCTGCCGCTAACTTAAATTTAACTCAAAAAAAAAAAAACAAAGACAATTATTTTTAATACTCTTTTAGCATAAATTAAACCAGAACAAACAATCATATTTTGCATAAACAAATTTACCGATATTTAAACAGTGTGAAATGCATGAAATTTTCACCTTTACGCAAATTTTGTGGAAGAATTTCATTTGTTTTTTATTATTTTTTTTGTTACGAACATTTTGTTATGATTTTATTTTTTTTGAAAATAAAAACATTGTACATTTTTTTTAGTGAAAAATATATTTTTTTTTTAATAATTCACTTTAGATTTGCAAATAACAGCAATTTTAAAAATATTTCTTCCTTGTACACAGACTTTTGTTAATCACTGTGCATTAAAACCGTAATTTACGTTTGAAAGTATTTGATTGGTTACCAGTTAATATCGTTTTTTTATTATTAGAGGTATTCATTATTTTTTGTATGGTATATTCACAATCGAAATAGAGCTAGATTACAGTAAAAATTTAAATGTTTTACAAAATTTTATACAGTATAATTTGTTGTTAAAGTGCAAAAAAATGTTGCAATTTGCGCACCAGTTGCACCGGATCGTGAACACCGAAAAATAAACTATATCTTCAATAGTGCACAGAAATTATTTTATAAAAATGTGAATAAATTCTAAAAAGAACCATTGACATGACTGTTATGCGCCGGCTATTTGGTGAACTTTGATTCTTCTCTCACACACGAATTAAGTCGTATCATTTATTTAACTTTTTTAAACCTATGTGTTAAACCGACATTCCTCAATCCTTAAAGTATTTCTTTGTTGTAAAATTGTCGTATTAATTGTGAATTATTACATTCAGTATTGCTTAAATAACTTATACTACGTTTTCATTTCTTTGAAAATTTACAAATTCTATTCCAAATTATTTTATATCCAATATAAATGTATATACCAAATTAGATCAATATGTCAAAATTTGATTCTTTGACAACTGAAATAAAAGATAAACATAAAAAAATGCGGTTAACCGCCAAAGCAGATTCAGAAATTGGAATTAGATGCTTTAGAGAAAAATACTTTTTTGATCTGACAATAAGCTCATTTTTGGCTGTAATGAAAATGTAGTGCATATTAAGTAAACATGCATGAAATCCTAACCACCGAAAGTTTTCTGTTAACACAATGCTGATTAATTAATCTGTTAATTTTAAAATTTTACACCAACGAGAAATAATCGTAAAATAGATGACATTTATTAAAATAATAGGTAGCAAGCTAGGCCGGGTCGCGTCGGATTCGTAACTGTTCTTGATTTAATTTATGGAGTAAAAAAGAATACACACATACATATTATGTACTGAGTGTTTTCGGCGGAATATTGTATACGTAAATTTGTAAATACGACATATTTATATTTGATTGAAATCAAAATAAAGTAGAGCACTCTGAAAATCCAATCGAAATCGAAATAAAGGTGTTTTTTTAAAGAAATATTCAAACTAAGTATGAAGTGAAACACAAATAATATAATTGGTGATTATGTTGATTTTAATGAAAAGATGGTTTTTCTATTAATTCATTGGTTTAAACGTGTAATCTGTAATTTTTGTACAATTTTCATTGAGAAATGCAAAAATTAAATTTATATATTTATTTGAGACCAATTAAAATACGGTAGTATAACTTCACAAATGACAGGTTTTTTTTTACAATTCAATTAAAATGAGCATACACACTAAGACTAAGCCACTCTAAAAAAAAGCTATACAAATTCAGCGCTTGTACTTGATGGTAGCACATTCAATATTCATTGAATTCAATGTCAGCTTTCCCTTGACTTATATACAATAATTTTTTTTTTATATTGACTTATTAGTACAAACTGCTAAGTATGATTATTTTTAAGATTCATGATTCGTATGGTCAAAATCGTATAAAATTAACACATTATTTAACAGATTATTATTATTATAAAGAAAAAGGTTAAGGTTGATATAAAATTTTAAATCAAACTACTCACCAAATTATTTAATTTATGCAATTGTTAATTTTTGTATCTGCTTTAATTAACAAGCTTAAAAAATTTCGAAATTCATTGTAAATCATTATAATGCTTTTAATATTTTAATTCTATGGAATTTAAATGAAATTTAAGTTGAGCTTTTGTTAAAAATATGTTTGTTATTCATATTATATATATTAAAATGGTTATAAATTTCCGGAAACCAAATACCGGTACACTTTAGATATAAATATGTGTACACTACCTTGTAAAAGCTTGGCAAGACTTACAAAAGCGTATTTTTTGATTAACTGTCGCTTCATTTATTGGCCTAAAACGATTTTTTTCATGTATTTGACATTAATAATATTAAATACATTTCTTATTATCTTAGAGAACAGACTCGAAAATACAGAAGTACATCAACTATTATACATTTTATAGTTGATATTATTAATATTTCGAATTGTGTATCGAAAAATTGGATTTTTACCTTCACAATGGAAGTGAGTCTTGTCCGGTTATCAAAAACTGAGTTCATTCCGAGAACTAAATTTGTGCATGACGAAAAATTAAAGAAAAATATACAATAATATCCCAAAGGTAGTAAACATATTTGGCCATTTGTAAAAAAACATTCTAAATATAACTTCGCCTTGGGTTCCAACGATCGTTAATGACACCCCTTTTGTCAGCTCTCGTGCCAGAAAGTGTTATGAATCCTCCAGTCCTTCAGAGTGTAACCGATTTCGTGGGACGAATCTTCTTTCGCACTCGTGCAGTTACTGGAGTACTTAAAGGCCTTGATATACACAAATGCGCTGGGCCCGAATAGTATCCATCCCATCGTTCTGAAGAGATGTTCTTCACCGCTGGTAAAATATGCTTTTCCATCTGTCCTATCTCTTTCCGAGTGGGTGAAAAACAGCATTTTTCCAGCATGTGTCTAAAAGAGGCGAATATTCTTTACCCACTAATTACCGTCCAATTACAATTACGTCCCTTCTTTCCATGGTCATGGAAACGCTGATTAATAATCAGCTTATGAAATATCTTGATGAACGAAAGCTCCTTAACAACCAGTATTATGGCTTTATAGCATCTGGAACTGCAACGGCAGCGTATGATAAACTCATTAAATTCTGATCTCGACAGCATTGTCCAATGGGGAATAATGCTTCAAAAACTCATTGTTATCTCCTGACGTTAAAGCAGAACCCACAACCATTCCGCTATCCATGAGCGGCACTTGCATTGAGGAAACCGATCAGCTTTCAGTCCTTGGCATGTGCATCAAAGACCGACCAGCTTTTGTGGAATGACCACATATTCGATGTCGCACTAGACGCTCCAAAGTGTTTGGGCTTTCTTCGAAGATGCAAGAAATTCGTCCCACATAGGCCTTCATTCAAAGTATAACTCACATTTGGACAGAAGCCCCCAAAACTCATTTGAATCTTTTGGATAGAATCCAAAATAGAGCTCTAAGAATGATAGGCGATTGAACTATAGTTTAAACAATTACTTCTCTAGAACACCGGCGAAATGTTAAATGTATCATTATTTTATCGCTATTTTTATAAACATTGTTCCAGCGTAATATCCAGTTGCATTCACCCCCCCCCCCCCCCACACCCTTAAATTTTTCCAAAGGTAATACCCGTCCTTCGAGGAACGCTCATCAGTTTACAGAAATTCTTTCTTTATCCGTACAACGCTAATGTGAAATACAAAGCCGATGTAGTAGAAACCCGTTTAGTGCGGACATCATTATAAAAAAAAAATTCAACGACATGTGACCTAATGCTGGGGGATGACCAGACCCACTGTAATAAGAACACCAGCTTAAGGAAAGCTTAGTTTCAGTGGATCTTGAATAGTACTTCATCACAAACGAAATGAATTTTTCAATTTGTAATCAATTTCTAAGATTCGTCGGATAGATCGTTCAAATAATTGAAGTGATTTGTTCTCCATTGAATCCGTTTTACTTTTTTCGATCGACACTAGAACTCGAAAATATTTGTATGGCCTTTTTGATTGGCCGTCCGGAACACCCCCAATAAAACAACCGGAAAAAATTTGACTGATTCTGAATTGTATGTATCACTGTATTTGTGAAAATTAAATGTAAAAAAATCACATCGCCTAAAAAGAATTTTCAAAACACTTGATTTCTAAATATTTAGATACACATTTTCTTCTATCAATAATAATTAACTTGCTTCTTTTTGTGTTATTTTACCAGAAAAGTAGATTAAATTCAATAAACACATCGAAATAACACAAAACAAATCTACCCGATGATTTTGACATTTTAATTATGTGAGTGGATTAGTGATTCTGTTTTCGATTCTGAAATGAAATCCAGAATCGTTTTCTGTTTTGTGTAGAGTAACAACTGTCATTTTGTGCGGGTCAGAATAGTTCTGGACGGCCAATCCAAAATAGCATGAAAAGCATTTCAAAGTTCTTTCCCCCAATTTAAACAATAAAAACTCGATAAATGTTAATAGTAATAATAGAATCCCCATTGAGAAGTGACAATCCAAAAAATAGTATTGAAACGGAAATAGGAATTCTGGATTACTCAGATATGGCAATTTCTTTTAAATTCCATAAAATTAAAAGTATTATAAAAAAATCAATTAAAAGCATATATTTAAAAACGTCCTATTTTTACATTCACTATAGGTTGCCCCAGGAATTCCTACACAGCCCAGTGACCCACAACGAGAGAGCTTGCGACGTTTATTCCAAAGTATTGCCGGATCTGATCAAGAGGTTGATTGGATGGAATTAAAACGAATTTTGGACCATTCAATGAAAGACGGTGAGTTGACAAACTTAATAGGCCAAGTTAAGTTATAGATTGTTTTCACTGGCGGAAATATTACCATAGTTGGTTTAGAATTATTATACACTGACTTTAAAATGTGCGGCTTAAAGTTTTGAATGTTTACTTTTTGTTTTCATGTAATCTCACAATATGGTTTGATATAAACTTATAATTGAACATTCAAGAGTAGAGTCTCAGGGTTCTAGTTATTGAAAAAAACGAGGTAAGACTAATAGAATACAAGTTGTAGAATTTAGTAATTTCAATATGGTTGTTTTTTCCAAGTAGTTATGTTGAAATGAACCTGAATTGCTGATTTACATTTTGTATTAGTATCACTCAATCACATCCAGAAATCTATAATAGTAGCCACCATTAGCATTTTTCATTCTATTAAGTTGTAAACCTCAGATATAAAGTTTAAAATATTGGCGCAACATTTTAGACGATTTAGTACGATACTAAATCATTTTTAGGATTTTTGTCAATATTAAAATAATTGATGTTTTTTTTTTTAGTATTTTACTAAAGTTTAAGTAATAGAAACGCTATTTTATCTTAATGAGACATCCATAGTGTTTTGTTAGCTTAGTTTTTGTAGAGTCTTTCAAATATGTAGATTTTAGGCGGATTTACATTAGTATATAATATTTGACTAATTCTGTCATAAAAAATATTGTAATGAAGCGTTCTGATCGCTACATTACATTTTTAAAATAATAATAAAATGATGGAAAAATTTAATTAAATAATAATAAAAATAATTAATTAATTATTTAACAATTTAATAATTCGTACCCGATCGCCCGCTGACTATTCTAACTATTTTGGTTCTTATCTTCACTTTTCCGAGCTATACAACACACTTTACCAACGCTATTTAATAGAAACACAAACCAACCTTATAAGTGCTCCTAAGTCGTTCTTTCAGTTCGTCAATTTTAAAAGAAAATCCGATGGTTACACCCTTCCTCTCTTTCCTTCAATACCGAAACTTCGAATAATCCGCAAGATATTGCCAATTTTTGTTGACACATTTTTCAAGCAATCTTTCACCGACGATTCCTTCGTAACTGATTCAGATTATTTGCCAAATTTCTCACTAGCCCTTTTCTTCCTCCTACCGTCGACCTATATATCATCGAAAATAAGTTGAATCAACTTAACGATGAATATCTTCCTGGCCCTGATGGCCTCCCCGCAATATTCCTAAAAAAAATGTCTTCAGCTCTCTCTTTTCCGCTCTCCAAATTGTTCAGTCTATCATTATCTCAAGGAGAATTTCCTCAGGTATGGAAAAACTCTTTCATAACCCCAATATACAAAAAGGGTACTAAAAGCGATATTAAAAACTATCGTCCCATTGCCAAACTTTCACATATCCCTAAAATATTTGAAAGTATTTTGTACGAAATTTTAAGTTTCCGTTGTAAGTCGCTCATTTCCCCTAGACAACACGGCTTTCTCAAATGTAGGTCTACAGCAACTAATCTAATTGAATTTGTATCGTATACAGTCTCAGCTCTTGAAAGCGGAAGGGAAGTAGATGTTATCTCTACTGACTTTAGTAAGGCTTTTGACAAAATTTCACATAGACTTATACTTTTCAAATTGTCCACACTCGTCTTTGAACCTATTTTCTTAAAATGGATTTCTTCTTATCTGGAAAACCGGTATTGCAGTGTTCGTTTCAGATCTGCTTCATTCTTAGTTACCTCCGGGGTCCCCCAAGGAAGTCACTAAGGACCTCTCCTTTTTATTCTTACAATTACCGATATTGAATTGGTCATTAAACATTTCCATATCTTGTTATAGGCTGACGATACCAAGTTTTTCAAGACAAATTCTTCCTCACACGACTCTTCCTTTATCTAACTAGATCTCGACGATACCAAGTTTTTCAAGACAAATTCTTCCTCACACGACTCTTCCTTTATCTAACTAGATCTCGACAGTTTCTCAGTCTGGTGTATCAAAAACTGCTTAGAGCTTAATATTGCTAAGTGTCAATCAATCACTTTTTCACGCCAACGCATAAAATCTTGTCCCAGGAGCTACTTACTTTACAATCAACCCTTCGCCATAGTTGAATCGATTCGAGACCTCGGCATATTATATGACCGAGAGCTCAATTTCATAACACACATCGATAATATTATTTCAAAAGCCAATTCAACGATTGGTTTTGTGAAACATTGGTCCAAAGAATTCTCCGACCCCTACGTCACTAGATCACTCTACATAACCTTTGCCCGCCCGTTACTTGAATACGCTTGCCAATTATGGTCCGCATATCAAAAAATTCATATCTCTAGAATCGAGAGCATTCAACCGTGCCCTGCCTTGGAATAATTTCTTGATTCTGCCCCGCCTATCAAAATCGCCTTCAACTAATTAACCTCAATACCCTCTTCATTCATCGACTTCTCTCAGGTTCCGTTGACTCTGAAACCCTCTACAACTCTATCTTTCTCAACACTAACCCCCGTAACCTAAAAAAACCTCGCCTCTTCTACCTGCCTACTCATCGTACCTCTTATGGTTTCAATGAACCTATTACCCGTATGATGCGAAGGGTTGATTTAAACGAAAACTGTTTCGACTTCAACCTCAGCACTCTCAGCATAAAACTCCTGTTAAATTGTCCGCCCAATTCAACCCAATCATAGCCCTAAGTTTCATAGTTTTAAGTTAGGGTAAGTTATGAAGCTTGTATTAAGCCAAATAAATGGGGGTATTGCCCCCACCAAAATTAAATTAAATTAAAAAATTAAAAGAAAATATATGCATTCATATTTTGTTTTAAACTTTGCCATTGGAAGGCAACACTGTCATAGGACCCATAAATGACAATCATATAAAAACAGTCGACCGCAACCCATTAAGACATGTGAACAACGAGAGGGGTCGTCATTGACTGATTAGAAAACATTGATAATCATATGATATGCGGATGCGGTATATTCTATAAAAATCAAAGGAAATATACTTCTCCAGCCGTGCGACAAACTTGTATAGAGGTACTTTGTTACTTAGAACAAGAGGAAGGGGAGTAGGGAGTATCAAAAAGAAATGGCCATTTGTATGAAAAATTGTTTTTTTTTCTTTCAAGTTACCATCCACTTTTGATCAAGATGACTATGAGAGGAGGTGAATTATTCAAAAAATATCTCTTTAAAGTACTAGAAAAATGTAAAGAGAGAAATATCAATAAATTAAAGCCGAGTAAAAATAAAAATATTAAATTTTTCAAAGTTTAAATAAAGTTTAATAAGTCTTGTAAATAGGGTTGATATTGTATTACTTTTAATAATAGATTTCCCCCCACCAGAGGTACGGAATCTTTGTTTTAAGTTAACCCAACATTTAAATAAATACAAGAAATTGCGTTTAGTCCAGTAAAAACATTGGTCTCTATTTGACGAGGCCATTTTTGCCGATTAATCTATTGTCGCTGTCTTAAAATATCGAAACCGCTGCGGTCTGAAATACCGAAGCAAAGAAGCAGAGGTTAAAAATTCGAGAAATATACCCCATCAGCAGGAAAATGAACAGCCATATTTATGGAACAACTTTCCATCTTTATACAGGGTGTCCGCCGGGAAGGTATACTACTGCCGTCATTTTGGTAAACATCTTGACAGTTCATATTTGGCAGTCGTGAAGTAGACACGTGTTAAATCTGTTATGGAAAAATATTAAATAAACCGACGTGTTTTAATCGTTAAAACATTTTATCAAAATCAATCATCGATTACTGTGACGATGAGAAAGTTATGTGAAATTTTTGATGATTTCGATGAAAGAGGGTTTGTAGGTTATATCCCCAAGCATGGACCACAACGTACTGCAAGATCGCCTGAAAACATAACTGCAGGAAGTGTTCAAAACAATCCACCAACCTCAATTCGATGCTGTGCTCAGGAGCTTGGTCTTCAAAGAGCAACTTTGGCCACAATTTTACACAAGGATTTGCATTTGTTTCCATTTAAGATTCAGTTGATACAAGAGCTTCTTCCACAAAACCATTTACGCCGCCGTACCTATGCCAATAGGATGTTCCAGCTAGCCCATGACAACCCCTATTTTCATTAAAAACATCATAATGAGTGACGAGGCACATTTTCATTTGAATGGATATGTGAATAAACAGAATAGTCGTTTCTGGGTAATGGAAAACCATCAAATTATTCATCAGTCACCTTTGCATCCATTAAAAGTTACAGTCTGGTGTGCAATTTGGTCAGGAGGAATGATTGGACCTTACTTCTTTGAAAATGAAAACGGCGGGCGTAATAAAATATTCGTGATGAAATTAATGAAATACCGCGTGAAATGTGTGAGAATGTAATGAAATATGTGCTCAAAAGGCCTCGCATTTGTGAGACTAAGAGAGGCGGAGATTTGACTGATATTGTATTCCATACATAATTGCCGACATTAAATAAAACATTTATCAATATAAGGTCCATTCTCTTTCATTTAATCAAAATTATAAACAAACAAAGTAGTATACCTTCCCGGCGGACACCATGTACTTCTATGTTAGTGTATTACCACCTTTAGTGTGATGTTAATGCTAGTTAAAAAAAAGTGTTTAAAATTTGCAAAATTTCAAATGAGGTGTTTTAATTTTAGCCAATTGTTAAGTAGAATCATTGCTATACCTTAAGACCAGGTTGTCTAAAATGTTGCGCCATTATATTTAAAATGTGTGTTTTTAAACTTAAAAAGTCCTCATTCAGGTACCACTAGCTGATGTTTATCACAACCCCAATCCCAATTTCTTTGCTTTTGAATTTCCGGAGGTCCGATTAATTTACTCTTCATTAAATTTAAAAGCTCTTTAAAAAATGGGAAATTTACGACATTTGTATGAAATTTTATAAATATCCATTTTCAAAAGCGACTTTAAAGGAGAGTGAATAAATTGGGCATAGTTGTTGTTGAATGCAATTTTACAAAACATTAGTTTGTAGATTTATATTGTTTTCAATCCCAAGAAGTTTTCATTGAAAATTCATATTGTTTTTATTTGTCTTTTCGGAGCTTCCAAATTTCCCTTTTACATTTTCATGTTATTAAGCATTTTATTATACCATTTGTTTGTTGTTTACATGTAGTTGTTTCAATTTATGTTGACCTAAATTCTAACGGTATTGAATACACTGTATATGTACATCACGTTTCCAATTGGTTGTAAAGTCTCTCAGTTTCAATTCTTTACTTTAATATCAGATCGGGACAAATCTAAAAAAAAAACAAGATTTAGAACTTTTATTTATAAGTGATTCACACCTTGTGCCAGCCATTTCCATTTCTTACTGGACGACCATTGCTCTTTAGCTGCTCAGCTGTCATATTTCATTGCATTTTTATGTCTAGCCAGGCCAAGTGTTCGTCCATCTCCATAAGTGCCTGGAACTGATTTTTATTTGTTAAATTCAATAGCAATAAATTAGATAAAATAAATTATTTAACAAGAATACTTACTGTTTTGCGGCTTTCCATTTCTCTGTGGCGAAAAAATTTTTGGAACGAGAAATACCGTCATTTTGTTCATTGACGTTTACAGGGACAAAAATTGAAAATGACTTATGAAATGGAGATTGTGTCGCGTCTTATATTTTGATGTCGTTTACGACTTCGGTAATAGGCATGAACATATTATGTACAATTTATGATTGCTAGGGAAAAAATTCGACTTTGACCTTGAATCAATTCAATTTCTCAAAAACTGTGTTTTGAAATTGTGTGCATTTACATCAGTGCTCCTACGAATAACAAAGTGAAAATAATGAAATTGCACCCATAATATTTCAAATTACATGTAATAGCTCTAGCATTATTTCAGCAGATTTGTTTAAAAACTGAAGTTTGAACTTGATCAAAAGTTTATGTAAAGTAATCATTTTTGATGATATGTAAACATTGCACTCGAGTTAAATTAAAACTAGGCTTTACAGATTTCCTTTCTGGGAGCCATGTACAACTTGAACAAATCTAATACGTCAATTCTTGGATATGTCACAATTGAACTTTTTTCAACTTTCATTAATTATTTTTTTCGAATTTCTTATATTCGAAATGAAAATTCAAATAAGATCTTACTTCAGCTTGTTTAAGAATACTATTTTCAAAAATGATGAAGATGGATGAATAGCTTCCATAGACATCAAAACGTCATTTGTTAAATTTTGGCAATAATCAATATTTTAATCAAAACTTCTTTATGTCGAACTTGCTTATAACTCCTTAACCCCCTTTTTGCAACCTATCTTCGTAAATTGGAAGATTTTTATAACAAAACACTGAATGAAACTGTCATTGTATAAACTAAAATTAATTGTTTTTATGTTATTAAAAGGGTGTGTTTTGTTATATTATAATTAAAACCAAATGCTTTATATGGAATTTTGTTTTAAATTTCTTTTCAACGAATCAACTTTTTGTGGCCCTGAGGGTTCGATATAAGGAGTTTTGACTGTAGATGAATGCATGTATGTAAATGTATGTTTTACTAAATTTGATTGAACTATAGGTATCAATGCGTAAAAAAGCCAAAATTTTGCCTAATAATGCGTAACTCTGAAACGTAATTGATTCACTGATACTACAAACTAAGCAAAACCAATTAACGATATCAGAGTATTTGGATTTGCGGTTTAATCTTAGCATTTAAGCAATCAAACGAGGTCATGAATTTTCTTAATCCTTTGATTGTTGTTGGTATAGAGTGTTTTCCTATTAGAATTAAAATAAATTAAGCTTTATAAGTAGAAATCAGTTGTATGCATGTATTTATTTGCTTTAAATAGATCGTTATGAACATTTTAAGTAATGCAATTGCTTTATTTGCCTTCTTTAATTACATTTCGAAAACTCAAACATCAACCCATACCGTCAACGCTTAAAAAATGATCAAATCGAATTTGAAAATGAATCGAAAACAAATTGGTGCTTGCAAAACTTGTAGATTTGCCAAAACATCCTTCGAATGGTTATAACCAAGCAACAAATAATCAATATGTAAGTGGAGGGCCTGGACCTGGAAGTAATGATGGTGACGGGGGCGGCGGAGGAGGTGGAATGGATTTATTTTCCTTGCTCTGTGGCCCTTTCTGCAAAGGAACTCCTCTTGAAGGAGTGCTTGGTTTGGACCAACAACAACAATCGTACACGAGCGTGAATCCTTTAAATGCAGATCCTGGTGAGAATTTTGTGACATTAAAAAATCTTTTTTCAAGTTTGTATTTGATCGTGTTCATTTTTATAAACTTTGTTTTTTTTTTTTTTTTTTTTTTTTTTTTGTAAAAAGAACTTATCATATTGTCGACTCCACTTATTGTTTTTTGTTTTCAATTATATTTTTTTAAAAATTAATTCTTGACTATATTTAAGTACCTAATATTTTGTTTTGGGTCGTACAACGGTATTAATTTGCTCCAGCTAGCAGGGTTAATTTTGACTTACTCCAGAATATATTCAGCCCTATTGTGAATTTCGCCCGGAATGTCTTTCACCCGAAATATTTTTGTTCGCCCGGATTTTTAATAGCTATTGCGAGTTTCGCCTTAATAAAATTCCACTTTGAATAAGAAATAGCATTTCGTATAACATAATGTGATAACTGATAAGGTATGTGATGATATACTAAAAGTTAAAAAAAAATCCTAAAGAATAAAAAAGACCCTTTATCAATAGAATAAACTAAAGAACAAAAAAATATATTTCGATAAGGTTGTTTTATTTTAGAAAATTGGAAATAAACCAAAGACAATTAAGGTTAATTGATAATTTCTGAAATAAACCAGCATTAATGGTATGATAAAATTCTTTCGTGTACTTTTTGGGAAGAAATTGGCAGTTGGTGAGTTTTTTTTAGAGTAGGTACACGAATCTCAAGTCTTATGTCCGTTTAGTTCTCAAAACTCCTTTCAAAAAGGTGTACTCGCATACATGTAATGGTTAAGTTAACAAACGTCAAAAAATTAATGGTTTTTAAATGACGGAGTATTAAAACAAATTGATTAGAAAAGTAAATATCTATTGTTCACGCTTTTCTTATTAAACAGTTTTACTTAACGACATATTCATTTTATGAAGCCGATTACAAAGAAAAAAAAATAAAAACAAAAATTTGTGGGTGGCTTGATGCTTGATTGCTAACTTAGACGTGTGGGTTCGATCCCCACGCTAGGCGCATTCCTTTCTATACCTACAATTTTAATTGGATCCCGACCATGGGTTAAAAAGAGACAGTCATTAGCTGGTTCTCAAATCCATTGTGCCAAACTAGTGCCGTGCAATCCCACATATAGTTAAATTTAAAAAAAAAAAAATTTCCTATATGTAAACGAATTTTCCCTACATATGTCATCACTTACTTTCATCGATTGACTTGACATTTGAAAGTTTTAAGGCCAGACAAAGAGCCAAACAATTTTTTTTATTAAATTGTATATTTAACAATGAAGAAAGAACTATAATTTCTATGCAAATATGTACAAACAGAATGTTTTATTTTGTGTAAAAAATAGTGATGTAATTGAAGCTATTAAAAGTGTTTTTTAATACATATAGGAAATACGTTTGTATTTATATTTCATGTTTTGTTTTTTAAACGACAAAAACTCAATTTAACCATTTTGGGACAAAAATTAAGAAATATGATACATTATGCAGCTTTTTATTCTTTTGTTCGGCTCAAAAATTAAGTGAACAATTTGTAATAACCTTAAATTCCGGCCGGAATTAATGCTCGCAATAAGGGGAATTTTTTGATCATGAACGATTTTTCGGGTGAAAGTCACAATAAGTGAAAAGTGAAATACTAAATTTTCCGGTTGGAATGTTGTTCGGGCGAAACTCACAATAAGGATGATGACATAGCAATTGCCTCCCAAAATATTTTGCAACTTTTCTCTGCTTTTAAAAGGTGCATAGCTTAATATTCTTGGCGCAGGGACAAAAGTCCGAAAATGCTAATTTGGGACTTATGTCCCTGAGACTTATGCCCATGCGCCAATATTCTTATTAATATTTCTTTGAACAGAGAACCAGCAAAGAAGTGTGTATGAGAAATATGTTTTTTGTACCAGTAACAAATTTAAGCTGGTCTGGTACAGTATATTAAATGTATACAGGTTAGTGTGTTTCTAATAGATTGATTCCATACATTGTATTTTTTAATAAAGGCCTTCATTATGAATAGCAAATCGAACATTCAATAAATTGCGAATAATTATTTATTAATATTATTAATAGTGAACTTAAAATAAATTGGATTAAGTAAACATAATGTTAAACGTCAAATGCTATTTGTGTTGCGTTAATTTTATTGTGAATTATAATTTTTTGTGAGCTTAATTTTGTATTTTTCGTCGATTTAAAAGGCAAGAAAAAAAATAGGATGAGCCGGTTTAGAAAAAAACATTCGTGATAGTTCCATTTATCTGTATAATACACTCAATAAGGTACATATTTATAACAGTTTTTTAGAGGCGATTTGAAATGAGATAAATTAAACTGGTACCATCCTTGACGTCTATCCTAGTAAAAAAAGTAAGTTGAAATTTTGTTCTGTGCAAACAAAGTAAGAAATATATTTGTATTTTTTTGTTTTATAGAAATAAATAACGTCTGTACTTAAAATATCGCTCAATGTGATCATTAAAGTAATTCGAAATATTATAAAGTTATAGTTACATGGTACCTGCGCACTTACAACAGTCTTCAAGTTGCTTCATCTTTTTTGTATGTATACAGTTACAGGTTGCAACATCAATTTTTGAATGGAAATGGGTTTTATATCTAAGCGCCATGGTTGTAAGGTCCGCTTTGCACTATAAATTATAGAATTCTTTAACAGGTTTGTGATCACAATATGACTATACAATAGCCGTGTTTTACTATCGCCAATAAACCATATGGTTCACCCCGTAAAAATAAGACGATCTGGGTTATGTACCGATATGTACCCTCTGTTCGCCGAATTTAATACTAATATTTGCAAACCCAGATAGAAACCTGGAGCTCGTGTTGTTTTTGTAATACGTGTTAAAAAATAATCCAGACCCAGACTCGTAGATAATAAAACCCAGCTAATATTTATTTGTTCCTTTTAGTTTATATGTAGAGATATACATAAGTAATATATTGTTCGAAAGCCAAGGCTCGAAGTATATTACAAAAACTAGCAAAAATGTAATGTTTTACACAAAAAGTAAATATAAAAAACAGTTAACGAAAGATATGAAAATAAGGACTTAAAAACTACAATGTATTCAAAGCGTCTTTTTTTCGATTTTGTCCACATTCTCTACCATTTGTACGTACGTAATAAGTACCTATGTATGTACTATTGCATTGGGAAAAAAATCGAACTCGAGATTTAAATCCAACTTGACATTACGATGATAGAGAACACTAAAAAAGTGGGTCCCGCAATTCCGTCTGTCTGTCTCGCTGTACAACGCTCTACAGCATAAACGTCTGAAGCGATTTTCCTTAAACTTGGTATTTAAGCGTTGTAGGTGATTGTCTAAAATAGATGTTTGAATCGTTTTTTAGGTCAAAAACTAACGGTACTTGCCATAAATTTTGTCTACCATCTCAATTATCTTATAATGGCTCTAACGCTTTTAATAAAAATAAAATGCACGACTGGATCGTACGAACTTGCTCTTGTAGCTAACAACTTTAGGTTAAAGTAGTAGCTAACCACTGAAGTTGTTAGTAGGTATACGTAGTCTAGTTTAATTATCCTGTGCAGGTTTAAAGCCGAAGTAGGTAAGATTACCTTGATTCTTAGTATAATGAATTGTTGAATGCATATGATTAAAGGAATGGTGACATAGGTACCATCCTACGAATGTATATTTAAAAAGATTTTAATCATGTAAATTAGGAGGGTAATGTGTACTTACCTACATAGATGGCGCCTAGGTATGTAAATATATGTACATTTTAATGTATATATTATACATATGTATAATAATGAAAGTGAATGGTGTATAGGTGGATAAAAATCGTGTTTTAAACTGATAAAAAGTGCTAAAACGATCACTTCAATCAGTTTCTTGAAAAAAACAAAGAACGCCATCAGATGCCACGGATCAATGAAAATTTTATAAAAAAGTATCTCGAAAATTGTAAGACGGATTTTGATGAAATCCGGTTTTTCATTTTTAGTTTCTTGAAAATTAACTGTTTTTAAAATTTTGGTATGCAGTTTTGTTTTTCTTGTTTTTGTTTATTAATATACATATGACTATAAAATTTAAAATTATTTATTTTTATTAGTTTTAAAAATATTGGCGCAAAATTTTAAACCACCCATTGTTAAGGGCTTAACATTTTACTAGTTAGTAATTTCCTAAGTGCTTATTGATTGAATGACTATTTAAAAATTTTTAAACTTTTCTAAACTAGCAAATTGCTAATTATGCAGAAAGCTGAGCCTTTGTAGGGTTTGAATTTTGATGAACTCAATTATTGTTGTTATGTGTTGTAAATTAATTATATGTTGATGAAAACCCAACATGTGCTCTAAAAAGGTATTAGTTATTTCTATTTTCATTATTTTAACTTCGTTATTTACAAAAAAAAAAAAAAAAAAAAAAAATTGTGCACCAGCAGGACTCGAACCTAGGCACCCCGCGTGCAAGGCTGATATACTATCAGATTCCATAATGGATTTAGCAAATTGCTGAAAGTTAAAGTAGCCATTCCGTGATTTTAACTTTAGTAAAATGTTAAAATCGTTTAAAATTAGCTCAATCATCTTTTTAGTTTAGTAAATTGCTAAAAGTGGCTTTAACATTTTACTAAATCGTTTAAAATTTTGCGCCATTGAGTTTTCAAAAAAAAAAAATTAATTTTAATTATATAAAAAATGTTATTTAAAATTTTAATATGCAGACTTAGTTTGGCTACCTAGATCTTCTCAGATATAAAATTTGACAGAAATCCAATGAACAGTTACCGAGAAAGCCAAAAATAAAAAAAAACCGTTATATAAAAAGTACCGTTAATAGACTTTTCCCGTAAACTTTATACCAACAAAAAAATTCTCAAAATTTTTTATCACAACCGTTCAAGGTCATATGGCAGGTATCGTTATTTTAAGCCTAAAAATAAAATTTCAATTTCCCCTCTGAGGAATTCCAAAATAATCACAAATACCAAATTTGAATGTAATCGCTTAAGCCGTTTAGGCTGTAGCGCATTATACATACAGATGGACAGACAGACATTTTTTGCCGATCACTTTTTTATCGTAATGTCATGTTTGATTGTTGGAATTTTTTTTTTTTTTTACGAATGCATAACTTGCCTTATAGTCCTATAATCGCAAGTAAAATGTACGTGCACTATTTTGGGAACCACCCTATATTTTTTTCGATTTATTTTTTTAATATTTTGTTATTAACGGTGCCTGCCATACAACCATTTTTTTGATTTTGAACTTTCTCATAAACGGATTTCGATCAAAATTTTTACATAAGAGGTCCTTAATTAATTCTTAGTTCTTTTTCTATTAAAATAATCAAATTGGTATTTACCAAGTGAATTGACTGAGTAGCTTAGGCTGAGCAAATTGTGTACAGCCTTCTCCAAAAGTCAACAAGGAAATTTGGCATTAAGGCCCGCCACACATTTTTTTGTTAACTGCATTTTTTTGTTTTAGCTTTAACTTATAGTGCAACCAAACCTATGTACAAAAACAATCTTAGGTGTAAACAATAACATATTTTCTTACTATGTAAACGGTGATTTTTTAAGAGCTTGGTTTTTGAAAATTCCAAAAAACACAGAAACTTGTAAAAAGTGAATGAAATTTTTATTTGGATCGATAAATCAATTTCTGCCATTTACTTTTTAAAAATAATTTCACTTAAATGTTGCCCGCGGCTACGCTTCAGGTGGTCCATTCTGAAGGTCCAATTTTGGCTAACTTTTTCACACATTTCGGCCGGAATCTCACCAATGACGCGTTCAATGTTGGCTTCCAAGGCAGCAATCGTGTTTGGCTTGTCCCCATAGACAATAGACTTAACATAGCCCCACAAAAAATAGTCTAACGGGGTCAAATCACATGATCTTGGTGGCCAAAAAAAAATCTGTTATCATCGAACGGTACCTTTCTCCATTGACCGTAACCCTGCGGCCTTCATCGTCCTTAAAGAAGTACGGCCCAATGATGCCGCCTGCCCATAAACCGCACCAAACAGTGCATTTTTCGGGATGCATTGGTAGCTGCTGCATTGCCTCTGGCTGCTCTTCACTCCAAATACGGCAATTCTGCTTATTCACGTATCCATTTAGCCAAAAATGAGCCTCGTCGCTGAAGACGATTATGACGACCATAAAACGGACGTAGCTTGCGAAACACATTTTTCACAGAGCACGAATTTTGATAATATATTTCAATAATTTGCAAACGTTGTTCAGGCGTAAGTCTATTCATGATGAAATGGCAAACAATACTGAATCGAAATGTCAAATGTTCGTGGAATTTGTCATGTGTGATCTGTCAAAAATATAAACGTCAAAAACCAAGTAGCAAATAAATCACCCGTTATATCTAACTTTATGCAATTTTCTTGCCTCACAATGAGGTGCTTAATTTCCTTCCAATATTTTTCTTCGAAGAACCAAACACTCCTATACCTTTACATACGTCCGGATTCGATTCCATCAAATTAATTAGTTTTACAAATTGATTTGCATTTGCTTATAAGTTATTATTTTTATTTATTTAACAATATTCATTTGTCAATATTTTTCATACTAAAATAACTAGCTACAGGTTAACTTAAGTAGTTGTTCATATAAATATAAAAATGTCGCGAAAAGGGTGGAGCAACGAGGATGTTATCCAAGTCCAAACGATCAAAATTTATGAAACGAAAAATTATGAATTGACATTACGATGATAGCGAAGACGAAAAAAGATGGTCTAGAAATTCTGTCCGTCTGTATGTGTGTCTGTATGTGGCACAAATCTTTACATCGTTTTGGAGAAAGTAAGATTATTGCACTTGATATTTCAAAGGCATTTGATAGAGTATGGCATCAAGCTCTCTTATCGAAAATGCGTGCATTTGGTATCGATGAATCTCTTATTCATTGGATTAGAAATTACCTTTCGGATCGTTCAATACAAGTTGTGTTGGACGGTTTCAAGTCTGATATTCACAAAATAAATGCTGGTGTGCCCAGGGTTCCGTATTGTCTCCGACCCTTTTTCTCATTTTCATTAATGATCTCTTATCTGGAACTTCAAATCCACTTTATTGTTTTGCTGACGATAGTACTCTCAGCTTTTCATATTCGTTTTCAGATTCACCTCCTTATTCTTCGGATGTGGAACTGCAACGGCAGTGTATGATAAGCTCATTAAATTCTGATCTCGACAGCGTTGTCCAATGGGTATACAAAAAACCGCGTAGAATGTAATGCTTCAAAAACTCAGTGCTCTCTTCTGTCGTTAAAGCAGAACCCACCCCCCATGCCGCTATCCATGAGCGGCACTTGCATCGAAGAAACCGATCAGCTTTCAGTCTTAGGTAGGTGCATCATAGACCACCTCTTGTGGAATGAACACATATTCTATGTCGCCAAAAACGCTGCAAAGTGTTTAGGTTTTCTTCGAAGATGCGAGAAATTCTTCTCACCGTCTGATCTGGCTGTAATCTATAAGACCTTCATCCGACCAAAACTTGAGTATAACTCTCACATTTGGGCAGGAGCTCCTAAAACTCATTTGAATCTTTTGGATAGAACTAAAAAAAGAGCTCTAAAAATGATTGGCGATAGAACTATAGTAGAAACATTTACATCTCTCAAACATCGTCGAAATGTTCCATGTATTTCGCTATTTTATCGGTATTTTTATAAACAGTGTTCTAGCGAAGTAGCCAGTTGCATTCCTCCCCTTAAAATATCCAACCATAGTACTCGCGCTTCTAGGAATGCTCATCAGTTTACCCTTGAGCCCAATTTCGGACGTATTGTCAAGTACAGAGATTCTTTCTTTAGTCGTACAACACGAATGTGGAATGCTTTACCATGCTCGATATTTCCCTGCCATATAACCGTTACGTTAAAACCTATTTTTCTGGGAAACGGCTCTAACGATTTTGATTGAATAAAATCAGTGCAGCTTTTTAGATACGACCGATCATATGGTTGAAATTTTTTTTTTAAATATCTAAAAACGTACTTTCCATAGGACCGTTTTTTTTGCTTTCGACTATCTTATAAACGGCTCACCCGATTCTTTCGAAATTTCACACATATATAGCCTTAGGTTGCCAAATTTATACTGCGTACCAATATTTTTAATTAATATTTTTTTTGTATTTTTTTTTAATTTTAAAAAATTATATTTTAAAAACTGCTCATTAAATTTTTTTTCAAAAATTATATTTATAATGTATTTGCTGAATACCTGTGAATTGGCGTTTTTGAATTTTTATTAAATTTTTTTCAAAAAGTTTAAAAACAACTTTTTTTCTCAAAAACCGCTCCACAGATTTTAAATTTTTTTTTGTCATAAATTCAAATTTATCCAAGAAATAAAATGGCGTACTTTTTTTTTACCTCAAATTAGTTTAAGTATTTATTTGAGAATTTTGAATTATTTTTTCTTTAATTAATCCCATTTAATTTTTTGTTTTTAAGTTTATATTATTAAATATTTAAGATTGTCATACCAATTCTTTTTAGAAAAAAATTGAAGAAACTTTGTGTATAAAAAATAAAGTATAAAATGACTTTAAATATATATTTAGATTTTTAATAGAAATCTTTTGAATACGATATGATCGAACATAAGAGCAATTTATTTATTTTTTAATAATGATCAAACACGACGCTATAAATGCTACTGTTTAAAATCCATCTTCAAGCACAAAAAATTGAAAACAAAGAAACATTTCAGAAACGTTTCTCAAAGCCTACACAAAAAAAAAAAAACAATTCTGAAATGTTTCTGAAGTGTTTTTTTAAGCAATGTTTCTTTGGTACCACCTGCAGATAACAATCTGAAACTTTTATCCGGAGCACGTGAAACTAAGCCTTAATATCATATTTAAACTTCTCGGAAAAGGAGCTTTTTTCAAATTGTAACAAAATGGCAGGCACTTCACATTATAACATTTTGCCAAGTTAAAAATAATACAACAATAAAAATATACTTGTTTCTTAAGCTATGATTGCGTTTGAATATTGAAACGAGCATTGCAATTTACTCTTTTAATACAAAATCATTTTTTAATATAAAGGTTATTTGAAAAAAAAATTAACAAAGAAATAAAAATAATTTATTTAACATATTACAAAAATATACAATTTTATTAATTTTGGCCCTCAGTGTGAATAGCGAATTTGATTATCGATGGATTACAAATAGCGAATCTAACTCATGTATGTATGTATCGAATCAAAATATTTAGTGATACTGCTAGCGAATTGTTGTGCTGGGCAACATTTTGTTTTAATTGTTGATACGAGTTTCGAATTTACTTGTAACTTAAGCACTATCTACCTTTTGTAAATGCTTGGTATACAAATAAAGTTTTCTATTCGGAATGGGAAACATAGAAACATTTCAGAAAGCTTCGCCAGTGTCCAGACCGAAGTAAGCATTTAACAAATATTTAAGAAAAAATTCAGAAAGTTTTAAGAAATGTTTCTCTGTTTCTCAAATGGTTTGTAAATGTTTCTGGAATATTTTTGAAATGTTTCTGGAATATTTCTGAAATGTTTCTGGGATATTTCTGAAATGTTTCAAAAATGTGTCTTTGGGGTTGGATTCGATATCCCGGTTTTTATAATCCTGTTTTTTAAAATCCCACTTTTTTATGATGTCCCCTTACATGCAGCAACCCCCCCCCCCCCCCCTCTTTGGCCCACAAATAAAAAAACGAACACAGTGGTATTAAACGGGATTTTTAAAAGCATTATTATAAAAGACCGGGATTTTGAATAAGCAGGATTTTAAAAAAGCGGTATTTTAGAAAACGGGATTTCAAATGTTTTTTTTCGTGATTTTTGAAAGCGGGATTCCGATACGCTTTTGTTTCTTTGATGTGGTCAAACCTGATACAAATAAGAGTATCACCATTTTAGAGATATTCTTAATTGACCTTGAAAACTGGAGCAAAAGTAAATCCATTTAACGGTATTATATTATAATATATATTCAGCCATTTAAAATAAATTGTTTGGAGTAAATAGCTTAGAGTGTTCGAGACGAAATCACGATTTTTTGATTAAATCTATAAAGCCTGTATCATCAAATTATTTAGAATATCTAGATAGTAAAAATTATTTTCATAAAAATCATTGTCGCAAAATTTTAAACACATTGATATTATATTCAGATATAAGGCATGATACTTATTAAACATTTGACTATATTTAAGCACTTTACTAAAATATACAGATTTTTAACTAGCAACATACTAAACCAATTTCTCGATAAACTGCAGCTGAACACGCTATGATGCTAAAAGATAAAAAAGAATTTTGGTGATTTGAACTTTAACACAATTTTAAAACATAGTTTAATGATTAACTTGTTTAAAATAAATATTTCGTATTTTTTTTTTTTTTTTTAATTCATTTTTATTTCATTTTAACTTATAACTATCTTAAATCTAGACAAAAATGTTTAAAACTAGCCTAATTATCAATAACTTACAACTAATTTACTGGCCCTTTACGGGCGCTCTAAACTAAACAATAACTCTTAGAACTAATGTCTTTCGACCTAAAAACTATTTTAATTAAATCTAATTTTTTTTTTATTTTTCAAGCAAAAATTTTACAGAAAAAACTTGGTATCTTACTCGTATATTTTTTTTTTTTTTTTTTTTTTTTTTTTTTACTTATAAGCTAAACCTAACTATAGATTAAAAATAATTAAAACTAAATAAAAACTAACTTATACTAACTAAAAATAACTTAAAATCCTTAAAATAACTAATAATACTTAAAACTACTTAAAAACTAGAACAGCCACAGCAGCATTTTTTTCGGTTTTAAAATTTTTGTTTGTTTGTTTTTTATATGCATGCAGACACACAACAACATGCAACCCACCCATACATGTACATACGCACATACATATACGTACGCACATACATGTACAGACACGCAGATACATGCACGTATGCCCCCGCATACATACATATTTTTAATTTTTTTTTTTTGGTGCCACCCTGACTGTTCCCTGTACCTAATTGCCCTAAATCTATGTAAGTCGGCCAAGATATAATATCTTCATCGACTTTAAATATCACGATGCTGTTCAGAGAGCCACCAGAACTGGTTCTCCTGTTTCGCCCTATCCCTCCGGTCCCGATCGGACACAGTCCTACTGAACCGAAGGCGCTCTTCTCCACCTTGAGCGATGACGTCTCGACCATACAGGAGTCGCCTATCCACAGTTTTCCGGCTGACGTGGTAGATGAGCGGAACCGCCCCTCCATCCTGTATCAGCCCTCGACTGTCTAAATAGAGGAATGCCTCGGGAGGGATGTGACCACTTAACCGCGCACTCTCAAAATATTCGTTATTGGGGTAATAAGCCCCAAAAATTAAGCTGTTAGTTGAGTACATCACTCTTGCAACGTGACCCCGAATCAGTTTAAACAAAAAAATTATCTATTCTGTTTATGTTGGCTCCGTTGTATAGAACCTGGTTGGAATAATATCGTTTGTACTCCGACTCTGGTATTCTGTGTAATCCAAGGCAACGTCTAAGACATTGCCTCTCAAACACCCGAATCTTTTCCATTTGAGATGGGGCAACGTTGAACCACACCGGGCATCCGTAGGCAATCATCGGCCTGATGAGGGCCATGTAGCAAATCACCTTCACCCTGCTGTCAAGACGGCTGCTATAAAACAGTCGTTTTGTCAAGGCAAAGGCTCCCCTAGCCCTGGTCAAAGCAGCACCTATATGTCTGTCGAAATACAGGGACTGATCCAACCAGATGCCAAGGTACTTTACTACACTTTTACTCGCCAGTGGATGTCCATGTGGCCCTACGATCACCAGCTTGCGCCAGTTCTTTCTCGTATCCCTTGAGGCGCTAGACAACGGAGTCCTTAACAAAATAGTTTCTGATTTCTGGAAGTTGATTTTCAACTTCCAGTCATCACAATATCGCTGAATCTTGTCGAAGTCACTCTGCAAGAGATTTTTGATGACCTCAACTGTATGAGCTGTTCTGTACACAATTAGATCGTCGGCGTACGCAATTGCCTGAGTTAGACTACCTATCAGATCGCTGGTGTAAATGCAGTATAGAATCGGCGAGTTAACCGCTCCCTGCTGAAGACCATTATTAATATTAAAAATTGCGGTAGAAGTTACATTGCCGCTCTTGACAACAAACTTTCTACCATTTAGCATGTCATAAAGCATATACAATAGAGGTTTACTTATACCTAGTCTGGTTAGCTTTAGATAGAGACCTTCTAACCATACGGTGTCGAAGGCCTTCTCCAAATCAACCAGACAGGCACCCGTACACTGCTTTTTAGTTTTGTTCCATTGGACATCAGAAACTAGTTTAGACGCGGCATGAATTGTGTCATGTCCCGCCTTAAAACCGAACTGATTATCCGGGATGATATTTTTGTCCTCCGCCCATTTGAACAGGGCTCTATTAATAACCTTTTCAAATACTTTGCTGATACTTGGAAGAAGACTTATCGACCGGAGATTCGCCGGATTGGAGTTGTCCTTTCCCTTTTTTGGGAGAGGGTGCACCACAGCTGTCTTCCACCGCACTGGATAATATACATTATTCAGCGCGTTGTTAAACAGTGTGGTATAAATGTCAACTGCTTCTTGAGGCAAATGTCGTAGTACAACGTTGGATATACCATCGACTACTGCAGACTTCTTTTTCTTTAATGAATCGAAGATGAGCTGGAGCTCATTCTTCGAAATTAACAGGGGACTGAGCCCATTTTGGTCGGCGATTATGGCGTTTGCCAAATCTTCATCATTAAACCCGGTAAAACCAAGGTTCTCAGATCGCCATTCGGTTATATCGTTCCAGAGCCATAAATGATGAAGCAGAGCTCTGTTCTCCAGGTCATGATTCGGGCGAATGCTAGCATTCATCTTGTACACTTGCTGGAAAGCAGCCCCCACAACCTCCACTCCCTCCTGCGGATCTTCGATTATATAGAGGTCATTGTCCAATACGGCATCCTCTGGGTCTATGCCTGCTGTCAGAAGTACGTCTCTGTTCTCTGTCGTCCTCTGGAGCTTAAGACACGGAAGATCGTTTTGATCCTTTCTTCTAAAAATCTTATTAATTTTTGGGAACATACTTGGGTCGCTAGAGTTAACGGCACGAATTTTATTGTCCCAGAATGAATTAATAGCCAATCTATAATTTTCTTTGATCAATTGGTTGATGTTTTTGATGGACGACTTCAGTGTCCTAATCTCCAGGTCTCGCGTATCAGTAAACCGCCTGTACAAGCGTTTTAGTCTTGTCAGTAGTCCACTTTTTTGTCTGTGAATTGCGTCAATTGTCGCGTTACGGTACATGTCAGTTGCGTTACGTTCTTTGTATTTCGGTATTGTTCTGTTCATTGTTCGTAGAATCGTTTCATCAATTTGTTCTAAGTATCTTTCGATTTCAGTATTTGTTAGGTTCCTGTCATTTGGTGGGGATATACCATTTGAACGTAATTCACTCAATAAGGCATTGGAGAAACGTGGCCAGCGCACCTTACTGTAATTGTAAGTATGCACAGGCACATACTCCTCCAACTCCATAAGCTGGTTCGGAAGTTGTATTACGGCGGCGAGTCCGCAGTGGTCACTGTCTTACTCGATCGTTCGTAAACAATTTCTTGGCCGTTGACCCACAGCGTCAGTAATTGTTAGTCTTGCGTCTTTAAGCAATAGATCCAGATAGGCACTGCTTCTTGGGAACGATGGCCTGTCTGTGGCTAGAAGATCGATGCGATACTCAAGGTTGTATCGACCCATCCAATTAAATAGATGGTTACCTCGAGGATTTTGTATTTGATTTCCCCAATCTGTGTGCTTGGCGTTTAAATCACAAGCCAATATATAGTAATTCTCTTCCGAGCTCAATCTTAAGCATTCAAAAAGCTTTTCAAGCTCTGTTATAAACTGTGTGGGCTGAGGTGTTTCCGGTGCATAGGCAGCGATCACATACATTCGCTTCCCCTGTTGGAGATGAATGCATATGATGCATGCCTCTAGCGTCCGAAATTTTCGCACATCACTATTATATATTACCTTATGACTAATGCCTTTACGTATAAAGATTGCGACGCCTCCTCCTTGAGTGGAGTTGGGTCGGTCTCTTCTTACGATATTGTAATTGTTGTTAGTCAATTTATGTTTCTGGTTAAGCTTAGTTTCGCTAGCCATAAACACATCTGGACTTATGTCTTTAAGCAATTGGAATAAATTCGCTCTACGTTCGGTCCTAATCAGTGAATTTACATTCACAGCTAGGATCTTAAAGGGCCTCTCCGGCAGCGCGCCCTTAACCTCTAAGTTGCGTTAAGCTCGGCAAAACAGAGTAGAGATAATCCACCCTTCGTATTCTTCTATAGAAATGTGTTATGAGTGCTAACTGGCTTAATAATAGTCTAGGAAAATAAATGTTCACTTCGAAAAAATTCCGACTAAGCTGAATTTTGGTGCAGATCTTAATTTTTACGTCCTAAACATTTACTAAAACGTGCCCCCAATTTGGAGCGGAGCTAAAAATTCTAGAGAGGAAAAAGTTTAAAATTCAGTTTTTTTTTTCAATTTACTTAAAAACCATAGGTTCTTTTGAAAAGGTTTGAAGGTACACATTGTAGCTCAGTACATTCTACACAAAAAGATCAAGACACTTTTAATCGTACAACTGTTGCCATCTTAAAAGCTTATTTTTTCTCAAAATGATTTTTTACATTTCTACAATTTGTAGACAGTACAATTATCTACAAAATGACGTATTACTTAATAGAGTTTTTTGTTTTTCTTCTTATAATGACGTATTACCGTCATATTTGTGCGTCAATTCGTTCTTAAGTTATACCGGTAAAAAGTTGAACTTTTTCGTCAAAATGGGTATATACAATTTTATTCATTCGTTAAAGCCGCCCGACTTAATAAAGCTGCAAAAATTAAGCAATCTACCACTTACATTCAGCTCATTATAACAGCATCTTGTAAGATACTATGGCTCCATGTACAAAAGTGGCTTGATAATGAGTTAAACCCCGGTAAAGCCAAGATTCTCAGATCCCCATTGCGTTATATAATTCCGCAACCAGATGTGATGAAGAAGAGCTCTGCTCTCCAGGTCATGATTCGGGCATTCACATTGTAAACTTGCTGCAAAGTAGCCCCACAGCCTCCATTTTCTCCTGCGGATCTTCGATTATATAAAGGTCATTGTACAAGACGGCGCGGGCGGCGTCCTCTGGGTATATGCCTGCTGTCAGAAGTACGTCTCTGTTCTCTGTCGTTTTCTGGAGCTTTAGACACGGAAGATCGTTTTAATCTTTCTTTCTAAATATCTTATTAATTTGTGGGAACATACTCCGGTGGCTAGAGTTCATGGCCCGAATTTTTTTGTTCCAAAACAAATTTATGGACAATTGGTTGATGTGTTTTATGGACGACTTCAGTGTCCTAATCTCCACCAGATCTCGTGTGTCAGTAAACCGTCCACACAAGCGTTAGTCTTGTCAGTAGTCCACTTTTTTGTGTGCGTAGTGTGTCAATGGTAGCGTTACGCTGTTCGTTGAATTGTTTCGTCCATTTGTTATCTGTCGCTTTCCGTATTTGTCATGATCCTGTCATTTGTTGGGAAAATACAATTCGAACGTAATTCGCTCAATCAGAAGTTGGATAAGCGTGGCCAGCGCCCCCTACTGTAATTGTATTTACTCAATTTATGTACGTACGTACATTTAGCAAATTGTTGAGTAGTATCATGTTAATTATTTACCTATGGCTATCAGAAAATTGAGCAAAAAAAAGTAGACCGCATCCTAGTTTTCCATTATTCACTGGGTTGAAGATTCTTCCAGTAAGACGCTTATACTCCTGTAAAGTCCTTTAAACTTTCATCAAGCGCTCGAAAAATTTAAATTACAGAATCTTGGACAACCATAACCTGCGTGGCAATATGGAATGTATAGCACCTGTTCCTAACTTCCGAACTACTGCCTTCCGTAATTTTTACTTGCGATTATAGGTTCTATAAGGCAAGTTATGTATTCGTAAAAAAACATTTTTTCTAACAATCAAACACGATATTACGATCATAGAGAACACAAAAAAAATTGGGTCCCGCAATTATTTCTGTCTGTCTGTCTGTAGAACGATCTACAGCCTAAACGACTGAACGGATTTGGTTCAAACTTGGTGCCTAGGCGTTTTAGATGATTGTCCAAAATAGATTTTTGAATCGTTGTTTTAGCCCCAAAAATAATGGTACTTGCCATACACATTTTTCTAACATCTTAATTATCTCGAAAACGCCATTAACGGTTTTATAAAAATTGGTGTGTGTACTACTTTGGATATGGTCTACATTTTGGCTAAAAAAATGTTTTAAATATTTTGTTATTAACGGTACCTGCCATACAACCATTTTATTGATTTCCGACTTTCTCATAAACGGCTCAACGGATTTCGATAAAAATTTTATACAGGAGCTCCTTCAAATTCTAAATAGTATTGCATTTCAAAATTTTCGATTTTTTTTTTTTAATTCAATATTTCGAAAACGGGTGCAGAATTTTTTCTAAAATTTTGTTTTTGAATTTATATTATTAAACATTTAAAATGTTCATACCAATTTTTTTTTTTTATTTAAGAATTTGTATATATAAAAAATTAAGTGAAAAACAACTTTAAAAATACATTTAGCCGTTTCTATTAAGAATCTTCTGCATATAATGTGAATGAACATTGGAACAAGTACGTGCGATCCAATCGTGCATTTTATTTCTCGTTTATTTAATAAACTTCTTATTATGATAAGATCACTTATATGTATTACCAAATCGTTTTGAAAAACTTGTAAAGGACTGGTTGTTTACTTTTCACTCTGATGAGTTAGAAAGAATGTTGTCTCCTGCCATATAAAGGAATGACATATGGTATTTATCAAAGAGAGTTTGTTCTCTGTTCCTTATAACTTTGCAAGCAAATGAATTTTATGTACCTTGGATTGTATAATTTAATTTGGATTTTTAACATTTCTTTTTTTTAATTTTTGAACTGTACTTCTTTTCTTGAATAAGGGCCACCCCAACCAAATTATTATTACTTGATTTTTTATTAAACTTAAAGTGGCATTTATTCTTAAAATATAAAATCCCACTACTTTATTTGTGTGTGTTTTTCTGAAGAAATAAATGTATTTATAATCCAAAAAATATTTAAAAAAAAAACTGTTGTTATGCTATTATATGTTACTATTATAGGTGTTCGAGATTTAAATATACCTCTTTATGCTGTTTTGGTCGTAATATATTTTTAATGAAACAATTTCATTTCCTTTCCCGACGTTTCGACGGTGGTTGCCGTCTTCTTCAGGGGATCTTTTATTAACAAAAATAAAAAGAACATATTATACACATAAGAACATTTAGTGTAAAATTTGGCAAACTTACATTTAGTATGTATCACAGATAAACATAAATAATACAATAAAAGACAAATATAAAGCAATGATAAAAAAAGAAACACTACGATTGAAGTTTAGTCGGCTTTAAATTGTCACGAATTCTGCTTAGTCACCAAAGAGCAGTAAACTGATGAAATGTTCTGGCTGTCTTGTTTACGATTCATATTGTTTTTGTTGTTAATAATATGAAGCGTTTCAAGAGTATACCGCTTGGAGACATGTTTCTCCCTTTCCAGGATTTCCACTCTTTCAAAATCTGGTTTGTGTCCATACTCAATGGAGTGTTAAGGCAAATGCTGTCTTCCCAGTACTTTTTAAATTAATGTCGGATTTGTGGTTGGAAATTCGTTGACGAAGAAGTTGTTTCGTTGTACCGATATAGGAAAGATTGCAATTTTCTTCCACATTGCCAAGACAGTCTATAAAATTAACCCGCAATTCCGTCTGTCTGTCTGTAGATCGATCTGCAGCCTAAATGGCTGAAGAGATTTTCTTCAAACTTGATACTTAAGCGTTTTAGGTATGATTGTTTCAAATAGATTTGAAATCGTTATTTTGGGGGATAAAAAAACGTATTTGCCAAACAATTTTTTCTACCATCTTAATTATCTCGAAAACGGCTCTAACGATTTTGAAAAAAAAAGTATCCATTACTTTAGGTATAGTCTAAATGTTGGTCCAATATTTTGATTACATATTTTTTTTAGCGGTATCTGCCTTCTCAAAAACGGCTGCACGGCTTTCGATATAAAGTTTATATAAGAGTTCCTTCAAATTCTAAATAATACTGCACACCCAAATTTTTGCAAAATAGTTTTTTTTTTTGATTTTACGCAGATGATATGCGGATGTCAAAACACATCACGTAAGTAAATGTCAAGCCATTACTTATTTCCGAAAACGCCCGCCCTTGTCGCAACGATAATATGTGATAAATGGTCAATCAAATCGGATAGTCACCTCCATTTGTCACGTAGGTGTTATTTGTGACAGCCAGCTCAACTTTCGTTAACATATGAAGAGCATTATTAATAGAGCCATTTCTACTCTTGGGTTCATTAAACGTAGTTCAAGTGAATTCCTTAATCGCTACGTCAGGTTTGCTTAACGCGGGCTTGGTTGGGAAGACCCTTATAACTTACCTCCTTACGAAAATCGTCTTAAGTTAATAAATCTACAAACACTGATATAAATGTTCTACATCAGCTTTTGAGTGGTAGTATTGATAGCCCAGCTCTGCATGGAAAAATTATACGGAAATTATACCATCGTCGTCTCAGGTCCATACCAACCAATGTTCTGGGTCCCCATCCATCGTACTTGCATGACATATTAAAAAGGATGCTTGGGAAAGTTAACAATTCAAATATTTTCGATCTAAGTCTCTCTATAAGTCTGCTCTTCAATAGGCACTCCTAACTTAATCCCTCTTGTGTCCTTGTTATATTCCCATTAGTTTTAATTTAGTTTTAAGAATCGAATTGCTTTCTAGTTTTTAAGTAATCGCCTGTATTAAGCTTAATAAATTAAAAATTTAAATTAAATTAAATTGAAAGAACAATAACCCCAAACCTGAGCTCCATACAGTAAAATCGATGTCGATGCAGAACGAAATAGTTTATGTTTTGTACTATGTTAAATGCAGTCGCCCTTTAAGCAGCATTCCAACACAGATGAAATTGCTCTCTTTGATTCAGTTAATTTTCGTCACTAATATTTTTTATATTAAGATTCGATGTAATTAGATTTGCTCGATATTTATATTCTTGTACGATTTCGACGTCATTTAAAGTCCACTTTTAATTTCTGCCGCCATTTCCGTGTGGAACTCTTTAGAGATAGGCGCTCCATCGAATACAAAAGCTGTGTTCTTTGAGTTCAAAGCTCTTAGAATTTGTATTATTTTACTTGACAGCCCAATCGTATATAGCTTATAGAAAAGCGTTTCACGAAAAATTTAGTCACATTATAATTTTTCTTTTTTCCTGACATAAGAATCGGCAGTGTTGCAAGAGATTCCTCTATAATTTGATGTCTAAATATAGTTTCCTTTTGTACCAAGATTAGTGTTTCAAAATAAATAAATAGATGTTTTCAGTTTGCAAATATATTTAATAATCTTAATTTTGTATCATTGATTAGAAAATAAAAAATATATTAACAAAGCTTTATAAAAACAAAGTAAAACGTAACAAGTAATATAAATATATATAACAACACGGCCATCCTGACCTTCGATCGACTCGATCAGCAATCAAAATTATAATAGAAAATATTGTAATAAAAAAAATTGAAAGCTCAGTCCCTTAACTTTCATACGTGGGCACAGTTAAGGCACCATACCGCGAACCGGGATAGATGGAGGGAATCTGTTGTTGCCCTATGCCCCAAGAGGTGTTAAAGTGTTGCTGCGAAGACTGCAGTGACCGGAACTCATATAATTTATTCAATTTTGCTCCAAATATTGTTTCCGTTCGCAATATTGTAGAAGTAACTTCTAGAAGCATGTGATCTGAAGAAGTCTGAGCTCCTACTCTGAAATCACTCACAATGTTATGCCACCAACCAAATACAGGGTGCGCCAGAGAAACTTACTTATTTGAAAAAATTCCCGCGCGGTGATTTGGGCGGCTAGAGGGTCGAGAGGGGGAGCATCTGGAGGGGGAAGTTCCTGAGTTTGTTTCTCCCTCCAGTCAGTTGCCATCATGCTCTGGTCTAGAGAGCAGCGGGCCTTCGCAGTCGAGAGCTTCTTTTCTAACGGTCGCTCACTTGTTGCTACGCAACGTGCCTTCTGCGCTCGCTTTGAAATTCCTCCTCACAGACTCGTTCCTAGCCGTAATTCGATTCTGTCGTGGGTTAACTCATTTCGGGAGTGTGGAAGTGTCGCTAAACCCAGAAATGGACTTCAACGGACCATCAGAACTCCGGAAAATATCGAAAGAGTGAGGCAGTCAGTTGTGCGTTCTCCCCGGCGTTCGGCTCGCAAACAAGCAGCTGCTATGGGAATTTCTGACACCACAGTTCGACGAATTCTCCATGAAGACCTTCAGTTTCATCCCCATAAATTGGCTGTTCTGCAAGAATTAACTGAACGCGATTTTGTTGCCCGCGACGCCATTGCCAACATACCGATTGATATGCTGCAATGACTGGAGACGAATTTCAAAAATCGACTTCATCAGTGTATGCGCAATGGTCTTAAGATACTCAATGCTTGTAGAGACTTCATTGAAATACAATGGACCTTGATAGATATTTCATTACAACCATAGTTCGTCATATGAGTTCCTTGAAATAAGAATACTCTAACTCTCATATAAAATTTACTTTTAAATATATAAAATAAAAATTGGAAAAACGTACTAATATTAATTAATGTTTGAAAACCAAATTTTGTTTGCCTTTTTTCTCCATTTTGATTTTAAATTCGAACATTCATTTTGCATCAATAGTAAGGAAATAATAAGTGAATGGGTTTGTTCATAGACTATGGTCCAGTCCCTCTTTACACTGGGCAATTTTTGTATTGATTTAAAAATCGTCTATGCCTTTCACACGAGGAAACAAAATTGTTGGAGATTTGTTTGTTTCCTTTTAATGTTTATTGGCTTGAAAGCACACTACACGTAGTGTAAATTATTCACTCCCCTTACATTTCCCCTTTATATTTCACGCTTTGACTTATTTTCTTAGCAGATATATAAATATAACTTTATTCTTCAAGTCAATTTACAAATTTATTTTTTGAGTGCGTTTTGCTTTCAATTCAGTATTCATTCAGCGGAGTAAGGAACAAATAGTTAACATTTTTGCCATTTCTATGTAAAAAATGCAATGGGATCACCAAAATGTACGCCTAGTCATTGTAGTGAAGCGAAGTCCGTCCATGGCCAACATCCATTAAGAAGTGAACTAAACGCACATTTTGTTAGGTTAAGTTGCAGCATAGTGCATTATAGCTCAGAATTTCATACGATTAATTATTTTGCAGCGCAGTGTTGAGCAGTTCCTCTGTGCAATAGTGCAAATCCACAAAGTGCGGTTCTACTTTAAATCAAACCCATTCAAACTTAACAAATTGCTTTTTTTGTAGATCTTAATAAAAAGATGATTTTTTTCACCAAACTCTGTTTATTTATAACTACCAATACAAATTGAACATGACACGAAGAAAAAAATTGGTCTTAGCTAGGCAAAAATAAAAATAAAACGAATTTCATTCAATAGAGACTGATTTTCTTTTTCAAAATGGAAATCAATTTTTTTTTAAATTAAACAATTGACGTTAGGGGTATATAAAATTGCAAATATAAGTGGAATTTTAGACGTGTTCCAGAAAATAATTGAGCAAAAAATGCAAAACACTTTTACTTGCACTTTTTAATAGTAAAAGTGGGAAACTTTTTAAAAGAACAGCTTATATATTTATTAAAAAATAGAGTTATATAAGATTTTAGAAATATTAACTGTCCAACACTAAAAAAAAAAAAGAAAAATTCCAATAAAAAAGATGGATTTGTGTTACAAATGGAAATTAATAATTATAAGTACTCCATGAACACATCCATCGAGATTTAATTCAACTATCAATCGTACCAACAAAACTAACTAAATCAAATCGAGTCTCGAATAAACCTCAACCATCTATCCAACGTAGCATTCTACTTTAGCTTTTCATCGACCGTAGCGAATTTATAGATTTTTTTTTTTTTTTTTTTTATATAATCTACACGCTCTCAAGGGATTATGAATACCCTTTAAATGTTTCAACACAGCGCGGGCGTGAGGGTGAGGTTAAGGAAGAGAAAGAATGATAGGAAAGATGTGTGGCGTGATATTCGGAGACTGTAGGTGGTTGTTGTGTCAGATTTTATCTCCAGGGATGGCGGCTGAACTAATGGGGAGAAATTTCCGTGTCTTATTTATCGATGTCCCTTATAATTCGCATTAATTTTTTTATCCTTTTGTCATATTTTATCGGTATACTAGTTTTACTCAATCACATGTTGTTAGTGTTATGCCTAAACAGCATGTAATGAGTAAACCAGCAAACTCATTGTATGACAATTATAAAAAAACAATAAAGCAGCAAAGCAAACAGTGGTAGAAAAGCGTCCAACAGTGCGCCCTCCTACAACAACGCCCGTCAACCCCCAAATTTCTTACGCCCAAATGGCGTCAGGAAGGGGAAGCACGGTACAGCCTACACCAAAGGTCGCCCAACAGGCCCCCGTGCCTAAGGCGCCGGCGGCACAGGCGGATATTATGGGCGTTCTACTGGCCATCCAGGGCCAGTTGAACGGCCTCCAAAACCAGATCAGGGAGCAGGCGACTAGGGTGGATTATATCTACTCTGTTTTGCCGAGCTTAACGCAACTTAGAGGTTAAGGGCGCGCTGCCGGAGAGGCCCTTTAAGATCCTAGCTGTGAATGTAAATTCACTGATTAGGACCGAACGTAGAGCGAATTTATTCCAATTGCTTAAAGACATAAGTCCAGATGTGTTTATGGCTAGCGAAACTAAGCTTAACCAGAAACATAAATTGACTAACAACAATTACAATATCGTAAGGAGAGACCGACCCAACTCCACTCAAGGAGGGGGCGTCGCAATCTTTATACGTAAAGGCATTAGTCATAAGGTAATATATAATAGTGATGTGCGTAAATTTCGGACGTTAGAGGCATGCATCATATGCATTCATCTCCAACAGGGGAAGCGAATGTATGTGATCGCTGCCTATGCACCGGAAACACCTCAGCCCACACAGTTTATAACAGAGCTTGAAAAGCTTTTTGAATGCTTAAGATTAAGCTCGGAAGAAAACTACTACATATTGGCTGGTGATTTGAATGCCAAACATATAGATTGGGGAAATCAAATACAAAATCCTCGTGGTAACCATCTGTATAATTGGATGGGTCGATACAACCTGGAATATCGCATTGAACTTCTCGCTACAGACAGGCCATCGTTTCCAAGAAGCGGTGCTTATTTGGATGTATTGTTGAAAGACGCAAGACTAACAATTACTGACACTGTGGGCCAACGGCCTAAAAATTGTTTAAGAACGATCGAGTACGACAGTGACCACTGCGGACTCGCCGCCGTAATACAACTTCCGAACGAGCTTATGGAATTGGAGGAGTATGTACCTGTGCATACTTACAATTACAGTAAGGTGCGCTGGCCACGCTTCTCGAACTTCTTATTGAGCGAATTACGTTCAAATGATATATCCCCACCAAATGACAGGAACCTGACAAATACTGAAATTGACAGATACTTAGAACAAATGGACGAAACAATTCAACGAACAATGAACAGGACAATACCGAAATACAAAGAACGTAACGCAACTGACATGTACCGTAACGCGACAATTGATGCACTACACAGACAAAAAAGTGGCTTACTGACAAGACTAAAACGCTTGTACAGACGGTTTACTGACACACGAGATCTGGAGATAAGGACACTGAAGTCGTCCATAAAAAACATCAACCAATTGATCAAAGAAAATTATATGTTGTCTATTAATTTGTTTTGGGACAACAAAATTCGGGCCGTGAACACTACCGACCCGAGTATGTTCCCACAAATTAATAAGATATTCAGAAGAAAAGATCAAAACGACCTTCCGTGTCTTAAGCTCCAGAGGACGACACAAAACAGAGACGTACTCTTGACAGCGGGCATAGATCCAGATGACGCCGTCTTGGACGATGACCTCTTCATAATCGAAGATCCGCAGGAGAAGGTGGAGGCGGTGGGGGCTGTTTTTCAGCAAGTGTACAAGGTGAATGCTAGCATTCGCCCGAACCATGACCTGGAGAGCAGAGCTCTGGTTCACCACTTTTACCTGCGGAACGATATAACGCAGTGGCGATCTGAGAACCTTGGTTTTACCGGGTTTAATGATGAAGATTTGGCAAACGCCATAATCGCCGACCGAAATAGGCCCAGTCCCCTGTTAATTTCGAAGAATGAGCTCCAGCTCATCTTCGATTCATTAAAGAAAAAGAAGTCTGCAGGAGTCGATGGTATATCCAACGTTGTACTACGACATTTGCCTCAAGAAGCAGTTGACATTTATACCACACTGTTTAACAACGCGCTGAATAATGCATATTATCCAGTGCGGTGGAAGACAGCAGTGGTGCATCCTCTCCCTAAAAAGGGAAAGGACAATTCCAATCCGGCGAATCTCAGGTCGATAAGTCTTCTTCCGAGTATCAGCAAAGTATTTGAAAAGGTTATTAATAGAGCTCTGTTCAAGTGGGCGGAGGACAACAAAATCATACCGGATAATCAGTTCGGTTTTAAGACGGGACATGACACAATTCATGCCGCGTCTAAACTTGTTTCTGATGTCCAATGGAACAAATCTAAAAAGCAGTGTACGGGTGCCTGTCTGGTTGATTTGGAGAAGGCCTTCGACACCGTATGGTTAGAGGGTCTCTATCTAAAGCTCGCCAGACTTGGTATAAGTAAACCGCTATTGTACATGCTTTATGACATGCTAAATGGTAGAAAGTTTGTTGTCAAGAGTGGCAATGTAACTTCTACCACAGTTTTTAATATTAACAATGGTCTTCAGCAGGGAGCGGTTAACTCGCCGATTCTCTTCAGCATTTACACCAGCGATCTGATAGGTAGTCTAACTCAGGCAATTGCGTACGCCGACGATCTAATTGCGTACAGAACAGCCCCAACAGTTGAGGTCATCAAAATTCTCTTGCAGCGTGACTTCGACAAGATTCAGCGATATTGTGATGACTGGAAGTTGAAAATCAACTTCCAGAAATCAGAAACTATTTTGTTTAGGACTCCGTTGTCTAGCGCCTCAAGGGATACGAGAAAGAACTGGCGCAAGCTGGTGATCGTAGGGCCACATGGACATCCACTGGCGAGTAAAAGTGTAGTAAAGTACCTTGGCATCTGGTTGGATCAGTACTTGTATTTCGACAGACATATAGGTGCTGCTCTGGCCAGGGCTAGGGGAGCCTTTGCCCTGACAAAACGATTGTTTTATAGCAGTCGTCTTGACAGCAGGGTGAAGGTGATTTGCTACATGGCCCTCATCAGGCCGATGATTGCCTATGGATGCCCGGTGTGGTTCAACGTTGCCCCATCTCAAATGGAAAAGATTCGGGTGTTTGAGAGGCAGTGTCTTCGACGTTGCCTTGGATTACACAGAACACCAGAGTCGGAGTACAAACGATATTATTCCAACCAGGTTCTATACAACGGAGCCAACATAAACAGAATAGATAATTTTTTGTTTAAGCTGATTCGGGGTCACGTTGCAAGAGCGATGTCCTCAACTAACAACTTAATTTTTGGGGCGTATTACCCAAATAACCAATATTTCGAGAGTGCGCGGTTAAGTGGCTACATCCCTCCCGAGGCATTCCTCTATTTAGACAGTCGAGGGCTGATACAGGATGGAGGGGCGGTTCCGCTCATCTACCACGTCAGCCGGAAAACTGTGGATAGGCGACTCCTTTATGGTCGAGACGTCATCGCTCAAGGTGGAGAAGAGCGCCTTCGGTTCAGTAGGACTGTGTCCGATCGGGACCGGAGGGATAGGGCGAAACAGGAGAACCAGTTCTGGTGGCTCTCTGAACAGCATCGTGATATTTAAAGTCGATGAAGATGGTATATCTTGGCCGACTTACATAGATTTAGGGCAATTAGGTATAGGGAACAGTCGTGGTGGCACCAAAAAAAAAAAAAAAAAAATTAAAAATATGTATGTATGCGGGGGCATGCGTGCATGTATCTGCGTGTCTGTACATGTATGTGCGTACGTATATGTACGTGCGTATGTACATGTATGGGTGGGTTGCATGTTTGTATGTGTCTGCATGCATATAAAAAATAAACAAAAAAAAAAATTAAAAAACGAAAAAAATGCTGCTGTGGCTGTTCTAGTTTTTAAGTAGTTTTAAGTATTATTAGGTATTTTAAGTAGTGTAAGTTATTTTAGTTAGTATAAGTTAGTTTTATTTAGTTTTAATTATTTTTAATATATATTTAGGTTTAGTTTATAAGTTAAAAAAAAAAAAAAAAAAAAAAAAAAAAAAAATGATCAGATATCAAGTTTTTGTGAAATTTCCTTGAAATATAAAATAAAATAAAAAAAAAATTTAGATTTAATTAAAATAGTTTTTAGGTCGAAAGACATTAATTGTAAGAGTTATTGTTTAATTTAGAGCGCCCGTAAAGGGCCAGTAAATTAGTTGTAAGTTATTGATAATTAGGCTAGTTTTAAACATTTTTGTCTAGCTTTAAGATAGTTATAAGTTAAAATGAAATAAAAATGAATTTAAAAAAAAAAAAAAAAACAATTATTTTTAGAATTGGTTTTAATGGAAAATAAGAAGACATAGACTACGGCAGGGATCGAACCTGTGACCATGAGGTTGACAGGCGAACACACAACTATCGCGCCACGGCCACCCCCTAGATAGATAGATAGATAGATGAATCTTTATTTACAAATTAAAAAGATAATACATAATATTGAAATAAAGAATTACAAGCATGGCATAAATGCCGTCTGCCGGATTTTATCTAAATTTTTGTTTCCAATGAGATAGATTCAACAAATCAATAATATCTAAAATGTATACAGTTATTAAAAAAAATAAACAATATAATACCAAAAAATAATCATTACATATTTCTTCCTAATTTAACAATTTGAAATCTACTTATATTTCTGTTTAAATTGCAGTTATATAGAGAAAAACATAAATTTACTTGCATCATTAAAAGAATATAAATATGAAACAAAATTAAACAGGTTTTTGGTTTAGCTAAAACGAAAAAATAAATTAATTCAATTTAAATATAAACGGAGGTTTAAGACCTATAATATTAGAGAATATTATATATTACCAAACGTGTTCTAATTTAGTAGAGGCTTTTAGTTTAGCTAAAACAAAATTTATTTCTTTTACTTGAAATTGAATTTATGTAAAACACTACGATGGATAAATTTCCCAATAAAACACGGGTAATGTCAGATTTAATAAATTGACAATAGTTTCATATCGCTGGAATAATAATAGGCACATAAAATGTTCAAAGACCGGACCCAGGTGGCTACCTTGTGTGACACCTGATGTACACAATATGTATCTCCAAGCTTAACTCGTTGTGTTCTAGCAGATAATTTTGAGGATAACCACCGAAGTAATTCAGAATGAAAGCCAAAAAAAGTTTATTTAGAAGTGTTTGGTAGTTCACCGAATGAAAGGCCTTGCTAAAGTCAGTGTAAACTGCGGCCACCTGAAATGTTTATTCCATAGCATTAGTGACGTACGAAATGAAATAGGTCAGATTGGTCACATAAGATCGACCAGAGATGAAACCATGCTGAACTTCTAATTCGTAATTACTAAATCTTTTCTTAAATTGATCTTTTGGTTTTTGAAAGCTTATATTAAAATATATTTTTGCTCCTTCTCTCTTTTGGGTTTACATACATAATATATATTTTATATGTCAATTATTTCCTAGGGAAGAGGTAAAGATCATTTTGATAGGCCGATATCGATCTGCCCTCCTTTTTAAGTAGCTCGTTTATTACTCATTTCCAGGAGAGTGCGTATAGAATGCCGCCTTGAATTGGAGTATCAGATAGACATAATTAAATCTGCATTCATTATGAGTTCGACTGTAGTTTGAAGGGGCTGAGTGTTATTAAACCTTAGGGTGAGTGCAACTACTGCTGTGTATAAGAGTACTAAGTGATTCTTCGCACGTTAATCTAGGGGCCATCTGCATTTTTTAGGCAAATAGGCATACCACGCATTTTAGGATTCCTGGGCGGATCCAGTCCCGAAGTTCACTTATGTGATGTAATAATAATAATTAGCTAAATTGACATAACAACAAGAGTTAACACAGTCCACAAACACAAAAATAATATTAACATATTAGGTTCGCTCGCTGAACTTTACCCAGGGTCGACCTAAGTTTTTTTGACAACCCCAAGAGTTATCAAAAAAACCTGAATTTTTCAGTTCTCAAAAAACACGAGGGTCATTCATTTTATGCTGCAAAAAGGCAAGTTATATCATTTAATAATTAAAACTTAAAATATGTTAAATTTAAGTTCTTAGTACATTTTGTTTGGCCCTATGTACAATCCACAACTTCATGTCTGTGTCTTTAAATAAATTTGAGTATTCCTTTATTTCCATTTTAAAATTTCATACAAAACAAGAATTCACAACAAAACAAATCTTTCATATTAGGGATGATCAATGTTCATCTGTATGTTATTGAAACATCGATATTCTAATAAAAATTCGATATATTAAATCGATGTTGAAGAAAGAATAAAGGAAAATCCTTCAAAACATCGATGTTTTCGATTCGATAATTATTAACATCGATGATGAGTATTCGATATTTTTCTCAATATATAAGTCAGATCTCATGTGACTTTGACGTTTATTCATTTACCTCAACTTGCCACAGGTAAAAACATAGATCTACTTCAGGACTAGTTGATGGTGACCGTGTGCTATTGAAGCAAGATTTGGTGTTGTTTTATTATATACATGTTAGGCCTAGTACGTAACTTGCGATAAAATTTTGCTCGCACTTTTCTCTTCAAACATCAGCTAAAACTTGGCATGCCAAAATTGTGGAGAATTTGAAATTTGACAGTTCTACGGAGAATAAATCGAAAACAGCAGTTTTCTGAAAAAAAAAATATTAAAATTTCAAAAGTTCCATTTTTAAAAAAATTTAAAAAAAAAATTCAATTTTTCAAAACAAACAAAGCGTGGTAAATAAAATGAATATTGAATAATTTGAAGTAGGTTTTGGTGATTTGCGCTGCTACAGACAACAATGAAACAAAAAATCCGTAATTTTTGCGAGTTAATCCATCTAAAAAAGGTTAGATTTTGAAAAGATGAACACTGCTTTACAAATAATTTATTCAAAATAACATAACATAGAAATAATTTAAAGTAACTAACTCTTTTGCCACTACAAGAAGCCATGCAGGAACATAAAATCTGATTCCGAGAAATTGAATAAGGCGGAGAATTTCAGTATTCCTCTAACAAGACCGCTAGCTGACCAGAAATCAGGGTTGTACATCCATTGACAGAAGCATCAATAAATAAACGCCGTATTAGTAATATTTAAGATGGAACTGGATGCAATAGGTTTTGTTCCCACGCACCCAGTTGTTTTTTGTTACCTTGTAGAATAAAACAAAATCCTAAGTTAAAAATTATTGCTCACTCGCAGTTTTATATTTAGAAATTAAAAAAATAAATACTACTAGTTACAATTTAAATACTTTCTCTTGCGTTTCTTGAAGATGAACATGAACAGACCCATGAACGATACAGTGTCCTCGAAATAATGCGGCCGCATCGAACACTACTTTTCATTGTGTTTCTTGAGTCGCCTATAATTCCAAAAGAGATTGCGATGCTTCTTCTATTTGGCGCAATTATACTTTCCTTTCTGTATGCATCTCCGCCAATCTGTACTGTGGACGTTTGGTTTTACGCAAGCTTTACATTCCATGCAGTGTAGGTAGGTGTCTCCGTGTCATCCTTGGAAGGACAAGCACAGCATATGCTGCAGTGTGTGTTTCGGCTGACAGGACTTATAACCATCTGCATATTACTTCTCTGGAAAAGGCAAAGACACTTAGAGCTTCTCTTTTACTTGATGTCTTATTTGGATACCCGAAGTAAAAACCTTTAAACATTTCTCATTGAAGAAATATTGTAATTCAACTTTGGCGATTATTAGAAAATGGTAGGAATCAGGAACTTCTCGTCGTTGATTCCTTGAAGTATATTGTGGTTCGAATGAAGATGACCTTCTAGGTGCAAGTTAGTTAGATTTTAGAGGTGACAGTAGTTGCGATTTTCATTTTTATTACTTGCGATTATAGGTACTATTTTTTTTTTTTTTAATTCGTTTTTATTTAATATTAGCTTATAACTATCTTAAATCTAGACAAAAATGTTTTAAACTAGCCTAATTATCAATAACTTACAACTTATTTACTGGCCCTTTACGGGCGCTCTAAACTAAACAATAACTCTTAGAACTAATGTCTTTCGACCTAAAAACTATTTTAATTAAATCTAATTATTTAATTTTTTTTTTAAACCAAGAAAACTTATTGCCAAAAAACTCAGTATCTTATCATATTTTTCTTTTTTACTTATAAACTAAACCTAAAGATAGACTAAAAATAATTAAAACTAGATACAACTAACTTATACTAACTAAAAATAACTTAAACTACTTAAAATACCTAATAATACCCAAAACCACTTAAAACTACTTAAAAACTAGAACAGCCACAGCAGCATTTTTTTTTAGTTTTTTTTAATTTTTTTGTTTATTTTTGTATATGCATGCAGACACACAACAACATGCAACCCATACATACATGTACATACGTACATACATATACGCACATAAATGTACAGTTACGCAGAAACATGCACATATGTCTCCGCATACATACATATTTTTTTTTTTTTGTGCCACCCCGACTGTTCCCTATACCTAATTACCCTAAATCTATGTAAGTCGGCCTAGACATACCATCTTAATCGACTTTAAATATCATGATGCTGTTCAGAGAGCCACCAGAACTGGTTCTCCAGTTTCGCCCTATCCCTTCGGTCCCGATCGGCCACAGTCCTACTGAACCGAAGGCGATCCTCTCCACCTTGAGCGATGACGTCTCGACAGTACAGGAGTCGCCTATCCACAGTTTTCCGGCTGATGTGGTAGATGAGCGGAACCGCCCCTCCATCCTGTATCAGCCCTCGACTGTCTAAATAGAGGAATGCCTCGGGAGTGATGTAGCCACTTAACCGCGCACTCTCAAAATATTTGTTAATGGGGTAATAAGCCCCAAAAATTAAGCTGTTAGTTGAGGACATCGCTCTTGCAACGTGCCCCCGATTCAGTTTAAACAAAAAATTATCTATTCTTTTTATGTTGGCTCCGTTGTATAGAACCTGGTTGGAATAATATCTTGTGTACTCCGACTCTGCTGTTCTGTGTAATTCAAGGCAACGTCTAAGACATTGCCTCTCAAACACCCGAATCTTTTCCATTTGAGATGGGGCAACGTTGAACGACACCGGGCATCCGTAGGCAATCATCGGCCTGATGAGGGCCATGTAGCAAATCACCTTCACCCTGCTGTCAAGACGGCTGCTATAAAACAGTCGTTTTGTCAAGGCAAATGCTCCCCTAGCCCTGGCCAAAGCAGCACCTATATGTCTGTCGAAATACAGGTACTGATCCAACCAGATGCCAAGGTACTTTACAACACTTTTACTCGCCAGTGGATGTCCATGTGGCCCTACGATCACCAGCTTGCGCCAGTTCTTTCTCGTATCCCTTGAGGCGCTAGACAACGGATTCCTAAACAGAATTGTTTCTGATTTCTGAAAGTTGATTTTCAACTACCAGTCATCACAATATCGCTGAATCTTGGCGAAGTCACTCTGCAAAAGAATTTTGATGACCTCAACTGTATTAGCTGTTCTGTACGCAATTAGATCGTCGGCGTACGCAATTGCCTGAGTTAGACTACCTATCAGATCGCTGGTGTAAATGCTGTATAGAATCGGCGAGTTAACCGCTCCCTGCTGAAGACCATTTTTAATATTAAAAACTGTGGTAGAAGTTACATTGCCACTCTTGACAACAAACTTTCTACCATTTAGCATGTCATAAAGCATATACAATAGAGATTTACTTATACCCAGTCTGGTAAGCTTTAGATAGAGGCCTTCTAACCATACGATGTCGAAGGCCTTCTCCAAATCCACCAGACAGGCACCCGTACACTGCTTTTAAGTTTTGTTCCATTGGATATCAGAAACCAGTTTAGACGCGGCATGAATTGTGTCATGCCCCGTCTTAAAACCGAACTGAGTATCCGGTATGATTTTGTTGTCCTCCGGCCACTTGAACAGAGCCATATTAATAACCTTTTCAAATACGTTGCTGATACTCGGAAGAAGACTTATCGACCTGAGATTCGGCGGATTGGAATTGTCCTTTCCTTTTTTAGGGAGAGGATGCACCACTGCTGTCTTCCACCGCACTTGATAATATGCATTATTCAGCGCGTTGTTAAACAGTGTGGTATAAGTGTCAATTGCTTCCTGAGGCAAATGTCGTAGTACAACATTGGATATACCATCTTTTCTGATATATTTTTCTTTAGTGAATCGAAGATGAGCTGGTGCTCAATCTTCGAAATTAACAGAGAACTGGTCCCATTTCGGTCGGCGATTATGTCGTTTGCCAAATGTTCATCATTAAACCCGGTACAACCAAGGTTCTCGATTAACACTGCATTATTTCAGGTGAATGGTAGCATTCACCTTGTACACTTTCTGAAAATCAGCCTCCACCTTCTCCTGCGGATCTTCGATTATGAAGAGGTCATCGTCCAGGACGGCGTCATCTGGGTCTATGCCTGCTGTCAGAAGTACGTCTCTGTTTTGTGTCGTCCTCTGGAGCTTAAGACACGGAAGGTCGTTTTGATCTTTCCTTCTATTATAGGTACTATAAAGGCAAGTTATGCTTTCGTCGAAAAAAAAAGTTTTGAGATAACAATCAAACATGACAATACGACGATAGCGAAGACGAAAAAGATATTCTAAAAATTCTGTCCGTCTATATGTATGTATAGACACCTACAGCCCAAGCGGGTGGGCCGAATTGCTTCAAACTTGGTATATAGAGTTTTTTTAGGTATTGTACAGGGGGGAAAATTTTTATTATTTTTCTCGGAAACGACTCTAACGATTTTGATAAAAAAATCAGTGCGGCTTTCTAGCTACGACCGATCATCAAAATGGAAAAAAAATTAGACAAATGTCTAAAAACTGTACTTTCCAAAGGACCGTTTTTTTGCTTTCGACTATCTCATAAGCGGCTCAACCGACTCTTTCAAAATTTCAAACATATATAGGTTTAGGTTGCCCAAATTATACCGTGTACCAATATTTTTAATTAGTATTTTTTGTATTTTTAAAATCATTTAAAATAAAAAAATATTAAAAAATTTATATTTCGAAAACTGCTCATTAAATTTTTTTTCAAAAATTATATTTATATGTATTTATTAAATACCTATGAATTGACGTTTTTGAATTTTTTTTTGAAAAATGTTTTCTACTTTTTTTTCTCAAAAACCGCTCCACAGATTTTTAAAATTATTTTCTCATAAATTCAAATTTATCCAAGAAATAAAATGGCGTACTTTTTTTGAGCTCAAATTAGTTGAAGTATTTATTTCAGAAATTTGAATTATTTTTTCTTTGATTAAGCCGATTTAATATTTTGTTTCTAAGATTATATTATAATATTTAAAAAATTAAAGATATTTTGTATATATAAAAAATGAAGTAAAAAACTGATTTAAATATATATTAAGATTTTTAACAGAAATCTTTTGCATTAGATGTGATCGAACATAAGAGCAAGTTCGTGCGATCCAGTCGTGCATTTTACTTAAAACAACAAAATAAATAAAATTAACACATCCAATTTTCTGGGATTACCTTCTGAAGAAGCTTCTTATAAGCAAGGTTTTCATAGGCTATCGCCGTTTTTTCTGTGAATCGGGTGAGTTTTTATCACAAAAAGCCAAACACTCAAAGAAACCTTGTAGAAGTATAACATGCAGTAAGGTTAAGTTCCCAATTCTTCTTCTTCACATCTAACAAGAAGTATTTCAAACCCAGCTAGACACTTCACCCGAAGAGGGTATAGCATATATATGTCTGAGGAAGGAGAAGGGCACTTCACGTCGGGCGATAGTATTGCCTTCGTGAACCTCTCCACATCAGAGCCGTCATCTGAGGAGGACGAGGAACAAAGAATGGTCGCCAAAATTGAAGCTTTGGAGGCAGAAATTAAATTGATAAAAAGCAAAGTTAAGGCCAGCCAAGAATCGCGACGAGCGAAACAACTAAAAGAACTCGACGAAAAAAAACAACTTCAGAAAAAAGAACAATTACAAAAACAACAGCCACAGCAGCAGCCAAAACAACAACGGCAAAAACAACAGCAACAGCAGCAGACACAAGCCCAAAAACAACCGCAAGAAAAACAGCAGCAGCAGATTCAAAAGCAGCAGAATCAACAGCAGCAGAAAAGTCAGTCTCAGCAGCAGCAGCCACAGCCGCCGATTACGAAAAAAGAAAAGGTGCCACCCATAAATACTTATAAAATGGAGTTACAGGATACCATAAATCTATGTAAGTTGACCATAGGTCAAAATTTTACTATTAAAAGATTAAATAAATGCTTCACACTGGAACAGCACACAAAAATTGAAGAGTTGCTAAAAGAAACTACTACTGAATTCTTTAGTTTCACCCCTAAAACCGAAAAATTTCAAACGGTCCTTTTGAAGGGCATAGATTCCTGCAAGGAACCACAGGTGCTCTTAAATGAACTCCGCCAAAAAGCGAATGACGATCTCGATTTTATCGGGGTCAAGCCGTTCGCTACAGTTAGAGCTAGGCGGGAGAAGCGGAGTCTTCCCTTCTTCCTTGTTCAACTCTCACCCAGCAGCAAACTGGATAGTTTGAGGAGTATATCCGTCCTCAACTACCAGGTTGTAACTTGGGACAAATTAAAAAGGCGCGTCGACATGCTTCAATGCATGCGCTGCCAAAGGTTCGGCCACGCCGCAGCAAACTGCGAAATGCAGTCACGCTGCGTTAAGTGTGGAGAGAACCACAATGCAGATGAATGCAAGTTAGGAAGGGAACGGGTCGAAGATAGGACCCAGCTTAAATGTGTACTCTGCCGAGGCGGCGGACACCCCGCTAATTATCGGGGATGCCCGACGTTTCAGCTTATAAAGAACAATAAAGCAGCAAAGCAAACAGTGGTAGAAAAGCGTCCAACAGTGCGCCCTCCTACAACAACGCCCGTCAACCCCCAAATTTCTTACGCCCAAATGGCGTCAGGAAGGGGAAGCACGGTACAGCCCACACCAAAGGTCGCCCAACAGGCCCCCGTGCCTAAGGCGCCGGCGGCACAGGCGGATATTATGGGCGTTCTACTGGCCATCCAGGGCCAGTTGAACGGCCTCCAAAACCAGATCAGGGAGCAGGCGACTAGGGTGGATTATCTCTACTCTGTTTTGCCGAGCTTAACGCAACTTAGAGGTTAAGGGCGCGCTGCCGGAGAGGCCCTTTAAGATCCTAGCTGTGAATGTAAATTCACTGATTAGGACCGAACGTAGAGCGAATTTATTCCAATTGCTTAAAGACATAAGTCCAGATGTGTTTATGGCTAGCGAAACTAAGCTTAACCAGAAACATAAATTGACTAACAGCAATTACAATATCGTAAGGAGACACCGACCCAACTCCACTCAAGGACGGGGCGTCGCAATCTTTATACGTAAAGGCATTATTCATAAGGTAATATATAATAGTGATGTGCGTAAATTTCGGACGTTAGAGGCATGCATCATATGCATTCATCTCCAACAGGGGAAGCGAATGTATGTGATCGCTGCCTATGCACCGGAAACACCTCAGCCCACACAGTTTATAACAGAGCTTGAAAAGCTTTTTGAATGCTTAAGATTAAGCTCGGAAGAAAACTACTACATATTGGCTGGTGATTTGAATGCCAAACATATAGATTGGGGAAATCAAATACAAAATCCTCGTGGTAACCATCTGTATAATTGGATGGATCGATACAACCTGAAGTATCGCATTGAACTTCTCGCTACAGACAGGCCATCGTTTCCAAGAAGCGGTGCCTATCTGGGTCTATTGTTGAAAGACGCAAGACTAACAATTATTGATACTGTGGGCCATCGGTCTAAAAATTGTTTAAGAACGATCGAGTACGACAGTGACCACTGCGGACTCGCCGCGCGCCGTAATACAACTTCCGAACGAGCTTATGGAATTGGAGGAGTATGTACCTGTGCATACTTACAATTACAGTAAGGTGCGCTGGCCACGCTTCTCGAACTTCTTATTGAGCGAATTACGTTCAAATGATATATCCCCACCAAATGACAGGAACCTGATAAATACTGAAATTGACAGATACTTAGAACAAATGGACGAAACAATTCAACGAACAATGAACAGGACAATACCGAAATACAAAGAACGTAACGCAACTGACATGTACCTTAACGCGACAATTGATGCACTACACAGACAAAAAAGTGGCTTACTGACAAGACTAAAACGCTTGTACAGACGGTTTACTGACACACGAGATCTGGAGATAAGGACACTGAAGTCGTCCATCAAAAACATCAACCAATTGATCAAAGAAAATTATAGGTTGTCCATTAATTTGTTTTGGGACAACAAAATTCGGGCCGTGAACGCTACCGACCCGAGTATGTTCCCACAAATTAATAAGATGTTCAGAAGAAAAGATCAAAACGACCTTCCGTGTCTTAAGCTCCAGAGGACGACACAAAACAGAGACGTACTTCTGACAGCAGGCATACACCCAGATGACGCCGTCTTGGACGATGACCTCTTCATAATCGAAGATCCGCAGGAGAAGGTGGAGGCTGTGGGGGCTGCTTTCCAGCAAGTGTAGAAGGTGAATGCTAGCATTCGCCCGAATCATGACCTGGAGAACAGAGCTCTGCTTCATCACTTATGGCTCAGAAACGATATAAGCGAATGGCGATCTGAGAACCTTGGTTTTACCGGGTTTAATGATGAAGATTTGGCAAACGCCATAATCGCCGACCGAAATAGGCCCAGTCCCCTGTTAATTTCGAAGAATGAGCTCCAGCTCATCTTCGATTCATTAAAGAAAAAGAAGTCTGCAGGAGTCGATGGTATATCCAACGTTGTACTACGACATTTGCCTCAAGAAGCAGTTGACATTTATACCACACTGTTTAACAACGCGCTGAATAATGCATATTATCCAGTGCGGTGGAAGACAGCTGTGGTGCACCCTCTCCCAAAAAAGGGAAAGGACAACTCCAATTCGGCGAATCTCCGGTCGATAAGTCTTCTTCCGAGTATCAGCAAAGAATTTGAAAAGATATTAATAGAGCTCTGTTCAAGTGGGCGGAGGACAAAAATATCATCCCGGATAATCAGTTCGGTTTTAAGGCGGGACATGACACAATTCATGCCGCGTCTAAACTAGTTTCTGATATCCAATGGAACAAAACTTAAAAGCAGTGTACGGGTGCCTGTCTGGTGGATTTGGAGAAGGCCTTCGACACCGTATGGTTAGAAGGTCTCTATCTAAAGCTAACCAGACTAGGTATAAGTAAACCTCTATTGTATATGCTTTATGACATGCTAAATGGTAGAAAGTTTGTTGTCAAGAGTGGCAATGTAACTTCTACCGCAATTTTTAATATTAATAATGGTCTTCAGCAGGGAGCGGTTAACTCGCCGATTCTATTCAGCATTTACACCAGCGATCTGATAGGTAGTCTAACTCAGGCAATTGCGTACGCCGACGATCTAATTGCGTACAGAACAGCTAATACAGTTGAGGTCATCAAAAGTCTCTTGCAGAGTGACTTCGACAAGATTCAGCGATATTGTGATGACTGGAAGTTGAAAATTCAACTTTCAGAAATCAGAAACTATTTTGTTTAGGACTCCGTTGTCTAGCGCCTCAAGGGATACGAGAAAGAACTGGCGCAAGCTGGTGATCGTAGGGCCACATGGACATCCACGGGCGAGTAAAAGTGTAGTAAAGTACCTTGGCATCTGGTTGGATCAGTACCTGTATTTCGACAGACATATAAGTGCTGTTTTGGCCAGGGCTAGGGGAGCCTTAGCCTTGACAAAACGACTGTTTTATAGCAGCCGTCTTGACAGCGGGGTGAAGGTAATTTGCTACATGGCCCTCATCAGGCCGATGATTGCCTACGGATGCCCGGTGTGGTTCAACGTTGCCCCATCTCAAATGGAAAAGATTCGGGTGTTTGAGAGGCAATGTCTTAGACGTTGCCTTGGATTACACAGAACACCAGAGTCGGAGTACACAAGATATTATTCCAACCAGGTTCTATACAACGGAGCCAACATAAACAGAATAGATAATTTTTTGTTCAAGCTGATTCGGGGTCACGTTGCAAGAGCGATGTCCTCAACTAACAGCTTAATTTTTGGGGCTTATTACCCCAATAACGAATATTTTGAGAGTGCGCGGTTAAGTGGTTACATCCCTCCCGAGGCATTCCTCTATTTAGACAGTCGAGGGCTGATACAGGATGAAGGGGCGGTTCCGCTCATATACCACGTCAGCCGAAAAACTGTGGATAGGCGACTCCTGTATGGTCGAGACGTCATCGCTCAAGGTGGAGAAGAGCGCCTTCGGTTCAGTAGGACTGTGTCCGATCGGGACCGGAGGGATAGGGCGAAACAGGAGAACCAGTTCTGGTGGCTCTCTGAACAGCATCGTGATATATAAAGTCGATGAAGATGATATATCTTGGCCGACTTACATAGATTTAGGGCATTAGGTATAGGGAACAGTCAGGGTGGCACCAAAAAAAAAAAAAAAAAAAAAAAAAAAAATGTATGTATGCGGGGGCATACGTGCATGCTCTGTGTGTCTGTACGTGTATGTGCGTACGTATATGTATGTGTGTATGTACATGTATGGGTGGGTTGCATGTTGGTGTGTGTCTGCATGCATATAAAAAATAAACGAAAAAAAATTAAAAAACGAAAAAAATGCTGCTGTGGCTGTTCTAGTTTTTAAGTAGTTTTAAGTATTATTAGGTATTTTAAGTAGTTTTAATTATTTTTAATATATATTAAGGTTTAGTTTATAAGCAAAAAAAAAAAAAAAAAAAAAAAAAAAATAACAGATTTTTTTTTGCCGAAAATGCAAGAATTGAACTCGGTCGACATGTGGTTCCAACAGGACGGTGCCACATGCCACACTGCACGCGAAACCATGCATCAATTGAGAGGCGAATTTGGTGAGCAGTTGATCTCACGTTTTGGCGCAATCAATTGGCCACCAAGATCATGTGATTTGACCCCGTTAGACTATTTTTTGTGGGGCTATGTTAAGTCTATTGTCTATGGGGACAAGCCAAACACGATTGCTGCCTTGGAAGCCAACATTGAACGCGTCATTGGTGAGATTCCGGCCGAAATGTGTGAAAAAGTTTGCCAAAATTGGCCCTTCAGAATGGACCACCTGAAGCGTAGCCGCGGGCAACATTTAAGTGAAATTATTTTTAAAAAGTAAATGGCAGAAATTGATTTATCGATCCAAATAAAAATTTCATTCACGTTTTACAAGTTTCTGTGTTTTTTTGAATTTTCAAAAACCAAGCTCTTAAAAAATCACTGTTTAGTACCTATAATCGCAAGTAAAAAAGCAGAAATAAACAAACTTTGGATGGAAGAAACAACACGACTAAAAACTGAAATCTAATTTTCTTGACACAATTAATTGGTCTGCGTAATAAATTGTCTGCGAAAAGTAAGTGGAGACTTTTTAAATTTCGTCATGCAGAACGAACATTTTTTGTCATTTTTGTATTTTCGTTTCGCATCAGCAGCGTACTAGGCTTAAGCCTAAACACGTTGCACTGAAACACAAAACACGAAAAATATGTGCTGTACTGCTCTATCAAATAGTATAAATGTAGGTAGAGCTACCCCTCTTTTTTTTTAAATACAAATCCACTCAAAAATTTGGCAACATGGCATAAAAAAAGCTTTTAGCCACTGCTCAATGGTTTTGTTTCATTTTGTGAGTTTATGAAGTGTACTTAAATGCACTTGTGTTTGAATGTAGTTCAGCCATTAGTATCGTTTGCACCCGCCGCGTCTACTTCGTAAAAAAAAATAAATAAACGTTTTGTATTTTGTGTTAGTGTAGTGACCGATTGTTTATTTTATTTCGCTATGAGCTTAGCGAATAAACGAAAATAAAATGAAGATTATATTAAATACGGTTTTGTTTCTATACAAAAAATTGGTATCGACAAGCCGCAATGTATCATATGTTACGGAGTATTGAGCAATGATACCATGAGACCTTCGCGTTTGGAACGACATTTGTCAACAAAACACAGCGCGTTAAAAGGCAAGCCGAAAGCTTTTTTTGCTTCAAAGTGTACAAGTTTGAAACATGTGAAATTGGATAGTACTGGATCCTTCGCACAGTCATCTGAGAAATAGCTTGAAGATTCATATGAATTGTCGCTATTTATGGCAAAGGCCAAAAAAGCCATAATATCGGACAAACACTCGTCAAACCCTGCCTGTTGAAAGCTGCTGGTATCGTTCTTGGACCAGATAGTGAATAAAAATTGGCACAAATACCTCTTTCTGACAACACAGTTAAACGCCGCATTGATGATATTGCTGAAGACATAAAAAATCAGGTTTTGGATTCCGTAAAACAATGTTGTTTTTTTGCAATACAGTTGAACGAGAGCACGGAAGACTTCCTACTCATTCGGGGCTAGTGACGCCAATTTTCCCGAACTCCGAATTTCGTAGGGAATATTTTTAGTACGACGGGGCCTATAATACATTTGTTCGGGATTCGTAGTAGGAATATATTACGACGGGGCCTGTGATAAGGCTGCGCACACTTTCATATAAGTCCATGGTAGTCACTTTAGTAGCAAAACTGAAAGTTGCATGTGCGCGCCTAGCCTTAACCCTAGAAAAATAAACTTATTTTTTAGTACTGAAAAGATAAACATGAGCCTTCGAGGCGCACGATTAAAAAGCATTTTTTTTTACTAAATTAAACAAGTATATATACTTTTCCATCGCTACACTTTATCGTTATATTATTAGATAGTAATCAATTAAAACATATTAAGTAAAACAAGTTTCCTTAAACGTCTCGTCAAAGTAGGGATTTCCAATCTCATCTTGTCCACGGTGTTGATAGGGCACAGCTCAGTTTTCTTAGAAATTGTTACAATTCAATAGACTTTCCCCGTTAAGCATTACCATTACTGAAAAAAAACTTCTCTACCTACCGAACTGGAACAAATGTTTCTGGCAACTGTAGGTCCACGAGTGAGTTGAATAAATAAGAATAAACCCATATCTTTATTTCGCTAGCGGCTCCGGGGTGCAGTTTATCTTTCTAGGGTTAAGGTGAGGTTAGCACTAAAAAAGTTAAACGTTAATTTCTTTAATCACAATACCCATTAAACTTTTTCAAATCTTAATAGTTTAAAAAATTAAGCTATTAGAAGTTTTGTGCGTCAATTTGACGCATAATTATCTTTATTGTACTGCAAAATATGATAATCTTTCCAGGGTTAAGAAACTCAATCTTTAATTTGCCAATTTCGTAATGCACGGAGATTTTATTTTTTCTTCTACATTGTGTTGTTGTGCTAACGATTAGCTCATGGATTAGGATTTCCGACTTTCTAAAAATCTAAACGATTGTTGTGTGTATGTGTGAATTTGTATGTATGTATAAAGATTAAACCAATCACAACGCAAGATACAATTTGGCTCACTCGTGTATGGCCCAGCTATTTAAAATTAAGCTTTAAGAATATTGACATAAAGAAAATGTATAATACCTAATTGTTTTTTTTTATTCTTATATTTTCAGTAATGTTTGAAGACAACACAGGCTTCTCCAAGGATGTATGCCGTTCCATGGTAGCTATGCTTGACGCCGATCAATCAGGAAAATTAGGTTTCGAAGAATTTGAATCTCTTCTGAACGACATTGCCAAATGGAAGGCTGTATTTAAGCTTTACGATACTGGTCATACGGGGCGAATTGAAGGTTTTCAATTAAGAGATTCTCTTAACTCAGCAGGTTACCAAATTAATAATCGAATTTTAAATGCATTGGCTCATCGTTACGGATCCAGAGATGGAAAAATAGCATTCGATGATTTTCTGATGTGTGCAGTAAAAATTAAAACATACATCGGTATATTTACTTATAATACCTCGCATTCTTAAATTGTTTTTATTTTTTCAAACCGTTTCAGATATCTTCAAGGAAAAAGACACAGAAAGGAATAACACAGCAACATTCAGCATGGACGATTGGATAGAAAAGACATTATATTCATAAAGCCTAATGAGCATCATAAAACACCATACACAACAAACGCTTACGTTTTCTTTTATGTCCAAGTCGATCATTTTTTTTTAAATTATTTCAACCTCAAGTACTTTAAATTTGCAATTGAATGAATCTCCGCCAAAAATAAATAAAAATTTACTAGATTAATATGTAAGAAGCTAAAAATGCATTGCATTATCTGCTGTGAACCAAGAACAAATTGATACGTGATAGGATATACACAACCGTATCACTATTTAACTATCTTATTTCTTTTAGACGCTTTTAATCGCCTTTTCGATTGGTCGTCCGGAAGGCTTCCGAATGCTTCTGAAACTGTTCGATTGGTATGAAATGACAGTTCTTCTCCTCGGTAGAAGAGAAATTTCCTTCTGGATTTGAAGTCAGAATCAAGACCAGAACCAATAATGTTGTGTAGGGATAAGCGATATGTAAAACAAGGATGTGAACATCGAAAATACAATATCGATATCAGAATGTTTCTTAACATCGATGTTTTTTAGTTTTTTTTTTTGAAAACTCAAAACTTGATAACTTCAAAAATCAATTAAAAATACAATATTATAAATTCAAAATACCTTCATTGTTTTTAAAATTGTAGCAATGAGTGTATTTTCTTCTTTTTTTTTGTAAATTCATTTTTATTTATTATTAACTTATAACTATCTTAAGGCTAGACAAAAATGTTTAAAACAAGCCTAATGTTTAAAACTAACAATGCGTGTATATGAGCTACATTCAATCCCACTAAGCGCCAATTGAACTTCAAACAATTCCACATAAATAGTTGCGAAGCATAGTTCCGCTGAAGTGCAGTTCCGACGAGTGCCATCTAACCTTTATAAGCATGTGTTCATTGACAAAAGATTTCAGCTTATTTTTGAATCTTAACATCGATGCTGCGATCCAAAATCCAAAATGAAGTGTTAATTTGTTAGATTGGAATCCCGGATCGGAGAGTTCTTCCGGATTGCCAATCGAAAAGGCCATAAGTGTATTTTGAATGGCGTTCTTATTGGAAATGAAGAGACAATTATTTAGAAATCCAGGGTAATTCGGTTCATACTTTTAGGTATAAACCTAAAGTGCGGTGTAATAAAGGTGATCTAATTTTGCCTACCACTAGAAACGTCTAGGGATTCAAGGCTGGATCCAATGAATTTTGAATTAAAACGATAAACGTCATTAAAATACTGTGAAGCATCTACATACGTATAGATATATATATATATATATATATATATATATATATCTCAGGATTGTTAGATAAAGAAATGAAGGTGTATATCCAAAAACGTTCAACAAACTAATCAGTATAAATAAGTGGTAAAGAACACCTTAACAAAATAACGAACTATTGTTCTCTTAAGTAAAGTTTGCATTTGATTTTTTTCTGTTTAAGTTTCATTGAGTCTTTTTTGTATGCTTTTATGTTGTATTTGTCAAACTAACTTTATTACTAACACTAAACAGTCGGTTCTCTCTTTTTATTTTTATTTTTATGTCGAATTTGAATTGTGTGTATCTACTAATTATACTTATACATATTATTATTTATAAAAATAAACAATAACTTTAAAACAAACTATAATAGTCATTTTTACTTGTATATCGATTAAGAATCCTCAATCTATGGTGTGCATTTTATATTACAATAAAGGTCTATATTTGTATTCATCTGGGCATTATAGTTTGAAATATTTATTTAAATAAATGGACATTTCCAATTAGTATTGAATTTCCAACTGGAATGAAACTATATTGATGGATTGACAATTATCCTATCGAAACCAAATTAGAATGGAACTAAAAAAATAATAATGACATATGAATGAAAGTCAGTTGATCTGTATTTCCCCTTCAAGCAAAATCACGGACCCGAATTTCTCGGTTCACTTAGGAATCACTTTGGAATCCAAAAGAACTGAGTCTCACACACTTTAACACATTTTATGTGTACGCATGTAAAAAGAAGAACGAGAATCGATATTTTTTTATGGACAGAGAAATAGAGAGAGTTGGTAAGGTAGTCTATATTAGAGTGGGGACTGGGGAGTTTTTTTTTTGTGGACTAGAAATGGAAGAAACTCTGTTATTTCAATTTTGCAGAGTAAACAAGCAACAAAGAAATCTTCAAGGAAAACTAAAATACATAATAATACGTGTAAAGAATTTATAAAATAATACTTTAAAATTGAAAAATGGGATTATTGTAAAATAAATAAAGACGTGTTTAATATTTGTAAATGACCATATTTCTTATTAGATTAGTTCATTTTTGTTGGATTCCATTTAGGTTCTTGTTTTCGCTGAGTATGGTGAAGTATAAGAATATCTCTCTTTTCTCTCACAATACATTCACATAATGGCTTCATGGTGATTCTTATTTCCATACTAATGTGATCCGATTTGGAATCGTTTCGCATCCGTTGTTGCATCCGTTTAGAAGTGGTTTCGGATCCAAAACGGAGTCGCTTGCTTGAAGGGTCAGTTGACATAAGTGTCAATATCTGACAACAGAAATACTGAATTTCTAAATGCAGTAGTTAACTTACTGCTGTAGAAAATGGGAGAAAAAAAAATGCTTTGACCCTAGGTTAGGTTAGGTTAAAGTGGCTATCAGGAAAACGGCTGACACACTTAGAAAGGGCCATTGTGATGACACGTGAAAAAATATTTGCTCTTTAATTAAACCAATTGAAGCTTCTAATGCAGCGGTATGGCAGGTGAATCTCTATATTTTGAATCAGTGGGGTCGTCGAGGAAGTATTCTCCCAGGTGCAATCTACGTATTTGGGAGAGAGCAGGACATGAGCAAAGAAGATGGGAGATAGTCTCCTCTTTCTCCTCATCCATACAACTTCTGCAAAGGTTTTTTGAGAATACGCCGAGTCTTTTGGCGTGCTTACTAATTAAGCAGTGTCCAGTTATGACACTTGTTACATAGACAAGATGTTGTCTGCACAAAGAGAGCAGACCTTTAAAGCTTTTTAGATTTATTTCTGGACAGTCTGGTAGCCAGGCCAGTAGAGATGTTTGACCATCTTATGTTTGTTCGTTTTATGGTGTTTTGATGTAACGTATGTCTACATGTAGCGATAGGTATACCGATTTGTTTCATTTTGGGTTGAAACGGTAATTGGATTACATTTCTGGCGAGTAATCAGATCGTCCTAGTTTTGATCCGAATGTATTTAGAATATTAGAATGGCCTATCGACTTGTTTGCTGAAAATATCGTGGAGCATGAGGTTAAGTAGTATCTTTAGGGCAGCCGATGGTGTAGAGCAGAGTGTTCCACTGATGCACAATCTGGCTGAACCTTGGACCTTATTTAATTTTTCACAATATGTTACTTTGTCCAATGCAGTCCACCATACAGCTGCCACATAAGTAAGTATCGGTCTGTCAACCGCTCTGTGTAAAACAAGTGGGTAATCCGTGGGGATATGCCCCATTTATTCCCAATGGCTTTTTTGCAAGAGAAGAGTGCAACTGTTGCTTTACTTACTCTTTCTTGTATATTGGATTTCCAGCTCAGCTTTTTGTCTAATATGGGTTTTTATCCGATTGAGAGCATTTTACATTAGGCCTGTTAGAGTTGGAGCGTGCTTTCCTGAAACAGCAATGGCAATATCATCGGCATAAGCAATTACCTTGTCCCCAGGGTTGACTTGATTATTCTACTGCCTAACATGAGGCTAATCAACTCTGTCAATAAGTTGAACACCTTAAGGTTTCTAAGCGCTCTGATTATTGCATCTTTACTAACATTGTTGAAAGCACCTTCAATATCAAGGAATGCTACCAAAGTGTACTCTTTATGATGCAATAAATATTCTATATTATGTACAAGAGTGTGTAAGGTCGTTTCAACTGATTTTCCCTTACAGGATGCGTGTTGAGCAGTAGAAAGGAGATTAGGGTTTATTGTACATGTTTTTAAAGAGCTGATCATCGGGTGATTTTTCGAGAAGATTTTTTTTAGTCTAGCAGCTTCAGGAGTATCTTCTATGTTTTCACCGAAGTTTCTCCATTAAGTTATTTTGCTCATACTCAGCTGTTTTTTGTAGATTTTAAGGTACTCTTTGTACGAGTCCCAATCTGAGTCTTGTCTTGATTTTTTAACTTTGTTAAAAAGTTTTCTTCAGTTTTTCCTGAGCGGTGCTAGTCCTGAATTCTACCAAAGGGGTTTTTGTTTTCCTCTTATCTGAATAAGAGGACAGGATATGTCCATTGATCTATTTAGGGTGAGGGTTAAGACCTTGACTTTTTCATCATGGTCGGAATGTTTCCCTATATAATTCTCAGTTAGTTTTGCGATAATTCCGGAAAGTATTTTTTTTTATTAACTTTTTCATCTAAGCAGAACTGGGTATCTTTGATAAGAGAACGAATGTTCCCTTGATATGCCGCAATGAGTACACAGAAATCATACAAGAGGATCAGTATTATCAGAAAGATCGTAGGAATTCTTCTAATTATTGAATAAAAAAGGGTGGTTCGAAGTCATGGTACAAGAATAACTATGTATGTATGACAGTTCAGTTCGACGTCACGCGTCGGTATTTTCAATTTTTAGTGATAGACAAAATTAAAACGATAAAGTAAAACGATAATGGAGCCTATCAATACAATAACACCTAACAATATTTACACTGTTTTTCGCATTTTTAATAATTTGAATGATAGTAATATTTATAAAAGAGATATGACGGTTAACTTTTCTGCATTTGAATCGCCCTGTTTGGTAGATGTCGCTTATGGGCTCAAAGCTGTTGTTAAAAGTTAAGAAGATGGACGCGGTGACCAATAAATAAAAAGAAGTAGCCTGGAACAAAATCTCCCTGGTGGTAATTTACCACGCATTCCAATGATTAGAGCAGGGAATCGTGCGTCGTTTCCATACTCCGAAACATCTCTCAATATCATTTCGTGTTCGTGCTTGTTACTCATTGGATGATATGCATAAAACGACAGTATTTACTAAGTTAAAGTTTAAAGTAAATACTTTAATTAATAGTAGAAGGTTGAATTTACAGTATTTACTTCATTTCGTATGCATAACAAAAGTTCTAATTTACCGCATATACTTTCAGTAGGTATATACTAAATGCATTACAGTAATTACTAGAATTCATCCAAAATTGATGGTACCTAATTACTTTTTTTTTTCATATTTCTACTAAATGGGTGGTATGCATAAAGGACAGTACATTTACTGTGTTTACTGAAGATTTTCTAAGTAAACACTAATTTTGGTATACTAAAAAAAAAGTATTTGCTTTAAATCAAAGTATAAACTTTTTTGGGTGAATTTTTGTGGTAAATACTTTTTTCAAATGCATGAAAACTAATACATCAATAGCATCTACCCTTGTTTGCTTTTGGTATTTTTTTTAAAGGTGCGATACTTAAATACTTTAGTCACAGATTAAGTTGAATCAAAAGTATATAAAAAATGAAGATCGGGAACTGATCCACATTTCAAACAACTACATATCCTTCTTGGACAAAATGAAGAGTGGTTAAGTGAATAATTAATAGGTCAGTCATAAGATATAATTAATTTGATTCATTATAACTATAATAACCAATTAATAATGGTATTATATTATTTTAATAATTTGGAGATCCTGGATTTCAAACTGGTGCTGGTGTGCACTAGAGTACTAGCTGCGTTTTATTATCTACGGGTCTGGGTCTAGGTTATTTTTTAACACGTAGTACAAAAACAACACGAGATCCAGGTTTCCATCGGGGTTTCTATCTGGGTTTTCAAATATTAGGATTAAATTCGGCGAACAGAGGGTACATATCAGTACATAACCCAGATCGTTATATTTTTACGGGGTGAACCATATGGGTTATTGGCGATAATAAAACACGGCTACTGTCTCTCGAACAGACAACTATGTTGCAAAACTCATAAAAGATAAGACATCAAATTGGATAAAATTTCCATTGAACTATAAGGAACAACTAAGCGCGAAACAAGAATAGAGTGGCAGATATCATTTCCCAACATGTATTGGAGCCTTAGACTATACTCACGTAGAAATTTTGAAACCCCATTCTCATCCAAAAGAATACATAAAATAAATAAAAGATTATGTTTACGGTGGAATATTTAACCAGCGTTGTGTCTTGTGTGGCAGTTGCCAGGGTCAGTGCATGATTCCAGCAATTTGAGAAATAGAGCCGTGGAATCAGTTATGCGAAATTCAACAGACGTTGTATTGCGGAATTATGGACTTACACCGTGGCTTATAACCCCTTTTAAAAATGCAAGGACGAATCAGAAAAAGTTCAACCCACTCTAAGGAGAGAGTCTTAATAGAAAAATGTTTTGAGCAGTTAAAAAGAAGATTTCTGATTCTTCAAAACTGCGTACGGCTAAATTTAATAAAGAATTAAGTATTTACTATGTTGGGGGGTGGCCGTGGCGCGATAGTTGTGTGTTCGCTCGTCAACCTCATGGTCACAGGTTCGATCCCTGCCGTTTTTCCATTAAAAAAAAAAAACAATTCTAAAAATAAATGTCATACAATGAGTTGCTGGTTTACTCATTACATGCTGTTTAGGCATAGAACAAACAACATGTGATTGAGTAAAACTAGTATACAGATAAAATATGACAGAGAATAAAAAAATTAATGCGAATTATAAGGGGCATCGATAAATAAGACACGGAAATTTCTCCGCATTAGGTCAGCCGCCATCCCTGGAGATAAAATCTGAGACAACAACCACCTACAGTCTCCGAATATCGCGGCACACATCTTTCCTATCATTCTTTCTCTTCCTTAACCTCACCCTCACGCCCGCGCTGTGTTGAAACATTTAAAGGGTATTCATAATCCCTTGAGCGCGTGTAGATTATAAAAAAAAAAAAAAAAAAAAAAAAACTCTGTTCTCGGATGAATTTTAAGTATTTACTAGAATGAATTCAGTAATTACTTATAGTATTTACAATCAAGTAAAAACTTTTTTATGCATATTAAACAAAGTAAATTCTTAAAATCGGAGCTTCTACTTAAATTTTAGTATTTAATTAAACTTTTTACTTTAAGTAAGTACTGCAATTTTATGCATATCAACGGTTGGAATTATTGTTTTAGTAGTTTTACCGCTAAGTTCTATTGTAGTTTACTGTTCTTTAATTCTTGTTTTGTCAGCATCCGTGTCTGGTATTTTGTAAGTCAGTAAGTTGACCACAGAGCAATAGCTAACGCAGGTTTAACATTTAACCAAATGCGCATTTTAAAAGTACATAGTGTATTGTTAAACAAGTCTCAAGGACCTTCAATTAAAAAAGCTAAGTCAGAAGCTATGAAGATATTTATTGCGGAATACAAACTTAAGACTGGGGTTCAACTAACCGAAGAACAAGTGAGGAAAAGTCTGAACAATCTTAAGAATGAGGTGAAAAAGAAAATCGACCTTAAAAAAACTGGAAATAAACCGATTAAGCTAAAAGAATGGGAATTTATTTTTGAAGAACTTTTAAGGGCTGATGAAAATCCATCTATTTCTTGCATTCCTGGTAAGTATTATATAAAACAATAATTTATTTATATGCAATATATATGTACATACATATATACGAGTATGTACCTACATATGCAATATTATTTTATTATCAATGTTTTCATTGTATATAGGGTCTTTATCTGTGGGAGCAGATAATACTTATCAAGAATCTGACAGGGATGAGTCGTCCATCAGAGCCGCATATCAAGCAACAGTTTAAAAAGAGGAAAAGCAATGAAAACGAAGAAGAAACCTCAAAGCCAGTTGATATTTCTAATATAACGACTGTAATAAGTGAGATCGGTTTAACTTATTTAAATTTATAAATTATGTGTAGGTAAAATGTATATTAAGTGTTTTGTTTTTAGTTTTATTTAAACACTATTTTTTTGTAATTTCTCTATAATAAGTATTTACTTTGTACAGAATCAGTTTTTCGTTTCATTTGTTTTTATTTAAAAAAAATATGCATTGTATACGCAATAAATTCTTATGAATTAAAGTTATATAAACTTTCTGTCATTTTCATGCATTAGTTCTTCATAATCATCAACAATATTCCAATAATATAATAACTTACGCTCCGTATCCGTTATCATTGGAAAATTGCAGAAGTCATTGTTATACCTAAACAAGGTAAGCCACCAATAGAAGTAACATCTTGCAGACCAATATCGCTTATACCAATCATGGCAAAAGTTTTTGAAAAACTGCCACTGGAAAGGCTTAACAAAATAATAGAAGAAAGAAGACTAATTCTGAGCCATCAGTTTGGATTTAGAAATAAACATTCCACGATAAACCAAGTGCATCGAATTACGGATATCGTGGAAAAGGCACTTGAAGAAAAACAAGTATGCTCGGCTATATTCTCAGATGTTGCTCAAGCCTTTGACAAGGTTTGGCACTTGGGACTTGAGTACAAACTGCATAGGGACCTTCCCAGGCAATACTACGAAATACTGAAATCCTACGTTACGAACCGACACTATAGAGTACCGTACGACCAAAATTACTCGGAACTAAAGAAAATTGAAGCCGGTGTACCACAAGGAAGTGTCCTAGGACCAACCCTGTATCTGTTATATACAAGGGATATTCCAGTGGACATCAACGCTATCATGATATTGGTGCCAGATAAATCCGTTACGAAGGCTAAAATTGCAAAATGCTGTCGATAAAGTTAGTGATTGGACGCAGAAATGGCGTATCAAATTAAACGAAACGAATTCGACGCACATTAACTTTACTAACAAAAACATAAACAATGTTCCAATATTTATAAATAATACAGTAGTACCTTACTCCAATACCGCCAAATACCTTGGCATGGTTTGGATGCAAAGCTTAAATGGAAAGAGCACATCAAAAAGAAACGAGAAGAACTAAACTTGAAGTACAGAAAAATGTACTGGTTACTAGGAAAGAACTCTGACCTATCTATCCAGAACAAAATAATGTTATATAAGCAAGTACTGAAACCCGTTTGGACATATGGCATCCAACTATGGGGCTGTACAAAGAAAACAAATGCTGAAGCCATTCAAAAATTCCAAAGCAAGGTCCTTTGTGGAGTAATAAATGCCTCTTGGTATATAAGAAATAGCGATCTACATCGTGATCTTCAATTTGAAATGGTTACAGAAGTGGTTCAAAAACACGCTGTATCACACAACCAGCGACTGCAAAGTCATACCAACTCCGATATGGAGACCGTCTTAAATGTACGAGTCAATGTTCGGAGATTAAGAAGAACCAAGCCTCATGAGCTGATGGTCTAAAAGCTATGGGAAAGGGTAATAACTTTAAATTTCCCCCAATCCGATTTAAATATAAATTAAGGTAGTAAAATCATTTGTCGATCTTTCATAGATTAGTCCTGATTTCACCGGTGGTTTTAATGCGGTAAGAGTCCCACACTACTCGGTATCGATTCTTACCGAGTGTCTTTTGAAGATTTCCATCAGATAAAAAAAAAAAAAAAACTTACTCAAAACGATATTTTAAAATTATACTTTTTTTGAGAATAAACAAGAACAAATTCTGCCATATTATTAGCTGCAACAAAATTTAAATAGGTACTACGCTCTGATTTATTCTAAATATGACACAAGACTGATATTATTTTACTTACCACCTACCAAATTTTTGGTTTAAATCAAAAAAAGTATTTAGGTACTATGAAATGTTCATGTTGCTATTTAACAACTTTGAAAAAAACTAAGAATTTACTGCAAAAAAATAGTACTTACTAATTTTTATTTTTTATTTTTAAGAAAGGAAACACTATGGTCGAACTATGGGGTGGCCGTGGCGCGATAGTTGTGTGCTCGCCTGTCAACCTCCTGGTTGCAGGTTCGATTCCTGCCGTTGTCTATGTCTTCTTATATTCCATTAAAAACCAATTCTAAAAATTGTCATAAAATAAGTTGCTGCTTTGCTCATTACATGCTGTTTAGGTATAACACTAACAACATGTGATTGAGTAAACTAGCATACCCATAAAATATGACAACGATATAAATAAAATAATGCGAATTATAAAGGACATATAAAAATAAGACACGTTAATTCTCTCCGCATTAGATTAGCCGCCATCCCTGGAAATAAATTTGAGACAGCAACTAGTCTAGTCTCAGAACATCGCGCCACACATCTTTCCTATCCTTCTTTCTCTTCTTCCACCGGATGCCGCGCTGTGTTAAGAAAAACATATAAAGGGTATTCATAATCCCTTGAGCGCGTGCAAAGTTATAAATAAAAAGCAAAGACTTTATTTCCAGCATTTTCCGCAATGCCAAAAATAGCTTATACATAGAAATACTCCAGTAAAAATATTTACTTTGTTTTATGCTTACCACCCATTATAAACGGTGATTTTTTAAGAGCTTGGTTTTTGAAAATTCAAAAAAACACAGAAACTTGTAAAAAGTGAATGAAATTTTTATTTGGATCGATAAATCAATTTCTGCCATTTACTTTTTAAAAATAATTTCACTTAAATGTTGTCCGCGGCTACGCTTCAGGTGGTCCATTCTGAAGGTCCAATTTTGGCAAACTTTTTCACACATTTCGGCCGGAATCTCACCAATGACGCGTTCAATGTTGGCTTCCAAGACAGCAATCGTGTTTGGCTTGTCCCCATAGACAATAGACTTAACATAGCCCCACAAAAAATAGTCTAACGGGGTCAAATCACATGATCTTGGTGGCCAATTGACTACGCCAAAACGTGAGATCAACTGCTCACCAAATTCGCCTCTCAATTGATGCATGGTTTCGCGTGCAGTTGCGAAACACATTTTTCACAGAGCACGAATTTTGATAATAAATTTCAATAATTTGCAAACGTTGTTCAGATGTAAGTGTATTCATGATGAAATGGCAAACAATACTGAATCGAAATGTCAAATGAAGTTTCTCACGGATCTGTTCTGTTCTGTCCTGTTTTGTTCTAACTTTTTCATCACTGAACAATCTTAATGATATCATGAGTGAATCCAGGCCATCGAGTAACGATGTCTTAAATTTGTAAACGAGATGAGCACAAAACTTGCATTTATTTAAAAATATTTGTTTCGCTTTCGAAAGCTTTACCTAGAAAAATCGTTTGTTTTCATTTAACAATTTAAAAGTTAGACCTTTTATTACCTGGTGTCAAAATTCGTACATGGGTACAATCGATTGCTATGACTACCCGAGGAAATCTTACCAGTTGAAAGAATCCTTGTTGAACTGCTTATATATCGTTTTCTCTTGGCTTTGTCACAAATATCGGTCTTAAGGATGCAATGGCGATGGTAACTCTTTTAATTATCACGCAAACTGTAGGTTGAAAATCACCAATTGAAATGTAGAAACTTCCAGTTGCATGAAATCTAAGAGCAATCAACAGTTGTGATAAAGGTGAAACACAGTGATTTCTATGGAAGACAACACACCTCAAATAAAAAAATATTGTTACCAACAAAAAAATGTGATTGTTTATAAATGAAAATGCACTTTAATTTCATTTCATTTGCTTATAAATAATGGAATTTACAAATAGAACAGTTAAAGGTTCATTTACTGTGATGTTTGTAAAAAGCTTAACATACAAATAGTTTGCATTTAAACTTACAAAATTAACAGAATAGTATTACCAATTGAAAAGAAAAGTCGAATAATGAATCATCACAAAAAAGATAAATCCTGTAAAGAAATCAGTGAAATTGTAAGCAGATGTAGAAGCTAGTAAATTGTTTCAATATCGAAAAAAAAAAATGAACAAGCAACGATCAGGAAGTCCTCGTAAGCTAAATGAAATGGATGAGAGGAAAATAAAATGAATTATTCAAAAAGATCCATTTCAAAAGAATGCAAAAGAAAAGCCATCGACATTGCAAGTAATTTGAACAATACGGTTTCTTACAGTCGTTAGAAGATCGCTCGTAGGCCTGACTACAGCAATTGCGATGATCTACGCAGAGGCTGACAATGACGAAGATGAACACGAGAACACATCTTATTTCCTGTGTCATTGTCCAGCAGTTTGCCATATAGGGACCAATTCTGGGGCAGATTTTTTTTCGACGATTTAGAAGAGGTCTCTTAGGCAAAAGCCTGCGGAACTTTATAGAATCATCTAAATAGCTCGATAATCCTACTTAATATTATAAATGTGAAAGTTTGGATGGATGGATATTTGTTGCTCAATAACTCCAAAACGGCTGAACGGATATGGATGAAATTTGGCACAAGCATAGATTTAAGCCTGGAATAGGACACAGGCTACTTCTTATCCCCATAAATTGTATGGTTCCCGTGGGATAGGTTTGTTTTCATTTTTCATAGAGCTCAATCTAAAAATAGCCAACATAGCTTTTATTCACAAGACACCTAAAACCACACGGATTTGCATGAAATTTTATTGGTAGATGGATGGGGACTGGATTATCACATTTCATTTGTATATCGGTTCCTGTGGGAGAAGCTTAAATATGAAATAAAATATATATACTTGTGTGTTCGTTCCGCTTTTCACGCCGCAACTACTGAACGGTTTTTATTGAAATTTTGTAGATGGATAGATGTCATTAGATTCCTGTTTGATGGAAAGTCCGTAAAGCATAGCACGAGCATCTGCTATTAAAAATGGTGTGAAAAAAGTATTGTAATTCATCAATTGAGAACGAATTGGCCGATTTGGCTTTAAATTTAAAAAAGCGACTAGAGTGGGCCAAACAACGTACAAACTGGACTTTAAATCAATGGCGGTCCATCACCGAGATTCAGCTAATTCCAAACCGCAGTGAGTGAGTGAGATGAGTCACTTTTGATTAAAAATCGATTCACCTAGTAAGAGTGAGGGAGTGAATGAATGAAATGAAAGGTCAGATTACTCGACTGAGATTTCAGCAGTGAGTGGCGAGTCATCTCACTTCACTCAAATTTCAAATTCGAAGAGGCTTTTTACAAAGATTGCCTTAAAAAACGGTCAAGTTTCGAGCATCTCTAATGATAAGGGGATGCATGTCTGGGAGGGGTTTGCACAATTTAATTGATTTGTCAATGCTGCTAAGTACAGGAATATTCTGGAAAATGAGCTTCTCCCATCAATACAACGACTTCAAGCTAGTGAATTGTACATACTATATTTTCCAACAGGATGGTGCTTCTTGTCTACAATTGCGTGATTATCAGTTGAAGCAATTCCTTTACTGGAATGGTCTTCCAGCAGCCCTTACCTTTCTCCAATTGAAACTGCCATAAAATGAAGCAAAAACTTTGAAAAGAACCATGCCGGACTCTTCAAGACCTAAAAGCTAAAATCATAAATATCAGGGAATCTTTTGGTATCAATATGGTACTATGTCAAAAATTAGTCCCCTTTCACACAAGGAAACTGAGTTGCCGACAACTGGGAGTTTGTTGGCGAGAAGGGCAAGAAGTAAGGGGAATGAAAAAATCTCCCCGGTCAACGAATTGAAGAGTTTTTTTTGACGTTTTGCTTTGCATTCCAATTAGCCCAACAAAATCTTCCCAGTTTTTATTTCATGAAGGTCTTGCGCAACTTTGAGTGAATTTTGTTGTTCTTCAGATTCAGCGGGTGCAATTTTTTTTTTATGAAAACCACACGTCTGCCAAGTATCTGATCTGGGTGATGCGAACGAAAGCTTGAAATGTTTCGAAAAATATTCCCTGTAAAAATCGTATGTTACTTGTGGCTTATGGGTACCATTGCAAAAACTTCAGGTTCAAACGCTTATAAATAAAGGTCATGCATTTTTTTACAGTTACGTCTGAATGAAGGTAAGTATCTCGATTCTTTATTTTGACTATAGGCGAATATAGTCTTTGTTGCACTGGGTGCTTCAATTGAAACCATGAATCATGATATGTTGGCGAGTTGACATTCAAATTAAAATTATTTTTATTCCTTTCCTGCAGGTAAGACATAATGTATTTCTATTTTAGTTTAAATAAATACGTTTTTTTATTTCGACCGCAACGAGTAAATCGCATTGAAGCGGCGCCAAATGACCTGACGCTCTGACTCTGATTAAATTCACAAACATTTTTGACAGAAAATAACAGCTGCCCATATGTCAACGACACCAGGCAAATTTTACAACATTGTATTTTGCTGTTGCAAAATTGTTACACTCACATTAAAAAAACATGGACTAGGGAAGGTTTAGGACTTATTTCTAAGTGCGAAATACTATTAACAAAACACAATTTCTGGTATTTGACGTTTACCAACTTAGTCCTCCGCTAGACCATCGAAGACGGTGGTCTAGCGATGGACTAAGAATTGACATTTAACAACAAAATTTACAGGGACATAGAATAAAAAGAGGTAGAGTTGATACCTATTGTAATGAGTGGTGGGATAAGATGGTAATTCCCATAGTATACAGCTCTGGCACATTTTTAACCCTTAGCTTAGCTCATTTATCAAGGGGTGGTTTTGCTGCTACTTTCTCCTACTCACTGAAATATTTCGTGCCAGAAATAAAGAGAGAAACACAGAAAGAGTCACCAACCAATCCAAAATTCAAATTACATGACAGATGTTGTGTCATTTATAGTTTCTTAAGGAAAACTACATGGCAACCCTTATCGTATAGCGAGGTATTACTACCCCACCCCCTAACTATGCTCCCTTGCCCTATTTTATACATAGCCCCAAAACTGCATCCTTGATGCACCCCCCTCTCCCCTTTCTACCTTTTTCACATCTTACCAATTTAATTTACCATGTTTAAAATAATAGATATTAGTTCAAATGACAATTAAACAGTTTTATTTAATTTGTATTATTTTAAACTAAAATTATGTCAATTAATACTAAAAAATCTAAATAAAACTAAAATTCTATTTATGAATATGAAAAATAATGAAATTAGTAAAAGAATGGTAAGATTAAATTTACAATTAAAACCAATTTACTATTAAATTGATGTTAAAAAGGAAACAAAACCATATGCAATTTCAAAAAAAAGGAGTGTGCAAGTGATATAAAACAAAACCAACAAATTACTCACGGTTGTCAATATTCGATGATCCCACGATGTGCGCACATTTAAGCAATCTCGATGACTTATAGTTTCTTCTCTTTTAGCTTTCTTGAAAATTGTCTTTTGCACACACTTTTCTACAGAAAAATATTTTTTTTTTAATTTAAGAATTAAATAAGTTTAAAACAAAATATCAGTAAATTTCTTTTCAAATTAAACTGTCAAATTAAAATAAAACTATCGATTAATCGAAACAAAATAACAAAAACACTATTTTGAGTTCTTGGATTATGTAGATATTCTTGATAAAAAAAAATCCCTTAGGTCGCTATCCAGGAACGATATAAAGATGATTAAGTAAAGAAATTGGGAACTCCTAAATGTTCTTTTCAAAATTACGTCCAAACGTAAATGGTTGGATTTGAATTTTTTTTTGTTTAGACAGGAGTAAATTCCTCCAAGCACATAGCCGTTCAGAGAGGATTCCCTTGAATTTTGTCGAATTAGTCAAGAAGCGGAAGGACACTTACATACATCAGCTTTCAGAATTCGCCACGAAAGTAAAGGCATCTGATGTGTAGTACCTACGAACTGATGTCTAAATTCATGTAGTATGTTCGCTTCGAATTCGTCCTTTTACGAATATGTTTGGGAAACCTCTATATACTTTGAAAAACCTACTAAAATCAATCAAAATAATGCATTACCTCTTTGTCTTTCAAATGAAAACATGAAATAAGATTATGTAATTTATCCAACAAAATAAAATTTGATTTGGAAAACCTTATGCCCCGGCAGATGTGATTCGAATGAAAATTTTCCTTGAATATAACGGGTGATTTTTTTGCTACTTGGTTTTTGACGTTTATATTTTTGACAGATCACACATGACAAATTCCACGAAGATTTGACATTTCGATTCAGTATTGTTTGCCATTTCATCATGAATAGACTTATGCCTGAACAACGTTTGCAAATTATTGAAATTTATTATCAAATTTCGTGCTCTGTGAAAAATGTCGAAATTATGAAATTATCGCAAAATTGTCTTCAGCGACGAGGCTCATTTTTGGCTAAATGGATACGTGAATAAGCAGAATTGCCGTATTTGGAGTGAAGCCAGAGGCAATTCAGCAGCTACCAATGCATCCCGAAAAATGCACTGTTTGGTGCGGTTTATGGGCAGGCGGCATCATTGGGCCCTACTTCTTCAAGGACGATGAAAGCCGCAGGGTTACGGTCAATGGAGAAAGGTACCGTTCAATGATAACAGATTTTTTTTTGTCGAAAATGCAAGAATTGAACTCGGTCGACATGTGGTTTCAACAGGACGGTGCCACATGCCACACTGCACGCGAAACCATGCATCAATTGAGAGGCGAATTTGGTGAGCAGTTGATCTCACGTTTTGGCGCAGTCAATTGGCCACCAAGATCATGTGATTTGACCCCGTTAGACTATTTTTTGTGAGGCTATGTTAAGTCTATTGTCTATGGGGACAAGCCAAACACGAATGCTGCCTTGGAAGCCAATATTGAACGCGTCATTGGTGAGATTCCGGCCGAAATGTGTGAAAAAGTTTGCCAAAATTGGACCTTCAGAATGGACCACCTGAAGCGTAGCCGCGGGCAACATTTAAGTGAAATTATTTTTAAAAAGTAAATGGCAGAAGTTGATTTATCGATCCAAATAAAAATTTCATTCACTTTTTACAAGTTTCTGTATTTTTTTGAATTTTCAAAAACCAAGCTCTTAAAAAATCACCGTTTATTTTAATTAAAATAAAAGTCAACGATGACTAGTTCAATTTTTTCATTTTTTTTACAAGGCAAAATCATGACACTATTTGAGTAGATTTTATTCGATTTTTTATTAATGCGAAATTTTAGTCCATGGTCTAACTCTTATTCAAAGGTTTTGTAAGTCCATGGACTAAAGGTGGACTAAGCGTTTTTTATTAACAGGGCTGTTAGAATATAGCAAAAGTGCAAAAATGTTGTTAGATCTTAGTCAGTTCAAGTTGTTGCTTGGTGCAAAAAAAGTTGTACTTTTACAATGATACTAGACAAGTCACATACCGGATCGTAAATACCCGTAATGTTTTTACAAAAAAATTAAAATAACAAAAATGCTGCTTTGGCTGTTCTTGTTTTTAAATAGATTTAAAGAGTTTAAGTTAGTTTTAATTTGCATAAGTTAGTATAACTTAGTTTTAATTAGTTTAAATTATTTTTAGTACCCATTACTAGGTAGTTTTTCAGTCATATAAAAAATGATAAGTAACCAAGTTTTTTTTGTTAACAAGTTTTTTTGGTAAGAAATAAAAATATGAAATAAACACTAATATTAAAAAAGCTTTTTGGTCGAAGGACATTAGTATTAAAGTTATGTAGTTTAACTTAGAGTACCAGTAAAGGGCCAGTAATGCCGGTATCACCCACTAGGTGTTCGACGTACAAATTTCGAGTTCAACACATTCAACTCTAATGTACGATATCGTCAATTCTATTCAACCAAACAGTTTAATCCGGCTGGAGATCGTTGCTCAACGAATTGTTCAACAAGTGTATGGCTAGTGTACGAGCTCGTGTTGCTCGTTGATAATGCTAGTTCAACACGTTGAGCAACGTTTTCAAGAAAATGTGTTGCACACTTTTTGTGCAACTCGTTGATCAGCTTATTTAATTTTGTTTGGTGTTGGTTGCCGTTGACGTGAAAATATTTATTGTGCAATGCGTTGGATGAGACAAAATTTGTGTGCGTGGATGAGTTGAAGTATTGTGTTGACATCAACTTGAAAATTGGTACAGTGTTTTTTATCTTTTTTGTTTGTAGTTCATTTTTCAATATTATTAATACGGCAGCCACTCTTTTACTTGTGATATAGGTACTATAGGGCAAGTTTTGCATTTGGAAAAAAATTGAAATCGAGATTTCAAAGTTGACAGTACGATGATAGAGAATAAAGTAAAAAGTGGGTCCCGCGATTATGTCTGTATGTCTGCCTGTCTGTACAACTCTCTACAGCCTAAATGGCTGAAGCGATTTTCTTCAAGCTTGATATTTAAGAGTTATAGGTGATTGTCTAAAATAGATTTTTGAATAGTTTGTTTAGGTTCAACTAACGGTACCTGCCATACAACCATTTTTTGATTTTGAAATTTCTAATATTTAAATAATTATTAATAATAAAAAAAATTATGTAGCAGCTCCTTAAAAGTATTAATAATACTGTACACCAAAATTTTCGAAAGATATTTTTTTGGATTTTTGAAAAGAAAAACATTTTTTTTGTGAAAATTTAATATTTCGAAAACGGTGAATGATTTTTCTTAAATTCTGGGTCTAAGCTTATATTATTAAATATTTAAAATTTTCGTATCAAGTTTAAAAAAAATTTAAATATATTTGTAGTATATACAAAATTAAATAAAAAACGACTTTTGAAAATATATTTAAATTCTTAATAGTAACCTATTGCATTCGATGTGATCGAACATAAGAGCAAGTTCGTGCGTTCTAGTCGTGCATTTTATTTGTTTTTGAGAGGAAATCATGCTTAATCTAAGCAAAGTTTAATTTCAATATTTTTCAATAAAGATGTGTCTGACACTGAGATTAAAAATGTTTACAAGTCAAAATTATGTCATCAATATCTGATTAGCTATAGTTGATCAACTAGAAAACTTTTTTTTTATCAAGATGGAACAAATTTATGTGCACGAGGTTATTCCACTTTTGAGAAAAGCTTGTCAACTATATGTACGAATCTATTCAACAATTGAATACGTTGATCAACTAGGTGTACGGAGTTCTCCAACAATTGAACGATTTGATCAACTTTTTTGATATAAATTTGCCAAAACCCGGATTTCTTAAATTAAATCACACCAAACAAATACTTGTTAAAAAAGTAGCCAGTTCTTTATACAAAAACCTTTGCGTAACAAGTCAGCCGTGAAAAGTAGTGAGACCTAAAAGTACGCCAAGTTCTAAGTTTATGAATGTTAAATATGAAATATTTTAAGAAGAACCTCAAAATTATCAGTGAAATCTGTTATTATATTATTACTGGACTTAATTTGGTGGGCTCCCAATGAATGCCTCATAAGGTAACGTAAGTTTTTATTTATGCCTTTTATATGTACTACAAGTCCTACCCCTCTACCAATTTTCATTAGTTAGAAGTGATCTATTGAAACGGTATTAATTGATTGGATGAAACGCCCCTGCATGAAAAATTTCATAATTTGGACTTTTTCTTTGTATACACCTGGAAGCTGACTATTCTGACAATCATAATCCTGCACCAATCGGACGTGCCCTTAATATATATATATATATATATTAATTCTGTGAAAATGAATTTATATCGCTATCCTATCGCTCTACCAAATTTCATCATTCTACGACAATCAGTAGTTCTCTACATAGTTGATATTAATTCTATGCAAATGGGCGGATACCACGCCGCCTGAATGAAAAATCTCAAAATTTTTAATTTTGCATTTCCTTCCACTTCTAGCCTTGTCGTTCTACCAAATTTCATCATTCTACGACAATCAGAAGTGCTACTCATAATTGATATCAATTCTATTCAAATGGGCGGGTGATGAACGTAAAATCTGAAATTTTAAAATGTTGCCTTTGCTTGCACTTAAAGCCGTACTGCTGTACCAAATTTCATCATTCTAAAACACTCAGATGTGCTCCTTATAATTGGTATCAATTATATGCAAATGGGCGGGTACTACGCCCCTGAATGGAAAATCTTAAATTTTTTCCTTTGTATACACCACAAGGCATACCGTTGTGTGAAATTACAAGGTTCTACGATGTCGGGAAGTGCTCCATAATTTTGATGGTCTGTAAGTGTGTGAGTGAGTGAGTGAGTCAGTTAGTCTTCTATCTTGGGAACCACTAATGCTAAAGAATTGAAAGAAATGAGTGAGTCTAAGCTTGGTGAGCTTAGCAAATGCTGAGAGTTTGAAGTTTCTGACTTTATTGGTTCTGAAGTTAGTAGGGGGGGTCAAAAATCGCTACCATGCCCTTTGATCCTTTCAATGGGCAATGAAAAAAAAAAATTTTTTTAATCTTAATCAAATTAGGTTATCTCTATTCTTCAGTGAATCTACCCCTCTTTTACCAATGCAACCAAACCCTTAGCAGGTACTATTGGAATTATTCAGTTTGACAACTATCAGTTTCAGAGAAACGAATATACGAATACCAATACCATAGCAAAAAACAAAAATACAAATAATGACCTATTCGCCACGAAAAATATCAAATTCTGAATTTAGCAATGGAAACCCCATATGTCTGCTATGGTTGCAATTCATTCGAGCATTGATGTTTGACAGATGTTAACGCTAGTTATTTTCATCTAATGGCGATTTTTTTTTATCTCCGAGCAGATCACAGGGTGGAGTCTGAGTGAACCGATTTAGCTCTGAGTAGAGCATGATCAGATCTCTCCGATTTAATTTTGAAATAAACTTAAGCTGAGAACTGTCATATATTGTTATTATTTGCTTTTTTTGTTAAAACTTATTTACCAGCAGATCCAAGTTTTACGAATTCATTTTTGTTTCAATTTCGTTTGTCGAAGTTATGAGTCGAGTTAGCCGCTCCCTGCGTTTTACTCCGTTTGATCGGTCATTTTATTCTGGGCTAATGAAGCATGCTCCGATCTAGCTCTGATTTAAAAAAGAAACAAAAGTTGAGCGATTAGAAGCGTCTGACCTAAAAAAGAAACACGTATCTTTTGATGAAAGCGGAGTTCTTTACTCTGAGCAAAAAGAAAAACGCCTTACATGGGATCTCCACGATCTATATTTTCTAGTAAGCTAGGTCGCATTCTGTAAAAATTGCTCATGGAGACCACAAATAGCATTCTATAAAAAATTTCATACTAGACATTGAACAGCTCATATCATTCTATTGATAGTTTACTATTTGGCTGCCATTTTTACTTTGAGGTTAGCGTTTGTGGCTGGTGAACGTTTGTGGTGTGTGTATTGTTATAATTCCTTGTTTTTTTTGTTTAATTCCTTTTGTTGAAGGTTTTTGAAGTCTTGTCATGCTACTAGAGCAAGAGCACAGCGATACGTATTCTTTCGCGACGTTTGTGCAAATGGAAATAGTATGCTATGAAATGCCAATGCCAAATTGTGTAGCATTCACTTTTTCTTTCCTTCTATCAAAATGACAGGTACAGGTAGTATTACTATAAAATTTAGAAGGTGGAGACACTATGTTAACAAGACTTGCTTGTTATGCCGGATTTACACGAGTGACAAATTGCCATTTAGGCTTATTCTACCACATCTGTTATCCTGCTATGAATTTTCTGTTATGATGCATAACAGATCTCCACCATAAAAGATATTTTATAATTGGTATGCAAGATTTCGATCTTTTATAAGAGTCTGTTATGGAATTTCGAAAAAGAAACATTTATGCGAACAGACATAAAATCTGCTATCAAATTATCAGCTGTAGTAAATAAAAATTCTCGGCAGTCGGCACTGACGAATAACAATAAATTAACTGTGGAATGATCGTATTTTGTTTCGCGAAGATAAATTTTTGCTTTCTGTAATTTTTCCATAACAGTTCCTGAATTTAATATATCCATTATAAAAAGTTGAACAAAACGCACACCGGCAAGATAAGCGACTAATTTCTTATTTTCATCCATCAAATGTGTTCTGTGCTTTAGTGTATTGAAATAATTTAGTTTTCAAATTATTTACATATTTGAGTTTGTTATTATGCATTTTAATTATTTTTTGTTATATCTGTCTCCTTTTAAGAACAATTCATTAACGAAATAAAAGTTTTTACTACATATATTTAAATATTTTATGATAAAAGTAACCAAAATGTGTCTTTTATTCTGTTATGAATACCAAAAATGCAGTTCGTAAAAGATTTGTTAAGAATTTCGAAGTTTTGACAGCTCATTAGCAGATTTCTTAACAGATTTCATAGCAGATTTAGAATGCAGAATACCAAAATTATAATTCATAAAAGATTTTTTGACAGCTTAAACTTTTGTATGGAAATTCATAACAGAATAGCAGAATAACAGAATAGAAGATCTCGCCGAATAGACCCAATTATTTCTTCCATTTTATTGACATTACTCACAAGATCGTGTAAATGGTATGAACATTTGTCATTGTTTTCGTCATTAAAAAAATGGCAGGGTAGACTGGCATTAAGTATTGCCATTATAATGGTGTCATGTAAGTCCACAATGATGCCATTTCGAAAATTATGTCACACCACGAGGAAAAATGAACTTACTCATTGTTTAATGCAGATTGCCATTATCAATCAAATACATTGTCAGTATTTTACCCCGTGTAAATGCTTATCATTATTGATTTGATTTAACCATTACTTTTCCAGTTTAATGGCATGAAATAATTTATTTTTGTCAAACGTGTAAATCTGGCAATAAATAAATTCCAGTATAACATAAGTGTGAACTCTCCTTATGTTGTTTCCATTAAAAAAAATAAAAAATACTCTTAGGCACACTATGCAGAAAATAATGGGAATTTAAGTCTTATTTGCAATCTACACACATGTATATCTATCTCACAAGGCAATATTTTACAGGCCTTCATTTTGCTCTTGTTTGCTTCTTTTACCACAGAGAAGAAACGGAATTACTGCTCTGGTGTGGCAATGGGTGACTGATGACATTATTTCCCACCTACAACTTTTCAGACGGGTCATATCACGATTCGCCTCTTTCACACCCATAGACAAAAATGAAATTTTTTTGGTACGTAATGCATTGTTGGGAAATGGTCGACTACGACCGTCTGTGAGTAAAGTCAGGTTGGAGTGGAGTTACAGCGCGTCGTCAGGTCAGGTCAAATCTGAGTGTCGTGAATGGTATCTCCCGTACTCTTACATTTATACACTCACTTTGCATTTTAATGGAATTCAGAAAAAACTAGTGTTCAAATAGTGGGAAATATAGCATATACAAAATTATTATGTGAACATAAACAAATATGTCTGGCAAAAATGAAATGAACATTGTACCTAGTAAATGTAAAAAATAAATGGTGCTACGTCATCATCTTCAAACTTGTATAACAAAAAAACAAGGACCATTGACAATTTGTTGGTAGACCATTATTCTCCTCTCCTGCTGCACACGTCAAGAGATGTCATCCCGGAAAATAAATAAAAAATGGGATATTTTACGTCATTCACACTACCTCACGAAAAAATAACAGGCGCACAACGTTGTTGCTCTCTTCTAGCTCTATCGTTTATTTCTTTTCTGTTCGACATTTGGATACATCGAATTCGAAATCAAAGATGGCTGCCGTCGTTCTTTCCGAGTGAATTCGTGTGTGCAAATTTGGGAATTAATTTCACAAATAATTGCCGTGCAAATTTAAAAATTTTTACAAAATTCAATCCATTGCTATAAATGGAAGTAAATATAAATCAAAAATTGCAGTAATTTATTGTAAGTGTACGGTATAAAGTACTTTTTCCCATCACTGCAGAACTGCAGATGTGGAATGGAGAAAAATTCTTGTCGAGAAAAGTAAAAACTTTTTTTATTTCTTTTAACTGCACGATTTACTTTTTTTTATATTTGGAATTCGCAAAAGAACTTAAAATTTGGTAATATTTTAATTAACGGTATTAATTTGGATCTCTTGAAAGTTTTTATATTCTGTGAAAAATTGTGTAAAAAGGAAAATTAGTTCCATAAAAAAATATTCCCCAATAACTTTTTCCTATTCCCTTGTCACTGTGTATGTATGTATATATCGATACATCTGTGAACAGACTTATTTTCATACTTTAATATAAATTTTAAAATAGTGTGTGTGTTGCGGTCGCAGAGTTAAAATTGTGTGCGAGATTTGCGGTGATGTGTGATTGTGTTCGAAGTGTCGTTTTGTTCTTGTATGCGACCGACTATGGGAAAATTTCTTAAGTAAAAGGATTTTTATCCGAAATTCAAATCAACAAAAAAAAAAAAAAAAAAAAACAACTACCTACATAATTTTTATATTTTTTAAAAGATTAGTGATTTATATTTTTAATTTTTTTTTATTAAAACACTTGGAATACGAAATTTCCCTTTGAAATGTTAAAAAAGTAAAATCGAATTATTGAGTGAATAAATCATTTTTCCATTCTTCGTGATCGGCGTGGTGTGTTTGTCGCCTTTATCCCAATCCCAAGATAAAAAAGAACCAGTAGAAAACACCGAACCAAATCAAGAGAGAACACAAAAAAGGAAAGAAAACGGTAAGAATCAATAAACGTTGCATATTAAATGGTGCCTACTGCAAAGCCAGGCTAAAGGTGGGATTGGGAAGTAGTTGCGCCCTTTATGGTCGATTCGAGGTTGGACCAGTTGGTTTTACTTTGCTTGGTCATAATTCGCAAAATTGTGTAGGAATATGGGACGATACTAAATGCAGTATCGTGTGTTCATATAAAAATACATAATTAATTATAATTTATAGCATTAAGAATTTTAAAAATTAATGCCAAATATTTAATTTACCAATATACTTACCTACCCTAATGAAAAATTCTGTCTGTACTTTCAAAAACTACATAATATAGATTTTTTAATGATTCATAGTACAAAACTAAAAGAAAACCAATTCGAAAATATTTCATTGAAGGTGAACGTAAGTGGATTGAATATTTTAAACTCAAATAAGATGAATTTTGATGCCAATTATGTAAATATCTGACGGAATCTTTCTCGATGTCGGTTAAGAAGCACATACAACTCATTAGTTTAATAATCTCCCAAATACTTAAAAAGTGGTTCAATTCAAGAAAAAACTTTGTACCTACTTTCCTACCTACTGTAGTGATCCAGACCGCCTTCGATGGTCTAGCGAAGGACTAAGTTGGTAAACGTCAAATACCAGGAATTGTGTTTTATTAATATTATTTAGCACTTAGTCAACGGAATAAGGTTATTTATTTATTTAGCCGTTTTTTAATAGCTATTAGTTTAACAATAATTATTACATAGTATTCTATTACATTTTCATTTTTACATCGTATCAGATTTTTTAAATTAAATTAAGTTTATGTTTTTAATATTTTACTTTGACAAAATCTATTGCCAGCTTTTTAAATACATTTAAATTAGTTTCAGGCTTTGCTTCGTTGGACATTTCATTATATAAACGGTGATTTTTTAAGAGCTTGGTTTTTGAAAATTCAAAAAAACACAGAAACTTGTAAAAAGTGAATGAAATTTTTATTTGGATCGATAAATCAATTTCTGCCATTTACTTTTTAAAAATAATTTCACTTAAATGTTGCCCGCGGCTACGCTTCAGGTGGTCCATTCTGAAGGTCCAATTTTGGCAAACTTTTTCACACATTTCGGGCGGAATCTCATCAATGACGCGTTCAATGTTGGCTTCTAAGGCAGCAATCGTGTTTGGCTTGTCCCCATAGACAATAGACTTAACATAGCCCCACAAAAAATAGTCTAACGGGGTCAAATCACATGATCTTGGTGGCCAATTGACTGCGCCAAAACGTGAGATCAACTGCTCACCAAATTCGCCTCTCAATTGATGCATGGTTTCGCGTGCAGTGTGGCATGTGGCACCGTCCTGTTGGAACCACATGTCGACCGAGTTCAATTCTTACATTTTCGGCAAAAAAAAATCTTTTATCATCGAACGGTACCTTTCTCCATTGACCGTAACCCTGCGGCCTTCATCGTCCTTGAAGAAGTACGGCCCAATGATGCCGCCTGCCCATAAACCGCACCAAACAGAGCATTTTTCGGGATGCATTGGTAGCTGCTGAATTGCCTCTGGCTGCTCTTCACTCCAAATACGGCAATTCTGCTTATACACGTATCCATTTAGCCAAAAATGAGCCTGACGTAGCTTGCGAAACACATTTTTCACAGAGCACGAATTTTGATAATAAATTTCAATAATTTGCAAACGTTGTTCAGGAGTAAGTCTATTCATGATGAAATGGCAAACAATACTGAATCGAAATGTCAAATGCTCGTGGAATTTGTCATGTGTGATCTGTCAAGTAGCAAAAAAATCACCCGTTAATTTAAATCCTTTGTATATTAATGAATTTTGAGTATTTCTGTTTATAAAATTTGGTAATGAAAGCAAACTATCATTTAATGAACATGTAGATCTCATCTGCAAAAAAGCTAAAAATAAAACTAGGTGTTCTTAGAAGAACACGCAAAAACATATCTAAACATATCTAAACATATCTAATCCAATTAAACTAAAATTGAATTGAATATATAATTTGGACTTGAGGATTTCTTTTTAAAAAGTCCCAAAAAGAAATCCATATACCACAACACTTACTAGTACTGAAGTTGAATATACAGTCGATCGAATTCCAACCATCAATTGCCAAAAAAATAATTCGAGTTATCAAGAAAGACACAAAATTAATACTAAGTACGTATTAGGTCTGATCCAGACTTTTTTTTGGCAGAAATTGGTAGATTGTCAAAACTTAAAGAGTGGGGATAAAATTCTCTCATTGAGAAATAAAGTCCGAAAAAGTCTGGAACAGCTTGAGCACAATTTTCTGTCAATTTTTAAACGTCAACACATTTGTTTTTTTTGTATTTCTTTGTTTGCTGTAAATTCACATTTTTTTCTCTTCAAACTAATTATTTTGTATTTTAGTGTTTCTAAATTAATTTATTTGTTAAACAAATATTTTTCCACACCAACTACGAACCGTTTTTTTTTTCGTTTATGACAAACGTCAGTCTGACAATTGTAAATTTTCTGCCCACAAATTGCTGCCTACAAAAATTTATTGGGCAGGAATTGGCAAGAAATTGTCAGGAAGGGGAAATATTTTACTCTCTCAAGAGCGCTCTCTTCTGCCAGGTTTTGGCAGAAATTGGTGTCAATTTGGGACAATTGGCAGAGTGTGGATCAGACCTATTATTTATTTTCGAATAAAGAACAGCTGTTGTAATTATTTAAAATATTCTGTTATACTTGAATAACGAGTGGATTACCCGAATGCTATACTTAATAGACAGATCCTTGTTTAATTACCCACTCCATTTTTTGTATGTTTTGTTAAATCATTTTTAGTATGATACTAGGTTAAAAAGAGGATTTTGCTAATTTTAAACGAGTTTAGAATCGTACTATCTTCTTAACATTTTACTAAAGTTAAAATCACCAAATAATGGCTACTCTATTTTTTTTAGTATCGTACTGAATCCATAATGTCATCTAATAGTATATCAGTTTTGCACCCGTGGGGGCCAGGTTCGAATCCTGCTTGTGTACTTTGTTTTGTTTTGTTTTTTGTTTGTAAATAATGAAGTTAAATGATTAAAATATAAACATCCAATTACCTATTTATTTAGAACACATGTTTGGTTTCCACCAACATACAATTAGTTTACAAAGCAAACCCTACCAATGCTTTGCTATCTGGTTAATTAGAATTTTATGAAAAGTTAGTAGACTACTATGTATTTATATAGTAAATTGTTAACTAGTATCGTGTTAAGGCCTTAATAATAGGCTGTTTAAAATTTCGCGCCAATGTTTTTAAAGTTCGCTTTAGCGACATATCCACGTTAGCCTTACTTTTAATAAAAACTGCACACTGCACTGTTAATATCTACGTCAGTCTTTACACTTTTTATTTCGTCTTTTTTTTACCTTTTCAGGAGACGAATATACTATTTTTTGTTGAAATAAGACTTTAAATTAGTATTATAATAAATAGGTATATACCAATCTAATAACACCGGAACATGACAGCTTTTACTCACACTTAACGGAATCACAATTTCCAACATTAGCATATGTATACAAGGTCATAGAACATCCAAACACAGTGCCAACAAAAGCAATACATTATGAAATAAACTGTTAAAAATCCACAGAGTTCGAGAATTGCCTATAAAATTTCGACTTATCGAAGCTGCCACCAAATAATATCTTTGAGTTATCGAGACATTCGAGTTATAGAAGTTCGAGTTATCAAACAAAAATTACATTGCCAACCAATTTTATTTGAGTTATAAAATATTCGAGTTATCGATGCTCGACTGTATATACATACATACTCTATAGTATTGTTAAAGAAATTTCAAAACAAATAAACGCAATTGGTTGTGGTCATAAATTGCATACATTTTGTATGAAAAATGAAAACTTTAATAATTAATCAAAAATAGAAATACATAAAGTTTCCTCACTTTAAAATTGCGATATTTAATACTTTTAATAATAAATGTAACAAATAAAAGTATTCGCGCTAGCCCATGTACCGTTAATAACATTTTATGTAAACATTTTTTAGACCAAAATGAAGACTCATACCTAAAATAGTTCACTGATTGTTTTTTTTTAATAAAATCATTAGAGCCGTTTTTGAAATACTCGTAATGTAGATTTACCATTTTTGGTACATTTACTTTTGGGGCTTAAAAAGATTAAAAAAATAATCAAACCAATCAACTAATACGTTTCGTACCAATTTTTAAGAAAATCGCTTTAGCCGCTTAGACTGTAGATCAACCAATAGACAAGTACCTACATTATGTATTGTATATATATGCTTAGGTATATCGCTAGTAAATATACTTAGTTACATACTGGACTTAACTGAACAAAAGTTTTTCATATTTTATAAATTGATACTAGTATCCGATCACACAATGCCTTTTTTTACTGGCTTAAATACATACCTGTAAATAAAATGTTAACTTGGCTATGAAGTTAGCATTTACCAAGGGTTAAAAGTTGTATTGAACTTAGATACGTCCCTATCAGCTGGAGGACAGTCAAAGTGGTTTATATTCCAAAAGCTGGAAACCGACACACGACTGCAAAGGATTATAGACCGATAAGTCTCTCCTCGTTCCTTCTCAAGACACTGGAGACAATCATTGATCTATATGATAGAGACCTTGTCGGTCCAAACATACTGTGCAAATACAAACACGCTACCTTAAATGTAAATCAGTGGAGACAGCATTACACCAAGTCGTTTCAAAAATAGAAAAGTCTTGAGCATAAAGAACATTCCCTAGCAGAATTTCTGGACAACGTTAAAGCGGATTCCATTAAATTTGGAGTTGACTGGATATATTCCATGCTTAGTCGTAAGATCATAAACTCATAAAAGGTACACCACAAGGAGGACCACTTCTAAGGGTTCTAGTAGTAGTAAACAATATTCTTACAAGATTTAAAAACAAAGGAATTAAAACGGTGGCTTATGCAGACGACATAGTAATTTTGATAACGGGTAAGTATCTTACCACAATCAAGGATATAATAGAATCTGTCCTTAAGGAACTTTCCTTATGGAGATATCAACACGGCCTCGGGGTTAACCCCGCTAAAACAGAACTAGTTCTTCCCGCTGGAGGACTTTACTTCTCCTAAGCTCAATGAAATCCCTTTGAAACTTTCCACAGAAGATAAATATCTGTGTGTAATCCTAGACTCTAAGCTAACTTAGAAACAGAACCCAGAGAAAACAATGAAAAAAATACGTTGTGCCCTTTTACACATGTAAAAAAAACCTTCGGGTCAAAGAAGGAACAGGAGGCATGGTGTTTTGTGAAGCTCTTAATATTAAGAAATTATATAAGCTCCCAGATGAATATAGCGTCTTTCAGGCTGAGATTTTCCCTATTGAGAAAGCAGCTAAAATGACCCATAGGAGAAAACTGATCTCATCAGAGATCACATTTTTCGTGGGCGGCCAAGCGGCTATCAAAGCACTAATCCGCGAGACAATAAGATCCAAGGCAGCGGCAATGTGTCGAAGCGTCTTAAATATCATCGGTTACTCTAACCAAGTCAAACTCTGCTTGGTTCCTTGACACAGCAATGAAACGATATATCAGATGAAATGGAAAGGAAGGGTTCAATAGCAAATAGGGACAGCACCAACTTATTGGGTATGGGTCCTGAAGTCCCAATTGGTGTAGTGGGAATGAAGATATACATACAACTGAAAGAGAAAATAAATAACTCCTGAAAATGCAGGAGAGACAAGTCTTCATGAAAAATTAGTTAGGGACATTTCTGTAAAAAAGGGATCGCAATGGACCAATAGGCCCCGTGTGCACGCCCATCCTAACCTAACCTAATCTAATAGGAGTTTCTATAAAAATTTGAAGTGGTAGTGCTAACTTGATACACATAAAAAAACATTGGATAAAATTGGCAATTTAGGCAAGATTTCTGGAGGTGTCTATGTCTTCTATCATCTCATCTTTATCACTTCTATGGCTTGTTTGTTGGTGCTGCAGATATGTGGGTAAGGAAATTTTTACGAATAAACGGTTCTCAAATCCTTTAAATTTAAATTAGTTATTTGTAATTATTATCAATTGAAATAAATCTCAAGAAACATACATGTATATTTTGCTCTATTAGGAAAATTTCATTTCAATTCAATTTCATAAACCCACGTAAACGTTAAACGTTGAACGAAGTCATGTATTTTATTTATTTGCATTTTTGTTATGAGCGTGTCAAGTGAACCATTAACTAAACAAGGAGCGTTAAAAACGCATAGGACTGTTTATTTTTTGTGTGGATTAAGGTAACATCAGTTTCTTGCACAATACACTGGACAACGAAATTGTCTTCTTAGTTTTAAATTTCTGCGTGGGCATAGGAATTCATATATTTATGTATGTTTGTACTTTTTAAGTGTTTGAATCTATAAGAAATAAATAGAATTTGTATTGAGGACTAAACGCCTTCAGAAACATAGACAGACGATATACATATGTATGTATCTACACATCATATTCATATGCTAACTGCAACTGCAATAGAAATTTCAAGGAAATAGATATTTGTGGAAATTAAATTTGAAAAGTGTTTGACAATTTCAAATCTTAAAATTCAATTCTTTTTGATTTTTTTTCTCTTTTTAGTTGCGATTATAGGTACTATAAGGCAAGTTATGCATTCGTCGAAAAAAAAAGCTTTGAGATAACAATCAAACATGACATTACGATGATAGCGAAGACGAAAAAAGATGGTCTAAAAATTCTGCCCGTATGTATGTTTGTCAGTCAGTCTGTCTGTATGTATGTATAGACACCTACAGCCCAAACGTGTGGGCCGAATTGCTTCAAACTTGGGATATAGAGTTTTTTAGGTATTGTAAAGGGGGGAAATTGAATTTTTTTTTTTAGCTCAAAAAATAACGGTACCTGCCATATAACCGTTACGTTCAAACCTATTTTTCTCCGAAACGGCTCTAACGATTTTGATAAAAAAAAATCAGTGCGGCTTTTTAGCTACGACCGATCATATGGTTGAAAAAAAAAAATTGAAAAATGTCTAAAAACGGTACTTTCCATAGGACCGTTTTTTTTTTGCTTTCGACTATCTCATAAGCGGCTCAACCGATTCTTTCGAAATTTCACGCATATATAGGTTTTGGTTGCCCAAATTATACCACGTAACAATATTTTTAAATAATATTTGTTTGTATTTTTAAAATCATTTTTAAGAACAAAAAAAATTATCTTTCGAAAACTGCTCATTAAATTTTTTTCAAAAATTGTATTTATATGTATTTTCTGAATACCTATGATTTGGCGTTTTTGATTTTTTTAAAATATTTTCAAAAAGTTTTTAAAAAAAACTTCTTACAAAAACCGCTCCACAGATAAGAATTTTTTTTTTTCGTAAATTAAAATTTATCCAAGAAATAAAATGACGTACTTTTTTTGAGCTCAAATTAGTTTAAGTATTTATTTCAGAATTTTGAATTATTTTTTCTTTAATTAAACCGATTTAATCTTTTGTTTTAAAGTTTATAATTTATATAAAATGTATATGTTGAGTTAAAAATGACTTTAAAAATATATTTTGATTTTTAATAGAAATCTTTTGCATACGATGCGATCCAGTCGTGCATTTTATTTTATTTCAGTTATTTTATTATTTTAATGGCTCTCCAATGTCCGCTAGGCAAGGCAAGTTACTTTTGTAGGACCTTGACATTTGTTTTCCAACGATCCAGCTAGCTTTTTCTGTCAAGTCAGTTGTATTGCATATATACAACTGCAGTTTTGAATCAGCTCTTCCTCAAATTTCCAAACGAATCTAAACGAATCCAATAATGTTTGCAGCAAAGCTTTAGATTTGTGTTTGACTACATAATGTTTAGTTCATCAGCTGTTTTTACTTGCGATATACATAAGTAGGTGCCATAGGGCAAGTTTTTGCATTTGGAAAAAAAATCGAACTCGATATTTTATTCAAAGTAGACATAACGATGGTAGAGAACACCAAAAAAGTGGGTCTCGCATTTCCGTCTGTCTGTCTATCTGTCTGTCTGTACAAGTCTACATCCTAAACGGCTGAAGCGATTTTCTTCAAACTTGGTATGTAAGCGTTTTGTCAAAAATAGATTTTTGAATTGTTGTTTTAGCCCCAAAACTAACGGTACTTGCCATACAAATTTGTATACCATCTTAATTATCTCGAAAACGTCTTTAACGATTTCGATACAAATTGGTGTGTGTACTACTTTGGGTATGGTCTACATTTTGGCCAAACATTTTTAAAAAATATTTTGTTATTAACGGTAACTGCCATACAACCATTTTATTGATTTTCGACTTTCTCATAAACGGCTAAACGGATTCCGATCAAAATTTTTATGCAGGAGCTCGTTCAAATTCTAAATAATACTGCATTTCTTTTTTTTTTTTTTTGAAATTCAATATTTCGAAAACGGGTGGACGATTTTTTTCGAAATTTTGTTTTTGAATTTATATTACTAAATATTTGAAATGTTCATACAAATTTTTTTTTAGAAAAAATTTAAGAATTTTTATATATAAAATATTAAGTGAAAAAATTTAAAAAAACCATTTAGCTGTTTCTATTAAGAATATTTTGCATATAATGTAATCGAACATAGTAGCAAGTACGTGTCATCCAGTTGTGCATTTTATTTCCTTAGGCGTTACAACAGCACAAAGCAATTCGGAAAAATAGAATTATTTTATATCTCATATCTTCAAAATGTTTTTAAAAATTGAAGTTATTGGTAAAACTGTATAAAATTGTAAAAACTAAAATTAAATTATGCAACCGAAATGATTTTTTTCAACAAAAAAAATATATGTATTCAAACATTTTTGTTTGGATTAGAGTAGCACCTAATAATTAATCCAAACAAAATTTCACTACTCAACGTTTTAAGCATTTGGGTTAATTTCCAAAAATAACTACTGGACCTTTAATTTCATTTAAGGGTTCTTAATTAGAATCTAATTAGCACCTAATGATGGCATCAAAAAAACTTTGTTCCTGGTTACGCACTTGAGGGACCTTACTTATTTTTCCTTAAAAATGAATTTGATATTCGATTAGGTATAACAAAAAAGAAAAAAAATATTTCCTGTATACTTGTGAAAAGCATGTAATTTATTATCAGTTCCCGTTTAGGCACTTCATTAAACATGGCCTATCGTGTTTGTGGACATTTCAGAACATCTCCAAAAGCTTCAAGCATGGAGATGTATGTGTACATTTCTAGTGAAATGGAAAACTATTTTTAAAATTAACTGAAGTGGTCAAGATACTATAGATACTCAATCTTCATTTTCTCTCAACTCTAGAGAACTAACTTAGTTATGCATAAACACAAAAAAGTCCCCCTGATGTTAATATTTTCCATTTAAAAATACTATCCATCCTCTGGTTTCTGACCTACTTTGAAACTTAATACATATATTATTTGAATAAAAATCGATTTACCTCCAATTAAGCGAGATAATCTGTGCAGCAGGTGTATGTATAAACATACATGTGGCAGTATATTTCTACCCTTTGGTTTAAGAATATTATGATCCAAGAATAAACTGGGGTTTGATGTTCTTATCGAAACTTACAAAGTCCACCCTGATATGGTCTCAAAACTTTTTTGGCGAATAGATTTTTTGTAAAAGTTTAATTCCTGATAGCCTTAACATATTATGTAAATTTAACTTTTTTCCATACATAATGTATAAATAGATATTTCAGAGTGATTTATTCACGAAAAAAAAAGATGTGAAAACTTGGCAGCCAACCTTGAAAGTATATTTTGCTTAAATCTAATAAAGTAATTCATATGTATATTTTATTTGGGTAAATTAGTTTACATTATAATTCAAATAAATAAAAAAATAAAATAGTGCAGGTTGGTATGCAGGGTGTTCCTTAATTCGTCAAACGTATTTTAAGGGGTGATTCTGGGATATATTCTAAGAAAGATATTGTTCTACAGTAATGCCCTATCTGCAATTTTTTATATCTTTTTATATCGGGGAATTGAGAAAAGTCTTACTTTGGTGTACCCTGACCTATGTTATCGGTAATTGGGCTGTAAGTTCTTATGATAGAAATTTTTTTCAGGCCTTTGTTCTTAGAAGAAATGCCAGCCTTTGCAATTATGCGCTTAAATAAATTTGATAGCTTATCTCAATCTTAAGATATTCAAGTTTTAGCCTATTTCATTTTTCTTGCCCGTGCAAATTTTTTGACTTTGGGGATGGGGGCTTACTGTAAAACAATTTTTTTCTTAGAATATATTTTAGAATCACCCTTTAAAATATTGTTGACGAATTAAGGGACACCCTGTATACCTTACCTATACAGATGTATGTATTTAAGGATTTTACCACCATAAACACTAATCTGTTGTCAATGTCTAAGAGATGATGCATACCAACTTCAACCACAATATGTGGTTTTAATTCTCGGTTTATAAGCATATTATGCACATAATCACCCTTACTGCGATAATCGTTCAACGCCATACCAAAACACCGTTGAACGCCAACTGACGTCTATGTTCACGTGGAATGTATTTATTTAATGACGTTTGTCGTAATTTCGTATTGCGTTAGTCGTTTTTAAAGGAAAAATTTAGTCGTTCACAAAATGGCAAACGACAGTTCCAAAAATAGCGACACAATGTAATTTTTTTTCGTTTGTTTTATTAATTATAGGTAACAAAAAAGTTTTTTAAGGTAAAATAACAAAGGAAAAACATGTTGAGCTCATGGAAGCAAATAAAAACCTAGACTAAAATTTTAGAGGATGTGTCGCCAGAAGTCAACAAACAAAGTTGGAGTGGGCTAAGGAATTAAATTGTATTGGACTACCAACCAGAATTGAAACAAAAAAAAAAATAGCAGAAAGTAGGCAATTATTGTTAAACGCTTGAAAATAAATACTAGTGATGGTTCTTAGGTTTAGCTTGACGCCAAATTTAAGGTTAAATAGAAGTTGATACTACTTCCTCAACATCATTTAAACATTTTTTTTCTTAAACCTCCACCTGTGGCTTTAATTTCTTTTTATTTTTATTAAGTCGGTATACACATTTTGTGAGAATAATTACTAATCAGGCAAATCAATTAGATTTGTTTTGGATCGAATCCATCGCCTCTGCACAACTAAATCTTTTTTCCCTCTTTCTTCCCCTTACTCATCATTGTCACTGCTGCTTCATAATTTTGTACATTTTTTCAAACATGTATTGTAGTAAACAAATTTTCACAAAATAGTTAATCAAAGCAACGACCGAACTATGCTTAATTTAATTGCGAATTGATGCAATTTCTTACTTAGGAAAAAAACTTTAAACTTTCAGTTTTATCTGTCTTATATCTACATCAATATTTTGGATCAAATCTAAATAAATTAAAAAACTATTCTTACAAACACCGAACTTTCACTGATTTCAATTGAAATTAAAATTTATTTGTCAAAATATCAGCTGTTGTAGTGGATCTCATGTGGAAGAGCGACGAGGAGGCTGGCGTTTAAGTTACGCAATACCGATTTAAAAGCGACACGACTACAAAAACGACAATTGTCGATGAAGTGAAACGACTATCGCAATAAGTTTGAATATTAAACAGTTGCCAAATTTGAAATTCAACTTTTAAGTACTTTGAAACCGTGTCTGACTACATCCAAAGAATTGTTTCTCAGCTTTTCATGTCAGACAAGACCGCTCAATTAAAACAACTGAGTTAATAATTTCTATTCCTTCTAAGTAGTACTAGTTAGAAAGACCTATAGGTCTTACATGCGCATATAGCCAAATGATTTATAAAAAAAAATTATTATAATTAATTAAAAGGTTTATTTTTACATAGTTATTCTTTTTTCTTTGCTATTCTTATAATCATTTGGAATGATTTATGTGTGTCAAGTTAGCACTACCACTTCAAAATTTTAAAGAAATTCTTATTGGATTAATTGTCGTAAATTTGTCGTGAAAGAAAAAACTTTGTCTGGCTTGTTTTTTTTTTAAAATAACCCCTGGTAATGATAACTTGACAGTCAAGTTAGCATTACCACCCCTCAAAAAACGGTGTATATGAAGTCAAAAAAATAAAAATGGGTACGCAATTAATTGTCGTAAACCAATGGCGAAACAAAGAAATTGTCGCGTTCGTTTTTTTTCTAGCAAAAAACGCCCTTTCAGTATAGCCTATACCATAAAGTAGGAATTTTCACTAAATCTAGCACTACCATACCAAAAGTATTTGTTTAACTACTTTTTTCCAAAAAAAAAAATTTTTCAAACAATTGTCGCTCGGCGTCCTTGAGTAAGTTGTGTAATCAAATAATTTGTCGCTCGCCTTTTTCGAACAAAAAACGCCCTTTAAGTATAGCCTATATCATTGTTTGAACAATTTTGTTTGGAAAAAAGTGCTAGATTTAGTGGAAATTCCTACTTTATGGTATAGGCTATACTAAATGAGCGTTTTTTGCTAGAAGCGCCATCAACATCAATTCACCGTCGTTCTCAACAATTGAACATTTCGGAGATTTTGCATAAAGAGCTTGGTATGACGCCATACAAAATCCAATTGGTTCAGGAGTTGAAGCCAACTGACCATCCAATGCGTTTTCGCTTCGCTAAGTGGGCCATCGACTTAGAGAAGATGCCGATTTTGCCAAAAAAAATCATCTTTTCAGATGAAGCTCATTTTGATCTTGGCGGGTATGTAAACAAGCAAAATTGTCGCATTTGGGGCACAGAAAACCCGCACGCATACATTGAAAAGCCGATACACCCAAAACGAGTCACTGTTTGGTGCGGATTTTGGTCCAGAGGCATAATTGGGCCATTTTTCTTCGAAAATGAGCAAGGAGTGGCCGTTACAGTCAATGGCGATCGTTATCGGGTCATGTTGAACGAATTTTTGTTCACAAAAATTGAAGAGGAGGATATTGGCAATATTTGGTTTCAACAGGACGGCGCTACGTGCCACACAGCCGAAGCTACACTCGATGTTTTGCGCCCTGTTTTTGAAGATCGCATTATCAGCCGCAGAGCTGATGTCGTTTGGCCATCTTGGCAATATTTGGTTTCAACAGGACGGCGCTACGTGCCACACAGCCGAAGCTACACTCGATGTTTTGCGCCCTGTTTTTGAAGATCGCATTATCAGCCGCAGAGCTGATGTGGTTTGGCCACCTCGGAGCTGCGATTTGACACCGTTGGACTATTATTTGTGGGGCCGTAAAAGATAAGTGTTACGCCGAAAAGCCAGAGACAATTGACGCTTTAAAGGACAATATTCGTAAAGCCATTGGTGAAATACAGCTGGACACAATCGATAATGTGCTTAAAAATTGGACCGATCGTGTAGGCTACTGCATGGCCAGCCGAGGCAGCCATTTTCCATTATTAACCGGAAGGATTGTACTTTCAAATAAAAAAAGAAATTTGAGAAAATATTCTGTAGTTTTTTTTTATAGCATTTTCAAAAAAAAAAAGTTATTTGGCTGACCCTATATATTATTAACTGTATTTTATTTCGAAAAAAGCTTAATACAATGCGAAAGGTTCAGAATAGAATTGCTGGTGTGTGTTATTAGCATACTGTTCAGAAAAATCAATATGGAATTGCAAAAATTACAAAGAACTGAAAAAAAAGAAAAGAATCTATTTTAATATACAAGTCAAAATAAGTCGACTACTCTGGCTTGTTTACCTTGAATAACCAGACACCTGCGAATTTAAGAATTATTATCAAGTTCATTGATCTGAATTTCTGGAACCGGCGCGGCGTGGTCGGTATTGTAAGGACCCTTCAAGGGTCGCGACCCCATAAATAAGTATATTTTCCCAACCTTCTATATTTGTTATCATTTTCCTTAGATGTACACACTTAAATATTGAATAAATATAAAAATAAATTTGAAGTACTCGTATCTTTAGAACTTCAGATGGATGATGTTGTTTTAAATAGAGGTTACCATTATACGTAAAACATACCCGAACACATCATTGAGGGTATGGTCAGAACAATACAAAATCGGCATCATTTCCCTGTTTAGGAGGCGACAAGAAATAATAAAGCTCAACAAATCCGAACAAAATAAATGTATTCAATGCATCGTTACATCACTATCGATTTCGGATTTCTTATGGATCAAATAATCTAACTTTTTCGAGACCAATAATTACTGACTAGGAAATACTTTTAATACAAAAAAAAACTGTTAATCTGACTTCTCGACTGAACTGAACATACATTTAAAATTTCAAAGCTTTATTCTAAATGTAGCTCTTATTTGAGTTAAATAAATTATTTTTTTTTTTAATTCAAAAAGAACAATCGAAAAAAAGATGTGATTTATTTGCGGCTACTCGGTATAAAATAGAATAGAAGTTTATTTCATTTTCTTTTCTTCTTTAATTTCACAATTTTAAATTAAATATGGCCGATTGGCGTGAAATGAATTTTATAAAAAAATTGAATTAAAAAAAAAAATGTGGTGTTATTTCCATGTTTTTTTTGTTTTGTTTTTAGGTAATTATGACTTACGGTATAAATCCAAATTTTGGCGTTATTTTACTTTAGCTCTAAAATTACCAGAACATTAATTTTTGCAAAAGTACAGCATCATTAAATATTATTGATGGTAACTTAATACATAATCACCTAATGATATGACATCACAAAAACTTTATTGACTTTGCTCAACTAACTTTAGGACTTTAGGTCCTTGAAACAATATCGCAAAAAAAGAAACATCGCACAAACAAATTGCTAGGAACTTTTCTAAAGAAAATTAAACTTTAGCCCTCTTATGTTTTCTATTATAGTGTAAGAGCTGTCTAACAAAATTTTTTTAGTCTTCTAAAATACAAACAAAAGAATAATTTTGAAGATTATTTAAATTCTGTAAAATGCGAAGTTTCCTGCCTAAAATATTGTATCAATTGTTTTTAGATACTCAACCCGATTACAGAATTTGGCGGCTCAGCGACCGGGAGTCAGATATTATTTTTGTTTTGCATATTCATTCATGACTACCGAATATGTGAATCCGCGTAGACTATGCGCGGTGCATACAAATGTTTTCATTTAATATCCACACCATACAAAATTGTTGATCCAAAATAATAAATTAATTTTACTATACAAATATGAAAACCACTTGGGACTGCCCAAGCGTAGAACCCTGTGAGTGTGGATGCCTTAATCGCTGTTCTTGTTGAAAACGTGTTTTTTTTTTTCAAATGTCAGATAAGGCGTAAAACTTACAGTCACACTATTTTTTAAATTGTAAATTTTACAGATGCTTTTGTATGTCTACGAATTGCCATGGTAAATGAAATAGTAGTATTATTTTCTATTTCACAAAACAGATGTTTACAAATATTGACTGCAGAACCAACCACACTAGCATAAGTTACAAGTTTGAAAACTCTAAAGTAAAGAAAACGAGTATAGTTTGAAAATAGAAAATCTTAAAACTAAATCGTACGTAAAGCTTACGTGGTATTTTAAATTATAAACCTAGTCGCCTGCCGCTTGGTCCAAGAATTAACCCACCAATTTATTGAATCCTTCGGGAAATGCTGTTAATATTTTCTTCAGCTTCAGATGTATTTCGAGTTAAGTGTCAAAAGTTAAGCATACGTCATGTTAATTTCATTTGAAAATACAATTTTGTTATAACAATTTATTAAAAATCTAATACGAATGTAAAACATTAATGCCAAGCGCACACATACATAACACAAAACAAAAAATTACATTTTGATTCCTTGCCAACACAAACAGTAAGAGGTACAGTAAAAGCCCTTTAATTCGGTAGTCTTTAATTCGGAAAACTCGTTTGTTCGGAAAAAAAAGTTCCGATAAAAAGAAATTTCTTTGGGAGAACACCAGTACAGTTTAATTTGGCGATAAATGGTAATCGTAGTCCTTAAGCGCAAAATGGATATACATATTTCTGCATAAATAAAAATATAATTATAATTTGAGTGAAAATGTCAGAAACAATCAATTAAGTAAGTTAAGTTGTCATAGGAAAATAAACTGGGCTTTCATAAAAAGCAAACAAAATTTCTACTTATTAGCGTGGTTTTTTTTTGAAAAAAATGATATCAAAGTGAGAAAACAACTTTAAAAACAATAAAAATTGGGTTTGCGGGAAAATCGTTATTCGCACAAAAACAAATTGTGGGCCAAATTATAAGAGTTATGAATTCTTGATTGGATAATTAAATCTTACGAATCGGACGTTTAGCAAAGATAAGGCCAGTTTAAGGAAAATGGAGCCAAGATCATAAAAACCTTTATAACTCCAAAACGGAGTTTTTCGACTAAGAATGAAATCAGAAACCCATAAATTTGCGGAGGTGACTGAATAATTTTATTTATGTTTTTAGTTACAAAACTGAATAATTATAATATAATTTATGTATTATTTGCAATCTTTTGTGTTAATAAAATAGTTTTTCGTTTAAAATTTTTCATTTGTTCATCAATAGGAACGCTTTTTAGTGCATACAAAAAATCTCTCATTATTTCGGAAAACTCGTTTATTCGGAATGACCTTTCCCCCAAGCATTCCGTATTAACAAGCTTTTACTGTAATTGTAAACAGCAATCGCAATTGAAACGATACTTAATATGAAACATTTCATTTGTATTAAACAAATAATATGTACGTACCATAAAATAGCACCACAACAACACTTGCTGACCTATGTCCAATTGCAGATCTGCCTAAATGAACGTAGATACGTTTACGAATTTACGATATCTTTTAATTTTTGTATAGTACTTTAAAAAAAAAAAAAAAAAATAATGCACTTTTTTTGAAGACTTTATTTCATCCTCGGATGGGTCGCACGTACTTGCTATTCGTCGTAAGCAAAAGATTCTTACGAGATACTCGTAGGTAAAGCTAAATATATTTTTAAGTCGTAAAAAAATAATATGCTGGTCTGCCAATTTTATATATTTAACAATACAGTTTTTTTTATTAAATATAAAATGCAGGACTGAAACGTTCGAACTTGCTCTTGTAGCTAACAACTTTAATGTAACTAAACATTGACGCTGTGAGTAGGTAGGTAGTCCATGCAGGCTTAAAGCCGATGTAGGGAGATTACGTTGATTCTTGGTATAATCAGTTGTCGAATGGATGATGCAAGGAATAATTACATAGCTATATACCTTCAAATGTATATTTAAATCTAAATTACGGATTAATTAGAATTTCTTACATAATATTAATTGAGTTTTCCATACATAAGTAAGGTGAGTAATATGTACCTATGTATGTTGTTAATATGGACATTATAATAATGAAAGTGAAGGATATAGGTGAGTATGTATACAATCTTTTTAGATTGCTTATTTGTTAAAGTCTGAGGGAAAAAAGATGCCATTTGAATTTTTGGACTAAATATGAGTATGTATCTATATAAAAAAAAATAAAAAATCGTTGGAGCGGTTTTTTAAAATTAATTTGGTATGTATAAAATTTTAAAAACAGTTTTAGAAAAAAAATTGAAACGCCATTTTTTCGATTTTATTTGAATGCCTATAACTCACAAAATACATGGCTACGATTTTTTTAATTATTTTTCTAACTGTCACCACCTATTCTATCACCCGTTTTCGTTTCGACGTTGACTTTTGGGACACCCTGTATACGCAAAATGCAATATTTTTTCCTTAAAAGTGGACTGCAAACTAATTTTCTTATCAAAATTCTTGGGCCGTTTTTGAGAAATAAATTTATTTCGTAACGGTTTTTTAACATTTTTATGGGATGTACCATTATTTTTTGTTTTAGGAAAATAGTTTTTTTCTTAAGTATTCAAGATAATGTCAAAGAACCTATATATAAATAACAAGTTTCGAACACATCAAATTCAGACAGACAGGCGGAATTGAGGGACCCACTTTTTTGGTGTTCTCTATCATCGCAATGTCAAGTCTTATTAAAATCTCGAGTTCAATGTTTTTTCCAATTGCAAAACTTGCCCTGTACTATCCACTTATGTATGTTCATACAGCTGCGGTAACAAAAATAGCACCATTACGAGAACCAGATTTCGTTTAAAAATGAAGTTTAAGCCAATATTTTGAGGGGCATTTTGAATATGCGAAAAGGTTATATTAAGTCCAAAAATTCAAATTTAAAAAAGAATTCAAAATTTTATTCATCAACTTATTTATTATTTTTTTTTTCGAAAAACTCAAATAAATAAGCGGTAAAAAAATAGCACCATCGTACAACTTAAAACTAAAACATCATATAAATAAAAAATCTTTTTCTATGATTTTATTCTTTAGGGGCAGTGCAGCAAAATTAGTATTTCGTTGAATAGCCTTTGTTGACTATTACAGCTTCACAACGTCTGGTTATTGAATTTACCAAATTTTGGAACCTTTCTGCCGGAATATTCTCCCAGCAGACCTTTACTGCAGCCCAGAGTTATTACTAGTCGGTTTGGTTTCAGAGACTGCTTTCTTCACGTCAGCCCACAGATTTTCAATCGGATTTAGGTCAGGCGATTGCACTGGCCACTCCATCACATTAATTGAATGATCTGCAAACCATTTTTAGCTTTCTTACTGGTGTGCCTGGGGCCATTGTCCTGTTGGAAGACCATCAAAAGGGGCATCGCTTCCTGTGCATAAGGAAGCATAACGTTTTCGAGTATACTAACGTAAACGTGTTGATCCATGATGGGTTTACTCCAATATATGGGCCCAAGTCCATAGTAGGAAAAACAAGCGCACATGCTTGAACCTCCGTGCTTAAATACTTTATTTGTGTATTTAGCGTTATATTCCATTTTCGGAGGCCTTCTTGCGTAGGAACGAGATCATTTACCGCCAAACAATACGATTTTACTTTCATTTGTCCATAGAACGTTGCGCCGTTTCTCCATTGGCAAATTCAAACGCTGTCGTGCAAATATTAAACGTTTTTTTTTAGCATGTTTTGCAGGGAAAAGAGGAACTTTTTTTGGGCTACAAGCAGTTAAATTATGTTCCCTCAATCTGAGGCGAACGGTTTCCACGCAAACTGTAAAGTCTGCTCTTTTTTTTTTTTAGCTCAGTTGCAGGCTTAAAGGGATTTGTATGGCTTTCTCGGACTAGGCGCCTGGTGAGAGTTGTATATTCCGATATCATTTTCTTAACAATTTTTCGTTTTTCGTTGGTGCAATGCTTTCCACGACCCATTTTCTTTGAAAAACTGTAAATTTTGTGTTTTAAATGAAGATACCAAATAAATATAAGCAAATTCTAACTCTTAATTATTAACCGCCTTACCTTGAAATATGCACATGAAAAAAATATTTTTTTGTAACGAAAACTGCAATCAGTGCTATTATTTTTACTGCACAAAAAATTGGATTTTGGCATTATGGCTAAGAAACGAACCGTTACTATTTTAACGCCAGAAATATACAATAGAGAGAGGTGATAGTTCAAGCAATAACATAATAATAGTAGAAGCTGTAACTAATTTTCTATTCACTCATTTAAAGAAGTTAAAATGAAACTTGTACCAGTGGTGCTATTTTTTTTACCGGCACTGTATACAAATTTCAAAAAACTCGAAAAACAAAACCATTTTTTTTTTCAAGAAAAAAAAATACTAAAAGATTTTTCAAAAATAAAGATCGTTGGAGCCGTTTTTACCCAAACAAAATTTATGGCAGGTTAGACACCGTTATTTTTTAAATTAATTTTAAATTATTTCTTTTAAAAAAAATAAAAAAAACGTGTGGGCTTATTACCGAAAAAAACAATATATACCAAGTGTCAGGCAAATCCATCCAACCGCTTAGGCTGAAGACTGAAAAACAGGCAGACGGAATGGCGGGACCCACTTTTTTCGTCTTTGCAATCATCGTAATGTCAAGTTTGATTAAAAACTTGAGTTCGTTTTTTTTACGAATCCATAATTTGGCATATTTAGTACCTACTATATAAACGGTGATTTTTTAAGAGCTTGGTTTTTGAAAATTCAAAAAAAACACAGAAACTTGTAAAAAGTGAATGAAATTTTTATTTGGATCGATAAATCAATTTCTGCCATTTACTTTTTAAAAATAATTTCACTTAAATGTTGCCCGCGGCTACGCTTCAGGTGGTCCATTCTGAAGGTCCAATTTTGGCAAACCTTTTCACACATTTCGGCCGGAATCTCACCAATGACGCGTTCAATGTTGGCTTCCAAGGCAGCAATCGTGTTTGGCTTGTCCCCATAGACAATAGACTTAACAAAGCCCCACAAAAAATAGTCATGTGTGATCTGTCAAAAATATAAACGTCAAAAACTAAGTAGCAAAAAAATCACCCGTTACATATACCAAGTAAAAAGTCGAAAAAAACTGCTGTTCTATGCAAAATTTGGTTTGGTCAAAATGTAGGCCACACCTACTTATGTGCAATAGCACACCAAATGTTTGATATCAAAATTGTTAAAGCCGTTTTCGAAATACCTAGGGCCCAAATCTCGTAAGACTAAAACAATTGTTCTATCAAATGATCATCGTTTCTACAAGTGTCCTCTCTATTATATGTTTATTAATAAGAAAGAGAGGGCAATCGTTTTAGTCTGGCGATCTGGCCTAGGTTTTTAGGGAATCACCATAGACGATTAAATACGAAGTAAGAATATCATCCATCATCGTAATGTCAAGCTTGAATAAAATCTCGAATTTATTTTTTTTGTGTATGTGCCTACATTATATACATACATACATATGTTGCAAAACATTGCATTAACATATGCGCGAAGCTGTGCTAATTTCACCAATATTTCCTCCATTAGATACTTTTTAACTTAATAACTATGTGTGTGTATGTGTGTCTTTTCACTCGTCAATGGAATTTTATGGCAGTTTAGCGGTTAGAAGAGAGAAATCATAATAATGATCCGGCAATTAGCGAACGGATATACTTTATAATTAAAAAAGAAGAAAAAAAAACTAAATTTATACGAGTTGTGATCACTCGCCGATGAGTAAGTCGTCAATCAAATGCCCTGCAAGGATGAAACTTGTTGTTTTATCTCGAACCGTTGGCTAAGTACAAATGGGAGGGGTTGAAGTAAGTAACGTTTGCGTAGAGCGTTAAAAGTTTTAAATGTATAGCTAGTCGAATGCGTGGCATTTAGTATCGGGACGAATAACAATTTGGTGTGGGTTTTGGAGTTTCGCAATGGTAATCCAAGCGAAAGTTTTTTTTATAAATTTTAATTTACATGCAAACAAACATGTCATAGGGATTTTTGAGACCCGTCCGTCATGTCGATGTCTCTTATTTTTTTTTTTACCGTGTGTTCAATAAAATTATATATTTAATGCATTTTTGTGCTTTAAAAATCATAGCAAACCTCAGTATCTTCGTTAATTTTACGTTTGACAAGTTATTATTCAGTCCGCAGGCAAGTAAAATCACATACTATTTTCGAAAATATTGAATGTGTACTGAATACGAGAAAAAAAACAAGGTCTACTATACAAATATGTTTTCAACATTATATATATATATAATACATAATAATACATACATGTATTATTATGTAATAGTAAAGTACAAATTAATCAATCTTTTCCAAATGTGGAACTATTTATGACACCCTTACTTTGTGGGCAAAGGTGTTTTTAGAAAAAAATATGTTTCATTTATTCTTTATGCTTTATATTGTTTTTGAAGGATATACACTGCCGGTCATAAGGTTAGAAGCAGGTATTTTTGAGAAGTAAAATCGACATTTCTCCCGTTACATGATGGATTATAAAAAAACAACTATGGTAAACGAAAGACTATTTTGTTAAGAACGAAATATAAAATTTGGGTATAGGAAAGATTAAGCTAACGGAGCTTTTATGACAAATTGTAAAGTGAGTCAAGAATATGCGAAAATAAATCGGGTCATTAGATTAGAAGCACATCAAATAAATGAAAATAAAATGCAGTTATTTATAATTTGTTATTTATTTTAGCTTTTATTAGATTTTTAATAATGTGTGCTGCCACCAGCCTTCAAAATAACTTCAAAAATTCTATCTTTTAAGAATTTATAAAGAGATTCCAAGTAGTCCAGTGAAATCTCACTCCAGGCCAATTTGTAGGTTTTCCCAGTCATTTTGGTATCTTGGACTACCAAGTCTATAGCGCCATAAAATGAAATTGAGCCCCAGACCATAACGCCTCCTTCTCTGCTATGGTGACGGTTTAAAAACCGCTCCTCTTTCCTCAGGTCATGGAAATAATAATTATAACCATCTGGCCCATCTAGGTTGAATTTTTTTTCGTCGGAAAAAATAACCTTCCGCCAATCATTTTTGGTCATTCCATTTTGCACATCCCAGCTCATGTGATCTTTCGCGAAACACAAGCGTTGCTTCTTCCTTGCGTCATTAAGTGGTGGTTTTTTTTAAGCTTCAGGCGCTTTAAGTGCTTAGCATGGCGAATCGTGCGTTTAACAGTGGACAAGCTGGCCTAAACATTAGGTATCTCCCTTATTTTAGATGCCGATAAAGCTGAATTTGACGCTATTCTAAGGATACTTCGCGTTTCGCGAAGTGTTAAGGCAGAGGAAGTGTTTCCTTTATAATTTTTGGAGTAAGACGATGGATTTTTTAAATAATTGCTGACACAATGATCACTTCGATTTATTTTTCGGGCTATAGCACGGCATGAAAGACATTCAGAGCAATAAACATCTATTCTTGCCCTTTCCTCCACTGTCAAACATTTTTTCTTGCCCATTTTTATTAACACTCAATCAAGAACAATTAATTTATAAAATTTACCGTTTAAACCGAACAAAAATTTGTTCACTTCACAAAACAACGTTGATTTGTTCAATGCTTCTAATCTAATGACCCGATTTATTTTCGCATATTCTTGACTCAATTTACAATTTATCATAAAAGTTCCGTTAGCTAAATCTCTCTTATACCCAAATTTTATATTTTGTTCTTAACAAAATAGTCTCTCATTTACCATAGTTGTTTTCTTCTAATCCATCATGTAACGGGAGAAATTTCGATTTTACTTCTCAAAAATGCCTGCTTCTAACCTTATGACCGGCAGTGTTTTTTTTTTTTTTTTTTTTTTTTTTCATTTTTATTTCATATTAACTTATAACTATCTTAAAGCTAGACAAAAATGTTTAAAACTAGCCTAATTATCAATAACTTACAACTAATTTACTGGCCCTTTACGGGCGCTCTAAATTAAACAATAACTCTTACAACTAATGTCTTTCGACCTAAAAACTATTTTAATTAAATCTAAATTTTTTTTTTTATTTATTTTATATTTCAAGAAACTTTTATACAGAAAACTTGGTATCTGATCATTTTTTTTTTTTTTTTTTTTTTTTTTTTTACCTATAAACTAAACTTAAATATATATTAAAAATAATTAAAACTAAATAAAACTAACTTATACTAACTAAAAATAACTTAAACTACTTAAAATACCTAATAATACTTATAACTACTTAAAAACTAGAACAGCCACAGCAGCATTTTTTTCGTTTTTTAATTTTTTTTTTTGTTTATTTTTTATATGCATGCAGACACACACTAGCATGCAACCCACCCACACATGTACATACGCACATACATATACGTACGCACACACATGTACAGACACGCAGATACATGCACGCATGCCCCCGCATACACACATATTTTTAATTTTTTTTTTGGTGCCACCCTGACTGTTACCTATACCTAATGCCCTAAATCTATGTAAGTCGGCCAAGATATATCATCTTCATCGACTTTAAATATCACGATGCTGTTCAGAGAGCCACCAGAACTGGTTCTCCTGTTTCGCCCTATCCCTCCGGTCCCGATCGGACACAGTCCTACTGAACCGAAGGCGCTCTTCTCCACCTTGAGCGATGACGTCTCGACTATACAGGAGTCGCCTATCCACAGTTTTCCGGCTGACGTGGTAGATGAGCGGAACCGCCCCTCCATCCTGTATCAGCCCTCGACTGTCTAAATAGAGGAATGCCTCAGGAGGGATGTAACCACTTAACCGCGCACTCTCAAAATATTCGTTATTGGGGTAATAAGCCCCAAAAATTAAGCTGTTAGTTGAGGACATCGCTCTTGCAACGTGACCCCGAATCAGCTTGAACAAAAAATTATCTATTCTGTTTATGTTGGCTCCGTTGTATAGAACCTGGTTGGAATAATATCTTGTGTACTCCGACTCTGGTGTTCTGTGTAATCCAAGGCAACGTCTAAGACATTGCCTCTCAAACACCCGAATCTTTTCCATTTGAGATGGGGCAACGTTGAACCACACCGGGCATCCGTAGGCAATCATCGGCCTGATGAGGGCCATGTAGCAAATCACCTTCACCCTGCTGTCAAGACGGCTGCTATAAAACAGTCGTTTTGTCAAGGCTAAGGCTCCCCTAGCCCTGGCCAAAGCAGCACCTATATGTCTGTCGAAATACAGGTACTGATCCAACCAGATGCCAAGGTACTTTACTACACTTTTACTCGCCAGTGGATGTCCATGTGGCCCTACGATCACCAGCTTGCGCCAGTTCTTTCTCGTATCCCTTGAGGCGCTAGACAGCGGAGTCCTAAACAAAATAGTTTCTGATTTCTGGAAGTTGATTTTCAACTTCCAGTCATCACAATATCGCTGAATCTTGTCGAAGTCACTCTGCAAGAGACTTGATGACCTCAACTGTATGAGCTGTTCTGTACGCAATTAGATCGTCGGCGTACGCAATTGCCTGAGTTAGACTACCTATCAGATCGCTGGTGTAAATGTTGAATAGAATCGGCGAGTTAACCGCTCCCTGCTGAAGACCATTATTAATATTAAAAATTGCAGTAGAAGTTACATTGCCACTCTTGACAACAAACTTTCTACCATTTAGCATGTCATAAAGCATATACAATAGAGGTTTACTTATACCTAGTCTGGTTAGCTTTAGATAGAGACCTTCTAACCATACGGTGTCGAAGGCCTTCTCCAAATCAACCAGACAGGCACCCGTACACTGTTTTTTAGTTTTGTTCCATTGGATATCAGAAACAAGTTTAGACGCGGCATGAATTGTGTCATGTCCCGCCTTAAAACCGAACTGATTATCCGGGATGATATTTTTGTCCTCCGCCCATTTGAACAGGGCTCTATTAATAACCTTTTCAAATACTTTGCTGATACTCGGAAGAAGACTTATCGACCGGAGATTCGCCGGATTGGAGTTGTCCTTTCCCTTTTTTGGGAGAGGGTGCACCACAGCTGTCTTCCACCGCGCTGGATAATATGCATTATTCAGCGCGTTGTTAAACAGTGTGGTATAAATGTCAACTGCTTCTTGAGGCAAATGTCGTAGTACAACGTTGGATATACCATCGAGTCCTGCAGACTTCTTTTTCTTTAATGAATCGAAGATGAGCTGGAGCTCATTCTTCGAAATTAACAGGGGGCTGGGCCCATTTCGGTCGGCGATTATGGCGTTTGCCAAATCTTCATCATTAAACCTGGTAAAACCAAGGTTCTCAGATCGCCATTCGGTTATATCGTTCCGGAGCCATAAGTGATGAAGCAGAGCTCTGTTCTCCAGGTCATGATTCGGGCGAATGCTAGCATTCACCTTGTACACTTGCTGGAAAGCAGCCCCCACAGCCTCCACTCTCTCCTGCGGATCTTCGATTATATAGAGGTCATCGTCCAATACGGCATCCTCTGGGTCTATGCCTGCTGTCAGAATTACGTCTCTGTTCTCTGTCGTCCTCTGTAGCTTAAGACACGGAAGATCGTTTTGATCCTTTCTTCTAAAAATCTTATTAATTTTTGGGAACATACTTGGGTCGCTGGAGTTAACGGCACGAATTTTATTGTCCCAGAACGAATTAATAGCCAATCTATAATTTTCTTTGATCAATTGGTTGATGTTTTTGATGGACGACTTCAGTGTCCTAATCTCCAGGTCTCGTGTATCAGTAAACCGCCTGTACAAGCGTTTTAGTCTTGTCAGTAGTCCACTTTTTTGTCTGTGAAGTGCGTCAATTGTCGCGTTACGGTACATGTCAGTTGCGTTACGTTCTTTGTATTTCGGTATTGTTCTGTTCATTGTTCGTAGAATCGTTTCGTCAATTTGTTCTAAGTATCTGTCGATTTCAGTATTTGTTAGGTTCCTGTCATTTGGTGGGGATATACCATTTGAACGTAATTCACTCAATAAGGCATTGGAGAAATGTGGCCAGCGCACCTTACTGTAATTGTAAGTATGCACAGGCACATACTCCTCCAACTCCATAAGCTGGTTCGGAAGTTGTATTACGGCTGCGAGTCCGCAGTGGTCACTGTCGTACTCGATCGTTCGTAAACAATTTCTTGGCCGTTGACCCACAGCGTCAGTAATTGTTAGTCTTGCGTCTTTAAGCAATAGATCCAGATAGGCACCGCTTCTTGGGAACGATGGCCTGTCTGTGGCTAGAAGATCGATGCGATACTCAAGGTTGTATTGACCCATCCAATTAAATAGATGGTTACCTCGAGGATTTTGTATTTGATTTCCCCAATCTGTGTGCTTGGCGTTTAAATCACCCGCCAATATATAGTAATTCTCTTCCGAGCTCAATCTTAAGCATTCAAAAAGCTTTTCAAGCTCTGTTATAAACTGCGTGGGCTGAGGTGTTTCCGGTGCATAGGCAGCGATCACATACATTCGCTTCCCCTGTTGGAGATGAATGCATATGATGCATGCCTCTAACGTCCGAAATTTTCGCACATCACTATTATATATTACCTTATGACTAATGCCTTTACGTATAAAGATTGCGACGCCTCCTCCTTGCGTGGAGTTGGGTCGGTCTCTTCTTACGATATTGTAATTGTTGTTAGTCAATTTATGTTTCTGGTTAAGCTTAGTTTCGCTAGCCATAAACACATCTGGACTTATGTCTTTAAGCAATTGGAATAAATTCGCTCTACGTTCGGTCCTAATCAATGAATTTACATTCACAGCTAGGATCTTAAAGGGCCTCTCCGGCAGCGCGCCCTTAACCTCTAAGTTGCGTTAAGCTCGGCAAAACAGAGTAGAGATAATCCACCCTAGTCGCCTGCTCCCTGATCTGGTTTTAGAGGCCGTTCAACTGGCCCTGGATGGCCAGTAGAACGCCCATAATATCCGCCTGTGCCGCCGGCGCCTTAGGCACGGGGGCCTATGACCGGCAGTGTATGTACATACGTATTCGCTGTACACATATTACTTAAATAATTTACATAATGTATTGTGATATGTATTAACTCAATCAGCACTGAAAAATAAGGTCTAAGAAAGTATAGAAACTCCATTATTTTGTTACATTAGCTGTGTTTTGCTTGAAAAAGCTATGCCCAACACAGAAGAATTTACACACATTTCAAATACAAGAACCTATTTGCAATAAAAGTAAAAACAAAATCCTATTTGATATAGATTGTTATTTTGTTGTGTAGTTGGTAGTTCCGATGACTTGTATTAACCTCGAAGCCTTTGTTCGTAGAGCTCTTGTGTCTGTCAATGGCCACGTTCACCCATTTATTAGATAAGTTCTCGGATACTAAACTATAGTAATACATTTGTGAACGATTCGGTTAGATTAACTGAAAGCAGTCAAAAATCAATAATTTTTGGTTAAGTTTGTGTTCTCTTCTCAAAAAAATTGTTTCACACCTATTCACGTACAGGGAATAAAAATTACTAACCCAACGAACTTAGGCCAAAAGAATCCATTATTTTTGTTGTTTATAAAAAATATGGAATAATTTTGTAAACTCATATTAATAAGAATGTAGGTAGATACTTATGTATTTGTAATTAATGTACAAATTAGATATAATGGGTTATCCATTTTGCGGTTTCAAAAGTAAACGTAAATAACACATAAAATATTTTTTTTCATGATATTTCTTTTTTATTATAAAGTTTGAACGTTGACATTATGTTTGAAACACTACATCATTTAAATGACCACCACGCGAATTGTTGCAAGAGTCGATTCCTTTGAGGTAATTTTCGACCACTTTTTGACACATATTGGGCGGTATCTCAGCCATAACTTGACGAATGTTGGTTTTCAAGTATATATTGGAAGTTCGTTTGCATGTCATCTGCAGTAAAGTGGTCACTACAGATTCTAGCTGTTTTTACATTAAAAGCCACATTTCTTTTACAAATACGTATCCAAATTTTCAACAGTACTGGATATTTTGGGAAATTATAGTATTCTACATCATCTCTGTTTAATGTATTGTTTTTATTGTTATTGTTTTCACACCTACAAACAGCACACCACATTTTAATATTAATAAAATCCAAACTTTACAATTTCAAACTTTGTTTCGCTTTTATCTTGTTTTCATTTAAAATCTCGCGTGACATCACACCAGTTATCTAAAATTACAACAACAAAGCGAAAAAAAGAAGTGTCATAATATTGTTCTCTCTCAATCATGCAAGGATAGGAAATAAAGTGTATCCTTCAATAACAATGGAGTGTAAAGAGAAGCATCAAAAGTGAGTCGCCGGAATCTTGGCCCGCTACTCACAGGGCAATTTTTTCCGTCTGGATTTTTTTTTCTTGCGCACTCATTATGCTCAAAAAGAGTCGCGACTTATAAGAATGGTATTACATCACGACTTATGAGTCGCGACTCTTCGAATTCTTCTTTGAAATTTCGTACGCTGAGGCACGCGCTATTACACACATGTCTTAAGAGTCAGGACTCAAATTTGACAGTTTTCTTTTACTTCGAATTTCGTTTTCGTTTTTTGGTTTGAAATTAGCATTTATAATAATTGTCAAAAATATTTATAGAATCAGAAAATATTAATTTCGGTCTGATTGTGAGTAAAAGTAAATAAATACTAATTTGTATTATATTATCTATAATGTCACATTGATATCACTACAGATGAGTAACACAAATATGGGAAATTTCGGCATGTATTTTGGTTAGCCTAACAAGCTAAGAACAATTTTGATTTCGAATCTATTTATGTGTTTATCTGAATAAGCACGGTCTTCGCGTACCCCCCAAAAAAAAAGTCCAGCGGTGTCAAATCGCATGATCTTGGCGGCCAGTTGATATCGCCACGACGAGAAATTACGCAAGGAAATGTCTCTTGCAATAAAGCCATATTCGTCGCTCGAGTTGTGTGGCATGTGGCACCATCTTGTTGAAACCACATATTCTGCAAGTCGTATTCTTCAATAGCAGGCAAAAAAAAGTCGGTTATCATATAACCATAACGCTCCGAATTGACGGTGACAGTCGTTCCATCGTCGTTTTCGAAGAAGTAAGGTCCAATCACACCTCCGTACCAAAGAGCGCCCCAAACTGTGACTTTTTGTGGTTGTAATGGCCTCTCTTCAATTACTTGAGGATTCTCAGAACCCCAAATACGACAGTTTTGTTTATTAGCATATCCACCGAGTGGGAAATGTGCTTCGTCGCTGAAGAAAATTTTGTTCGAAAAATCGCCGTCCACCGCCTGTTGTTCAAGCACCCATTCGACGTATCTACGACGTTGAATGGTCAGCTGGACTTTATATAGATATAGGTGTAGATAAAAATGCAAAATACGCCATAATGTGCCGTAAGACAGTCCTAATTCCTGAGAATGACGAGGAATCGACACATTCGGGTCTTCGGCAACACTTTCAGTGGCACGAGCGAAACGATGCACAGGCCTTACAATATCTATAACCAATCCAGTCTCTTCAAATTTCTTGCCAATTGCTTTCGTAGTTGGACGATTATGTAAACCATAATCTCCTCTTAAAGCACGATATGTGGCTGTGGCAGAATCACCATTTTTGTAGTAGGTTTTAACAATTTTTAATTTTTATGCGTTGTGCGATAGTTAAGAGATCCCTTTTCGTAAATGTCAGACTTTCAACTGCAAAAAAAAATTGGTTTAACAACGTAGTTGGACAGATGTCGAATTCCAGCCCTATACTTTTGAAACCGCAAAATGGATAACCCTTATATCTATAGATCTATTGTATTTAATTTATTAACCTTTTCTTGTTTTGATTTGTTTGTTTATATTTTCTCTGCTTAGGTATCTAGCATTGTAGCTACCTATATTTTGTTGTGGCTTCATGACATTTAAGTATTCGAAACTAAGTTCGAAGTGGTTTCATGAATTTTAAGTTACCGATTTTTGCTATTAAACTGAAATATAACGATGGTTTAAGCTTCAAATATGTGATAAAGGCCCAATACATGCTTGAACCACCGTTGAACCTAAGTTAATCCGTTAATAAAAACCTAAAAAACGGTGAATTAAAATTCCGGAACCATTACGGATCAAACAAACGATTGTGCAACGGGCCCCAATTCACTTTTGTGAATTAGGGACCCTGAAATAGCTAAATCTCGGCAATAGAAATCTTGTTTCTATACTTAATGCATTGTGCTGCCTGAAGCATAAGCAGGGCGCTCTTCCACTTTCATTAAAATTGAATGTTAGCTTATTCGTGCGAAACTGCCAGATCAAAGATGCTTTAACAGAATATGTTTGAATGGCTTTGTGTCAGCTGCTGTCAAATTGCCTAAAAAAATAACTAACTTAAACTTGAGTAGCGCCCCCTACCAAAGCTCTAAAACTGGAATAGCAACAAGCATTTAGGAACAAATCAGTTCATATCTTTTATTTAGTAATAAATAAGCAAAATATAATCTGTCGAATTCGAATCAAAGATTATTAAGATTTCTTCTAAAAGCTCTCATTTTTTTATACCAAAAATTGGAAGTTTTCAGATTTAATTTTATCTCCTGAAAAGAGTGATATATTAGAGTTTTTTGGCGAAATTTGGCAAGAAATGCATTCTAAATATTTCAAAATATAGTTTATTGCCTGGTCAGAAAATGTCGAATTTTATTGACGGATGTCGTAGATAATCAACTAAACCCAAAAATTCGTGCAAACATTTTCACGATTTAACGTCATTTTGAATTCAGGGGCCCTATTCCTGAACACGAGTCGAGCGAGTTTCATATGAAATCGAGACATTGGCAATGGCGCAGTGGATAAAGTGCTTGATTGCTAACTAGAACGTGTGGGTTCGATTCCCACGCTAGTCGCATTCTTTTCTATACCTCCAATTTTAATTGGATGCCGCCCATGATTAAAATGAGACAGTCAATACATGATTTTCAAATCCACTGTGCCAAGCTAGTGCCGTGCAATTCAGGTTGCATTTAAAAGTCCTTAGGTCTTATGCATATATTTAAATTAAAAAAAAAAACAAAAATGGTATTCCCGAACAATACTCACTAGTAATTGGTATTCCTCAATTGGAACATCAAATGTTAAATGCCACTCGAGTGAAAAGTACGTAATCCTGAACACTAAAGTGAGCATTTTTATGTGACAAATCATTCATGTTTACAAAGCAATCGAGTGCAGACATGACATGGAACCCAAATGTAAGTACAAACAAGCAACAAAATACAACAAATAGTAACAAATATTCATAACGGATTATGAAATTTTAAATATTATAGATTAAAAGTTTCGACTGCTAGGCAGTATGAGATTTTAGTGGTTTTTTAAACAAGATATTCCCACCTTGCAAAGGGAAGAATAAAATCAAATGAATCAAGTAAATACAAAAAAATGCTTTAGTCTACCCGGAACAGTCGAACAAATCTAAAAAAAAAAAACAATTAATTTATGTTTTGATTATTGTTTTATATTCTTACACATTGCTAGGAAGCTCTAAGGGATTTTGTTCATCTCTTATTTTCTTCAAAAATGCTCCCCCTGTCCTAGCAACCCCATTATCACTATCAGTGTTATAAAATAACTGTACTTATCATTTTTAATTTTTGTAATTTAGTTTTTAAAATTCTTTAATCGCTTTAAACTGAAATACATTTACTGCAAATATTATGTTTCAAAATGTAAATACAGGGTGGCGCACGAATCGTGCTACAATAAGAAATTTAAATAACTTTTATTTTAATCGATGTATTTCAATAATTTTTTTTATTGGATTAAAAATTAAATTTTATTTTAAATAACTAATGGTTTTTAAAGATGATAGACCGCAAATGACCTCCACGCTCATTCACGCATATGCGGCACCTGATCAGAATATTGTTCATTGCAGCCTGAAGGGTTGAAATTGGGATCGACTCAATTATTGCCTTATTGGGCTGCTTCAATTCAGTCAAATTCCTGGGTTTCGTTTTGTACACTTCCTGCTTGATATAACTCCATAAAAAAAGTCTGGTGCTTTCAGGTCAGGTGACCTTGGGGGCTAGCGGAAAGTGCAGTTTCTGGATATCAATTAGTTTGGGAATTTTCGTTGGAGCTCCGCCATAACTTGTGTGGCTACGTGTGCACTTGCTCTATCTTGTTGAAACCAAATCCTGCTGAAAGGGATACGTCTTCCGCCAAGCTCTGGGTAAAAAAACTCCTTCAACATCTTTAAATAACGGTCCCCATTGACGGTTTGTGTTACACCGTTTTTTTCAAAGAAGTATGGCCCGACAATACACCTTGATGAAACTGCGCACCACACAGTGACTAGTTCTGGGTGCAGTTCCGTCTCTTGGAGCATTTCTGGATTAGATTCACTCCATATACGGCAATTTTGCCTGTTAACATTGCCGTTTAAGTCAAAATGGGCCTCATAATACATGAACAAACATTTTATCAATGTGTTGTCTTCTTCGGCCATTGCAATCATTTTTCCGCAAAATTCCAGGCGAACAAGCAAATCCTGAGGGTTTAACTTGCTTGTAATTTGAAATTAGTACGGAAACAAATAAAATAAAAAAAAAATAAGCCGATTACTCACACTGAAAAAAAGTTATTACGTTTTATTTTTGTAGCACAATTCGTGGGCCACCCTGTATTTTGCTGTAAAACGTCAAGTCAACGTTTAGCGAAGTTAGCTACAACTACAATTAAGAGGATGCGTTCTGGCATTTTAATTCATGTCATGTTTTTGACTCTCGCTAGAGTTGTTGAATATCTAACGCCGCTCGATTCGACTGTGAGCTCTAGAGTGACACCTTACTTGACTCGTTTTCAGGAATAGTTCCCCAGATTCGAGTTGACCGAGCAGTGAATATAAAAGTGGACATAATCGTTTTTGTCAGTGTTTATTTATTGCGACATTTATAATTATTACCAAAACACAGCTATATACATTAATTCCCTGGATTCGAATCAAAAATGTATGCCGTCGTATGCTGATCTTTATGTAATTTTTTTCGGTTGTAACTTTTCGAAACTATACAAAATGTGTTTAGTGGTATTTAAACTTACTAAATATATTTTTAACATTAGGAGCTAAAAAGGGGCTTTCTGTCCACATTTTATATAACTCATTTTTAATTAACCTCTCTACTCCAACTCGATCTTTGAATCGCTTATAAACGAAGTTCATAAAATACTTAAAAGTCAAACACAAAATAATTTTAAAATCAAAATTTAGAAGCACACATGTGAAAAATTTTACATTTTAATATTTCTTACTGCTTCATATAATTATATTCCATTTAATTTGGATTTTTTAATTCAAGTTTTAGTTTTCATATATGCATTTAATCTGAAAAAAGAAAAACAAATCAATTGTTGATTATTATTTAATTATTTGACACATGGTCGGTAATAGCAACTTAAAATATAAAATAAAATGCACGACTGGATCGCACGAACGATGTTCGATCACATCGTATGTAAAAGATTTCTATTTAAAATCTAAATATATTTTTAAAGTCAATTTTACTTTTTTTTTACACAAAGTTTTTATTTAATTTTTTTCTAAAAAAAATTGGTATGACAATCTTAAATATTTAATAATATAAACTTAAAAACAAAAAAAAATTATTCGGATTAATCAAAGAAAAAATAATTCAAAATTCTGAAATAAATACTTAAACTAATTTGAGCTCAAAAAAAAGTACGCCATTTTATTTCTTGGATAAATTTGAATTTATGAGAAAAAAAATTAAAAATCTGTGGAGCGGTTTTTGAGAAAAAGTTTTTTTTTTAAACTGTTTGAAAAAAAAAATTAAAAAAAATTCAAAACCGCCAATTGATAGGTATTCAGCAAATACATTATAAATATAATTTTTGAATAAAAATTTAATGAGCAGTTTTTAAAATATAATTTTTTAAAATTAAAAAAAAAAACAAAAAAAAAATATTAATTAAAAATATTGGTACGCAGTATAAATTGGGCAACATAAGGCTATACATGTGTCAAATTTCGAAAGAATCAGGTAAGCCGCGTATGAGATTGGCGAAAGCAAAAAAAAAACGGTCCTATGGAAAATACCGTTTTTAGACATTTAAATTTTTTTTTTCAACCATATGATGGGTCGTATCTAAAAAGCTGCACTGATTTTTTTAAATCAAAATCGTTAGAACCGTTTCCGAGAAAAATAGTGTTTAACGTAACGGTTATATAGCAGGTACCGTTATTTTTGGAGCTAAAAAAAATTTCAATTTCCCCTCTGTACAATACCTAAAAAACTCTATATACCAAGTTTGAAGCAATTCGGCACAACCGTTTGTGCTCTAGGTGTCTATACATACATACTGACAGACATACAGACGGACAGAATTTTTAGACCATCTTTTTTCGTCTTCGCTATCATCGTAATGTCATGTTTGATTGTTATCTCAAAACTTTTTTTTTTTGCGACGATTATAGTACCATAATATAACCTTATAGTACCTATAATCGCAAGTAAAAAATCAGGCTGATGGGGATCGTTTTTTGTTTTGGAAAATCCTGTTGTGTTTGGGATAGATTTCTCAACAAAACGCAGGTGTTGTATGTAAGTATTTAAGTATAATTACAAATATTTGACTTCTCTTGCCATTTAACAAAGTTAAGTACTCAAAAGGTTCAAATAAGAAAATGAAATGTTGTACACAAATTACACAAATATTTACATGTTTTTTTTTTTTTTTAATAAGTCGTGAGCCATTAACTTTGTTGAACTGTTTTAAGTCATTTAAAAAATACTTATTTTATACGAACAGAGTTATGGTTTGACTGCGCCCAAAGCAATAACAACAAGTTTGTACACGTATTTCAATGCGATTAAATGGTACTCGATTGTGTACTCCTAATAAGATTTATTCGTCGACAAAACAATTCTAATCTAAAATTCGTTGAACTCTTCTGTAGAAATGTTTACAAAAACGTACTTGTATGTATGTTTTGTATTCTGGTTATCTAAGTGAATGTATCAATACTCTACTCATGCATACATACATTAAGTTTTCCATGACTGCCATTACTTCTAATAAAATAAAAATTAAAATAATAAAAACTCAGTTCTTAATGGCAAATTTGAGTTGATAAGAAAACACAAGAAAGATCCATTGTCATTCAAACAACTCAACTCAATGCTCTTTAATCATTGTAAATTATTGTCTTTCAATGATCTTGAATACTCGTATCAATGTACACTGAAAACAAATTTTTTTATGAAATATAATAATAATAATAATTTTAACTATATGCCAGTAAGTTCCAAAGCCTAGGGCCACCTAAAAGTCCTTTGTCAGTATACACTCAACTCTCTTTAGCAGTCGACTTTGTTTTTAGCTTAGGTAGCCTGGACAGCAATATCCTTCTATTAGGGGATTTTAATCTTCCTCACATTGAATGGGTTCCCTCTGATGACGAATCCTATTTTTAAGCTTCCACGAGTTCATTCCAACAGGAGCTCCAAATGTTGGATAATATTATCTCTACAAATTTACATCAAGTTAGCTCTATGCAAAATTTTAAAAATAGACAATTTGACCTCGTTTTCTCATCTGACGCCGTTAGTACAGTAGTGGTAGAATCTACCTCTGCTTTATCTAACATAGATCGTTATCACCCGCCTCTTGATATTTTTCTTGACTTGAGCGATCATTTACTAGAAAATAGTAATCCTCATGACTGTTTCGATACTTTTGACTTTCGCAAAGGCGATTTTCAACAGCTCTTGGATATTTTAATAAACTCCGGTATAGAACATTTACAGATTTCTAATGGTCTTGACTCAACTATCTCAAGCTTCTATTCTATTTTGGTGAGATGCATTAATGAAACAGTTCCAAACAAAGATATATTCCCTCTAATTCTTCTTGTCATCCTTGGTTCACAAAAGAACTGAAATGTATCCGAAATAAAAGAAATAAAGCTTGGAAAAAATACATTAGGTTCACGACGGAATAGATGAAGAGTAGTTTACATTTTCCTTTTTGAATAATTCAAAAAACTCTCTTTCGAACTCTATAGCGAATATCTGGAAACCATGGGGCGTTCTTTGAAGTTAGACCCGAAAAACTTCTGGAAATTTATAAATTCTAAAAAGAAATGTGACGGGTATCCAGTAAGCCTCATTTCTAATGACGTAATCTTGAATACAACTTCTGAAATCTGTGAGAGATTTGCAAGTAATTTTAGCCAATCCTTCATTGATTCTCCCGTAGTTGTTGACAAAAACTATTTTCATTTTTTACGAAATTGTCCTCAAGTATCATTTAAGAATATTACAATAGAGCGTGAAAAAATTTTGAGCTTTTTGTCACATTTAAAAGAGGACTAATCTATTAAACCTGATGGAATACCACCTGCTGTATTAAAAAAATGTAGGTCCATTTTAGCTCTTCCTCTGAGAAATATTTTTGAACTATCTTTGAAATTAGGTAAATTTCCTTCAGTTTGGAAGAATGCATTTATAAGCCCAGTATTTAAAAAGGGAGTCAAGACCAATATTATCAACTATAGACCAATTTCTAAACTTTCTTGCATTCCAAAGTTGTTTGAACAAGTTTGTATGTGATAGTTTGACATTTATATGTAAAAATATTATCTGCAACCAACAACATGGTTTTATGCAGAAACGTTCTACTGTTACTAATCTAGTTGTATTTTTGAATAAATGTTTAAACTACCTAGAAAGTGGTCAAGAAGTTGATTGTGTATATACAGACTTTTCTAAAGCTTTTGATCAATTATCTCATGAGATTATCAAGTTTAAACTTAATTCATGCGGGTTTCCTCCATCTTTCATCAAGTGGATATTCTCGTATCTTGAAGATAGGTTATATCCAGTCGCATTCAGAAATTCTTACTCAAGACCCTTTATTGCCAAATCAGGTGTTCCGCTAGGGAAGCCATGTTGGACCATTACTCTTTACATTGACTATTAATGATGCTCCTCTTTGTGTACGCAATAACGAAATTCTTATCTTTGCAGACGATATGAAGATTTATAAAAATATATCATCTTCAAAGCATCGAACTCTATTGAAAGGCTTTCCGCAGCTAAACTTTACACACATTACAAACAACAGCCTGCTTTCTATAAAAGTAAAAACAAAAGTCTGATTTGGATAGATTTGTGACATTTATTCTAGTATCCAATTAACTGTAATACTAGCGCTTCAAGGAATGCTCATCAAGTCACCTTTGAGCCCAACTTCGGACTGTACTGTCAAATATAGTAATTTCTTCTTCAGCCGCACCACACGAATGCAATGTAAGTGTCTAGAACTTCGTTAGAACTGGATTGGTTTTCCAAAGAGGCAACAAGAAATGATTGAATATTTACTACAAACATTAACTTCAACAATTTTATTTATCAAAATTCTATTTACTTGAATTTAATTTGATATTTTCATTTCAAATTTGTTTTATAAAAAAAAAAACTAAATTTTCAATTTACATATATTAAAAAAAATCATCATTATTTAAGAGAGCCTATACCAAATAGAAAAGTGATGATGGTGAATCATCGTATACATTTCTTTTCGTTTCCATGTACATTTTAGAGACGTTTGTTGTTTTAATTACTGAATATACTTATCTAAATGTTAAATACTACTAAAAGTGATGACTACAAGGTGTATTGAAATTGGAATTACTCATGCGAAATGCAAACCAAAACACATTAAAAACACAACCTCATAACAATATTTTAACACAAGAAAACTGGATTCGAATGAACCTAAAATCAAGTTTTTCTTCAAACTACTACTATACAATTCTATAACAAGACTTGAGGTAGATGTGTAGATTCGTTAACATATACAGCTCTTCCACATCCATTCTTTTTTTTTTTTAACTTCAACTGTGGGATTATTTTGCTGTCCTGACACCCACAGATAAACCACCAAAACAGGATATTTTAAATAATTTAGAAACCTACAGATGCAATTGAAACTAGATTCAAATTTTTGTTGATATCATACAAAATGAAAATTTATAAGATATGTAGGTATGCAAGTAGGAGCATATGTCAAAGCGAATTTAAAGTTTCATGAAACGCCATAGATTGTGATAAGATATATATGTTGGTTAATTGTGAAAATTAAATACATACACATATACATGTATATAGATCTGTCATTAAAGGTATCTTTAAGTTTAACAAATTTTCGGCATAATTCTTGAAGAGGAAGTTTTTCTCCTATACGATATGCAATTATACAAATTTATACATACATAGCACATAATGTATATAATTATTCCATGAATGAAATTAAATGTTTAATAAAGTGTTTGCGATTTCAATTAGCTATTCCAATCACAAATATCTTTTGGCTGACATAATCGAGTAATTTGAGCTGTGAAACTCTTTAATTTAACTAAATATGTTTTTTTTGGTTTTATTATTGCTTATTTACTTTTAGATATTAGAATTTGGAGAAAAGAAACCATACACTAAAATGAATATTGTAAAGGGTTATCCATTTTGCGGTTTCAAAAGTAAACGTAAATGAAACCCATATTAAATATTATTTTTCATGATATTTCTTTTTTATTATAAATGTTGAACGTTGACATTATGTGTGAAACACTATATCATTTAAATGACCACCACGCGAATTGTTGCAAGCATCGATTCTTTTGAGGTAATTTTCGACCACTTTTTGACACATATTGGGCGGTATCTCAGCCATAACTTGACGAATGTTGGTTTTCAAGTGCTCAAGAGTTAAAGGTTTATCTGTATAAACACGGTCTTTCGCGTAGCACCACAAAAAAATCCAGCGGTGTCAAATCGCATGATCTTGGTGGCCAGTTGATATCGCCACGACGAGAAATTACGCGGCCAGGAAATGTCTCTTGCAATAAAGCCATATTCGCTTGAGTTGTGTGGCATGTGGCACCGTCTTGTTGAAACCACATATTTCAAGTCGTATTCTTCAATAGCAGGCAAAAAAAAGTCGGTTATCATATGACCATAACGCTCCGAATTGACGGTGACAGTCGTTCCATCGTCGTTTTCGAAGAAGTAAGGTCCAATCACAACTCCGGACAAAAGAGCGCCCCAAACAGTGACTTTTTGTGGATGTAATGGCCTCTCTTGAATAACTTGAGATTCTCAGCACCCCAAATACGACAATTTTGTTTATTAACATACCCACCGAGTGGGAAAAGTGCTTCGTCGCTGAAGAAAATTTAGTTCGAAAAATCGCCGTCCACCGCCTGTTGTTCAAGCACCCATTCGACGTATCTACGACGTTGTGAATGGTCAGCTGGACTTTATATAGATATAGGTGTAGATAAAAATGCAAAATACGCCATAATGTGCACAGTCCTAATTCCTGAGAACGAGGAGGAATCGACACATTCCGGTCTTCGGCAACACTTTCACTTACAGCAGCAATATGTTCAGTGGTACGAGCGAAACGATGATGAACAGGCCTTACAATAACTGTAACCAATTCAGTCTCTTCAAATTTCTTCACAATTTTGCCAATTGCTTGCGTAGTTGGCCGATTATGTAAACCATAATCTCCTCTTAAAGCACGATATGTGGCTGTGGCAGAATCACCATTTTTGTAGTAGGTTTTAACAATTTTTATGCGTTGTGCGATAGCTAAGCGATCCGCTTTCGTAAATGTCAGACTTTCAACTGAAAAAAAAATTGGTTTAACAACTTGGTTTGACATATGTCGAATTTCAGCCCTATACTTTTGAAACCGCGAAATGGATAACCCTTTATATGTATGTCTATGTGTATCAGGGTCTAACTCATATAAACAATTCACAAAAAGTTTTGTTTGATTTTTACTTGCGATATACAAAGATACGTAATATAGGGATAAAAAACCAAAGTAGATATTTTCATCAAACTAAGAATTGCAATATTAGAGAACACGAATAAAGTAGTTCCCACAATTTCGTCTGTCTATGAGTCTATCTGTGTTTCTGTACCTCAATTTGCAGCCTAAATCGCTCAAACAATTTTCTTCAAATTTTGGGATTAACACATTACAAAATACGAGGGATCAACATTGAGTTCTTGAAGCATTAAATTCTAGGCAATTTTTCATTCCCCATTAGACAACTGGAAGTAATAATCTGAGAGTATTGTCAGTACATGGAAGATTGGATATTAGCCTTTTAGTCTGACCATTATTAATTTCACTGAGCTTTCTTTATTTTAAAGCACTTTTAGGGTAGCCGTAGTGAGCATTTAAAATTGACACAAATCTCACAAAAATATCGATAGAGTTACCAATTATTTATTAATATACGCACATTTTATAATCTAAAACAATGATGACCTAAATAAATTGAATCTATCTTTTTCCACACCACCAAGTGGTAAGATGGCAGGGGCGTTGTTTAAGGGTATCCCCAGAAGGCCTAAACCTACTGCTTTTTATTTCTATCTATTTTCATAAACCAAAAACTATAGTTTACTTATACTATAGTTTAGTATACTTCAAAATCAAAATTGCACTTGAATATTGAACCGAACTTCATTCTTCAAAAATTCGCGTGAATGAAAACTCTCTCTAAAAGACAATAGCCAACAAATTTATAACTGTTTTCATTTTTAACTGTTTTTACATACACAAAAGGAAACCTCTAAAACAGAAAATCACCAAGTGTCAACCCCTATTTCTCAAAGGTAGAAATATTTGCTATCAAAAGCTCTAAAAAGCTTATATCTCGAAAGTTACATAAAATTCAAAGAAAATGCCATATGAATTTCCATCAACTATCTTTTAACATTTTGCTAAAAAGTTAAAATCACGGAATGGCAACTTTGACTTTTAGCAATTTGCTAAATCCATATGTCATCTGAGTATATCACAAGTGGAACAGGTTCAAGTCCTGCTGGTGCAAACTTTTTTTTTTTTTTATTAATAATAAATATAAATTAAAATGATGAAAATATAAACATCGAGTACTTATTTAGAGCACATGTTGCATTTCAATCAACATATAATAATTAATTTACAAAATGATACGAGGCCGAGTTTTAAAAAAAAAGTTTTCTTGGTAAAACAAAAATAAAATAAAATAATTAGAATTAATTAAAATAGATTTAAGGTCGAAAGAATTTAGTATTAAGAGATATAGTTTAGTTTAGGGCGCCCGTAAAGGGCCAGTAAATTAGTTGTAAGTTATTGATAATTAGGCTAGTTTTGAACATTTTTGTCTAGCTTTAAGATAGCTATAAGTTAAGATTAAATAAAAATGAATAAAAAAAAAATAATAATTAATTTACAACGCATAAAAACAAATATAGTTCTGTTTATCAAAATTTAAACCCTGCAAATGTTCTGATTTCTGCTTAATTTACAATTACTTGTTAACAAAAGGTTTACAAATTTTGGAATAGTTAGTAAATTGCTAAATACTTAAGAAATTGCTAACTTGTAAAATGCTAAGCTTTTAATAATAGGTTGCTTCAAATTTTGAGCCTCTGTTTTTTTATTTCAGTAGAAATTTCTTATGTTAAGGTACCGTCTGCTGTTTGCTTGCCGCAGGCACCAGTGTTCCTGAAAAGGTCTCCCATAAGGCTTGGGACCCATAAGGCTTGGGACCTATTTCAGCGGTACTACATCAGCTACATCAACTACATCATACAACTACATTGTACAACTTGAAGTGCTGTATGATGTGGCTGGATGATGTAGTTGACGTAGTTAACTTGAAGCGTTTTATGGTGGGCTTACACCTATCTTGATTTGGTTTCTCCAAAGACGGACGATGTATAAAATATTAAATGTATACAAGTTGGAACATATTAATTAATATATAATGAAGGTGCATATTAATCCAGTACTTGTTTCTTTGCTTCTTCGAAGCTACACACAATTAAAAATAAAAAAAATTAATCTTTGTCAGTATTTCCTTTAGGGCGTGTTAACGTACGCTCTTCGAAAAAAAAATCCTTAAGAAAACCATTAGTTCTTCCTTGACTAAAAAATATGAAAATTAAATTTTATAATACTTTTTATGTTACTCGTAGCACACAAAAATTATCAACATTTTCGTATATTTTTTCGTTGCTACATCAACATTTTTTATTGTAAGATTACAGCAAGAATTCACTCTTAGTTGTACTACAATGTATCATCGAAAGCTGTGAAACAGAATCATACATTTTTTACAATAATTCTAGTACATTCTCCATATCTACACTTGTGTACTACACCTAAAAACCGAACGTACCTGTGAAACAGAACTGATGTAATGTAACAGTCAAAATACTACATTGTAATTGAAATAGGCCCCTGTACTGCGGAAATATAAATTAGACAGAGTATAGTTAAATAATTTAACGGATTAGTAGGAGCATCATACAAGAGATTTTGTTTACTGAGTTTAATAAAGTCGGGTTTAACACATTATCCCGAGACAGTGCCAAAGTCTATCATATTTCATTATTCAGTTAAATAATCATAGTAAGTACAATCAAGCAAGTTGCAGCAATGTTTCTATAATGGCATATTATCAGGTGATTAATGGATGACAACTACTAAGCAACCATTGCAAAATGTAATGTAACTGTTGAAATGAGTTAGAATGAACGCTACCGGAAAAACGCTTAAAACGTTGATTAAGAAAACTTGATTTAGTATAATTTTAGCAGCCACTAATGTCCTTTAGATTTAAATTAGATTTAGATTTTTATTGATTCATATTCTTAAAGATTATAGTAACAATATTTAAATTACCGTCTGCCTGATTGACAATTTAAAATTCTAATTAATTTAATCTTAACACATAACATTTTTAGTTTAATTCTACATTTAGGTTCAATATTCTTTGTTTTTTTTTAAAATCACTGTTTCGTATACTGCTTCTATATTTTAGTGCAATTTTCATTAACTTATACAATTTTTCAACATCTATTTGATTAAGTAATGATATACAATATTCTTCCGTTAGAGTACAATTCCCAAATAAGTTACTTCTTATTTCTCCTAAGATTGGGCAAGTTCCTAAGAAATGTATGATGTCTTCCCGTTCCCTCCGGTTGCATACATCGCATATGTCCTTTATGAATCCATATATTTTTGTTTGAATACCTGCATTTGCTTCGGAAAACATTTATAATTTTATGTAACTTCAAGTTGATTTTTCTCAAAAATAAAATAAAACACATTTTTTGACTAAAATCTTTTTTCTTCTTAAAAGTGCTGAAGCATTAATTTCACTTGTTTAATACCAATTTAATAAAATTATCACAAAATCGTAAAAAATCAGCTTTGGAGCTTGTAGAGAGCAAAGATGCTAAGTCGTTTTGGAGAAATGTCAGAGTTTTGGGTGGTCGCAACATATTATCCAAAAATACTATTAGTGTTGACCGACTGGCTACAATTTTGAAAATTTACTGCTCCCAGAACAAAGCCAAGCATATATTAGTTATGCGCTCCCTTATGTTTATATTGAAGAGTTAGACGCTCCTTTTTCAATGTCTGAAGTTTTATCGGCCCTGAAAAAAATGAAAATTAATAAAGCCTCAGGGTTAGATGGGGTACCGATTGAGTTCTTCCAAATCTCTACGCCAAATTTTCTGAACGCTGTACTAGAGCTCTTTAATAGAATGTTTAGTGAAGAAAGCTTCCATGACTGTTTTAGATCTTCTTGTATTTCAGCAATTTTAAAAAAAGGGGACCCTGACATACCAGATAATTATAGAGGTATTTCGGTACTTAGTTCTTTTCGGAAACTTTTTACCCAAATCCTGTGTCATAGACTGGTAATCTGGGCTGAAAATAACAACATTATAAGCTTTTTTCAAGCAGGTTTTAGAGCTGATCTATCAACTATAGACCAAATTTTTACTCTAACTAGTATTGCAAAGCATTTAATTGAAAAAAGGACAAGCTATATACTTTTTTGTTTTAAACAGAAGGTCACTTTTATTCAAACTCCCTGCTATTGGTTTATCTACAAAGTTTATCAGAATTTATGAGCAACTTCTCTTTTTAATGTGACTGCTGTAGTATCAAATGGAATAAATCAGTCAACTCAATTTAGATCCGAGACAGGTGTCCCTCAAGGTTGCATTTTAAGCCCACTTATGTTTGTTATCAGTGATATAGAGAATGATATTCTTGGGGGGGGGGGGCTTTTCGGAGACTAACGCCTAAAAGTCTTGCTATATGCAGACGACCTTGTCATCTTGACCGACAATCCCTCGACTCTTCAACTACAAATAAATAAACTAAAGCAATTTTTCGATGGGTGGGACCTCAAAATTAACACCGCGAAGTCCAAAATTATGACTTTCCTCTCTAGCTTCACTAGCAATGAGCGTGTTTGGACTCTAAACGGCTCTAATATTGAGGTCGTGAAGGAGTTTAAGTATCTTGGTTTTATTATTACGACAATCTAAATCTACATCCCCATATCAAAAATAAATTGGCATCAGCTAAGATAGTAATTAACTCCATATGGTCGAGCTTTTTCAATAATAGACATATAGACCCAGCTTCTAAATTTAAAATGTTTAATGCAAATGTTAACAGTTGTTTTTGTTATGGAAACGAAGTGTATGGTTCTCAGCAACTTGATGATATTGAAACTATTCAGAGATATTTTTTCAAGAGATTTTTCAGGCTGCCACGTAACACCCCAAATTATGCCATTCATGCCGAATCGGGCCTACCCCTAATCTTCCTTAGGAATTTAAAATCTAACGACGATTATATTGTTAAAGTTATGCACAGATCAAAAATCAACCTCTAGAAGCGAGTTCTTCTCGTAGCTATAAGGTGTAGGTATTCTCCGTTCAGGAATTGGTTTGAATTGACATCGTCGTATGATTTAGAATTAAACCTGAATTTGGAGAACTCTGATAACTGGAGAAATATTCTATATGACTGCATTTCCTGAATTGACGAAAAAATAATCCAGTCATCTATCGAACGTGTAAGGGAGTCCTAGGAGAAGCTAGTTACTTTAGGGGTGAATTTTCTGTCACGGAAATGAGTCTGGTTTTCAAAGCTAGGACAGAGATGTTACAATTAAACTATAGGCCTCATAGATCAGATATAAACCCGAACTGCACACTCTGTAACCTGCTTGTAACAGAAAACGTCTTTCATTTTTTGGCGTTGTGTCCAATTTTGCAGGAAATCTGTAGGTTATACCTTAACAAGAGTTTTCTTTCGTTAGATGAATGTGTCTCGTTATTGAATGGGAAGCTTGGATTGAAATAGAAATATATTTGCTAATTTTTTAGATTAATTGAATGATCAATGTATTATACATTTGTTTTAGCTAAACTAAAAGCCCATTCAAATTTTTGATACTGTAACCCTTTTTGGCTCTTACCAATCGATTAAGAAAACTAAATTAACTAATTATTGTTCGTTTTAGCCAAACTAAAAGCTTTACTTTCTATATTTATTATTTAAAAAGATTTATTAATAAAAACAATTTAAAAAAATAAATTATTATATTTGTTAACTTTTGTTCGTATTAGCCAAACAAAAGCTTGGTTCTTTATAAAAAAGATTTTATTAATAATTAAGTTAAGTATATATAATGAATAAAAAACAAATAATTTCTTACTTTGTTTTGTATAATACAACGAATTTTTGATGTAAGCACAAATATTTAACTTGTTTTTGTTTTATAGTTTGGTGTGATATATTTAACTATTATAAACGGTGATTTTTTAAGAGCTTGGTTTTTGAAAATTCAAAAAAACACAGAAACTTGTAAAAAGTGAATGAAATTTTTATTTGGATCGATAAATCAATTTCTGCCATTTACTTTTTAAAAATAATTTCACTTAAATGTTGCCCGCGGCTACGCTTCAGGTGGTCCATTCTGAAGGTCCAATTTTGGCAAACTTTTTCACACATTTCGGCCGGAATCTCACCAATGACGCGTTCAATGTTGGCTTCAAAGTCAGCAATCGTGTTTGGCTTGTCCCCATAAACAATAGGCTTAACATAGCCCCACAAAAAATAGTCTAACGGGGTCAAATCACATGATCTTGGTGGCCAATTGACTGCGCCAAAACGTGAGATCAACTGCTCACCAAATTCGCCTCTCAATTGATGCATGGTTTCGCGTGCAGTGTGGCATGTGGCACCGTCCTGTTGCAACCACATGTCGACCGAGTTCAATTCTTGCATTTTCGGCAAAAAAAATCTGTTATCATCGAACGGTACCTTTCTCCATTGACCGTAACCCTGCGGCCTTCATCGTCCTTGAAGAAGTACGGCCCAATGATGCCACCTGCCCATAAACCGCACCAAACAGTGCATTTTTCGGGATGCATTGGTAGCTGCTGAATTGCCTCTGGCTGCTCTTCACTCCAAATACGGCAATTCTGCTTATTCACGTATCCATTTAGCCAAAAATGAGCGGAAAAAAAAACGGACGTAGCTTGCGAAACACAATTTTCACAGAGCACGAATTTTGATAATAAATTTCAATAATTTCCAAACGTTGTTCAGGCGTAAGTCTATTCATGATGAAATGGCAAACAATACTGAATCGAAATGTCAAATGTTCGTGGAATTTGTCATGTGTGATCTGTCAAAAATATAAACGTCAAAAACCAAGTAGCAAAAAAATCACCCGTTACGAGTATGTTATGTTATGTTAATAATTATGTTAAGCCTTTCTTTTTAATTTTCTTTTCACTTTAAATTATTTAATAACAGAAACTTTAATCCGGCAGATGGCACTACTTGCCATGCTTGTAATTCTCCTTTATTTATAATTCTATGTTTATACATTTGTTGAAAATATAATAAAGAATCATAATAATAATAATAATAAATCGTAAGGTCTGATACTGACTTTACTCTGCTAACTGGAGGCACCTCATCAGATCTCCAGTGGATCTATAAGTTATTCTTATAACGTAATTAGATTGATTTTTAATAACTAGTTTTCTGGCTATGTTTAATAAGGGGTTCAACTTCAACTTATTATAATACGATATACTACACGTCCATAAGAATCTTGAAAAGTGCATTCACATTTAGTTATACTCTTACGCATACACATACACGTGTCTCGATTAAATTTTGTTTGCCTAACTCAAACTCAATTCTTCTAATCAATTCAGTTCCATAAATGGAACGTTTCGCTGGCAGGTTGGGCTATACTTCGTACATTAAACCATAATGAATGTTTACGTGCTCAATTCAACTATTAGCCGGTTAAAATAAAATTAACATATTTATTGAGCGTAGTTTTTAAGAACGTTGCCATAAATAAAATATTCGTACATTTTGTGTTGGTTTTTTGTCAATCTTACAACAAAGAACACTTAACATGGTGTCAGATTTCAGATTTGTAGAAAATTAACAATTATTTTATTTAATTTAATTATTTTCTATTACGCAGAGCTTTAGAAAATGTAAGAATAACCTTTGTTATATTGAAAAGCATAATATAAAATATTTTGTAACTTATGACCTATGACCATTATGTTTAACGATCTACAGCTTAAACGGTTAGTGATTTTCTTGGTTTTATCTTGAAGAAAACTCAAACAATAAATTAATATTATTTTTGTTTTTGTGAACTGTGTGGATTAAAGCCAAATTGAATACCTTTATGACCTGTAGTCCAAAATGCGTTTCGCCCAGGTTTAAGGCGATTGTCTCAAATAGATTTCTGAATCGTTTTTTTTTTAAAGTCCCAAAAAGAACGGTAGGTCATACAAATTTTGTTTACTATCATAATTATCTGCAAAACGACTTCAACGACTTTGATAATAAATAAAATGGTGTGTACCCTTATGTATAATCTACATTCTGGTGCAACATTTTTTGTTTACATATTTCGTTATTAACGGCACCTCCCATACAACTTTTTTTTTTATTTTTGACTTTCTCATAAACGGCTCTACGGAATTCGATCAAAATTTCTATATAGGACGTTCTTTGAATTAATATTGCATAACAAAATTTTCGAAAAATATTTGTTTGTATTTTGAAATTAAAAACAAAAAATTGTTTGAAAATTTAATATTTTAAAAACAGAACTTATGTTCTTAATGTGATATTGTTAAAGTCTTAAAATTGGCATACCAATATTTAAAAAAAAAATAGAATTTTGGTTTATATAAAATTAAGGAAAAACCGACTTTAAAAATATATTTAGCTAATTCTAATCTTGTACATACGATGTCATCGAACATAAAAGCAATTAGGTGCGATCCAGTCGTGGATTTTATTTCCACTTCGTTTTACTACAAAATCATTCACCCTTACCGGTCAATCTTATAATTTATTCCATAAATGGGGGCTATTCTTTAATTTAGCTTATAGTTTTATTTCCCTATTACCAAAGAAGCTTTAAACATAACTATTTTAAAACACGAGATCAATTTAAAAATGATTTAGAACATCAGTTTTAAAGTGTTTCAAATTTCTAACCACTAATATTTGTATGTAATGTACGAGTTCCAAGGGTTTTAAAACATTTATCCCGCTAATGAACGCTATATTCTCAACTGTCAGGGAAACGCCAATTTAATTGTTGACAACTGGCACAATTTTTTGGCAATTTAATAAATTGTCTACTGTATAACATTCCCGTATAGTAACGAGTATAATAATTTTTGGGTAATACTATTTCAATTCTTAGATTTTATTCTGGCAAAATGGAATTGTATTCCTGATGATACCTAATTTTATTGAAATAACACAGAAGCTGAATGGTTGTGCTGTAATTTAAAAATTAAGTTTAAATTAAGCAAAATAGCAGTTGGCATAAATGTTACGATTCCGATTAAAGACACATCAAAGCTACAAAAAGCTTCTATTTTAAAATCCAAAAAAGCCAATTAATATAAGCCCGGCACATTTCGACAATTTGCTGATCTTCTTCCCATGACTCGCACGCACTTTGCTAAAATATTTCCATTCTTCGTTTTTAGCGCAGCAGAGTCCAATCTAATTTTATATATTTGTGTCAACACCAGCGTTGCCGCCACAAAAAAAAAATTATCGTGCCACATTAAAAAAAAATCGTGTCATTTCGATGCCATATGAAAAAACACAATTTCTTAAAAAAAAAACAACAACTTCACTTCAGTATTACTACAGGGTGTAAGTGTAATCTGTAGATAATACTTGTTGGTACAAAGAATAAAACAAAATATATCTTCATCTGTAAGTGAATGTAATATTTATAAACAGGAGTTCTTGACAATTTCTTGGCTGCCTATGCCTACTCTAACAGAAACTTAGGTTAAATATTGAAAATAAAAAAAAGTTCCATATTAAAATTTGTTCGTGTCATGATAAAATTTCCGTGTTAAAATTGTGTCTTATCGGCAACGCTGGTCACCACCACTTGACATATTTGATTGCACTTGAATGTTTCCTCATTTAGATTGTAGTTGAAATATACATAGTTTTTTTTTTTTTTTTGCAACCAGACTGCACATAAATATAACTTTCTTTGCGCTTAATAATAAACGACATAAACAAAAACAACTTTAATAAACCATTTTATTTGCTCTGTATGTGCTCTAAAAAATTCAGTTCATGGCTTTTTTACATAGACCTTTTTTACCTTTTTTACCTTCTAAACTAATTGCTGCATTATTTTTATGAACGTACTTAATTAAATAAGTAGACATGAGATTTGGCACTTTGTTTCCTGTTATTAAGAAACATAACATCTGAAAGATAAAAATAAAGATTTTTAAATCTAAATTCAATTATTAAATGATCTGTTCTTTTTTTTTTATACATATGTTGTTATAAACTCAATAAAATGTTTACGAATTGAGTTAAATATAATATTGCCGTGAAACTTAATAATCTGTGGAATTACTAACCTAATGTGACTATATTGAGTTATTCTTTTTTTTTTTTATAATTTTGCACGCGCTCAAGGGATTATGAATACCCTATATATGTTTTTAACACAGCGCGGCATCCGGTGAAAGAAGAGAAAGAGAGATCGAAAGATGGGTGGCGCGACGTATTGAGACGGTGGTTGTTGTCTCAGATGTTATCTCCGGAGATGGCGGCTGAACTAATGCGGAGAAAATTACCGTGTCTTTTTTATTTATGTCTCTTATAATTCGCATTATTTTATTTTATTTAGTTCTCATATTTATGAGTAGCTTACTCAATCACATGTTGCTAGTGTTATGCCTGAACAGCATGTAATGATTAAACCAGCAACTCATTTTATGACGATTTTTAGAATTGGTTTTAAATGGAATATAAGAAGACATAGACAACGGCAGGAATCGAACCTGGGACCACGAGGTTGACAGGCGAGCACACAACTATCGCGCAACGGCCACCCCTGCTTCATTTAATACAAGTTCCTTTGTGAAAAAACATCAAATATTCATGTTTTACCTTGTGTGGACCACAATACATATCGCTGTTGTGCAATACCACAAGATTCTAAAATGTCGAGAAGTGCTCTGTAATTTATTTATTTTGATATGATATTCAGTGATTCAGTTACCGTATTCTATTGATTGTATCCTGAGACATTAATAATAAGTTAAAATTTATTTAGGTGCCTACTGCCTGTACATGCTCAGCTTAGTCAATATGTGCTAATTTTGTTTCTAAGTAAAAAGTTTACTGCCAGAACTTGGCACGGAAGTGTTCGGACCGTGTCCTTTAATCCAATAAATAGTTACCATTTAACCCTTAAACGATTACAAATACAAGCAGTTGTTGTCTTATTTTGTGGTCTTACTTTTAACAATATGTCCATCATATTCAGAAAATTATAATAATATATTTTTTATTAGTTCGAAGACCTTCTATTTACTTGTCCTTAAAGTTCCTAGAAGAAAAGGGGTTTGAGGAAAAAAAATTGAATGTACCAGTATACAAAAAAATCAAATACATACATTTTGCACCCAATTGAAGAGCTTTCCGAATTAGAATCCTCAATGGCTTTATTTCTCAACTAAAGTCTCGAACACTTGAACGAAACCAAGCTACCTGACATTCTGCCACCTATATAGGCATCATCTATGTACTTCTTAAGAGTATAGTATAACACTTGTCTTTTTTTTCTTTTATTTGTATATAAATCCATATATATTTTTGTATCCTTTGAGAAAAGTTATATGAGTGCAGAATTCTTTTGTATTCACAGAACAAAAATGGTAATTATAAAAAGTTCAAGGTTTAGGAAACAAATAGACCGGAAATAAAAAGACAGCCAGTAAAAACAAAACAAATCTCGTATCAAATCGCCTTCGGAAATTTATAAAATTAGATAAGGTTCACATATTACCTATTTAATGTTTATTTACCTGTTATTATTTTGTATTACTTATCGTAACTTATGTAGGCTTATACATTAGGGTATTTCAAAACAATTTGTTGTATTTAAAGTTTGATTGAAAGAACAACCACTTCAGTATGATATTCATATTTACAGTACATAACATTTACCTACATTATGTGTACACATTATCACTTCGAGTCAAACTAAAATTTTGCATTTTGCTTTTTGCATTTGAAAAAAAAAATCCAACTCGAGATATTAATCAAACTTGGCATTACGATAATAGAGAACACCAAAAACGTGGGTCCAACAATTCCGTCTGTCGGTCTGTCTATCTGTCTGTCCTCGAGACTGCAGCCTAAACGGTTGTTTTTCGGCCCACACTTTTTTTAATTTTTTTTTAAAGACGACAAATAACAGTTTTTTAGCCAAAAACAAACATCTTATTTTTCTCATACCGGCTCCAACGATTTTTATACAAAAAAATCAGTTGATTAATGAAGGGAAAAAAATATTTTTGGTAACCCTGAGTACCCTTTTTTGATTTTCAATTTTCTGAAAAACGATTGATTTGATTTTGTGCACATTTTTTATGCAGACGTTCATATAAAGTCTAAACATTAATGTAAACCAAAAATTATCAAACATTTTTTTTTAAATTAAAAAAACAAACTTCTTTTTGAAAACTAAAATTTTCGAAAACCACTTAATAGGTTTTTTCGAAACTTCGTACTTGGACGTTTTTTGACATTATCTTAAATAGTTAAAAAACTGTATTCCTAAAATAAAAAAACAACGGTACCTCCCATACAAATGTTAAAAGAAAATACGGGTTGCACTCCGGGAGTGCCGGCTGAAGTGAAAACTTGAACAATAACTTTGTGCATTTTGCATCTTGACTTTAGCAGTTTTAATTTCCTATATGTACGAGGGCAGGTCAATAAGTCCAATAAGTCCGTGACTTTTGGAATAAAACAGATTTTTTGATAAAAAAAAACAATTTTATTTTTCAACGTAGTCTCCCTTGAGCTCTATACACTTTGTCCAACGCTTGTCCAATTTTTTTATCCCTTCCAAAAAAAATGATTTGTCGAGGTCCTCAAAATAGGCCTTTGTTTGCGGGATGACTTCATCATTGGAGTCAAATCTTTTTCCACCAAGCCATTTCTTCAGGTTTGGGAACAAGAAGTAGTCGCTCGGAGCCAAATCTGGTGAATAGGGTGGATGAGGGAGCAATTCATAGCCCAATTCATGGATTGTTGCCATGGCAACTGCACATGTGTGCACCCTTGCATTGTCTTGGTGGAAAAGAACTTTTTTCTTGGCCAAATGAGGTCGGTTTTTTTTCAAATCGTCATTGAATCGGTCCAATAAGTTGGCATTATATTCCCCATTGATTGTTCTTCCCTTTTGAAGGTAGTCAATGTGGATTATCCCGCGTGCATCCCAAAAAACAGTCGCCACAACTTTATTGGCTGACAAACCCACCTTGGCCTTCTTTGGCGCCGATTCACCCTTAGAAACCCACTGTTTTGACTTTGGTCTTTGGTGTGTTGTGATGGATCAATTTTTCGTCCACGGTTACAAAACGGCGCAAAAACTCCTCCATATTGCGATTAAACAACGCCAAACCTTCCTGTGAAGTTGTTACACGATTGCGTTTGTGGTCGACTGTGAGCAAACGCGGCACCCATCTTGCGGAAAGCTTTTTCATGCCCAAGTGATCATTCAAAATTGAAACCACTGAGCCATGCGAGATCCCTACGGCTTCCACAATCTCTCGCACTTTCAATCTTCGGTCGGCCATATCGGGAATTTTTTCGATTGTTTCGGGTGTAGAGACCTCAACTGGATGTCCAGGACGTTCGGCATCTTCAGTGCTTGTACGGCCACAACGAAATTCAGTAAACCAATTTTTTACCATTGAAATCGATGGTGCAGAGTCCCCATAGTATTTATCAAGCTTAGCCTTGGTCTCGGTAATGGTTTTTTTTTCGCAAGAAATAATGCTTAATAAGCAAACGAAATTCACTTTTTTCCATTTTCTCCTCAAATTAGTGAGTAGTCTGATAAAAATAGCTGTCAAACACAAACTAACTGACGCAGCAAGTTTAAATTTGTCAGGAGTCAACTGACAGATGCCTGTTGACAGGAGCAGTGTTGCTGTTTCAGTAGAGGTCAGAAATTCAAAAAGTCGCAGACTTATTGACCCGCCCTCGTATTAATTAAACACAATGTACGATGCTATACAAATCTATGCCTTGCTTTGCCTTTAATATTCCTCGAGAACCAATAGCTACAGAAATATCTACCTATATTTTGTTCCTGCTTGTGTATTATGAGTCACATTTCATTTTGTTCAATTTCCATATTTTAAACACTTTGAGTATGTTTCTTTATTTATTCTGGGATGTCCAGAATATTTGGAATACCATTTTTGCCGGATAAAATATATTGTTTTTTTTATTCAATCCCGAACGTTTGAAAATTGGAATGCATTCTTTTTATTCCATGCTGAAAACGGAATGAAAAGAATATTATCGGTATATACCCCTCATGTGAATGTCAAACAAGCAAACAAGCTGATTGATGTGATCTTTTTCTTTTCTATTCCTAATATTAATTTTTTTTTCATTATTCATTTCATTCTGGATAAACGTTACGTCTTTTCCATCCATTTTATTCCTTATAATAAAATAAATAAAGAAACACACTACTTTTACGAGTATACAGACGGTCTAGCCATCAGCAGTCACCATCTATGGATGCGTGTTGCAGACTGTAATACAAACCCACACGCACGCTCGCGCAAGCCCCCTGCGCCGCATAAACGAAACAGAAAAATCAGGCAAACATTTTCGCCATGCGGTAGAAAGGGAGGGTGATATTACTTCCTCTCCTACGCGGCGCGGGCGTTCTACTCTCCCACGTCTTATGAATTTTCGATCAGGCCACGTTTCCTGACTCGAGCTTAACATTTTTTACCCACCCAAAATCTTACGAATTTTCGATCCGTCCAATTTTTTCACCATCCCAAAAAAGTTCACAACGCCGCTTAAGAAGTTTTCACTTCAAAACCTTTCAGAAAAAAATGTATTTCTCGAAAATGGCTCCAAGAATTTTTATAAAAAATTAGTACAGTCTACTTTTAAATATGTATAAAAATATTTTATTTTTCGTTCTTATTGACGGTGCTTCCCATAGAACCACTTTTCATTTTTTTTTTTTAGTTTATTTTTTACTTCTTTGTAACAATTATAAGAATAAAGATTTAACAAATTTAAAAATAAATATAACAAAATCAATTATAATATAAGTTAACAGAGAGAAAAAAATATAAAAAGCAAGTGTATGATTTAATTATATTATATTTAAATGTTTTCCAATTCATGATAAGAAGAAGGTACAGTCTGTTGCCTAAAGACAAGAATCAAAAGTACCGAGAAATCAAATTTAACATGAATATTTTATATGAAAAAAAAAACAGTGTGGGGTAAACACTTGAAGAGAATCAAAATATACTTATAAAAATTAATAGAAAAATTTTTTTTTAAGGGAAATGATGAGTAAATTCGAAGTTAGATAAGAATCCTAATAATATTATAGATTTCATTGAGATCAAAGTTAAAGAGCCATTTTTTAATGTTTTTGATGAATAAATGAGTAGAGCGAATGCTACGTACGTCAGAGGGTAAAGCGTTAAAAAGTCTAGGTGCTGTTGCAGTAAAAAAGCTTAAAAAATGATTAGTATTGTGAACTGGAATGAAGGCAAGGTTACTACTATTACTGCGCAATGAGTAAGTTGGTATATTGTGACTTAAAAGATAGCCACATCTCAAAAAATATATTTTTAAAACTTTATAGAAATAAAGATGTTTCAGAGGCAAAATACGAGAGCTGACAAACAATGGAAAGCTATGTTCATATTTCCTTTTTTTCCATATGGTCCTCAAAATATTCTTTTGAGTTACTAGAAGAGGCTGTAATAGGATTTTGCAGCAACCACCCCAACAAATTATACCGTATTGTAATTTCGATTGAACTAAACCATAATAAAAAGTTTCCATAAGTTTTCTACAACAAAGTTTTTTTAAATGAAACATAATATAATTGGTTGAAGCTAAATATTTCTTTAATGCTTTAGTGTGAACTTTCCAGTCCATTTTGTTGTCAATATGTATTCCAAGATATTTATATTCAGAAACTGTTTCAATATAGAAACATTTTGGTGTACAATTATTAACTAAAACATTATCTTGAACTTCTATGGAAGTACAACAATATATATTATTTATCATATTTTCGCCTTTCTCACTATTGGGTGAACAGATTAAAATTATTTTTTTTATGCAAATGATCCCTAAAAGTGTTAATCTGGCCTATCGAGGTAACCGTCGGAGGGGAGTTTTCTCCGCAACGCATCTTCGTCGGAAATTCAATTTCAGTTCGAAGTAGCTGTCATCGGAAGAAATTTTAAAGAAATACGACGACGCATTGCGATGAATATAAGCTTCAGGCAGAGATGAGCAACTTAACTGATATTTCGAAAATGCCATATATTTTCGATAGTTTTTTATTAAATATACACTATAAACGTTTTAAACCATGAAAAATTGGCGAGAGAGTGTAATTTATTGTTTATAGAAAGTATTTTTTTTCAATTATAAAGCCCTAGAGTTTTTAAGAAATGTAAATAGATGCACCGATTTTAAAATCAAAACTATCGAATAAAGTCCCCTCCCTATTTCCAAACATATGTTTTGTTTCCGTTTGACTGTCAACAAAAGAATAATTTGAAAAAAAAAACTTTTGAAATTCAATATTGTTTATTTAGAAATTAAAAGAACATTGCAAGTACGAAAACAATATACGCTGACGCAGCTCTAATTCCCTTCAAGATTGAAGAAAAACTTTCGCCTAAATAAAAATACGTTTGCTTTTGTTTTGGAGCAGATTCAACACAAATACAAAACAAATTATCGGTCTGATGGTGTCACTCCAAACCTTTAAAAAATATATGATGTATTCAAAACTAAAACACAGCCACAACATCTGGTGTCCTTCTTGTGTAATATAATTCGCTGGGCAGATTTATCATCCGCTCATATTACTGTGAACTTGTTTATTCGTTCTGCCTAAAAACAAAAAGCCCACAAGTTAACGTACATAATGTTTATTTCTTCATTACTTACATTTTAATAAACAATTTCTTTAAAAACAAAACACTTTCCGCAACGAGAACTTGTCGGAGGACTTCGGAGAATATTTTGTTTGTATCTGTAATAAATAAAACCATTAAAACTACTTCATCGCATACAATTGGCATGCGTTGAATTTCGTCGGACAGAATTTCCGATCAGCCGATCGGAAAATTACCTCGAAGCAAAATGTCTCCGATTCGTAGTAAATCGTAGAGTATTCCGTTCCGACGGTTACCTCGATAGGGCAGAATAAAACTGCATACTAAAATTAAAAAAAAAAAAAGTTTTTCGATTTTTAAAAAATAATTAAAATTTTTTTTTTGAAAACTGGATTTTTCAAAACTAGTCACTGCACTTTTTTGACATTTTAATTTTATATGTAGGTATATTTATAATAGCTTCAAAATGGCTTTTCAATTTTTTTTTCTAAAAATGTTTTTAAAATTTTTTTCCATACAAAATTATTTAAAAAAAAACGTCCAACGATTTTTGAATTTTTTTATGTATTCTTATTTATCTTATTTATCCAGCACTTCAAACTATAACAACTAAGCAATAATATTGCTTAATTTTAATTATAAAAACATTTTATTATGTGTATTATCCATTTATTTCCTTCTTACGAATTTTTGCGTACGTCACTGAATACTACATACAATGTAGGCCCTCATACATTTATATATACATACCTATGCATCTTTAAAAATCACATGAATCTTATGTGTGCATATTGCACTAAAATTAAAAAGTTATATGCATATAGCTACCTACCCACCTATATTCTTCATTTTCATTAATATATGTATGTACATATTTACATACCTAGAATACATCCATGTACATATGTAGGTACATATTTCTCTCCTAACTTCCATAACATAGATTTATATAGGTATATTGGAAAATTCATTATACTAAGAATTAAGGTAATCTTACCTACACTTACTAAACATCCTCAATGTTTAGATACATTAAAGTTGGTAGCAAAAAATCGAAAACGAAAAAATAAAATGCACGACTGGATCGCACGAACTCGCTCTTGTGCTAACAACTTAATGTAGTTATCCTATGCAGGTTTAAAGCCTACGTAGGTAAGATTAACTTGATTCTTAGTATAATGAATTGTAGAATGGATGATAGTTACATAGGTACCTACCTACAAATCTATGTTTAAATCTAAGTTATGGATTTTAATTATGTAAGTTAGGAGAGCACATATTGATGGAACCCAAGTATGTAATCATACATATAATAATGAAAATGAAGGGTGTATAGTTGCGTAGGTATGCATATAACTATATAATTAAGGTGTAATATGCATACATAAGATTCATGTGATTTTAGAGACATATAATGTATGCGGGCCTACATTGTATTTAGTATTAAGTGACGTACGCAAAAATTCGTAAGAAGGAAATAAATGGAAAATACACATAACTAAATGTTTGTATATTGCTTATTGGTTATAGTTTGAGGGAAAACAAAGATGCAATTTCAATTCATGGACAAATAAGAATATATCAAAAGAAAATTTCAAAAATCGTTGAAGCGGTTTTTTAATAAATTAATTTTTTATGTATAAAATTAAAAAAAAAAAATTTGAAACGCCATTTTAAAGATATTATTAATATACATATAAAATTCAAATTAAAAAAAAATCGATTTTTCAAAAAAAAAATTATTTATTTTTTTAAATATCGAAAAACTTTTTTTTTGAAAATTTGAGTACGCAGTCTTATTAACAATTTTAGGGAGCATTAGCATAAAAAAATTATTTAAATCGGTTTATCCAATATTGAGAACGTGGAAAATATGAAAGTGATTGTATGGGAAGTATCGTTAATAAGTGCGCAATATAATTTAAAGCATACACGTTTTTTTATAATAATTCTTGGAGCCGTTTTCGAGAAATATATTTTTTTCTTAACGGTTTTTTAACATTTGTTTCTTATTTTAGAAAAATATTTTTTTTAGCTATTCAAGATATTGTCAAAAAACACCACGAAGTTTTGAAAAAATCTATTGAGTCGTTTTCGAAATTTTGAGTTTTCGAAAAAAAAAATTAATTTCCAAAAAAAAATGTTTTTGAAAAATTTTAGTATACAATAGTGTTTATTCTCTAGGAGCTTCTGCGTAAAAAATTTCTAAAAAATCAAATAAACCGTTTCCGAGAAAATCGAAAACCAAAAAACCCTTTCCCTTCGTTAATGATCTGATTTTTTTTATAAAAATCGTTGGAGCCGTTTTTGAGAAAAATAAGATTTTTGTTTTCGGCCAAAAAAAAATGTATGGGAGGTACTGTTATTTGGCGTCTTAAAAAAAATAAAAAAACGTGTGGGCATATTACCGAAAAAACAATATGTACCAAGTTTGAATCAAATCCACCGAACCGTTTAGGCTGCAGACTCGAGGACAGACAGACAGACGGAATTAGGGAAACCACTTTTTTGGTGTTCCCTATGATCGTAATATCATGTTTGATTGTTAGAAATTTTTTTTTTTTTTTTACGAATACATAACTTGCCTATAAGGCAAGTCAAAATTTATATAGGAGGTACTTCGAATTCTAAAGGTCCAAAATTTTCAAAGAATATTTTCTTGGACTTAAAAAATACATTTTTTTTTATTTGAAAATTCAATATTTCGAAAACGGGTGGACTTGTAAATGTCGTCATCATCCAAAGATTAAAGGATTTGGTGTATATACATGAACTATAGAAATATATTTCTACAGAAACCTTATTTAGTATTTTAGTTGCATAAGTACCTATGTAACTGTATTTGAATAAAATCAACATAATTTTGAAGTCAGATTGTAGTATTTTTTACTTGCGATTATAGGTACTAAACGGTGATTTTTTAAGAGCTTGGTTTTTGAAAATTTAAAAAAACACAGAAACTTGTAAAACGTGAATGAAATTTTTATTTGGATCGATAAATCAATTTCTGCCATTTACTTTTTAAAAATAATTTCACTTAAATGTTGCCCGCGGCTACGCTTCAGGTGGTCCATTCTGAAGGTCCAATTTTGACAAACTTTTTCACACATTTCGGCCGAAATCTCACCAATGACGCGTTCAATGTTGGCTTCCAAGGCAGCAATCGTGTTTGGCTTGTCCCCGTAGACAATAGACTTAACATATCCCCACAAAAAATAGTCTAACGGGGTCAAATCACATGATCTTGGTGGCCAATTGACTGCGCCAAAACGTGAGATCAACTGCTCACCAAATTCGCCTCTCAATTGATGCATGGTTTCGCGTGCAGTGTGGCATGTGGCACCGTCCTGTTGGAACCACATGTCGACCGAGTTCAATTCTTGCATTTTCGGCAAAAAAAAAATCTGTTATCATCAAACGGTACCTTTCTCCATTGACCGTAACCCTGCGGCCTTCATCGTCCTTGAAGAAGTACGGCCCAATGATGCCGCCTGCCCATAAACCGCACCAAACAGTGCATTTTTCGGGATGCATTGGTAGCTGCTGAATTGCCTCTGGCTGCTCTTCACTCCAAATACGGCAATTCTGCTTATTCTCGTATCCATTTAGCCAAAACTGAGCGGAAAAAAAACGGACGTAGCTTGCGAAACATATTTTTCACAGAGCACAAATTTTGATAATAAATTTCAATAATTTGCAAACGTTGTTCAGGCGTAAGTCTATTCATGATGAAATGGCAAACAATACTGAATCGAAATGTCAATTTTTTTTGTATTTTTAAAAGCATTTAAAAAAAATATATTTTGAAAACTGCTCATTCATTTTTTTTTTTAAATTATTGTTATATGAATACCTATGAATTGGCGTTTTTGATTTTTTTTAAATGCTTTCAAAAAGTTTTTAAAAACACCTTTTTTTAAAATTTTTTTTCTCATAAATTCAAATTTATCCAAGAAATAAAATGGCGTACTTTTTTTAGAACAACTTAGTTTAAGTATTTATTTCAGAATCTTATATTATTTTTTCTTTGATTAAGCCGATTTAATCATTTGTTTTTAAGTTTACATTATTAAGGGCCAATTTTTCAATAGTCAGTTAAGCAGTCAGTTAGTACATATTCTCCATATAGAGCAAAAAGTCATATACAACTTAGTCAGATACAACTTAATCTAAGAATAAAGTTATCTGCTCATTTTAGAACGGAATAAGGAGTTGTCTGAGGAAAGCTATTTTCGATGTCAAAAACACTTTGAAAAATTATTCATTTGAAATTAACGTTAAACAAAAATTGATTTCTATGAAAAGTTCGATACTCGAAATAAAAGTGACGTTCAAATTAAATTATTCTATAGACTATTTTTCCTTGATTGAAAAATATGATGTTGCTATCTGGTTGTTTAACAGTCAAGTTATTTTATTCCTCTGGCAACTAACTGCATGTTTATCTGGAGATGAAAAATCGGCTCTAAATATTTAAGATTCTCATACCAATTTTTTTTAGAAAAAAAAAAATTAAGAAATATTGTATATATAAAAAATTAAGTAAAAAACGACTTTAAAAATATATTTTGATTTTTAATAGAAATCTTTTGCATACGATGTCTTCGAACATAAGAGCAAGTTCGTGCGATCCAGTCGTGCATTTTATTTGTGTGGGAAACACCCTATTTTAAAAATCATTTTTTTGTATGTAAATGCCAGAAAACAATCTCAATTACCTACAAAAATAAAAACGCCAAAATCTTTGGTATATCATAAAAAATATCGTCTTCGAATACGTATTCGTTGCCTTGACCACTTATTGCTGCTAAAGGTCAAAAGAAGAAGCAACAACATTCATCAGCAGACTTCTCATGAAACCTAAGATTGTAATCAGATTGCCACTTATTATTTTTTCATATTCATCATCGCCGTTCTCATCTTGTGATTTGTAGAGAAAAAAAATTAGCAAAAATCTTGAGCATAGATATCGGATTACCTAACCAAATAGTACACTGCTTTTGTGCAATTTTAATATTCACAATCATTGTAGCAACATCTGCTGATTTTTAAAGCACAAACACGTACGATTTTCAGAACCTTATAAATTATGATTAGTAAAAGCAAAATTAATTAGTTGGCCATTTAGTTGGTAACCTCTTGTCCTGCATCTGAGAGATAACATTTATGCGGCTGAAAACTGGAAAACTACACAGGTTCTTCCGTCTATGGTTGTGATGTTGTACATTGTGACTGTTTCCTGTCCATACTGACGACTATATGGTCGAAATTCAATTGCTTTGTTTAAGTCTATGTTTTTAGCACCATACACAAATTTCAATATTTTAATATTATGTTTTGTGGAAATTTATTGTAATACAGCTCAATAAACTGACATTTATAGATTATAAACTTTAATTTTTGTCTGGGTTTTATTGAATGTGCATGTGAATATTGATGGAAAAAATAGAATTAATGAAGGGAATGAATGACTTGACAAGAAACTGTCCAGTGAGTAAAATTACACTGTTTGTGGACTGGATTGTGGTTGTGGTGTTGGACATCTGGATATCAATGATCCATCCAGCATGTTTCACAAGCCGCAATGATGGAGAGTTCACAGTTTCAAAATCAATGCAATCATATGTGAGTATGATAAAATCTCGTCTTTCTTGTTAAATTAGTGTCAAACTATGATCTCATTAAAGATTTCGCCCCATTGACAAAATAGGGTAAAGATTATATTTATTACTATTAAATTGTGACAAGTAATTTGTCACGCTCTCTCCTCGTTTTCTTTCGCATTGTGAGTTATTGTTTTTTTTAAATATCGCTATGTACCAGCAAACATTTATCTGAAGGTTCAGATTCTAATCACCAAAAATGAATAATAATATTCAAGTCTTTCAGTTTTTTGAATGAATTATGAATGTATATAAATTTCCTACAAATTCTTACCGGGAGTCGCAAAGGCATATGAATATTCTATGTATCAAAAAAAAAAAAAATAAAAAAAAAAACAATACTCAGATCTTGTTGGTGGATCCTTCATTGGAAGATCTGTTTTGTTCGTCAGTTTATTTTTTTTTCTTACAAATGGGTAATGATAACGGGTCATTGTCGCGACAAAAGTTTCATTTGCATAGTCGATTATCAGTTCGGAAAAGTTTTCCGATAAATCGGACGTAGCAAATATGTATAATAAATAATAGATAAATAGATCAAAATAAAGTAAAAATAATAGGTATATAACCAGTCTGTGTTTTTATAGTAAATAAGTACCTACTTATACTTTAAAAAAATATATAAAAAAGAAAACGATAAAAATAAAGGCATGTACAAAAAATGTGTTAAATTTTTTTAAATACATATACATAAATCATTTCTTTAATTATAGTATCATGTAACAATTAAGAAGTCCTAGGAAGCTATAAAAGCCAACCAAGTGGCAAATAAAATATGTTCCAGGGGCTCACCGATGAAATATTCAATCATAAATTAATACGAAATAAAGAATTCACTTATGATGCAATTTGAATCCTTTTACCTGGGCTCTTAGACACCGATTTGAATCATTTTAATGATTCATTTACTATCTGAAAATTCTGCAATTAAATGGACGTATATAAGGGTTCCATGTATTCTTTTAAATGATTAATGCCTGAACCTTTTCTGAATCGCAAAAATGATTCCTGTATGATTAATTAAAGTGAATGTATATACTCGTACTTAGAAATCCTTCACTTAAATGAATTGTATGGGAATCATTTTTATGATTTAGTAAAGGTTCAGGCATTAATCATTTAAATAAATATATGGAACCATTACATACGTTTTTATAAATGAAGAATTTTCAGATCATAAATGAATCATTAAAATGATTCAAATCGGTGTCTAAGAGCGCAGGTAAAAGGATTCAGATTGTATCATAAGTGAATTCTTTTTCGGAATGTTTCTTCACTTTTATGAATTAACTATAGTTCATTTCTGAATGAAAATGTTTGCTGGATGTTTCTTCTTATTGTTTATTTTCTCTTTCTATGTGTCTCTTTTGTATTAATGTATGTAATGTTTAAGCAGATGGTCTCGTGCAAGTGCTTCAGTATCTGCTTCGTAGATTTATATACGGAGTAGTAAAATGTGTAAAAAGTAAAACTGCTTAACCATGAATCACAGTCCGAAATACGGTGACGTTTTTAAAGGGTTATCCATTTTGCGGTTTCAAAAGTATAGGGCTGGAATTCGACATCTGTCAATCTAAGTTGTTAAACCAATTTTTTTTTTCAGTTTAAAGTCTGACATTACGAAAATCGATCGCTTAACTATCGCATAACGCATACATATTGTTAAAACCTACTACAAAACTGCCACATATCGTGCTTTAAGAGGAGATTACGGCTTACATAATCGTCCAACTACGCAAGCAATTGGCAAAATTGTGAAGAAATTTGAAGAGGCTGGATTGGTTATAGATATTGTAAGGCATGTGCATCATCGTTTCGCTCGTACCACTGAAAATGTCGCTGCTGTAAGTGAAAGTGTTGCCGAAGACCCGAATGTGCCGATTACTCGTCATTCTCAGGAATTAGGACTGTCTTACGGCACATAATGGTGTATTTTGCATTTGGATCTACACCTACATCCATATAAAGTCCAGTTCACACAACAACTGAAGCCATCTGACCATTCCCAACGTCGTAGATACGTCGAATGGGTGCTTGAACAACAAGCGGTGGACGGCGATTTTTCGAAAAAAAAATTTCTTAAGCCACGAAGTACAGTTCTCACTCGGTGGGTATGTTAATAAACAAAATTGTCGTATTTGGGGTTCTGAGAATCCTCAAGTAATTGAAGAGAGGCCATTACATCCACAAAAAGTCAACTTACTCCTTCGAAAACGACGATGGAACGACTGTCATCGTCAATTCGGAGCGTTATGGTCATATGATAACCGACTTTTTTTTGCCCGCTATTGAAGAATACGACTTGGAGAATATGTGGTTTCAACAAGACGGTGCCACATGCCACACAACTCAAGCGAATATGGCTTTATTGCAAGAGACATTGCCTGGCTGCGTAATTTCTCGTCGTGGCGATATCAACTGGCCACCAAGATCATGCGACTTGACACCGCTGGACTGTTTTTTGTGGGGCTAAGCGAAAGACCGTGTTTATGCAGATAAACCTTTAACTCTTGAGCACTTGAAAACCAACATTCGTCAAGTTATGGCTGAGATACCGCCCAATATGTGTCAAAAAGTGGTCGAAAATCGACCCTTGTAACAATTCGCGTGGTGGTCATTTAAATGATGTAGTGTTTTACACATAATGTCAACGTTCAAACTTTATAATTAAAAAGAAATATCATAAAAAAAATGTATGTGTGTTTTATTTAATTTTACTTTTGAAACTGCAAAATGGATAACCCTTTACAATTGGAAAATGGGCTCATTATGGGGAATGTAGATATTTATGCAAGTACGATAATTGAGTAGATAAAAAATTTGGAATGGAACGACTCCCTCGGGTTGCAGACTAAAAGTTTAGATGCCATATAGATTATTACAGGCAGATGGAGATGCAAATTAAGAGTCTGCATAATTGTTTTATTCAGGATCTCATTACTGTGTTACCAAAATATTAACAATAAATAACGGCTTATGAAAGAAACAAAATTGTTTCAAATTAGTGTGGGTCGAGAAATATCAACTTCGTTCTTCTTTGACCGGTTTCCATGAAATGTGTTCGTCCATGTACATCACATGCAGTAATATTTTTGAATTAAGATTCATTTCCAATTGATTTTTCAAATTAAGCAAAAGAAAAAAATTAAAAAATGTTGCTTGATGTTTGCGTTTGAGCTTGGGGTCACCAATTATAGTTATATATTATTTCCACAATAATAAACACGTCTTTACTGGTTTAATAACTTTCAATAACTAATTGAATATTTTATACTTTAAACTATTTACAAATGTTTAGAATCTTCTAGCCCAAACAAAGGGTTCTCAACATTCAAACATAAAAATATTGAAAATAATTTAGCAGGAATGTTTTTAAATAATTCGTATAAATAATAATAATATACTGGATTTTTAGATGTCGCTATTGTTATCGCCATATATGAAAGAAAAAATGTATCAAAGTTTTACTTTTAGCGCGTGTGTACACACAATTTCTTTTTTTTAGAAGATGCATTGGTTCCAAATATTGTTTTTTGTTAAACGATATTTTCTTATAGATTCGTGTCTTTTCATATTTCAAATCGTTTGTTAACTCGTTCAATTATGCAAAATAAAAATGTTTGCTAATTGACATAAACGCCTGACAGGCGCGGGTTCGAGTTGTTCTTTATGCAGTATTCTTTTCTATACCTCCAGTCTTAGCTGGATGCAACCCATGAGATAGTATATAAAAATATATGTAAATACAATAAAAGGAATTTAATAAAACATACATTTTAACTATTTAAAGATACAATAAAAAAAAAGTCGAAGATAATGAAACAATCACCCTTATTACGATTGGCGTTCGTTTATATTGAACGACAACTCTCACCTTTTGTGTTGACTCACTTTTTAGGCGTTTTAGTGACGATATTACAATACTAAAACGCCACTTGTTGTCGATGAAAATACGTTCCACATAAGCAGCTGATTTTGAAAATATTAATTTTCAATGCAGCTGTCATTAATTTTTAAATTCCTATTCATTTTCTGTCGATTAAGTTAATAAAAGTGGGAAAATAAATAGTGTGGCTGCATTTATTTTCTGAAAAAAATGCAAACATCGGAAATAACAAAGAACCGAGTGGAGAAAAAACCAACAAAATTCATATAAATTAGAGAAAGAAGATTAATTAGATCCAAATCAAATCCGTAAGACTTGCCAGATACGAGATAAGTAGATGCACAAATCAAATTTCTTATATTTTCAATTAAGATTATTATCTTCTTCCCAGATTTTGTAATGCGTACTTTAGGTTCAATAATGACAAAATGCCACAAGGGGATAAAGGATATTGTGTGTCCCAAAAATTTTAAGACTCGGTCAAAGAGTCCAATGTTGTTTTTTTTTTTTTTTTAATTTTTCTTACAAAAATTTAAGTTCCACTCGAATTAAGGCGTTACGCTGAGAAAAATTACTATAAAACGCCAATCGTAATAAAAATGTTTGAAAATGACATTCGTTATTTAATGAATGAAGAATGAGTGAATAATTGGTAGTTTATAGAGTTTAATAAATAAGTATCTACAATTAAAGAAGAGATAAGTTACTATGGGAAGAGAAAAAAACATTAAATAGTCAACTTAAGTTTGACAGATGGGTTTTACAAAAAAAAAATAATCATTATTGTAGATATGTGGACTTTCTGGGTTTTAATGCCTTTTCTTGATAAAACAATGTATTTCGACTAATATGGTTTGTCAGTAGAGAATTTCGTTCCGACCACTGAAAGACCTTTTCCAGATCAAAATTAATTAGACAGACTTGGACGAGAGTGACAAAGTTGTAAATGCTTGCAAGTTTATCGTAGATCATCATGATTAACTTTGTAGACTGTTTTTAAGAAGAAAATATTGTTAACTACTGTGGGCTGATTAGGGAATACGAAGAGAATCGTTTTTAATTCGATATTTCATTTTCGACTCGCTTCGTTTTGATCAATTAACGAATTCGAAGCGAAACATAAATGCTACTTCCAAGATTTCCAGATCATTGACAGCTGATTGCCAGCGAATATTTATTATTTCAATCAAAATCATTTGTGTTTTGTCCGAGGTGCATTAACTTTGTAATAAAATATTTATGTAAATAAAAAATGGACTCAAATGTTATTTATATAAATGCTCAACGTGAGGAAGAAAAAGAATCTTAAAATTCAACATTATTTAGAAGTGCTTCTTTACCTTTTGATCGTCCTTGCTTCGAGTCAGTGTTTTTGCTTAACGTGTTTATTATTTGTTAAATTAGCTTTATTTTCTAAAAACTTGGTTCGATAAGTTGTTTCGCCTTTCAAAAGAAACATTTAAAATTGTCTTGGACAAAATAAAAGACAAATATAGACCACAGAACAATAATGGGGCACTACCAATTATAAAATTAGCTGCAACATTGAGATTCCTTGCAGACGGATCATACCAGAAATTGGTTGGGCAGGATACAAACATTGGAATGGCGCAACTTACAGTATGCAATTCAATGTCCGAAGCGCTAGACATATTGCAGAGAACGTTGTATGTTGTGTCCTTTGGCTATCCCTTCGTTTTCCCTCATAAATTCGATGAGCGGAGAAAATTGTTGCTGGTTGGTGTCTTGATGTCTTAGGCGCCTACACGTTTATTACAAAAAAATTATTGTTTATTTCTTTAGTTTGTTTTAATAAAAAAAAAATAATAGTTAAACTCACATTTTTATTATTTAAATAGTTATTTTTGGTACCTGCAGTAGACCATTTTTTGGATTTTCGATTTTCTGGAAAACAGTTAATTTGTGTTTTTTTTTTTAACACCTAGAAAGTTTAAAGACTCATGTAAACCAATTTTTTTTAAACTAAATTTCAAAAACGAGTTAGATTTGTTCGTTTTTTTTTTGAAAACTCTTAATTTCAAAAACGATTTACCTATTAGAAATTTCATATTTTTCTAAAACAAAAAACAACAGTACCCCCATACAAAAGTTAAAAAATGTAAAAAAATGTATTCCTCAAAAACGGCTCCAAGAATTTTTGGAAAAAAAATGTGTGTGTTGTTAAATCAGTAGAAATTTTTGGAAAAAAATGTGTGTGTTGTTAAATCAGTACAGCCCACTTTGAAATAAAACCTCATAGAACCACTTTTCATATTTTCGACTTTCTCACTATTGGATGAACCCATTAAACTATTTTCTTATGCAAATGCTCCCTAGATGTGTTAACTGCATACTCAAATTTTCAAAAAAAAAAAATGGTTTTTAGATTTTTAATAAATAAATAAAAAAAATTTTTTGAGAATAGATTTTTCAAAACCAATTAATAAATATTTTTGAAATTAAAATTTTATATTTATACAGTAATAATTCGGAAGTCTTTAATTCGAAAAACTCGTTTATTAAAAAAAAACGAAATTTCCTTATAAAAGAGATTTTTCCGAATAAATGAGAGTCGGTTTTCAATTGTTTGAAGTAAAACTTCTTTTGCGGCGTTGGAGTTAAAAAAAATGTCTATGGAGCTGTCAAGCCGACCGACATATGACACGACCCGTCACGACAAGCTCTCTAAAAACAAAAATGTGTACCCACAACATTGTTCTTTCTTTCTATGGCTTGATCTGTTTTATTAATGTTTAATGTATGTATGTAACGTTTAAGCTAATGGTCTCGTTGCTAGTGCTTCCTGTATCTACTTCGTAGATTTATATAATATATGGTATAGCATAATGTGTATTGTAATTTATTGTTGCTGAACCATGAATGAATCAAAGTTCGAACGACGCGACGGTGATGTCATAGGAATAGGATGATGGGGTCGTTATGGGGGATGTATTTATTCAAGTACCGGGACGGTATCAAACTATGTCAACTTCGTTGTTCTTTGACCGATTTCCGTGAAATTTAAAAAAAAAAATTGTTTTTAGTTACAGAAATGTAATTTATTTATTATTATTTTTTTTTTTAATATTTTATTTGTTTAATTTAAATATATACCTGTAAGACCTAAGGTCTTTTGAAATGCAACCTGAATTGCATGGCACTAGTTTGACACAGTGGATTTAAGAACCAGGTATTGGCTGTCTCATTTTAACCCATGGGCGGCATCCAATTAAAATTGGAGGTATAGAAAAGAATGCGCCTAGCGTGGGAATCGAACCCTCACGTCCTAGTTAGCAATCAAGCACTTTATCCACTGCGCCATTGCCACCCGAATCTTTTGTGTTAATAAAATAGTTTTTCGCTTTAAATTCTTACGTTATTGTTCATCAATAGAAATGCGTTTTAGTGCATTACCTCATTAATTCGGAAAATTCGTTTATTCGGAATGTCCTTCCCGGATCCATACCGAATTAACGAGCTATTACTGTATTAATAATTACATTAAAATAACACTTTTTTATTAAGATGGAATTATACCTATATTTACTCTCGATTTTGAAAAATTTCAATACAATCTAATGATGTTTTTTTTTTTTTATTTTCAGATATACCTTATATAATGGATACACAACGCCTCTTTGACTTAGAGTGCAAGATTTTCCTGATTTAACTTCACACTTTGAACCAACAAAACAAAAAAAACGCCCGTCTTTTTCGCACATTAAAAAAAAACCTGCGCTGCATAAAATTAATATTAATTAGTTGACACTTATTCTCCATTTTGTTGCCTATTTTTTTTTTTACTTGTTATTTCTTTTATTTTAATTTATTTTATTTTTCATGAAGAAACATTAAGTCAAACTCCCCTTTTGGAGAGAAATCATTCAAGATAAATTAAAAAAAAGCAAAAACAAAAAAAATATTATCTATGAGTCTTATAAAAGATCAGCTTTACTATTCGTATCGTGTTCTTTTGCAACAAGAAAAGAACAAAAAAGTGAAAGACATTAGTTAATATTGAACAATAATAATTGTCATCGTCATTGTTTCGTATAATTTTAAATAAAAATTAAAATTTAACGTTAATAAAAAAAACAAAACATAGAACAAAATATATAACATTTAATCGCGTGTATGAACAATTATGTCTGCCACAATGCGTACAACACTGCAAACCGTGCCAGAATCTCTACCCGCCGATCATGTTACCAATGGTGGCACATCGACACCAACTGCAGCATCAGCCGCTGCAGTGGTGGCGGCATCAGCTGCCATTGCCGCACAACAGCAACAACACAGCACACACAATAGCAGTAGTTCAGTGCAATCGATCAAAGATAACCATCATCACCATCATCATCATGATTCGACAAATGCCAATATCATAGCACCACCACCGCCATCCGGATCAGTCTCTACTACAACATCCTCAATGTCCAACAATGCCACAGCGATATTGACCAACTCAAGCGTAGGCGGTGGCGGAAACAATACCACGCCACAGCAGCACCATGTCAGCAATAATTCGGTTACGACCGTAACGTTAGCAGGAGGTGGTGGAACGGCAAACACAAATCAAGCCGCAGTCACATCTTCTGCAACGTCCGGATCAGTGTCTTCCGCTACTGCAGCTGGCGCAGCTAACAGCAATAGTGGAGGAGGTAATACTGTTGTCTCTGCTGCTGCCCCAACTACAAATCACCACCATACAACGTCAGTTACGGCGCCTAGTGGGGGCGGTGGAGGTACTGTAACCAGTGTCAATAAAACCGTTCTACCTCATTCACATTCAAATTCGTCTGCAATGAAACTGAGGTCATCAGCGGCTAAGGTGAGTCTTGTTTATAATATTATTTCATTAAAATCCATATAATGTTTATCTTAAAAATTTAAGTACAAAGTCCTCAACTTTCAATTGAACACGAGCGCCGGCGATGGCTACAATAAAAAAAAAAACAAGATTTGCTTTGACGTCATTAAGTACATAATCTTAAGCTAATTAATTTTCGTTTTGTGTTTTTCCTTATTCATATGCATCTACAGTAGCTATACATGTCGTGTGTCGCTTGTAACAATGTTATGGCAAGATGATTCTTTGCTTTTTGTTAAGTTGCGTATATTGAGGAAGGTGAATTTTTACAGTATTTATCCATTTTTTTTCTCTAAATACTCACATTAGACTTCGAATGCCAGGGTATTCCGTATTCCTTCAAACTGTTGTAACTTCGTTTGGTTTTATACAATCTCTTATCAATTATGAAATGTTAAGTGTTTCTTTTGAAATATGATTCCTAAGTTTTAATAAATGCCTCTACCATTATACATAATTAGGGTGGTACATTGAATCCAAAATAATAATATGTCTAAACAAACCTTTTATAGCAATACTGCAACTTTTGAGTTATGGAATTTTATATTATCGTGCAAAATCTGGCGGTTTGGCTATATTCACCTATGTTGTGTGCCAGGGCACAGAGATATTCTAAAGAATTTTAAGGCTGATGAACTTGTCAAAAGTGGAACGACATTACCTTTAGGTAGGTAGGCAAATTATGGTATACCCATCGCTACACATGTAAGTTGATTCTGAAACAAGATTCTTTAGTAAAGACTAACTTAAGATGGAAAAATAGAACCACCTGTCTGACAAGAACACAGTTGTGGTCAAAACTTGATCTGGAACACTACGTGCTTGATATCCTGAAGCAGATTGCTCCGTAATTGGTGTGATAACTGGCAATGCCTGCATGCAACGAGGCTCGTAGTTTTTATTCAAAAAAATTGTGCAGAAGCTGCGTGGATGAAGCAGAGGTGGAATCGATTACTCATCCATCCGAGAAAAATTCTCCGTTCTATCTTGGAGACTTTTTTTTCGGTGATCTCAGCGGTCTTAAAAAAATAGACATCTATAGTCTCTTACGCTTCAATGTGCGCTCCAAATGCTTCAACGAATAGGGAGATTATCTCCGGATTCATGTGGTATCACAAGTATCCAATTCTGGTCTAAGTGTGTCAGCTGCAAGGCTGACAGCCACTTTAACCTAACCTAATCTAACCTGTTACAAGAGGTCGATAAACTTTGATTTCAAACTTGGTTGTTCCTGTGATAGATAGATAGATAGATAGATTTATTATTTCATTTAAGTTTACAGTTTACATAATAATTAAGCATGGCTTTGCCGTCTGCCCGATTGACATTGATTTGAAAATAGTAGAATAATATAAATGTACATAAATTGAACAATTTGTTGAAGATAATAACTTTTTCATGATTTTATTAGGTTTAAAAAGCTTCATTTAAAATTTGATTGAGATAAGACATTGCTGTTTGGTAGTATCTGAAGAGGTTGTTAATATTACATTGAAAGTTTAGTAGCGCCATTACTTCATCGTCTGATTTAAAGCTGCTGTTCAAAAACTCTCTTCTCATTTCACATAAAACAGGGAATTTTCCAATGAAATCCTCCCGTTCTCTAATGTTACATAAGCTGAAGTTAATAGGCAGATCCTCTCGATGTGGTATATAGTATAGGTTTATAAGCTCCCCTCTCATTTTGAAAATCGATGCAATAAGTGCCTGACTGTTGTCGCTGTGAAAATAATTGTGTTCACTTAAATTGTGGTTCAGGCGGCTGTAAATTGATCTATGGACCGAAGACGCAGGCTCGTTCAAGCAGTCAGTTTTATACTGTTCGTCAACCTTCGAAATAAGATCCAAGCATCCTCCACTCGCCCTACCTCTTGTGTGTTGTCGTGATGCCGAAACCCAAATAAACTCAAAATTCTTAAAATTATTTTTATATAAGTGGCCTTCATCTTCAACTAAGAATGTTTCATATAGAAACACAAAATCATAATAATTAATAAAATTTAAAAACTTAACATACAAAGTTGTATTTTTTAAACCTGATGTATTGTAGCTTAATATTTTTAGTTTACTTAATTCAATACTCTTATTTAAATTATTATTAGTACTTAATTCAATACTTTTAATTAAATTATGACAGTGTTGGTGTGTGTATGCGCTAAACTGTGGCGCACTAGAATGTTGATGGCTTGCTCCAGTTGGCGTTGACATGTTATCGATGTCAAAAAGAGACGACAGGTGTTGAAGCAGATCAGCTTGGGAAATGTCATTCAAAACTTGAATTGCATCCATGTTGCTGTGCACAAATCCTCGCGTAGAACTCCAACGAAACAGGTTTTTGTTGACAAACATTTTATCCACCCTAATTAAAATTTTTATTTCGGGATTAAATTCATTTAATCGTCGTTTAATGCACATCAATTTGGTTTTCTTTTGTCTAATCGAAGCGGGAAGATCTTTTGAAAATGTGATACCATTGTTTCGCAGAGTATTGTATGATTTGAGTCCAGCAATTACCTGGTGTTTAGTTTCGAGTTTGACCATAAAATTCTTTGCGTTTTGATTAAATGACTTAATTTCGTGGATGTGTATATTTCCTATTAATGGTGGTTGAATTATGCTCGTACAAACATTTTTTGCGTGTTCCTTTTCGTCTCGGCTTTCTAGGATGCGTGTTCCTTTTCGTCTCGGCTTTCTAGGATGGTTTCCCTTACCATAAGATTATTTTCAGTTATCTTTTTCTGCACATCTTCGATTTGATATTCTAGTTGCTCGCACTTATTTTCCAAAGCAGATAATTTGGAGGTTAAGAAGGACTTTGTTTCCATAATTTTTTGGTAGTCAGTGGTAACAATCTCGATGTCAATTTGTTTTGCCACCTCCGCCATTTTCGATTCTAGAAGCACCTCAAACATCTTGAAGAGCTCAATTTTAGTCATTGATCCAACTAAATCTGTAGCCATTTGGAATGGAGATTGTGCTATTTTAGATTCAGGAAGATCAGGAGAGATTTTGAGTGCTTTTCTTTTATTATTATTATGCATATGACATGACATATATACTTTAGAAGATTCAAATACTAAGTTAATTAAGATAAGTGCAAAAAAACAACGAATTTAAATAGGACCAATATAAAGGCAAACTTTCCAACTTATTTGACAGATGTCAATGTTCCTGTGAAGGAAGTACTGTACTGTGCCACAAAATGAGGCTTAAACCCTTCAAGTAGGCTTCAACTTGTTTCTTACTCCACATTTGTATAATATTTATTTATTTATTCATTCATTCATCCATTCATCTAACGAGTATAATCTCTCTTAGACTTAACAAACTTAATAATAATGTTTATATACAAATTAATAATAAATATATAGTCTTGGAAACTGTACACACAACCCTCTTGAGTGCTAAAAGCAATTTATTCTACAAGTCATGAGGAAGTTTTATAGAGCGGTCCGACCCCCTGTCGAGAGATGGCACTGGCATTTTATCATCGCGTGAAATTTTACGTTCAATTTTTCAATTTTTGTATAAACATAAGAGGCTTAAATGAAATAATAAGAAGAAAAATCGAAAGGGAAAGAAAATCAGAAAAAAATTTAATTGTCATTGATAAAATAAACTCAGTTTTTTCAATCTCGAAATAAAATACTTCATTCATTCTTTCTTGGGCGTAACGAACGTACGGCGGGTAAGGCTTATCTTAAATATAGTAAAGGAACCTAATTTACAAAATAAAAAGTGTTATAAAAAACATCATTTAAAGCATTTTTAAAGTTTACTCTACTCCATTGTAAGTTCATTATATCGTTTATAGAGTTCAATAATTCGAAAGAACGAGATATGGGATCACTTTTTCCATAGTTAGTGTAATGACGGGGTATAAAAAAATATATATTTCTTTTCCTGAGAGGAGAAAGAACATGAATGGGGTAAAGTTCGAGAAGCGAAGCGAAAAGTATATATAGATCAGTCTATATGCTTATGCATAACATCTCTCGCCAATAGAACAAAGCACTGTTTTCTTCTTATTTGAAGCGTTTTTAGGCCTAAAACTAAGCACCTCTGATGATAAGAGGGCATATTATTATCTACCCAGTTCAATTTATGTAGAGCATCACTAGTGAATTTACGCTGAATCTATCCTCTTGATGCTTACTGTATATATTGGGCACCAAATGCAGCTGGCATATTCCAACGAAGACCTCACTAATGAGATATACAGCATTTTAAAGTATGCGGATCCGTAAATTCCTTCGAGTTTCTCATTACAAAACCGAGCATTCTATTTGACTTCGAAATCATATAGTCATAGTGATCATTAAAAGCTAATTTTCTATCGAAAACTACTTAAAAACTGAAACTTTATCAAGGATTTTATTATTTCACTTATACTCAAAGTGAATAGTTTTGTGACATCTAGTATAAAACATTTGCTTGCACTTGAAGATGTTGAGATGAAGGCAGTTATCTTCACACCACTGTAAAATACTATCGAGGTCAAATTTGCAGAAGATTTCAATCAAGTTTATATTTTTTTTTTCACACTATCAGAATTGGCCGAAGAGAGCTTATAGAAAAGCTCCGACCTCCGACCAATGGTTTGCCAACACAGAAATCTGTGTTATACCACCGGCTCATCATTAAGTACAGTGTTAGTTGTTGGTAGGCAAACTGTATTACAAATAACACTTACACAAGTATAAAATGAAAATATAAACAAATAATGTTACGTCAAAAACAAAACAAGAACATAATATGAATCAAAAACATTTAGGCGCGTGGAACACTGGTTTTGAGAAGATTTCTTAATTTAATTTTACTGATATTGAAATCAAAAATGTTTGAATTCCAATTTTAAAGTCTACCCATACGTGTCAAGGGCTCATGCATCCCGTAGTTGGTCCTATGTGTTGGGACTTAAATCAAGTCGAGGCCACGGAGATTATAACCTCCTTCCCGATAATTAAAAAAAATAACTGAACATAGTAGGTCTGGTGCATCTGTGACGCCAGTTATTATTTGGTGGAAGAATACCAAATCATTGTTAGTTTTTTTCTGTACAAGTGTTTGCATTCGAAGAATAGATAAACGTTGGTCATTAGAAGGATCACTCCACTGAAGCCCTTTCAATGCGAAATGAGTAAAGTTTCTTTGAACAGATTCTAATCTCTCAATATGAATATCGTTAAAAGGATTCCAAACCTGCGATGCATACTCAAGATGGGGACGAACCAAGCAGTTTTATACAGCACGGGTACCATTGGGATCAATAAATTCTTTGCACCAACGCTTCATAAAACCTAACATTGAATTTGCTTTGTTAACGATGATATTAATATGGGCACAAAAGTCTAAATTGGGCGTAAAGAGAACTCCAAGGTCCCCTACAGTTATAACACGAGTTAAAATGTGCCGTGCGATAACATAGTCATGAGAAGAAGGAGAAGGTTTTTTTCGAAAATCTCATTGTTTGACATTTTGCCGGGTTAAGATTCAAACTGTTCTTTTCACACCACAAGGCAAAGTGGTTAATATCCTCCTGCAATAGAGTTCGATCCTTTGAGGATGATATTTTTATAAATCTTCATATCGTCTGCAAAGATAAGAATTTCGCTATTGCGTACACAATGAGGAGCATCATTAATAGCTAATGTAAAGAGTAATGGTCCAAGATGGCTTCCCTGCGGAACACCTGATTTGGCAAAAAAGGGTCTTGAGTAAGAATTTCTGAATTTGACTTGATATAACCTATCTTTAAGATACGAGGATGTCCACTTGATGAAAGATGGAGGAAACCCGCATGAATTAAGTTTAAACTTGATAATCTCATGAGGCAATTGATCAAAAGCTTTCGAAAAGTTGTGTATACTCAATCATCTTCTTGACCACTTTCTAGGGAGTTTAAACATGTATTCAAAAATACAACTAGATTAGTAACAGTAGAACGTTTCTTGCATAAAACCATGTTGTTGGTTGCAGATAATATTTTTACATATAAATGTCAAACTATCACATACAACTTGTTCAAACAACCTTGGAATGCAAGAAAGTTTAGAAATTGGTCTATAGTTGATAAAATTAGTTTTGACTCCCTTTTTAAATACTTCGGTTATAAATGCATTCTTCCAAACTTAAGGAAATCTACCTAATTTCAAAGATAGTTCGAAAATATTTCTTAGAGGAAGAGCTAAAATTGACCTACATTTTTTTAATACAGCAGGTGGTATTCCATTAGGTTCAATAGAATAGTCCTCTTTTAAATGTGACAAAATTTTTTCACGCTCTATTGTAATATTGTTAAATTGTAATTATTGTTAAGGACAATTTCGTGAAAAAATGAAAATATTTTTCGTCACCAACTACAGGTGAATCAATGAAGGATTGGCTGAAATTACTTGCAAATCCCTCACAGATTTCAGAAGTTGTACTCAAGATTACGTTATTATACATTGATATAGGTTTATGTATTTTCAAGTCATCTGCAAATAGTAAATTTTCAGAAAATTTCATACAGTTGGGAAAGTCGTTTATAAAAAGAACAAACAAAATTGGGGCCAGATGGCTTCCTTGCGAAATCCCGGAAAAATTATAATTTCTTTTTTAAGTCTTTTTTACCAACACTTCATGCTGTACCCTATCAAACGTCTGTGCGAAGTCTGTGTATATGACATCAACTTGCCTATCACGTTCACTACCTTTCGTACAAAAGTGTGAATTTTTCACTTTATACAATTTTTTCCAAACACTGATGTCTATTGTTTTATCTCTTGATGCTTACTATTTCCTTAAGATGTTAGGAAAATAATTCCAAAGAATTTTTTTTCTTTTTACTTTCCTATGCAAAGTAGGAGTTTTATTTTGAGTCAAGAATTAAAATTGGTATTGGAATGGAATAAAAAGTTTTTGTTAAGTTTGGTAGTGGCTACTTTCACCTTTATTTTTAATTACTTCGTAAATTCGATCCGGCATGAAATTGTACAGTATTTTAACGAAATTTTACTCCGCGATAACTTAATTGCAGAAATTAAGGAATTTTTGTCTTCAAACTGACTCATGAACTTTGCGTACTAACTATCCCCAAACATTTTCATTGATGATTAGATCAGGCGAGTACGGCGGGCATTGAAGCAATTGCACACTTTGCTCCTCTAGCCAATTTTTATTATACGCGCCTAGTGAAGAGGCGCGTTATTATGTTGATACGTCCAGTTAATGGTTCCAAAAATGTTAGAAAATTTCGGAAAACTTGTTTCCAAAACTCCCTTATACCCAGCTGCAGTAATTTTTAATTTTTTTTCACTTCTGTCTGCTCAACAAACCATTCGGCGCATTGACGACATGCTTGAAATGGTCATTAGGTTTCAGCTTTTAAGTCAGTTGAAACTTATAAGCGTGTAAATTCAAATCTTTATTCAAAATTCAAATCAATGAAGTTTGTGAGATGTCCAATTTTTGGGCACGACGACGAGTCGATGTTGACGGCTTTTCTGCGCCACACTATCGCGAACAACAGCAATGTTTTCCGCAGAACGAACTGGGCGAGCATGAACAGGTGTTTTCACATTTCCTACAGATCCGGTTTGCTAAAATTTGCGCACAATTCTGCCGATTATGGACATATTTTGTGGATTATGCTGACCAAAAAATCACGAAGTTTACGAAATCCATGTTGATTTTAACGCCCATTTTCGAAAAAAAAGGCTTAACCAAACTTAACATACTGCTCAATTGTGTACTTCTCCATGGTTGAATTGAAAACATAGAAATGTCAAATTGAGTTGGGCAAAAAACTTGACGTTAAGACTCACAATTAACATAGTGCATTATGGTTTTGGACCATCCTTTAGATCTACCCATTTTTCTTAAAATTTTAGATCAAGAATTGTATTTTACTGCAAACTAAAAAAAACCCTAACATTTTTAATGATATTGTCCCAAAGGATTTTTGAAAATCTGAAAAAGCTACGCGGGGACTGTAAAAATAAAATGCACGACTGGATCGTACCAACTTGCTCTTCTAGCTAACAACTTTAATGTATTGAATGAATTGAGGTTTAGTTAGTTAGGTGTAGTTATCCTATACAAGTTTAAAGCCAAGTAGGTAAGATAACCTTGATTCTTTCTTAGTGTAATGAATTGTTAAGTTGTCGAATGGATGATTCAAGGAATATTTAAGAATAAATGCAAAAACAAAAACAATACAAACGCATTTACATACGTAGGTATTGCTTTTGTTCCTTATTTTGTGGACTGTAATTATGATTTTAATTGATTTTTTTGCGACCTTTAGTCCAAATTAATATGCGTTTCGCCCAGGTACTACAGATGGGCTCATCAGTTAGATGCTGTATTGTCTGAATTCGACCAAATTCCCCTAGAAGAATATAATTCACAGTGCTTTAAAGCTGTACATTTTATTTGTTTCTGTAGCCATCGACTAATATATTGCGTCTTAGAAAGGTACTACAGCATCTAACTGATGAGCCCATCTGTGGTACCTGGGCGAAACGCATATTAATTTGGACTAAAGGTCGCAAAAAACTCAATTAGATTCAAGGAATAGTTACATAGGTACCTACCTACAAATGTATATTTAAATCTAAGTTATGGATTTTAATTATGTAAGTTAGGAGAGCAAAATGTATCTACATACATATATGTACATATAGATGGAACCCAAGTATGTAATCATACATATAATAATGAAAATGAAGGGTGTATAGATGGGTAGGTAGCTATATGCATATAACTATATAATTTAAGTGTAATATGCATACATAAGATTCATGTGATTTTTAGAGACACATAATTTATGAGGGCTTACATTGTATTTAGTATTAAGTGACGTTCTCAAAAATTCGTAAAAAGGGAATAATAATAAGGTAGAAATAAATGGAAAATACACATAACTAAATGTTTGTATATCGCTTATTGGTTATAGTTTGAGGAAAAACAAAGATGCAATTTCAATTCATGGACAAATAAGAATATATCAAAAGAAAATTTCAAAAATCGTTGGAGCGGTTGTTTTAATAAATTAATTTTGTATGCATAAAATTTTAGAAACATTTTTAGAAAATAAATTCGACACGCCATTTGAAGATATTATTATTAAACATATAAAATTAAAATTTCAAAAAAATTATGTAACTGGTTTTTGAAAAATCGATTAGAAAAAAATGTTTATTTATTTTTTAGAAATCGACAAACTTTTTTTTGAAAATTTTCGTTTATAGTTTTATTAACAATTTTAGGGAGCATTCGTATAAAAAAATTATTTTAATCGATTCAGCCAATGTTGAGAAAGTCGAAAATATGAAAAGTGGTTCTATGGGAAGTAGGTACCATTAATAAGTACGCAAATTTATTTAATTTAAGAATAGGGGTGTCTGTGGCGCGATAGTTGTGTGTTCGCCTGTCAACCTCATGGTCACAGGTTCGATCCCTGCCGTAGTCTATGTTCTCTTATTTTCCATTAAAAAAACAATTCTAAAAATAAATGTCATACAATGAGTTGCTTGTTTACTTATTACATGCTGTTTAGGCATAGAACTAACAACATGTGATTGAGTAAAACTAGTATACCGATAAACTATGACAAAGAATACAAAAATTAATGCCAATTATAAGGTACATATATAAATAACACACGGAAATTTCTCCGCATTAGTTCAGCCGCCATCCCTGGAGATAAAATCTGAGACAACAACCACCTGCAGTCTCAGAACATCGCGCCACACATCTTTCCTATCCTTCTTTCTCTTCCTTAATCTGACGCCCACGCTGTGTTGAAACATATAAAGGGTAGTATAATCCCTTGAGCGCGTGTAAAATATAAAAAAAACACATTTTTTTATAAAAAAATTTGGAGCCGTTTTCGAGAAATACTTTCTTTCTTAACGGGTTTTTTAACATTTGTATGGTTATTATTTTAGGAATATAGTTTTTTAAACTATTCAAGATAATGTCAAAAAACTCTCAAGCACAAAGTTTCGGAAAAATCCATCAAGTGGTTTTCAAAAAAAAAAAATTTTTTTTGAAAATTTTTTGCTTACATTAGTGTTAAGATTTTATAGGAGCGTCTGCAAAAATCAATCCTACCCTTTTTCAGAAAATCGAAAACCAAAAAAATGGTACTACTAGTGGTATTAAAACTAACAATTTGTTTCCAAAAAAAAAGTTTCCAAAATGTACATTTTTCCTTCTTTAATGAACTGATTTTTTTTTTTACAAAAATCGTTGGAGCTGTTTTGGAGAAAAATGAGAATTTTGTTTTTGGGCAAAAAAAATTTATGGGAGCTACTGTTATTTGTGATCTTAAAAAAATGAAAAAAAACGCGTGGGCATATCACCGAAAAAACAATATGTACCAAGTTTCAAGCAAATCTATCCAACCGTTTAGGCTGGAGACTCGAGAACAGACAGACAGATGGAATTGCGGCACAAACTTTTTTGGTGCTCTCTATGATCGTCATGTCAACTTATATCTCAAGTAAAAACTACTGAGTGACATTAAATGAAACTACATCATTTCTTTATACCACTTTTTATTATGATATTATGATATTATGAATAAAAACAAAAGAAGAAAAAAAGTCAAAAACTGCAAAATTAATGGCTATTTCATTTTCATTTTCTCAAAACGACTTTTAAATTCCGATTGTACCCTGCAATGAGAGCTTACTTGAATTTAGTCAAGGGTGTTAGCGGGCTCCTAGAAAAAGGACCGCGGGCAAACTAGGGGTTGGTCAACATTGGTTTAAACTATAAAGCACTTCAAAACGGTCATAAACAACGAAGATAATGTCGTTGTAAATATATTCAGTTGAATCGACAAAAAAACTCCTACTTTGCATATGAAATACTTTGCAAGTGGGCGAAAGAAAAACTCGCTGTTCTTTTTTGATAATTCTTTTGGAATGAATTTCTTAACATCTTGAAGGAATATAGTGGAAAAATAAAAGCATCAATGTTTGGGAAAAAATGGACAAAGTATCTTCAACAATTTTTGTGCGTATTCAGTTGAAGGAAAGGAGTAATATTATATAAAAAGAATGTGATTTTTGTTTGCTCAATCAAAAAAAAACTAGTATGACCTGAATTTAACTGTTATGTAATAATTGAGGACAACAGTATGGTGTACTTTTTTATTTTTAATTTAAATTCAAATAAGTTAACTCAATCGTTAACATCTCTATATGATGACACAAATGCGTTAATTCTAAAATGACATATGTATGTATAAATTAGCAAAATTCGATGTACTCATTAGTTCATTCTTAAACAAATACATTTAAAGCATCTACTCCTTTTCTCGGGTAGTAACTGCAAACAGTCACATTGCGCAGGATCTAAATTAAATAATTTGATAATAACTAAAACTATATTTTTTTTTTTAACTTTGACGTAAAATATCTAATAAGAATTTAGCCAAAAATCGCCATTATTGTATTGTTTATTGGTTCATGGTCTAAAAATAAATTATTTTGACACGCCATACGTTAGGATACCCAAAATTGAACAAATAATTTGTTTCTAGAGAGAGAGAGAGATCAAAAGAGAGGTAGGTATACTCAAACATATTGATTAAAAACAGCACTGTTGTTGATGTTGATGACTTCATTCGTGGGGTTTTGAATGATTTGTTTTTTTTTTTTTTTTTTTTTTTTCTTTAAAGGGCTCATATCATTATTGAATAAAAGCTAGTTAAATTTGTTTAGGTAAAGTTAAACAATAATTGTTGGGCACATACACAATAATACATGTTAGAAGTCTTAACTTTTGTTCACAACTTTTTTTTACAACCCAACTTTTGATCTTAGTCAGCAAACGATTTACGAGTAAGTAGACATAAATATTTTACGTGTTGATTTTTTTATCATTCGTACCCGAAACAGATTTTATTTTCTTAGTTCAGATAGTCTCCACACATGACATGAAAAAACAGATGCTGCTTATATACACATTTAATTTATCAAATATGTACATCATTTATGTCTCTTTAATTAAACCATTGAAAAAGTTTCTATGATTAAGGTTAAGTTTACTTACATATGAAGAGTTAACATTTATGAATAATAAATTGTACATCTATATATAATATTCTTTTCTCTACAAAAATTGTAGGTCATATTTTTGTTTTCATTTCATAAAAAAAATAAAGTATAGTTAACATCTCACATAGAAAACAAAGCATAACTTTCCTAATCAAACTACTAAAACTTTTAAGATTAAAAAATTATGGTATTTGATTTTTTTAAAATGATTTAATGTGATTTTTTGTGTTTCTTCTGATGGACGCAGAAAAAGCATCATATACATTTAAAGAACTATTACCATTCCCTTATGACCATGAAACGAAACAAGACGAGAGTAGCTTGAAATCTTTTAGAAAAACTTAACGAGCTTTTTGCTCTGTGAGCAAGGAAATTGAAATTCAAGTTTTCTTAGTTGTGGTCCCCTGGTGATCTGATAATATATCTTACCAAACGGTGGCACAAATCATTACATCATTTTTGAGAAAGTTATTGCACTTGATATTTCCAAAGAATCTAATGGAGTTTGGCATCAAACTCTCTTATCGAAAATGCCTAAGTTAGAAATTACTTTTCGGAGCTCAATACAAGTTGTATAGGACGGTTTTAAGCCTTTATAAAATAAATGCTGGTGTGTCCCAGGGCTGAGTTTTGTCTCCAACACTTTTTCTCTTATCTGGAACTTCGAATGCACTAAATTGTTTTGCTGACGATAGTACCCTTAGCTTTTCATATCCGTTCTCAGATTCACTTCCTTGTTCTTCGGATGTGGAACTGCAACGGCAACGTATGAGAAGGTCATTAAATTCTGATCTCGACAGCATTGTCCAATGGGGAATAAAATACCGCGTAAAATTAAATGCTTCAAAAGTTCATTGCTGTCTTCTGTCGGTAAAGTCGAACCCACCCTCTATGCCGAAATCGCTTTCAGTATGTGCGCCACATACCACCTTTTGTGGAACGCCCACATATTCGATGTCACCAAAAGCGCTGCACTCTATGAATGATAGTCAATAGAACTATAATGAAAACATTTACATCTCTAGAACACCGTCGAAATGTTATGCCTCTTTTCATTGTACCGCTATTTTTATAAACTATATTCTAGCGAAATAGCCAGTTGCATTCCTCCCCTTAAAATGTCGAACCGTAAAACTCGCGCTTCTTGGTATGTTTATCAGTTTACCCTTGAGTCCAACTTTGAAAGTATTGTCAAGTGGAGAGATTCTTTCTTTAGCCGAACAACGCGAATGTGGAATACTTACCCGGCTCTATTTTTGCCTTCCATTTTAATATTCAGAAAATAGGTGGCAATGACGCAGTGGATAAAGTGCTTGATTGCTAACTAGGACGTGTGGGTTCGATTCCCACGCTAGGCGCATTCTTTTCTATACCTCCAATTTTAATTGGATGCTGCCATGGGTTAAAATGAGACAGTAAAAAACCTGGTTCTCAAATCCACTGTGCCAAACTAGTGTCGTGCAATTCAGGTTGCATTTAAAACACCTTAGGTCTTACAGGCATATAGTTAAATTTAAAAAAAAAATTTCCAAACCTATGTGCATTGGTATCTCCTCTTCAATCCTTCCCTTCTTTCCTAACGTTCGCACTGCGCTTGAACAATGTAAGCGTAGCCAAAACCACTTTAGTGCGCGCATCATTATAATTAATAGAAAAAAATTCTGATTGAAATTTGTCATAACTTTAAGTTATATTGTAATCGCAAATAAATGTTTTCCAAATATGTACTGTTGATAAAAGCGCTGACTCTCGACCCTACTAATACTAAAGTGTGAACGGTACAGATGACCCCCAAAGAGAGGTGACATCCTTGGAACTCGCGAAGCGGGCCAGACAAGTTATTGCTGTCGAATAAAACTGTTGTTATAAAATTACTCTGACGCTAATCCGCTGATTGTTCAAGTGTTCAAGTGGAAATGGTAAAAAATGCTGTTTTAAAAATTAAAAGATTTAGATTTTTAGATTAGAAGTATTTTAATTATTTTCTAACTTAAAATTAGTGTTGCAAATAATACTTAGCAGGACTTTTTGTGCAATTAACAAGGTCTTAAATGTATTTGCTTATGAACCTCCCAAGCTAGATAATCCATATTAAAGTTTTGAAACAAGACCATAATATACTAAAGTTAAAGTTTTTTAGAGCAAAAAGGTTTTTAACAGATACATTTTTCGAGTAACAACCAGCATTAAATTAGATTTAATATTACTGATGTGATCTTTCCAATTAAAATTTGCATTTTTTGCGGGTGGCAATGACAATCCAGTGCGGATATATTTCTTGATTGCTAACTTAGACAATCCGCATGCAAGCCAGCAGCATTCTTTTCTATACCTTGAATTTTAATTGGATGCCGCCCGTGGCTTCAAATGAGATAGTAAATTCCTATTTCTCAAATACACTGTGCCAGCAAAAAATTATTTCCTATCTTTCTATTCCTTCTAACAAGTGCCGTAGAATTCAGATTGCATTTAAAAAGACATTAGGTCTTAGAGGCTCATAGTTAAAATTATTTATTAATCACGACTAAGTATTTAAAGCTTTTGAAACAACAATCTGAACAACCCCCGTTTGGATCAAATTATATTTACCACAAAATGTATAGGAACGTTGTAGTGTCTACAATTCGGTGAGATTAGAGGACTTCTTTAATTTGTACTACACAGTTAAGCTCGGAAACTGACTGGTAAGTGAAGGTAATGGCATCCTTAAAGGCAGTCAAAAGATAATTTATCTCTCGAGCCTGGAAAGTGAGTTCATATATAAAACCGAACCAGTACGGATCCTTGTGGTGCGCCATTTTTCAAAATACGGGCTTCACTTGAGCTTCCCTTGAGAGTTACTGTTTGGACTCTACCTTTCAAATATGACTTGATCCATTTAAAAACAATTCCCCTAAAACCAGGATTGTACAGTTTTATTAGAAGAAAGTCATGGTGGACCATACCAAAAGCCTTTGTCATGTCAAAGAAGAGTGCTGTTGAAAATTTGTATTTATTATTTACATCATACAACTAACTGCATAACCTAAGAATTTCATCTTCTGTTGACTTACCTGACCTGAAACCAAACTGATTCTCACTGTAAAAATCTATTTCTGTTTAAAAAAGACGTAATTCTGTTTTTCATCAGTTTTTCAAACATTTTGAAAACTGAGAAGAAGAAAAAACGGTATGTAGTTAGAAATACTTTTCCTGTCTATTTTCTTAAACATGGTATAACCTCAGCACATTTGAGGTTTTGTGGGAAAATTCCATTAAACATAAAACATCAGATAAATATAACCTAATTTTTTTTATTAAGAAGCGTGCTAGATATTCCATCTGAAGTACAAGAATTCTTGTTTTATAAGGAAAGATTTAGTATAATGTCTCAAACGAGATAATAGGATTATAGGCAAAGCTGTTTGGTTCTATAAATTCAGAATCCAAACCTAGCTGATCATAGCAAATACAGTCAACAGAACAAATTATTTTGTCGGAGATGTCTGTAAAGTATTCCTTAAATTTGTTTGCTATACAATTTACGTCCGTTAAGGTATTTTACCCATCAATTAACAAGGACTCTATTTCGTTTAACTTATTATTCTTTCCTAAAATGCCATTCACTATTCTCCATTCTTCTTTGGTTTTGCCCTTTGATCTTTCCAATAAGTTAGTATAGTAAACACGAGTTAAATAAACGTTAGTATTAACAACTTTACTTAAAGAAAGGTAATATTATTGAGGCCAACATTATTTGCTCTTTAAACCTACATTATTTTTAATTGCAAAATATTGTAAACGTAGGAAGTTATATGGCAAGTTATGGATCGGTAAAAAATTGAACTCGATATATTGATCAAACTTGACATTACTATGATAGTGAAGACGAAAAAAGTTGCTCCCGCAATTCCATCTGCCTGTCTATCCACCCAACAGCGTCTAAGCGGTTGGATGGATTTGCTTCAAACTTGATGTAAATTGTTTTTTCGGTAATATGTCCACACGTTTTTTTCATCTTTTTTTTCCTAAAAGAAAAATCTTATTTTTCTCAAAAACCGCTCAAACGATATTTATAAAAAAAAATCTGTTCATAAATGAGGAAAAAAGGTACTGTTTGGTATTTTTTTTTTGTTTTTCTTTTTGAAAAAGGTTAGTTTTGGTACCTCTAGTAGAACCATTTTTTGGTTATCGATTTTCTGGAAAACGGTTCAATTGTAGATTTTAAATTTGTTTGTTCAGAAGCACCTAGAAAGCTTAAACACTAATGTAAGCCCAAATATTTTAAATTAAAAACAAAACATTGTTTTTTTTTTGGAAAAATCAATATTTCGAAAACGACTCGGTCGTTTTTTTTTTGAAATTTCGTATTTAGTAGTTCTTTGACATTATCTTGAACACTTAATAAAACTAACTAAATACAAATACTAAAAAAAACCGTTAAGAAAAAAAATTGCTCCAAGAATTTTAATAAAAAAAACTACGTGTTCTTAAATTAGTACAGTCCACTTTTAAGTAAGCAATTAATATTTTATTTTGAATGTTTATTAACGGTACTTCCCATAGAACTACTTTTCATATTTTCAACTTTCTCACTATTGTATAAACCGAATACATTTTTTTTTCTGCAAATGCTTCTTAGAAGTGAATAAAAGTGCATAGTGTATACTCAAATTTTCAAAAAAATAGTTTTTCAATTTTTAAAAATAAACGATTTTTCAAAAACCAGTCACTAAATTTTTGTGAAATTAAAATTTTATATGTATATCTAATATAACTTCAAAATGTTGTGTTTCAATTTCGTTTTCGAAAAATGCTTTCAAAATTTTATAAATACAAAACTATTTTTTTTAAACCGCTCTAACGGTTTTTGATAAGTATAAGTATTCATATTTGACCAACAATTCAAATGCCATCTTTTTTCCATCAAACTTTATCAACTAAGCAATCTAGAACAGATTTTATTATGTGCATCATCCATTTATTTCTACCTTATTATATTTCATATTACGCATTTTTGCGCACGTCACTTAATACCTTCGTATATACTATGTAGGCCCTAATACATTTATATATTTTGTATCTTTAAAAATCACATATGTAAATATATTGCATCTAAATTGTAAAGTATATTCTTCGCTTTACATACGACATAGGTTCCATTTATGTATAGGTGCATATTACTCTCCTAACTTATGTAAGGATATTATTTATCCATAATTTAGATTCAAATATACCTTTGTAGGTAGGTACCTATGTAACTATTCCATGAATCTTCTATTCAATAATTCATTATACTAAGAATCAATGTAATATTATCTATACATCGGCTTCAAACCTGCACAGGATAACTAGACTACATACATACAAACAGCGTCAATGTTTGGCTACATCAATATTGTTGTTACAAAGTTGTTAGCTACAAGAGAAAGTTCGTACTATCCAGTCGTGCATTTTATTTTGTTCGAATATATTGGACTACCTTTTTATTTACATACGAGTTTGTATATGACCTTGTTGTTTTGTTTGATATAACTATTATTATTATCCTATTAAAATTCAAATTTTAATAAATATCTTGTTGCATACATAATTAAAATTGACTCTGTTGTGATAAATTACAATGGCTATAAGAAATAAATCAGAATTAAGGGCCCGCTTTCTTAAATTATTAGGCACATTATAATGAACCTCGTCATGAAAAGGTATTAATCCGACCGAATGTAGACACGACATCTGTGACCAAACGGTAGTCGGAATGTACATTTTTATTGGCTTGTTTGATTAGTTTTGATTTGGCCGTGACCTAATAATTATTATATCCATTATAAAGGCTTTGCGAATAAGTGCAAAATAAGCGATTTACGATTTTTGTTTTATTAAAGCATTTTCTAAAAATGCGAATATTAATTATGAGTTTTTGATTTAAAGTAATTAGCATCCATTAGATATGATTTATCTTTTTCGACACATACATAAGACTAGTCCTTTCCACTCTTCGAATTAACCTGTATATACAAACAAATAGAAGTACCCATGCAATATGTTGACTCTAAAATTGTAAAGGCTCTATTTTTAGGAAGAAAAATCAGCTTGTCTTTGACGTTATGAGAATGCACTCAAAATTTCATTGAGAATAAAAAAAAATACATTCAGTTTTATTAATATACCTTTTTACATACTTAATGTGTGTTCTTGATTTCGATGAGAAATATATTATGTAGAAGTTTTTTTTTAGATTGACAACTACAAATGTTTAAATGATAAATGCGATTTTGTTAATTTTGATAATTTTCAGAACGATTTGGGTCAAAAAACAAACTTATTTTCGATTAAATTGTTAAATTTGGTCGCTTGATCTCTAAGAAAAGGCTTCAAAAATAAAAACTCAAGATTTAAACGTATATATAGGTAATTCTTTCCTTTGGAATTTTATAAGTTGCTGACCAGGTTATCTGGAAAATATTTGTTGATATATAAGTAGTTTGAAATCAACTCAACTTATATGCTGCTCAGGTTTGGGGATCAGAAGAATTTGAAGATATTGACAAATTTTACAGGAATTTCATAAAGAAACTTTTCAACCTCCCCAAGAATACACCCAACTACGCCATATACGTAGAAACTGGGCTACCAGAACTTCTGCCAAGCACGCGAAAGTCTCCAGCTGATTATATTGTTAAAATCTTCAGCAACTATCAGGCAACAAGAATTTCCAAGAAAATGCTTTTGTACGAGTTGAGAAACAAGGACTGGTGGCTTGCAAGATGGCAGTATATTGGCAGTATGAATTTGGAGTGAGATTGGATGATGGTTTGAGTAACATAAACCATTTAAAAGAACAACTATACAGGATTATTGAGAAAAATGAGGACTCAATGAGGTATTCATTAATAGAAAAAGCTCAAGAATCAAACAGTAGAATAATCTACAGTCAGCTAAACTACAATATCGGTTCCAGAAACTACTTTCATTGAGTTATGCAGAAATATCATTAATATTTAAAGCAAGATGCGAGGTTCTCAACTTAAACGGAAATCCATACAATGGTAGTTTTAACCAATTTTATACGCTGTGTAACTTAAAATCAATAGAAGATTGTTTACACTTTATCAATATATGCCCAATATTTAAACCACAAAGACGTTCTTTTTTCGGGAAAAATACTCTTACTTTAAAAGAGACTATAAACATCCTAAACGAGCATGGTTGGAAAACATTAAGCAAACGTTTGAAAGATATTTACAAGTATAGACTGTTATTAATAACAGAATACTACTGAATTCAAAAATGTTTACTTAAATATATTTTGTTCATACAATTGTTTTATTTGTAATATACTTGTAATATAATGTAAAAAGTACAACCAAAATCCATTCAATTATTTTAGTCAAACTCGCTGACGGCATAGCCATAGCTTTCAAACTGCTGTATAAAATTGTTAAAAATGAATGTAAATAAATGAATTACTTACTTACTTATAAGTAGTTGGATAGAAATTTGAATACTGTTTGCTCGAAAATCCAAAAAAAAAAATATAAATTAGGTGTGTTTTATTGGGAATCTATCCATTGTACCGTAAGTAATTCCCAAAAAAACGCATCGACCGTAGCATGGACCGTAGCTTTTTTATTTTTGTTAAAATGGTACCCCTGTACAGCAGTCACAAGTAATGAAAGAGTCTTTTGCTAAGTAAAATTAAGAAAAAATCAAAATAATGACCAATAATTAGCTTTTATTCATATAAAATAGAAAGTAGAAAAACGTACCAATATTTAATTTATATTAAAACCTATTTCTTGTTTTAATTTTTTCTGCATTTGCAATCTTAAATTCAAACATTCATTTTGCACCAATCTAAAGGAAATAATAAGTGAATGGGTTTGTTCATAGACTATGGTTAAGTCCCTTTTTACACAGGGCAATTTTTGTATTGCTTTAAAAATCTTCTATGCCTTTCACACGAGGAAACAAAATTGACGGAGATTTGCTTGTTTCCTTTAAATGTTTCTTGGTTTTGAACGCACACTACAGCGTAGTTTAAATTGTTCAATCCATTACATGGCACATTTATATTTCATGCTTTTATTTATTTTCTGAGTAGATCGATAGCTAGAATTTTTCAAGTCAATTTATAAATTTATTTTCTGATTATGTTTTGCTTTCAATTCAATATTCACTCATCAGACTGCACTTAACATACGCGGGGTAAGAAACAAGTAGTTAACATTTGGTTTGCCATTTCCATGCACATGTCCAGAAAAAAAAACAATGGATCACAAAAATGTACGCCCAGTCCATGTCCATGTGAAGCGAACACCGTCCATGACCAACGTCCATTAAACAGTGAAGAAAAAGCACCTTTTGTGAAGTTCAGTTGCCGCTTAGTGCGTTTAAGCTAGGCGCTCACATGCAATTCTTCTGAAACGAAATAGTTTAATCACTAGTGATCGCGCACATTAGCAACTTAAAATTAATCAACGAGATAAAAATATTTTGATTTAATGTGCGCGCAGTTACATTATAGTTCGGTGTGATACAAACTGAAGAACTTATTTGGGGCGATCGTTCGATTTGTGCCAAAACGCAAACTTTTAAGTTGCTCGAATCGTGGACTGAATTGTTACTGCATTTGCGCACACTCTCATGGTATTCACTTTAGAAACAAAACTGTTGCAAAACTGAAAGTTGCATATTTGCGCGCCTAGCCTAGAATTTCATACGAATACATATTTTGCGGCGCACTGTGGAGCATTCCTCTATAGTACAGTTCCATCCAATGCGCTTTGTCTTCTCAAATTGCTTTTTTGTAGATCTAAATAAAAAGATGATTTTTTTCACCAAACTTCGTTTATTTACAACTATCAATAAAAATTGAACACAAAACGAAAGTTGGGCATGGTTAGTCAACAAAAGTAAAACGGAATTCATTCGATAAATATTGGTTTCTTTTTCAAAATGGATATCAAAATTTAAAATTGATTAATTGACATAAGGGGTATGCAAAATTGCATATATATGTGCAATTTTAGACGTACTTCAGAAAATAATTGAGCAAAGAATACAGTTTTTAATAGTAAGAGTCAGAAACTTTTCAGAAGAACAGCTTATAGTTTATTAAAAAATGGAGTTATCTAAGATTTGAGAAATATAAACCGGCCAACTATTAAAAAAAAGAATCAAAAAGATCGATTTGTTTTACGAATAAAATTAATAATTATAACACTCCATGAACACATCCATCGAGATTCAATTCAATTATCAATCGTGCCAACAAAACTAACAAAATCAGAATCGAGACTCGACTGAACGTCAACCAGCCATCCACCGTAGCTTCTACTTTAGCTTTTTATCGACCGTAGCGAATTGTATGTAAAATGCTACGACGGATAAACTTACGGCGGATAAATTTTCCAATAAAACACGGCTATTAAAAAAATATACAATAAATAAAGTTTTTTTCCAGCTATCTTCTATAAACTGTGAGCTGTCACTCAGTCACAATTTGTGGAGAAGAAAATCATTTAACCAAATATTTCCATGAATTTCTCTTAATTGAAAGAAAAAAGTTTCAGTTTCTAAGATCTTGAATTTATTGAAATAAAATAAATCGGAATTTATTGTTTTGACAATCACTTATTGGCGTTTTTAACGCATTTATCGCAGCGCTTGGTGATGAACGATATCTATTTTGTTTGTTCATTCAGAGAGAAAACGAATAGCGTTGATGATTTACTGCTTCGCCATGTACAACTGACAGTGAAAAGAACACACGGAAATTCAAGGTTAATTCCATACAGTTCCAACGATTTGGTGCTTAAAATTGTCATGTCGGTAGGAATCTGTAGTATTCTTGGAATTAACTTTACATGAAAGATTACTCCAGATTAGTACAGGCTTATGGTTTTTATAACATTATCGCCTTTAAATTTTGTTTTTCTAATTTATATCGTTAATTCAATAACGTTATTCATCAGCTTGTTCAAAGCGGATTTTGTTCCATTGCATAGTTTCGGTTGGTTGTAGCATTATTATCATCGAACTGACAATATTGCTGCTTCATCTTAAAATAGACAACAATAGAAAATATGGTTTGACAGTTGAGAATATTGCCATTAACGAATCACCATTACATCCATTAAAATTGACAGTTTGGTGCGGCTTACACACTTCATCCGTCCTTATTTCTTTCGAAATGAGGAAGAAGCTGCTTCACCATTAGCTTATTGAAAAATCAATTTGGTGACAGCCTATTTCCAACAGTGGTCTCCCCCCCCCCCCCTTCGTTTGTGCGACTTAAAATTATGTAGTAATGGGATATCTATTTTGCGGATAAAATACATATAAAATATTTTTTTCATGATTTCTTTTTTATTATAAAGTTTGAACGTTGACATTATGTGTGAAACACTACATCATTTAAATGACCACCACGCGAATTTTTGCAAGCATCGATTCTTTTGCGGTAATTTTCGACTACTTTTTGACACAAATTGTGCGGTATCTCAGCCATAACTTGACGAATGTTGGTTTTCAAGTGCTCAAGAGTTAAAGGTTTATCTGCATAAACACGGTCTTTCGCTTAGCCCCACAAAAAACAGTCCAGCGGTGTCAAGTCGCATGTCTTGGTGGCCAGTTGATATCGCCACGACGAGAAATTAGGCGGCCAGGAAATGTCTCTTGCAATAAAGGCATATCCGCTCAAGTTGTGTGGCATGTTGCACCGTCTTATTGAAACCACTTATTCTCCATGTCGTATTCTTCAATAGCAGGCAAAAAAAGTCGGTTATCAGGTGACCATAACGCTCCAAATTGACCGTGACAGTCGTTCCATAGTCGTTTTCGAAGAAGTAAGGTCCAATCACACCTCCGGAACAAAGAGCGCCCCAAGCAGTGACTTTTTGTGGATGTAATGACCTCTCTTCAATTACTTGAGGATTCTCAGAACCCCAAATACCACAATTTTGTTTAACATACCCACCGAGTGAGAAATGTGCTTCGTCGCTGAAGAAAATTTTGTTCGAAAAATCGCCGTCCACCGCCTGTTGTTCAAGCACCCATTCGACGTATCTACGCCGTTGTGAATGGTCAGCTGGCTTCAGTTGTTGTGTGCGCTGGACTTTATATGGTTGTAGTTGTAGAATCAAATGCAAAATACGCCATAATGTGCCGTAAGACAGTCCTAATTCCTGAGAACGACGAGAAATCGACACATTCGGGTCTTCGGCAACACTTTCACTTACAGCAGCGATATTTTCAGTGGTACGAGCGAAACGATAATTCACAGACCTTACAATATCTGTAACCAATCCAGTCTCTTCAAATTTCTTCGCAATTTTGCCAATTGCTTGCGTAGTTGGACGATTATTTTAACCATAATCTCCTCTTAAAGCACGATATGTGGCTGCGGCAGAATCACCATTTTGTAGTAGGTTTTAACAATTTTTATGCGTTGTGCGATAGTTAAGAGATCCATTTTCGTAAATGTCAGACTTTCAACTGCAAAAAAAAAAATTGGTTTAACAACGTAGTTTGACAGATGTCGAATTCCAGCCCTATACTTTTGAAACCGCAAAATGGATAACCCTTTATTTTCGCCATTACTGATTTTTTGTCAACATTATATGCACATTGTCGGTTTATCCTCCGTCTATAGTTTGCGAATTCAGTGGCAGTTTGAGTGTATATAATAAGCTATTCGTCCTCCTTCTGACAATATGAGAATAATTTTTACTTTGCCCACGAATCGTGTTCTTATTGTTGGATCATAAATGCCAAATGTTGATTTCGAATTGGCAAGCTTGGCCGTCTGTTTTATGGACGTTTTAAATTATGTTATGTGTAAGTAAGTTCCAAATGAACTAGTCAAACTCAACATTTTAACGTTAATACTAAATGTCAATTTTTCGTACTTATTATGAAAACATGACGTGATATCAGAACTGACCGTCACATTTTGTTATTTAAACTATCAGACAAAAAGTACCATCCAAATTATCGACCATTCCGGTGGATTTTCTAAAATTTAATACAAATTTTGTCCTCACAATTACGATTTACGAACACACCGATTGAGCCGTTCTCCAGTGCTCTTTAAAATGAAAACTGCATCAGACACAGCGGGCTTGTTTTGTTGTCTTGGACTTTAGTCCATCGCAGCTATTTAAAATTGAAAACAAAAATAAAACCTCTTTAAGTGTCAGACATTGACTTCTTCGTCCATAAGGCGACATATGTCCCATTTTTTTAAAAATTAATTGTGGACATGCATAAATGTCCCACCCATGTGGGAATTTTTGACTTTATGTACATATGTGCCCACACCATTTCAAGATCCTTTGAATTTTCTGTTAGTGATGGATTCATTTGTATCGGGCATGATTTATGATTCCCAACCGAGCGAATCTCATGGAATATTTAACACTTTTAAGGGCGAACAACTTTTATAAAACTGTCATAATTGGCATTTCTCTAGATTCGTCCATGTAATTTAAGTATCTAAACTATTTAAAACAAAGTGTTTAAAGTAAATCAAAAGTAATTTTTTACCCGCCAGATTCGTGATTGGTTCAACTGTACTAGGTACATATATACCATGTCTGTAATTAATTTGTTTTAGATATTTCATTAAAACGGGTTCTAGATGCAGCTTTTTCTTACACCACCATAGATTTGTTGTCATGAAAAAAAAACATGCTTTGTACGACATTTTTATGCGTGTAGTTTGCATTAACGGGTTGACAAAGTAAATTACACGAATTTATCGAAAGCTTTCCTTCTTATCAGACCATTAATGCTGTGTACACTGTAAAAAACCTATGTAATATGTACCTACATATTTATCCCATCACAAGTATTAATATTTCTTCCTTTTAACCAAAGAAGTGATTTTGGACAACATCTTTATCAATATATGTAAATAACTCGAGCTGCTTTTACTGTCCATCAATCCATGTTGACAAAAATTGTACTTCATAAAAAATCATAAATACATGTCTTCATTTGGATTGAAAATGGTTTGTCAATTTATTTTTAGAATTAGGGTATGAAGCCTCACACTTAAATTTCCTACCCCAGTAGGTACTTATTGAAATTAAACTTATTTAAATCTACTTTCGTCTTTATTGTATGTATTTCAATTTGAAAATATGTATAGGTATGTACATAATGTGGTTATACTGCCCCGGGTTCGATAAGCTTTTTTCGTTTATTCTCTTAAATATCTTAACCACAGTTCTCTTTTATACGCACTGCACGACCAGCTCATTGTTAAAGCTTTAAAGGGTGGTGTCTAAGATAAGGTAATGCAGTTTATTTAATTTCAAGCATTATGTCAACTGGTAGAATTTTATATATAATTCTGGTAGCTCTAGTCAAAACGCAACACATGTATTCAATGACGTCAAATATATAAGACATTAAAAAAAAAAGCTTTGTATTATTTATATTTTGTTTTCAATTGAAAGTTGAACAGTATATTTGTATTTATTTCTATTTTATAAATTGCTTTTTAATAAACAGCTTATTTCATCGGTTTCGGTTTATTGTCTCCGCAATGTGATTTAATGTTTAATAAATGTTTGAATAAAAAAGAGGTAATACCTAGGTATACCTACCTATTTAAAAAAGTTACCTAGGTACATATATAACAGTCAAAAAAAAATATTTATCATTATCAGTGTTGGTGGTGGCTATAATTTGTTTTGAAATTTATCTATATGCATACATATATAGGTACATATTTACATATTATATTCTAAGCAATAAATTTAAATATAAATGTGATGTCTGTCAAAATATTAACAAAAAATGAGTATATAATGAATTAAAACAAAAATTATTTGTTTGATTATTTATATTGATGTAGATCATTTTTTATTTTTGCTAGAAAGGATATGTAGCGGATAAATACGTAATCGTTTTTAGGTACCTATTTATTGAGGATGACGTAAAATAAACTCTTAACTTTGTATTTATAGTGCCTTTCTCACCATTAAGTGGCAACGAATTGGGATGAGATAGGTTGAGTCGTTAGGGGTAAGTGTACGCACTTTCGGCTTTAAAACATGATTCCAAGCGAAATATAGAAGATATTGTACAGGGCCATATTAAATTACAAAGCTGCATATTTGACTATTTATTAAGAAAAGTAAAACTATATATTTTTGCCAATTTACTATCATTATTATTGACAATACCAAATCAAGTCAGAATGTAAGTGTGCGAATGTCCAGCGTGTCTAAAACACTTATGTTACAGGGTTTTTTATTAGTAACTCTTTTATTTAAGAAAAAAATGATAGTCTATTTCATAAAGAAACCACAAAATTAAATTTCATATAGTTTTAATGTAAATATTTTTTTTAAACAAAAAAAAAAAGAAGCGCAGGAGAAAATTGTTTTATGTCGCTGAAGAAAGCTTTGTACCCAATCACGTACAGCCATTTGCAAATCATTGTTAAAATGATTTGGGATATTGTTTACCGTGGCGTATTGGTAAACTTACTTCCGTATTGCTAATATTGTCATTCCGCCATATACATATATTGTCTATTTTCCTGCAATACTCTACTATTTCTCACCATCCCTAAACTAGAATTCGGATCTTCTTTTAAGATGATGTTATCCATTTTTATACTGATAGATCAAAAACTGGCGATTGGGGGGTTGTGTACTCAAACAGACTAAAATTAATACTCTCTTTCGGTCTTCCTAATTATTGAACATCCGCTTATTCCAACTTCCTCCGCTGGCTTAAATTGATAAAATGGTCTTATCAATTTGGCATTTTTTTTTCAAAATTTTTCAGGATATTTCCAACATATGTTCGAGGCATATGGAAAAAAAGAATAATAAAAACATCATAAGAAAATTAAATGTATTTATTCATAACATTAGTAAATAGAGTTACGGATATACAATATTCACTGGAAGTGGCCTAGGAAAAAATGTATATGCATATATAAGTGGAGCCACAATTAGATTGGTTTTAACTACATCAATAAAAATCGATTCCTTCACCCGTATACACGCAACTATATTCCTAAATAATATATCTACAAACCGAAATGATTTGTATTCCTTTGCATTTCTTTGTCGGGGTAAGAGTACGCACGCTCACACTTGCCCCAAAAGTTATGCGAACACTTAACCCCACTGCACTTTTTTTAATATTTTGTTTATTTTGAACAAATTAACACCAAATAGAGTAAAATGTTCACTCAAACACAATGTATATATAATAAATTCAATAAATAATTAGGACTCAATGTGTTAAAATAAAATCACTGAACACTACCACGTTTTTTAAATTGAGAAATATTTTAGTAAAATTAACTGTCTTTTTGTTTGGCTTCCCTTTACAAAACAAACAAATTTAAAAGGTCAACAACAACTGACTCAAACAAAATACAGATACCAAGTTAATTGCGCATTTATAGATACTTAATATTTATTGTCATTGTCCAGAAATTAACTGTGCGTACACTTCCCCGCTGCGCACACTTACCCCAAACGACTCTACTGAAACATCAACGTTGAACACCATCATTTGTTTAATTTTAAATTTCACTGAATAATTTTTTATTATTATATAGTTCAATTATGTAGATAGTTCAACAATAAACTAAAAGAACGTTAACAAAAATTACAGTTTCGTATGAATACGCCATTCGTTATTGTGATATTGACGTTTTAACGATTATTTGAAATGTTGCAAATTTCTTGATGAGTTTGTTTCAGGTTTTAAATATTTCATTTTCGTATTTTAGGATTTGTATCCTTTATTAAGCTTCAGTTAAACTGAACTAAATATGTATGTACAGTACATATTTATCTATATGTAGGTAGGTCTATACTTTGTAGCAAACAAACCTGTTTTCAATTATATATTTATTTTATTGACTTAATTCATGCTGCTAAAAAATTAAGTAACAATTAACAATAATAACAAATTAAATAATTTATTTATTATATTGACCCGAATTACAGAATCAAATGAATGAACTGCGGAGGAAGTCGAACTCAATTATGATATTTCCGATTCCATCCGTAGTTTATATGGATTCTGTAATTGGTGATATTCACCCTTATTCCGATTCCAATAAGCGTTTTTCTTAAACCCCGACTGTTGTTTTTTTAGTCGTGTCGTTTTGTATTGGTATTCCAAAACTAAAACGTTTTTTTCGCTCTTAAATTCCACAATACGATCCACCAAAGCAGCTGACATTTGACATACATGTCAAATTGTTGCCAAATTAAATTATTTGGTTTTTGAAAACTATATTTGTGTAAATTTGTTTTAAAAATAAGAAAAAAAAAGAGAATAAATGTATAGTGTAGCAAGTTATTTTTCTTTGAGCAGCACTGAGAACAAAGAGGGCGAAAGATTTAATACAGTAGAGGAGGTGCATTCGACCTAAAGCAAATCTTTTTAATTTGCCTGATACAAAGTATAATCAATGAAAAAAAAATATATGCAGTAGGTAATTCTAACAATGCAATGGTTCTGACTCTTTATTTTATCGCAATTCCAATGGCTTTAAAACTAGCTACTACCCTTAGATTTTTTTTTACTGAAGGGAGCTAAAGAGGTTGGTAACGATTCCAATTTCGGACTAACCCAACCTACTCTAATCAGAATTCCCATCCTCCCATCCAACATTTTGTAGCATAACCTCTTTTAAAGATTTTCGCCAGATGCTCATTCTCCTCCATGAAGTCGATCAGTCGTCGCATCCGAATTTTGGTTGTTATTTTTACACTAAACAAAAAAATTTAAATATAAAAACTAAAATAAGTTTAAAAAATCTTAAAATTTTACTTCGGTCGTCAACAAATTTTTCGACGACAGATTTCGACGATTTAACTGACGTTTTTCTTATGAAAACGACTTACATAATACAAAAAAGAAATATAGTGAACGTGTTCCACAAGAAATAATCGACAAATTGACGTTTATTTGGCGTTGAACGCTCTACTAAGGAAATAAAATGGTGAAAGAAGTAATGGTTTGAAGGCTACGGGAATTGCTATTACTGGAAACTAATTCCAGTAGCGCCAGGGAATTGCTGGCACTTATCGGTGACTATGAAGTTTTACAAGGGATGAATTATAAATTATGCTCGTTACTCCCTACGAAAGACCAGACCTGAGGAGATCCGCAATGCAAATGGGGAGAAATGTTCGTCTAATCTGATTGGCATATTCAAGGATTGGTTTTTCAGTCCTATCACGAATTTCGTAATGGTATTTTGTAAGGAATATTCTGATATATGTTCCAGGTGATTTAAAAGAAGCAAGCTTATTCAATTCACAATTTATTTTAATAGTTCACAAATTCTTAATAATTAATTACTGAAGCAATTTAATCCAGCTAAGTCGGAAGTCTCAAAAAAATGCCATTCCGTTCATTTTACATTTTTCCAATTAAACCAATTTTGACAGCCGGATATACACTGACTTACATGATATTTAGCCAATATTTTACACTAATCAATATAATATTCTGTTTAGGTCCGATTACATCATATTCCATCACTACAATGTCTTATGTGATAGTTTTTTTTTTCCTAATTCCAGATAATGTTAAAATGTTTAAGGTCTGATTAAATCTGTATTTACTATTAATGTGGTTCGTTGAAATATTTTTTTCACATGCATAAAAATTTAGGTAAATTTATCTTGTTTAAAAATAGACTGAGTTTTTCTTCTATCTTGTTTTGTATACACTTCCTAAGATATAAATGCTATCTCGACAGGCATATTCAAACTAAATACTGTCGAGCTGTCTTGGCTTTTTTTTTTAAATAATAAGACATTCTCTAGTACTTACAATATTTACCTTTGAGGTTTTAGATACTATGTTTAACAAACAAAATGAGAAAATAGTAATATTCACTTATGAGCATATACATACGTAATGTACATATATACCATTTTGTACATATAATTTTGAAAGCTCCTAACTTGCCCTTTTATGTTGGGAATATAAAACAGGCAATTAAATGTAATGAGCTCTTATAGGCATTGCTGTAAATGTTAAATATTATTTGTGTGCACCGCAAAATTGTAGGGATACATGTTTATGCAAATACCTACAAGGGAACGAAAATAAAATATGCAACTAAATTTTTAAATAATATTTAATGATTATAATAAAATTGTGTTGGTTAACCATTTAAAATTAATCGTGTTTTTACAAAAAAAAAAAAATAGTGGCTTTATTCTCTGGCTCCTAACCTATGCCAAAGTTATTACAAATTAAATAATGAGTTATCCATTTTGCAGTTTCAAAAGTATAGGGCTGGAATTCGACATATGTCAAACTAAGTTGTTAAACCAATTTTTTTTTTATTTATTTATTTATTTATTCAGAATATGGTACATAGCTTTGTAGATTACTTTAAGCATAGGGATGAGAATTATATAAATTCTTAGCAACTATAAATTTAACAAACGTGACAGATAATTAGGAAAATGTAATTTAGTTTTGAGAAATAAATCATTTTTTAAAAAACTCAATGGACTTATTACTAAAATCTTAAAACTAACATAAAACAATTAAACATATTATTTGGCAATGTTTCTTAATATTGGGTTTTCTTTCAGTAAACATTTGTTTATAAAGTTCGTGTGTACTATGGAACATTTTTCTTTTACTGTAGGAATATTAGCGATTTCATGTAGTCCAATTGTTGAAAAATGCCAAGGGAGGTTTAAAATAGTTTTAAGTATTTTATTTTGACAGACTTGTATCTTTTTATAGTGACAATCTGCACAAGTATGCCAACACGGTGAAGCATAAAGCATAGCGGGGAGAAAAACTACTTTGTATATTAATAATTTATTTTCAAGGCTTAGGTGAGAGTTTTTATTCAAAAGTGGATACAAAATTTTGATTAGAAATTGAGCTTTCTTAATGCTTTCTGAAACTTGGCTAGAAAAAGTCAAGCTTTTATCCAAAGTTATACCCAAATATTTAATAGTTTTTTCCCATTGAACAGGAGCATTGCATACTATAAGATTTGTTTGAGGTAGATTACTTTGCTTTCGTTTCTTTGTAAAGAAACAAGCTTCAGTTTTACCAGGGCTTATCTTGATTTTCCAAGAATAAAAGTAGAATTCAATTAGATTAAGTGCCTTTTGAAGGTTAAATAAAATTTGTTCGCATTTTTCTGAAATACTATAAATGCATGTATCGTCTGCGAAAAAAGATCTTTTACAGAAGCTGAGAACAGGAAAGTCAGATACATATATGTTATACAGCAAAGGAGAAAGGGTCGATCCTTGAGGAACGCCGGCCTTTATGGAGTACAACGGGGATTTGCTTAGCGAAATTTCAACAAAAAACTTTCTTTCATGCAGAAAACTTTGAATTAATTTAATAAGATATGTAGGAAGACCATTTACTAAGAGCTTATGAACGATGCCGTCATGCCAGACGCAATCAAAAGCCTTTTCAATATCAAATGACACGATTCCAACAGATTTTTTATTTTTAAGTGCTTTTTTAATGTCTTTGGTTAATCTCATTACTTGATGCGTTGAAGAATATTCTTTTCTAAAGCCAAATTGTTCTGGTGGAAGAATATTTTTGGTTGAAACGATTTCTGTCATTTCTAGACAGATGATTTTTTCGAATAGCTTCCCTAAGCAGCTAAGCAAGCTTATAGGGCGGTAAGAAGATATTTCTGTTAGTGGCTTATTAGGTTTTGGAATCGGCACAATTTTTGCAACTTTCCATCTTCTGGGAAAATAACCAAGCAAAAAACAGTTATGGAAAAGATAACTTAAAAACAAAATACAACTTTGAGGGAGATTCTTTAATATTTGGTTAGACAAGTTATCATAACCCGGAGCTTTCTTTCTTTTTAGATCTGTTTTAATAATATCTTTAATCCTGTTCGGTGAAATGTTGGGAACGTTTTGAGGATCTATAACAATCTGATCTAATTCAGTCATACTTTTATTAACTTTTTCAATAGTAACACTACTGTTAAAAGGTATGGGTGATTGAGTGGGTGCTTTCAAAATATTTTCCTAGTTCGGTTGCTTTATCCAAACTTGTGTTTATTTTATTGCCATTTACTGTTAAATGGGGTATTTGCGAGTTTTGTCTCTTAAAATCCATGGCTGTCCTTATTAATTTGGTGAAACACTTTATAAAGGGTTATCCATTTTGCGATTTCAAAAGTATAGGGCTGGAATTCAAAATCTGTCAAACTAAGCTGTTAAACCATTTTTTTTTTCAGTTGAAAGTCTGACATTTACGAAAATGGATCGCTTAACTATTCCAAAACGCATACAAATTGTTAAAACCTACTACAAAAATGGTGATTCTGCCACAGATTTTACAGCCAGAAAAAGAATTCTTCCAATCAAGTCATCAATTTTATTTTTTTTTTTGAAAACACATTTTTAAATAAAATTAATTAGTACTTAAAATTTAATTAAATTAAGCAAAAGCCTTAAATGAGCCCGAAAAAGCGAAAATAAAGGCCAATTTATGAAATCAAACAAAAAAAATATTGGCCCCAGGTGAGAGTTGACAATAGAATTATTTTGAGGCACGCATCCAATTCGCCCGACTCTGCAGGCAAAATTAAGGAAAACAACTGGTGTAAAAGCATATGCGTGCGGAGAATGTGCAAAGATTAACTTCTAACGTTATAAAGAAAAAGCCACTTCTTAAACAACTTCGAACGACGCAACGCCTCCATTTCTGCAGGGCTCATATAACCTTAGGGTCAATTCCCGATCAGTGAAGTTTTGAAGTAAAAAAAAATATCATTTCAGTTTTCACAGAGGTTTATCATTTTCCAACTTCACACACACGCCTAATGCGATTCTAGAACTCATTGTGATAAAGTTTGTACTAAAAAGTACTAAATGATAAATTCTGTCATTTCTGATTAGATTTTTTGTTGGGAAAGGTAAATATTTCATTTCAGTTTCTCAATTTGCTTAAGAATAATGTCCGGAATAATAATTCGTTTAATAAATTAATAAAAGACGTCGTACTGAACAATTGTGGGTTTTATATTATATTCAATAGTATCTCTGTTTTGAGTAAGATTTATTATTTTTTCATGTGAGGATATTGAGGCTTTCGCTTCGAGATGGACAGAATCTATTCGAAGTTACAACTAGGAGCACTTTATTGAATTTTATAGATTACCAAAACATTTATGCATGGATTTAATACGTCAATTGAGACCATTCTTGAAAAACACTCAACTTATAAGTGCGCCATTTCATCAAAGCCATTTAAATATGGTAAAGTGCTCTGCATTTTTTTGCAATAGGTAGTTTCCAACGATCTGTCACGGGAATGAGCACCGTCGCGTCAGCTGTTGTGAATCTGTTGATTTAACAATTTCGTTATTTACTCGAATTAACACAAATATAACTTACTACCAAAATAAATTTGTGTATAAATATAATTGTTGCTTATTTGTCATGTGCCAAATCCTGTTTTTCTTCTTAATATTCGATTAGAAACATTTTCATCACAAAACAATTGACTATGATAAAAAAAATTATCATATGAAAAATGTTTGGCATTTAACTTCACTTTTTCACGAATCCAGAATCGAATTAAACGCGAAAGCGTGATAAAATTTATCACTTCACATCTTCACAGATCGGGAACACATCACTTCAGGGGATTACCCCTGGACGAAGGAGTGGCAGCGTGTATTCTTTTCAGGCGAAATTTAATTTGGAGGGTCCCGATGGCTATGATAATCGCTTTCATGATCTTCGAAAGAAAGAGCATACTCTAGAAATCGACTGCACAGCCGTATCGGATATAATTGTATTTTAGGGCCAGGGGGTTGGCCGTGACGCGATAGTTGTATGCTCGCCTGTCAACCTCGTGGTTGCAGATTCGATTCCTGCCGTTGTCTATGTCTTCTTATATTCCATTAAAAACCAATTCATAAAATTGTAATAAAATAAGTTGCTGCTTTGCTCATTACATGCTGTTTAGGCATAACACTAACAACATGTGATTGAGTAAACTAGCATACCCATAAAGTATGACAACGAAATAAATAAAATAATGCGAATTATAAGGGACATAAATAAATAAGACACGGTAATTCTCTCCGCATTAGTTCAGCCGCCATCCCTGGAGATAAATCTGAGACAACAACCAGCTCTAGTCTCAGAACATCGCGCCACACATCTCTCCTATCCTTCTTTCTCTTCCTTGTTAATGTGTAGAGAATGTAATGTAAAATTGCTGAACCATGAATCAAAGTTCGAACGACGCGACTGTGACGTTTGTACAATTGGAAGATGGGTCCGTTATGGGGGATGTATTTGTGCAAGTACGGGGCCGGTATCAAAAAATGTCAACTTCGTTGTTTCTTTACCGGTTTCTCTGAAATTGAAATAAAAGTTTTAGCTGACTTATAGGATTACGAGAGAAAAAATTGTTTCAAATTAGGGAAGTTTTACTACTGGCGTGAATAAATAAATAAACACACTCTTTTTTGAAAAATATAATAAAGGTAAGGTAAAAGTTTCATTCGATTTTTTTTGTTGTAGAAAACAATCACAAAAATCAAAAATTATAACTTATCAACTAAAATAAATTAATGAGAAACAAAAACCTGAAATATATTAAAAAAAAATTACAAATAACAGATAGTAAGACAAATTTGACAGATGAATTAGAACTTTAACGGGTGAAGTTAGATGTAGTTCATTGAGTGGATGCGCTAATCTTTGAAAGGATTTTGAACTTCAGCTGGATGTGGTCACAGATTCAATTGAATGTTTTATTTTTTTGAATAGGTTCGTATAGAGGGGATAAACAGTTTTTTGATTTAAATAAGGGGGACTGCTGTTCTAAAATGTATATGTTATACCAGTGGTGTCCAACCCGTAGTTCGCGGACGCATAGTAGCCTGCGGTCTGTTTTCTAGGCGCCCGCCAGCACCACGGACTAAACTCAAGTAAACTCTTCTTGCAATGTACAATCGGAATTTGAAAGGCATTTTGAGCAAATGTTCTGTATGGAACCTCTGCTTGTTTTTTTTATTTTTAATCCTTTTAATAATACTGATATTTCAGAATTTGCCTCATTGATGGAGACTAATTGTTGCATCAATAAAACAAAAACTGAATTAAAAATTATTACAATTCTAAGTGATATCATGCTTAAAACACAAACAGTAAAAACAACGAGATTTTCAAGCTATGGACCTTGTTAAATATAAAAACGTACATAACTGTGCACTCATCCTTAAAGCATCTTTCGGGTCAACGTATCTATGTGTGAACAGTGAACGCGCTGATTAAAATCAAACGTGATTAAAACGAAATGCAGAAAAATGTAAACGAATTAGCGCTTACAAAATTGCAAGGCTAGCATCCTGACCTTTGAATAAATTTGAGGATATGTTAAGTGGCTTATTAGAGACAACGCTCAGTTCGTCGAAAAAGTAGTCTCCGAGAGCTCCTTTCCTGGTGCGGGCTAGGCTATTCATAAAGGAAGTGATATGAGAACTCTTTCGCCTCTTCTTCCACACAACCTTTACATAAGTCAGATGTGTTTATGCCCATTCTGATCATGTAGGTTCCAATTGAGTTGTGACCTGTTAGGATAACCATCAGAAAGGACAGTTGAGATCTGTTAAGCTCCAGCAAATATTCTGTTTTTTTCTTATAGATATAAGTCCAAAGACTTCTCGAAACCCGACAACTTCGAAACCTGTCGTTTGCGGCTTTGAGGAAAATTTGTTGGATTCTAAAATGTTTTATTGTAGCTTTTTTCTCTGTTTATTGAATGATTTGTTTCCAGTTCAGTTGTTAACGATCCATAACCATACCCAGATATTTAGTCGTGCCAGTAATGTGTTGTGGCGTCCCATTTATGATTTGGAATGTTACGTTTCCTTATGAACAAAATTAGTTCGATGTTTTATGGGCTTACATTTAGTCCGCAACTACTGTTCCAATTACTGTTCTAATTACTAAGCTTATCAAGGCCGTTCTGAAGAAATTCGCACAGTGTGTGTACGAATTTCGTTGATGCCATAACTTGATGCCATCAGCATATGCCACGATTTTGACACCTGTTGGGCGTAGCCTTAGTAAGATCTGGTTAACGACCAGAAGCCAAAGAAGGGAGATAGTACATCTGCATGTAATAACCTTTAAGATTGCCCAATTCTCCATTCACTATCCTGGACTGAAACATAGAGTCATTGTTAAAGGCCCCTTCTATATCAAGAAATTCACCCAGCGTTGGATAGATTTTCCAATTGTTTTGATTACCATTTCATGAAGTGCAGTCTTAACAGATTTGCCCTTAGTGAATGCATGCTGGGCCTGTGAGAGAACACCATCATTTAGCTTGAGGCGAATTTGTACATCTATGAGTCTTTCCAGGGTCTTCAATAGGAAGGAAGATAGGGCTTATATGTCTGAAATCTGTTGGTTCAATGTGGGTAGGCTTTCCAGCTTTCTGAATGAAAAGTATATATTATATCATAATCTCATAATAAATAAAAAGTTTTATAAGGGAATGATGTAGTTTCCTTTAATCTTATTCAATATTTTTGTACTGGGTAGTATCCGCGTAGCTCTTTTAGATTTTCAAAAAAGCACGTGGAGCAATACCAGTTGGACGCCACTGTGTTATACTAATAATCAGAACTTTACTCAAAACCTTAAATTTACTATATAATATTTATAATAAAATGACTCATTATACATATATCCTTCTCCAGTTTGACTACTTACCTACAATTGTACATAGATAATATACGTCATATTCTCTTGTAAGTTATTTAAAAAAAATACTTTAAATTAAAAAAAAAAAAATCATAATCATAAAGTATTTAAAAACACCCATCTTCTGAATTTGTGCATTGGCATATTATACCCTATAGCGAAACTATCGTATTGTCTTATAAATTCAGTTCACAATATTATAAACTTATGTGTTCACTTGATTATCAAAGCTATAATTAAAACGTATACAAAAATTTATTAAAAAACAACATTGTTTTTATTCATAACACACCATCTACATACCTATCCAATGATCCAACAATTATATCTCATAAGATTTGCGTCATATTTGTGATTGTCAAACGCAAATCTCACGTAAGATACATCCACATGACTAAAGTTATCTAAAAAACTACCATCGCATCGGCGCGATGAAGGTGGCAACTAACTAAAGTATTCCATACACATATAATACTTTTTTGAATATTATTTTATATAAAGTGCGCAATTGTTAATAATAATGGTACAAAAAAAAAACTTAAATTAATTATGATTTATTATGTCAATTGTTAAAGTTTAAATATTTGATAAGCTGTATAACAAATACAGAATTGAACTTAACAAGCTCTCGGTTAATTCGGATGTCTATGTCAGGTTTTCGACCTTTTCAAATTAGTATCTATCTCAAGTTGTTTTTTTTTTATTATTATTTTTATTTTATATTTTAGTATTTTATTGTTACATATATACATATGTATATATGTACATTCAATTCAGTGTGACGGTCATTCCAAAGTTAATTTAACTTCTCGATTTATCCGTGAATTCAATTAAGGTACCTACTTACTTATAGGCTGCTGTACAAGCTCATTCTTACTTAGATCTCTCTCTCGCTCTTGAATATTTCTTATTCGATCCACCTACTCTTTCTTGCTATCTTTTGAGGATTCTTAAATATTAAGGTATAGGTATTTGCTATCATCATCAAAAAATATCTGTAAGCAAACGTATATGAATCAAGAAAGAGAAAATCATACACGCCAGACCACATAGCTACTATACGAGTCATGTGAATGCAAAAATTTAAACTTTTTCAAGCGTTAGCTTGAACGGGCCCGGCCCGTTACTATAGGTACATATATTATGCGTCACGTTGATTCCAGTAATGGACGCCAAATTGTGATATATGATAGTGAAATCGATGTCAGGAGACAGGGGAAACATAAAATATTATATTATTTATACCTAATAGAACCTATATTGATGTTGATTCTTAAATGGAAGTATGCACCTACAATCCTACATACGTATACCTATATGTACATACCTATTTACAAGTACCATATCGACGCTATAAAATGGCACGTGAGTGCAGTGGACGACACGACAGGCTGCTGGTTTTCTTTATACCTAACAATAATAATAGAAGTGAAATTATTCTTTAATTAGAAGAGGAAAAAAGTTTTTCCCGCAATTCCGTCCGTCTGTCTGTCGTCGAGTCTAATGCCTAAACGGTTAATTGGATTTGCTTTAAAATTGGTACATCTTGGTTTTCGGTAATATGCCGCCCACGCGTTTTTTTTATTTTTTTTTAAGACGACAAATACCTACATACATGCCATACATTTTTGTCGGCCAAAACAAAAAATCTTATTTTCTCAAAAACGGCTACAACGATTTTTATAAAAAAAAAATCAGTTAATTTTTGAATTTTTTGTTTGTTTTGAGAAATGGTTACCATATTTTTGGTTTTCGATTTCCTTTAAAAGGGTTCATTTTATTTTTCAAAGTTTAAACACTAATGTAAACCAAAATATTTTAAATAAAAAATATATAGTTTTGCGTACCTATTAACGGTACTTCCCATAAAACAAACTTTTCATATTTTTTGAAATTGAAATTTATATTTATATTAATAATTACGTTAAAATGGCGTTTTTTTTTTAATTTAACTTTATGCCTGTAAGACCTAAGGTATTTTAAATGCAACCTGAATTGCACGGGACTAGTTAGAAGGAATAGAAAGATAGGAACGAATTTTGTATTGACACAGTGGATTGGAGAATAAGGTATTTACTATCTCATTTTAACCCATGGGCGGAATCCAATTAAAATTGGGGATCGAACCTATACGTCTAAGTTAGCAATCTAACACTTTATCTACTGCGCCATTGCTACCCACAATTTCATTTTTTTTTTAAATATTTTTAAAATTGTATAAATAAAAAATTGTTTTTTTTTTTTAACATCATCTCTAGGACAAATACTGGCTTGCTTTTTCACTCTTTATTTGTTCATTAATTTTGTTTGTTTTCTTTTTTAAATAAATTTACCTTGTTAATTATTTCTCTTTCTTAATATCTCACTTTACATAAAACATATATACATATGTAGCTTTGTAATCTATTTTTTTTTTTTAGCTTTTTTAAAGATAAATTTGTATGCTCGATTTACAAAAAAACTTTACCTGTAAATAGCATTTATTGTAATTTTTAAATGTAAATAACTTTTTATTAAGCCACAAATGAGATTGAATCTCAAGGCTTAATAGTATAAAATAAATAAATGAAAATAAATTAAATCTTTTTTTTTCCCAAAATTTAACAACGAGTTTTTGCGTATGGCACTGAAGATCTATATATACACTATGTAGACCCTCAAACATATACATATGTAAATACATAAGTGCATCTTTAACTCACATGAATGTTATGTGTAATAAGCACGCAAAATAAAATATTTTTGAAGTTAACTTCTAATTGGTGGGTAAACCGCTTCGTTACGTAACGCGCTACGGAGCCAGTCTGCCTAGCTTTACTTTCTTACGCATACGGCGAACTTTTGAAATAAATCAAATTAACGAAGAACTTTTAAAGCTTTTCTCAAGTTAAACAATTTAATATTAAATAGTTCAACTTAGATTAGTTTAAGTTATCACTACTGTCGGGCGTCCCGAGACGCACATGTTTTTTTTTTACTTACAAGTGAACAACATTAATTTAAGAACAGACAGTTGTTTTAATCAAAATTCTTGTAGTCGTTTTTAGGGAAAATACTTCTTGGCCAAATAAATAAAAAATAATAAATAAATGGCAGGGACAGTTATTTTTCGTCTTAAAACAAAGAAGAAAAAAAACGTGGGCATTGATATTACCGAAAAAAACGATATGTACCAAGTTTGAAGCAAATTCATCTAACCGTTAAGGCTGTAGACTCGTGGACAGACGGAATTGCGGGACCCACTCTTTTTATATTCTCCATTATCGTAATATCAAGTTTGATCAAGATCTCAAGTTTGATTTTTTTACGAATCCATAACTTGCCATATAGTACCTATAAAATTTTACATTTAACATTTATAAACTTATCCCTTCGATAGACCATCAAAGAAAATAGTCTAGTCAAAATACCTATAAGAATTGACAATACTTTACAGAATTTTAAAATGTTTGTTTTCCTTTTAAATATGGCTATTTAGGTATAAGTTATCGGTAACAAAAAGTTTTACAATGCAAGTTTGTGCCCTGTAATATTTGAAGCCTTGGCAACTCTTCACCTTGCACAAATTGAACAATATCGACACATTATTTTTTCTGTGTGAGTATTTAGGAGATTGCTGTGTTCGTTTAAAACAAATAATTGCGGCCGTAATAAAGAAGAATAACAAAAATATAGAAAAGAAAAATAGTTTGCATACCACAGGCGACTACATATTTACATTACTATCCATCTACAGTTGGTTTGTTTTAGAGCAAATAAACAAGTGTTTGTCTATAATCAGCTTTTCTCTTTCACTAGCAAAAACATAAATGCAATAGTAGGTACCTGCATACGTATGTATATAGTACAAGGTATACCTATATATTTGGAATATTGTGCTGGACTGGAATTGACAAGAGAAACAAGTGATAGTTTTATTGAGTAGTTCGTTAAGCACTTGAAAGAGACCAAAATCTTTTAACAATGAATGACAAAAAGAAAAAGAAGAGAGAAACCTACAAATGCAATGTGATAATTGAATTTAAATTGGATTAAAGTCAAAAGAGCTTGCTTTGGGTTCATTTTATTAGCACTTTTCTGACTTTTTGTCTGGCTATTTATAGACATTCTCTTAATATATTTTTATAAATGTTAAAAGAGAAAATAATAAAAAAAAAAAGAAAGCTATTTGCTGCTGTTGTGTTGCTTGCCAGCTTGCCACTAATTCACAATTAAATTTACTTTAAGCTCTCGGGGCGTATTTTTCTTCGTTAAATACAAGAAAAAAAAACATGAAACAAAGTAAAATATCTTATGCTCGCCGTGCCGCACCTACCTTACTAACTTATCTGACAAGAAGATACACACCAACACAGTTTCATTGACTCTAGCTAGCGAAATTGGTCGTCGAATAAAGCGGCAGAGGGACGAACTTTACTAATTCAGCGAGAAAGAGGAACGAGTCAGTAAATAAAGAGAAACCCCGCGATAAATCGAACGTTGAAGAATATACATTCTTCGCGGCTCATTGAAGTACGGAACGTGCGCGGCGACGTTAGATTGCGTTCATATTTTTTTATTTCAATCCTAATTTTTTCTCCATTATTTGTATTGCGTTTTTTTTTTTGTTTTTAATTTGAAATTCTTTTTGAAAAATTCGTTAGATTTTCAAAAATAAACACTTTTTTTCGTTGCTCGTATTGAACTGAACGAATTTTTGTTTTGATCGTCTCTCCGTATCGTCTCGTCGTGGTTCGTCATTGGATCTGTCATGACATGATCGAGAACAGATAGCCATCCAATATTTTGTATCTCTTTGTTTTATTATTTTGTTTGTTATGATCTACACAAACTGGAAATCTACCCAAGTTAGCTAAAAAGTTTAATTTTAACGCGAATTTATTTCTGTGTCCACACTCTTGATTCAAGAAAATAAAATGCCGTTGAAAAAATGCGAGAAACTGGTTTAGTTTCAAATTTTGTTGCCAATATTTAGTATATGAAGCTATACAAATAAAAGAAGAAAAAAATATTCGACAGTGTGTTGTTTTGAAACGTAGATATGTATTTAAATGTTTTGAACCTACAGTAAGACATATATACGTACCTATTTGATGTATATCTGGTTTCAGTGTTTCCTGTGAAAGTTTGTGTTAAATCACTCGAATCTATGTATATGATGCTCAATATGTGATATTAAATTATCAGTCATCTTTGCTGTACCTACATAATAATAAAAAAAAAATACAGCCGATAAAGTTGTTTATATGCGCGACGATCAACCAAGTGTAAATTTTCCACTAAAAAAAGATACATTTTGCACAGCAGCAACTGCAACAACATTCATGCTCTTAAGCACCAACAGTAAATCTAGTGATAATGGAAAGAGAATCTAGATAAATATTAAATTATATATATATTTTTTTCATCGGAATATCAAAAAATTCACATTTATAAATCTACCTACCTACATACGTTATAAAAAAAAAACAAGGGTGTGTTTATTTTTCAAAGCAGACAATTATTCTTATTGCACCTTGGTGGTAGAAAGCTGTTCAAAACCAAACCGAAAATGTATGTATACCTAATTGTGTTTTTTTTTTAATGTTAACAATATTTTTTTAAAAAATATTAATTTACAAAAAAGCCTATTCGCCAAAATTTTATTTAAGATACAATGTGAGAATAGATAATTTCATAAAACTTAAGGTTTGAAGTTCTAGTTTTGAAGAAAGACATTCATGTGCTTACTTTGATTTTGTACGTAAAATCTTTTAGAAACCACTAGGGTAGAGTCGCCTATTGCCAGCCCCCTCCAGTATACGGCCCCTTCCAAATAAAAGCGGTATAATTAAGAAATCTAAGGGCCTACTTCTCTGCTTAGAGCCTTATTACGATTTGACATCTATTCCTTATAATATGTCAAAATTTTCATTAGACATTTACAGTAATTTCAGAGTTTTGAGTTAATTAAATGCGCAACCCATCGGGAAAAATTATTTGCACTGGATAACTGTTGGAAACCCTTAGTAAACATTGCACCAGAATTTAGTGATATTGAGGGAATTTTATTGGGTTAATGTTATTATATGGTGTTTATATAGTAAAAGAGTATATATTTCAATTAAAATTTGCTTTAAAATTGAAAAATATTTTGTAATTATGGTCGTTTTCAAGGGGTCGGACATAGGGAACACAAAAAATTGAAGTTTCCTTAAATCGGCCGCCCGATCGAAAATAGGCAACATTTAATTTTTTGAGAAAATTACAGAAATAAATAAATGAGTAATACGAACAATGGAGCAAAAACTGCAATTAAAAATCAATAAAATCCAATATTCGGCCGCATTTTTGTAAGTAGAAACTAGGGGGCTGAATATTGGGATGTGTGTCCTAAGTTCGGCAGCTTCATATAAAAAAATTGGTTCAGGTCTAAATCTGTAGCATAGCGGCCGGACACTGGAGAATATGACTTTTTGATAAAACCTAAATAAATAATTGTTCCATTTAAAAAATCACATTTTTGTTTAGTTTCGTCGGTTGAGAGATAAATAAAGAATAATTTGCTTCAAGAATTAGTGGAAAAGGTTGATATTCAGTTCTTATTTCAACGGCATGTTGCTTTAATAACCAAAAGAATTAAAGATCGCAGTGTACCTTGGTTCTCCAAACAAATAAAAGATCTCATCAAAATTAGAGTTAAACTGTATATCAGATGGCGACGAAATCGTAGCAGAGTCAACTGGCAAAGATACACCCACTTGAGAAATAAAATAACTGCTGAGGTAAGAAAAACGAAAGCTGCCTATTTCTCAACAAAACTAAAGCCTAATCAAAGTAGTTCGGTTATTTGGAAGAATCTGAAATCATTAAGAGTTATTGAAAAAACTTCATTCAAATGTGATCTAGACTCAAATCACCTTAATAATTATTTTTTTAATAATAATGTTAATAACACCGACAACATTAATTACCTAAGCTGGAATTTGCTTAATTCTTCAGATGATGAAGAATTTCACCCAAACTCTCTTGAATTTCATTGCATCTCTGAGTTTGAAGCAATTAAGCAAGTAAAGTCCAATGCAATAGGCTGTGATGGGGTATCTTTTAAATTTATTAAAATGATTTTGCCTCACTTTTATTATACATTTACCCACATTGTAAACTGCTGCATAATGAGGTCAGAAATCCCAGCAAGTTGGAATTATGCTAAAGTGATTCCGATAGCGAAAAATTCCAATAGAAGTATACCTGATGACTATAGACCTATAAGTATTCTGCCATGTCTGTCAAAAGTTTTTGAAATATTAATGCGGGATCAAATAAACGAGCATATTAACAACAACAATTTACTCACCACTTGCCAGTCGGGTTTCCGTAAAAACCATAGCTGTACAACAGCTATTGTGAATATTGTGGAAGAATTAATATATGAACTCGATAATAATAATATTTCAATTTTATGCCTGCTTGATTTTTCAAAGGCTTTTGATAGTGTTGGTCATAAAATGCTTGTTAGCAAGCTCAAACACAACGTTTTTCTTTAGTAAATACTCCCTACTTCTAATTGCTAGCTACATAGATGAAAGGTTTCAACAGGTGTGTACAGACTCTGGTGTATCTTCATTTTTGAAAGTTAAGTGTGGAGTTCCTCAAGGGTCCATTTTAGGTCCACTACTTTTTTCCCTCTTCATTAATGATCTACCTGATGTTTGCCAAGATGTAACAATGCACTTTTATGCTGATGATGCACAAATTAAAATTTCATTTTCACCCATAGGTCTAATTGAAGACTGCGTGGCAAGAACAAATGAAGACTTAGAGCGAATATATCATTGGGCTTGTATTAATAAACTAAAATTGAATCCGCTCAAATCCAAGGGGATACTAATTTCTAAGAATCTAATTGATGCATCTAGTATTCCAGCCCTTTTTTTTAAATAATAATACCGTACCATATGTAGAAGAGGTAAACAACCTTGGAATTATTATTAATCGTAAACTCTCCTGCCAAAGTCATATTAACATGGTTGTTAAACGAATCTTTGGTGGACTGCGTCAGCTTTACATTTCTTCTAACGTTGTTCCGGTCTTTACTACTTTTCAGTTGTTTATTGTAATCCTGATATAGCTTCTTTCCGAAAGTTAAAACTAGCATTTAACTCTACAATACGTTTTATATATGGACTTCGTAAATTTGACCACATTTCGAGATTCTCTTCTAATATAACTGGATGTACTTTTAGACAACACATTAACATACGAAATTGCATTTTCCTTCACAAATCTTACCTGTTTGAGAAAATAATCTTCGCAAACTCTATTCGAACGCAAAATATAATTCTTCCTCGCTTTAAATATTTAAATAGCCAACGACTTTTCTTTGTTCACGCTATAAGATTGTGGAATTCTCTACCATTGTCAATTCGCTTAGTAATTTCAAGCATAAAGTTAAAAAAATTACTGTTGTTATATGTTAAAAGTAATCAAAGGAATAACTTATTTAATTGAAATAATATTCTCTCACAATAATTATAGCTGTATATATATACATTGTGTAAATTTTGTTTTAAATTTATCTAATCAAAATTATTTAATATAATGTTTAAGTACAAATTAAAAGAATTTAATTCTTAATGTACTACCGAATTCTAATTTAAATAAATAAAACATAAAATAAATATTTACATATTCCGTGTAAAACATTCGGGATGCTATTAGTTTTTAAATAGCATACCTATATAAGTATATAATATTAAACTATTGCATATATGTATGTTTATAATTACCCGGTATTTTTCATAATTTTTGAAGTAAAACTTCTTTTGTGACGTTGCGTTGGGGGTAAAAATATTCTATGTCAAACTGACACGTCTACTGTCAAAAAGCGACTGATTTTTAGCTTCTCATTTTGTTTTAGCTTTCCAAAAAATATTTAACCCTCAAGAAATATTTAAAAATGGAAGAATGTTTTTTTTTTCAAGAGAACCACAAAGGTTACACATGTCTTCGTTAAAAACCACATGAAAGTAGTTTTTTAATTAAATCCAACGAAAAATAAAATGCACGACTGGATCCCACGAACTTGCTCTTACGTTCGATCACATCGAATGCAAAAGATTTCTGTTAAAAATCTAAATATATATTTAAAGCAGTTTTTTACTTCATTTTTTTTATATACAAAATATCTTTAATTTTTTTCTAAAAAAAAAATTGGTATGTCAGTCTTAAATATTATAATATAAACTTAAAAACAAAATATTAAATCGGCTTAATCAAAGAAAAAATAATTCAAAATTCTGAAATAAAAAAATTTTATTTGTTAGATAAATTTGAATTTATGAGAAAAAAAAATTAAAAATCTGTGGAGCGGTTTTTGAAAAATAAAAGTTTTTTTTAAACTTTTTGAAAACATTTTTCAAAAAAAATTCAAAAACGCCAATTCATAGGTATTCAATAAATACATATAAATATAATTTTTGAAAAAAAATTTAATGAGCAGTTTTCGACTGATTTTGATTTTAAAAATACAAAAAAATACTAATTAAAAATATTGTTACGGGGTATAATTTGGGCAACCTAAACCTATATATGTGTGGAATTTGGGAAGAATCGGTTGAGCCGTTTATGAAATAGTCGAAAGCAAAAAAAACGGTCCTATGGAAAGTACCGTTTTTAGACATTTTCTAATTTTTTTTTCAACCATATGATCGGTCGTAGCTAAAAAACCGCATTGATTTTTTTTTATCAAATTCGTTAGCGCCGTTTCCGAGAAAAATAGGTTCGAACGTAACGGTTATATGGCAGGTACCGTTATTTTTTGAGCTAAAAAAAATTTTCAATTTCCCCTCTGTACAATGCCTACAAAACTCTATACCAAGTTTGAAGCGATTCGGCGTTGCCGTTTGGGCTTTAGGTGTCTATACATACATACAGACAGACTGACAGACAGACAGACATACAGACGGACAGAATTTTTAAACCATCTATTTTCGTCTTCGCTATCATCGTAATGTCATGGTTGATTGTTATCTCAAAACTTTTTTTTTTCGACGAATGCATAACTTGCCTTATAGTACCTATAATCGCAAGTAAAAACCACCAGAACCAAAAACTGTTTTCATTTACAAAAAAAAAATATCTTTTTTACAATTTTACACTTAATTCTAAACTTCAATTACTATTTAAAATTAACAAATAAATTTTCCTAAAATAAAAAAGACACAAAATAAATAATAAAACTGACTTGTTGACAGACGTATACGTCCAATTCTAAGTCCGTTGACAAATCTAAAATAGCATTGCCATGCTTTTGGAAGAATTTTTTATCTTTCAACAAAATAGATTCGATAAGAACACGAGACGTGAGTCTGACAAGATCTGGTCTTGTTAAATTAGTGTCAAACTATGATGAGGATACACATAAAGCATTTCGTGTCGTCACGTTACGTTAAATTAATAGATTAAGTAATTAAAAATCAGTTAGCTTCAATATTATAGCCGTGAAAACTTTCGTCTCATTGAATCAGGGAATGGTTTTATAATAATTAGGTACAAAATGCTTACAGTGAATCATACCACGTTCACATCTTATTTTCTTGGGCATTGTGAATCATTGTTTTAGTAAATCTTGTCCCGATTTCGGAGATTTTAGTGAATAAATCGTTGACTTGAAAGTACTGAACCACGGGTCAAAGTTTGAACGACCAACGGTGACGTTTGTACAATTGGAAGAGCATACACATAATTAAGTACTCACTCGCACACTTTTTCATTTTTGTTATAGATAGGAACCTATGTAAGTACCAAGGTAAATAATCAATCTATTTTTAATTCAATCATGACTAATTCATTCACATAAATACCACAGTAGATAGACGGGTGTTTTTTTAAGCTTGAGAACTTTAAGTTAATAAATACAAGACAGAAATGTTAATGGAATGAATTATTTCATATTAAAATCTGGTAGATACTTTCATGGCATTTATTTTTTAAATATGATTTCCGGCATATGTTCGCCGAGTATATAGTTTAGTGGATCAGTTGAATTTTTGACTACTTTTTCCAATAAATTTGGCAGTATGGCGTCATTAGTGACTTGAATATTGGCTTCCAATGTTTCAAGAGTTGCTGGTTTGTCGGCATACAACTTAGGTTAACCCGATAACAAGTAGTCGAAAGGCGTTAAGTCGCACGAACGAGGGGGCCAGTTAACATAACCACTAGTGAAAATAAATTGATTGATTTTGCAATAGATTTATGGTTAAGCGCGCTGTATAGCGAGATGCGCCGTCTTTTGGGAACTAAATCTCGTGGATGTTTAGCTGATTTTTTTTTTGGAAACAGAAAAAATCAGTCAGCATGGCTCGATAGCGCTCGCCATTCACCGTAACATTTCGAAAGAAATAATGACCGATGAAAACCGCACCAAACAGTCAATTTTAACGGATATAATGGATTTAGGATTGTTTTCGCTCCATATATTTCAATTTTGCTCAGTGACGATGCTATTGGAACAGAAATGAGCTTCATCACTAAACACGTAAAGTAAATTTCCACAATTTTTAAGCGTTGTTCCGGCGATTCATGATGAATTACCAAACCTTACTGAACAGAAATGTAAAAGAGTTGACATTCTTAACTGTTACACCATAGACAACAGCCATCGAAACTTACGTCGTAATCATACGTGTGACCAGTCTCCTTAACAGTTTATTTATGAGGATTTTCACGGTTTTATAATAACAACAATTTTACAAAATCTTCTAATAAATCAATTAACTTTCGCGAGTAAAATATTTTGAATTTAAGATGGTAGACCTTGGGTGATATGCAAAATGCATTATCTCACACTTCAAAGACGTTATTATCAATTATTGCCCTTTCTAATTCTTCGGAGGTTTCGGTATCAAATACTCAAGTAGGTTTAATTAATTTCAAACACTACTTAGAATGGAACATTATTATTTGAATTGGAATTATAAATTAATCCAAAATAAAGTTAAACATTGTATGAGTTTTACCTTAGCCTTCCTTCAGTCCAGGAGAACAGATGTTCTTTTTTTAATAATTAATGTAATTTTTTCAGTGTTTTATTTACTTATAAATGTGCCATATTAAGCAAACAATAAAACGAAATATGATGGAATAAACTAGTTCAAATAAATTATAGTTTGTATGTTTTCCTTCTGAAAGCAGAAAATGTCCTGAATGTGGTCATTTTTATGTTGGATATTTGTTTTACTCTCCCACACTCCATAAAATCCCCTCGGTTAATAGTAATTGCTTATGAGTATGACTGCAAACTCATTATAAATACATACTCACTGTACGAAAACCTATAGAAATCTGCCTCTACCAGCTTAAAAAAATTAGTAATAAACTATTAACCTTCTTTAACAAAATACAAGCAATGGTAATCTAATAACTCAATTGAGTGTTTTGGATTCAAAAGAGACTAATTAAAATAATAGGTGATAGAAGTATAGAACGGAAATATCTGCATTTGCATCAACAAAGTTGTATTCCTCCCTAAAAACTAAAACTATTGAATGTTTTTGACAGTTTTACTGTTTGATGAGTAAATATGTTTGAAAGATCTTACAATATTATCAGGTTGGTATGTAAAAGATTTGACAATATCCAACTTCCTTAAAATGCTTAATTGTTAGTTCACACAATTGGTAATTTTGTACCAACATCTGACAATGTTGGCCTGATATTTTTTTTTAGGTCAAAAGCTCTCATTTCACAGTACTTACCGATAACGTACCGAAAATTTGGTTCGTTGGCTAGGCATTGTTGTCCAATATATTATAAGTTCTTACTCAAATATTTTTTAAACCATATTGGACCTTTTTGGAGTACTTACCGATATTTTCCCTGGACCCATTCTTACCTGATCACATTGCTCATCCATTGAAAACAAATTATATGTCAACTTAATGATTTGCTCGCTCCGGGCTCTGATGGTCTTCCTGCACTTTTCCTAAAAAAATTTCTTCTTCTCTTTCAAATTCTCTATCAAACATTTTTTATTTACCATTATCTCAAGGAACATTTTCCAAAATATGGAAAACATCTTTCATAACACCAATTCACAAGAAAAACCCGACAGTTGACGTGAAAAACTATTGACCAATTGCTAAATTTTCACATATCCCATCACATATTAGAAAAGCTTTCGAAAAAATTTCTGCAATGGATTTGGATTACTTTTACCTAGAAAATCGAATCAAAGTCATGTACGACATTAGCATGGTCATTCAATATTGTCAAATATCCCTGTACACTGACGATATAATTTTTTTCGAAATCATAGCAGCATCTGAAGATATCTTTCCTGCAATCAGATCTCGGCAGTTAGTATTAAACAACTCCCCGCATTAAAACAACTTCCCGTATTTACTATCTTCATAATCAACCAATACAAATAAAGGGTTTTTCAACAAGGACGCTACAAAAGTAGAGCTGCATGGACAGCAATCGACGCCATATTTCTTGCCGCTCTTTTGAAATTTCTCTTCAATAAGGTTTGCCATTTCATGGTGGAAAGATAAACGAGCCAACAACGAGTCGAAATTATTAAAATTTGCTACCGAAATTCGGAGTCAGTGGCCTCAACGTTAAGAGCGCTACGTCCAATCGCATTAGCAGATCAACAATTGAGCGTCTAGTGGAAAAATTTGAATCCACAGGCACAGTACAAAATGTTCCCGTGCCAGTGAGACAAAGAAGTGCCCGTAGTGTCGAGAATATTGCTGCCGCTGCGGCTTCAGTTGCAGAAATCCCAAATGTGTCTCTCACACGTCGTTCTCAAGCGTTGGGCATCTCTGTGACGTCGTTGTGGCGAATTTTGCGAAAAGATCTTGGCCTACATCCTTACAAGATTAAATTGACGCAAGAACTGAACCCGCTTGACCATCAGAAGCTTGTGTTCGTGAATTAGGCTGAGCAACAACTTGAAAATGATTCGGTATTGGTCAGGCAGCAATCCACACGTACTCCATGCGTCATCATAGCATCCCGAAAAAATTACGGTCTGGTGTGGTTTATGGGCCAGCGGCGTCATTGGGCCGTACTTCTTCCGTGATGATCAAGACCGGCACGTTACTGTGAATGGGGATCGCTACCGTTCAATGATAACCGAATATTTTTGGCCCCAATTGGATGATATGGACTTGGAGGACATGTGGTTCCAAAAGGACGGTGCCACAAGCCACACGGCGAATGTCACAATCAATTTATTGGAAACCAAGTTTCGAGAACTTGTTATCTCACGAAAAGGTCCAGTCGCTTGGCCGCCTCGGTCGTGCGGTTTGACGCCGTTAGACTATTTCCTGTTGGGCTACGTCAAGTCTATGGTCTATGCCAACAAGCCAGCGACGATTGATAAACTTCGTACGAATACCGAACGTGAAATTGCAGCAGTATCGGCCGATTTATGCTTGAAAACCGTCGAAAATTGGGTTTAGCGTCTGGACTTCTGCAAGCGTGCCCGTGGTGGCCATGCAAAAGAAATAAATCGAGTTCCATACATAATGGCATCGAACGTACTTTCACAGGAATAAAGAATTTAATTGATATCCAAAACCGTTTTTGTTTTATTTAAAAAAACTTTTGTAGCGCTCTTATTGAAAAACCCGATAGTAGAAAAGATAAAGGATGTTGGCCTTTTATGAGGCCGTAAACTTAAATTTCTACTTCATGAAATAATCCATAAAACCAACTCAGCATTAGGTTTTGTAAAAATCTGGTCTAAAGAATTATCCAACCCTCTCCAACCTCTACTCTAGTATTCGTCTCAAGTTTGGTCTCCATATCAAGCTATATGACGATATTAGCTGCGTTTTATTATCTACTGGGTCTGGGTGATGTCTTAACACATATTAAAAAAACAACAGAGATCCAGGTTTCTATCGGGGTTTCTATCTGGGTTTGCAAATATTAGTATTCAATTCGGCAAACAGAGACATGTAAGTAGATAACCCAGATCGTTTTATTTTCACGGAGTGAACCAAATATTTCCGATAATAAAACACGGCTATTATATCTAGAAAACAAGGCGTCCAACGACAATTCCTTCGTTTAAATTTAACTACTCGTATATGCCTGTAAGACCTAAGGTCTTTTAAATGCAACCTGAATTGCACGGCACTAGTTTTTGCACTTCAATGCCTTCCTTAGGGTAATCCTTTGATCTTACTTCCTTATCGTGACCGCCTCCATCAGTTAAACCTCAACTCATTACATGAACGTAGAGAAATTGCTGGCAAGATTTTTATACATCGGCTTCTCTTTTCTTCGACTCAGCTGACTGCTCCTGTCTCTACATCCCAATTTCTTTCTACACTATCACCCGTAAACTGAGAAACTCGTTGGAGCCGTTTTCGAGAAAAATAAGATTTTCCTTAACAGTTACCGTTATTTTTAGACCTAAAAATACAATTTCAATTTCCCCTCCGGAATACCAAAAAAATCACACATACCAAATTTGAAGGTAATCGCTTAAGCCGTTTAGGCTGCAGCTTGTTATGCATACAGACGGACAGACTGAGAGACAGAGATTTTTTGTAAATTACTTTTTAGGGCTTCTCTATGATCGTAATGTCATGTTTGATTGTTGGATTTTTTTTTGTACGAATGCATAACATGCCTTATATGTAATATCTATAATCGCAAGTAAAAAACAAATAGCACTGGAACAAAAAGGTGCGAGACACTCCACTTTTGTCTGTATAGGTACTCGTACATTTTGTTTTCTGCGGCCGGCGACACTAAAATAATGTACTTCAATTTTGTATTATTAATTTGGTTCGTTTTTTTTTCAACCCAAAAAAAAAAAAATACAAAATTTACTAAATGTACTAACACATCTAGGATTGATAAATTGTCAGAAACCGGACTATGTCCTAAAGCCTGACAATAAGAAATACTTTGAATTGAACTAAAAGATAAACATCCATACTGCTTGCATTTTTCTAGTTCTCCAGTTTTAAGGCCATTATATCACACTATGTGTTACACATAATATGTATTAGCAACATTTTAATATTCCACCATTTGCTCATGTGCCTAAATACAATAAATACATACATACATGCATGAGGTATATTAATGGAATAATAATTCTATTTAAATGCAAAGCAACACAATATTATTTTTAGACTTTAAACCGCCAGTGAGACTGCAAACAAATTTTATGTGTGCCGCTGCTATAATAAAATACCCGCCACAATAATAAAAAAAAAATTTGCTTTCCTTATAATATACTTTGCCACGAACTTCATAAGGATTCGATATTATTTTTATAAATAATTGATTGATGATGGAAGAGGAAGCAATTTAATTAAATGCGCATAAATATTAGTTGCTATGCGTAGCCGAAATGAAAATTTTTAATTGTAGACAATTCGATTTTTTTTATAGTGTTCACGCATTCAATGCGGGCATTTATTCATTTCGTCTATCTAAGTGGCATAGAATTCTTCTGAAAAAAATGGTTATATTCAAACAATTTGGTATTGTCTCAAATTGCATAAATCTGAGAAGTGTTCTTTGGGACATTTTTTTTCCCAAGTCTTTTAGTGGAGTGCAGTGCAGTGCCAAAGGTCACAGTTGTAAGCTGTAGGTAATAATTTTTTTTCTCTCGAAACAAATCTTTTTTTGTTAATTAAGTGTTCACCTAGTTCGATTTAAGTTCCCCATTTTGAGAAGTATTTTCGAAGATTTAAGTCAAAAAACAAAAATTCCATTTTTTTATGTTGGTGGTACCCTGTTCTGCTAACTTAATTTCGATTTTTTTTTTAATTTTCTCATTAAATATTTGGCCAGGTCTTTCTCAGAGAAAAAAAACTGCCTACTTACAATAGCTAATCAAGCCTGAATTAACTAACCTTGGTATTGGAATCCTAACCGGTCACAACTCAATGCGAACTCACATGAATATAATAGGCATCTGGGGGTCAATTCCCGATCTGTGAAGTTTTGAAGTGAAAACAAAATATCATTTCACTTTTCACAGAGGTTTATAATTTTTCAACTTCACGCACACGCCTAATGCGATTCTAGAACTCATTGTGATAAAGTTTGTACTAAAAAGTACTAAATGATAAATTCTGTCATTTCTGATTAGATTTTTTGTTGGGAAAGGTAAATATTTCATTTCAGTTTCTAAATTTGCTTAAGAATAATGTCCGGAATAATAATTCGTTTAATAAATTAATAAAAGACGTCGTACTGAACAATTGTGGGTTTTATATTATAGGCGTGTTTTTTTATAAGCCTCGGGGAAATTGGACGAAAGAAACGATGAGTAGGATTAACAATTTGCATGTTAAATCCAACAACAACTAATCCCCTGGAGCGCTTAGCTTAAACCCAGAGAATTCTCGGAGCTTAGCTTTTGGAGAGGATAAAAACTGTGCTACCAAAAACTTTTTCACTAAGCTATCGATAAAATGAATAGAAACTTCAAGTGACATTTTGACATGTCAGATAATTATCAATTTTGTTTGGTTTGGTTGAGCATTTGGTCTAAGTGTGTCAGTTGTTTTCCCGACGGCCATGTCAACCTAACCTAACCTACCTTTTAATATACATTCCGCAACACAACAACAAATCAATTTTAACATTTATTTCATTTCATGCATTTCCTGAAGTTGATATTCGTTCAATTAACAAGAATTGAATGAACAATAAAACAAAGGTTTCTCTGAGAATATTGTGTTCGGCTGCGTTTTGTTGTACACGGGAGCAACCCCATACAGATTCTCTGCTACATCCTTGGCATACTTCAATCTTCTTGATCGTCGTCCGCTCTTGCTCAGACCTATATTCCTAATGACATAGGAACTGAGCGTCCCGCCTGAATAAGCAACTCGTCCACTAATATCATGTCACCAGTGACCGACGAATGGGGTAGTTTTCAAGTAGTTGAATTCTATGTATTTGTGAAAATTAAATTAAAAGAAAATCACATCGGCTAAAAACAATTTCCAAAATACTTGATTTCAATTTTCAAATTACTTGATTCACATTTTCTTGTATAAATAGTAATTAACTTGGTTCTTTTTATGTTATTTTAATAGAAAAGTAGTTTAAATTCAATAAATATATCGAAATTACACAAAACAAATCAACCCGATGATTTTTAGAAGAATGACGATGAGGCAAACAGTGATGTTTATTTTTTTCTTGCATTACAGCTGTTCTTCAAATGCCATCTTGCAAATTAATAGTGCTACCAAGTATTTCACTAAGCGCCTTGGTCGTTTTTTTCAACCAATTCCCCCGGGGATTGCAAAAAAAAACGCACCTTATATTCAATAGTATCTCTGTTTTGAGTAAGATTTATTATTTTTTCATGTGAGGATATTGAGGCTTTCCCTTTGAGATGGGCGGAATCTATTCGAAGTTGCAACTAGGAGCACTTTATTGAACTTTATAGATTCCCAAAACATTATGCATGGATTTAATACGTGAATTGAGACCATTCTTGAAAAACACTCAACTTATAAGTGCGCTTCAAAGCCATTTAAATATGGTAAAGTGCTCTGCATTTTTTTGCAATGAGTAGTTTCCCACGATCTGTTGCGGGAATGAGCACCGTCGCGTCGGCTGTTGTGAATCTGTTGATTTAACAATTTCGTTATTTACTCGAATTAACACAAATATAACTTACTACCAAAATAAATTTGTGTATAAATATAATTGTTGCTTACTTGCCATGTGCCAAATCCTGTTTTTCTTCTTAATATTCGATTAGAAACATTTTCTTCACAAAACAATTGCCTGTGATAAAAAAAACTATCATATGAAAAATGTTTGGCATTTAACTTCACTTTTTCACGAATCGAGTATCGAATTAGACGTGAAAGCGTGATAAAATTTATCACTTCACAACTTCACAGATCGGTAATTGACCCCCTGGATGTGTGAGAATGATTAAACGGAGGGGTGGTTTTTTTTCATTTCCTTTGTGAATGTCCTAGCCAGAACTAGAAAATCAGTCCTTGGAGAATAATTTTTCGTTGATCTGGGCGACGCACTATATGTTAAAATTTTTAATTGCATCAGCCTTATTTTAGTCATGCCCTTTGTGAACTTGATAGACACGTATGTATGTATATTCCCTGCACTTTACTCAATTGACCCATATACCAGTAATTTGCAAAAAAAAAAAATAATAATAACCAATGTCTAATAGCACATTGATTGAATTATTGTTGTCAATTTCAGATTTCCTCAAGTGGAGGCACATACATTTTCAGTAAAAGCACTTGTAAATGTGTGTGTCCTACAATGGGTCAGAGTGCCCGTCATACTAGCGGAAAATTAAATTGTGAAACAAAAATTGTGACTTAAGTAAACAAAATATATTTAAATTCAAATTATGTAGGTATTGTCTTTTAAGAGAATATCAATTATTATAAAATTTATATCTGCAAATTTAAAAAAAAAATTAACAGAGAAATAAGTATGTTTTTGAAATACAGTCGAACTTCGATAACTGGAACCATCACTTGCCACAAAAACAATTCGAGTTATAGAGACATCGAGTTAATAAGTAAAATACAAAATTGATATAAATACAAATACATATTTTGCTTGCAAACATATATTTACATATATAAAAACGTATAGAAACATAATTATTATTTAAAATAGTCTGATATACTCACACAATGACTGAAGAGTGGTTTTCAAAAAATCTTCAATGGAACTTAAACCTTATACACAGACAGTCGTATTTAATAGAATGCTCTAAACAGATGAATAGTAATGCAGTGCATAAGGTTTTATGTGGCCTCTATGTTACCTCTCATAAATTCCTATTTATAAAACATTTTCGCATAAATTAAGGTTATGCATGACTTATGTCCAAAAAGTACCAACAACGGGTCTTTGAATGTTTGTCAAAAAAAAAATAAAAAAAATAAAAATAAAATAGGTTCACTTTTTGTTCGGTTTAGAGCTGTAAACTCTTCCTATTTTAGAAGGTAGATAGGTACTTTAGTGCTATTCCTAACTATATATTAACATCTGAATCCGTCTCCAATTGCAGACTCCAGCCATTACTTCAGACCTATTGGGTTGTGACCTCCTCTTTTGTCGCTGCTGAGTTCCAAGCGAACAATTTCAATAATTTTAGCATATTTGCTTTAAAAAGCCTGTATTTTTTAAGTCTTCATTTCTACGATTCATTGGATTGAACCGTTTTTAATACAGTTTTCTTCTTGGCGTTGGAATTATTTCATTTAAATTATTGGAATCATTTGAAAAGGATACATAATTGCATTTTGTTTTTTTTTTTTTAGTTTAATGTCCAAACTCAAAATGACATTTCGACACTATACATTTTTTATGTATGCTCTATTTAACCTAAGTGTATGGTTTTATGCAACGTTGCATAAGATTTTCAAGTTCAGAGGCATTACAAGGAGTACATAGCCATATATACTCGCTAAAATGCAATTATAAATAAGGCTGAGAATCGATTGTTTTTTTTTAATTAGTATTTGAATATAAACGTAAAAGGCTTAACGAATTTGCATCCCTTGTTTTTTTTTAAATAAATGAGCCTTGAGTTCCTAGTAATGTGAAACAAAAAAGTTGACAATTCTTAGTCACACATAACGAAGTCACGATTTTACTAGGTCATAAAACACACTCCCCTCGAAAGCAAGCATTATAAAACGAACTTTTAAAAAGATGCAGAATTTGAAAATTTTCTGCAAAATTCGATTTATCGAATTGGACGCGAAATAAACTCTTCGAGTTGTTATTAAGTCATCGAGTTCGAGTTATCAAATAAAAATTACATGTTCGGCCAATTTTATTTGAGTTATTAAATATTCGAGTTATCGAAGTTCGACTGTATGTACGTTTTTTATGAATTATTGATATGAGTACAATTGGCTTAACGGTACCGTCTGATCTATAGGTAGTACAAGTTTATATAATTTGTTTAGCATTAAAATTGGAAGTTATAGATATGTATTCGAAATATTTTCGGACTGAAAATGCAAGTTTTTTTTTGGGAAAACAAAAATGTACATAATACAAATTAACTTACAATAAGTACAATACATTTCCTTGCAATTATGTCTCTGCCTGTACAACAACCTGAGTTGTGAGTCCAAATCTAAAATATCAGTTTTTCTATGCCAACTTTAAGACCAATCTTTCCCAATGTGCTGTTTTGCCTTAAGCACAACAAAAAAACAAAACAAAAAATAGTCTACATTGCGAACATTCAGTACTTTTCCTCTGCCTCAAACTTCAAGAACCATATTAATAATTTTTTTTTTAAAGAGTGTTCATCATAATACAAATACAATTACAACAAAATGTTATAAATAATTCAGGGCAATAATCCATGAATCACTCAATCGTACACACATCATGTGACGACGAACGTGTAGATACATCAATATCTCTGTATCAGTTAAATTGATGGTGCTTGATGATTAGTATAGTTTATTTTCTTGATACCAAATAAAAAATAAAAAAAGAAGACACAATGACCTGGCGTCATATTGTAAAATGATGCACAAAATAAAAAAAAATCAGCGATTAAATAAAACAAGCCTCCTTTATAAAGCAGTTGATAATGATTTTTTTTAATAAAAAAAAATATCTGGAAAGTTATTTTCTGGTCGAGTTTAAGAGATAACACAAATTGCGACACAGGTTTATTTGTATACATATATTTACTTTCAAAAATCTCAGCATTTTACTCCAAAAAAAAAATCGTTTTTTATCTTTTTTAATCTTTTGGATTAGTTTTGTTTTGTAAGTGTAATATCTCTTTACTCTTACTAAGAAAAGTAGATAGCTTCACATAAATATTTAAAAACCATCAAAATACATATTTTAAAGGGTTTGTTTGGGGTCATACTTCTGTATTTAACAAAATTATATTTTACTAAATTTTGTACTTGCATATGAGCTACCTCAGCTGGACAAACCGTATTGTAGTTTTGAGTGCCCAAGACCGTAATATATAGCTGTTAATAATTTTTTAATATACAAGTATGGTCTTTCCAATTCAGATTACAATCAATTGTTATCCCTAAATATCTAAAACTCTTTACTATATCAATTTTGAAACAAGAATTTGAACAGGTACCGTTATGAACAAAATTGAGTTTTCCGCAAGTATGTAAAGGGAAACTGAATTTTTTACAATCAGGGCTATGGAAAAAGAAATTATAAGGACAAGAATAGAGTCCAGACGTTTTAAATGACATTAGTTTTGTTTTTACACTTATAATTAATTTATGAGAAAAAAAACATGTCTTCCAAGAGTTTAAGATCCTGTTCAATACTAATGATACAGTGTAGTTCCGAATTTGATTGGTAGGTGAAGGAGACATCATCAGCAAAAGCTGTTGAAAGACCCTTCAACGGAAGCGAATAGAGTGAGTTGATATAAATTAGGAAAAACATAGGACCAAGAACGGAACCATGTGGTACTCCTATTTTAAGAAAGCAAGATTCGCTTATTTTTCAATTGACATAAACCCTTTGAACTCTATCAATCAAATATGACTTCAGCCATTGAAAAATTATACCTCTAAATCCCGCATTATACAACTTAATAAGATGTAAATCGTGATCAACCATGTCAAAGGCCTTTGTCATATCGATAAACAGAGCAAAAGTGGATTTGTTGTTATTCAAACTATCATAAAGCTGGCTACATAGCCTAAGAATTGCATCTTCAGTTGACTTGCCTCAACGGAAGCCAAATTGATTATCGCTGAAATATTTGTATTTAGTGATTCGTTTTATCATTATTTTTTCAAAAATTTTAGAAATAGTTGGAAGAAGAGAAATAGGTCTGTAATTAGCCATATTTTTCCGATCTCCTTTCTTAAACAGAGGTATTACTTCAGCGCAGTTAAATTGCTTGGGGAAAATCCAAGTTCAACACTTTGGTTGAATATAAACGGTGATTTTTTAAGAGCTTGGTTTTTGAAAATTCAAAAAAACACAGAAAATTTTAAAAAGTGAATGAAATTTTTATTTGGATCGATAAATCAATTTCTGCCATTTACTTTTTAAAAATAATTTCACTTAAATGTTGCCCGCGGCTACGCTTCAGGTGGTCCATTCTGAAGGTCCAATTTTGGCAAACTTTTTCACACATTTCGGCCGGAATCTCACCAATGACGCGTTCAATGTTGGCTTCCAAGGCAGCAATCGTGTTTGGCTTGTCCCCATAGACAATAGACCTAACATAGCCCCACAAAAAATAGTCTAACGGGGTCAAATCACATGATCTTGGTGGCCAATTGACTGCGCCAAAACGTGAGATCAACTGCTCACCAAATTCGCCTCTCAATTGATGCATGGTTTCGCGTCACATGTCGACCGAGTTCAATTCTTGCATTTTCGGCAAAAAAAAATCTGTTATCATCGAACGGTACCTTTCTCCATTGACCGTAACCCTGCGGCCTTCATCGTCCTTGAAGAAGTATGGCCCAATGATGCCGCCTGCCCATAACCCGCGCAAAACAGTGCATTTTTCGGGATGCATTGGTAGCTGCTGAATTGCCTCTGGCTGCTCTTCACTCCAAATACGGCAATTCTGCTTATTCACGTATCCATTTAGCCAAAAATGAGCCTCGTCGCTGAAGACAATTTTGCGATAATTTCATAATTTCGACATTTTTCACAGAGCACGAATTTTGATAATAAATTTCAATAATTTGCAAACGTTGTTCAGGCGTAAGTCTATTCATGATGAAATGGCAAATAATACTGAATCGAAATGTCAAATGTTCGTGGAATTTGTCATATGTGATCTGTCAAAAATATAAACGTCAAAAACCAAGTAGCAAAAAAATCACCCGTTATAACATAGAACATCTCACACATAAAATGCAATTTTTTTTTAGAACAACACTAGATATACCATCAGAGGTGCAAGAAAATTTATTCTTTAAGGAAGAGATAGTTTTGTACGTTTCAAAGGAGGTAATAGGTTCAAAGGCGAAGCTATTAGGCTGCAAGAGTTCAGTTTCGAAATTGTTATCTTTAAGGCAGTTACAATTAGATTGGCTTTAATTTTTCAGCTATGGGTGTGAAATATTCATTGAATTTGTTTGAGATTGAACTAGAATCTGTAAACGAATAATCCGGAGAGAATTACCGTGTCTTATGTATTTATGTCCCTTATAATTCGCATAAATTTTTTTATTCTGTGTCATATTTTATCGGTATACTAGTTTTCATTCACCTGTTGTTAGTTCTATGCCTAAACAGCATGTAATGAGCAAATCAGTAACTTATTTTTTGAAAATTTTTTTTAGAGTTGGTTTTTGATGGAATATAAGAAGACATAGACAACGGCAGGAATCGAACCCGCAACTACGAGGTTGGCAGGCGAGCACACAACTATCGTGCCACGACCACCCCCTAATTTGTAAATTAATGAATAATACAAATTATACATGCATACATATAAATTCACTTTTGTGGTTATATTACATCCCAATTGTTTTTTTGTAGTTACTGATTGTAATATTACATAATTATAAAACAAATGAAACAGAAACATTTACTTAAAATTTGGTTTCTAACGACAAGCAAAAACAAAAACATGTTGCAAACAACATGTCAATTTGATGCAGACTTACGGCTGAATGATGCATTCAATTCAGATCTCAGTAAGTTGCATATGTGATTGTTTTTGTTTCTGCTTCCTATTACAATTAAAATCTATTCATTCTTTGTCTATAAAAAAAAAATAGAATGAATCCTCTAAAAATAATTACACGCGCTTTGTGTTGTTAGTTTTTTTTTATACTTAGTAAATTAATGTTTGGTTGATGTCATCTTTTGTCATCTAGTAGCAATAATACAAAAGCGTCTGTTGAAAATTGAGAAATTTTGTTTCGTTTTTATCTACTTTTGGTTTGTTTGAATATATCACAGCTAAAGGAACTTTAAGCCCAATTAAATTGGAGATTATTATGTTAGAAAAAAAAATCTCGTGGTTGGCTTGTAAATCTATCAAAATTCATCTTCTGTGTCGTTTGTTTATTTTAAAGAACTCATGATGTTACGTAGATTTTTCTATGTTAGAATTTTAATTTGGGTAAGAAACTAGTAAAGAATTAACTTAAAATAAACTTCAAGGACGGAAAATAACCAGAAACAAATTAGAAACGACGCGACGCAACGCGAAACAACGTAACTAAATGTAATCTTAAGCTTAGTAAATAATTGTCAGTCGACAGTCGTTGGAGCATTCTAGGGAAGTTGGCAATTATTTGCGTAAACAACACATGCATGCGCAACTAAATATGAGAGCAAGCTGATTTCCCTTTTGGTTTTATTTCGGAAATTTTCCAACCTCTCCCATATAGCTACTGTATTTTCCAACCAGTAACGTAATAAAAGGTTTAAGTCTGAGTGTTTACACAATCTTAAATGTAACACATTAATTTATTAGACCTGTGCAGAAGTTGGATAACAAAGTTTGCGTTTTTCGAAAAGAGAAATGTGACGTATACAATATATGACGTATGTATTTCATGAATAAACCAAAAGCATGTCAGGTATTGTTATATGTTTATTCCCATATAGGTACATATATTGGATTACTAGATTTATGGGATAGTATAGATATGTGTACAGTGTACATACATATATAAAACACCTACATAACGGGTTATCCATTTTGCGGTTTCAAAAGTAAACGTAAATAAAACACATAAAATATTTTTTTTATGATATTTCTTTTTTACTATAAAGTTTTTTTTTATGTGTGAAATTCTACATCATTTAAATGACCACCACGCAAGCATCGATTCTTTTGAGGTAATTTTCGACCACTTTTTGACACATATTGGGCGGCATCTCAGCCATAACTTGACGAATGTTGGTTTTCGAGTGCTCAAAAGTTAAAGGTTTATCTGCATAAACACGGTCTTTCGCGTAGCCCCACAAAAAAAAGTCCAGCGGTGTCAAATCGCATGATCTTGGTGGCCAGTTGATATCGCCACGACGAGAAATTACGCGCCCAGGAAATGTCTCTTGCAATAAAGACATATTCGTTCGAGTTGGGTGGCATGTGGCACCGTCTTGTTGAAACCACTTATTCTCCAAGTCGTATTCTTCAATAGCAGGCAAAAAAAAGTCGGTTATCATATGACCTTAACGCTCCGAATTGACGGTGACAGTCGTTCCATCGTCGTTTTCGAAGAAGTAAGGTCCAATCACACCTCCGGACCAAAGAGCGCCCCAAACAGTAACTTTTTGTGGATGTAATGGTGTCTATTCAATTACTTAGGATTCTCAGAACCTCAAATATGACAATTTTGTTTTTTAACATACCCACCGAGTGAGAAATGTGCTTCGTCGCTGAAGAAAATTTGTTCGAAAAATCGCCGTCCACCGCCTGTTGTTCAAGCACCCATTCGACGTATCTACGCCGTTGTGAATGGTCAGCTGGCTTCAGTTGTTGTGTGCGCTGGACTTTATATGGTTGTAGTTGTAGATCCAAATGCAAAATACGCCATAATGTGCCGTAAGGCAGTCCTAATTCCTGAGAACGACGGGGAATCGGCACATTCGGGTCTTCGGCAACAATTTCACTTACATAAGCGATATTTTCAGTGGTACGAGCGAAACGATGATGCACAGGCCTTACAAGATCTGTAGCCAATCCAGTCTCTTCAAATTTCTTCACAATTTTGCCAATTTCTTGCTAGTGGGATGATTATGTAAACCATAATCTCCTCTTAAAGCACGATATGTGGTTGTGGCAGAATCACCATTTTAGTAGTAGGTTTTAACAATTTTTATGCGTTGTACGATAGTTAAGCAATTCATTTTCGTAAATGCCAGACTTTCAACTGACAAAAAAAAAATTGGTGTAACAACGTAGTTTGACAGATGTCGAATTCCAGCCCTATACTTTCGAAACCGCAAAATGAATAACCCTTTATTATAACAATTGAATCTAATTTTATTATTATCCGCAGGGTCAATTTCTAGCAATTTAAAATGGGAAAAAAGGTCAAAAGATCTTTGGTGATACATATCTATATAATATTGTAAAATATCTATGTAGTTTTATGGTCTTTAAATAAACTTAAATGTAATTGTTTGATGACATTATTCGATTATGTACTCACTACTGTTCATTATAATGTAATAAGTGCACAAATATACCTACAATGAAATAAAATAAAATACACCACTGGATCGTATGAACTTGCTCTTGTAGCTAACAACTCAAATGTAGCTGAACATTTTGGTTTAAAGCCGGTGTAGGTAAGATTCTTAGTATACAATGGATTGTCGAAAGAATGATTCACGGAATTGAGTTACATATCTAACTACCTACAAATTTATATTTTAATCTAGATTATGAATTTAATTATGTAAATTAGGAGAGAGTAATATGTACCTTTATACATAGATGGAACCTAGGTATGTGATATAACTGGAAGTATGATTAAGTAATTTAGGAACTTTATTAACAATTCAACGACTTAAAAGCTAATGGAATATTTAACAATTTCTGGTTTCTTTTATATAATATTTTTGCGCGGGAAATACATCTTCATTTCGCGCCATAAATATTTGACATGTATTATATAAAAAGTATGTATGTACATATTTTGACATATTGTCTTTAATTTGAATTCGAATTTGCATGTGCAATTATATGATGATAAGTATAGGGTGCATCAATTACCCCTTCGTTTAAGTTGGAACAAAACGAACGGTCTTGAATCTGGGGCGAGTTGATCTCCTTGTTGTTGGCATATTTAGTTCTGGATCTGATGAATGTGAAGGACCAGTTTCCGGCTCGTTTGAAATAACAGGTGTATCAGAAGATGATTGGTGTTGATCTCCTGACAAGTCAACTATTTGAGGATTGGAGTCCGGGTTAATGAAAACATCCTCATCACAAGTGTTGTCGTGTTGTTGGTTTGGACTTTGTGAAGAAATATTATTTGAAAGAGAATAATCAGAACTTGCCTGTCTTAAATCCATAGATTCTTGCTGGCGACAAGAAATGTCGGTGTTCCTCTCTGTTTGTGCATTGGTTCTTAACTGGTTTTGATGACGTCTGCATATTCCTTGATCTGTTTCTATTTGGTACATCCTTCTTCCCAGAATTTTTGTGATTCGTCCTGGAACCCACTTCTCTTTTTTAAGGTACTGCCGAACAAACACCGATTGACCTTTATGGAATTTTGGTTGATTTGACTTTATAACTCTTTTCGGTTCGGGAATCATAGCAGAAAGTAAAGTTCGATGTGGGCGTCCGTGAAGTCTTTCAGCTGGAGATATTCCCATTTCGTCCGGGGTGGTTCGAAAAGTGGATAAGAATGTGGCGAGTGCGTCGTCGTCTTTAGGATTTTCAGCCATGATTTTAAGAGTATGTAAATATATACATAAAATAATGAAAGTGAAGGACGTATGTAAATAGGTGGGTAGGGAGGATGCATATAAATGTATAATTTAAGTGTTTTTTTTGTAAATTCATTTTTATTTATTATTAATTTAAACTAACTTAAAACCGGACAAAAATGTTTAATACTACTCTAATTATCAATAACTTACAACTAACTTACTGGCCCTTTACGGGCCATCTAAGCTCAGCTATATCCTTTAATATTAATGTCTTTCAACCTAAAAACTGTTTGAATTAAATCTATTTATTTTATTTTTATGTTTATTTCACCAAGACAATTTTTCAACAAAAAACTTAGTAACATTAAGTAATTTAGGTGTAATATATATATAATTCATGTGACTTTTAAAGATACATATATTTAAATGTATGAGGACCTACATAGTACCTATATAATATCTAGGTTTTCCGTAACGTACACAAAAATTCATAAAAACGAAATATAATTAGGTAGAAATAAATGGATAATACACATAATGCAATTTTTTATATTGCTTTGTTGTGAAATTTTAAGGAAAAAACAAGATGCCATTTGAATTCTTGGACAAATATGAATATATCGAAAAAAAATTCAAAACGCGTTAAAGAGGCTTAAAAAAATATTTATTTATAAGATTTAAAAAACACGCCATTTTGAAGTAATTATTAATTTTAGATACATACAAAATTTTAATTTAAAAAAATTCAGTGAATGGTATTTGTGAAATCGATTAAAAAAAAATGTACATATTTTTTTTTTTTAAATCGCAAAACCTTTTTTTTTTGAAAATTTGGGTATGCACTTTTATTAACCCTTCTAAGGAGCATTTGCCGAAAAAAAAAAATAATTTAATCGGTTCATCCAATATTGAGAAAGTCAATAAGTATATACGCAAAATAATATATTTTCTTTTACTTAAAAGTGGATTGCGTTAATTTAAGAACACACGCATTTTTTATAAAAATTCTTGGAGCCGTATTTGAATTTTTTTCTTAACGGTTTTTTTTTAAACATTTGTATAGGAGATACCGTTGTTTTTTGTTTTACTAAAATAGTTTGTTTTAAGTGTCCCAGATAATGTCAAAGAACTACTAACTTAATACGAAGTTTCGAACAAAAAAATGGTTAAGTCGTTTTCGAAATATTGAGTTTTCACAAAAAAAAATTGTTTTTAATTAAAAAAAAATTGTTTTGAAAAATGTTGGCTTACATTAATATTTTAACTTTCTAGGAGCTTCTGCATAAAAAAAATTAAACAAAAATAGAATGCACCGCTTTCCAGAAAATCGAAAAGAGAAAAAATGGTTCTATTAATTAGAGGTACATACCAACAATAAACATTAAAAAAAAAATTAAATTAAAATTAAATTACCAAACCTTTTTCCTTCATTAAAGAACTGATTTTTTTTTATATAAAAATCTTTGGAGATGTTTTTGCGAAAAATAAGCTTTTTTTTTGCCCAAAAAAATCTGCCATACACTTTTTACCGTACCGTTATTTTTCGTCTTTAAAAAAATGAAATGAAAAAAAAACAATATGTACCAAGTTTGAAGCAAATCCACATAGATTCGAGGACAGACAGACAGACGGAATTGGAGGATCCACTTTTTTGGTGTTCTCCATCATCGTAATGTAAAATTTGATCAGAATCTCGATTTCGATTTTTTACGAATCCATAACTTGCCATATAGCAGGTAAAAAAACACATGTCTGTTTTAAGTTTAACGTTGAAACAAATAAATGTGTATAATTGTTAAATGTTTCAAGGGCAACATTTTGTTTTATTTTATAGATTTTATTTTTAATGTCATTTGTACAAATTTAATTCTCGCACATTCGTTATGGTACTGTAGGGTTCGCAATAATAAATAGTTAAAGTATATATATAATGTTCATTATATACATACATACATATATACCTAATATTATATAAAAACTAATTCCATACAAATCCAAGCATTTAACTCTTTTCTTTTTAGTTTAATTATTATTGGTAGGTAGTATAGGCAGATCAATCAATATGCCTAGGTATATCACTCGCATTCGATTTACCAGGGAAATGATTGCTGCTCAATTTAGTTATCTAGAAATAGTTTATCCGGGTTTCACTCTAGAATCCGTGATTTTTATAATAAAAGATAGATAGATATTATATAAGTGAATTCCTAAAAAAAAAACAACAAAGGGTGTCGTCCAGTTAAATACTTTATACGTTCACTATTAACATTCCACCTTACTACCTATACCAGCCATAACAATACTTTTTAAAGAGAATACGCTTAATTAAGAGAAGTGTTAAATTAAGGGAGTTAGTAGTCAGTCAGCCAGCAAAAATAATTATAAAATTATAGAAGCAATGTCGATATGAAAAGTTTAAGAATACCACTCGGGCACCTCCAAAACAGGTTTTTTTTTAAATATGGATATGACGCAAAATACTCCCCCCTTTCATAATATCTTTATTTAATCTTTGCGAAGCTGGGAGCAGAGTTTTTTCATCATTGGTATTGTTTTTTTTTCTTGGTTTCATATTTACTTGATCACAGCCGTTGAATGTCTCGGTTTTTTTTTTGTTTTGCCTTAGTGACAGGTGTACACAGCAAGTGAACTAATTGTTGATTTACTGTAGGCGGAAGTATGATAGCATCAATATGTATGAATGATTTTTTGTTAAGTCTAATTTAGTTTTTTTTCTGCTTAGCACCTACCTATATATGCATGTAAGTCTATACTTTCCATCCAGCTAGGGCGAGAATATAGGTATGCTAATTCATATAAGTTTATCAGAAATACAGGTACTAGTAACAGCAGACCCGTGCGAAAATTTCGCACCTTCAATAATGTTTAATTAAATTTTCAAATTGAATGTTGGAACAAAAGAAATTCTTAATTGATATGAACGTATTGTTTGATAGTTTTACAAAACCTCTTTGTTAATGATATTTGCTATAAGAATAAAATCATTTTTAATTTTTAGTTTATCATTTTGTTAAATAGAAACAAATATGTATGTTGTTTGAGTTTTTGACTCTTGAAAATGCTACATACAGTATGTACATGACTAAAACCTGCATTTGGTAGGTATAATCGAGCTCTTTCAAGTGTTTGTCCTTGAGACTTGTTTATAGTCAACAGCAACTTTCAGTGGGAGCTGCCTTCGAATCATGTGGAAAGGCGTAGTTGGGGCAGTTGGAGTAAGATTTATGCGGGATATAGCAAAAGTATTTCCAGAATAAATCAGCTGATAGTGTACTCATGTAGGTACAGGGTGGCCTACTTATCGTGCTACAATAAGAAATTAAATAACTTTTATTTTAATCAATGTATTTCATTAATTTTTTCATAAATTTTATTTTGAAAAACTAATGGTTTTTAAAGATGATAGACCGCAAATGACCTCCTGACCACCTGATCAGAAAATTGTTCATTGCGGTTGAAATTGGGATCGACTCAATTATTGTCTTAACGGACTGCTTCAATTCAGTTAAATTCCTGGGTTTCGTTTTGTACACTACCTGCTTGACATAACCCCATAAAAAAAGTCTGGTGCAGTCAGATCAGGTGACCTTGGGGGCCAGCGGAAAGTGCAGTTTCTAAATATCAATTTGTTTGGGAATTTTCATTGGAGCTCCGCAATAACTTGTGTGGCTACGTGTGCACTTGCTCCATCTTGTTGAAACCAAATCCTGCTGAAAGGGATACGTCTTCGGCGAAGTTCCGGGTAAAAAAAACTCCTTCAACAACTTTAAATAACGGTCCCCATTGACAGTTTGTGTTACACCGTTTTCTTCAAAGAATTATGGCCCAACAATACACCTTGATGAAACTGCGCACCACACAGTGACTCGATCTGGGTGCAGTTCCATCTCATGGAGCATTTCTGGTTTAGATTCACTCCATATACGGCAATTTTGCTTGTTAACATTGCCGTTTAAGTCAAAATGGGCCTCATCAGAAATTAGCAAACAATTTATCAGTGTTGTCTTCTTCGGCCATTGCAATTATTTTTCGGCAAAATTCCAGGCGAACAGGCAAATCCTGAGGGTTTAACTTGCTTGTAATTTGGACTTTGTACGGAAACAAGTTTAAGTCATCATGAAGTGTCCGTTGTAGGTACCGTCTGCTAACTCCAATTTGGCCCGATAAGTTTCGAGTCGAAACACTTGGATTTGCCACGATTGTATCCTGAACCCGAACATTGGGATCTCGATGATACGGTCTTCGTTCGATGCTTCCAGATTCGGCAAACATGTTCACCAGCCTCATAATGGTCCATCTACTCGGTAGTACCGCCAAACTCCAGCCTAAATTCCCTTTGGACTGAAATGACGGACTGCAAAGAATGGTATCGCTGCACTATCCAAATCCTTTTTTCAGTATCCCAAGCATTCATTTTGATAAATCTAAATAGTAGCCTATAAAATAAAAAAAAATAAACCGATTACTCACACTGAAAAAAAAAGTTATTACGTTTTATTTTTCTAGCACGATTCGTGGGCCACCCTGTATGTAAAAACAATTCTGACCAAACATGTTTTTCCCACACTTACTCAATATGCAAGCGATAAAAGAGGATTATACATTACAGAAGTAATAAATGTGTTTCTTGCATTCAAGCATATTGTAACTAAAGAGTTGGACATTCAGAATTCAAACACCAGAACCCAGAAGTAACAAACATGTTTCTCCCCACTCACTTAAGGTGCAGCGAAAAAAAGAGATTCTTAAATTACGTAAGTAATACGTACATATTTTTCTCTTGCGCTCATTGAATGGGTGGAAATTAAAAGTGAGGCAAATGGTGTCAAATTATTTATTTAGCGGATTATTAATTGCCAAAATTTGTAGAAAATAAGGTGGTGTAACATAAAGATTTTGTGCAACGTCATCGTTATGTGAAAATTCCTATCCAGTGATACCTGATTTAGTGGATTTGACTATTTTATAAATGCGAAAAAAAGGAGTGTGCCAACAGAAATACTATATGTACGAGTATGTATGATGATTAGTATGCTGAATTGTTTCAAATTTGAAGTAACCATTTTTTACTTCCGATTATAGGTACCTACTATAAGGCAAGTTATAAATTCGTCGAAAAAAAAGTTTTGAGATAACAATCAAACATGACATTACGATGACAGCGAAGACGAAAAAAGATGGTCTAAAAATTCTGTCCGTTTGTATGCCTGTCTGTCAGTCTTTCTGTATGTATGTATGGACAACTACAGCCAAACGAGTGGGCCGAATTGCTCCAAACTTGGTATATAGAGTTTTTAGGTATTGTCCAGAGGGGAAATTGAATATTTTTTAGCTCAAAAAATAACGCTGCCTGCCATATAACCGTTAAGTTAAAGCCTATTTTTCTCAGAAACGGTCCTAACGATTTTGATTAAAAAATGTCAGTGCAGCTTTTCAGGTACGACCGATAATATGATTGAAAAAAAAATTATTATTTGGTTTTTTTTACGCAAGTAAAGTAGACGTAAGATCAGGTGAAATAATCGTCAAAAAATAATCTGTGCTCACTTGCCCCTTTTACTATTTCCAGTTAATCAATCACCACTCGAAATCTAAGTGGTAAACAACTATTGCTTGGACCTGCATTTTGCCAACGCAGTATATGTCAAAGTTATAGCAATATCCATTACAACTGCAAAGAATCCACTCCTTATAGACGAAGTGAACAGGCTTTCCACGGATATACTGCTTTGCAGATTAATAGCCAAAGTATTTGACCAAAGCTACCATCTAAGCTTCAATACAATGACTCTTGGGGTAAAGTGTAATATCCTGAAAAAAGCATGATACCAAAAAACAATTTTAAATCTTTCGCAAACACGAACGTGTGACAGTTTTGGTCCACTGCGTATATCCGGCTTTGACCAACAATCAACTTCATTACCTCATCATGGAAAAACTGTTCAAATATTCGAACTATGCTTTCTATCCGTTTTTTTCTTTTGGATAAATTTTCCAAATAGTGGACAGTTTCGTCTACTTCAGTAGAATAAACCACATGCTTTGACCATTTTGGAGCATTATCCTGAGACTCACCTCTAGCTGGGCTTTATTTCCTTAGATAAGCAAGTGGAATATCGTCTTCGCTTTCATATCCATCGTGGACTTTAATCTCCACTGCTCCCGGGATGCTCAAGCAAGTCATCGTAGCATAAATCCTCCCCGTCCGTTTGAATATCAGCATCCGGTGGAATAACCACTATATCCTTCATTTCTTTCATTTCCATCAACCGGAATATCATTAACAGCCATGAGATTTGGGTAGCGCTTACCATAAAAGCTGTTGAGGGTATTTGTTGAAAAACCCATTTCTCCTCAAAACCAGTAAAAAAAATTTGCACAGTTTTGGCCAGTGTACTCAATTGAGTACACCACTTTTTTAGAACACTTACCATGACCAAAAAAAAATTGTTTTGAATGAAAATTGTTAACAATGTAGTTCTTTGACAAAAAATCTATTGAACAGAATTAGTTCTTCACAAATTAGCCGACAGTGTACATTTTAACTAACATTTTACTTTCGCAAGGACACAGAACTGCTTAAAACAAAAAATGCACGACACAAAAGTTGACCAAATTATTTGAAAATGGTTTTCAACCTCAAATTAATTTTTCCGAATAACAAAAAAGACATATCCGTGCTTGCTTTCAAATCGATAGAAATTGAAATTAAAGCCTATTTTTTCAAAAAAAAAATGTAACTGAAATTTTCAAAAATACTGTACTCAATTGAGTACAATGGCAGGTAATGACTGTATTTATTTCAGAATTTTGAATTATTTTTTCTTTGATTAAGCCGCATTTGCATTTTAAGCATTTGTTTTTAAGTTTATATTATTAAATATTTATTTTAGAAAAAAATTAAAGAAATTTTGTATATATACAAAATTAAGTAAAAAACGACTTTAAACATATATTAAGATTTTTAATAGAAACCTTTTGCATACGATGTGATCGAATATAATTTTTTTTTTTTTTTTATTTATTTCATTTCATCAATCAGAGAACATCTTCCCTTACAGACTAATACATCGATTCTTAAAAATTAAATTAACAATAAAATAAAATAATTGTACTGGGTATGTAATATCCCATGATATATTAAAAGAGATTAAATTAATTACAATTGTGGTAGATTTAACAAGTTAAATACGTACAGCTTAAAAGTTTCTCTAGTGCAACTATCAAAAAAGTCTAATCTATTGCAAACCAAATTAGCTTCCCTGATGCAACGAGATATGGACTCATTTTGACCGTAATTAGTTCTATGGAATTGTTCATGAAACAAAATTATATCACGGGAATTGCTTCTAGGAACATGTATATTGATTAATGTAAGTAATGAAGGACATTTAATATGAAATGTAAGTAATATTTTGGGATGAACATTATCCCAAAATATGTACGACGACTTTCCAGACTTAGCATTCCAAATAACTGACACCTTGTTTTATAAGATGGAGTATCAACTCTCCAATTTAATTTAAAAAATATAAGCCTCGTAAATTTTCTTTGGATTTTTTCAATTCTGTCACACGAGTTTTTATAATACGGGTTCCATACTGTACTGCAGTACTCAAGCACCGATCTAACCAGAGAGTTGAAAAGAGACTTCAGTGTGTATGGGTCAGTAAATTCTTTCGTGTTCCTCTTGATGAACCCTTGCATTTGATTTGATTAATCCATGTGCGGTAGGAAGGTAAGTTTTGTGTCCAGTATGACCCCTAGATCTTTTTTCAGTACAACACGTTCCAATTCTGAACCATTAATAAAGTATTTGCAGTAAATTGGTGAAGTATTACGGACACATCACATCACTTGGCATTTGGAGACATTCAAGTGCAGAAAATTTAGATTGCACCAATAAGAGCAAGTTCGTGGGATCCAGTCGTGCATTTTATTTTTAAAATTTTTAAATTTATTTTTTTGATATAACACAGTCCACAGTGGTGGGCAGTATAAAATATATAGCGTATACCTATAAAATATTGAAAACGCTTTTGGCGGCTTGAATAACAAAACGACAACATGTCATTTTATAACCGTTAAAAAAGTATGCTCCCGTATAAACATACTCGTAGTCACACATTCATTGTCAGTTTTTAGTTTTTGTTTGATTCCGAAATCAATAGGCTTTAAATCGCAAATCAATAAAATTCTTAACTGTGTGTTAGTATGTAATTACAGTTGTTTGTTAAAAATTGAAATGTCAGATGCCAGTTTTTTTCCTTATTGCGCTGGACACACTATACCATATTCGGATATCTGTGTCGTGTTGAGGAAGTTGAAAAACGTGAGCGCCTAGTATTGTTTTATGCATGATAAACAGCACTATTTATGTACCTATAGGAATTGTTAAGTCAACTTTGAAGTTGAACAAATATAGGCAGACCATCTAGGAAAAATTAAAACAAAAAAATAAAGTTTAAAATACACGCATATCGCACACTTACGTACATACATCCATACAAACAAATGTATGTACCTATGCATTAAGTATAATAGAGCTAAAATTGTAGGGATGCTTAGATAATATACTAGATACCTACTAGTTAAATAAAATACCTGCAAAAGCTTTTAACGTTTACCCTGTCTATACAAAAGAAGATTAAGTGAAGCGGTCGCAATAATCCAATTTGTCACTTGTAGTATCCAATTAGTCGACCTTATACCTTGGTACACATACACACAATCTTAGTATATTATGAGCGTATATACAAACTTGCAATCATCACTCTTTCTGCATTATACATGTGCATTTCAACTGTCAATTAAGATGTAGGCAAATGTACCTACATATTGTATAGTTATATCGTCGTAGGCTTTTGTTGTGACCAGTCGGCTAGATGTCGGTGTGACAATTACAACACACAACCTTACATTCATCTACAAAAGTTGAAACCCGAAAGCTTATTTTCCAGCAACAAAATATCATAGCTCGATTGAATTTAGAGTAACTGACAACGATGCACGAATAACTAAATTCTTAATTAACATAGGTATATTTTTTTTTAAACTCTCACAGTGGGACAGAATAGGTATAAAACTGGAATGAAATTAAGCAATAAGGTTGGAAACAAGACATTTTAAAATCGATGTTTTTTCTACGTTATAAACGGCGATTTTTTAAGAGCTTGGTTTTTGAAAATTCAAAAAAACACAGAAACTTGTAAAAAGTGAATGAAATTTTTATTTGGATCGATAAATCAATTTCTGCCATTTACTTTTTAAAAATAATTTCACTTAAATGTTGCCCGCGGCTACGCTTCAGGTGGTTCATTCTGAAGGTCCAATTTTGGCAAACTTTTTCACACATTTCGGCCGGAATCTCACCAATGACGCGTTCAATGTTGGCTTCCAAGGCAGCAATCGTGCTTGGCTTGTCCCCATAGACAATAGACTTAACATAGCCCCACAAAAAATAGTCTAACGGTGTCAAATCACATGATCTTGGTGGCCAATTGACTGCGCCAAAACGTGAAATCAACTGCTCACCAAATTCGCCTCTCAATTGATGCATGGTTTCGCGTGCAGTGTGGCATGTGGCACCGTACTGTTGGAACCACATGTCGACCGAGTTCAATTCTTGTATTTTCGGCAAAAAAAATCTGTTATCATCGAACGGTACCTTTCTCCATTGACCGTAACCCTGCGGCCTTCATCGTCCTTGAAGAAGTACGGCCCAATGATGCCGCCTGCCCATAAACCGCACCAAACAGTGCATTTTTCGGGATGCATTGGTAGCTGCTGAATTGCCCCTGGCTGCTCTTCACTCCAAATACGGCAATTCTGCTTATTCACGTATCCATTTAGCCAAAAATGAGCCTCGTCGCTGAAGACAATTTTGCGATAAAAAAACGGATCCTCATCCAACTTTTCTAAGGCACATTCACCGAAAATTCTACGTTGTGGTAGGTCGCCTGGCTTCAATTCATGCACCAGCTGTATTTTGTATGGCTTTAAACCAAGATCTTTGCGTAAAATCTTCCAGGTGGTCGAATAACACAAACCCAATTGCTGCGATCGGCGCCGAATGGACATATCGCGGTCTTCAGCAACACTGGCGGATGCAGCAGCAATATTCTCCTCGGTACGCACTCTACGGATACGATTTGGTGGATTAATGTCCAATAAAGTGAAACTGGTGCGAAATTTGGTCACAATGAGCTGAATAGCCTGCTCGGTGGGTCGATTATGACGACCATAAAACGGACGTAGCTTGCGAAACACAATTTTCACAGAGCACGAATTTTGATAATAAATTTCAATAATTTGCAAACGTTGTTCAGGCGTAAGTCTATTCATGATGAAATGGCAAACAATACTGAATCGAAATGTTAAAGGTTCGTGGAATTTGTCATGTGTGATCTGTCAAAAATATAAACGGCAAAAACCAAGTAGCAAAAAAATCACCCTATTTTGTAGTTGATAAATTTAGTTTTCAAGTTGAAATGAAAACAAAAAATAAATAACCATGTTAATTATGAAACACGCAATGCCTATTTAATTCGCAGTGAATACTACATTGTGAATTAGAAACAATGGCGCAAAATTTTAGTCGATTTAGTAATATGTTAAATCATTTTTAGTATGATACTAGGCTAAAAAGAGGATTTTGCTTATTTTAAACTAGTTTAGTATCGTTCTATTTTCTTAACATTTTACTAAAGTTAAAATCGCAAAATGGCTACTTTATTTTTTTAGTATCGTAATAAATCCATATGTCACTTTGACATTTACAAACGTCAAAAATGTATGTTCGCTTACTTTTTTGGACTAGTTTAGTCGTGTTTAGTTTTAGTTTTTTAAGAAAATAGATTTAGTATGGTGCTAGTTAAAAACTGTTCAAAATTAGTAAAGTGCTTTAGTATTAACAAACTGTTAAGTAGTATCATGCTAAGCTCTTAACATCAAGCTGTTTAAAACTTTCCACCAATATTTGTATTAGATGCGTTTTTTTAAGTGCGACGGTCAAAAAGAACATCATCGAGAATAAGCAGCAAAAATGTATACATTTGTATACGAACTATCGATATCAAAGTAACAATGCACGCCGGTAATGCAGTTTTCTCCGGCATAAGAGTTAAGTTATGAAAAGCCTAATACTACGTTTCCACCGAACTTTAATCTCTTGTAGATTTACTAATCTCAAAAAGTGGTTTCACCGCTCCAAAAGTAGATTAATTTTGACAGCACTATTCAAAATGCATATATCTTTTCATTTTGTCTTATGATGAAGAAGTGAGATAGGCAGCTTCACCTGTGTCAACCGAAGAGAAAAATTCACTTTCCCGATGAATGTGTTCATTTCGATATGGAAATATGGTAGTTCGATTGAAGATTTAAATGAGATTTATTTTAAATCTTCATCTGAGAAGATTAAAATTTGTATGGCAAATCCTCAAGATTTGTAGGAGATTTAGCTAGATCTACTTAAATCTCGTTTTAGTGGTCGGTGGCAACGTAGTATAAAGCTTAGTGCGATCGGAATTAATTGTGTTGGCTTAAATAAAACACGCTTATTATTAAAGTTCAACAATAGGCGTTTTTCTTTTTTTTAGTTCAGAGAGCGGAGTCTGAGTTGTCAAACAATTTGTTTGTGTTTCTTTTTCACTCAGAGTGTTTAGAGCTCTTTTTCCTTCTGACCATATGTGTTGTGCGCGCTCGATTTCCTTGAACATAATCGTCTAAGCATTATGAGTAAATTGCTGAGGAAAAATATTCAGATACAATTAAAATGGTGAAATAAGTTGGTCGCTTTTTGATTTTCTGTATCTAGTGTGTAACTGTGTACAAAATAAGAATAGTTTTGTGCTATATTGATTATTTATGATTAAAATGAAAACTTATTCTGGTTTAGATGGTTCTAGTGTTTTTTTTGTTTAACTATAGATATGCGCGTAAGACCTAAGGTCTTTTAAATGCAACCTGAATTGCACGGCACTAGTTAGACGGAATAGAAAAATAGGAAAGAATTTTTTGTTGACACAGTGGATTTGAGAATAAGGTATTTACTATCTTCTCATTTTAAAACCACGGGCGGTATCCACGTAAAATTGTAGGTATAGACAACTATGCTGCCTAGCGTGAGGATCGAACCCACACGTCTAAGTTAGCAGTCAAGCACTAAAACAAATCACTGTTCAGAGCTTGCTCTGTTCGGAACAATGTCACAGCATACTCTATGCACTCAAAATCTGTTCAGAGCTCTGCTCTGCCGCTTCACCATAAATTTGTTGCAAAATCAATTTGTTGACAGATTTATTTCTAGAAGTGTTCCTGTTAACTGGGCCCACATTAGTGCGACTTAACGCCTCTCGACTACTGTTGATGGGACTGTGTTAAGTTATTGGTTTATGCCGACAAACTAGCAACTCTTGAAGCATTGGAGCAAGCCAATATTCAGGCCACCATTGACACCATACCGCCAGATCTATTGGAAAAATTAGCCGGAAATCATATTTAAAAAATAAATGCCATGCAATTATTTACCAGATTATAATAATAAAAAAATCATTCTGACAATATTTTTGTCCTATATTATCTATTATTTAAGTTTCGGTTTAAGCTTTTATAAAAACACCCGTTATATTGTAAAGAAAACAAAATATTTAAGTAGAATATACACTGAAAATTGCACAAATAAATAAATAATTTATTTAAATCAAGAAACATTTTTCCTGGCAGAACAAAATCACTAATCGAACAGAAAATCGTTCAAAAAAATAAATAAACTCACCCAACTCTCCATATACTTGTTTTACCTCCTATAAAAATTCTACTGGGCTTCACAGGGCAAATTATATGAGTTCAATATCTGTACATTATGTACATATGATTGGTCTGGTTACAAAACTACAAAAAAAAGTCTTTTGTGACTTACTATTTATATTTCATGCACATTATTGAGATCGCGAACAAATAGCAAGCTTTAGTGCTTTTGTACTCAATTTACTGTCTTATAGTACATAGTATATTATGTATTTTATAAGAACCATATTTATTTTGTTGTGCTCTTTAAACTGTTTCTATACCGCAACCCCTAGAAATTGCGTCCATTACAATTTAAAATTATCAGACAATAAAAGAATCTTTATATCCAGAGCTCTATAATAATATGTTGTCGTAGGAATTAAACAGAAGAGGTTGCTTTAGTTAGCTTATGAAAGTAGGTACCTACATATAAGAAGATTACAGTTAAAGAGCCTACGAGTAATAGAGTGATATTACAGTTTTAAAGTTAATCTTAGCAGGAACAAGTATATTACGAAATATTTAACTGACAACGACGAAATCAGTTTATCGACAAGGGGACAGATCAGTTTTTAACACTTTTCAATGTTCGAGTCTAGATATTAGTATTGTCCTGAAATATAATATGTATACAGTCCTTTGCAAAATAATAGGTATGTGCTAAATAATCAACAAAAACGCTAATAAAAAATGTAAATGTGCCAGTCTTGTTGTCAGATGTTCAGACCATCACATGTTGTAAGTAAATATGACGCCAAGATACTTGTATTGGTTTGTTATTTTAATTTCAGCTTCATTAAAGTACCATTTTTCACTGGCTGCTCTGCGAACTCTATTCCTAAATATAACAATTTCTGACTTGTCTAAATTTACTTCGAGGTTCCATTTTTCGCAGTAGGTGCTGAACTTATTGATGATAGATTGCAGCTTGGCGGGACTATCAGCTAAGAGTACAATATCATCTGCATACAAAAGAACATTTATACCAAGTCCTTCCACAAATATTTCAATTGGAAGTTCAGAGGGTAGGTCATTTAAAAACAGAACGAACAGTAGAGCACTCACTCGTTATACACATCCTTGCTTAACACCTTTGCTCGTGCTGAAAAAATTGGATGCATTCTTTCCGTCCCAGACCGCTGCAACTGTCTCCTGATAAAGTAGTTTTATAATGGAACTCATTTTCGTTGACATACCCAAAGCTGTCAGTTTGTGAAACAGAGCTTGTCGGTTGATGTTGTCAAAGGCAGCCTTCAAATCTACAAACTAAGCATACAGCTTTTTTTTCTCGCTTAGCTGTAGTTGAATCAGGCATGAAAGATTGTATATCTGATCAATGGTGCTATAGTAATTTCGATAAGCAGATTGGTATTCATTGAGTATGTTGTTATTCTCGATCCAGATAGTTAGGCGGTTTAAGACCAAAGTGGTGAATAGGATACAATGTTTGCGTCGCCCTTCTTGAAAATTGGGAAAATTATTGATTTCATGAAAGAGGATATTATCGTTTCAGTTTCAAAAATTTCGTTGAGAAAAGCGTGTACTTCGTTAATAAAATTGTTACTAGCATACGATATACCATGTATACCTGGAGCTTTGTTATCCTTGGCGGAAGTTATAACCACATTGAGTTCTTGCAATTCAAATGGGTTATCAAGTTGAGCGATAAGAACTGTAGGTGTTTCTAGGCTAAACAAATCATTCTGTGTACCATTATAACTTAGAGCGGTTTCAAAGTGTAACATGAACTCGGTAGCTGTGATTTGAGGTGCAGTACTCGTAGAATTACCTCGAATTTCCTTTGTAAGTTTCCACCAGTCCTTTGCTGAATTGATGCTAGAAAGTTGACTCGCAAGACGTTGGTAGTATAGACGTTGTTTCGTTTTACATAATGCTTTGTACTTTTTGTTTGCTTCGTAATAATTCTTTCTGCTAGCAACTAAATTGAATTTTCTATAAATTTTAAGTAGCTTAAGTGAAGTTTTTCTACTTATGTGACAATCCAAGTCAAACCACCTTTTCTTTCTTTCAAACGTAATATTTGAAGAACTAGCTTTATACTTTAATATTTTGTTCCAAATCCCTTATTATTAATCACAGCTTGACACCTTTTTGGCATGGAGTCCACTAACTTTTGACACCTGTCAATAGGAATGAACTCCCAAGCTAGTTTTACAGATTGCCATAATCCTTCTCTCGATGTATGTTTTGTTTGCCCCAGGGCGCTCTTCACATCCCTCCACAAGTTTTCTATAGGATTAAGATCAGGGACGTCTTTGCTGCCTTCGAGGTATGTTTAGGGTCATTATCTTGTTGGAATGACCAACTAAGGGGTATTTCATCCTCAGCATACGGCAACATTATATTTTCCAAGATATTGATGTACTCTACTGAATTCATAATGTTTTTAATCCAGAATATTGGACCAACACCAAACCAAGAAAAACATCCCCATACCATCACACTTCCGCCGGCATGTTTGATGGTTTCGACTGTGTACTGTGGTAAAAACGCTTTTAGTTTTGGTCTTCTCACAATCTTTTTGCCACCATCTGCACCAAATAAATTTATTTTTGATACGTCAGACCATAAGATGTTCCGCGATTTTTCTTTGCTCCATAGAAGATGCTGCTGCGCAAAGTGTTTCCGTCTTTGTCTTTGTCGAATTGAGCACACTTCCTCGGTCTTCTAGAGGGCAGTTTTTTTTTCAGCAACCTTCTTCCTATTGTTGAGGTGTTTAAATTCAGGCTTAAGTCCTTTTTTATTTGGGTTGATGATATAAATGGGTTAGTCTTTACAGCCCTTGTAATATGTCGATCAATGGTGTTAGTAGTTTTTCTTGGCCTTCCTCGGGTTTCTGGGTGGCTGGTCCATTTTAAGGCATTTGTGACCATGTTTTGAGAACAACCAACCTGTTTCGCGATTGTTTTGTAGGTGTTTCCATCACTTTGAAGATTTTTTTATAATTTCCCTTACCTGATGAGAACAATGTGGCTTACGACACATTTTTACTCCTTCTACCAATTTAAAAATAGTTAAATTAATTAATACAAATATAAACAAATCATAACAAATTAATAACTTACTTCTATTAATTAAAAACCACGAATGAGAATATGTATTATAATCATACGCCTATTTCTTTGCACAGCGAAATTTAACATAACCGTATAAATCATTAAAGGGACAATAAATCCAAACTAACGGCTGGATGCACGTGAACCAGCAACAAGAGTGGTGCGACATATTTTATAAGTATTGTTAGTAGCACTTGTTTCACTCATTCTTAAAAAAATTAAAGCTTTGTCAAACACTCTTTTTCGCACCTATTATTTTGCACACCACTGTACATAATTCACGAGTTCATTGTATACCAATTTCGGGCTAATGGTGTAAGAGTTAAGTGCTTTGAGTGTTACTTCGATCGGTGTACCACTTGATGGCATTTGCTTTAAGGTAGTAGTTCACTGATTCGTCTGCCAACTCTTTCTAGTTAAGGAGGCTTTACATGGATCTGCATCTGCAGACTTGAAGAAAAGTAGAGCGGGACCATAACATAAAACAAACATAAAAGTAAGACAAGGTTCACACTAATAACTTACTCGAACTCTTGTATAACTTTCCTGACACATCTCACAATCACATGTTCTTAGCATTCAGGTATGTAGTTTTGAGAAGATAATATTCGCTATTTTCGTTGTTTTTAAGCAAACTGAGGTGAAATGGTAAAAAAAAACTTGAAAATTCGTTGCCTGAACGGAAGAAAATTATGGTGCAGATGAAAATGCTATAACGAAGATGAACATGTTCATCTTCACTATAATCTGAAATCTTCAGATTCATACTTCCTATAATCTTCATACATGAAGATGACCTCCATTTTGGTCTTGGCTCTCTATCGCACAAGTATGATTTTTTTTATTTTGTTTCCTCTTTTTTTGCAGATATCGATGCAAATGAAGATGAAGATACATGTAAAGCCTCCTTTATACTTAGCTCCGTTTGGAAGTTTTTCACGAAGTTTCAATTTTTAATCCGGCCATCTTTTGAGATATCAAGTAAGTCTGTTACCGTGGACTTGCAGATTGATGTATCCATTGCTCCGGTATGCATAAGCATGCAAGCCTTTGTATTATTTCCGAAGATTTCCTAGTTGTGCTTAGGTCGTGTTTTTATGCAATGCAACCTCCCCATAACTGATAATGGGTCTAACCATCATAGTCCATCCAGGATGCTTATCTCAAGGTGTTTATTCCAGAGGAACTAACTATGTAGTGTAATTCGTAGATATTTAACTTCCTTCTGGTACTCGATTACTTCCCAACCTGATAGGAATCTTCTTGATAAATGGCACCATCGTTGTCTAGTTGGGGTTAATATTTAGTCTCACTGAGAGACACCATTTCCATGTAATTAATAGTCCTCTTTGGATTATATCACAAAGAGTTTCGTCAAACTTCCCCAAGGTTGTTATTACAATATCATCGGCAAAGCCTTGAGAAGTAGTAATTCATCCATTACAAGGCTCCACATCAAGGGTGATAACATTTCTACCTGATAACAACTTGTTGTGAAGACTTTCTGGACGCTATGTCCTTCGTATGCTTTCGCATTTTCCTTATCCATCTAATTATATAATTGTCAGTTCATACAGGGCGGTTTCTGTAGATATTCCTGGTCTTTAAGCATGCTGGCGTTGGTTTAGAAGTATATTTATTAATACTTCCGATCTGATGAAGTTATCAAACACACTTTCCAAAGTTTTCAGTAGAAACTACGAGTATGTTAAACTTATTATCCTGAATGACGAGGATGTGTTGTGTCTTTTTTCCCAATTCTTAAAATAAAAATAACCTTAGATTTTCTCCATAGATTTGGTATGTACCCAAATGCAATACTACTTCAAATGAGATATGGCATTAATATCTCTTTCCCTTTTTGCAATAGGGCTAGAAAGATGCCATTTACCCCCAGTGACTTGAACTGTTGAAATGGGTCAAGGTCTTATGGACTTTGGCTAGCTGCCTCCAGTTTGCCACTCACTCCAAGTTGGTTCAGATAATATTCTACTTGAGCTCGCCACCTTAGGCAAGGTCTTCCTTGACGGTTGGCGTCTTCCCTCTATTGGATGGAATCGAAGATCCTGCGAGCCGGAGTATTGTTTTCCATTCGTTCTAAAATGTTGATTACTTATTTTTGTCTCAGGTCGATGTGGCTGTATTGTTCATATAGTTCGTGGTTCCTTTAAGGCCGAAGTTATAATGTGCTTATTTTAAAATCATCTTGTTTTCCCATGAAAAAGAGAAATTGATATGGACGAACCTTACTATTCAACGTTACATAAGGTAATGAATAAGATTTTTGCGTTTAGAGAAATTATTAAAAGATCATAAACTTATGTAGGTACTCACTATAATTAGTTAATGAAAAAGGCGAAAATATTTATGTATAGTATATACAATCAATATATTTTAGAGTATTTTTTGTACTGTGGTTTTAATTCAGTTGACAATTCCCTTGTAAAGTAGAATTTTGCCTAAGTCTGATTATAGCCGTGTTCTCCTGACTATCAAGTACAGCAAAGTAAAAATTTTACAAGGAAAACAACAATAAGAACATACTGGGAATTACTTTCCCTTTTCATCCTAAGTATAATGAGTTCCGATAATTAGTACGTCTATTCAATCATAGAGGGCATTGAAGAATTTTTTTTAGTAATGTATGTTTGTATTTACTTTTCTCCTTGTATTGTGTATGTTTTTTGACAGAAACACAGATGTGAAAATCCCTCCATATTAAAATAAATAAAATCGAGTTGGATGTGTATCGTTTTCGTGAAAATGTTTTACTTTGCTGTACTTGCTAGTCACGAGAACACGGCTTATAAAACTCTCTCAGGTGATCCAAGTTCTTTTTTTGCATTAACTTTTTTTGTAAATATGTGTTTGCTTTTTAACCCTGTTTGCTACATTATTTGCCTGTAAGACCTAAGGTCTCTTAAATTCAAACTGCAGTGAACTGCAATATTTGGAAGAAAATAGGAAAGAATATTTGGTGGCACAGTAGATTGAAACTATGTTACCTAAAGTGTGGTGCGCACGCACACCTCTAATTTTTTAGTCAATCACTATATTTAACCTGCGATGTAGCAAGCTTAAATCCTGAAAATTATATATTCCTTTTTTCACATATATGCGTATATGTACATAGTCAACTGAAAACTAGTAAGTAGATACATTTAAGTACGAGTATCTTCTAATAATTCAACACAGGTATTTCAAATCAAGTAAACAGAATTGTATCTAATTATAATAAGCTTATATTTAGTTGTCTTCTCCCATGATACATATTACTCAAATAACCGTCTCACTTCACAAATTGTATAAAAGATACATTCCACACAAGCGAAATTTCTCATATCACTTGACATGCTGTTCAAGTAAGTTTTATTAATATTATTTATTATATGACATCATATATCTATCTTTTCGCGTAGAAAATAATTTAAACAATGCTAATAAAGTTTACATCATTATAACAACAGATTTAATTTGTATGTGTATTGTGTATATTAATATTATGTTTATATGTATGTAAGATGTGTATCTGACCACGTGAATCTATATTAATTATTAATACATAAGAAATGTAGGTATATATATTAGAAATGAAATCTTTTGCACAGGAAATTTAATGTGTAATAATAAATAATAATATACAGTTACAGACGAAACAATTGGACCATTAAATTTACCTAAGTTTTGCCTTATTTATAATTTAAAATGAAATGCATAACTGGATCGTACGTACTTGCTCTTATGTTCGATAACATTGTATGTAGATTCTTAATAGAAACGGCTAAATATATTTTTAAAGTCTTTTTTTTTTTTAAGTACATACAGAATTTTTGATATACAACATTTCTTTAATTTTTTTTAAAGACAAAATTTGGTATGACATAATCCTAAAAACAGAATTTCAAAAAAAAAATTGTAAATCCGTTCTCGAAATATTGAAGTTTTATTCTGCGAGGTGTTTTTTTTATAATACAATTCTATATACTACTGAAATTACTCAGCCAAGTAGAAGACTTAGCATTATATTTAATTGGACTTGTTGAATTATTGATTCAAAATTGCTTTTAACGGCCTTTAGTCCACAAAATTAGCGTTTCGTCCCGGCAATCTCACTTGGACTCATCAGTTGGTTAGTGAGCGCCTTACCAATACGCAATTTTTGTTAAGTTGAGTTCAACTAACATGCATTTTTTGCCAAAAATCAATGTGAACTATATCCAACAAGATTAAAATTTTAATCATTAAAATTGGAAGAATTTTTCCTTGGCCAGACATAGTTATTCTATGGTTTATTAAAGTCATGGACTAGCGGTGGACGGACTAAGCATTTTTTTTTATTAATAGGGATGTTAATGTTCAATATTTTTTTAATGGACGTGTCTAAAGAATTGCCAATTTATAACAGTTGTTCGCTACTGAATCAAACAACTAATTTCCTGAAGTCGAATGCCCTTTTAAACCTATGCCAATAATATCACTAATAAAACCCCATACCTACTTTAAGTCTTCAGAGCTGAAAATTAAATTAACATTTACTTAAAAAAAATTTTGTGTTTCAAAATAGCTAGGTACCTTTAATCAAAAAAGAAAGTTGGGTAGTTAAGTAGATATCAGATATAATTATATGAAGGTAGGTACTTGTATACCAATTAGAAGGTTATCAAAGTTTCTGTTTTCCTTTCTGCCGGAAGAACGGTTTTTTGTTCACAATTAACCCAAACATATTACAAAACAAAAAAACATTAATTTGTGTTAAATTCCATCACAACCCTTAATTAGTTAAATAGAATAAAAGTAGGTACGAGTATTTGGCAATCCTTGATCAAAAGTTATCTCTATACGCGTACTAACTGGGTGTAAGTATGATTATTTTGTTTATTTATAGTCTATACTTAGGCACCTTACATTATGTATCATTCAGACCATTCAAAACAAAAACCAAAACAATATGTTTTTTTTTCATGAATGAAATATTTCATTCGTGTAAACAGCTACCAAACGTATGTACCTACTTTTCCTCCAATTATAAATGCATACATATGTATGTACATAGCTCCATTAGGTACCTACCTATTAAAGCTAATTACTGAATCTATTTTTGATATATCTACGAGTGATGTACCTTCTAGGTAGATTATTATAACTAAATAGATAGGTGCTACCTACCTACAAAATAAATAAGTGAACGAAACAAAGAGCACCACCTATTAAATTCTAAAATTTTGGTATCAGTTTTTTTAGGTTTATATGTAGGAATATATGTAAATATGTATGATTATAAATACAAGAAAAATAAACACCCAACCACATTCCAATTCTATCAAAAACAAAACAAAACGAGAAAAATTACTTACCAACGAGTAGGTATCTATCCACATCCACAATATTTAATTATTCTATGAATATGATACGCTCTCATTAATATCGGTCAGTTGCGCTTCGTTAAAAGAGACAATTAAATTATTGTTCTCTTCCGAAAGAGTAAAGAGCTTTAAAGCTTTTAAGAGAAAAAAATCGAACAAATAATAAGGGAACAAACAATTTACTCAAAAGAGAAAACACTATCCAGCAAAAGTTGAATATTGTGCAAAATGAACGTTTGTTAAATAGTGTCACTGTTGGAAATGATATAGGTAGCTAGTTTGCCCACAATCAATTTTAAATTAAACCGAAGCTTTCAAATTAGAATTCAAGGTAAAAAAAGTAGCTAGAGATATGTATGTATGTATGTATATAAAATACATATGTCATAACAATGACAAAAGCAAAATGTATTGAAGGAACCTTTAATAAATTCCTACATATTTGCATCTCAAAATTTTATATCAAACCGATTGCGCATAGGTAGGTACCTTACAAAACGTCCAACAACTGAACAAAATGTGGAAATACAAAGCAATACCTACCTTTCATATATATGTATGTATGTACATGTTTTTTGTTTCTACTAATTTCTGGGTCTATGGGCATAAGTCATTCAAGCAAATTCATAGATACCTTCCTATCAAGTGGTTGACATTGCAAATAAAGATAAGCTATTGTTGCCTTAGCTATTGTTTATAGTTTCGGATGTATCTGCATAATCGATTTGTAGCTATGTAGCTACATAGTGTAGTGCCGCCAATTGGCGGCATCCTCCAGTAGCCGGCCCCTTTCAAAGAAAACGTTGTAATTAAGAAATCTAAGGACCTACTTCTCAGCTTAGAGCCTTATTACGATTTGACATCTATTCTTTATAACTTGTCGAAATTTTCATTAGATATGTACAGTTCTTTCTGAGTTATGAGGTAATTAAATGCGCAAGCCTTCGGGAAAAATTATTTACACGGGTAACTGTTTAAAACACTTAGTAAACATTGTACCAGAATTTAATGACTATTAGCGATTTTTATTGGGTTAATGATTTTAAATGGTGTTTATATAGTAAAATAGTATATATTTAAATTAAAATTTGCTTTAAAATTGAATAATATTTTGTAATTCTGGTCGTTTTCAAGGGACCGAACATAGGGAAAAAAAAAGAATTGAAGTTTCCTTAAATCTGTCGCCCGGCCGAAAATAGGCAACATTTAATTTTTTGAGAAAATTACAAAAATAAATAAATGAGTAATAACACGAACATTCCAGCAAAAACGTAAAAGTCAATAAAATCTAGCATCGGGCTCCTTTTTGTAAGAACAGACCAGGGAGCCGAATATTGGGATCTGAATGAATGGTTTTTCTTAATGATTTTTTGCTGGAATTATAGCTATTTCACGACTTGCCAAGGTCGATCATCAGATTCCTTTGCCATTACGATAGAGAACACCAAAAAGTGGGTCCCCCAATTCCGTCTGTCTGCAGTCTGTCTGTCTGTCCTCGAGTCTACAGCCTAAACGGTTGAATAGATTTGCTTCAAACTTGTTAGGTATTGTTTTTTCGGTAATATGCCCACACGTTTTTTTCATTTTTCTTAAGACGACATATAAAAGTAGCTCCCATACATTTTTTTTTTGAGCCAAAAACAAAAATCTTATTTTTCTCAAAAACGGCTCCAACGATTTTTATAAAAAAAAAATAAGTGCTTTAATATAGGGAAATCGAAAATTTTTTTGGAAAAAAATTGTTATTTTTGGTACCTCTAGTAGTACCATTTTTTTGTTTTTTCGATTTTATGGGAAACGGTTAATTAAATGTTTTTGAGTTTTTTTGCGCAGAAGCTCCTAAGAAGTCTTAACACAAATGTAATCCTTTTTTTTTTTAAACTCAAAATTTCGAAAACTTAATGGATTTTGTCGAAATTTCGTATTTGATAGTTTTTTGACATTATCTTGAAAAGTTAAAAAAACTATATTCCTAAAATAAAAAACAACTGTAGCTTCCATAAAAATGTTTAAAAAAAACGTTAAGAAAAAAATGTATTTCTCCAAAACGGCTCTAAGAATTTTTATAAAAAAATGTGTTTGTTCTTAAATTACTACAGTCCACTTTCAAGTATAAAAATATTTTTTTTTTTTACTTATTAACGGTACTTCCCATAGAACCACTTTTCATATTTTCGACTTTCTCAACATTGGATGAACCGTTTAAAATATTTTTTTTATGCGAATGCTACATAATGTTGCTAATAAAACTGCATACCAAAATGTTCAAAAAAAAAGTTTTTCGATTTTTAAAAAATAAATCAAATTTTTTTTTTGAAAATCGATTTTTTTAAAAGTTGAATTTTATATGTATATTAATATCTTCAAAATGACGTTTCAAATTTTTTTTCTAATAATGTTTTCAAAATTTTATACATAAAAAATTAATTTATTAAAAAAACCGCTCCAACGATTTTTGAAATTTAGTTTGATATATTCTTATTTATCCATGAATTCAAATGGCATCTTTGTTTTCCCTCAAACTATAACGACTAAGCCATATAAAAACATTTAATTGTGTGTATTATCTAGAGTTGTACCGAATAGTGATTTTGGCCGGATACCGGATATTTGGCCCACAGCTAGGCCGCATAACCGAATATTCGGCGGCCGGATATCTGCCCTAATAAAAGTATAATAGTTTGGTGGTCTAATACTCAAATCAGATCGGTACAAGTAAAACCAACTTAGACATGTTTTTTTCCTTCCACCTCCACAAGATATTTTTACTTCTTATACTGCATATGGCGCATTTGTTGTAATTAATGCTCTGTCATTTCATATCCAGTATATAAAGAGTGAGATTGCTAGTTGAGAAGAGAAGTTCATTACTTTCTGGTTTTTTTTTTTTTTAATAGTAGGGTGTTGACATCGTATACGAAAATAAACTTAATCGTTTATTATTTATTTAAAAAGATCTTGGAGATATTTTTGAATCCAAACTTTACCACGAGTTTCTCGTTAATAAAGCAAACTCCATGTTAGGTTTCAATTCGCTTTTGATTTAAATGATCCTTATACATTAAAATCCCCTTGCATTTTATCATAGTTGAATTTTTTTCTGTGAATAGATACCAAAGTAGATAAGAACGAATAGATATTCTGAATTTTCAAAGCTGGGGTTTTCGGAGATATGCAGTCGCATTGTAGGTGTTTGACAAGTGTCAAACAAAGTTTGAGCACTATCCCCTTAAACATATCAAAAAATCAGCTATGCTAAAATGACGTATGTCTGCCGACCATGGGATCTTGTTCTATTATGTTGGGTCGATTGTTTATTTTGACACGAAATGTTAGTAGTTTACATTGATTTTTTTGTTAATTATTATTAATTTTACAATAAAACATAATGGATTGCAAGACAATATTAACAATTTGTTTTGAACAACAATGAAAAACGATTTCTAGTCGTTGCAATTAAACCATTTATGCTTAATTTAATTAATTTAAAAAAATCCATGTAAACTTTTAATATTTCATGTTTTAATAAACAACCCCTGAAGAAGTTGGGAAAATTCAGCGAAACGTCGGGTAAAAATATGAAGTAAAGTTATTTTATTTGCATACAGAAGAAAGTCATAAAAATAATTGATCGAGTTAATAAATTAAATTAACAAACTATTAATTATGTACAAATGTTTATTATTATTATTTATTGTATATTACGTTTTTATTTTCTGTTTTAAATGTATTTTTAATTAGTCTACTTTGAGTATTATTATAAACTCTAATTTATGAAAGTAACACAAAATAAAAATATAAATAAATAAAAGTACCTATAAATGTAGAAAATCTAATTTTCCTTCACCATAATGTGGCTGTAGTAAACGTACAATATTAATTTGCTGATAGCCTGTCTTTATTATATGAAATAAATTCAATCAGATCATAAAATTTAATATTTAGTTATTTTTCTTACTGAAAAAACGACTATCCGGTATAATAAATCGTGTAATTTTACTACCAGGAAGCCAGGAAACTTGTTGCCTACCATAATTGCAGTATTTTTACACACGTGGTAATCCTAAATATTTAATGTGTAAATTTTAAATCTTTTATGGGTAATTTCAAATAAAAATAAAAATAAAAATGTGTATTTCTACACTTAAGATGCTTAAATTTAATGTAAATATACATAATTTATGTTTAAAATTCAACAGAATTTAAGAAAAAGTTTTTTTTTTATATAGAAGCACAAAATGTGTAAATTTAAACATTTTGTTTCTAAATTTATAGCCAAATTCGACAAGCAATGCTTAAATTCCCTACAAAATTACGTATGAAAACGCTTAAAATTAGACCTTATTTATGTGATTTCGCTCTAATAAGAGCTTAATTTTTTTTTAAATGTCTGCATAAAATGTGTAAATTAAAACTTTTTATGTTCAAATTTATAGCGAAATTCAACAAGCAATGTGTAAACTTTTAACAAAACTAAGAATGAAAACGCTTTCGCTTTGAAAGATCTTAAATTTTTGCAGAGATTCTTTACTTAATATGTAGCTCTAAATATAAACAAAATTTTAAGCTTGTATGCCTGTGTATGTTGCTTAAAAATGTGTACAAATTAACACAACTAAATAAATCCTTAGTATAAAATTAAGCATTAATTTACCAGAAACAACAGATACTCCTTTTTGCGCTAAGTCAAACGGTCTCCATCCTTGAAGTCAGTGCACAAGGCTTGTCTCGTGCAATAATTATAAAATAGTTCTTTTGCAATGACGGGTTAGGCAGGTTATCAGCTTTTCACCGAAAACTGCTATTTCGTCTTCAATAGTTGGTATACGTAAGTCTCTGTGTATATCATTGTTTCTAATATTTCACGATTGTTCTGAAAACTTTTGATCTGGTAAGACTTCAGTATTTCCCTTATTAACCCCAGAGTTACCGTACATACAGGCTTACAAAATCAATTTGTTATGTTTAGTTTGGAATTAAGATAACCATTCAATCTCATTAAGTTCGTTCTCTAACTCCCGTCCGTCAAAAGGTTTGAACGTTTCCGCAATATGTTTAGCAAATAAATCAGTTTTATCCTTATCTGTTTTAGCCCACTCGCCATTGTTGATACAAAATCCTAGTTTTTGTTGGTGTGAAGACCAATACTAAATCTCGAAACTTCCTGCCGAAATTCAAGTTTTCCAAAACTTTTTTTAAAATTTTAGGCGACTAAATTTTAAAGCAGCTCTAATCTAGCATCAACTGCTGAAAATTGAATACACACAAATTTCGATATTTTTTGTTTGCATGAGTTAGTCGCATAATTGTAAATTAGCGTAAGGTAATCAAGTTCACGACAAATATCATTCAACTTGAAATGAATCATCGTATATGGAAAATTAATTGCCCGACTCCAAACCTGATTGATTACGATGAGTGTACCTATCGGTAGGTATTTATGAATATTATTATTTGTTTGTTTACATACTTACAAATTCTATAGAATAAAAAAAAGTATGTGAAATAAAACGAAACCACTTTTTGAATATTTTTCAAAATTATTCAAAAACAAAACCCACATGAAATATATAAAAACAAATCGAGTTTTATTAATCGACAATTTGCCTGCCAATACAAAAGGTTAATCAATGGCGTGGGGCTACAAGAAGTTTGCCCCAATGAAAATGAAAAATGTCCACAAAGATTTTTATGAAACACAAAATTAAAAAAAAAAGGCGGTGATTCTTCATTTTTTGAGCATTTTTTCTTTTCTTATTTTGGGACCAAATTTATTATGAAATATTGCCCATACCTACTTTTATTCTTAATAATTAAAAATTATCCCAATAATAAGGTAATTTGTACTAGGTACAATACAGCAAGTTTTGTATTTAAAAAAAAAATCGAACTCCAGAATTTTAATGAAACTTGACAATTACGATGATAGAGAACACCAAAAAAGTGGTTCTTGCAATTCCGCCTCTCTGTCCGTAGGTCGATCTAAAGCTTAAACGGCTGAAACGATGTTCTTCAAACTTGGTACTTAAGCTTTTTAGGTGATTGTCTCAAATATCAAATTTTTAGCACATCCAGGTTGGATGTCATTATGGTCTCAGAATCTTGGCTGAATAACTACGTTGCTGATGCATATGTTGACTTTCCAGGGTTTAAAATACAAAGAAATTACCGTAATTATAGGAATAGACCTAGTATAGAATTTATATGTGTTGAATTAAGGAACTCGATTGAAAAATGTCTAATTGTGGCGGTTTATAGTCCACCAAACGTGTTTAGTGAAGAAAATCTGGTTGAACTTGAGGAAACCTTAGAGTGACTGGGTCCAAAGTACAGTGATATTTTGATTGGGGGTGAATTCAATGTGTATTATTTATTGAACAATAGCCTCACGCAATTATTTAAAAACTTCTGTGATAAATTTGGTCTTTCAGTTGTGAATAGTTCTTAGCCAACTTGTTTTAAATCTGATACATACCCATTGCTGCTAAATATGTTTTTGACTAGTTCGAGCAATAGAATAATGGGAAATGATCAAATCAGTCCAACTTCGGACTTTATCCATGACTTTTTTTTGCGATTTATTACTTGCCTGATGTGGACAATAAAGTTGCACTGTTTAACAACTTATTGTGGCAACTTTTTGGAACCTATATACCCTTGGTCACTAAACAAGTGGCAAAAAGATGCCCATGGTACAGCCACAACATCAACCTTCGCATTAGGGAACGGGAGCATTTTTATAGAAAATTCAAAAGAAATCCGACTGAGCGTGACAGAAGACAGTTCGCCTTTGCTCGAAATAAGGTAACTTCTTTAATTCGTAACTCCAAGCGTACTTATTTGTTAGAAAAACTTGACCCAAATCTCAGTTCTAAAGAACTATGGAACAATCTTAAAAAATTAGGTGTCAAAGAAACTAAAAATGTAATCAATTGTCCGTTTCATCCTGCAGTCATGTCCTCTACTCTGGGTCCGATTGCATCTATTTCGCATCACCCTAGAGATTATTTTATGATGCATGAGAGTACAAACCCTTTCTCATTTGAATGTATAGGAATAATTGAGATTCTAAGTGCAATCAGTTCAGTCAAATCCAATTCCATTGGTCCCGATGACATTTCGCCATTTACTGAATTATCTACTCCATATCTTTAATAAAGGCATTTACAGCTGCAAATTTCCTATTGTTTGGAAAAATGCCAACATTTGACCAGTTCTCAAAAAAGCAAATCCTTTGGATCCCTCTGATTACAGGCCCATTAGCATATTATGTTTTCTGAGTAAAGTACTTGAAAAAGTAATGCATGAACAAATTCAAATGTATATTTGACTAATAATGACAGGTTTTCTAAATGGCAATCGGGATTTAGTAGTAACCACAGCTGTGAATCTGTAGTACTCAAAGTTTCAACTGATATCCGTCAGGCTTTGGATTCAGATAGGTTTGACATTTTGGTTCTCCTAGATTTTTCTAAGGCCTTTGACAGCATAGACCATGCACTGCTTTCAAAACTCAAAAGAAATTTCAACTTTTCTAATACTTCACTTAAACTATTGTATAGCTATCTGAAAGATCGGACTCAACGAGTTAAAACAGATGTTGGGATATCTAATTCCTTTGTTACAAATAAGGGAATTCCTCAAGGCTCAGTATTTGGTCCTTTACTGTTTTCTCTATTTATAAATGACCTTCTAAGTTGCCAAATCCATCTTTACGCTGATGATATGTCACTTTATATATTTCGTCCAATTGGTTTGATGGAGGATTGTATAGCTCGCTTAAATGGAGATTTGTGTCATATTCTTGCTTGGTCACTTGATAATGCTATGAATCTCAATCCAACTAAGTCAGTGGCCATGATATGCTCTCAAGTCCAAATTAATCCCTTAGATTTTCCAAATGTTATTCTTGATAACGAAGTTATTGTTTATGTGAGTCATGTTAAATACTTGGAATTTTACATCAACAGTAATCTAACCTGCTGCAATGCCATAAGTGATGCTGTTAGAAAGATTTACTATGGACTACGTTCACTAAGATCTTCCTCAGCTTTGCTCTTATCCAAAATGAAAAAAAAAACACCTTGTTAAATCGCTGATTTTGCCCTACTTCAGTTTTAATAGTTCTGTCTATCCCGTTTTGGACTGTGAATGTAAGCGCAAACTGAATGTTGCTTTTAACGACTGTATTCGATTTATTTACTCCATTCCAAGACATAACGGCGTATCTATCATCTGAGTAACTTACTGTTTGGAATAAGCCTTGATGATTACTTAAAGTTCAGGTTAATTCTGGAAATCCATAATGCCATCCACAACAGATGACCTAGTTACCTAAGTGAAACATTCTTATTTGCTCAATCGAATAGATGGCTGAAATTAATTCTGCCGTGTTTTTCGCACAATATCGCTGAACGCTCTATCTTTGTCTCCAATTCGTTTGTGGAATAGACTTCCGCATGTATTGCAACACCCACCGATTTTAAGAGAAAACTATTTTTAAAATTTGCTTCTCAAAATTAAGTATTGTCTCTTTTTTATCTAATAAATTATTATTTTTGCATTATAATCTTCTTTTACTTAAGTAATATTGATTTTTTTAAGCATTTAATTTTTGGCTGAACTTAGTAATTCATTTTTAGTTACCTAAGATTGTACTTAGTAATTTAAGTCATTAGATACTATAAAAGATTTAAATCTTGTTGTTGGTGTCATTGTTATTTATATTTTTTTTTTTTTGAAATAAATGAAATGAAAAAAATTATATCGAATCGTTTTTTAGCCCCAAAAGTAACGTCACTTCTCATACAATTCTTTATACCATCTTAAACGAATAGTCTACATTTTGGTGTGACATTTGTTTTACATACATATTTGTTCATAACGGGTACCTGCCCATTCAACCGACTCATCGGATTTTGATCAAAATTTTTATATAGGAGGTCCTTCAAATTCTAAGCATACTAAAATCGAAACTTTTTTTTTTTTGATTAAACGAAAATTCAGTTTGAAAATTCAATATTTCAAAAACGGTTGGACAATTTTTTTTATAATATATTAAATCCTTACCATTGCCAAACCAAATTATTTTTTTTTTAGATAAAAATAAAGATTTTTTGTTTGTATAAGAAAATTAATTAAAAAATTACTTTTAATATATATTGTGCTTAGAGCAAGTATACGTGCGATTCATTTTTTTTCTTATTGTTTATTGAACTGATATATATTGGCTCTTAATTCTATTTTACATTACTTATTATTACAATGATATTTTAATTTGTTTTAGCACTTAAGGGGCTAATATTATTCATTATTTTAATTTGTTTTGTTAAAATTATTAAGAAAATTGTCCTTGAATTTCTTGTACTACTTACTAAAACCTGTGTGGATAATCTCGGGTTGTTCAAACCGGCTGTTTTCTGGTGATGTGGGGGTTAATGTGGCATCTAGCCACGGTGGTAGTTTGACTCTGCATCCACGTAGAATTGGATTGCTTCGTCGTCGTTGATATAAATAAGTCCTTCGTCCAGTAGCGCTGTCACATCCAGATATCTTGGCTCGGGGTATCTCTCTTCGCTGGTCATGCTATTCACTAGGGTGTTTGGGTGGTTGATTAGGTTACTCGTCAGTCTTTTGGCAGCACTGATCATGTACTTATCGAGGGGTGTTATTCAAGACGCCTCGAAAAGTCGTTTGTTGCTGAAGTGCTTTTTGTCGTCGCCTGGTCAAAGTGGAGTCCCGTGCAGATCCGGACGATTTTCCTCTCAAACATTCCAAGCCTTCTCATACTGGTCTTGGATACAGTAAACCATGCAGGAAAACAATATGTAATAATGGGCCTGAGAAGTTGCTTATAGATAAGCAATTTCGTCTTCTGGGTGAGTCCATTCATTTGGGGGTGGATTTGGTGAAAATCGAAATTTGCCTTTTTTAGGGTAGCTGTCACGTGCGGGTTGAAACGAAACCTCTCTTCGAAATTGATACCCAGATATTTCACAGTTGGTTTGGCTCTTAGTTGTGACCCGTCGGGCAGATTGATAATAATACTTCGGCAACTTGGGGCTGACGGGGAGTGTTCCGATGCCCCGCTGGTCTTCTGAAGCAAACCAGCTCGGATTTGGCTGAGTTGACTTTGATGCCCCATTTTGTGTAGAATTCCCACAGGCGTCTCACATGTTCTTCTACTCTTCGGGCTGCAATAACTGGATACATATATTTGGCATATGTTAGCGAGTCATCTGCATAGAGCAAATTCATAGAATTGTTTGGTTGGGGCTGATCCGATGTGAAAATGTTGTAGAGGTATGGACCTAGCTTCCATCCTTGGCCAATTCCTGCTCTGATGCTTTTGATTGTTGACTTGCTGTTTTCTATTTGGACAAAGAACTATCTGGAATTAAGAAAGCTAAAAAATTATTTTAAGTGTACTTGGAAAATTAAAAATGGTTAGTTTGTGTTTAAGTCCGACTCATTCGCGCATCTTATTGCATTATACCAATGGACTCCCACCAGTCAAAATTAACTAACTGCAACGAAGAATAACTTTGCTACTTTGCCCTCGCCAAGATGACTGTTTGTCTCTACTTTGTCTGCAGGGCAAATTATATGAGTTTAGTATTTATATAAAAGTCTATGAACAAGCCAAATTAAAAAAAAAATAAAAAAAAAACAGAAACTAAAAGAATACATCCTCAAATACTTTCATTATTTTTTCCTAATTTTAAAAATCATGCCAATAAATTATTAAAAGAGAAAAAAAAATAACAACAATATAGCACAATATTCAGCTATAATATCCTTGCTTTCGTCACTTGTGGTTTCGGTAGTAGTACACGCATTTAATTTTATTTAATTTAAAAATAAACACACCACAATATGATGCATGACTTAATATGCTCTCTATTCCAAATGCCAACAGTGCCACCATACCATACAAAAAAAAAAGAAGGCGAATCCACACTCGAAAGTGCGCGGTACTCGAGTGCCCCAAAACTATTTTTAGTATTTTAGAAAATGTGCGTAAAGCGTCTTTTTTTTTGCATTTTCAAGTTTTAATTTTAGTTTTTTTTTTCGTTTAACTTTGTTTGTTTCGAGGAAAGTTTTCTTTGTTTAGCTTTGTCTTAACATGACCATACCCAGATTTACTACATGGTTTTGAATTCTTAACTGACAAATCTAGATAACAACCATCTAAACTTTTCATGCAGCTAAAAAACACAACCATTACAAAATTTGTATTGAAATATTTAATATTTAACAATTTCGAAATAATGAAGTTAAAAAAGTCATTTTGTTCCCAAAATCCAAATACAGTGAAAGCTCTAATAATCGGACACTCAAACATTCATATCATTACATCAATAGAAACTTTTTTTGTTTTGTTCCTTACATTGCAATCTGCTATTTCTAATTAAACTAAATGACTCTTAAAATGTAGATTAACAGAAGAAACAAAACAAATTCATTTTATAGGCGATAAAAATAGATATGTATGTAAGAAGAAATTCTTTTAGTAAAATAAAGTATTTATTACGTATTTGGATACGTAATAATTAAACAACATTAATAACAACAAAGCACGAGAATTTTATAATCTCAGTTTCTATAACACACGTCATGAATGTCTGCTAGCCTCAAATGGAAAAGAAATAATCACAGTATCTTAAATTTTATTGAATGGCGAATAGGATAGATACAAGGATTATGGTAAAGCATATACATTTTTTAAAATTTTGTTTCAGATAATACCTATAGATATTAAAAAAAAAAAAAATAAATAATAAATCACGAAGAGATGTGAACAAATAGATTTTCTATACCTTGGATGTGCACAAAGGGAGGAACACAACTTATCACACATTTCTAGGGCTTCCTTAGCATATCGTCAAAAGAAAAGAAGAGAAAAGAGAATACTAAAAAAGGGAGTTTTTAATACTCCCATCGCACTGAGAACTCAGCATAAAAATATGTATGAAGTAGCCCCAGTGGCGGGTAAGAAAATTGAAGCTGCATGTGCACTAAGTAGCTTTCGCTTAATCATGGGACAAATTTCTAGCAACCATAATAATAACAATAACCACAGCAACAATAACAACAATCAATCGGCCAGCTATGTGAATCGACACCTTTCGAATCAAAAACCAAAAAGCCATTACAGACATTCCGCTGTGCAGCCTTTGCGAAAAGAAGAAATGGTCATATTGCGTGACCCGCTTAAAGATCCCTCGGACATCTACCGGGGGGTCGGAGTGAGAGAATCTATTCAAATGCGAAAGAACAAAGATATCATACCAAATGGACGTCCTGTGACCATTAGCGAAATGAACGCCTACAACATTGAAAAGAACGAAGAACAACTTTCGCCGCTGGTAAAGTTGGCCGGAATATCATCGGCCATGGACAAAGAAATCATAATAAAAACAACGAATGCTTCGGATGAGCTGTCAATTACGCCACCTCATCTGACTTCCTCTGCCACAGCTCCGCCAAAGGTTAATGAGTTCTACACAGTAGGTGATGGTTACCATAAGACAGAAAGTTGCTATTACCGCAGTCCGGATGGGAATTTTCATAAATTGCCAACCGACTCTTACCACAAGATGGCAGAAGGGTGCTATGTGAAAAGTCCGGAAGGTACCTTCCGTCGACTAGAAGTCTCGCGGAATCTCGATGGCAGTGGTCATCTATCGGGCAATGGTAGCACGAATGGCAGCAGTGGCCAACCAAAGATGCGAAGTCAGATGATGAAGTTCTTGAAACGTTCAAAGAGTCACACACCCGTGACTATAAAAGAATTACAGAAGGAAAAAGATCGACGCGAACGGGACAGAGAGCGGGAACGCAAGCACCGCGCTTCAGCGGCCGCCAATGCCGAGAATAATGTTAGCGGCAGCAGTGGCAATGCGAGTAAAAATAATAAAGTAGTTGTTACAATGATGGAAAACGGAGGATTGCCAATTGTGGCGACTAGTAAAGCGGAACGTAGCTTGAAACATCATAGCCACAAGGATACTAATAGTAATAATGCTGCCGATAAAGCAAGAAATCAAAAAGTGAGGGTATGTTTGTTTTTATTATTTTTTTTTTTATAATTGGTTATTGAATAAGAGGTTTGAAAATCTTATTACATAAGTGTTAAATTATGTAGTATTGCTAAATGTGAATGCGAAAGTAATACAAGTGTTATACATGAATTGATAAGTATGTCAGTTGGAAAAGTAGTATTAATATTTGATAAAAAATTAGGTAAAAAGAATAACTCATAATTGACAAAAGTTAGTAAAGAAAAAATATATCACGAACCTTTGATTGCAATTCAATTCCTATTGGTTGGTGTACAAAATATCTTTGTTAACATCTCGTCCTCTTTTTGAATTTCTGAACGTAAATGTGTCAAACTTTTTTAATTTGTATACTTGTTTTACCATTAGCAAGAAAATTGGACGAAGAACCCATGTTTGAGACAAACAATGTATGTATCGGGTGTTTTTTTTTTATATGTAGAGGACATAAATATTGTTGGAGAATGAATTTTTTATTATTATAATCTGGTAGATAATTTCATGGCATTTATTTTTTACTTGCGATATAGGTACGAGTACTATAGGGAAAGTTTTGCATTTGGAAAAAAATCGAACTCGACATTGTAATCAAAGTTGACATTACGATGATAGAGAACACAGAAAAAATGGGTCCGGAAATTCCGTCTGTCTGTCTGTAGAACGATCTACAGCCTAAACGGCTGAGCCCATTTTGTTTAAACTTGGTGGTTATACGTTTTATGTGATTGTCCAAAATAGATTTTTGAATGAATGATTTCCCAAAAATGACAGTACTTGCCATACAATTTTTTCTACCGTCTTAATTATCTCGAAAACGGCTCTAACGATTTTGATAAAAATTGGTGCATGTACTAACTTTTAAAATATTTTGTTAATAACGGTACCTGCCATACAACCATTTTATTGATTTTCGACTTTCTCATAAACGACTCAACGGATTTCGATAAAAATTTGTAATTGATAAAAATTCTAAAATTGATTTTTGAAAAAAAAATTTTTTTTTTTTTTTTTTTGAAAATTCAATATTTCGAAAACGGGTGGGCGATTTTTTCTGAAATTTTGTTTTTAAATTTATATTATTAAATATTTAAAATGTTCATACCAATTTTTTTTTTAGAATAAAATTAACAATTTTTATATATAAAAAATTAAGTGAAAAACGACTTTAAAAATACTTTTAGCCGGTTCCATTAAGAATATTTTGCATATAATGTGATCGAACATAGGAGCAAGTACGTGCGATCCAGTCGTGCATTTTATTTTAATATGGTTTCCGGCATAAGTTCGCCGTTCGTTCGTTACGTAACGCGTTACAGCGCCAGTCTTTCTGACTTCCCTTGCTCTTACGCATACGGAGAACTTTTGAAATTAATCATATTAACGAAGAACTTTTGAAACTTTTCTTAAGTTAAACAATTTCAATATTAAATAGTTCACCTAAGATTAGTTTAAGTTATCACTACTGTCGGGCGTCCAGTGACGTACATGTTTATTTTGTCAAGGTAAGTTTCCGCAATTTGGTAGCATTGTTCCGGTTCATGAAAAACTGCCAAACCATACTGAACAGAAATATCAACAGAGTTTGGTATTCTCAACTGGCATGCAGCACAAAAGAAAAACACCCTTTATATGTTAAATGGATTACCTAACAAATTGCCGTAAGGATAATCTATACTCATAATATTTTCGGTGATTAACTTTAATTACTGGCACGTTATCGATAATTTCTAAGAAAATATCGTTTCTTCTGTTTGTCATCCAACCCATTTCGAGCTTACAAAAAAAAAGACTAATTATTAACACATAAACTTATCTAACAAAAGAAACGAAATTATTTAGTGAGTTTTGGATAATCTATTAATGTTTTTCTATTCATAAATGCCATGAATCTAACTTCAACCATGGTTACAGACATTGGGTCGTTCTGTTTATTTAAAAGCTCACAATAAAAAATGAAAAATTACATAGATTTGTTTTAAAATGTTACCAAGTAAAATTTTCTTATATTAATTATAGTTATTCTCTTAAATCTCTATTAATAAATAAATGTTTATTCCACTGCTAGTCCATAGCTTTACTAAACCATAAAATAAAAGTTAGTCTGAGCACTAAAAGTTTTAATTAATAAAAAATCCAAAAAAAAATAAAATGCACGACTTGCTCCTGATCACATTATATGCAAAAGATTTTTAATGGAAACGGCTAAAAGTATTTTTAAAATCGTTTTTCACTTATTTTTTTATACAGTAGAATTCGGTTATAACGACCACTCATGGGAGACAAATTTTTCGTCGTTATAAGGGAATGTCGCTATATCCCAAATAATAAAACACATTGATTTGTTCCTGAAATTGACAGAATGAATAGTTTCCTTACTTTACATAAACTTTGAAGTATGTATGTACCATAAACAAATAACACTTTTCAAGAAAAATAACTAACACAAGCACAACTGAGTCAAATTTGTATCACCCAGAATATACTATGTATCTAAATATGTAAGCCTAACTGCATTATGTCTAGACAGGAAAAAGGAAAAAAAAATTCTCTTTAATTTTGTTTTCGGTCGTTATATCCGAATTTCATGACAAACAGTGCCCGTCATTATAGTCGTTATAACCGAAATGGTCATCATAGACGAAGTCGTTATAACCGAAAGATATTATTCACTATTTAGTGCGAAAACAAACTTTACCTTTAAGTTTCGTCTTTATAACCGAAATGTCGTTATAAGCGAATTTAACTGTATATACAAATTCTAAAAAAAAAAAATTGGTATGAGCTTTTTAAATATTTGATAATATAAATTTAAAAACAAAATTTGAGGAAAAATCACCCACCCGTTTTCCAAATTTTGAATTTCAAAAAAAAAAATATTTTTTTTTTCAAAAATCCAAAAAAAAGTATTTTTCGAAAATTTTTTAAATGCAGTATTATTTAGAATTTTAGGTAGATCCTGTATACAAATTTTTATCGAAATCCGTGGAGTCGTTTATGAGAAAGTCGAAAATCAACAAAATATTTTTTTTGTTGATTTTCGATATTTTTTCGGTCAAAATGTAGACTATACTCAAGTTAGTACACACACCAAATTTTATAAAAATCGTTAGTTTCGTTTTCGAGACGATGGTAGAAAAATTTGTATGGCAAGTACCGTTATTTTTGGAGCTAAAACAACCATTCAAAATTCTATTTTGGACAATCACCTAAAACTCCTAAGCACCAAGTTTGAACCAAATCGATTCAGCCGTTTAGACGGTAGATCGTTCTACAGGCAGACAGATGGAATTGCAGGACCCACTTTTTTGGTGTTCTCTATGATCGTAATGTCATGTTTGATTGTTATAATTTTTTTTTACGAATACATAACTTGCCTTATATTTAGTACCTATAATCGCAAGTAAAAATCTACTATACTGATTATCAACTCTATCTCTTTTTATTCTATGTTCCTGTAAATTTTGTTCCTAGTCCTTTACTAAACCTCCGTCTTCAATAGTTAAGCGAATAAGTTTGTAAATGTCAAATAGCAGAAATTCTGTTTTTATTAATAGCATTTCGCACTTAGTCTACGGAATAATTCCTGGACTTGGGAAGATTCCTAGTCAAGTTTATTAATTGGGTGTTAAATACCAAACAATAGACACACTTCACCCCATAAAAGTAAAATAAAACTAACATTTATCTAATGGTAGATAGTCCATTTGATGAAAGCGTAAACATATAATAAAGTAAAAAAAATATTTTAATAAAACAAAATTAAATTATCAACTACATATCTACCGGTAGGTATGCGTCATTCCGTCAAAGACGAACACAAATGTTTCAACGGTCTAATTAGATTTAGTCTGAAAAAAAAAACAAACAAACTGAACGACAATATTTTTATTCATATCGCGGTGTTTAATTTTTATTTTTAATATATTTTGCCACAAAGCATTACTCATCCATCAGTTAAGATATATATGTATATACATTTAGTTTGGTGCTTTCTTCATAAATTATTTATTACTGTTCTATTTTACGAAATACCAATACATACACAATTTCGAAGATGGCACTGCCATAGACGTAGCTAAAATTTATTTGGCGAGGAGTTTCTTTAAAATAAATATTTACAAGGTTTGATTGGATAGGATAAATAGAAGGAATAAGCATATAGACTGAAGGGCCTGTAATAAATAGTATTTAGATATGCTAGGCTTCATTTAACAAAAAATAATAGAATATCATCAGCCTTATTTTGAAATTCGAACAAATGGCTAATTCGATAGAATATACCTATTCATTTGAATAAACCTTGTATATTTTTACATGCCTAATAATATTTATTTTCAAACGATTGCACAAAATTAACTTGAACGAATCTCATTTTCAAAGTCTCTTATTTGAAATTTACTGATATTTCTATTTGAGTTAGTATGACCAAAGTGATTTTTTTTCGTAGAATTTTTTTTAATAACAAGTTTGTCGAAAAAAAACCTTATTATTACACAATTATTAAGTGAAGTAAAGTTGTGTTTTATGCTAGGCTTAAAAAGTTTATGCAATAATTATTAGTTTGTTGATACGAAGGAGAATCAAAACAACTATAAAACTTTTGTATAATACTACATTTTTCTGAACTTTTGTTTCACTTTAATTTTGTTAAAAAAAAAACAGTTGCTCAACAAACAACTTCAGTGGTTATTAACTTTACACACATCTGGTCACACTTCTTAATTGCAAAAAAAAGTAATGTCGCCTGTGAACGAGTGAAATTTTTCTTTAAAAGTGAAGTGATAGTTATTCCATAAAGCACAAATTGCTGCATTATTTTAATTAAAAGTGTACATATTTTACAATTTATAGATATCAATATATCAGACTTATTTATTTCGGTTATAAACTAAAATCAATCAAAAAACATAAACAATTTTCTTAATCCATAAAATGAAGAAACTTTTTTAACAGATTTATCACTCTTACATCTACAGTACTTTACACTCTTCTTTGCAAACATTTTATACACATTTTTCCAAGTATCCGTCTCTAGAAAGATATCAGTAACTATTCAGCTTTTGCGCAGCATATCTCCAAAAGCGATCTGTTTTTTGCCTGGTTTGTTAAAACTCCCTTGGCTATTACAGGATCGTCTTCCATCAATCTAATGTACTACATTATTTTAATAAAAAATAACTAACTAACTAGTTTCATAGCAGTAACTCGACTAAGTTTATGTTTTTAATCCACAAACAGTGGAACGAGAGAAATTGGAAGCCAAATCATTGGAATGATTTGTTCCACTTTGTGTCAAATGCCAATCAGCTAAATGAAAAATGAATTTTCACCTGGAAAATAAATAAATAGATATTTAACAAAAAATAATTGTTATATTTCAAATATTTTTTGCAAACAAAATTAACCGTTAGAACTTTTCTCCTCATTCCTTTCTTGATCGCTATAATTGACACTAAGGGTGGCTTTTCTTGAAAAAAATTAATTCTTGTGAAAAATTAAAACTTCGCTAAAAATCGCATATAGAATTGGTATGTATTTTCCCATCGAGAGTATTTTACACTGTTTACATTTATGTACGTCATGAAAACAAAACTTATAAAAAAGCTTGATTAATAAAACACGTGTATAATGAGGTGTACACCGTTCTTTAAGTGTTTGCTGCGGATAATTAACGCAGCTAAATTACCATTACTAGCTACGGGTATGGAGGGTACTTGAACTTTTCACATATATAAATAGAAACAAATTAAAACATGTATTTTTTTTTTGAGAAATTTCTTACATCTTCTTTGACAGTTTCTTGACTTATTGTTAGAACTTTTTCTTAAACATTAAATTTTGTGTTATGTGTAGATAAGCAAAATAATACTCGTAAGTGAGAAAGAAAACAAAAAATCAATAAAATTAAACAGAATGTGTATTTGCTTAAATGCTAGTTTTATTGAATAAAAATATCTAACGATAACATATAAGATAGTTTTACTTGTGTTTATGTAGCATACTTAGTTTCGTAGAAAAACTGACCTGAGATTTTAAATCAATGTGATAAATCGTAACTCGATGGATTTGGGGCATATAAAAACAAAAACACCCTTTGCATACTTTTTTCCATCCACAAGTATCTCTCTGGCGTGGTCAAAATTTGTTAAGCTGTTCACTTAAGTCGGCTCAAAACGCAGAAACATCTTCGGGTAGTCTTTTGGGTATAATTCCGTGCTTTGTCGGGTTTATTTTGTAGCCAGTTTACCATAAACTCAAATTGCTGCACGCTCGTTTTTTCATTGAATCTAAGGAGGTATCACTGTATTAATAGCCTACAAACTCTTTTTATTGTCTACATTGTGTTCTTTTTTTCCACAAGTAAATAAATTCCGCGATAAAATGTTGGCGTACGATTTCGGAAAAAAAAACTTGTATAAAAAACCTGAACAAATATACCTCATCGTACTACAGCGCTTTCCGCAAGCGTGGGTTAGACTCTTTTGATGAAATGTTCCGCACACTTATTCGGAAGATTACTCCAAACAAATATTCTCCGATTCGGACGATTTCTGAGAATTCTCCGCTTCGTCGGTTACCTGCTAGGGCGCATTATGTGCGTAGGGTTTTCCAGGCACCTTTCGATAGGACTATGATGTTTTTACACACAAGCTATCAATGCTAGGATTCCACTCGCATTTTAAAATGGATATATTCAAATATTCCAGAAATATAAATGTAATTTCAGGTGTCCCACAGGAATTTTACACTTGATTCTTTGTTGTTGATAATTTTTATTGATGATATTACCTAAAATCTAAAATTTTCTAAGTTCCTTCCATATGCTTACTTTACTTTAGATGGCGCTTACAATCCAGGATGGATCAGGGCCTCAATCAGCAAACCTCTCCAGTTAGCCCGGTCCCTAGCTAGCTGCCACCAGTTACGCACACCAAGTTGGTTGAGGTCGTTCACCACTTGATCGCGCCACCTAAGATGAGGCCTTCCTCTGTCGCGTTGTCCACCGGGGTTGGATACGAAGACTCGTCGGGCTGGTGCGTCGATGTGAATGCCTAGCCATCTCAGTCGCTGTATTTTCAGCTTTTTGACCAGGTTGATATCGCTGTAGAGCCCGTAAAGTTCGTCGTTAAATCTTCTTCTCCACTCACCACCGATGCACTCTGGGCCAAACATCACTCGAATATTCTTTCTCTCAAAGCATCCCAGCTGGTTTTCATCCGATTTTGTCAGTGTGCATGCCTCTGCCTTATACAACAGGACTGGGATGATTAAATTTTTATATAGGGTCTCTTTGGTTCTTTGAGAGAGGGCTTTACTACTCAAATGCTTTCTAAGCCCGAAGAAACAGCGATTTGCAAGTGTGATTCTTCGTTTGATCTCCGCACTGATATTGTTGTGCAATGTAATAGTGGATCCCAGGTAAACAAAGTCTCTGACTACTTCGAAGTTATAACCGCCAATCGTGACGTTTTGTCCCAGTCGATGGTGCTGGCCTTCTCTTCTCGATGACAGCATATACTTAGTTTTCGTCTCGTTAACAGTCAAACCCATCTTCGCCGCCTCCGCTTCAATACTTGCAAATGCTCCACTGACAGCTTGCTTTGTTCTGCCTATGATGTCAATGTCATCAGCATAAGCAAGAAGTTGAACGGACTTTTGAAAAATTGTGCCTCTGGTGTTGACATTTGAGTTGCGCACAATTGCTTCCAGCACGATGTTAAAGAGATTGCATAATAGTGCATCACCCTGTCTCAAACTTTTCTCGACAACAAAGTCGGCGGTGAAGTTCTTGCCGACTCTGACGGAGCAGCGAGATTCCTTCATTGTCATTCTGCACAAGCGGACAAGTTTGGCATGGATGCCGAAATGTGACAAGGCTCTGTATAACTCGTCTCTATCAACGCTATCATAAGCGGTTTTAAAGTCGATGAAGAGATGGTGTGTATCGACTTGGAATTCTTGGGTTTTTTTTCCAGGATCTGCCGGAGTGTAAAAATCTGATCGTTAGTTGATTTCCCTCGCCTAAAGCCACAGTGATAAGATCTGATCAGGTCGTTGGTAAAAGGTTCTAGGCGGATAAACAAAATAGCCGACATAATTTTGTATGCGATGTTGAGGAGACTTATACCTCTGTAGTTGGCGCAGTTCAGAATACTCCTTTTTTGTGGATAGGGCACACTATGCCGAGCTTCCATTCATTGGGCATACTTTCCTGCGACCAGATTCTAGAAATGAGTTGGTGTATTCTCCTGACCAAGTCATCTCCCGCTGCCTTAAACAGTTCAGCTGGTATGCCATGTGAACCCGCGGCCTTGTGCGACTTAAGTTTGGATATCGCTGTTCTTACTTCTTCTAGGTCGGGTGGACGAATATTTTGACCATCATTGTCCAAGTTGAATGGGTTGTTCTGCATAGCAACGGATGGTTGGCAGTCTTCGCCGCTTAACAGCTTGGAAAAGTGTACCTTCCAAATTCTCAGCACCGTCTGCGTATCTCCTACGACATTCCCATTTTTATCACGGCAGGCTTCTATTCTGGGCTGGAATCCTTGGGTAGATCGTTTCACCCTTTGATAGAACTTTCGAGCAATTTGTGGACTAATGGATTTTGATCTGTGGTGACATCAATAAACTGAGACAAAAAAAGAACTGTCGTAATCTTGTTTTCTTTTATTCTTGATTCATGATCCTAAGCTTTCCCTTAAGTACCATATTGACTTCATTGTCAATAAATCATTTTAATTTTAATTAATTGATTTTTGTGATAATCACTAAAGTATTCTCAAACATAAAATATTCATTTAAATTGATTTAGTTTTTTAATTACTATTTTGTATTTTCTTTTTTTCCGAAATGACGAAAAACAATTTCATTTCTGACCATTTTGCCGAAAAATCAGTAATCCCGGAAAAGCTACATACTATATACGAGTATATATATGTATATATATATCTATGTATTATCTTCCCTGATTTTCCTCTATAATGCTTTATTTCTAGTTGTCAATATTTAATCTTTCAGTGAAAAAAAGCTTATCAGGTGTTTATTTTTGTATGAAGGCAGTTAATTTGTTAAAGGCTTGTTGCAGACTAAGCCTTACGTCAACGAATTAGAAGCGACTGACAGAGTTAAAAAAAAAACGATAACGCCAGTTAAGATTATTTTTAGCAAACAAATTTATACGAGATGTAGTTGCCTATTTATTTTATTTTAACAAATACATATATAATATGTGGGTATGTACATGTTAAATTGTTGAAAAAAAAACACATGGCTGTGTGTCGCACGGTTCTAATTGTTGTTTTCATTGAATTCCAATATTTAGATTATTTCCTTTTTTTTCGAAAATTGAAAATAATGAGTTATTACTTGACTTGTACATTATGTAGAAATTGTGCAAACATAAATGTTGAATTATTATTATTGATTCTAAATAGTTTTCACCTGCTAACTAAATTTCAGTTTCGCCCGGTTTTAGTTGGCTATATGTCGCTAAAGAATATTTTGATTCAATAATCCAAAGAGTCTAAGTTTTCTACTTCTCAGAGGCATATGGAATCTATATCATAAAAAAAATTTGTTTAAACAATGTCGGGTCACTGGCGAAATCTTGCAAAAAAGTTCATATATAAAATTAAAAACTAAAGCAAACATAAATTACATATTACTAAGTCCCTGAAATGATGAAGTGGGTGGTTGAAACGCCCGGCCCCTGCATGAAAAATGTCATAATTTCACATACACCTCAAAGCTGATAGCTCTACCAAATTTCATAATCCTGCTCCAATCGAAAGTGCTCTCAATATATTTAATATTATTTCTATGAAAATAGGAGGTTGCCACGCCCACTGAATGTAAAACCTCAAAGTCTTAATATTTCATTTGTTTGATGGCAAGTCCTATCGCTCTACCAAATTACATCATTCTACGATAATCAGAAGTTCTTTACATACTTGATATAAATTCTGAAGAAAATGGGTGGGTTACATGCCCCTGAAAGGATCATTTAAAATTTTCTAATATCTCCTTTGTATTGACCAAATGATCTCCCATCTACCAAATCTTATTAAATCTGAATGTTAAATATCAAATTTAAATGTAGCCTTTTTTGGAGTTCAATTCCTCCCGCTCTACCAATTTCCATCATTCTACCACACAAAATTGATAACAATTCTGCGAAAATGAGCAGATGCCACGCCCCTAAACGTAAAATCCCAGGTGTTAAAATGTTGCCTTTGTCTTTACTTTAACCCTACCGCTGTACCAAATTTCATCAATATACGACAATCAGAAGTGCTCCAAGTACATTTATATCAATTCTATGAAAATAGGCGGGTACCGCGCCGATGAATGAAAAATCCTAAATTTTCGATTTTTTCTTTGTACAGGGTGGCGCACGAATCGTGCTACAATACGAAATTTAAATAACTTTTATTTTAATCGATGTATTTAATTAATTTTTTTATTGGATTAAAAATTAAATTGTATTTTAAATAACTAATGGTCTTTAAAGAAAATGACCTCCACGCTCACCCACGCATATGCGGCACCTGTTCAGAAAATTGTTCATTGCGGCCTGAAGGGTTGAAATTGGGATCGACTCAATTATTGTCTTAATGGACTGCTTCAATTCAGTCAAATTCCTGAATTTCGTTTTGTACACTTCCTGCTTAACATAACTCCATAAAATAAAGTCTGGTGCAGTCAGGTCAGGTGACATTGGGGGCCAGCGGAAAGTGCAGTTTCTGGATATCAATTTGTTTGGGAATTTTCGTTGGAGCTCCGCCATAACTTGTGTGGCTACGTGTGCACTTGCTCCATCTTGTTGAAACCAAATCTTGCTGAAAGGAATACGTCTTCGGCGAAGTTCTGGGTAAAAATAACTCCATCAAAACGGTCCCCATTGACAGTTTGTGTTACACTGTTTTCATCAAAGAAGTATGTCCCGACAATACACCTTGATGAAACTACGCACCCAACAGTGACTCGTTCTGGGTGCAGTTCTGTAGATTCACTCCATATACGGCAACTTTGCTTGTTTACATTGCCGTTTAAGTCAAAATGGGCCTCATCAGACATGAACAAACAATTTATCAATGTGTTGTCTTCTTCGGCCATTGCAATCATTTTTCGGCAAAATTCCAGGCGAACAGGCAAATCCTGAGGGGTTAACTTGCTTGTAATTTGGACTTTGTACGGAAACAAGTTTAAGTCATCATGAAGTATCCGTTGTAGGTACCGTCTGCTAACTCCAATTTGGACCCATAAGTTTCGAGTCCAAACACTTGGATTTGCCTGTATTGCCGATGCAACAGCCACGATTGTATCCTGAACCCGAACATTGGGATCTCGATGATACGGTCTTCGTTCGATGCTACCAGATTCGACAAACATGTTCACCAGCCTCATAACGGTCCATCTACTCGGGGGAGTACCGCCAAACTCCAGCCTAAATTCCCTTTCGACGGAAATGACGGACTGTAAAGAATGGTATCGCTGCACTATCCAAATCCTTTTTTCAGTATCACAAGCATTCATTTTGATAAATCTAAATAGTAGCCTATAAAATAAAAAAAAATAAGCCGATTACTCACACTGAAAAAAAGTTATTACGTTTTATTTTTGTAGCACGATTCGTGGGCCACCCTGTATACAGTACAAGGCCTACCATTAGGCGTTTTTCTTTTTTAGTTCAGAGCAGAGCACGGAACAGAGTTCGAACACATAGAATGTGCACTGAACTTGTTCCAAACAGAGCGAGCTCTGAACACTGATATGTTTTTTAAACACACTTGAACGACACAAATCAGAACACATTTTCAGTTTAACCATAAAAAGCAATATAACAAGACCTACCCTTTCTTGTACACTGATATACTCCCAGATACAGAAAATCAACAAGCAATCAACTTCTTTCGCCAACTTGTAGCTATCTAATATTTTTTTTCTTCACATTTTCTTTCTTGGCACACGTGGCATTTGATGCGTTCAGCAATTTACTCACATGCTCAGTTAATTAAGTTCGAGCATGTCGAGTGCGATCTACATATATTCAGAACGAAAAAAGAAACACGACATTTGGAGCGCTGCATGCTCTGAGTTAAAAAGAAACACAAACAATTTTTTGCACAACTCAGACTCTGCTCTGAACTAAAAAAGAAAAACGGATATTGTGCGCAATTACAAGATTCTACGATGCCGGGAAGTTTTCTATAATTTTGATGATCTGTTAGTGAGTGAGTCAGTCAGTTACTGTGTTTGCGATTTTTGCAGTCTTATATCCTGGAAACCACTAATGCTACAGAATTGAAATTTGGTGTGTTGCCTAAACCTGGTGCTTAGCTTAGCAAATGCTGCGAGTTTGAAGCTTCCGTTAGAGTGGGGTCGAAAATCGCCTGAGTTTGATCCTGTGAAAATGGTATATTGCCAGAATATGACTGGATACTTTAAAGACATATTCTAAGGAAATTATTTTTGCAGGTTGTATAATAAAACCTACTTTTTGTTTAATTTTTTTTTTATATTCAAACTGTTCTATCTTAATGCAGCAGAGTGTAGATATTAACTAACATAGCCACATTCAGCTACAACCAAAACGGGCTTAAAGAAATCAGGTTTTTTCACTTAAATCCATTTACCTACCTACCACCTGTCTACGTATATAGCTCCATCAAACCAACAAGAACAACAACAATCCAACCAACTTTTCTGTGCTCCAACTTATTTTCTCATATTCACGATAGGTCTAATCGACAATGTTTTTTTTTTTTACCTTTTTTAGGGTACAATCAGAACATTTTCAGTTGATAAGCTCGACAGTTGAGTGCAGGACGTGTGTAGTTAGTGTTGCTCGCGTTACCCATTTTGTTTTTGCTTATTTAGATCTTTCGTCAACATGACAAAAGCAATTTATCTCTTTCAATCGAAATAAAATTGTCCTGATTTGTGGTGATCTGACAGTTCTTCTAGACTAGACAAATCAAAGAAATAAATGTAAGAACTAGTGGCATTTCATTTCATTTCACACTACTGTGATTCACAAGCACGATGCACTTTTTATGTGTGTTTAAACAAAAAAAAAAAGAGAGAGAGAGAGAGTGCGAGAAAATGTATTCACATACATACATACTCAGTTTATCAGGTTAATGGATACACAACGACAAAAACAAGTTGAACAAATAATAAAAGATCTCCAGGCATTGACTTCTCTCTACAAGCAAAGTTAAAGTGGAAATAAAAAAATATACATATATAATAAAAAAAAAATACTATAGTTACCTATCTAAGAAAGAAAAAGAAAATATTACGACGAAGCGACGGGAAAAAACTGCAATGCTTTTTGCGAAGTAGAACGGGCTATACCGCTGTCACCGCACGTTTTTTTGTTTGCTTTTTTTTTCTCTCACTGACATGATACCTACTAATTTTTTTTTAAATAATCTTATCACATTCATGATAAATCTTACAAATACATACTTACATACAATTACAGTCACTAAAAAACGGTGGTGGGGATTTGTGATTTTTTGTTGTTTTTGTATTTTTTTTTTTTTTTTTTTAGAAATTTCAAGGTATTATTGATAAAAATAAATTTTATTCTCGAATTTAAGCGATTAAGAAAATTATTGTTTGTTGCTTTTTCTGTGTTATAATAAAGAAGTGTGAACTAATCTTAATTATGGTGCAATGTAATGGCTATTTTGCTATGCTTTTACACTATAGTAGTATAAACGTACATATTTACTACATCCATACATAAATGTAGATAATAGAATCCAGTTTGAATCAGTATTATCAATTGCTAAAGAGAACAGAACTTAACGTTCATTGTGAACTACCTTGCCACCTACCTATACTACCTAATGTGTCCAAACGAAAACAAAAATAATTTTGAATAGAATATGGTTTTGAAGTTTTCTTGTATTATTCTTTGTGTTTTTACAAAAAAAAAACTTTCACTGCATGGTCAAAGCTTACCAGACTTTAGTTAATTAATTTTAGAATGCTTTATTGTGAATTGCCATGTATGTGTCGAACGAAAACAAAAATATTTTGAATAGATACGAGTAATGTTTTAGTGGTATTCTTAGTGTTGTTGCCGAACTTTCACTGCACAGCTTTAATTAATTAAAATTTTTGTTTATGAAATCTGCATCTGCATAGAGAACTAAACCTACTCTAAATTAATAATAATAATTATTACTATTAACATTGTATATGTATGAACATATACATACTTATGTAGTTAATTATCTACTGGATAGTTGCATATAAAGGTTTTCTTTCTGCGTCTCTTGTTTACAGATTTATTTAGTGCTTTTTTTGTATCAATTCGAATAATATCTATTTCAACTTAAAACCCGGTTACATTCTACCTCATTGTTTAAATAAAGACAGAGATCTAAAAGAAACAATTCAACCAGGCCCACACGATAATAATCCAATACCGGGAAACGTCAGCGACCTGCTAACAATGAGGGATACGCTAAGAGAAAAGAATTTGTTTCTGGTTGCTTGAACGTAGGATTTATTTAAACAACTTGTTCTTTAATGGGGTTTCTTAACCGAGTTACATATTTATACATATTCTCAAGCAACCTACGGACGTATAAAATGTCCGGTTGACGGATTGCTTGGTAGGTTAGGGTTGGGTTGATATAAATTACTCCTCATTACTACTTTGCCTTTTTTTTAAATCATTTTCTGAAGTTGTTCTTGCACTTTTAGTGTTGCGATAATTGTGGATGTGACAAGCTCATTTAAAGCGCGTTTACTATACCTACTAAGTAATTAGACATTTCCAAAAAGCAAAGGAAAGTTTGCTAAGATAATAAATGTAGCACGATTTAGCCATCTATAGGTATGTCGAGTTCTTTGCTGAGGTAAAATATCTGATTCAGCTTGTTACTGCGCCAAAAAGAATACCTGACGTTGCAGGTCACTCCGCCAACACCTTAGACTTGTTTCTTTCCTCTCAACCAGACAAAATTTCTCGTGCTCAAACATCTCAGTTAAATAAAATATTCCTAAGAGGACCGTGTGGGAATACGAGATAGCCAACTGGGACGGTCTGAATAATTTCTTCACGATCTTTAACTGGTCTCTATGCTTCCTCGATATTGACGTTGACTCCAGCACTGATGATTACAAACATAATTCTTAAGGGTATGAAAGCTTTTATACCGAACAGAACGAAAAGCATAAAAGCAAACAAAAAATATGTTTCGATTTGAGCTGTAACGAGGTTATCAAGCTAAAGACAACCCAACTGAGGAAAACCAAATGCTTACACGGGCAAAAATTAAAGGAAAATTATACTAAAATGCCCCAAAGGCACTTAAAATCATTGGTAAATTGTTAAAGAAAAACGTTTGAAATTCTACCTGCTCGTGGGTTCCAACGCTCGTTTTCGATGGGACTCCAGTGGTAAGCTCACAAGATAAAGCAAATTTCTTAGCAGCACAGTTTGCTGCCAATTCTACGCTCCATCAAAGTGTTATGACATTAAGGCCGTTTGCTGATACACATCTTAAGCATTTAAGTTCTTCTAAGGAACTAATGTGACAGTTTACGCAGAGGAAAAAGTAGCCCATAAGCGTTTTAAGTGGAATATAAATGTTTATGATGTTTATCAGCAAACGGGCCTAAGAGTTTCATGGGACGTATCTATTTACGTTGCTAGAGTTCTTAAGGATCTCGACATACACAAATCCGCTGGTCCAGATAGTATCTTCCCTATTGTTTTAAAGAGGTGTTCTTCAACACTGGCAAAACCACTGCGTAAGCTTTTCTATTGTTTTACTCTGCTAGTCTCTTTTCGAGTGGATGGAAAACAGCATTTGTCCAGGCTGTCCCTTAAAAAAGCGAATCTTCTTCACACTCTAATTACCGTCCATTGGCCCTTACGTCCCTTCTTTCCAAGCCCTCGAAAACGCTGATTGATTATCAGCTTAAGAAATATCTTAAAGAACAAAGTTTCCTTTATGACCGGCAATATGGCTTCCCTAGTAAAAGGTCCACTAGTGATTTGATGGTATATTTCGCCGAAGAGTGGCACAAATCTTTACATCGTTTTGGAGAAAGTAAGATTATTGCGCTTGATATTTCAAAAGGGGTTGGGTATGATTTTCTGGAAGCCAATTCCCCGGTTAACGATTGCCGGAAAACATTTTCCCGAGTAACGATTTTTTTTCAATTTCAACTCGATCTGCGGCCAAACCAAGCATTCTAGAAAATCAAAAATTGCATATTCGTGATCTAGAGAGCGCCACCCAATTTTTGGGTTTTGCTAATCTTATCTAAGCATCCTAGAGAGTTAAAATGGCATAATAGTAATCTAGGCAGTGTGATCTTTCCATCGATTTATCGCACGGTACGAAAAACCAACTATTATCTTTAAAGCCGATTTGCAGCTAACCTTAAGCGTCCTAGAGGAATGAAAATTGACCCTATTTTCTTTTAGCTCGATATACAATTTTTGTTATCAAACGCACCACTCGTAAGAGGTCACGCAAGAACACGCAACCCCTGCTGCTTGGGTGTATAAAAAGTTTTTTTTTTTGGAATTAAACATTTTTTTGGACTTAGAGACACTGCTTATCAATAATTTTTCATTTCGTGAAATATTTTTTCGCAAGTTGTAAAAAAATAAAAAAAAAAACTGTTAAAAAGAGTTTTTTTTTCCAAAACTTTCAAGAAAATGTCTTTTAATAATTCGTAGTCTATCAATTATAGATAATTCTAAAAAAAAAACGGAAAAATTACTCTTCCTTAAATATTTTTGTAATCGACGAGGAATTTCATTGGCTCTGTGAAAAAAATTCTTCTAATAAAAGTGCTTATGTCACTTGGCGTACTTTTTGCCTCAGATGTAGCTCTCATTTAATAAAAAGTTCTTTTCAGTGCTTCAAATTTTCTTCAAAGATAGCTATATAATTATTTAAAACAAAACAATTTTAAATAAAAAAAAGGTTGCTAAAATAGTTTTTTTTTATAATATTTCAAGAAAAACCAAAAATCTTAAAAATATTTAATAAATAAATAAAATATTTTGCAATAAGTACAATATAGTACTATGTACATATTAAAGAAATAAATAAAATTTCCGGGAAATCGTTACTCGGGCAATTATTTTCCAGCAAAAGGTTTAGCTCCATTTCAAAAGCATTTGATAGAGTTTTGGCATCAGGCTTCTTATCGAAATTTCGTGCATTTGGTATCGATGAATCTCTTCTTCGTTGGATTAGAAATTACTTTACGGACCGATCAATGCAAGTCTGATATCCATAAAATAAATGCTGGTGTGCCTCAGGGCTCCGTTTTGTCCCCAACTCTTGTTCTCATTTTCGTTAATGATCTCTTAGGAACTTGTTTTGCTGGCGATAGCATTCTCAGGTTTTCATATTCGTTGTCTTTGATTATTTTATCGCTATTTTTATAAACAATGTTATAGCAAAATAGCCATAAGTTTGGTTCAAAAACTTCGGACCTACTGTCAAGTTCAGAGATTCTTTCTTTAGCCGTAATGTGGAATACTTTGCCTGGGTCTATTTTTCCTTCCCATTATGATATTCAAACAATGTGCATCGGTGTCACCTATTAAATTCTATGATATTTTCTTAATCACTCTCACTGCGTTTACACCTTTTTGAGAACATTTAATCATAACCCCATGAGTGCACGCAAAATATATTTTAAAAATCAAGAAGTAGTATGAATTTCCGGTTTACTTAATTTTTAACTCGGAATTCTTATAATTTACATATGTATATAAATTGTGGCTTGATTCCGGGATCCTCGGCCAATCAATTAAGAGAGGCTCCGGTGATTTCGGTAAAATGTAGGTCTTAGTAAAATGGGCAGGGAAAAAGTACTACCAAATACACTAGTAATGCGAATATAATGTGACTACATAAACATAAAGTATACAAATTTTAAAGCTAGAATTACAGTCTAGCGTAATCTCTGTCGCCAAAATGACGTCAAAAATCTATCCAATTGTGCCACGTCTTGTGATTGTTAACGAAAAAAGTTGTTAATTTGTTGGCGAGAACGTAAACACCTGCTGCGTTGACACGAGAATTTTTCGATCAACGCATTGACGGTGTGGTGACATTTACGATCGTCTAACTTAACTCGGTACCTGCTCTTAAAATAACTTTCTCACTTACATTGCTTGAATGAAATACAAACATGCTTTTTTCGCCGATCAAATAACAAACACAATAAAATACATGAAATTAATTTTGATACAAAATTAATTTAATCTAAAAAAAATTCTGTTTTTTTTTTGCTGTCGCCATTGCTTTTATGTCAAATAATATAAAAACTTTTCATTTGTGTATGCACAAATGTATGTACATAATTGTTTGTATTTTGTAAGTATTTTTTAGCTGTGACCCCATAGAAGAGCTTGCTACTCACTGTACCCATCAACAAATAAAATACATAAGCACAAAGGAAAACTTAGATTTTTACCTGTCCCTCTTTTAGATTCACATACGTACGAGTATTCTGTTTTAACTGTTATGACAAAGAGTAATAAAAAACACCATTTGTACTAATATAGAAAATGCGTTTTCACCAATTGTAAGCAGGAGCGCATTGACAAACTACTAGTATTTAGGTAAATTTCTACGTACCTACGAATTCAGAGCTAAACTAATGCAATTTTGTAGATGATTGTAAATAATTATAATATTAATGCTAATTGAACGTATAGATACTGTAACGTCGGGGGTAAGACAAATTAACAATAATAATGTGGTGATACTACTAAAATCACCATAATTTCCTTTTCCGAAAAAAAAATACCTAAAGAGACCGATAGCTAAATTTTGATAAGACATTTAATAGTTGACTTTTTAAATATATATTCTAATTAATGAAGTTTGCGGTGGGTTGCACCATATAACTAAATAAAAACTTTTTAAAAAAATCAATTTAGTATTATAACGATTTTGAAAATGTTCGCTATGTATGTGTTTTAATTAAATTAAAATGAAACTTTCCAAACTATTAAAAATCCCTTGATTTGTGGTACACCTTTAAATAAATAATAAATATTTAAAATAATTGAGTAGTAATTATCCCCCATCAATATAGAAATAGAAATGCTTTACCAAACACTTCTACCCAACCCATTTTTACAATAAAAATAATTCTCGTTGTAAAACGAGATGTCTATTTACGATGTTAGTTTAGTTTGTTACGTCATACTCACTTAAAGCCATTGATTGATTTATTCTTCTGATGTAGCTCATATAGAAATTGTTTTAACTTATCGAGGTATTTCTTTTTTCAATTTAAAACGAGCAGAGCTCTGAACATAGTTCGACCGCATAGAGTATGCTTTTAATTTGTTCCGATCAGAACGAGATCTCAACACTGATTTGTTTATTTAAACACACTTGAACCACACAAGCCAGAATACATTTTTATTTTAATCACAAAAAGCAATACAACACAAAACAACCCTTATTTTGTACACAGATAGAGAAAATCAACAAGCGACCAATTTCTTGCGCCATTTTAATTGTATCTAATAAATTTGTTCTCACATTTAGTTTCTTGACACGCATGGCATTTCGTTTGCTCACCAATTTACTCAGAATGCTCAGTCTATTATGTCCGATCACATCGAGCACTTTCTAAACATGTTGAGAACGATAAAAAAAGAAACACATATTCGGAGCCCTGGGGAGAGTACGATAACTTTGGCGCCAAGATATAATAACGGTTTTTGGTAGAGGGGCTTAATACAAGCATTTTTTACTACGGGAGGGGGGGTCTATCTCCCCTCGTTTAGGTGGGAGGGGCAATTTTATGAAAATTTACTTAAAATATTTAAAAAAATATTAAAAAAGAACGGCAACACTTACCGTTATAAATTATACCTTTTTCAAAAGTCAGAACTCTACAATTTATAATAAATTTTAAGTAAAGTTGTTTCAGTCAATAGTTTTTGAAATAATTGACTTCAAAGTCAAAATTTATGAAAAAAAAGTTACAAAAATCACTTTGAATATTATTTTTCTCATGATTATGGATATCGATAAAAAAATAATTGATGTAGTTAACTGCTCCAATTATTTTTTTATTAAATACAGAAAACTACTTCTTTTTATGTCTTCTAGTTTTTAAGATATGTAATTGAAAAATAGTAAAACTATACTTGTTCTTTAAACCCAAAAGATTCTTTAATTTTAAAGAAACTTTGCATATAATAAAATTTTCACCCTCCCCAAAGCCTATAGTGAGCCCAAGCAGGGGGGTTGCAGGGGGGCAGCATGCCCCCCCTTAGGCATCTCACTGTTTGCATCGTAAATTTCATATATACCTTTGTGATTTTATTACAGTTAATGCGGTTATTTACCAACCGAACTTTGCACTTTTTGAATTTTCCACGGTCATTAAAATATCACAACACAGAGGTGGAGTAGACGTTTTGGAGGAAATTAACCCGATTTCTTCTAAAAACGGGATACTTTTTTCGTTTGTTGACACCAAATCCCCAAACGAACAAAAAATCGAAAAATTATTTAATTTTGGGTGAAGAAGTGGATGCTTAGCCGCCATTCTTAAAAAGGAAACACTACTCTTTCAAACGTTAAATGAAGAATGGCTTTGGTAAACAATAACCTGCACCAAACCTGTATAAAAATAACGGTACAAACATCGAATGCTTGGTCTTGTTTTTTATGATCTAACTATATACATACTTTTTACTGTGGCTGCATTATATGTGTGTACATAGTTATTTGCATATCTATGTATGACACAAACATATGTGCATATTAAGAAACTATGAGAATTTGCTGCCGTTGTGTTGTCGTAAAGGTAATGCAATTTTTTTTATAATGCAATAAATTTTCATGCTCAAATATTTAGAAAAAAGAGATTGAAATGGACATGACATATGTACATACGTTTATGTATATAATATCAATTATTTTTTTAAATCCAGATTCTTTACATGCAAAAGACACTTTACATGCACCCATCTGATACAAAATTATTTTGTTTTGTTTTTCAATTTTCTCAAAAACTAGAAAACATAGAAACGAATAGTTTTCAGTGTTTGATTAAAAAATAATTAGAACAGTTAACTGCATCAATTACTTCTTTATTGGTGTTTATAATCATGAGAAAAATAATACTCAAAGTGATTTTTTTAACTTTTTTTTCATACATTTTGAGTTTGAAGTCAATTATTTCAAAAACTATTGACTGAAACAACTTTACTTAAAATTTATTATAAATTGTAGAGTTCTGACTTTTGAAAAAGGTATAATTTATAACGGTAAGTGTTGCCGTTCTTTTTTAATATTTTTTTAAAGATTTTAAGTAAATTTTTATAAAATTGCCCCTCCCGCCTAAACGAGGGGAGATAGACCCCCCCCTCCCGTAGTAAAAAATGCTTGTATTAAGCCCCTCTACCAAAAACCGTTATTATATCTTGGCGCCAAAGTTATCGTACTCGTGCCGGAGCCCTGAACGCCCTGGTCGATAAAGAAATCAACAAATTTTTTGACATCTAAGACTATTCTGACCACAAACCCCCAGTTTCACAGTGCGAGTTTAAACTTCAGATCAACTGAACCTTAAACTGAGTTTAAATTTTTGGTTTAATTCGTCCGGTTTCACAGTGAAATATGATCTTCAGATCAGTTGGACTTTGCTTAACTATATTTTATGAAAAATAGTTGGCAGCATTTCTCTTGCATCGTCCTCCCTTTCTCTTTCTGACACAAAAAAAACACGCGAAACAACGAGAATAATAAATAAAATAATATTCAAATTACCCTAAAACAACTCCATAACATTTGAACACAAATAAGCTATAATAAGATTGGAAACCTTCGTACGTCTCACCCCTCAAAACCCATTTGTTTACATTGTTGTATTTGTAGCTTTGAAACTCTATCCATGAATAGATGGGAAATCGAAAAACAAAACAAAAACAAATTACTAGGGCTGTGTTGTCTATGTGTCTATAGAAAGAGGAACAGAAAATATTCTTGTGTGCGTTTTTATCAATGTGTCTATTGGAAGAGGAACAGAAAAGTTACTTGTGTGCGTGTTTCAGCTTGTAGGCAAATGTCAAATGAAAGCAGAGGTTTCGGGTCTTTATGTTATTAATTTATGCATTTGAATACCCAATTTTGTTTTGTTCATAATATTTCCTGAAAATAAACAATACAAACGCTGAACTGAAATTTAAACGGCAGAATAATCTCGGTTAACTTAAACTACAAATTGAACTCATTTCAATGTTAAACGACACTGTGAAACCGAATAAATTGTTGATCTGAAGTTTAAACCTAAAGTGGAGTTTAAACTCGCACTGTGAAACTGGGGGAAAATGTTTTTTTTTATACATTTTTCGATATCACATATCGTTGCTAACTTAGAACTTAAATTCTTTGTTTAGTCTAAAATTTTATTAAATGAAGTCTATAACGAGGCCCCGTTAATGAAACTTTTCAAATCAAAAGTGCCAATCCGCCTCTGCATATAAGTAAACCATATACAATCTTTTTATCTCTCTCTCCGGTTAGGTTGGTTTCCATGATAGTAGTTGTTATGTCGAGTAAAAAGAATACGAATTTAACTTTTTTTTTCCGTCATCATCTACATAACACTCAACATCTAGGAAAATAATATAGACAAAAAAAACTAAATAACCACAGTACCTATATCGTCATCTCATCTCCACCATGCGGAAAGCGTTTATGAAGTAGGTATATATAGATATTAGGCGAAACGTAACCACATAACATAGTTGTAGGCTTAAAGCCCTCGAAAGTCTAGAGACACAAAAGATATAAAGGCATACAGGTCGGTGGGGCTCTGGCTCAAGAGCAGAACCATCAGTACCAGCAGTTAGCAGTTGTAGTTGTATCGCGTAAACTATTGGGAGCGCGCGTGAAGGAGAGAGCACAGCATTCGGTTCGGCGACAATGATGACAGATACTCGTTTTTTGAATTGTTTCTCCTTGTTACTAATTCGCCTTGTGCTGTGTTGACTGTGTTGAGATTTAATTTCAATTTTGGTTATTATTCCTCATGTGAATAAACTTATCTTTTTCTGTTCTCTTACCAATTTCACTAAGTTTTTTTCCCAGTTGTAGCTTAGTTAAAATCGTTTTATTTTTTTCAATTTTAATACAATCTGATGGTTATCAAACACACAGCTAATTGCACCTGTAGCGGTCGCATCGTCGTTAAAATCTTTACCACACCGGTGTGATGTAAAGGAGCAGTTGATATCACGCAGAGTCGAGAATTCGCTTACAAAACCAACACCCTATCGCCGCCCCTCCCTCCCAAAGCTGTGGTTTAAGTTTTAAAATTTTAAAATCAGTAAAGGTGAACAACTAATCGTAAGAAATTGTACCTTAAAACCACGCGTGACACCAATCTACTTTTATTTAATTTTCGCAATCGGTTTTTGTTACTCGTGTACGTGCAGTGTGTGCGTTTCTCATCGATAAAATTTTTCTTGTTATTGATATGAAACAAAAAAAAAAGTGTAACCAGAAAGCAACCGTCATTACCGACGCCATTTTTTCTATTGTTCAATTTACGTGTTGTGGCGAGAGTGCTGATTTACCGTCCGCTGGCGCTGTAAACGCAATCTCATGATCAAGTTCATTGTCAATTTATAAGTAAAAAAATAGTTTGTTCATAAAATTTCATTAAAATTTAATTTAATTGTGTGTGTTTTGTCCAAAAAATGTTTATCTGCTTTTCTGTGTTAAACACATTTCATCATTAAACGTCGCTGTATTAAGGGTCTTCACATCAACAAAAATATGCAATGATGAATTCTCGAAAAATGCCCTTAAATATTTTTTGTATTCTTTTTTTTTTTTTCAGATAAACCAGTTTTGAATTTAAACTCCTACCAACAATATTAACTCTTTGCTGCAAATAGTCTGTGGCCATTTTCGGCAAAAATATGTTGATGGTATTGGTGATGATGTTCTGATATTGGTTTGATGATGATGATCGGATTGATGCGTCTGAGCTTTAGAAGCAATGAACAATTAAATTATTTATTTAAAATAATTAATTACGACGAGTTAATTGATGATTCTCGGATTAAAAAAATATATATTGTGTGCTTTAGTGATATGTATGAAAAAAGATTACCCACCAAAAGCTTAGGAATAATGTTAAGTTTCAAAGACATGTTAATTTAAAACAAATATTATTTAAATTATCCTTAAATTCAAAACCATGCATTGCAATATAACCTCGGAATCATAGAACAGCGTATTCAAACAAAATCTTCAATTCATATGTTTTTAATCAAAAACAATTTCATTGAAAAAAAGTTTTATTGAATCGAATATGTTGAACATAAATCGTTTTATGGAGATACATTACATATACATACATCTGTATACTGGATGTATGTACCTACAGGCATGTTTCAATTATTTATTAATTTAAATGGAAGGAAGATGTTACTATCGTTTTTACTTGCGATATATACAATAGTGTATATACTATATGGCAAGTTATGGATTCGTAAAAAAAATCTAATTAGAGATTTTGATCAAACTTGACATTACGAAGATAGAGAACACCAAAAACTGGGTCCCGCAATTCCGTCTGTCTGTCTTCAAACTTTGTACATATTGTCTGGTATGATGGAATCTTTGGCTCAGTCTCAAATCACATTTTTGTATTTAAAAAAACTTAGAAAAGTGAGACTTGAGACTGAGAAACATACCAGCTACTGTTTTTTCGGTAATATTCCCACACACTTTGTTCATTCTTTTTTAAGGCGAAATATAATGGTACCTTTCATACATTTTTTTTCCAACAAGAATTTTTATAAAAAAATGTGTGGTTTCCTCTATTAGTCCAACCACTTTTAGGTAAAAAATATTTTAATTTGGGTACTAATTAACAGTACTTCCCTTAGAACCACGTTTTATATTTTCTACATTCTCACTATTGGATGAACTGATTCAAATAATTTTTTGTAAGCAAGAGTTCCCTAAAAATGTTCATAAAACTTCAACTCAAAATTTCAAAAATAATTTTTTCACTGTTTTTTTTTTGTTTTGAAATCATAATTTTATGTGTATATTAATAATTACTTCAAAATGGCGTTTATTTTTTTTTCTAAAAATATTTTCAAAAATTTATAAGTAAAAAAACTATTAAAAAAAACCTCTAGTACCTATACCACTAGACAGACTAGAGAAAACGTAAATTTTTTAGTAAAAACAGCTAAATATTTTCAAAGTCTTTTTTTTATTTAATTTTGTATAATTATATAAAATTTTGAATATATAACAATATGTATACAGTTAAATACACAATTAAGAAAAAAAATCGAAATAATAAATTTAAAAGAAAAAGTTTCAAAAATTAAAAAAAATAAAATCGAAAATTTTGGTATGCGGTATTATTTAGAATTCGAAGAACCTCCTGTATAAATTATTTGATTCTCTGAGACGTTAATAAAAATACGGTTACATGTAAACATTTGTTTGTTCCTTAAATATACCAAGTTTGAAGAAAATTACTTCTGCGGCTTATACTGCAGATCGACCAAAAACAGAAAGATGGACAGATGGAATTGCAAAACCCCATTTTTTCTATTTTTCCTAATGTCAAGTTCGATCATAATTTTTTTTACAAATGCAGATCTTGCCCTATAATGCTTACATACACACATATGTATATTGCAAGTAGAAAATAAAAATTGCGTACGCTTCTTTTTTATCCCAGTGTAACTGCGACTCGAATGGGATGAAATGCAGCCCATAAATTTTTTTTCTTGTGTGGTCAGAATTTACTCCAGCTTTTTTCGGGATCACCCTGTACTTGCAAACCGCCAACATTGACTATTGACAGCCTTTAAATCACTTGCTCATACTTAAATAACAAATAATCACAAAACTTGAAAACATTGATTCTGATCATAGAACATTTGTCATACAGTCAACTTAAAATGAATACGGAATTTAAATAAAAAGAGACATTTTTATTTTCTTTCGGAAAATAGTAGTGTAAAATGAAATGAATACATATGCATATGCAAGTGAAAGATTTAACCACTACTTTTTATTTAAATTAGTAATAACTACAAAGCTACATCCGAAACCTTTTCTTTTTTTTTAATTGAAACAAAATAATTTATAATTAAATTCCAGCAACCAAACAATTACATCCATACGTAAATTCATAAAACCAAGTGTTCTTCGCTTTCCACAAAGTAATGAATTAAACTAATCCGGAAGAAATAAGAAAGGGTCAATGTTTTTTTTTTAGATTAGCACTACCCTGTTGAATTCAACTTGTAGAATTGTAGATACGTTGGTTGTCTTTTATTTATTTATTTTTTTTTAACAAAACTAAAGCATACATTAATGAGAGAGAGAGAGAGAGAAACGTCAATGACAGTGGAATTTATTCATTATGTGTTTTGTGCGCGACGTTGTGTTTGTTGTTGTTTATTTTTTTTTTAAAACAAATTGACCTCGATAGGAAAAATCTGATTTATCTTTCTCTTCGAGAGTCATCATCCGTAATAAGGTCATCGCATAAATGAAGCGTAAAACTAGTATTTTGTTTAATTTAGATCCTACCCTCTAATTGAGCACCAGTTGTCCAAAAGTGTATAGCTTAATTCTGAAAATATAAACCAAAAACTGTAAAAAAAAAATTAAATAATAAAATGGATTCAGATTTAAAACGTGACGATACAACTAGAAAAAGTTTTCGTAACCCCTCGCATCGCAAAGGGACAGCTCCGGCGCCGCCACCATCCACACAACCAAAGATAACAGAGTTTGTTAAGCTCGCCGATATAGATATCGGTGAGGCGCCCGCAACTTGCCCATCATCAGGCGTAAACTTTTTTGCGAAAGAAATCGAAGAGCAACCAAGTGCTTTGGTCGAATTAAGAAAACCCCCAATCAAGGACAGTACACTCATAACAGGTGAGAAAAGATGTTCGGTTCCAGTTTCTAAATCTTTTAGCCAATACCTTGCAAGCAATGCTAAAAAAGGCAACGACCGAGTGTCCCTGAATCCACAAGGTGCTATTCGGACAGGTCATTTCGAACAACTTCGCGATAAAATTCTGCTATCTCCACTGCCAAACAGAGCAGATAATAGAATCAATCTGCCCGACGAAGATGATGATAATGTATCATTCGCTTTGGGTTCCATAGAGAAACACATAAATCAAGTCGAAGAAAGTTTCAAGCAGTCGTCGAAACAAAATTCCTGCATTGATGAAGTCAAAGTTGAAATAATAAAGAAGAGCAAGCGTTATGGAGAACATGAAAATCTCCTGCAACCGGGAATTAGTGATATGGCATCGGGTCAGGATTTTGGCTATTTACCCGGTAGTCGTGGTACTGAATCAGATGGTGAGTCTGAATTTCAACGAGGCTCTGAAGCTCGTAATTCAACAGGTGCCTACTCGAAGGCTATACCCACAACACAGAAGCCAAAAATTTGCCGTACAGCATCGGATACAAAGAACTCTGACGTTATTGCTATTCGTGCTGCACTTAAACCAAAGCAAAGCATTGCAACCAAAGATCTCCAATTGGATTTGGCTGCGGCAAAAAATAGCACAATTTCTGCCGCATCTTCTACAACGTCCTCGTCGTCGTCGTCGTCGTCGTCGGCGGCCAAGAGAAGGGAGGAAAATCTGAAACATTTTGAAGCGTTGCTTCAACAAAAGCCAAGAGTTGTTTCCACCGAAGTGAAGCAGGCTAGACCACGACCTACAGCACCGTTGGCAAAGCCAACTCTAACTCCGTTATCGTCTTCTAAAAATGCAACTTCTGCTGCTGGAAGGCAAATCGTTGCAATGCCTCCCTTGCCACCATCAGCAACCAAAGCACCATCACCGAATCCTTCGATGTTAAATAATCGATATGCTACCGAAATTCAGGTAAACTTTTGAACAAGTATCTTTTTTTCTTTAAGTTTAATTTTATGCATCGGAAATGAGTATACCTACATATTAGGGTATTCCCGAAAAATATTGTACATTGATTTTGTTGAATTTTTACACTTTACATGAAGCAACTATTCTAATATTTTTTTTTATGGGCCAAACTAGAGAAATGCCGATCTATAACAGTTGTTCTCCATTAAAAGTTTTAAATATTAATGGGGTTTTCGTTCGATAAATTTATATTTTGATCTATAAATTGATTTTTTTCGTAATTTTTATTTGCTATAGTATTGGTGTATATTTGTGTCTATGAACCAGCTATGGGTATCAGCTGTCTTGTCAAACTAATGGCTGTCAATTATAAGGCATAGTGGTGTTAGTAAAAGAGGGGTAGATCTGCCGAAAAATCCAGATCTGCAAAATTGATTTAAAATCAAAAAATAAATCAATTTATTTGACCAATGGAAGGCAAATATTGTCAAAATCAATTTTTGACAGATCTAAATCAAAAATAAATTGATTTGTGTTACCAAACGATAACCATATTAGATTTCATCAGAAAGCTTCGAAATCCACGATCTCTTCTCTCAAAAGCACAAACAACGACCATTTTTATTTTTGTAATCAACGAACCCAAGTCCCGTGTTTGTATTACTCCAAGTTCAAATGTCAAATAAAAAGTCATTGAGTGTGTTTCTTTACACTGTCACATGTCATCCATTTTGTTGACTTGCTTGGTTTCGGTCTTTGGCTGCTGTCATTTTTTTGCTTGTTTGACATTCACATGAGGGGGATATTTTGAAAATATTCTTTTCATTCTGTGTTTAACAAGGAATATAATATAAAGAATGCATTCCAAACCTTCCGGAATGGATAAAGAAAAAACAAAATAGTTTATCCGGAATATTCCGTGGAATAAAGAAACGCAAAACTGGCATTCCGAATATTCTGGATATCCTAGAATTAAAAAATCATTCTCTCTTTGTACACCTCCTTAGCGTTAGAGTGATAGATTGCATAATTTTTACATAAAAAGCTTTTTAGCTAATTGCGAAATATCGATCCGAGGTCAATTTTTTTCTGAAATTCAGATTCGTCTCAAATTAAAACCAATTTTTTTTTTTGGATAAACAGATCTTCATTAAATCTTTGTTACTACGTTTATATGAAGAATTGAATCGGTATTGAATCAGGATTTAGGTCGTTGTATACTTGAATCGAATTAAAATCGGATTACTCGATCCAATCCCACTAATCGAGCTGGACGAATTGAAAATATATTTATATACATACCTGAATCGAGGAATTGAAGAACAAACAAGATAAAAATTAATACAACTAGCGTAATTGTCAATAACTTACAACTAATTTACTGGCCCTTTACAGGCGCTCTAAACTAAACTATAACTCTTAGAACTAATGTCTTTCGACTATACTTCACAGGATCATTTCTGTAGTAAGTGTTCTTTTGTCATTCACATCTGATTCTTGGTGTGTGTGTGTGCACAAATTGTATTTTTTTTGTGTTCAGTGGGTTTCCGTTTTCTTTGTATTTTTTCTGTTGCATATTTTTGTTGTTTATTCTGTAAACTCAGATTGTCACTTCGATTCCATTTTAATTCAATCTTCCGATCCCGCGAGGCCTGAATCGAATTTTCAATTCGGACTCGTTTCGATTCCCCAATTCACTCATATAACCGGAGTATTTGTCCATACGGATTCAAAACGCGATTTGTACAGATTCTCACACCCACTATGATATTTGTCTTGCAGTTTCTCAAATGATGTGTTATGAATGAAGTTCTTATTTTGTGGCAGTGTTCAGAAAAAATAAATTAATATTATTAAACATTTTAAATATTGTTAAAAACTTCTTTGAAAAAATATTAAAAAAGTACAATTGGATTTAGGAATACCCCCGCTGTGAAGCCAGAAAAAAAAAACCAAATGACGATGAATTAACAAATTGAAGATTTTTTTTTTTGACAGCTGTCAAGAAACACTCGCAATAACAAAAAGAGATTCGATCCGTATCCATTTGTTACGAAGGAAAAAAGTTTTGGTTTTAGTAGCGAATCCTTTTTTTTTTTAAACGAAATCGCCATAAGTATGGTGATGGTGAATTTTGAAATGAACTCGTTCACTATGAATCGCTAATGTGATTCCGATTTCATTTAGATTTCAACGAAGTCTCGCATTTCGAAAACTCAAAACCATATGGTGAAATTCGAAGATTTGGATTAAAACTAACGATTCCCAGATTTCGCTTCGGTGATGAGAACATAGTATAAGACAATATTTTTTTAAACAACAAGTCTAACAAATAACGACCACCCTAATAAATATAAAATTTTCATTTATTCATCTCTTACCATGCAAACTGGCAATATTGTTACACTATAGATACCTCATACAAGCAATAAGACTGGTTGTGAAAATTGTTCCATATTTGGGAGCGGAATGACATTTTTTTTAAACTCTTTTGTTTATAAGTTATTTGAATTCTCATGGATACATTTTTGAAATTCGGATAAATATACACATGAAGGGGTTCTCTTATTGGGTGTGTTTGTGTGCGTTAGACCTACATTTTCTTTTGTTCTTCGTGCTCTGATAGCCATAAATGGATATTTTTTTTTTCAGAATAATAAAAAGAAAAAATGTAAACGTTCCATTTTTCTATTTATTGTTCTATTTAATTACAGTGAATCATAAAATGAAAAATAAAATTCAATTATGTACATATGTATGCGTATTTCTATTTTGTTTGCAATAGGTATGATTCATATAACTCATTAGGGGTTTGTTGACATTTGACTTATGAAATTAACAAAACATTAATATGCACCTATTAAAAAATTAAAATATTGTTTTAATAAGATGGAATATATTTGTGACAATGAACGGTAAAAAGATATTGTGAGCACTTTTAATTTTTTGTTAAACCTGTTGATAAAATTAATGAATTGACAAAAATCTAATGAATATCTTTCCCAGCTTTTTGTTTTTTTTGTTTTTTCTTAATCTTAAAAAAAGGTCCCAAAGACACATTTTTAATATATTTGTACATTTGCATATGCATCTATCAATTCAATAAGAATTGACGTCTTTTATTCTGACGTAGGTATTCTAGTTATGTTTAAATAATTCCTTCACAGTCAATGGCAATATGTATTTGCGTAAGTTGCACTAACTACCCCATGTTTATTTTCATCTTTATTTATAACAGTTATGTCATAGTATGGCAATGAAGTGATTGATAATTTAATTTTGAAATTTGAAACTTCAGGCAATCTTCCATCAGGCATTTTAAAAACTCTCAAAATGTAGTCAATGTATAGCTTAAGTATTTTAACAAATAGTGGTGACAGTCCGGTTTCAATGGTGACCATTTGGTGTGTTTTTCGGTATTTCAACCGTCTTTCAACAGTCTCATATTGTTCATAGCCCCAAGCTTACACTGCGTGCAACTTAATGGGTTCGGCTACTATAGCTGTAAGAAACCATTTTTTCCATGTAGCACTTATAGCGCTCTTGGCTTTTAAAAGTTTATTCTTATATGTGTTTCCATCTGTAGGTTCCGCGGAATTATTACACCCAGATATTTAAAATTCTATCAATTCAAAATCTACCCCCAACATTTTTAAAAATCATTATCCATTTACAGTACAAACTCGATTTACGCAACTAATAGAAATTAAGGCAGTTGCAATAACCGAGGTCGTTGCGCTTATACTGGGTAATTTTTTTTTTTTAATAAAATTTTTTAGTTGAAATGGCTTTTTTCTTTAGAGAATGTTATAAAAAAAAACAAGAATTTTGTCCAGATCTAAACTAAACTAAATACATTACTGTAAAATAACAGCAGAAATATCGAACCAAAAGCAGAACATGCAAAAAACAGATGAATAAACATAAGAAGTTGCACTAATCTATGCAACACTTTTTAAAAGAGACAAAACATGCTACGAATTCTAAGACTTTAGTGTTGCGAAAATCGAGGAGTTGCGCGAATCGAGGGTTGCATAAACCGAGTTCGTACTGTATTTAAATTCACGGTTACATTCCACAACCTGAAGTACACTTCAAGACGGTTGATGTAGCTGTAGCGTTTCAGGCGCATATTCGAAAAAAACAACATCGTCGGCAACAGAATTTGAATTCCAGCATACTCTTTTCCACGTGGTAGGTCATCAATGAGATCGTCGATACAGAGGGAGACAAGATATAGACTCAAAGGTCATCCTAATTAATTCTTCAGTAAATCTTGTTGATTTGGATGAGATTTTGAAAATTTTAGATTGAAAATTAAATATTGGTTCTTTTGAAAAAAAAAAAAAAAACATACAAAATGTATTAAATTGCCTAGTTAAATAAGTTTGGACCTTGGATCGTATTTTGTAGTACTAACCTAACAAAATCATGCGCTTATACATTTCAGCTACTTTTTCATATGTGTTTTCATACACATTTTTACATTTAATATTTATACCCAACAAAATTAACATGGACTACGGAAGGCATAGGAGTAGGACATATTCACTGGACCAAGTGCGATATGCTATTAATAAAGCATGCTATTTGACATTTACTCGCTTAGTCCTTCGCTAGACAATCGAAGACAGTTGTTTAGTGAAGGACTAAGATTTGACATTAAGAACAAAATTTACAGGGACATAGAATAAAAAGAGATACAGTTCGTGGATTTTTTATTATTTGAAAATTTTAGTCTGCAGAACAACTTTTGTTCTATGGTTTAGTAAATTCATGGACTAGCGGTGGACTAAGCATTTTTTATTAATAGGGCTGTTAGTGCTTACAGCTGATAAATTTTGTTTGTTCCAAATAAGTTTTTTATACTCTTAAACAATTTTTAGGGGTTACAAATTCATACAGAAAATTTTAAATCAAACAAAAGGAGCCTTTGTAGTTTACCTGGCAACATTTGTGCATCTTCATTCCCAAAAAAAAAAAAACATTTATAGATACACATAATGTATATGTAAGTTATGTCCGTTGAACTGGTTTATGGTCATGACAGAAGCATTGTAATCTCCATTGCAATAAAAATAAAAATTAATTAAAAAAAAAATTAAACGCAAAACTCAAAACATCCGGCCTCTTCAAGAGTACCATAACCATGGACCTCCACAAGCGATTTTTATTTTTGTTTTTATTTCAGCAATTATTGCTGAAATTCTTCGTTCAGTCGCAAAATATTTCATGAAATCTTATTGACAATCCGTGTGTCAAGCAACCACCAACTATTTTATTTACATTCTCGGCTTGGAATTCCAACTCAACCCATCAATATACGCATGTTAAGGTATAAAAAGCACACAAATGTCAGTCGAACTGACATTAGACGTCAAATTACTTCTTCATTTACAGAGATGGTAAGAAATAAATGCTGAAATCGATTTCGTAAAATTTGTGGTCTGCATGGGAAAATTCCATTGCATGTTCGGTTTTCTGAAAAATAAAATGTGTTGCTTGTTCTCCACAAGCAGGGTAAAGTAAAAACTAAAAACCGACCAACAACTACCAACTATTAGTTAAGAGCTAGTTATAGCTTTCATTGAAACTCATCATTGAAAGCTTTGACTATCAATTCTGAGTCACTTAAACAAATAAAACTGATGTCGTTTCGGTACCAAAATGAACGTAATACGATATAACGGGTTATCCATTTCGAGGTTTCAAAAGTAAACGTAAATAAAACACATATAAAGTATTTTTTTTTTCATGATATTTCTTTTTTATTATAAAGTTTGAACGTTGACATTATGTGTGAAACACTACATCATTTAAATGACCACCACGCGAATTGTTGCAAGCACCGATTCTATTGTGGTAATTTTCAAAAAAAAGTCTAGTGGTGTCAAATCGCATGATCTTGATGGCCAGTTGATATCGCCACGACGAGAAATTACGCGGCCAGGAAATGTCTTTTGCAATAAAGCCATATTCGCTCGAGTTGTGTGGCATGTCGCACCGTCTTGTTGAAACCACATATTCTCCAAGTCGTATTCTTCAATAGCAGGCAAAAAAAAGTCGGTTATCATATGACCATAACGCTCCGAATTGACGGTGACAGTCGTTCCATCGTCGTTTTCGAAGAAGTAAGGTCCAATCACACCTCCGGACCAAAGAGCGCCCCAAACAGTGACTTTTTGTGTAATGGCCTCTCTTCAATTACTTGAGGATTCTCAGAACCCCAAATACGACAGTTTTTTTTATTAACATACCCACCAAGTGAGAAATGTGCGTCGTCGCTGAAGAAAATTTTGTTCGAAAAATCGCCGTCCACCGCCTGTTGTTCAAGCACCCATTCGACGTATCTACGACGTTGTGAATGGTCAGATGGCTTCAGTTGTTGTGTGAGCTGGATCTTATATGGATGTAGGTGTAGACCCAAATACAACATACGCCATAATGTGCCGTAAGACAGTCCTAATTCCTGAGAACGACGAGGAATCGACACATTCGGGTCTTCGGCAACACTTTCACTTACAGCAGCGATATTTTCAGTGATACGAGCGAAACGTGATGCACAGGCCTTACAATATCTGTAACCAACCCAGTCTCTTCAAATTTCTTCACAATTTTGCCAATTGCTTGCGTAGTTGGACGATTATTTTAACCATAATCTCCTCTTAAAGCACGATATGTGGCTGTGGCAGAATCACCATTTTTGTAGCAGGTTTGTAGCACGATAGTTAAGCGATCCATTTTAGTAAATGTCAGACTTTCAACTGAAAAAAAAAATTGGTTTAACAACTTAGTTTGACAGATGTCGAATTCCACCCCTATACTTTTGAAACCGCAAAATGGATAACCCTTTATAATATTTTTTGTCAAAAAAATATTTTATTTGATTTACCACTTTCTTGTAAATTCACTTTTGATTTTTCAATGATCATTGGAAACGCTTTCCATCATTAACAAATCAAAAGTGAATTTACAAGAAAAAAAAAACATTTCTTTGACAAAAAATATTATATATCTTTATTACCTTCATTTTGGGACCAAAACGACATCAGTTGTATTTGCTTAAGTGGCTCAGAACTGATAGTTTTCAATGATGAGTTTCAATGAAAGCGTCTTAAAGTGAAATTCCATTCTAATATTGTACCAAAACATTAACATTTGTATATTTTTTCGTTTAAAAAAAAATAATACCCTCATCATTCTCTGGATAAAAACTTAATATCTGAATAGCAATTTGAATTTGAATTTTTTTACGAACGAAAAAATGAACGTTTGTATAACTTTCAATGATCCTTTATAGTTTTATCTATTTGTCTTTTTCAATAAAAGAAATAAGTGGTGTGTTATTAATACGTATACTAGTAATATACATAAATGTTTGGATATTTGTTTTCTCGATCGAACCCTTAGACGTAATTCAATAAAAATAGATTATGTCGAAGAAATGGTTACAGATACTTTTTAAAAGGCATGCAGATAACACAACACCAAGTAAATAATATACAAAACTTACCGAAACCGATGAAATTTTACAGATTTCTGATAATATAGATTAATTTAGTTATTTTAAAATTTATTTTAATTATATGGGTAATATATTTTTTTCAATTTTTGATTTATTTTATTTTCAGGGTTCACCTAATATGCAAATACGTGGGGGTGTGCCAATGCGTTGGCGTGCCACCGAGGAGCATATTGGAAAATATAAGCTGATTAAGACGATTGGAAAGGGTAATTTTGCCAAAGTGAAATTAGCTAAACATTTGCCTACTGGTAAAGAAGTGGCCATCAAAATCATAGACAAAACTCAGTTGAATCCTGGGTCGCTTCAAAAATTGTTTAGGGAGGTAAGTAAATAATGTTTGATATATTCTACACGAAAGGAATTTTTAGATCAGATCAAGCGAAATCTATGTATATATATATAAATGAATCCCTATTTCCCTTGGTCACAACCATCACACGTGAACAGCTGGACCGATTTCGCTAATTCTTTCTTTGTAGTGTTTGTTATTGACAGGAGAAGGTTCTTATGAAAGAAAAAATTAAGAGAATTGCGCGCAAAATTTCTGAATACTTAACCACCACATAAAATTATTTCCAATCTAAGTTTTCTTTAATTTACATTTGCATTTTCGTTTTTGAATATGCCAGCAATTAGAAGTACAAACTTAAGTCGCAGATCTCGCGATCTGTCATCAATTATAACGTGAAAATCTATTACACTTCACAGCAAATCGTTGCTATTGGACCAATGAACGTTGTGTGCCAATGTTGCAAGGCATTTATGCTTAAAAATGAGGCTCCTGGATTGTGTTTCGCTACCACCACTACATTCATACGTTTCCGATTCTAAACATTTTTTGGCTCATATCCAGCAATACAAAAATTGTTTTCAAATGACATCATTTGGTGTAACAAAAGTTATTCAAGAAAATTTCAAGACAACTTTCAAGATTCAGGGTCAAATATATCACCTTACAGGTTCCTTATTGCCAACGCCGAATAGTCACTACAAATTTTTTCAAATTTTTGTATGGGTGATCGGCGTTGTGCACAAAACAATTCGGTGAAAAGACCAATAATTGTGCAACAACTCTTAAGGTTTTTTCAAAAATATAATGAACTGGTTGCATTATTCACGACCGCTTTGGACCGCATGCCGATAATCACAAAATTGTCATCAAAGCCGATAGACGCCTGCAGGACAACACGCGAGACGTTTTAATGCGCCAACAATTGACGAGATCGCTATTGTCGTCGTGGGTGAAAATTTAGAAAACCGAGATATTGGGTGTTTTCATAAATGCAGAAAATCTGCGCTGGTACAATCGCAGTTCTTTTCTATTGCATTTGTGAACGCATTCACAATGCAGAATGTCTGCAGGCCTGACTTAGACCAATTTGTTTGTCAACAGAGTTCATAAACGTCAGAGAAATATGGCTGTCCAAACAATTTTTGTTGAACTTGATTTTTGATCTGCTTGCCCAAAAAGAAAAGGAAATTATAATTGGCACAAATATTTTGCAAAGAAAAAATAGAAAGAAAATTATAACTATACATTTTTTAAGCTTGAAAAATATCGCTTATTGCCAAAAAAATCCATTCTTTATGAAGGTGATTTCAGAGTATCCTGGCGATATATTTCGTATTCATTTTAGGATGTCGAGATCCACATTCAATGTAAGTTCTGATTATTGTACAATATAAAAAATTAAAATAATAATTTCCATAGTTTGTTGAAGACGAGTTAAAAGTATTGTGGAAAACAAAACAAATTGATCGACCCAAAGTAGAGTTAAAGTTGGCGCTGTCTCTAACCTTGCGGAAACTTGCTAATGGGTCCTGTTTCAGAGAATTATCGAATCTCTTTAATGTTGGAAAGGGAACAGCATTTAAGTATTTTCTGCAAGTAATTAAGCTTTTGTTTGCACTGAGAAAGAAATTTATAAAATGGCCTTTAAATACACTCGCACGCAAAAAAACCATGGAAACCACCAAAGCTTGCGAAGGAATCCAATTCCCTTTGTGGTTGGTTGTGTAGACGAGAGCCACATACCCATTCTCTCTCTTTCATACGACAAAGTAAGCTACTATAATTGAAAAGGAATTTGTTCGACCAATCTTCAGGTAAACGTTCTTGTTTATTTATTTGAAATTCATTAAATTAATCTTAAAATACCTAATTACGAGTATTCAAAGGCAATTTGTGATAGCAACCAAAAATTCATCGATGTTTTTTTCGGTTTTCCTGGAAGCTGTCATGATGCTAATGTTTGGGAAAGCAGTCCAATCGGAAAAAAATTAAGAGTGCATTCGAAGGATGTAGTAGACGATGGATACATTTTATTTGATTCAGCGTACCCATTAACAACTTACCTTCTTGTCCCTTACCGAGACAATGGATATCTTTCTTCTATGGAAAGAAAATTTAATTTCATTCATAGTTCCACCAGGGTCTGTATTGAACAGGCGTTTGGCAGATTGAAACAAAAATTTAGAATCCTTAAATACGTCGACGTAAAAAAATTGCAATATTTAAAATATATTGTTCTGGCTTGCAGCGTTTTACACAATATTATTATAGAGAAAGATGGACTAGGAGAAGATGTTCTTGAACATGACCATAACCAAGACAATCCAACCACAAACGAAGAAGCAAAACGGAAGAGAAATCAAATTGCTAGCTATTTATTTCATAAATCTTTGTTTTAATAAAACAATAAATTTTAACTTAAAAGTATATTTATTTCATTTAAAAAACTTCAACGATAAAGAACAAGAAAAAACTTCAACGATAAAGAACAGGAAAAAACTTCAACGATAAAGAACAAGAAAAAACTAAACAGAACTAAAAATAGTTTAACAAAATAAAAAAAGTAATATTAACCCAGATTATGGGTTTTCTTTCAATTAGAAAGATTTATTAAAGATTCCTTAAGGCTTTTTATAAGCTCTAACCGGCGTTTATCAATTTCAATTTTTTCTCTTTCGATGGTAACCAGCTCCTGGTGCTTCAAAGCATCTTTCTCCGATTCTTCTTTCAAAAACGCAAGAATTTCGTCTTCATTTTTGCGTTTACGCTTCGTTGGGATTTCAGAAATATTTTCGCCCTCTAATTCTGGTTCTTTTACAACAAATGAAAACGTATTCCTTTCTGTTGGAAATGATGATGTAGAGCACAGTAGGTGTTGTGGCGGAGATACGCTATGTCTTCTTCCGTAAGCTTGATCAAACGTTTCAAAGTATTCCCACTTTGTTGCTTCACGTCCTGACTCTTTATTCCTCTTCTTGATACGTTTGTAAGTAGTCATCATGTTCTCGAATTTGGATCCATTTTTTTCATCTCAGACAAAAGCGTCCTCCACAATGTCATTTTTTTCTTTTTTCCCGCATTGAATTCGGTTTCCATGCTTATTCTTTTACCAATTAATAGCTTAATGTGGATTGTTTTCCAAACAGTACCTTCATCATCCCTTTAAAAAACAATAATTTAAATTATTTTTTGTCAAAAATTAATAAAATATTTGCAATAACTTACATTCTTAACAAATTAGTGCCGCTTCGTTCTTCTATTTGACTGAAAAATAATTCCCGCTTTTTCTGCAGCCAAAACAATTCAACTGCACAATCTGCCCGACGCTGGCTGATGACAGAATGACGTTTATGAACGGTAGGTACTGCAGTTGGGCTAGGTTAGTTCGATCGAAAATCTGACTTTATGAACGCAGGTAATCCAGTTCTTAGTTAGGCTGACAATTATGAACTTACCCATTGTTTTACATCGGCGTAGCAATCAACTGCAGTGTGAAACACATCGATCATATGCGTTACAATATCCTATCTTATTTTAGCAAGGTGAAGATTGATATTATTTTTCAATGAAGATAATAAATCCAGTTACAGGTTCCGAAACTAACAAAAAAATTAGTTCAATCAATTATTATTCATACAGAATGATGGAGTTTTTAAATTCGTGGAATTGCCTGGATTACAACCTCATAATCTGCAATTAAAAATCGGATCAGTAATCATTATGTTTCGGAATATAAACTAGCCACGTCTTGTAATGGCACCCGAATTGTGGTGAAGAAATTAAAGAACAACGTCATCAAAGCCACAATTTTGAAAGGGAAGTACAAAGGCGAAGACTTTTTCATTCCACGGATTCCTTTAATTCCGAACGACATGCCATTCGAATTTAAACGGTTGCAATTTCCAGTGCGGCTAGCATTGCAATGTCGATAAATAAATCTCAAGGCCCGTTGCTAAGTATGTGTGGCATCAATATTGAAAATCCATGCTTTTAACATGGCCAGTTATATATAGCCTGCTCACGTGTTGGAATACCAACAAATCTATTTATATACGCGCAAGAAAAAAAACACTAAGATGTTGTATTTAAATTATTAAGCATTAGAATAACAAACACTTTTTTTTGAAATATTTATTTTATTAGTTAGGTATACCAATTCGAATTCAATATTCAAAATTAAGATGGAATAACGTCTGTCGGGTCAGCTAGTGAGATATAAATTACAAAAAATGAATCCATTTTTGGACCCTAGCTCCGAATTTACGAATTCAAGACTTTTTGTTCGCAATTAACAAAACTGTCTGAAATGATGATATTGATATTCAAAAGTCTTGAATCGCAACTTTTTAATTTCAATTGAAAATTGCAAAAAACTAATCGTAAATTACCAGTTTTTTTGTTGCAAATTGCAACTACCCTTTATCAATTTGCAATAAATAATATTGGATTTGCAAATTTGAATGTGTGGTGGCGTAATTTAGTATTTTTTGGCGTAAATTGAAACTTATTTGTTTAACAAGTTGTTACTATTTTGACAATATCACACAAAGGGACAGCAATTTTGATTTTTTCTGTACTACGTCTTTATTATTACATTTATTTTATTTGAAAAAATTGAAGAGTAACTTACTTGGTTTGAACTCGCAAACTTCTGCGTACCGATCGACCGCGCAAACTGTTCGAAATCACGTACAATACACTTGAGTCATATATTGACAGATATAAATTAAATGTTTGATATTTATAATAGATTCGGATACAACGTGACACTCAAACGCTTCAAGTGGCACTCTAGGAATCGACGAGCAAATGTTTTCAAATAAATAATGGGTTTTCCAATAAGAGGTGTTATTTTGAATAGCCCGCTATTTCGGTAGCTGTCACTTTTGAAGCTGTCATTTTTTGACATTTGACAAGTAGAAACTACGCTATTAATAAAAATGGAACGATACACGCTTCAACAACGCATTGAAATTATTAAAATTCACTATAAAAATGGTGAAAATATGGCAGAGACGGTTCGTAAAACTAAAACATTTTTGGGTCGTCGTGAAGCACCTTTTCGGACCGCAATACAGAAATTGGTGGACAAATTCGAGCTGTTGGGACAAGTTAGTGATGTGCACGTCGCTCAAGAACAACTGAGAATATTGCTGTTGTAGCCCAAAGTGTTGAAGAAAACCCAGGTTTGTCCATTCCTCGTCGTTCTTTGGAATTAGGCATTCCACAAACGTCATTACACCGTATTTTGCATAAAGACTTGGGTCTTAAGGCTTATAAAGTTCAGTTAACACAAGAACTCAAGCCGGCTGATCATCAACAACGTCGTGTCTTTGCTGATTGGGTCCTTGAAATACATGAAAATGAACCGGAATTTCATCGAAAAATCATCTTGACTGATGAGGCCCATTTCCACCTCGGAGGCTACGTCAACAAGCAAAACTGTCGCATCTGGGACTCGGAAAACCCAAGAGTTATTGTTGAAAAGCCTCTCCATCCTCAACGCGTGACTGTTTGGTGCGGTTTATGGTCCCGCGGGGTCATTGGACCTTACTTTTTCGAAAATGAGGCTGGAGCAACAGTTACGGTCAATGGATTGCGCTATCGAGAGATGATTAATGATTTTTTATGGCCTGAATTGGATGGTATTGATCTGGACAACGTTTACTTTCAACAAGACGGCGCTACGTGCCACACAAGCAATGAAACCATCGATCTTTTACGGGAAAAGTTTCCGGACCGTGTTATCTCTCGAAGAGGTGATCACAATTGGCCACCGAGATCTTGTGATTTAACACCTTGCGACTTCTTCCTTTGGGGCCACGTGAAAGATAAGGTCTACGCCAACAGCCCAGCGTCGATTCAAGACCTCAAAGATGAAATTCGTGAGGCTATCGAGGACATAGGGCAGCCACTTTGCGATTTGGTTATGGAAAATTTCATGAAAAGGATATGGTCCTGTAAGCGTGGTCTTGGCGGCCATTTGGCTGATGTTGTGTTCCATTATTAACGGCATACCTTCCTCTTTATAATGAAATAAACATCCGATCATTTATCTCCAAAAATGCCATTTTTCTTTGAATATCAAAATAACACATATATCCAAGTTCATGATCTGACTTTTTACCACAATTTCAATTTCACCATGTGGTGACGTAGTGCATCAGCTGAAATGGTTGTTTCACGCCTAAATAACATTAAAACCCATACTAAAAATCGACTTTCTTATAAAGTAATAAAATCTTTTTTGTCGTTCAATGAAATAATAAGAGCTGAAACTTGCCGCACTTCATACTACCTAAAAACTTTTTTTTTATAAATTTGCACGGCTCAAGGGATTATGAATGCCCTTTATATGTTTTTAACACAGCGTGGGCACCCGGTGAAAGAAGAGAAAGAACGATAGGAAAGATGTGTGGCGCGATATTCTGAGACTAGGGCTGGTTGTTGTCTCAGATTTATCTCCATGAATGACGGCTGAACTAATGCGGAGAGAATTAACGTGTCTCATTTATTTATGTCTCTTATAATTCGCATTATTTTTTTTATTTATTTCGTTGTCATATTTATGGGTATGCTAGCTTACTCAATCACATGTTGTTAGTGTTATGCCTAAACAGCATGTAATGAGTAAACCAGAAACTTATTTTATGACAATTTTTAGAATTGGTTTTTAATGGAATATAATAAGACATAGACAACGGCAGGAATAGAACCTGTGACCACGAGGTTGATAGGCGAGCACACAACTATCGTGTCAGGGCTACCCCTAAATGCAATAAATAAAATTTGTTTTTATTTATCAATTCAGAAAGTTTTTTTAAAATTTCTTAAAGCCCTTCTTGGCTCCTTGACCCTTTGAGCACTTGAGTACGTTTAAATGCACAGTCTTCGACAATGGCCGACATTCACCGATGGTAACAACGTATCCGGCTTCGACATCCCTGAAAGCTGGTGAACAGTGGGCAGACATGTTGCGATTAAGTTGCTCGAAACGACTATATTTCCGGACATAATGCAGGTAGTCTCTTCGGATTACGATGGTGCGCTGGATTTTGCCTTTACGAACAACTCCGGTTAGGATGCGTCCACGAATCCTCACGATGCCAGTGAATGGATATTTTTTGTTTATGTGTGTTCCGTCGATAGCCTCTCGGAGGGTTTTAAAGCCCAAACTAACTTCTCGGCTACGACGCAGGAATTTTTTTTGCCAAGCCAGGCTTGTTCTTACGACTAAGATTGATTCCAAATTTTGTTTGGAGTGCTTTCTCGTTCTGATCGGCCATATTGATGATAAGGTAAAGAAAAAAAAATTAAAAATTACACATGCCACCCTTATAATGAAAGTGACCTAACTCATAGTTCCGGTGAAATCAGATTTTGCGATAAACTGGTCTTAAAAAGCATACTCTAAAATATTGTGGTGCAAAAAATCCGAATTATGAGTAAGAAAGGGATATCCTTTACATATCGGTCACTTTAGTTGATCGTTCTTTGCATCTATGGATTTTATGTGAAAGAGACGGAATGTTCTCACGAGTTTACGTGTTTTAAATCGACGGAATCTCGAATTGTGTTAGTTTATTGCAAATACTGCCAAAGAAAGTTCATTACAATATTTTTGTGAAATACTGACTCTATATTGATATTATTCTGTTTATTACAAAATATTTATTGGATTTTTTTGACCGTTTTAGATTGAGCCTTTTTAGTTAATAACATTAAAAGGCTTAAATCGTAAAATGCCCCACAGATACAGAGATATTTTTGCAAAAGAGTGTTTTAATTTGAAATAGTTATAATACCTAATAATAATAATAATTTTAACTATAGCCTGTAAAACCTAAGGTCTTTTAAATGCAACCTGAATTGCACGGCACTAGTTTGGCACAGTGGGTTTGAGAACCAGGTATTGATTGTCTCATTTTAACCCATGGGCGGCATCCAATTAAAATTGGAGGTATAGAAAAGAATGCTCCTAACGTGGGGATCGAACCCACACGTCCTAGTTAGCAATCAAGCACTTTATCCACTTTGATCTAACGGTGGTTTTGATGACTTACATGATCATGGACGTGGTATTAAGGATTGTATCGTCACAAAAAATCTCAACCATTCTAGCGCTCTTGCCACTTCTGTTTGGTGTTATGTTTTGCGTCCTCGGTTGCCGCTTCCAGACCAATTTCAGCTTTTTTTGTCGTAGGCGTACTTCCTTTCTGCCGCTAGGAGATCATGCGTACACAAGGACGGCTGGTTCCGACACTATTCGGTATAAGCTGGCTACTCGTTGGTCTTCTGATCTTTGTACGGTCGCCATTATGTGTTCAGTACTTCTCTTGTTTTAGTGAGTCTGCCAAGATTTCACTTCCGCATAGAAGAACGGCGTGCGTTGTGGACATCAGCAGTTTTTGTTTACCGGCCGTCCGTCGTCGGTCTGCCTACGTTTTCCATTAATCTGCTGAGTGAAGCAGTTGCTTTCGAGGCTCTTTCTGCTGCTGTTTTTTTTTGCCAGAAAGTTAGCTTTGTGTCGAGCATCAATCTCAAGTACTTCCCTGCAAAGCTGTTTCGTATCAATTCAGTACCGATATGGAAGTCAATTTGAGTGGAGATTCTCTCCTTCGTCAGAAGGACTATCTCTGTTTTCTCTGTTGACAGGCTTAGCCCGTGGACATCAATCCATGAGTTCGCTCGTCGCATGACCTGGCTTAATTTTCTTTGTGCGTTTTCAGTTTCGCCGGGATGTCATCAGTGTAACCAACCAGAATAACCAGAAAAATGTCTTAAGACATATACATTCGAATTATATAATCGTAGGAGATGTTCCAAAGAGTTGGTCCTAAAATTGATCCTTGTGCTGCACCTGCTGTTTACTTCTTTTTTCCGCGAGCCTTCTGTGGTTTGGAAGATCACCTCTCGATCCCTGCGATAAACCTTCACTAGGCGTAGGAGATACGCTAGTATCTGGAATTTCCTTTCGAGCGCGTTCGGCATGTCGCTCCACCTGGCCGAGTTGAAAGCGGTTTGTACGTCCAGGGTTGCTAGCAAGACAATCTTCCTGGAGTGTTGATTTCCCTGTTGAGCGATTTGCGTGGCGTACAGTACTTCCTTAATGGCTCCGACCTTCGATAGTAGATCTGCCTCTCCTGAAGGCATACTGTGTGTCTGACAAGTCACCTATTGTTTGCCGCTATTAGTCTTGGTTTCGGTAGTCTTTCGAAGAGTTTGGCCGCGGTGTCCAGCATGCACAGATGCCTGTATGTCAATGCGGAATCTGAGTCTCCTTTGCCTTTGCTGATCAGCAACGGGCGTTGTTGCTTCGAGCTCTTGGGGAACACGCTGTCCTCGAACATATTTAGCATCAGCGACTGCACAGCTATGTTCAACTCTTCGCTAAAATCTGGTATTTCCTATCGTTGGACCAGTGTGTTGTCGGGTGGTGTGACTGGATGAGTTGAGATGTGTGTGTTTACGATGCTGTCCATCTTTTCTTCATTTAAGAGTGGCGTGCTATCTGTTTTCCGAGTTTTCGCATTACAATCTTGTAGCCCAGTACCCAGGCGTCACGGAGATCCTCCAACTTCTGTTTCTTGCTCGAATTAATGGCCTTGAGCTCGGATCTCTTGGTTCTAAATTCTGCTAGGGCAGCCTCCCTAGAATTAGCTGGTTCTAGTCCGAACAGCGAACAGCTAAGATGGTATTATGAGACCTTTAGCGAATTTTCTATGTCCCTCGAAAATACCTGAGTCTTTTTGGTATTCATTTCACATCGTCGTATTTGAAAAATTTAAAAGTAAAACTAAATTATATTTCTTGTTATATTTTCAGGTTAGAATAATGAAAATGCTTGATCATCCGAACATTGTTAAACTATTCCAAGTTATTGAAACCGAAAAGACCTTATATCTTGTGATGGAATATGCATCTGGTGGCGAAGTATTCGATTACCTGGTGCTGCATGGTCGTATGAAAGAGAAAGAGGCACGCGTTAAATTTAGACAAATTGTATCGGCCGTACAATACTGCCATCAAAAGAGAATCATCCACAGGTTAGAATTTTAATCAATCATAATTATTATTAATACCGATAAATTTGTTTACCTTAATTATTACAGAGACTTAAAAGCTGAAAATCTTCTTCTGGATAGTGAATTAAATATTAAAATTGCAGATTTTGGTTTTTCAAATGAATTCACACCCGGTTCAAAGTTGGACACCTTCTGCGGTAGTCCACCATACGCAGCACCAGAATTGTTTCAGGGTAAAAAATACGATGGTCCAGAAGTTGACGTCTGGTCATTAGGTGTGATACTCTACACATTGGTTAGTGGTTCATTGCCATTTGATGGTTCAACACTTAGAGAATTACGAGAGAGGGTTCTCAGAGGCAAATATAGGTTTGTACTTTTGTTTTCGTTTGACTTTTTAAAAGCTAAATAAAAATAACTCTTTTATATTTTATTAAAGAATTCCTTTCTACATGTCAACTGACTGTGAAAATCTCCTACGCAAATTTCTTGTATTAAATCCAGCTAAACGTGCTAGTCTAGAGACTATCATGAGTGATAAATGGATGAATATGGGTTTTGAGGATGAGGAACTGAAGCCATATATTGAACCTAAACAAGATCTAGCCGATCCCAAGCGGATAGGTAAGACGGGTACTGTACACATAACATTTTACCACTACGTGATTTAAATGATTAGAGAAACTTAGACAAACAGAAAAAGTACTCAACAAAACTTCAGTTAAATTTAATTGAATTATTTTGTTTTTGTTTTTTTTTTTTTTGTATTTCATTGTATATGTTACTCATTTTGAGAAAACTAGTTATTTTTAATGTTTGATGTTGTTACGTGTATAAGGTTTTATTTTAAACTTCTATCTATCTTTAAGACTATTAGGAACCTTCTATTGTTAATTCCTATTTATTTCCTAATTCGATGGAATATTATTTCCGCGCTTTTTAATATAATAGGAATCTTTTAATTTGTGTTTTTTTTTTAAATTTAGCTATGGCATTTTAATGCATACTATGCATTTTTTTTTTAATTATTTTTATGATAACGAAGCTCTTATTTAGTTTTTATTAGATTTCTTTTTAAATGTTTAATGCAACCAATTATAATTGTTGAAGAGAATGTGGAATGGCTTTCAATTATATTTTGTTTTGTGTTCTTAATGGTTAATGAAGTAGACGTTTTAATTATAATTTTATTACGTACGTAGTTTTGTTTTTATAGATGGGTTTTCTTAAAAAAAAGTCACACAAATACATATTCACAAGTGTTTTACCAGAAATTACCCAAGAGGGGGTTTACTTGTAACCTAAATCTTATTTTGTTCAGCGAATTCGCTTCCTTCTTTTTTTTACTTCAAACACTGTAAGTCCCATTTGATGAATACCTGTGCAGTTTTTTTTTTGTTTGCAATTCTAGAAACACTGTCAATCATTCATCAGGGTCTAGATCTGGAGGGTCATTCCGTAATATTCAAAACGATAATCGTCAAAACGATGATCGTCGACGAGATCGTCTTTAATTTGCTTCACGTAACTCAACCACTATCGTCTCGTCAATCGTTTATAATTTGAGAGCATTTGGTACATTTCAGAAACTCTCAAACTTTTATTGAGTTTATGGCAGTCCAATAAATGCAAATAAAGTTATATAAATGGACCAAAATGTTAGTTATTTTATTGTAATATCAGTCACACAGTCTCCGATTGGTATTTTGACTTGATATATGGATGAACATCCAGATTTGTCCCTCAACTGTCTTCGCATTCGTATTAATTGTATTTTCTCCCAACTTGCGTTTTCATTTCCACTTTCTAATACAAGAAGATTGCTGCGCCGAAACATTTTAACTTTAATTTACAAATGCAACAGATAGACAAAAAACAAGATGCCAAACTACAGTGGCTACTGAATTATTCAACTACAGTCACCTACAAACTTCAAAATTAATGCAACACGATACCTATTTAGCTATTGTCCAAACGCTATCATTTTGACGATAGCGTTTTGACGATTATCGACTTACGTGAAGCAAATAAAGGCATCACTATAGTTCAGACGATATCGTCTGACGATAATCGAATTACGGAATGACCCCCCTGGTGAAAATGGTGATTGACATAGAGTAGTAGTTCTATGCTTAGTCCTAAATATGTTCACAGCTGTCTCTAAGTAAAATTGTATTATCGTTGGTAAAATACATGAATTTTACTTGAACAAGCCTAGATTCTTAAAAATTGTCTCGCAAACTCTTGCTCTTGGAATGAATTTTTATTATTACGAGTATGATCAGGGAGATAATTTCATGGCATTTATTTTTAAAATATGATTACCGGCATATGTCCGCCATGGCTACGAGTTACATAGTTCATTCGATCAGTCCAATGTTTGACTACTTTTTTCAATAAAAAAATATCAGAATCGATGTTACTATTCTTATAAATATGTAAGCTGCAAGCTTACGGTTATGTAATAATTTCTGTAATTTTCTGCCGGCACTTGTCCCTTATTTCGAAGATGAACATCCAACAAAGAAAAGTTTTTTTTTTATTTACTCATCTTGATATCATTTTTAGGGATTAATTTATAAGCTTCTTAGGTACACAAACTCCACATGATTTAAACTGTCAATATGTACATACGTTCATATGTGTATACAGGTCGTTTTCATAAATGTTAAATTTCAACAATAGTATAAAGTTCAAATCTTGTTTGAAGTGTTTGTATTTTTTATTTTAGAAGTGTTGGTGTTTGCTTTCTACAATAAATGCAAGTCTTATCAGAAATGTACATAAATATAGTACCTATCGTTATTTTAATTTTTTTTGGTAGTTATAAGTTGATTTTAAATGTATGAATTCGGGGATATTCTGCTCAAATCTCTAGAATTACAGTGTCAATCCGCCAATAAATACTCAATTTATTGCTGTACCTGTATGTTTGTTTCTATGGGAAAAAGATTAAAACTTTTTAGGCGCCAGTAGTATGTTCAAAGATTTATATAATATAGTTTTATTATTCATCAATCATGGTTATTAAAAAACCTGAGTTCTGTAAATTCAAATAAGGAGTATAACAAAATCCTTGCCAACATATAGAAATAATTTTAAAATTGTATAAACAAAACAGTAGTTGCATCCGTAAAGTTGTATACCTTTTTTTATATTTAAATATAACACTAAAAAACATTATTAAAAACAAACCAAAAAAAGTAACAAAAATCTGATATTAATTGTATGTACTTACGTTTGTTCTTCAATCTTTATATGTATGTTGTCGATAAATGATCATCTCCTTGTCTGTCATCCACACACATCCACCAAATAAAATCGTGCAGTTTGGTCAAACTGTAATCATAGTGACGCTCCAAAAATTTGGAGTAAGTGCGGTAAACCTATTCCTATAAACTAAAAAAAAAAAACAAAATTGTGTTTTATGTTTCTTTTTTTTTTTTAATTAATTTCCAAATAAAGAAATATTTTTGTATACATTTTTGGAAAACTGAATGAGAGCTTTGCTGATAATAACTTTATTCATTTTTATATTAAGAAGTTTTAAAGCATAAGTAATAAATCTTATTTTATGTATTGTTCACTGCCACAGGAGTTTTTTTTTTTTTTTATTTTTAAATAATAATTTCCTTAAAATGGTAAATAAAATAATTTAAAATCATATTGCAGTTGAATATAGCTGTCACACCAAAAGTTTATGTTTGATTCATGAGCTCTCTCTAATAAATCTGAATAATCTAAATATACAAAAGAAATTTTGGTTACAATGAACAGTATTGTAATATTGAGGCCTATTGTGAGTTTCACCCGAAAAATCGTTTGTGTTCGAAAAATTTCCCTTATGGTGAGCATTCATAAATAATTATAATAAAATGTTCACTTAAACAACGAACGAAAGAATAACAAGCAGCATGATGAATCGTATTTCTTTATGTTTGCCCCAAAGAGGTATAAATTCAGTTTATCATATTAAGAACAAAACGATCAATGAAATATAAATATACAGTACACTCCTGGTCTCCCAATTTGTGACGCGTTATGAGTTGTAAAAAAAATAATCCCTAAATAAAATTATGTGTCCGCATATGGGAGGTTTTCTATCTAAAATGAGCATTTATAAGAGTGTCCGTTTATAGGAAAGTAATTTGTATGCGAAATTCAGAAAAAAAAATTGTTTACTTTAAAAATTAACTGTTCTTTAAATTAACAAAGAACCTTCAAGAATATCGTGATTAACTGATATACATATATGGCGAAATAAAATGAAAATGCAATGAAATATATGTTTTTTTTTTTTAATTGCTTGCCTCGCTTTTTTTGCATCATGTGTAAACAATTATTACTTTTTTAATCAGTTATTTTGAAGAGTCTGTCATTTCAAATATTTAAATTTTGATGTTTGTGAACTTACCCATTACCTTTATGCGGGTACACTTTTTTGAAAACAGTATTGGGAACTAGACAAATCACCAACTGCCAATTTCTTTGCAGAAAATACGTAGAACTAACCTTATCATAATGGGGGTTATCGTGAACCAAATTTTCCCTGGAATTTGTCTCCAAATCGAATCTTTGGAACGTGAATGATGCTCAAAAGTCCCTAGGAATTTGTTTGTATGGGGAATAAGCTTCTAGGGAACTTTGCTGTCATTTCATATGATTTTTTGTTCGAGGGAAATTTATTCCGTGGGATATTCACGATCGCAGAAAAAATGTCATGGGGATAAAATATTCCGCTGGAAACGAAATTAACTGGGAGATTCCCGATAGGGCCCAATGCAAGTTTATTTCAAAAATTATCAATTAACTTTAATTGTCTCTGGTTTATTACTTACTTACTTAACCTGCTCCCGATCCATGGGGGTTCGCTGCCTGACATATTAGGGTCTTCCATTGATTACGGTCCCTCGCACGCTCCCTCCAGTCCTCGAGACCAAGCGCTCTTGCGTCTGTAACCTACTGGTCCCAGTAGCGGAGGTTCGGTCTTCCTGGTCGTCTTGTACCTGCGGGCTGGGAATCGAAGATTTTCTTGGCTGGAGCGTTGTTGTCCATTCGCTCCATGTGGCCCAGCCAGTGTAGTCGACGCGCTTTGGCTCTTTGGACTACATCCACATCTTGGTACATCTCGTACAATTCTCGATTGAATCTTTTCCTCCATTCGCCCTCTTCGCTTATAGGACCAAATATCCTCCGAAGAATTTTTCTCTCGAAAGTGCCCAGTATCAATTCCGCTTTTTTACTTATCGTCCAGCGCCGTTTATTTCAAATATCCTAAAATACAACAAATGTACCGAAATATTTTTTTTTGTTTTAGTGGATTCCATAACAAAAAGGAAAAATTTGGGATTTTTTTTTATTCCTCAGGATTTTTTTAAATATTAATATACCATCACAGAAATTATCCCATATTTTTATTCGAAATGTCATTTCTTATTCGAAGTGAAATTTTATTTGGGCGAAACTCGCCATAGATTTTAAAATTCGAGGCCAATATTTCGGGTGAAATATTATCAGGGCGAAACTCACAATGGGGCTGATTATTTAGATGTATATTCATTAGCCTTTTATCAAAATTTGGTATAATTCGTTGGGTACATTTAACTATTTTTCAAATAACATTATAATACAAAAAAAAACTTCCGAATTCAGGAGTCGATTCAAATCAGAATAAACATTAATATCTGTAAGCTTGTCTGTGGTAGTGTTCAAATACGGTTTTTAAGTAAGTTTTACAGTAACATGTACAAAGAACTTACATATACATATGTATTTCATATTTATTTTTTTAATGTTTCACATTAAGTATTTCATTATAATTTTTGGCTGAAGTTAATTTTTTTCCAAATAAAGCTCATTTTTGAAAAAAAAAACAAATAAATGTCATGTAGTGTAAATGTTTTTGTATACAAATGACATACATACTACATGTTTAGTAAAGGAAATACATTTTTTTGTTAATTCGTAAAATATATACATATGTATGTATGTATGTTGTATTTAATAGTTATTTATTTGTGTCCAACTTTCCAATAATGAATCTTTATTTACTATCTAACTGATATATAATTTATTTTCTTTCTTTTCTCTTCGAAAATTCAACTTTTGTGCGTTATGGTAACTCAAAATTAAAAAAAAAAAAAAACAATGTGAACACATGAAAATATCTTGTGATTAATAAAACAAACAAAAAACAATTTATAGAAGCTCTAGTTGCAATGGGTTACAATAGGCAAGAAATTGAAAATTCGTTGTCACAAGTTCGCTACGATGATGTTTTCGCCACATATTTGCTTCTAGGAAGAAAAAGCACTGATGTAAGTCAAACATTATTATTTCAAATATTTTTATCACACTACCTATATCTTAGGCTTTATGTCCTTTTAAATTTTAACTTTAAAACTTATTTCTTTTAATATCTGTTTATGTATGTGAACGATTTATTTGAAAACAAAAACTTAATTTTCTATTCATTGTTTTTTTCACAGCCCGAAAGCGACGGATCTCGATCAGGGTCTTCCCTATCGCTTCGTAATATTGCTGGAAACGATGGAGCTGCTGTTGGTAATTCGTCTGTACAGAGTCCAACACATCGTGGCGTTCACAGGAGCATTTCAGCATCCAGCACGAAGCCAAGTCGGCGCGCCTCATCTGGCGCTGAGACATTACGTAAGTGTATTCCTCATCAGTATAACGGTGTCTTATTCCATTTTTGCCAGTTATGGTTTGTTATGCTCTGCGGCCGCCAGCTAAGCAAAGTTTTGATGTTTGATTTGGTAACAGATTGATAAATATTTCTTTTTCTAAAAAAATAATGTTTGCACGTTACATTATCACATGAATCACATTTTTTTTTTTAATCCATCAAATTACTTTGAAAATAAGGAAAACATGTTCATTTGGAATTTCGGTGCAGTTTATTTTTTTTTTAATTTAAATTATATTTGCATGCTTAAATTTGAACTTCCTTTGAACCGAATTTCCTTCCACAAAGTACTAATGTTTTTTTTTAATAATTATATATAAATATTCTTGCTTTCTATCTTATATTTTGTTGGGAATTTAATGGGCCCGAACGAGGCAGCCGTCGGAAGGCAACATTTTCCGCAATGCATACTTTGTCGGGGATTAATTTGTATTCGAAGTAATTGTCATCGGAAAAAAATATGAGCAAATGATGCGACGCATGGTTTTACCTTAGTCGAAAGTTTTTTTTGTACGTGGGACTTCAAGTCACTCCAAATCTAAAATAAAAATAAATAAATATCCATGTTGATATTGATTATGTACCTACTTTTTTCCAGCCACAAGTATCTAGCGCACTCCAAGTTTGTTAACTGTTCACTTAAGCCATTCCAAAACGCAGAAGCATCTTCTGGTAGTCCTTGGGTATAATTCCGAGTTTTATCGGGTTTGTTTTGTAAACATTTCATCATAATCTCAAATTGCTGCGCGTTCGTTTTTTCATTCTCTAAAAAGGCATTACTGCATTAAAAACACAAATATACATAACTTTTTTTATTGCTTACATTGTGTAATCTGTTTTTTCACAAGTAAACAAATTCCGCGATAAAATTTTGTCAGACGGTTTCGGAAAAAAACTTGTATGAAAAACCTGAAGAAGAGCACTTCATCTCATACCGCCGGCGTGCGTTAAATTTTGTCGGGGAAATGTTCAGCACAGTTGTTCGGAAGATTACCTCGAAACAAACGTTCTCCTATTCGGACGATTTAGGAGAATTATCCGCTCCGACGCGTCGGTTACTTCGTTACGAACCAATTTTTAAAGGCCTTGGGAGAAAGTAACATATATGTATGTATGCGGTTCCTATAAAAAAAGCAAAAAAAAAGAATTTTTTTAGTTTAATAATATTAGTTTTGCAAACTTAAGCCTGAAAAAGTAACATGAATTAAATGCTCTGTGGATGTACTTCGTACATTTTTGAAGACTAATGAAATACGTTCATTGCGTCGTAAATTGTTCGTATTTATATGGAAAAGTTTGATCATTATCTACTTTATTGAAACTGATTCGAAGTACTCACAATTTTTATTTCTTCCACGGTTGTGCGAATATACTTTTTAAAAGAATACTTGTGTTGATTTTATGTTTGATTTCTTTTTTTTTTACTATTATCGATGCAAAAAAACTTTCATTTTGTGTGGAAATAAAATGCCTGCGATCTTACCAATTTGCCTAAAAATAGCCTGTTTTCCATTAAAAAAATATCATAAACTGAAATAACCTTCAAAATTTAATGATTAATTTTTGAACTGCATATTTAGTTAAATTGATTTTTCAACTGCAATCTGTTTCTAATAATAATCAATTGAAAATTTTTAATAAGATAATGCAAATGCGCTACCAAAAGCGATCCTATCGGATTTCCACTATCCTAAGGCTATTTAAAATGTGTTATTATTTGCCATCGATTCTAAGAACTATCTATAAATCGATCAGATCGTGCGTAAAAATTTTAGTATGTTCATATATACAGTTAACTCTCTCATAAGCGGACATTGACGCTACTGAAATGTGTGCGGTTATGGGAGGTGCACGGTTATGGGAACAAAAAAAACTGACATTCCTTAAAAAAGAAATATGTACACACAATAGACGGAAGTATTCAGTTTAATTTTTAATGTATTTTATTCTTCCTGAAGTGGGGCCACTCAGACTGGTACGGTTTATGATTCGTAACCCAAACAAGTTAATACTTGCCTAAAACACGACCATTTAAACCCGACTGTATATGTACAGTTAAGATCATATCTCCCATTGTCCCTTTCCCTGCGAACAAAGCAAACATGGTTGGCAGTTCTAACACAACACAGATCGGTATTCTTGTGGGTCTCAGTGTGGTCACTCTTACCAAGCCCGGGGGATTTTTTCCTGTATCCGTTAGAGCTATGGTTAACGGAAAAGATCCGTCCATCGTAGCTATCAATAGGATCCGGGACTTTTTCAATGAAGCTAAGCAAATCGGCTTGATCAACATTTGCTGCTACCCAAGAAATTTTCCGAAATGTTATATTGTGCCGCTTAAGAACTTAAAAGGCTTAAAAAGTTTTTTGTTTCGACAGGATTTCCATTAGCTGTAACTCAAAATGTCATTACATACAAAACCGTAACGTTGTAGACATAAATGTGTCAATATGTTGTTTTATAACGGAACTCATTTCAATATATATATGTTGCATATCATATTTCGCATTTAAATAAAGCTTTTTAAATACTTACGCCCAATTTCTTTACATGCAAGAGTTAGTTCATGTGCATTTCTTCACATAATTAGTAGTGTCTGTAGTCGTCTAAAGCTGGTAAAATTCTAATGTTGACACCTTTTTTGCATTTCCAAAATTAATGTTTTTTTTTTTATTGGCAGAAGAAAAATTACTTTTTAACTTGCATCCTTTTTTTTTTAATTTTTAAATATAATTATTCTGCTTGGTGGTAATAAGTGTATCAAGTTCCAACTAACGAAGGTTTGCTTATCCAAATTCACCGATTAATATAATATTCCCAATATCACCGGCTCTTAAATGTGTTGCGTTTTTCGAATGACGGAAGTTTTTCTATTACCACCAAATTACGTACTTCTTGTTTGCTTCAATTAAAACATAATTTGATGAAGATTTGACTAATAATAACTCGGTACTAGCTAATTTTAGCAAGGTAGCTAGTACATTTCCTAACTTAAACTCAGTACCAATTTGACAAGACTATGTATATGGCTTAGAATTTGTGTTAATAAATGAGTTTATATCGATTTTATTATTAACATTAATGCTTACCGGCGCGGCGCTAGCCTTAGACTCCTGTGAAGAAATTGGCTGTTAGTTTTAAAAATGTATACTTTTTATATTACAAAAAACATTAGAACATCTGGATTTTTTGTTCATAATATCATACACAAACATGTTCACGTTTAAATTGGTTTCATTTAATTCGCTTGTCAAATTCGAATATCAATTTGTAAGAAAAAAACATTCAAAATTCAAAATTATCCCATACTAACAAGCAAAAAATCCCCCACTCATGCCTAACAATCATAATCATCGTTTTTTAATATTCAGAAATATTCCATCGTTTTATCACAGGTGTTGGCCCAACAAATGCAGCGGCAACGGCAACTCCGGCAGGCAATAATCACAGTGGAACTGGAACTGGTACAACAGCAGACCGATCTTCAATGTAAGTTAATTATATTATTAACGTAACATAATATAACGTTTTATATGCATTCGTTTTATAGAAGTAGGAATTCAACTAACACATGTTTTATTTATTTTTTAAAAAAACAATTTCTCCATTTCTATTCGTATTAATTGTTTTGATTCATACATATTTATTGTACATGGTGAAATCTATCAAACCGAAAGAAAATGCATGGTTTGGTTTGAGCTGTAAAGTTATTAGGGTTAGAGAAGTAAATTTCCGGAATTATAAAGCCAACCACACTGATGAAAACCGTAATTAGTTTCAACAAGCTAAAAAGACTTGGAACGTTCACATTGAGAGAACTAAAAATTTGCATGATCAAAAATTGAAATAAAAAAATCTACAATGTCCCAAAGGTATAGTAACATTTTGAGGTCATTTTAACAAAACATTCGAAATAAAACGTCTTCAATTCCAACGATCTACTTTAATGACACCCCTTTTTCAGCTCAAGTGAAGAAAGCTAATTTTCATGCAGCGCAGTTCGCTGTTAACTCGACGCTGCGAGAAAGTTTTATGACTGCAGTACTTGACAACGTAAACAATTTCTTGGTACGAACCTTCTTTCGCTCTCGTGTAGTTGCTAGATTCCTTGACATACAGAAATCCGCTGACCCGGATTGTATCCCTCTTGCAAGACCACTGCGTAAGATTTTTCATCTGTCCTACTCTGAAGAACGAAATTTCTGTAATAACCGGCAATATGGCTTTCGTAGCAAATGATCCACTGGTGATCGGATAGAATATCTCACCAAACAATGTCACAAATCTTTGCATCGTTTTGGAGAAAGTAAGACTTTAGCGCTTGATAGTTCAAAAGCATTTGATAGAGTTTGGCATCAAGCTATCTTATGGAAAATGCGTACAGTTGATATCGATAATTCTGTTCTTCGTTGGGTGAGGAATTATCTCTCGGACTACTCCTTACAAGTAGTTGTATTAGATGGTTTCAAGTCTGATATTCACAAAATAAATGCTGGGCTCCGTTATGTCTCCAACACTTTTCTTCATTTCCATCAATGGTCTCTTGTCTAAAACTTCTTATCCACTAAATTGTTTTGCTATCGATAGTACTCTCAGCTTTCCATATTCGTTTCCAGATTCACCTCATTATTCTTCGGATGTGGAACTGCAACTGCAGCGTATGATAAGCTCATTAAATTCTGATCTCGACAGCATTGTCCAATGGGGAATAAAAAACCGTGTAGAATTTAATACTTCAAAAACTTAATGCTGTCACGGGGGTTATGTTCTCTTATTTTTACAAACCAATTCTAAAATAAATGTCGAACATTGAGTTGCTGGTTTACTCATTACATGCTGTTTAGGCAAAGCACTAACAACAGGTGATTAGGTAAATCTAGTATACCGATAAATATGACAACGAATAAAATAAAATGCACGACTGCATTGTACAACTTTAGTGTTACTCACTGACGCTGTTCGTAGGTAGTTAGTCTATTATAGTTATCCTATGCAGAATGAAAGCCCATGTAGGTAATATTACCTTGATTCTTAGTATAATGAATTGTCGAATGCATGATTCAAGGAATAGTTAAATAGGTACCTACAATTGATATTTAAATTGATTTTAATTATGTAAATTAGGAGGTGTAAATATGTACAAGAACATACGTGTATACAATGAAAGTGAATGGTGTATAGGTGGGAAAAATCGTTTTTTAAACTTATTTAAACTACCAAAACCATCACTTTAATCATTTAATCAGTTTTTCGGAAAAACGAAGAACGCCATTAGATGCCACGGATCAATGAAAATTTTATTAAAAGTATCTTGAAAATTGTAGGACTGGTTTTGATGAAATCCTGTTTTTTATTTTGCGTTTTTTGAAAATAAAATTCTTTTGAAATTTTTTAGAGACTATTATTGTTCATGTGAATATAAAATTTTAAATAATTTTTTTTTGATTAGTTTTAAAATTATTGATTTTTAAAAAAAATAATTTAATAAATTATTTTAATTTAAAAAAAAAAGTTATTAAAAATTTTGATATGCAAAAATAATTAAGCTACTTAGATCTTCTCATATATAAAATTTGACAGAAATCCGATGTACCGTTACCGAGAAAGCCAAAAATTAAATAAACCGTTATATGAAAGGTACCGTTAATAGACTTTTCCTGTAAACTTGGTTCATATCAAATGATAGCTATTACCAACAAAAAAGATCTCAAAAATTTTTATGAAAATCGTTGGAGCCGTTTTAGAGAAAAATAAGATTTTTCTTCAAGGTCATTTTTTATCGTTATTTTTAGCCTAAAAATAAAATTTCAATTTCCCTCTGAGGAATGCCAAAATAATCACATATACTAAATTTGAAGGCAATCGCTTAAGCCGTTTAGGCTGTAGCTCGTTATACATACAGACGGACAGACTGACAGGCATTTTTTGGCGATCACTTTTTTAGGCTCTCTATGATCGTAATGTCATGTTTGAGTTTTTTTTTTTTACGAATGCATAACTTGCCTTATAAACGGTGATTTTTTAAGAGCTTGGTTTTTGAAATTCAAAAAAACACAGAAAATTGTAAAAAGTGAATGAAATTTTTATTTGGATCGATAAATCAATTTCTGCCATTTACTTTTTAAAAATAATTTCACTTAAATGTTGCCCGCGGCTACGCTTCAGGTGGTCCATTCTGAAGGTCCAATTTTGGCAAACTTTTTCACACATTTCGGCCGGAATCTCACCAATGACGCGTTCAATGTTGGCTTCCAAGGCAGCAATCGTGTTTGGCTTGTCCCCATAGACAATAGACTTAACATAGCCCCACAAAAAATAGTCTAACGGGGTCAAATCACATGATCTTGGTGGCCAATTGACTGCGCCAAAACGTGAGATCAACTGCTCACCAAATTCGCCTCTCAATTGATGCATGGTTTCGCGTGCAGTGTGGCATGTGGCACCGTCCTGTTGGAACCACATGTCGACCGAGTTCAATTCTTGCATTTTCGGCAAAAAAAAATCTGTTATCATCGAACGGTACCTTTCTCCATTGACCGTAACCCTGCGGCCTTCATCGTCCTTGAAGAAGTACGGCCCAATGATGCCGCCTGCGCATAAACCGCACCAAACAGTGCATTTTTCGGGATGCATTGGTAGCTGCTGAATTGCCTCTGGCTGCTCTTCACTCCAAATACGGCAATTCTGCTTATTCACGTATCCATTTAGCCAAAAATGAGCCTCGTCGCTGAAGACCATAAAACGGACGTGGCTTACGAAACACATTTTTCACAGAGCACGAATTTTGATAATAAATTTCAATAATTTGCAAACGTTGTTCAGGCGTAAGTCTATTCATGATGAAATGGCAAACAATACTGAATCGAAATGTCAAATGTTCGTGGAATTTGTCATGTGTGATCTGTCAAAAATATAAACGTCAAAAACCAGGTAGCAAAAAATCACCCGTTAGTACCTATAATCGCAAGTAAAAGTAATGCGAATTATAAGGGACATAGATAAATAAGACACGAAAATTTCTCCGCATTAGTTCAGCCGCCATCCCTGGAGATAAAATCTGAGACAACAACCACCTGCAGTCTCAGAACATCGCGCCACACATCTTTCCTATCCTTCTTTCTCTTCCTTAACCTCACGCCCGCGCTGTGTTCAAACATTTATAATGTAGTATAATCTCTTGAGCGCGTGTAGATTTAAAAAAAATAAAAATCTGTCGTTAAAACAGAACCCAGCACCCATGGTGCTATCAATGGGCGGAACTTGCATTGAAGAAACCGATCAGCTTTCATTCCTTAATATATGCATCACATACCGCCTTTTGTGGAATGACCACATATTCGATGTCGCCAAAAACACTGCAATGTGCTTAGGTTTTCTTCCTAGATGCAAGAAAAAATATATACCTATACAAATATGTATTTTTAAAAAATCTCATCGTCCGAAGACAATTTAAAACAATACGGTCAAATACAAGAGATATCTCCAAGTATTTTTTTTAAACCTTTAAGGATTAAAGTTTGTATGTATAAAAAGATAACGGTCTCTCTACAATATTCTTAATAGTTTGAAGCCATTAGGTCATACTTGCATGAAAAATGTTTATATTTTACATATGTATATGCAAAACATATTATACAAGTTTCAAAAAATTTGAATTTATTTTTATTTTTTAAATTATTTACAGAAGTAGTAATTTTAAACGGCAAAATACCATTGATTCAGCAACAATAAAAGAAAACACTGCTCGGTTAGCAGCACAAAATCAAAGACCCGCATCAGCAACTCAAAAACCAATTTCATCCGGAGATAGTTGTAAGTTAACCAAAAAAAAAAAAAAAATACACAATTTTCAGGGCGATTAACTAACAAGACACGTGTTTTTTTTTAATCTACCAGCAGTTACCAGTCCAGCGAAGCCCCGTTCATCATCAAAATATGATCCAACAAATGGAAATCGAACAGTCGGTCCAAGTGGCATGATACCACGACGCTCAACGACTCTATACGAAAAGACTTCATCGACGGAGAAGACCAATGTTCTACCAACGGAATCAAAGTACGTGTCGTTAAAAAACTTATTATATTATATATACAAACAAACATTTATTCCAAGTTCCAAAGTATTTCTTCATATTCCCACCTTGTTATTTTACTTTTCCACATTCCTTGTATTTTAGAGTGGATATTAATTTCAATTATCCGCAGATAACAGTTATATTCTTTTAATAGTCTAGTTTCCAATTTGAAATTCTTAGTTTTTCTTGCAATATAAATCAGAATGTTTGTTTAAATTCATATGTGAAGGTGTGTTATTGTTTTAAATACGATCACTTTTCCAATGTCTCATTCACATAAAACAAAATTTATTCTTTACGTTATAAGTGATAACAAAAAAGATACTAAAAAAGGTTTTAAAAACTATGGAGACTTTTTCAACAGTTCTATTTTGTCCCTCTATCTTATTATCTTTATTAAAATGTAAAATTTAAATTGTACTTAGTGCGTTGGCATTCTAATTTTCTTTTTTTTCTTTCTTTTTTTTTAATTTAAAATATGTACAATATTTACAAAAAAAAAAACAAATCAAATAACATGCAATCGAAATGCATGATTTTTGCACTTCTTAACATTTGCAACAAACAAAAAAAAACTTAACAAATCATTTACCATTAAAAAAATTAAATATCAGTTTTGTGACAACCATTTCCGAATTATCAAGGAGTGGATCGGCCGCTCCAAGTGGTAAGGGCCATGTTAAGAGCGCCTCGGTTTCTAGTCCCGGTCCATCAGTAGCTGACAGTAGTGGCGCTTCAAATGACCCACTTGGATCGAGGTATAAATTTTGTTAATCAACAACACAAATCACTCACATTTGTTTTATTTTTTATTTTTTTTTATAAAAATAATGTGTTGTTTTTTAGAACCCTTTTTTCGGTTGGAGTTGAGTTACGTTGTAATGTGTCGTTTTCCATTAGTACCGCAATCGTAGTTCATTTCGAAATCTAATGAAACAGCCAATGGTTTCTGATTAGTTTTATTTAAAATATTGGCTTACACCAATTTTTGCAGTTTTTCACTGAAGATAGCGCTCATGGGAGCGTAAAATATTACCCCGTGCTGCGTATTTTAGTCCAAGAAATTTCTTTGGACAAAATTAGAAAAACAGTCAAACTTTTTATAAAAAAAGAAATAGTATGGTTGACTCTTCTCCTCGTACTTAGTCAAATTGACAGACACATGAGATCTTTGAACCGTCAACAATATATGTAGAAAATAAACGAACTGATTTTGAAGATTAATTCTGATATTTGATTATACGTATGTGCATTGTATATTGTGCATCCTGAGTAAACAGAGTCAGCTCTATTAATAAAAAATGCGTATTCCATCTCTAATCCATGACATCATTTACTAAACCATATAATAGAAGTTAATCGGCGGATTAAAATTTTCAATTAATAAAAAATCTAATATCCACCAATAAAATCTACTACAATCAGTATCAACTGTCTCTTTTTTTGTATTCTTTGGTCCTGTAATTTTTGATCTTAATGTCAATTCTTATTCATTCACTAAAACACCGGCTTCGATGGATTAGCGAAGGAATAAGTTTGTAAAAATTTCAAATAGCAGTAATTCACTTAACATTTTGCACTTAGTCTACGTGTTAAAGATAAGCCGTCACTAAATCGTGTTTTTTTTTTATAATGGTTAAGTGTGTTGTATCCCAAATACACTAAAATATTTCATAAGTATTATTTATTTCAATTTTTCCAATGGAAAACGACATTATATGGATCTCTTCGTAATTGTCCGAATAATTATTTCTAGATTCTTTATTCTTTTAGAGTAGATTTATTTATGTTTGAAATTTAATGTTTTTTTGTTAAGATGTAATCAAATTATAATTCAATATTTTTTGATTTTTGTGTCGGTAATATGGAGGGGACTAGTCAATTATTTGTTTTTTTAACTCTAATTTATGTTAGTTATTTATATATAAAACAATCCTGCTCCATAATGTATGTAACCTTCTAACATTCAAACAATGAAATATTTGCAAAGAAACGGATTATTTCTTGTCTATTTTCGTTATGTGCACTGTGCATTCAAACCAAAAAAAAATATAAGTTAACAAAATGTCATTTGTGTTGAAGTGTTGGTATAACTCTGTATTGTAATCAAATCTGACATTTTGATGATGAGAACTCGCGTGAAATGTTCACATATATTTGAGCCCAAACAACCGTTTTAAAAGATTATCTTTGTACAATACATGTATGTAAATACGAGTACATACCCTGTAGTTTACTTGAATAAAGGCAAAAATAAAATTACACTAAACGGTGTGTAATTCAGCGATACTTCCTCTTTCCTTCGTATACCTTGCGTGTAGGCCAATCCCAGACATTCGATAATGTTTGTTAAGATCAGGTGAATACGGCGGCCAATTCATTCAACTTGTTGGCATACAATATACGACTTTACAATACGAGCCGTATGTATTCGTGCGTTGCCGTGTTGCAAGATCCATGGCAAAGTTTGGATAAAGTAGTTCAGCTTAGGAAAAGCTGATTTCAATACTTCCTTGTATGTTATTCGCGTTATTTTTGTGCTTTCAACATTAAGCTCCAGTGCTCCAAAAGAGGGGATCACATCACCGCAGTGTATATCAAGCACGGACATTTTTGATAGTTTAAAAAATGATTAAAACTCGACGAAGCACATACATTTTTTTTTATTTGGTTCTTAAATCAATGTATGCATGTATGTGTATACGAATGTATACCAATTATTTGAATCTTGAGTACAAAATAGAATGATGATCAGGCTTATTTTTTAGTCACAAATATGTAAACTATTTCTCAGTTTATATATATATGTATATTTTTTTTTTATAGGCCCATACCTAAATGCCTACGAAGCTTAGATGTTCTGTGACCCTTACCAATTTGCATATCTAGCCCATTATATACGACATTTACACATTGACTTCTTCAGACATTTGTTTCCGTATTTTGTTTATCTTTGAATCAAACAGACCATTTTATTTTAAAGATTGCATGCTGAAGTTATGTTTGATTTTCTTTATTTAATTTCTTCAGCAATTTGTATATTCATTGCAAACATAATTTTGTTTAATCTTTAAGTTTCCGAATAATAACAAATTAATTAATTCTTTCTTTCCATATGATCTTCGTCCTTACAAATATGTCAACTGTTAATAAACGTACTTCCAAATGTATCGGACACACGATCAAATAAAAAACAAATTATATATCCATACAAATTCAAATTATCTTTTAAAATCTATCAAAAAAAATGTAACATAAATAATTCGACGATTTTGTTTGCAAATGCGATGCATCATCTTCTTTTGGTGAGTTTATGAATTCGTTTTTAAGCGATTTAGATTTATTTTTAAAATAATTAAAAAAAAAAAGAATGCTTTTAACTAAGAAAATTGTTGAAACTTATTACATTAAGTAATTATTTCCAACGCTTTTTGTTTGTCCACACATAAACACATTTTAAGTTGTGATTTCGATGGGTTTACAAGCTTTAGTTTTTTACATTATTTTGGAATGCAAATTTAATATTATTATTTTTTTAGATCGCTTAGTTTTTTTGTTGGCTTTAACATTATAATAATTATTTGCATCTGGTTCACTATCATTTTGTATATTTAAATTGAATTAAAAAAATATTATGACCTTGGTTGCAGAGGATACATATTTGCATCGCTGTATATTTCATATTTACAGAATCATAGTTCATATTTCAAATTAAAAATATTACGGTTGTTTAATAAGGATATTCTGGCTATATACCTTAGCTACTATAATTCTAATTAATTGGTAGTATTCAACATAAATTATTCCCTTTCTTCTTGACTCCTTGTAAAACACATATTTGACAATACAATAACGATCACACGACGTAACACTTTTAGTACATACTATTATGTCATAGTGACGTCAGAGTGTCACGCCAATGTCAATGACACATTAAAAGGACCGTCCAATACTAACTTTATACTCGTAGTATTCAACATATGTTGAATATAAATTTGTTTGTATAAAAATACAAAAAAATGTACCCCTGAATATTATATATACCTCTGAATGGTTTTTTATATACATAATCCATTTTTGTATTCCTCTACACAATCTACAGGAATGTTGACATGACCAAACTTTTTGTAATAATGAAAATTAATCTCAGAAAGCTCAATTTACTTCACTGTTTAGTTTGAAAAAGTTTCAAATTGACATTGTATTTTTTTAGAACCATGAAACAATTGGATTTACTTTCCAACTGAAACAAAAGTCTATGCATTTTATATGGATAATCACAATATATTAGCATTTATTTTTATCTTGAAATAATTTGCATGCATTTAAGAAGATAAATGTAAATGTGTGCGTTGTTGTTGTTGATAAATACTAGAGGTTTTATGGTGTTTGTGGCAATTTTAACGAATCCAATAATGTTTGGGTAGCTTGAGATTTCTGTTTGACAACATATGAATTAAGCATAGCTGTTTTTTCCTAAGGCGTTACACGAACACAAAGCAATCCTGATTGCTTTGTGTATGCTATAAAACGCCTCTACTGTTTAAAAAAAACAAAACTTCCTATTCATTCGGGGCTAGTGATGTCAATTTTCCCGAAATCTGAACATTTCGTAGCAAATGTTTTTATTTCGACGGGACCTATAATACTTTTTTTCGGGATTCGAAGTATGAATACATTACGACGAGGCCTGTTATAAGGATGATCAATTTTTTTAAATTTCGTTGTAATAGTTATTTCAAATAAATTCGATAATTCCAATCCTTTAAGAGAATTATACACCGATTCCGAGTAGTTCGTTGTTATCCTACTACTTCCCACCTTCAGTCATTTTCTTGTAAGCCAGTCTCATCTTGTCTTCATATTTATGTCGGGTCAAAATTGTATTTCAAGGGAACAAATACACGATTTGGTTTCAATAAATAATTTTACTATTTAAGCTGTGTGTATAGGTTGTTGTCATGTTGAACCAGGAATGAAGTTGGTGCAGAAACATTATTAAACAAAAAAAAAACTGATTCCCGCAAAGGGTTTTATAGGTGTTTTCAGTCATCTTGGTACTTTACATAACCAAGTTTATGATACCATAACATTATATGGGATCTAGAAAAATTGCATATGCCTCCTTCTCTGCTGTAATATTGATAGTACCTAATTTCTGAAATATATAAGTTGATTTTTTCGGCAATCGATGCAGTGATTGTGTCTTCTTGTACACTTAGTAAAAAATGGTGTTTATTTCCTTAAGTTTAATGGCCTTTTCGATTGGTCGTCCAGAAGGCTTCCGAATGCTTCTGAAACTGTTCGACTGGTATGAAATTACAATTCTTCTCCTGGATAGAAGAGAAATTTCCTTCTGGATTTGAAGTCAGAATCAAAACAAGCACGCATACACTCACATACTAATTGTCAAACGCGAATTCAATATCAACAACAATGTTGTGTAGGGATAATCGATATGTAAAACATGGATGTGAACACCCAAAATACAATATCGAAATCAGAATATCGATGTATTTTAACATCGATGCTTTTTAATGTTTTTTGAAAAATAATAGCACGTTTGAAAATCAATTAAAAATACAATATATTATAAATTCAAAATATCTTCATTGTTTTGAAAATTGTAGCAATGTATTTTATAGCAATTTTCTTTCCCTTTTTGTGTGTATGAGCTACATTCAATCACACTAAGCGCCAATTGAACTTGCAAACAATTTCACAGTTTCGTCGAGTGTGGTCTAACCTTTATAAGCATGAGTTCATTGACAATAGATTTCAGCTTATTTTATGTCGATGTTTTAAATCACATGCTTCAACATTGATGTTGAAACATCGATATTTTTTTCGTTTAACATTGATCTTTTGCCAACATCAATGAACATAGCCCATCCCTACATTTTCATGTCATTGTTTTGTTTTTCCCGCCTTACACATTCACTCACATTAAATTTCAAAATCCAGAATGAAGTGTAACTTGTTCGATTGGATTCCCGGATCGGATAGTTCTTCTGCATTACCAATCGAAAAGGACATAAGTCGCTTCCGATGAATAGCACTGTGTGATACATGTTGGAACTCGAACGACGCCGGCATATGCCTATAAGTATGGCCATTTTTCGACTTCCTCGGAGGCCCGGTTCATATTCAGCCCAAAGTTCTATCAAGAACTCCTCGTCCGCATTTCGTCAAACTAGTTTTGTTTTCTATTTCCTGTAAATAAAATTTACTCGCCCATTAAAAATGTATTAGAAATAAATATTTGTAAAAATTTCCAAGAATTGTTTAAAAGGATTGAAGTTAATTTTTTGACAAGAAGCAATCAGCTTCTAATTTCTTAAGGGCCTATTCACAATCATATCAATTTTTCTTGAAAGAAATGTCTGTTCGTTTAATTCATCTTTGAATTGGAACTCGTTTTCAAGTCGTTTTGCAAAACAAGTCGTTTATGCAAAATTTATTAGAAAATTAGTAGTTCTTAGTATTAGTTTTGAGGAAAACGAGTAATATGGTTTGGTGTAAATAGGCTATAATATGTAGATTGCAAGTGCTAACTATTTGTATTATTAAGCAAACTTTTGCAATAAGATATATGGCCCGTCGTCGGCATCCCGTCGTACGATTATGTAAACAATGGGGTCAATGCCAATACGATGATGTAGACAATTTGGGTCAATGCCAAAAATTGAAATCGCAATGCATACCTACATTAATTCTGAAAAAAAAAAGTTTCTGCAGATCATTTTCCTTCTGTTTCATTTAACAAATTAGGTTTTTATGTGTAAATGTGTTTTTATTATTCTTAATAAATGTCAAATCTATTTAATTGTGTTTGATTAAATAAGTTCGTCTATATTTATTGTTTATTTTTTTTTCACATAAAAAAATGTATGGTTGCTTACCAGTAGAATAAATCACAGGTAATCGGTATTTTGTCAAAAAAAAAATCATGTATATTCCGTAAAAGCGGAATGCCGATTATAATGAATCATTTTAACAATTTATCATTTTGGTTATTTATTTAGATTCACTCATCATTTATATCGAATATGTTGTTGTAGAGCTTTGCAATCTCTCATGCTATTTTTATATATATTTTTCTAACTTATTTAACTAATTATTATTTTAGTTTTTAATTTCATGTTTTTTTTTCTTTCTTTTTTGATTTCTTCGCCATTTCATACAAATTATCCTTGTGAATGCAAACACCACCACAAAATAAAAATGCAAAAAAATCTATTACGTTTGGCCACAACTACCAACTTGCTCTCCGCCGTTCTTCTTTTCATCATTTCAAAATATAAAAAAAAATTGCCCAATCACATTTCAAACATCATCCGATCGTGTGCTCTTAAAAATGCAACCAAATACCATAATGTTATTACTAATGCGCATGTTAATAATTTTTTTAATGCAATTGTTTTAATAATATTGTAACTTAATATTGCAAAATTTGTTAATGCAACTGCAAAAATGCACATTGAATTAAAAAAAAAAACTGTAATTTATTTCCTTTTATTGTTTGTTAACTTTAATACATAATTGGAAATGTGTGTTGGAATTTTTTTTTCGCAAAAATACAATTGCATATAAAAAAAAATATTAGTTTGCTCGATCGACTTAGAATGACATCGGCTGTTAAATCTAGCAGGCATTTCCCAAGGAATGTACCATCACGATCAACCTTCCATTCGGGTGAGTTTTTTTTGCTCAATGTTTTGTTTTTTAATTTAAGGTTTCATTTTTAATTTTATTTATTTTAACATTTTAATATTTTTTTTATTTTTTATATCCTAAAAAAAATTGATAAGTTGTATAATTTATTATCAAAATTAAATTTAAGTTCTTAATCAGAAAAACAGGCATTACCATCTTCTTGTCGTTGTTTATTTTAATCATTAAACTGCTTTGTTTCTTTCAAAAAATTATACTCTTGCTTTTTCTATGAAAAATTAAATTATTAATTTGAAATTTATCCGAGACACAATACAAACTGTTTTTAAAAATGTATTTTCTAGCATGGACAAAAGATACATTTTTTTGTTGCTATTGTTACAGCAGAGTCGTATACATTTTTTTGTTGTAGCCACAAATTGTCACACAACAGAAAAAGAAACAAAATAATTTCTATTCTTATTTATCAAAGTTTCGAATATATGATTTTTTAATAGGTACAGTTTCTTTTTAAAAAGATGTTTGCATTGACTGCCATTCGTAGTATATTTGTCTTCTAAATAATCGATTTTTTATATAATATAGGCTCAAATTTATTAATGAAGTATTTTAACTTATAATTTTGTAACCATCCAAGATTTAGAAAATCAGAAGTGAATTTGTTTTATCAAAAACTTTTTATGGATCTTGTAAGGTCAAGCATTTTGACTTATACTGGGTGCGGCGAAATAGACAGTGCAAGTCTATTAAGAAAAAACTACACAACTTACAGAAATTAGATTTATTTATTTTTCTTCAGTACGTTTTATGTATCAATTTTTAAAAATGACATCAGAAAGATGATGGCCGCCAGCAGCGATAAATTTTCGCCCGCAAGTTGACACATTTTGACTGGTATATCGCCAATGCTCCCGAATTTGCTCTTTGAGTTCTTCCAAGGTGTGAGGCCGATCTGTAAAAACCTTTTCCTTCAGGTAGCCCCTCAAGAAAAAATCATATGCTCAAATACGGTGAGCACGCGAACCGCTTCACACACCCCTCAGAGAGACGAGGTTGTCATTGAAACTCGAGCAGTATGTGCCGTAGCCCCGACCTGTTGGAACCAGATATCCCCCATATCAGTTTCTCCCATTAGCTCGTCCATTATAGTGAAGGATGGTATTCTGACGCACAAGGTTAAAGTGCAGCCGGAGAGCTCACTGAGTTGCGACCAAACAACGACCATTTTCGAAAAAAAACATACGGACGGCAAAGCCCAGATGTCCACCAGACCAAATCATGGTAATGACTTATAACGGCATGGCCCGCCCGATGAAATGAGACCATCACAATCGCACTATCCCCACCACACGGGAAACACCAACCTTTCAAAACTGCGCTGTTTGATTCGCTACACCTTGGAGTTTATTCTATTTGAAAACTAAAAAAATTTAAAAAAAACTTCTATAGCGACGAGTTAAAGCTTGGATCAAAATATTGCACATTGATTTTGTTCGCCTTGCTATAACTTTTTTTGTTTTGAAGTTATAAAAGGTTATATTGGTTTAAAAATTGACTTTTTTTATCCCACTCTTGGAATTTTATTAATTCTTATTTTAAAACTTAGTTCATTTTAAAGTCTTCATTCCTATCAATCCTGTAAATTAGTTAATTGAGAGTATGACCCCTTGTATACATATGTTATTGTACTCAAGTGATCTCTCAAGTTCACGGAGCTTTGACCATATGATTCAACGGCGATAAAATAGATTTTATGTGTCATATAATTTTGTCCAAGCAAAGCGTTAATATTAAAATATTTCTTGTTTTTAATTTGAGCATAACTTTTACCGAAAAGATTAAGCGTAGTTTTTCAGGTTAACTAAACAACAACAAGTTTTAAGTTTGTCGGCGATATAATCGTTATTTTTCTGCATGATGCTTGATTCCAAAACTAATTAAATTACCGAATAAGGACCGAGGTCTAAAAAAATGAGACAAATGTTTTGTGATGTTGTCTTTTATTTTTTTATGTTGTACCTACTTACATACATATTATAAAAACACACATAACACTTTTAATCGAATGCATGCTCTAAATAAAATATAAAAAAAATTGTGTCTTGTATAAATGCAAAATTAAAAATAAATTGGTAAACTCAATTGAAAAAATAATTAAAATATATTAAAACAGGCTATTAAATTAAAAAAATGTATGCACATTTATAAATTTTAAAAGAAAAATAATTTATTAAATATTCTACCGACACTTTCTCTCTCTCCTTCTCTTCGAACATTTATTTGACTTACTCAAACAAAAATCAACACATTGCGAACAATAGGCCAAACCAGGCGAAACAATACTGCTCTAGAATATTCAGGAACAGGAGGTGCCACAGGCGAATCACCACATCCCGGACGGATGAGTTTTTTCTCAAAACTATCATCACGATTTAGTAAACGGTAAGTGCTTCCAATAAAATGTTAAACATTTTAAAAATACACAAATTATAAAAATTAAGTACCTATACATTTCTGTTCTACTTTCACAAAACAAATCAAATTCTAACATAACAGCACAATTAATTATTATTTTTTGTATACTTCTTTGTTTTTATTTGCAAATACATATTTTATTTATTTTTGCACACACAAAAATAACAAATAGAATATATAATACATAGTAATATTATTTTGTTGCAGACAAAAAAAAAAACAATTACATATTCAAAACGATTATTGATATTTTTTTTTCGATAATCATCATTTATCAATAATAACAGCTTTGTAATGATTGATGTTGTAATTTTAATCAAATATTTCATTTGAACCTAGTTTATTATATCCACCCGCATGTTTTTATTATTTAGTTAAACTATACTTATTCTTATTAGCACTTGTTTTGAGTTTAAAATGTTTCTGTTGTAGAATAAAATGGATGTTGTAAATATTGTTTATGGAGTAGTGTATTGTACATTCTACCCTTGAAACTAATCTATAAAAAAAATATTAAACCATATAATAACTTCACAAACAAATTGATAAATTTATCAAATCATCATGATTTTTTCCTAAAAGATTTTTACTCTCGCTGCAATATATAGAACAAAAAAAAGTTAAAAAAAAAGGAGAAATTTAATTAAAACGGGTGAACAAACAAGAAACAAACAATAACTGTTGAATTTTTGTTTTATATTTGCGAGTACGTTATGTACTTCTGCAATCAACTATTTCCTTTATAAATTATACTATATTCTTTCCCAAAGCTGTAACGTAAAGATCATTAATAATTATTTTAGATGTGTCTACCTCTACTGCATTGCATCTTTGACTAGTGGTAAATTGCAGTTTTAAACGACTCTTACCTCACTTTTAGAAATTGAAGATACAAAATTAATAAAAAACAATACATACTCGTACGTACAAACCATTCGAACTTTACTTTTACTTTTACTTTTTCGCTTCAAAAGATTATCTTTGGTGAATGTGGCTAAGATTAAATGATCGAGCTTATTTGAAAAAAAAAAAACGACAGAATTAAAGCAGAGCAGAGTTAAATCCAAATTTGTCAACTACTACTTATTAGGGTCCTCATTATAAACAGCGAATTGAACTTCGATTATCACAGTATTATTAACAGCGAACATCCACCTTCGCTTAAAACTAAATGCGGGCAAAAATAAGTTCCAATGAAAAGACATACTGTTAAACGTTAAATTTTGTGAAATTTTTGTTTTGTGTGCTTAGTTCTATATTTTTCGACGCCAAATAAAAAAAAAAACAGTTATGTTAAGCAATTTATTTTGAGAAAAAACATTCTTGTTCCCTTAGAACTCGCGGACAATTTGTAAACGTTCAAATTTAATTAGTTTTCGCAAAAAATCAATATTTTGTGTTCCATTTGATTTATTTTGTACTTCCAATTGAACAAGACTTTTTTGTATGTTCTCAAAGAAATAAAGCATGTATGAAGGCCAACAAGTCCCTATGCAGTTCCATATTTTATAAAATTGGCTTGTACATTGAGATTTCTTGGAAGTGGTTGTAGCAAAAATTCGGTTTGTGAATTTTACAGTCAGGCGACAAGGAAATTTGGCAGTATGGCCTGCCACGTGTAGTAGTCACCTTTTTTTTTGTTAACTGCAATTTTTGTTTTAGCCTTAACTTAAAGTCCAATCAACCATATGTATGTACAAAAACAATCTTAGGTGCAAACAATAAAATTTTTTCTTACTAACCATATGAAAATCTTTTTCCTCGCAAATGGGAGACTCAAGAGAGTACAAAAAATTGTACATAATAATCTTTTTGGTTTTTCTTCGAAAGGACCAAACATGCATATACATTTGCATACGTTCGGATTCGATTCTATCAAATTAACTAGTTTTGCAACTGATTTGCATTTGTCCTTATCATAAGTTATTCTTTTTATTTATAGAACAATATTCACAATTTGCACTTAAATACCTTCTTCTTTTCTCGGTCATTACGAAAAATAACTAGCTACAAGTTAATACAAGTAAATTCGAAACTTTTATTAACAATAAATAGAAAATGTTTCCCGGTAAAACAATTCGAAGTATATCAGTATTCGTAATCCCTCGATAATCAAATTTGGCAAAGTTTTGACATTTTTTGATTTGAGCTAAATTTGGACGAATTCATTCATAATACGAAATTAGCGAATTGTCAATTCGCAAGATTTTAAGTTCGATTCACTATTCATAATAGGAGCCTAATACAAGTATTTGATTACAATCATACGCAATTTTTGTTTATAAATAAGTACCTACACCGTGCATTTGAAGTAACAATAATTTTATTCATTTATTAAAGTGTATTAGTGGAATGTCCTGTAAGAAGTGTCCGAAGGTCATTATGCACTAGAAATATTTAAAATTTTTAGATTTCAGAATTGCAAATATGAACTGATTTGAATTTAAATTGTTCGCGTTCTTGTGAGTGTATTTTAATTGAGATTACTTATAACTCCACAACCACTTTGCGGTCCTAGTCATTCTTTTCATATCCCGATAAGTCATCCTGTTGCACTCCCAAATACAGTAGTCCCTCTATAATGTGAACTAATTAAAACAAGGCGTTTTCCTATTTTAGAGGTGTTCACATTACTAAAACATTTTCTTTAGTTCTTATTAATTGAATGAATTGTTTGAAACAACCTTCGTTTCAAATTATTATAACAAGAATATGTTTAAAGCACAGTTCCAACATTTATTAAGTTCAACAAAATAGAAATAAATATATATATATAGTACAGAGTACATAGTACATAGTATCAATTTTTGGAAAAAATAATTCGTTATTTTGGACTGAAGACGACTTGGTCTTTCAATTTTCAATAGTAACTGCCCTTATCTTTAGTAGATTTGATAGATTGGAGATCGTTTCTGCATCCAATTCATTTTGATCTAAATGCTCCAGAGGCGTATTTGTGAATTTTATTGCCTCAGAACTCAGGAGCACCTAAAGTGACTTCGTCGGTTTCACTTCCGAAATTATCCTCAATTGGTTCAGGTTCAGTGCAATGCATTTTCCATTTTAGACATTTCGGATTTTTTAAGCGTCTTTCTCTTCTCTGGTCCCGATTCAATTTTTTGGATATGGTACATCTTCTTTAAACTTAAATTTATTCCAGTAATTGTTAATCTTGAAACACAATATTTTTCTGATAATGTCATTTCAGAATATTCAGTACCGAGTTCGCTTAAAATTGTAGCATCGAAGCAGTTTTTGTTTAGGTCCCATAACCACTTAAACTCATTACATCACACGAAGTTAAACAGAACAAAAAAAAAACAATAAGACCACGCGCGATGCAACTCACTGAAAAATAAACCTAGGTAGGTACGAATTGACCATAAAATACCATAAGGCATAACAAACAAAAATTTACCTACACAACTGACAGAAAGTATAATTGCAGCTGCATTCAAAACTTCGAAATGTGTCTAGACAAATAACAGTTAGTCCCTTCAGTATATTGCACGCAAAACTATCAAGAGAAAGTGACAAATATGTACATAAAGGGTCCGCCAAATAACTTTTTTTTTTTGAAAATGCTATAAAAAAAAAACTACTGAATATTTTCTCAAATTCCTTTTTTTATTTGAAAGTACAATCCTTCCGGTTAATAATGGAAAATAATTTCGTTCAAATGGCTGCCTCGGCTGGCCATGCAGTAGCCTACACGATCGGTCCAATTTTTAAGCACATTATCGATTGTGTGCAGCTGTATTTTACCAATGGCTTCACGAATATTGTCCTTTAAAGCGTCAGTTGTCTCTAGCTTGTCGGCGTAACACTTATCTTTTACGGCACCCCACAAATAATAGTCCAACGGTGTCAAATCGCAGCTCCGAGGTGGCCAAACGACATCAGCTCTGCGGCTGATAATGCGATCTTCAAAAACAGGGCGCAAAACATCGAGTGTAGCTTCGGCTGTGTGGCACGTAGCGCCGTCCTGTTGAAACCAAATATTGCCAATATCCTCCTCTTCAATTTTTGTGAACAAAAATTCGTTCAACATGGCCCGATAATGATCACCATTGACTGTAACGGCCAATCCTTGCTCATTTTCGAAGAAAAATGGCCCAATTATGCCTCTGGACCAAAATCCGCACCAAACAGTGACTCGTTTTGGGTGTATCGGCTTTTCAATGTATGCGTGCGGGTTTTCTGTGCCCCAAATGCGACAATTTTGCTTGTTTACATACCCGCCAAGATCAAAATGAGCTTCATCTGAAAAGATGATTTTTTTGGCAAAATTGGCATCTTCTCTAAGTCGATCGCAGGTCAGTTGGCTTCAACTCCTGAACCAATTGGACTTTGTATGGCGTCATACCAAGGTCTTTATGCAAAATTCGTGTCAATTGTTGAGAACGATGGTGAATTGATGTTGATGGCGCTTCACGCACACTTTCTGCCACAGCAGCAATATTCTCGGGTGAACGAACTGTTTTTGGCTTTTCAGGCTTTGGTTTATCGATGAGGATGCCAGTTTCTTTCACTTTTTTCACAAGATAACGAACATACGGAGCTGAGGTGCTTCTCTTCTTCCAAAATCTGTGCGCAATTTTCGCACACATTCTGCAACATTACCATCATTTTCAAAGTAATGTCGCAATATTTCCCATCGTTGTTCAAGCCTATACACAACCATATTCGTTCAGCGGAAGGATAAAACTAATTATCTGTCAAATCAGACATGAGCTATGTGTTACCATTCATGAAATAAGCACTAGTTGACAAAAAAAACGTTAGATGTCTGACCCTTTACAACATACATATGTATATGTATGTTATGTAGACAACTTTCGTAAGAAATTCACATTTGAGAGTTAGAAAAGTTCGGAAGATATAAAGATGACAATGTTAAGTTTTGGTTACTCACAATTTTGGGAGAAATTCACATTATCGGCGATTCACATTATCGAGAGACTACAGTAAATACATTTTGTCTACAAATTTTGTTTACTAAAAAAAAAATCCACACTACTGTCTCGAACACTTTGTGTAAATAAATTATGTATGTAGTTTGTTAAGAAGACCCTTAGTTAATTGTTAGTTAAAAATTAACATGAGTTTATTCATATAATTCAGAATGCTCTAGGCTCACATTCCGAAATCTTATTAAATATTAACTATAGATATGTACCTGCCACATAATTTATAGGCCAGAAACAATTTCCTGTCGTATTGTAGTTTCAAAGTCTTACCTTGTCCTAGTGCCATATGAGAAATACCAAGATGCGAATCCTCGGCTGTCAAACGGGTTTGCCTACATGCTGCTAACGCAAACAAACAACTATCCCTATAGAACGCACACATAGAGTGTCATCCGTCGGCCATCCATTTTTCTTATAATCTCATCCATCCTAGGTCCGTTGAAATCGGTGGATATATTCAAAACTATGAAAACGCACTGCACTTCTTTTGTAGTGCTGACCTCACCTTAAATGTATATCATTTCAATTAAGAATTGCATTGAAAATAAATAAAATTAGTAACATTAGTAAATTAGTAAATCAATGTTTTTAAAATAAAATTAGTAACATTTTAGACCAAGATCCATTGGCCGGAGACATACGTCATTTTATCATAGCTGAATTTTTTTATGTGAATACCAAAGTAGATAAGAACGAATGGACATTCCGAATTTTCACAGCTGGGGCTTTTCGGAGATATGCAGTTTTAACAGTGCATACCCAACTACGTTATTTTCGTTTCTATTCACAGAAAAAAATTCAGCTTGATAAAATGTCGATGTCTGTCGTGTATGGGATCTTGGTCTATTAGTAAATTAATAAATCAATGTTTTTAAACTAAAATGCATATGGGATATGTTAAGCAATTGCTTAAAATGATACAACAATACACCTTATATATTTGTGCAAAGTCTTGAAAAAAAATGTGTTTTTATATAACAATTTAAAATTTAGTTCAAGTGCTCATCATGAATACAAAAAAGTAAATTCCTTGCAAATGAGGAATGATTGAAATGCATCCCGTATCAAAAAGGGTTATTTAAAACTGTCAGTTGTGGAATTCCTACTTAATTATCAATTAAACAAAATCAAAAATTTTTGAACGAATCGATTGCGTTCCGTCAAAACAAATTTTTTAATTGTACGAAGATTTTATCTACCTACACTATCAAGATTTGACATTTCTCTTTGTAATTTTCCATTTTATCTACCTGAAATCCGAATTTCGTTTTAATATCTTACAGAAGTATAATATATATTTGCTGCATTTTATTTTCACTTGATCTAATTCGGATTAAGTCTTAATAACTAACACGTAAATAAAAATTAAAACCAAATCTTGATTTCTAATAGTGCACGAAATCTTGAAAGTCTTGCTGATAAAGTCTAAAACGAGCACAGATGAACACGAACATCGAAAATTCAACGGTTAGTTAAGTCTAAACTTCGATTGCGCAAGACTTCATAGGAGTTAAATCGGGTTCAAATATTGAACTAAGACTGAACCACCGTTGCTTGTTAATCCAGTTAATTGAACATCAATTAATGTCAATGTCAATAAAATTAGAAAATTAGAATTTCAGTTTTTTTTTCCGAAGTCAGCAACATTTCTTTTTTTTTTTTTGGATACCGTCGTTTTCATTTCAACCAATTTCGATCCTTCATTGATTTTTTGATCCCGGGCCAGTTTTAACGTTCTTTTTGGGATCAAAATTACTTTGGTGTGTATGCAAGTGTAAGCATCTGGATTTGTAAAGCTAAATTTGCTGACGCGTCAAACGATTTTCTTTACTTTATATAATACATACACGCCCATATAATTAAAAAAGAAATGTTTGCGTTGTTTTTGTACAGTAAAATCCATCAAAATCACTATTGGCAAATCTGCAAAATTACCACTGAACAAAAAATTCTGTTAAGACATGCATTTTTTTTACCACAAATAAAGTAGGTCTACGCCATCAAAATTAAAATTTCTTAACACAGCCCTATTACATTTTTTTGTTTGTTCGATTTTACAAATACAATAATGTTAACAAATGGGTTTTGGAGGTCAAACGTACGAAAGATTCCCATCTTGGTATTTATCATATGTGGTCATAGTTAGGAAACAGTAGTTACATAAGAAATTTAATTTGTGGTGTCTCATTTTGTATGGCGACTAAAAAAAATGTTCTTACTTTATATTCCTGTTCATTTTATTAACAATTCCCATTTAACAAACAAAACAAATTATTATTATCAATCCTTGTTCTATTTTATCGTTTTTTTGTTAAATACAATTTTTGGCATTTTTTTTTATTATTTATTTCAGGTTTAGGGTATTGACAGCTAAAAACTAAATTTATAAAAAAAAATTAAAGTACTAATTATTTTAATATATTAAAAACGAATCTTGAACTTAAAAAAAAAGAAATCGCGTAAAATATTACTTTCAATTAATTACTAGCACTCGCTATATTAGTAAAATCCAACAATACCCATGCAAGTACCTACTATTTAAAACTAGAAAAAAACTTTGTTTGCAGTCTTATTGAGGTTTTTTTTAAATATTCACCTTTATGATGATAAATGTAATAAAAAAATGTATTTTCTGTTATTTAGTTTTCAAATTATCAATGTATATTGAAGCAAATATATTAATGTATTAAAAAATAATAATTTTCTTTCTGATTAGCGCAATATTTTATTTTTTTTTAGAAATCTGTTTAATTTTTTTCTTCTTTTCATTGCAAACAATAATAACAATAAATAAATCAAGTGAATGAGCATTAATTGTTATTGCCTTCTAATATCTTATAAACATCATCTAAAAAATGTATAACATTCATTATTAATTATTCATTATGTCAACCTTCATGTATCACATAAATATTAATTAAGATTTTTTTTTAAACACACTTTAATATTTCAAACGAATCAAAATAAAAAATATTTGAATAAAAACAAAAGCAAAGAAATTTTGTATTTACTTTTTTATTGGCTTTTTCGCTGTTCATTCAAAATTGGTGTAAGTTTAATGCAGAATGGTTATATTAAAATTATTAATTCTCGCACGTTAAGGTTAAAATTGAATTAATCACACTTTATGTTAAAGAAATGTTCTTGTATAAGTTTAAAAAAAAAAAAAGATTGATTTTTCAATTTAATAAACATACACTTGACATGTTTATTCTGAACAAAAATAACAAACAGACATTTTAAAAAATGTAGAATACACCTTCAATAATAGAATCTTGGGAATACTCTCAGGCGGTCTGAATTTTTTGGAATTTTTGTACAGCAATTTCGTCACTAAAGTTCTGAGAATTTATTTCCTAAGAATGCTCTTAAAGTGACACGTACGTACCATACTCTCACGAAACGAATGTTGCTTCGTTGAACTTTACCCAGGATTTATTTGACAACCCTTATAGTAGCTGACCATTACACGAATGACACAAGTCTGTCATTGTTGTTCCAAAATACAATGAACCTCAAAGTGTTTCACTGTGATCTTTGTGTCTCGATGTAACGGCAATTATATGCAAAACAATGGCCTCGTTCGGTGCGCGGCTGATAGGCTATCCAAGATACCTTTGTAGCGGATTTATTTCCGAACGATTCAGGTAGCTTTCTCGTTATGTCAGTTATATTGCATACACATCTGAAGTTTTGAATCAGCTGTTCCTCACAATTTTTGGGTAGCTTGAGATTTGTGTTTGACAACATATGTTTAGTTCATCATCTGTTTTTTCCTTAGGCGTTACAACAACACCAAGCAATCCGGATCGGTTAGGTTATGCCACCGAACGAGGCCAATGACTATCACACGACACACGTGACAACTATCAAACAGCTGATCGTTGGTGGTGAGCCTTAAATGCAATGACATTGGGGGCGTTCGGTGTCGCACAGCTTTCTGATACATTGCTGAAATATATATTGTGCGTTTGTGAACGTATAAAACCCAATAGGTAACCATTTCTGTCAAAATTCAAAACAGAAAAAAAAACTAATTGTTTACGATTACGGTTCGGCTTAAAGTAAAATAAACATCCATTTGTTGGATAAAATATAAATTAAAAATGAATCAGGAAGTAAGAACCACAAATGTTTCAACCGATTCAGAAGAAGAAGATGATGTATTAGGTACGTAATTAAAGTTCACAAACAACAATTGAAAAGACAGCTGATTTCGTAGTCAGCTTTGCACTACGATACCTAAGTATACCAGAAATTTAGCGCTAGCTTGGGTTCGATTTGGAGATCATATGTTCTGTTCGTTGTATGGTCGTCGGCTGTTAATTGACAGATATTTAACACGTATTACAACAATAACGAACGTATTGCACAGCAAAGCTGTGCGCTACCGAACGCCCCCATTTATTATTGTTAGCAGTGACGATCACATGCCGGCGTTTTTTTCTTATTTTTCTCGAAAACGGTTTTCCAACGAATTCCAACAAATTTACGGGAAACGTCTATTAATGGTACCTTTCATATAAGGTTTTTGTTTGATTATTAGCTTTCTCGCTAACGGCTCTTTGGATTTCTATCAAATTATATATATTAGAAAAGATCTAGGTAGCCAAATTAATTCTGCATATAAAATTTTTGAATAACTTTTTTTTTCTAGTTAAAATATATTTTTGAAATGTTTTTTTTTTTTGGAAAATCACTATTTTTTTAAACTAATCAAGAAAAAAATTCCAATCACATGTATATTGAAATCCTTAAAAAAACTGCATACCAAAATTTCAAAAAACAATGTTTGTTCAAAAAACTAAAACATAAGAAACAGGTCCTACAATTTTCGAGATATTTTTATACAATTTTTATTGATCCGTGGCACTGAATGATGATCTTGTTTTTTTTTTAACCGATTAAATAGATGGTTATGGCAGTTTTTAAAATTTACAAAACGATTTTTACTTTGACGTAATAAAAAACTTCGTCTGCCGTGGATACACTTGTCTAGTTGTACGCTTGTTTATTTTTCTAAAACAATCAAAGAAACCATAGGATAAAGAAGTGTGAGAGCTGGGGCTTACTGTTAAGATGTGTAAATCTTAAGGTAGCGTTCTACACGGAACATTAACCGTATTGGTTTACGCGGAAGGTGTAACCTTAACGGGCTACTGGGAACGTTTACGGTAGACCCACGTTTTTGTTTAATCCTACCGATTTTTTTTTAAATTCAGGTTTTAAATTTATATTATTAAAAACATAAAATTGTCATACTAAAATTGTCATACGAAATTTTTTATATAAAAAATTAAGTAAAAAAGACAAAAAAATATATTGAACTGTTTCTACTAAAAATCGTGTGTTTATTCCTGCTTTTTATTTTTATTAACGTTTGTGGAAATTTGTCCATTCCTACTTTTCGGTCGGAAAAATTAATTTTCAAGATTCAGATTTCAAATTTTCGGCGGCCTGTCTGTCCGATTGGTCCTTCCTACACTTAACCGAAGTATTGTTTCATCAGACCTGTAAAGCATTGAGAAAAACCCGTTATGAGACGAAGATTTTTATAGAAAAAACACTAAATTATTTGAACTAAATAATAAAGGTCGTATAGAACTATAAAATGAAATAAAACAGACAAATGTTGTTTTCGAAGTGGTCTGTCTGGCTTATTGGTATAGACTAGAGATTTCTCATACTCCTACCTGAGAAATGGTTTAGCGGCGTTATAACTCACGATATTGGTGGCCAAAAACACTGGTCCAAAACGCGAAATTATGCGCTCACCAAACGTATCCAATTGAGGAACGAAGAAGTCATTGATTAGGGAGCTATAATGGTCTTCATTGACATCTGGCCGGTATTGTTTTTAAAGAATTAAGGGCCAATGATTCCATCCATTTTGATTATAAATATTTTTTAAATAAAGAATCCAACTGAAGCAAAATAGCATGCATATTTTAATACTGCTGTCGAAATTCTTAAATTTTTATGGGAGAATTTAATAATAAAATGTAAACTTTAATGAAAATATTAAATTATAATAAAATAATAAATATTTTCATTAAAATTATGGACATAAAAAAATAAAACATTTCATTTTAATTCTTAAATAAAAATTCCAAGGAAAATGCGTATCAACTATTTCATTGATTTTGTCATACAACGCGTAGTATTCACATTAAATTAATTGATTAACACCCACATACAATTTCCTGTGTTGATAAATGTTTTTTTTTTTTTGTAGTATATTGGCAGTTTTTTTTTTTATTTACACGAACTGCATGTTGGTTATTTTAAAATTGGCTAGAACATTATGTAATCTAATTTATTTAATTATTATTTTCAATTGGTGTTTGGTGTATTTCTAATTTTTTTTGATTAATTTTTACTGGTTAAACAAATATACCTGAAAAAAATACAATAAAATATAAGTGCTTAAAGGTGCAAGTAATACAAAATATTTCAAGTAAACCGAAACTAAACGGGGTTGCACAATGATTTTTCTAATAAATTAAATTGAACTAATAATTAAATTTTTATTAACTTCTCAAAAATAAAAAAGAGACTACATACATAGTAATATAAGATTTAAACATCTCAATAGCGGACCATTTGTTATGTGTGTTTTCATTGTTCGAAATCTATTATTATTGTATTGTGTATTAAAGACTGTATTTTAATTTAAATATATTATAATAATTGACATTTCCCTTTGGAAGTGGCAAAGTACTAATGACTATTTTAACAGATATGTTCAACGTTCAGTTAATTAAATAGTTATAAGTTATTTTATATTTTGTCATGTCTATTTAAAAAATAGCATTTGTATTTGTCTTTCTACATAAATGACGGTGCTATGCCATAATATGGTATTATATTTGTGTCCATCAACAAAAAAAAATGTTTTTTTTTATTCAAAGCATGATTGTCAGAGAATAGTTTCTATACATTCTTTAGTGCACATATTTCTAAGATGTGGTCATTGTTTGGAAGATCTTCGAGAAAGTATGTACATATTTTAACTAAAAGTTGTAAAGTCATCTCTAAGGTTGCTCATTTGTTTCTTGTAGATAAACAAAATAGTGACAAAATATCATTGCTTAGATACTAAACTGTTTTTTCAAAACAATGTCCGCCTTTCAAAAACGTATGTTTACTTATTAATGTATGTAGGGTTCTTCTTTGGTTCCTGCAAACCATAAGCAAATTCTTTATAAACAATTGGGTCTATTCTGCGAGATCTTTTATTCTGTTATTCTGCTATTCTGTTATGAATTTTCATACAAAAGTTTAAGCTGTCAAAAAATCTTTTATGAATTATAATTTTGGTATTCTGCATGCTAAATCTGCTATGAAATCTGTTAAGAAATCTGTTAATGAGCTGTCAAAACTTCGAAATTCTTAACAAATCTTTTACGAACTGCATTTTTGGTATTCAGCATGCCACAATCTGTTATGGAATCTTTTATGAATCATAACAGAATAAAAGACACATTTTGGTTACTTTTATCATAAAAGATTTAAATATATGTAGTAAAAACTTTTATTTCGTTAATGAATTGTTCTTAAAAGGAGACAGATATAACAAAAAATAATTAAAATGCATAATAACAAACTCAAATATGTAAATAATTTGAAAATTAAATTATTTCAATACACTAAAGCACAAAGCACATTTGATGGATGAAACATAAGAAATTAGTCGTTTATCTTGCCGGTGTGCATTTTGTACAACTTTTTATAATGGATATATTAAATTGAGGAACTGTTATGGGAAAATTACAGAAAACAAAAATTTATCTTCGCGAAACAAAATACGATCATTCCACAGGTTAATTTTTCGTCAGTGCCGACTGCCGAGAATTTTATAACTGATAATTTGATAACAGATTTTAGGTCTGTTCGTATAAATGTTTCTTTTTCGAAGTTCCATAACATACTTTTATAAAAAATCGAACTCCTGAATACCAATTATAAAATATCTTTTATGGTGGAGATCTGTTATGCATCATAACAGAAAATTCATAGCAGGATAACAGATGTGGCAGAATAAGCCTAAATTTCTTTTAATAGGTACTTATTTTATTAGCTTAAAATTAATTGCTTATTCTATCAGAGAAATAGTAACTTTTTTCTTTAGTCTATTTTAAAGTATACTTGCACAACAAACAACTATTCGTCACGATCATTTAACAATGAATGTCTGATTGCTCAGTACTCTTAGAAAAATGAACGATATGGAAAAGGGACGCACATTCTCCTTTGGCTTTGTTCGTTTTCTTGTGTATGTCATTGTTCATTATCATTTGTATTGCTTAGAGACGGTCTGCAATCGTAGTAGTAGTTGTAGTGTAGTGCACTGAACAGTGTGTTTGTCCTTTCCTATATGTATATCGCATGAGAGTAATAATTCGTTAGTAAGAACCATTGATATACTAGATATCTAGTATATCAATGGGAAGAACAGTATCATCATCAATACCTCCAATTATATTAATTCTTCACACATTTGTGTGCCATATGCATTCAAATCCGTTGCTAAACGCTTTCACAAATTGTTTGCAGTTCCCTTCGATTTGGCAGATCTGAAATATTCATTTGAAAAATCCTGGTATGAGCACATGAAATGAACAATAAGTTTTCAACTGGCTGGTGTGTTCTACTGGTATCGTTCGCTGAGTTTATAGCGGATCCTAGGTATACAAAGTCTCTGACGACTTCAAAATGATAAAATGAGTGAGAGGTGTCGATGCTGTGTCCCTTCTTGTTGACAGCATATAACTATTTCGTTTTGCTTATATTCACGTTAATTCCATTTTCTTGGCTTCCCCATTAATTCTCACAAAAGCACCACTGATATCACGTTTTGTTCGTCCGATTATGTCAACGTCGGACTTTTGAAATATTTTGGCCCTAGTGTTGACGTGAGAGTTTTGCACTATTCTTTCAAGAACGATGTTTAATTAATCCGATTATTTAACAATATTTATTGTCACTATTTTTCAAACGAAAAATAACTAGTTACAGGTTAATATAAGTAAATTCGAAACTTTTATCAACAATTTATAGAAAATGTTTTCCGGCACAACAATTCGCTAACATTATCACTAAATATTTTGATTCGATAGTATTTGACACATAAATTAGTTCGATTAGTGAAGATTCAATATTTGTAATTCCTCGATAATCAAATTTGCTAAAGTGTTGACAATTGAAACGAGCTAAGTTTGAGCGATTCGCTATTAGTAATATGAAATTAGAGAATTCGAAAGATTTTAAGTTCGATTAGCAATTCACAATGAGGGCCTTAATCTAAAAAAAAAAATGGCAACTCTGCTTCACTTTTTTTTGGCTGCGGGGCAAAGTATATGAGCTCAGGGGCCCAGTTCCGTAAGCTTGGTTGAAATTCATTTTTTTACAGAACATGTAGGTACACAGATTAGGCATATTGTCAGGATGAATAGATTGGGTAAACGGAAAATCATTCACCTATGCGAAATTAATCACGCTGGGAAATATGGTCCAAAATGACATGTAGAAATATGGCAGACATCATAATTAAAGATTAGAAAATCGATTTCTTTCAAAAATCTTTTTTATAATTCGAAAAAAAATCGAATTAGTTGTAATGAATTCGATATAGTAACATCTGGTGCGAAGTATGAAGAAAAAATCATTTTATTTTTCTCTGACCCTTTCTTTACAAAGCAGACAAGTGGAAATGCACGAATACATGCTTTTTCGTTAACTGTGGAAATTAGTCTTTTTTGGTTAAACTATACTTCTATGGGACTAAGCAATATTTTTAACACTTTTGCACTCTTATACTTATATTATAGTACATAATTTACAATACTGACAGTAGCTACTTCGTTTAAATAGAAACAAATATTTTTTTAAAATTTTATATAACAACAAAATTAAATTTGATATTTAAAAAAATACTACTAGCAATAATAATAGTAAAAAAGCATGTGCCTGTAAAAATTTCAAAATCTTTTGAAACTATATTTTTATCCTTTTTCGTTACTTTTTTTAATTCTAAAAACAAACGCTTTTAAGGCTATTTTTTTATTTCCTCTTAATATAAACTATAAATTAATTCGTTCGTATTTAAAATTTAAAATTTAAAATGCGAATTTAAATTCAATTAAAATCATTGTGCACAATTTCAAACAAAAATATAAAATTATTTAATTTACAAAAATAACAACATCCATAATAATACTAATAAATACCTATATAAGTATAAATTTATTTGTATATTATTAAATAGGTAGTTATCATTATTTCATATCCTCAAAAAAAACTGATTATTTCCTGTATATATAGGTCAGTGTGAATTTATAATAGTTCTTAGATCCAAACATAAAAACATTTTATAATAACGACAATATTTGCAAACGAACATATTACGAACATTTTATGGAAAACTTATTGGAAGGTTTAGTGAATAATATTATTGTTCATCTCTGAAGAAAAAAGTATAAGTTATGTTGAGTGGGTTGGTGCTAAACATGAGCAGTCCAAAATTTTGCAATATTTTTATTAAAAATATTTGCTTCGAAATAAATATTTAATAATTCCACCATTCCATTTTGCCCTTAAAGCAAACACATTTAGTTCTAAATATGTTTAATGTAATAATCTCTTAGCTTACAATAAAGAAATGTAATTTAACTTCAAGAATTTAAATTGTAGGATTCATTTAAGACTTTGGCAATAAAATTCAATATACATATGTATGTACTGTATTTTAGGTAGTTTTAGGCTAGTAAATTATTTAGTGATAGACAATAATGAAATATTTATTTAAAAAAAAACGCCATTATTAGCATGTCTGCTAAATTACCATCTGAATTATTAATTGCTTGATAAATTAAATTTTTTGATACAATGGAAGTCGTCCAGAATATGTATCTTATGATTGTTTCAGTCCTTTGCACTCTTACAATGTAATTAACAAATCAACTATACATACATATGCATTATGCCATTGTTTGCTTTAAAATATGCTCGATCTCAATTTTAAGATAAACTTCTAGCCTAACGGATTGTATGCTTAGCTAGAAAAATTTTACCCATATGTCTATAGTATATTTGAACCCATTCCGATCAATTTCTTACAACTACAAACTATGCTTCATGAATTAATTGTGATTGATAAATGTTTAAATGTATTTACAATGATAAAAACATATTAAGAAATATATAACTTTTTTTATATGAATATAAATCTAATTGTAAAATGGTCACGCTGCAAAAAAAATAAAAAAAATAATTCAACAAAATAGTATTCTGCACACAAAATTAGTAAAATAAATTCAAATGTAATGCAAATATTTGATTTAAATACAATATGGGAAAGTCATTGTGCATTTCAAGAAACGTACAAATACTCGCGAATTTTATTAATTTTAATGTAATTAATTGTGTTTTATCTTATTATCTACTACACATTTTGTCTCTTATGCTGTTTAATTATGTCTTAAAACATTGATTTCTTTAAAATAAAAATTAAACGATGAAAAAATATCTTAAAATTAAATTCCACTCTATTCGGAAACACTCGAAATAAATTATCTATCTACCTAACTATCTTTTCACTACACACAAACACTTATTTTTTTTTTGTTTCCTTTTAAATCAAATAACATTTAATTTCACTGATTTTTATTTATTTATTTTTCTTTTATTTTAGGCCAAACCCGTAAAAGAAAATAAAAAAATTATAACGAGTTAAATATTTAAAAAAAATTAGGATAATTTTTGAGATAACATTAAATTTTGATGCCGAAAAAAGAAATCACAAAACACAAAAATAAATTCTATTTTTATCGTGATGGTGATATTTTTTATTATTTTTTTATATATCTAATTTCTATTTATTTTATTATTGTTTTTATACAAGCAAGATTGATGTTAAAGTATTATTAATCAAGAAATCTAATGATTTTAAACGAAATTAGAAAGAATAGCTAAAATCTTTTTGCAGCTGTGACCATTTTATTTATGTATAACTTTGCATTATATATATATTTATATATAGAACACATATATAAATTTAAAATTTGTATAGGTTTAAATTTTGAAACTTTGTTTAAGATAATAAGTTAATATTTTGTTTTAGTTTTAAACACACTGTAGAAGATCTTGTAACTGTATAAGTGCTTGTATTTTATAATTTAAAAATAATTTTTTTAAACAATATTATAGACAATTTGTTTAAAATTTTACGAAAACCCATTAAACACCAATCTTTCAAGAAAAATATCAAAAAAAAATTAAATATTTACTTAAAATCAAATATTTATGATTTTAATCACTTTGTCTTTATATAATAAAAATTATAAAATTTACATGTTTTGTTTGTTTATTTTTATTTTTTTTAATTAAACTATTAAAACAAAGTTTGTGTTTTGTGATTTATTTTAACAAATAAATGTTTTCGTTATAATCTGTGCTTATCGCGATGACCTCAACAACGATGATGATTGGTGATGTTGATCTTAATGATGACAGCAAAAAGGATATTCTCCAGAAGTCAGCAATATGAATAAATTGACAAAAAAAACAATCTATTTATAAATTCATATTAAATAGAACGAAAACATTGACGAACTAAATACACAACGTTACACATACATTATAATCATAGACTTCCGTTTATTTTTTATATGTTTGTTCTCCACATTATTAATTGTAAATAATAAAAAAAACATAAAGATAATTTAAAAAAAATCTAAATATTGTACGAAACTATGTATACATCATTTAGTCGGAGATAAATCAGAATAAAATTGGATTTTCCAAAATATTTTAGTAAATAGAGAAAGTTTATTTAATCTATATTATTCACATTCCTTGCCGGTTAAATTCATACATTTTTTTATCGTTTGTTTTAATGTTCTTACTTTAAACAACAACAAATAACAATCAACGTATATCAGAGCAATTTAGAAAACTTATAAAAAAAAGTATATTCCCCAATAAACAAAAAAAGTGCCTGCAAATTTAACCGCCGCCTTAACTCTCGTGTGTGGTTTGCTTACACATTATCCCTTTTTAAAAAATCTTAATAAAACAAAAAATGTTCATTAAAAAATATTGTTTAGACGATAATGTTATCGTATTTCTTAAAAAAAAAATATTTTCTACCTTGTTCTTATCATGTAGCTAAATTATAATTAGAATGCATTGGATTTATTATTAATTTCATTTGGATTTATTGAATTAAAATGGTTGTTGTATTAATTTGCGAGCCTTTCAATTAAATTAATCGTAATTTTCAAAATCACCTCATGCCAACTTTTAACAATCATTTGCATTTACAAAATATTTAACAAATCCTTGGGCATTAAATGAAGACAAATAAGAAACTTTTAAATAAATTTTTATATATGATGATGAATCCCTAGTTGGGAATAATGGCATCACGTAAAAAAAAGTGAATATCTCAATAAAAGGCTATCAATAGCTAGGAAATGAATGAAAGTTTAGGATAAATTGAATATACAATACAAATTCACTATTCGATCCACAAAGTTGAGGCTATTCGTTCCAAAACAATAGAAAACAAAAGTCTTGTATCAGGTTTTTGAATTAGTATATTATGTACTGTAGTTATTTTCGGGTATCCTTGTAGACGAAATCATTCAGTTATACCTAGTCCATTTATTTGGTTTGCTTTATAATCATAACCTTTAATATTTGTTTGGATCCAATAAACTAACCGATTCATTCCATTTCAATAGAATTGCTTTGCATTCTGACAATGAGAATATCCAAATTTCTTATGATATCTTTGAATTTAACAAATAATATACATATAGTTATTTTTTTAAACAATTGATCCTATTCTCACACTCATTCAAACCCACGATAAACAGATATAAGGCATGTTCATTGCGTTTTGACAGATTTGGTGAGACGTCATCGGAATCTGGTTCACATATAAGATGGAAGAAAAGAATACCATTTTATTGAATTGTTTTTGTTAATTTTATAGTGCTACAGTTAATTTCATTTAAAAATAATGGCGCATAATTGTAAACGTATTAGTTTTAAAAAATCAGTTTAGTATGATACTAAGCTAAAAAAAGGATGTTGTTAATTTTAAACAATGCTATCATCGAACTAACTTTTAACATTTTACTTAGTTAAAATCACCAAATGGCTATTTATCATACTAACATCCATTATGACACTTTGACGTTTACAAACGCTACCAAAAAGTTATGTTCGCTTACTTGTTTGCACTATTTTAGGCCTGTTCAGTTGTAGTTTATGAAAGTGTTTAAAATTAGGAATATTTTAGTAAATTGCTTTAGCAAATTGTTAAGTAGTATCATGCATATAACTTTATTTCAGCGTGTTTAAAATCGTACGCCAATTTCTTTAAATGATAAATTCTAAAATACTGTCACTTTAAATAGTTTTTTTTTACATTTATATCTAGAGGTACAGCTTCAGCATTTTTTAAACGTTTTCCCAGGAACTTCCCCTCTGTGTATAGACGATGTTCCTTATTTTTTTTTTATTCCCACAACCACTAATCCACAATTTGTACATTTTAGCGTCTTTCGGGAAATAGTGATATTTATTTTTTTTACTGTTTTTCTGTCCGGTGTTTTATTAAACCCCTAAGCAGAACACACAACCGTTTTCAAATTTTAAAATTCGCTTAACGGGAAAACAAATAAAATAACAAAAATCAATTGATAAATTCCAATTAACAACCTCGGTTGTCAAACTAGACGATGACGTCACAGCATAAGCAAGACGGCAAATTGTGTGCACCAAATAAGCATACCTTATTTCTGTTTGTCGTGAACCAAACCATTAAGTCACATTGCAAGAAGCTAGTACCAGAAAAAAACTTTCAGACAAAACCTATATTTTATTTGTTAAAATCAAAGAAATCATAAAACGTATTCCTATTTAATATTTATATTGTACTAAAAATATAATTTGTATTCAAAAATGTACATAAACACATACGAGTAACTACAGGAAGTTGTTCTAATTCAATTTTTTTTTTAGAATTAATTTCTCAAAAACGAGAATTTACTTATAAAACAAATTGATCAAGTTTTTTTTTCGAAAAGTTCAATTCAATTTTATGAACATTTAGGAAATTAGTATACTGAGAGGGAATACATTTAAGAAAATTATTATGTATGGCTCTTTATGAGTATATACATACATATATGACTTATTTAATATGAAAAAATACATTTAAAAAACGTAATTTAATAAAACATAAGCAATCAGTTTTTGTTATAACTGCTATCGATTTAGTTACTTAGTTTTTAAACAAAAAGAACTTTTACTTTTAATCAAACATAAATACTATTATATAATATAATTTATAGTTCTTAACACTCGAGCAAATATTGTTGTTATCAAAGAATAGCAGAAAGAAATATGTGAAAATAAAATATAAAATTGTCATGATATGAAACAATGATACAAAATAAAAAAAAAAAAACAAATAAAAAATAATAAAAATTATGATAATTTCAAAACGAAACAAAAAACTTTTTAATTGCTATTTGTTTTTATTACTTTTTGTTTACCTTTGTTCTATGTAAATGTTATGTTTAATCGTTCGGAGCTCTTGTGGTGTTTTGATGCGTTAAATGTAGCAATATGTAAAAAAATTAATTGGTATGGGTGTGCATGTTTTGATCAGCTTTAGCATAATTTTATTATTAAGCATTAAAATATTTTATTTTTTTTAAATACATAGGTATACATACTTTGCCTGGTGCAAATTATTTATTGATTTTTTGAGTAGTGAGAATAAATTCACAAAATACCAGATGGTTTTGGAAATCCTACCCCAAATCATTCTCACTATATTCTCTTTTAGATGTTCAACTAAGTATATATATATATATATATGTGTGTTCCGGTCGCTGCAGCCTTGGCAGCAACACTTTAACTCCTCCTGGAGCATAGGGCAGCAACAGATTCCCTCCATCTATCTCGGTTCACGGCATGGTGCCTTAGCTGAGCCCACGAATGGAAGTTAAAGGACTGAGCTTCATTAAGTACAGTTGACCTCCATGTTGTTCTTGGTCTACCAACTCTCCTTACACCCTGAGGATTCCATCCGAAGGACTGCTTTGCTATGTTCTCGTTTGCTTTCCTCAGAATATGACCAATCCATTGCCATTTTCGTTGTCTAATGTCAAGATCTACCCTTCTCTGGTGAGTCCAATCCCACAGCTCAACATTTCTTATGATTTGTGGCCATCGAATCTTGAGAATGTATCGAAGACAGCGATTGATAAAAGCCTGTAGCCTGCTCGAGATGTCGGCGGAGCATTTCCAGGTTTCACAGGCGTACAGGAGGACTAATTTCACGTTGGACTCGAAGAGTTTTAGTTTTGTGCGTAGCGTTATTATGCTGGAGTTCCACACGGGAGAAAGCATTCCAAAAGCACTACGAGCTTTGTTTATCCTGCTGACAACATCAGATTCCGTTCCACCATCAATTGATAAAATACTGCCTAGGTAGTTGAAATGCAAAACCTTCTCAATAGTTTCCTGTCTCAGAATAATCTCCTGTTGAGAGTTGCGACCGGTCTGCAGCATTTTTGTCTTTTTGGCGTTGATATTTAAGCCAGCCATCTCGCCGTTCGCTTGCAGCAATTGGCACATTTGGTCCAAGCCGCCTACACTGTTTGACATGAAACATATATCGTCAGCGTAGTCCAAATGACTAAGTTTTTCGAATGGACTCCATTGGATGCCATTTCTCTCGTTTGTACCAACTGTGGCAGTCAGTACATCATCTATTGCCAATAAAAACAAAATTGGTGACAACATATCTCCTTGTCTTACTCCTTGACGCACCTCGAATGAGTCGGAAAGCTGTCCATTGTGCAGCACGCAGCACCTTGCATTATTGTACGACTCCTTAATAATAGCGACTAGCTCCTCAGGGATACCTCTCATGATAAGTGATCGCCAGATGCATTCACGATTTACCCTGTCGAATGCCTTTTCAAAATCGAAAACATGAGATATAGAAGCGACTGGTACTCAGCTGATTGTTCAAGAATGATCCGCAGGGTGTTAATATGGTCGACACAAGATCGGCCACTGCGAAATCCAGCTTGATGTCTCTCGAGTGTTGACTCTATCCTTTCTCTTTTCCGCTCGAGAACAACTAAGTACCGCGTCACTTATAGCTGTCCGTGAAACTCATAATTAAACACTTTATTTGTTAATTTTGAGACATTTAAAAGTCGAAAATAATAATTATTTTAATACAAATCTCAAGACTATAACTTTATTATTATTTTTGTCCAAAAAATTTGAGTTTAGTTCAGCCTTTCATATAAAACTATTTTTATTATTATAATTATTGATCTAACTTTACCAAAATATTCAGACTGTCTAACTTGCACGGCGAGGGGTTATGAATTGATTATCCTTAAAACGTTTACATACAATGGAAGCAATTAGGAAAATGCGGTACTATTTAATGGGAAATGTACATTGGTTTCTCAAAGTTTTCAGAATGTTAGGGGAAAATTTGTCCAAGCAGTCCACATTCGTGCAGTGTGGTTAAAGAAGTAACTTGTTCTTACTTGACTTCATATCCGAATTCGATGTAGGTTTCAAAGGGAAAATGTCATTGGCTACGATTATTTTATTGGAACACTGTATTGCCAGCACGTTACTTTATACAATTGCGGATTGCTGATCGTCCTCAACTCAAAATAAATATTTCGGCAAAACGGTCATAAATTAAAAATAATTTCGCTATGACTTTTATTTTAATTCCCAACTATAAGGGGCAATGTCAAAATAGTATTTTTATGTGTAATTATATGAACTATAAGGAAAGTTATGCATTTGTAAACAAAAGCTTACGCAAACTCTAAATTCTAAAGAAGCGTACAAAAGGGATCTTCAAAAAATGTCTAACGTTGGTATATCTGTCTATCTTTTTCACAAAAACGGCTCGACTGATTTTGATACAAATGTTTGAGAATTTTTTTTTTTTGTACTATCACTTAGTCAGAACCAAATTTACAGGAAAAGTCTATTAACGGTAACTTACTTTCATATAACGTTTTTTTCTAATGTTTGGCTTTCTCGGTAACAGCTTTTTGTATTTCTGTCAAATTTTATATTTGAGAAGATCTAGGCAGCCAAATTAATTCTGCATATCAAAATTGTTAATAACTTTTTTTTCTGATTAAAATTAATTTAAAATGTTTTTAAAACTTACCAAAATAAAATGCACGATTGAACAATACGAACTTGCTCTTATAGCTAACAACTTTAATGTAGCTAAACATTGACTCTGTTTAGTAGGTAGTTTAGCTCTAGTTATCCTAGCCAAAAAACTGAAACGCTATTTTGAAGCTATTATTAATATACCTACATACATATAAAATCTAAATTTTTCAAAAAAATTCAGTGACTGGTTTTTTAAAAATCGATTTTCAAAAAAAAAATATGTACTTTTTAAATATCGAAAAACTTTTTTTTTTCAAAATTTGAGTATGCAGTTTTATTAACACTTTTAGGAAGTATTTTGCATTAAAAAAAATAATTTTAAACGGTTCATCAAATAGTGAGAAAGTCGAAAATATGAATAAAGGTTCTATGGGAAGCTGCGTTAATAAGTACGCAAAATAATATATTTGTAGACTTAAAAGTGGATTGCACTAATTTAAGAACACACATTTTTTTATGAAAATTCTTGTAGCCGTGCTCGAGATATACATTTTTTAAGGAATTTTTAAAAATTTGTATGGGTTGTACCGTTGTTTTTTAATTTGGGAATTTAGTTTTTTCTAACAATTTACGATAAGGTCAAAAAACTACCAAATACGAAGTTTCAAAAAAAAAACGATTGATTTGTTTTCGAAATATTGAGTTTTCAAAAAAGAAAAGTTGTTTTGGTAGAATATTATTGTTAGAATTTTTTTTACGAATGAACAACTTGCCTTATAGTTTCTAAAATCGTTCATCATTTTAAATTTTATAATCACATGTATATTAATAAACTCTAAAAAACTGCATGTCAAAAAAATATTTCAAACAAAAAAAAACTAAAAATAGTAAACAATTTTCGGAATACTTTTTTTTATAATTTTTTGATTGATCCGTGGCATCTAGTGGTGATCTTGTGATAGTTTTGGTAGTTTTTATAAGTTTACAAAACGAATTTTACTTCGATAAATATTTTTTTTGATATACATATGTACTTCATATTCATATTTGTCTAAAAAAAAGAAACCGTGAATAAAAATTTTTCTGGAAATGTTCCCTTCTTCGATTGTTCGAATGATACTCAAACATTTTCCTCGGAATTTAAATAATCAGACTTATCATCGTAACCGATCGGAGATCTCTGACTTAGAGTTAATCTTCGGTGTGAACGCTTCAATAAGTTTTCGGAAACTTCCGGTGTGAAAACATTTATTAATGCATTGAAACAGTGAGGTTTTTTATTTCAAAATATGTCGTGTGAGTTACACAAAAACAAATGAATGAACAACGATTATGATCGTTTAAGTCAGATATATTTGCTGAACTAGTTATTATTATGAAGTATGACAGTTGAAGTAAATTCGAAGGTTTAAGCGAATTTCCACAGCATCGGTATTATTGTAAACGAGCTTTCACATTGGTTTCAAGAAAATTAATTCTGCCAAAAAGATTGGATTGAAATAACACGTTAAATTCCAAATTGAGAAATTGTGTTTCTTCAGATTCTGGAAATGTAGGCCCTCATTATGAATAGCGAATCGAACATTCGATAAGTTGCGAATAATTTAACGAACTTCGATTATCACAGTATTATTAATAGCGACCTTCAACGTTCGCTTAAAAATGAATTCCAATAAGAAAACATATGTTAAACTTCAAATGCTGTTTGTGTTGCGTTAAATTGGTTGTGAATTTTTGTTTTGTGTGCTTAATTTTGTATTTTTCGACGATTTAATTTAAAAAAAAAGACAATTTATGTTTGCTTATTTCATTTTATTTTTTGAGGTGATTTAGTTTGAAATGAAAAAGGCAAGACAAATTAGCATGGGCGGGTTGAGAAAAAACATTCGTTATAGTTCTAAACCCTTAGAACTCCCGAACAATTTGTAAGCCTTCAAAATTTAATTAATTATTCAAAAAAAATCAATGTTTTTTCTTCCATTAGGTCAATTTTGTACTTCCGATTGAATAAGGACGTTTTTTGTATGTCCCCATCCAAATAAAGCATGTATTAAAGCTAAGAACGACTATGTAGTTCCATCTCTTATAAAACTGGCTTGCACATTGAGATTTCTTTGAAGTAGTTGCAAAACTGTGTTGGTAATGATTTCGGTTTAGGACTTTCAAAGTTAAAATGTGTCAGGCGATAAAGAAATTTGGCAGTATGGCCCGCCAATAGACGCATTTTTTTGTTAACTGCAATTTGTTGGTTCAGCTTTAACTTATAGTCCGAAGAAATCTATGTACAGAAATTATCAAAGGTGCTAACACAAAAAAATTTTCTTAGTAACGATATGCAACTCTTTCCCCTACGAATCGGAGGCTCAAGAGTTTAATTCGACAGGAAATTGTGACCAATAAACTTTTTGGTTTTTCTTCGAAGAACCAAACATACTGATATATTTACATACAAACGTCCATACTCGATTCCATCAAAATAACTACTTTTGCAAATTGATTTCCATTGGTCTTTATGATAAGTTATTATTTTCATTTATTTAAACATAGCTATTCACAATTTGCACATAAATACCTTTTTCTTTTATAGGTCATTACGAAAAATAACTAGCTACAGGTTAATACAAGTAAATTTGAAACTTATCAGCAATAAATAGAAAATGTTTCCTGGCACAACAATTCGCTAACGTTATCAATATTTTGATTCGATAGTATTTGAAACATAAATTAGTTATATTAGCGAATATTCAATATTTGTAATTCCTCGATAATCAAATTCGCTACAGTTTTGACATTTGAAGCGAGCTAAGTTTCAGCGAATCGCCATTCGTAATACGAAATTATAGAATTCGCAAGATTTTAAGTTCGATACGCTATTCATAATGAGGGCCGTAATGATTACATTCATATTGAGAGTTTCGTCCGAACAACATTCGACCCGAAAAAAATCCTTTATTTCTTTTCCCTTTACGAGTTTCGGGGGAAAAAAATTCATGTTCAAAAGATTTCTCCTATTGCTAGCATTCATTTCGGTTGGAATTTAACATCATTATAGGTTGAAATGTTCACTTGATTTTTTGAGGCGAACGAAAGAATAGCAACCTGCATTATGTATGATGTTTATTTATTTTTATTCCAAAAAGTTATAAATTTATTTTTGTTTAGATTAATAATTTAAAAAACTAAAGAGAAAATTTTAAGATTTTTTTTTTAATTTTAGTATGCCATCACAGATCTTATCCCATATGTCTATTCGAAATGTCATTCCTATTCGAAGTTAACTTTTATCAATTGGTTTTAAATTTCCGGGGAAACAAAAATATTTCGTCTGAAAGATATTGCGGCGAAACTCATAATAGGGCTGAATAGGATAAAGTTATTATGAAAGGAAAGAGCGAAGCAAAAATCTATTATAATCTAACTATACGGGATATAATTATGTATCGCAACTCCGTTTTTCGGAAAGAGTTTTCACTAAAAGACTATTCACATGAGAGCGATCAACGACGACGAATAAACGAATAAATTCCATTTAAAACAATTTACCAACCTAAATTCTGCACAAATTCTAAATAGAATTGTAGAAATATAATTTATATTATATTCAGTTTTTGTATGATTACATACTTGCTTTTTTAAGGCCATTTTTCGTATCCTTTGATGACTTTGAATGCCCAACAACAACTTGAGTGTGCTACCACCAAGTTTTCTCTCAATTATTTTTGGCTGGAATTATAGCTATTTCACGACCTGCAAAGGTCGATCATCAGATTCCTTTGCTCTAGTGGTGCTGGTCAAGAAGTTTTTCAATTAAAATGAAAAAGTAGACCAGCACCACTAGAGCAAGGGAATCTGATAATCGACCTTGGCAGGTCGTGAAATAGCTATAATTCCAGCCAAAAATAATTGAGAGAAAACTTGGTGGTAGCACAATCAAGTTGTTGTTGGGCATTCAAAGTCATCGAAATATAATAATTTATATTAATGTTGACAACGGAAAAATTTACTTTTTAATCGTCAAAATAAGATAAATTTGAGAAAACAATATTGGTCGTCGCGAATTGCATCTGATTGCTATGAACAGTCAAACTCTATTCGCTTTCCACATACCATCCACCCTGCAACGAGTAATTTGTTCGCGCGCGTCTAACTTCAAAATCAAATTTTCAACCTATATTCGTGACGAATAAAATTAAAGTCATGTGAACGAAATGTCAAAATGGACGAATATTCGTCAATTCGTTGGTCGCACAAAAGCCAGTACATTTATGCAAGTTTTAAAGTTATGTTGCGCATTTTACTTGCTTTTCAATTTTAACTGGGTTCGTGGATTTGCTTAGCATGAGACTTGCTTTAAAAATCTTTTATTTAGGAATTAAGCCTTTGATTCGATAGGATTTGGCAAATAATGTATGTTTGCTTGTTGGATTATGTCCTTCTCGATTGGCAGTTCGGAAGAAAACACCGATCCCGAACACCAATATAACAAACAAACACATCCAATTTGATTTCGAAGTTTTTGTACCGATGTATGTGTTACATGCATGCACATGTTACATAGATATCCAAAATATTTTGTTCACATTTGTTATTAGTAAACATGGCGGAAACAAGAAGACAATAACAATTCATTTGTGGCCATGTTAAAATCCATTTCTTTTTTAAGAATTTTTATTATAGTATTTTTAATATTAGTCGATAAAAAATTTCTAATTTTTATTAGGTTATTTTTATTAGTAACTTTGTAAAATATTTTCAATTTAAAATTGAAGTTGGAATTACTGTTAACATTAAATGACGTTCCACACCCTTAAAAACTTGTTGTATTTGAATTTGAGCAATCCTGTTTTCGATTCTGATATACATACATTTCAGAATCATTTTGACTTCTATTCAGGAGAAGACTTTCAGAAGGGTGTACACGGTTCCGAATAACTAATCGAAAAGTTCATTAGTTAAGATTCGCTATTTTTTTGTAATCGGCCCTATCACAGAATCCATCGTAATCGAAAATCTGTTACGAATCCCGAAATATCTATCATAGAATCTATTCTTAGTGGAAAATCTGCTACGAATTTCGAAGTTCGTAGATTTGGTATCACTGAATCCGATTGAAACGGAAATATTTTATCTTTCTCTACGTCAAGTAATTCTTCTCTTAAACAGGTGGAAAATGGTTGTCTTCGTAAAGATGTAAGTGTATTTAATGAATTTGTATTCAAATTCAAGTCTTCTCTCCAGGGCATTGAGCACTTTTTTTTTTTGAATTGAAAGAAAATGTAGACTGTACCAAGACAGCTTCGGAATCCAAAAATCAGCGCAACAGCCCACGTTAATTGCTGAGGAAAATCTAACTTCGTGAAATTCCGGTTGCAGCTCTTGTAAAACGTACTTAAACGCTTGCTTATTCAGTCGGGAATTTCTTACAAAGCAGAAAAAGTTTCGAATAAATCAATTTTAATTTTGTTGATTTATATGTAAACGCATATGTTTTCATCCATATCAAATTTTCTTTGGATTTTAAGCTTTTACCTTCGCCTCGTTATTTGCAGCAATAATTGCAATCGGTATGGAATCCATTTTATATGTAAATAACAAAAATTAACATTAAACTATATTAACAATTGATATGAAGTGAAATTTGTTTCCTTATAATTGAAAGTTATTTGACGTAACACAGCTGATTTCGAAATTGAGAGTGAGAGCTTTCGATGAGGCAATGCTTTTTTCGATTCCGTTCGGATTCTTCGGGATTCGTAGCGTTCGGATATTTTTAACAATGGAATTTGTGATAGTGCTGAATCTGTTCATAATCAATGGGGACGTTCACTCAGTTATTTTGAGCAATCTGGAATAACTTTCTGTTGTTTTAAAGCGTGCAAAATCACATCTGATGAAAACAGAGCTGTTCTCATGAAAGCTATCTTGAGTTATCCCAAAAAAATTGAAATAACTAGCTATCGGAGAACGAATGTATAGAACAGCTAACTGCAAAATTGATTTGGTATGCGATTTGTTCTGATTTTTTGACAGCTTTCAGCTAACCTATCTGATTCGTCCACAGATATACTCCGATAGCTTGGTATCCAAGATAACATATCTAGTAAGTTAGCAATTTCGCTAAATTTTAAACATTTGTAAGTCGTTACAATCGCTATTCTTAAAACAAATCTATCGCAAGGTTTTATGTTCGACACGCTATTCATAATATGGACCATAATCTCCGCTGTTTTGCATTTCGGCCGAATTTCTTATAGAATGTTGGTTATTTTTTGTTTGTGTTTTATTTGTTCAAATTCTGTTTTTGTTTTTTAAATTTATTTCATGTGTAATAGACCTACTTGCGGAACCAGTTTTAAAGTAATTATTCAAAAGTTCATATTTGGAATCCGTTAAGTTTTAGATTGGCAGATTGAGGGTCGGAAAATGCCTATTTTGTTATTTATTTTTATGGAATCTGATTCCGTAAGGTTTTGCATGTTTTTCTGTGCACTTTATGTTAACTTAAAAATATATTTTGTGTACAATGCAATATTCGCTTAATAAGCTACTTGGTGATGGCATTTTATTTTTTTTTTCATTAGCAAATTAACAACTAATTTGGTGGTTACTTTATTTTTGTAATACATATTTAAAATAAAATTACTAACACATAAATAATTTGCTTATTTGCAACAGGCATGTTTACAAGTTTCTTAATCTTTGAGCAAAAACTAATTCTTATTTTATATTTCTTACAACGATTTCCTTAAATTAAATTGTTGTTTTTTTTTTTTGTAAATAATCGTACATCACATTATGTGTACTCATTTAGCATTTGAATTTATTGTTTTTACATGTTTATGTTTGTTAAAAAAATACATACAAACTTATACAGCAAAAAGCATTATAAAAAAAACTTCAGAGATCTATGTACATACATATGTATTGTATATTGTAACCAAAAATCTAAAAAAAAAATGTTGAATCCATTTTTTGTTTTGTTTTTGTTTTGTTCCGTTAACTACGTTTTGCGTTCTTTTTTGTATCTTTTATTTTAGGCCCAGCGAAGGCCAAGCAAATACATCCAACAACAGCTTTAGGTAATTATGTACTGACAGACTCACCAAAAATAATATAAAAAAAACAAATCAGGGTGTATCTGTTGCCACGTAGGGGTAATCAGATTTTTTAAATCTTAATTATCTAGTATGTATGTATGTATATCGTATATGTCATATTTATTCGATAGATATAAAATGCCAACACTAATTGTTTAAAAATTATTATTGTACTAAATTTACCAACATATTTTTTGAATGTTTTTTTTGTTTGTTTTGTTTTGTTTTAATTGTTAAATAAAATCAATAAGTATATTATATAATTAACTCTATACTTAGTGTTAAATTTTTTCCTGCATGATTATTATTTTGATTTTATTTTTTTATATATACAATACATACCTATTTTGCACATAATGTATTTATTTTATCACACAAATTAAGCATGATTATTCATAATACTTTCATAACTTATAAATAAAATAATGTATTTATTTAAAGATCTGATTACAGTCCTAAATTAAAACCACATTTAAATTAATTTATAATTATTTGAAATTTTGTAAAAGAAAACATAAATCAGTTGCAAGTATTTTTATTTGATTTATTTCCATTAATTAAAATGAATTTCACACATCGTGGCATCACGATGAATATCATAAAGTTTGTTATAATATATGTATATATCTACGTATTTGCATTATTTTTAAATCGCAAAAATTTCAGATAAATAAATTATTGAGTGCCACATTCAATGCCAGCTTTTAATTATTATTATTTAAGTTTTACTAAACACACCCTAAACGCATCAAACCAAGTGCATAAGACTGTTCATTCTATAATTTCCATAGAAGCAATATAAGCTAAAGTTTTGGTAGGTAGATAAAGTCTACATAAAAGGAATTTTGTAGCCCATATCAATCTTCCTTTTTTTAAGGTGGGTAAATGTTTCAGCATGCACTAACGACCGACGATGCTGTGTGGCAGCCACCTCTTGCGGAGCAGGGGTGTATTCATATAGTTTGTTGCAAAACTCTTGTGTGTCACAAAGAGAAAATAAGAGTCCCACATGAATACTTTATTTTGACATAAGCACATTATAACTAAAGTAGGAAGAAAATGTCTATTGCACAAGGATTTGCATAGCGGCTACATAAGTCCTTATGCACTGCATAACTATGTACGCGTTTAGCGTAATGCAATGAATTAGACTGACAGTGTATAAATATTACAGAATAAGCAGTGGCGTAAATATACTATCAAAAACCGTTCACAACACTTTATTTTTACCAAAAAATGTTAAGCTTGTTATCGAATGTTATCGAATACTTGACTGACTTTTTAAGGAAATCAACTATGTTAACGTATTCAGGGCCGTATTACAAATAACTTATTCCCATTCAAAATCCCTCTTTAACGTTAATTTGCGATTATCTTATAAACGATAATCCTTTTTTTTCTAACGCTACTCGTTTTCCTTACGGTTCTAATTGTAATATTTCTATATAGCTATGTATTCGAGCTATCGAATACTCCCTCCACCATAAGGAGTGTATTATGGTCGCTTTACTACTTTCGACGTACCTGTAATCGCATTTGCACTGTCAAGTATAAAAGTAGATGGATCGATCGGTAAACTGATCATTCAAATACTGACTAGTAGGGTTATCAATTCAAAATTGGGTGGTTTTTTCAGTAGAGCGACGGCTCAAGGCGGTGTTCTATTCCCTCTTCTCTGCAATCTGCTAGCAAATGAGGTGCTGATGAATCTGCAAGCGGAGAGCTACAGAGTGGTTGCTTATGCGGAGGATTTTGCTATTGCCGTATCAGGAAAGTACTCCAACGTCCTAAAAAAACTCCTACTTTAAATAAGCTAACAAATTGGGCAGAATGGTGTGGCCTAGGAGTCTACCCTAAGAAAACGAAACTTGTACTTGTAGATCATACTGCTATCAAAGATACTCCACCAGCTTTCTCAAATGGAGCAAAATACTTGGGTCTTATTTTAGATAAAAAATTAAGATGGAAACCTAATATAAAAGAAAGAGTTAAAAAAGCCAGAGTGGCACTCTTCTCATGCAAAAAAAACTATAGGCAATAAATGGTTCATTCAATCCCGTATTACTCACTGGCTATATACTTCGGTAATCAGACCGATCCTTACCTATAGCGTAACAGCATGGTGCTCTTGAATAAGCGATGCATTAAGATAAACGCCCTCTGCCGCGCTATACGTTCTACTCCATCTACTACTTGATATTTTCAGCAAACAGACGGCAGCAAGCACAGCCGCCGCCCGCCTAAAAGATTCTTCACAATGGATCAATAATGATATTGGGTATTATATTATTCTGAACTCATTCGGATCACTTCCAAGTCTCATTGATTGCACCATCCCAAAACTAAAATTCGGCAAAAACTCACAAGTCACCATTACTCCAAGATGTTTCTGGGAAGACTTAAGCTTCTTGGAAGATGGTGCTATCCATATTTATACTGATGGATCAAAAACTGATGATGAGATTGGTGGAAGTGTGTACTCAAACGGACTAAAATTAAATCTCTCTCTCCTTCTTCCTAATCATTCAAGCGTATTCCAGGCGGAAATTATGCCAATTAGCGAAACCCTTTCCTGGTTTAAAGAAAGCGTTATAGCAACTACTAATAGCAAGCACGCAACGAGGCTTGGTGTTAATTCAAACGATTTTTGCAGAAGCTACATGGACGAAGAAGAGGTGGAATCTATTCCTCATCTTCTGTGTACATGCCCTGCTCTATCTCAGAGAAGTAAGCTCCATCTTGGAGACTTTTTCTTCGGTGAACTCAACGATCTAAACAAAATAAAAATCTACAGTCTCTTCATTAGAAGCTCCAAATGGTTTATCGAATAGGGAGATTATCTCATGCAACGCTGAAAGCCACTTCAACCTAAACTAACCTAACCTTACCTTAATTGAAAAGGCAAAAACTTCTTTCCATCCAATAACCAGATAAAGTTAATATTAAAGCATTTACATAAAATGATGGAGTAAAAGTTACTCTAAAATGTAACGGGAAAGAAATTAATACTGACAACGAACATGATGTTTCTTCGAGTTTTCCGAACATATCCAACACGCTTTGCAGCTAATCGCAACTAAAAAAAAAAAAGATCTTCAAAATTTTAAATTAAGAAACTTTCAATCTCTATGCATCGTGTGAGGTAGAATTAAACACTTTTTATAGGACCTATTTGAATTATGTATTTAAGTTGGTGAACTTCAGTCCAACAAAATATCTCATTGAAATCTCAATTCATAAACCATTAAGAACTGTTCATAGGACATTATTAACAGACCACGCCACATTTCTTAATAAAAATCGAACAAAAAGGCTTTTAAAAAATATTTTGTAACGTAGTTGATATTTATGTTGGCTTCAATTTCGTAAATCAGTTTCTATAAATTAATTTAAAAAAAAACTGAACAAATCCGTAAGATCTCCACCATAAGCGTTATTTTTTCTGAATTGATTAGAGTTTAATATGGCGAGGCCAGATTTAAGAGTTAAAACTTCTATCGGAACCTAATTTGAAAGAGAAAAGATACATAGTTGGATATGGCATATAAATATAAAAGCAACCCAAATCTTACATATTAAGAGAGTTATGTAACTAAAACATTTATAAAATAATGCAATAAAACAAACAAAAAATATTTTCTTAAACTTTTGTCGTCATAGAACTTTTAGCACTTATAAAAGAATACTTGTAACAAAAAAATAATATTTAAAACCATACATACATACCTTGTATGTGTTATCATTTTACAAATGCGAAGACTTTTTTATGGTAGTGGATCAACAACTGAGGAATCAGCCAAACCAAGAGTTCTCCGATTTACTTGGTCGATGAAGACAACATCTCCGTTAATGCCTGACCAGATAATGCAAAAGATTCGCGAAGTACTTGATCAGAACAATTGTGACTATGAACAAAGAGAGAGGTAAGTATCTATATTTATTTTTTTTAAATAATTATTGTATAATTCTAAAATTTTGAATTCCTTATTTTGTAGGTTTGTGTTATGGTGCGTACATGGAGATCCAAATACAGATTCTCTGGTACAATGGGAAATTGAAGTATGCAAACTTCCTAGGTTATCATTGAATGGTGTCCGCTTTAAACGTATTTCGGGTAAGTTCAAAGTACATCATATTCTTACTCTTAAACTTCTTACTCAGCATATTTACTAATAAAATATACCCTTGCGCTTGCAGGGAATGTAATTTTAAAATTATTTTTCATTGAAATTCAATTTTGATATCTGATATGTTTGAAATTCAAAAATGCTAGATCTTGATGTAAAGGGTTATCCATTTTGCGGCTTCAAAAGTAAACGTAAATAAAACACATATAAAATATTTGTTCATGATATTTCTTTTTTATTATTAAGTTTGAACGTTGACATTATGTGTCAACATCATTTAAATGACCACCACGCGAATTGTTGCAAGCATCGATTCTTTTGAGGTAATTTTCGACCACTTTTTGACACATATTGGGCGGTATCTCAGCCATAACTTGGCGAATGTTGGTTTTCAAGTGCTCAAGAGTTAAAGGTTTATCTGCATAAACACGGTCTTTCGCGTAGCCCCACAAAAAAAGTCTAGCGATGTCAAATCGCATGATCTTGGTGGCCAGTTGATATCGCCACGACGATAAATTACGCAGCCAGGAAATGTCTTGCAATAAAGCCATATTCGCCGCTCGAGTTGTGTGGCATGTGGCACCGTCTTATTGAAACCACATATTCTCCAAGTCGTATTCTTCAATAGCAGGCAAAAAAAAGTCGGATATCATATCACCATAACGCTCCGAATTGACGGTGACAGTCGTTCCATCGTCGTTTTCGAAGAAGTAAGGTCCAATCACACCTCCGGACCAAAGAGCGCCCCAAACAGTGACTTTTTGTGGATGTAATGGCCTCTCTTCAATTACTTGAGGATTCTCAGAACCCCAAATACGACAATTTTGTTTATTAACATACCCACCGAGTGGGAAATGTGCTTCGTCGCTGAAGAAAATTTTGTTCGAAAAATCGACGTCCACCACCTGTTGTTCAAGCGTCGAATGGGTGACGTATCTACGACGTTGTGAATGGTCAGCTGGCTTCAGTTGTTGTGTCGGTTGGACTTTATATGGATGTAGGTGTAGATTCAAATGCAAAATTCGCCATAATGTGCCGTAAGACAGTCCTAATTCTTCAGAACGACGAGGAATCGACACATTCGGGTCTTCGGCAACACTTTCACTTACAGTAGCGATATTTTCAGTGGTACGAGCGAATCGATGATGCACAGGCCTTACAATATCTGTAACCAATCCAGTCTCTTCAAATTTCTTCACAATTTTACCAATTGCTTGCGTAGTTGGACGATTATTTTAACCATAATTTCCTCTTGAAGCACGACATGTGGCTGTGGCAGAATCACCATTTTTGTAGTAGGTTTTAAAAATTTTCATGCGTTGTGCGATAGTTAAGCGATCCATTTTCGTAAATGTCAGACTTTCAACTGAAAAAAAAAAAAATTGGTTTAACAACGTAGTTTGACGGATGTCGAATTCCAGCCCTATACTTTTAAAACCGAATTTTTCTAAAACACATTTTATCATGACCAGTGAACCTGAGCTACGATATTTTTGTATATGTATGTATATACAGCCTTATTCATTAACGCATCATAGCGAGTACATAAGACCATGTTCTATCTATAATATCTTCAAACTCAAAAATCTTATTCATTATGTTGCATAGCAGCAACATAAGGTAAACGCGCTGGTAGGTAGAGCCTACATACAAATGATCTTAATAAGTGGTGAATTAAATGGGTTAAAATGTAGGCAGCTGTGGAGCAGGCTAAATTTGCGTTAAAATTTAACGTTTCTCAAGATAGAGTAATTTGATAACCGAAAAGAAAGATGAATTCCAAAAAGTCCAGATCTACTGGGAAACCATATAATAAATGTAAGTTTTAATTTATTCAATTGAAAAATAAAATTACATTAATATTTTCGTTTGTGTAGGGTCTCAAGAGGAAAAAACAAATAATATAATCCGTTGATATTTTAACATATAAAATAATTAATTAAAATACTCGTTGTATTTCATTTTGCAAATTGAATACAAATAGATTGATTATTCACCTGTGAAAACTAGTATTTACATACTAAATCAACAAACTAACCATAATGGGAATTGTTTGGAAAAAATTTGGAATTGTTGTTTCAAAATATTAAATTAACTATGTAAAACCGAAACATATTAGTAAAACTGAGAATTCGTTACTTTTTTCGTGCCGAATTATTAACTTTATATCTTCTAAGTCGGATTGTGGGAAAGAAATTAATTAACTTAAACAACAAAACAAATGTTCTTAGGGAAATTTCTTAAATCTTGAAGGAATTTTAGCTAAAATAGTGTTTTAATAAATCCCTTTTAACGCAATTCACACAGCAAAAAGCTAAATTTGATCCCACCACAAACCAGACTTCAAAATTTAACCAAGGTAGAAAATTTAACCAACATTTTAACGCAATTCACAGAAGGCCTAAAAGTCATTTGAAATCGCCCTTATCAATTTCTCTTTTTTAAGGGTGGATAAGTATGCATTTTTGGCATGCACCACGCTAAGCACGAACGACGAGTTTATATGGAAGCCAGCCTTGTCTGGATCGTTGGGACATTGGCCGAGCAAGATTTCTTTCGGAGGGGTATATTCATAATGCATGTATTTTGTTGCAAGACGATTGTGTGTTACAAAGAGAAAAAAGAGTAATGCCGTATTTACACGACTGCCAAGTTCGCAGTATTTTTGTCATCTTACGACATTAAGTCTGTTCAATGTCCGAACAGATTAGAACACTTTAGAAAAGAAAAGTTGAAGATTTAGCTGTTGAATGAGAAATTTTCTGTTCTAAACTGTTCTGGCTTGCTGTTCATTTTGGAAGATTTTAGAACAGGATTTTCTGCGCCACTTGCTTTTTAGGTAGAACACGTTACAACAGATTTGTCAAAACTGTCAAAATCACCTGTTGTTGTTTAAAAAAAAAAAACAATTTCGGTATTAGATTTAGTTGATAAATCACTTTTTCTGTTGGAATCACTCTCAATTATATGAACAATTGTTTTCTTAATTATATTCAACTCAATTTAATATCATATTAAAGAATTGTTCTGCAAGAACTCGAATTATAAGTAAACAACAATATTTTTTTATAGTCTGTTATATGACCGACTGTTCTAAGTTGTTCTATCTTGTTCTGACGTTTCTCATGAATCTATTCTGTTCTGTTCTTACTTTTTCGTAACTGAACAAACATATTAAAATACTGCCAATTGGCAGTAAGGAATGAGCAAGTTAATTGTTTATCGCAAATTGTCATTGCTTAAAAATTGTTGTCAGTACTGAATTTACACGATGTCAGTAAATGCCACAATTTAATGACAATTCCGGCTGGCAGTTTTTTAATGACAAAATATATTGCCACATTTACGATCATTTACACCACAAAAAAATGTCAAGATTTTGACAGTAATACTGCCAATTTGGCAGTAGTGTAAATCCAGCATAAGAATACACATGAATACTTTATTTTTACATAACACATATATTATAACTATAATGTATAGTTATAATATATGTGTTATGTGTTGTATAATTTTAATAGAATTTGTATAGCGGTTACGTAAGTCCTTAGGTATGCACTGCAAACTATGCACGTGGACGTCAACTAGATTGTTTTTTCAGTTCCGTATGTTTAAAAGATTTCAGGTGTTGGTCAATTTTAATTTTTTTCTCTAAGGGGACACCTTTGCTCCATAATTAATAAAAAAATCGTTCCATCGGTTGTGAAAGTGTGCGGGTTGTCCGGAACATATTTTTTAGATTTGCATTTACAGACATCTTCGCTTTCGGCATTGTTTCTGAAATAACTGCAGATCTCAAATCAATCGCTTGATAAAGTAAATCCTAAATTTAATATGAACTTTTATAAATAAAAAAAAATACAAATGCAGACCACAAAATTACCTGTTTCAAGTTACTCACACAGGAACAAATTGAAAACTAAAACTGAAAAGCATTACGATTTGGGAGAGTTCATATGTGAATACAAATGTGAACAAAAACATCTGCTGTCATATACTCAACTAAAGCTACGTGTGTTTGGTAACGTGATAATTCTTACGAATTTGTACAAATTTTCACATTTTCCTGTAAATACCCATAGGAAAAAAAAACAAGTTTGGGAAACTTGGCGAAAACTTCAATTTACAAAACAGGAAAAAAGCTTCCGTGAAAGTTGTCAACAGAAACTGATTAAAGTAAAAATTTAAAGGCACGTGTGCAGTTTTTACTTCAGGATTATTTTGTTTTTCGAAAATATGCCAAAATATGCATTTATTCTTGAAAATATGCAATTAAAAGTAAAATATGTATTTATAATAAAATATGCACTAACGATTAAATGCCATTTTAAAACAAATTGATTGATTTGTGTCTTATTCCCGTGTTTCTAAAGTTTCTCATAAAAAATATGCATTTGCATAGAAATCGAGTTTTATGACGCTTTGCTGAACACAAGTTGAAATAAAAACCCATCAAATACCAATTTTGTTTTTTTCTGAAAAACTAATTTTGTGGATTTTTTATTAGTTCCGGGTGCCATTGGACAAAGCAATTAACATTTAACGGGTGTTTGTTTTTTTAGACGTGTTGTTTTCAATCTGACAATACTTTTTTCGAACTTGGTCTTTTTGACAGCGGTCACTTTTATTGTGTTTATTATATATTAATGCTCAGTTTGGTTTGCCATTAGCCGTGTTTTATTGGGAAATTTATCCGCCGTAAGTTTATCCCTCGTAGCAATTTACATACAATTCGCTACGATCGAAAAAAAGCTAAAGTAGAAGCTACGGTGGATGGCTGGTTGACGTTCAGTCGAGTCTCGATTCTGATTTTGTTAGTTTTGTTGGTACGATTGACAATTGAATTGAATCTCGATGGATGTGTTCATGGAGTGTTATAATTATTAATTTCATTCGTATGACAAATCGATCTTTTTGATTCTTTTTTTTTAAAGTTGGCCAGTTTATATTTCTCAAATCTTAGATAACTCCATTTTTTAATAAATTATAAGCTGTTCTTCTGAAAAGTTTGACTTTTACTATTAAAAACTGTATTCTTTGCTCAATTATTTTCTGAAGTACGTCTAAAATTGCACCTATATCTGCAATTTTGCATACCCCTAATGTCAATTAAACAATTTTAACAAATTTTGATATCCATTTTGAAAAAGAAACCAATATTTATCGAATGAATTCCGTTTTACTTTTATTGACTAACCAGGCCCAACTTTCGTTTTGTGTTCAATTTTTATTGATAGTTGTAAATAAACCAAGTTTGGTGAAAAAAATTATCTTTTTATTTAGATCTACAAAAAAGCAATTTGAGAAGACAAAGCGCATTGGGTGGAACTGCACTATAGAGGAATGCTCCACAGTGCGACGCAAAATATTTATTCGTATGAAATTCTATGAGCTATAAGGCTAGGCGCGCAAATATGCAACTTTCAGTTTTGCAACAGTTTGGTTGCTAAAGTGAATACCATGAGAGTGCGCGCAAATGCAGTAACAATTCAGACCACGATTAGAGCAACTTAAAAGTTTGCGTTTTGGCACAAATCGAACGATCGCCCTAAATAAGTTCTTCAGTTTGTATTACACCGAACTATAATGTAACTGCGCGCACATTAAATCAAAATATTATTTGTGTGATGGTTTATCTCGTTGATTAATTTTAAGTTGCTAATGTGCGCGATCACTAGTGATTAAACTATTTCGTTTCGGAAAAATTGCATGTGCGCGCCTAGCTTAAACGCACTAAGCGGCAACTGAACTTCACAAAAGGTGCTTTTTCTTCACTGTTTAATGGACGTTGACCATGGACGGTATTCGCTTCACTACATGGACATGGACTGGGCGTACATTTTTGTGATCCATTGTTTTTTTTTTCTGGACATGTGCATGGAAATGGCAAACCAAATGTTAACTACTTGTTCCTTACCCCGCGTATGTTAAGTGCAGTCTGATGAGTGAATATTGAATTGAAAGCAAAACATAATCAGAAAATAAATTTATAAATTGACTTGAAAAATAAAATTCTAGCTATCGATCTACTCAGAAAATAAATAAAAGCATGAAATATAAAGGTGACATGTAATGGATTGAACAATTTAAACTACGCTGTAGTGTGCGTTCAAAACCAGGAAACATTTAAAGGAAACAAGCAAATCTCCGTCAATTTTGTATCCTCGTGTGAATGGCATAGAAGATTTTTAAAGCAATACAAAAATTGTCCTGTGTAAAAAGGGACATGACCATAGTCTATGAACAAACCCATTCACTTAACATTTCCTTTATATTTGTGCAAAATGAATGTTCGAATTTAAAATTGCAAATGCAGAAAAAATGAAAACAAGAAATAGGTTTGTAACATAAATTAAATATTGGTACGTTTTTCTACTTTCTATTTTATATGAATAAAAGCCAATTATTGGTCATTATTTTGATATTTTCTTAATTTTACTTTGCAAAAGACTCTTTCATTACTTGTGACTGCTGTACAGGGGTACCATTTTTACAAAAATAAAAAAGCTACGGTCCATGCTACGGTCGATGCGTTTTTTTTGGGAATTACTTACGGTACAATAGGTGTGTTTTATTGGGAATCTATCCATTGTACCGTAAGTAATTCCCAAAAAAACGCATCGACCGTAGCATGGACCGTAGCTTTTTTATTTTTGTAAAAATGGTACCCCTGCACAGCAGTCACAAGTAATGAAAGAGTCTTTTGCAAAGTAAAATTAAGTAAATATCAAAGTTATGGACAATAATTAGCTTTTATTCATATGAAATAGAAAGTAGAAAAACGTACCAATATTAAATTTATGTTTGAAACCTATTTCTTGTTTTCATTTTATCTCCATTTGTAATTTTAAATTCGAACATTCATTTTGCACCAATAGAATGGAAATGATAAGTGAATAGGTTTGTTCATAGACTATATCAAGCTTCTTTTTACACAGGCCAACTTTTGTATTGCTTTAAAAATCGTCTAAGCCTTTTACACGAGGAAACAAAATTGCCGTAGATTTGCTTATTTCCTTTTAATGTTTCTTGGTTTTGAACGCACACTACAACGTAGTTTAAATTGTTCACTCCCCTTACGTTTCCCCTTTATATTTCATGCTTTTATTTATTTTCTGAGTAGATCGATAGCTAAAGTTTTATTTTTCAAGTCAATTTACAAATTTATTTTCTGAGTATGTTTTGCTTTCAATTCAATATTCGCTCATCAGACTGCACTAATTATACGCGGAGTAAGGAACAAATAGTTGACATTTGGTTTGCCATTTCCATGCACATGTCAAAAAAAAACAATGGGATCACAAAAATGTACGCCCAGTCCATGCCCATGTAGTTTTGCGAATACCGTCCATGGCCTTATGTCTGGATTTTTATTATTTTTAGACATAAAAATCTGTATTTATTTCTTGTCTTCTCGGAAGAAATAAGCGGAGAAATAAAATTTGACGTTTCATTAAATCGTGCAGATGAGACAGATTATACCTATTCTAAAGTACATACAGCGCTTAGCGCTTCTTGGAGAAGAATGAAATTTCGAGATTCATTTCTGCCCACATAGCAAAGAAATATAAATTATTAGTAGTAGTGTCTGGAATAATGGCCGAAATAAATATTTCTAATGGAGTTGCGGCCTTAAACAGTTCAGTGAACAAAAAGCACATTTTGTGAAGTTCAGTTGCCGCTTAGTGCGTTTAGGCTAGACGCGCACATGCAATTTTTCCGAAACGAAATAATTTAATCAATAGTTGAACGATGATCTCGCACATAATCAACTTAAAATATATCAACGAAATAAACCAACACATACAATATTTTGCTTTAATGTGCGCGCAGTTACATTAAAGTTCGGTGTAATACAAGCTGAAGAACTTTTAAGTTGCTCGAATCGCGGAGTGCATGCGCGCACTCTCATATAAGTCCATGGTATTCACTTTAGCAACAGAACTGCTGCAAAACTGAAAGCCTTATAGCTCATAGAATTTCATACGAATAAATATTTTGCGGCGCAATGTCGAGCAGTTTCTCTATAGTGCAGTTCCACCCAATGCGGTTTGTCTTCTCAAATTGCTTTTTTGTAGATCTAAATAAAAAGATGATCTTTTTCACCAAATTCCGTTTATTTATAACTATCAATAAAAATTAAACACAAAACGAATATTGGTCTTAAGTTAGTCAAAAATAATAGAAAAACTGAATTCATTCGATAAATAATGTTTTTTTTTTCAAAATGGATATCAAAATTTGTTAAAATTGATTAATTGACATTAGGGGTGTGCAAAATTGCAGATATAAGTGCAATTTTAGATGTACTTTAGAAAATAATTGAGCAAAGAATACAGTTTTTAATAGTAAAAGTCAGAAACTTTTCAGAAGAACAGCTTATAATTTATTAAAAAATGGAGTTATCTAAAATTTGAGAAATATAAACTGGCCAACTATTAAAAAAAAAGAATCAAAAAGATCGATTTGTCTTACGAATGAAATTAATAATTATAACACTCCATGAACACATCCATCGAGATTCAATTCAATTATCAATCGTACCAACAAAACTAACAAAATCAGAATCGAGACTCGACTGAACGTCAACCAGCCATCCACCGTAGCTTCTACTTTAGCTTGTTATCGACCGTAGCGAATTGTATGTAAAATGCTACGGCGGATAAATTTCCCAATAAAACACGGCTAATGGATAGATTCCCAATAAAACATACCTATTGCATAATAGGCGTTTTTTTTTTTTTATTCGTTCAGAGAAGAGCACTGAACAGAGTTCGAAAACATAGATTATGCATTGAACTGGTTCCAAACAGAGCGAGCTCTGAACACTGATATGTTTTTTAAACATATGTACTTGAACCACAAATCAGAACACATTTTCATTTTTAAACATAAAAAACAATACCTACCCTTTTTGTAGACTGATACACACCAGATACAGAAAATCAACAAGCGATCAACTTCTTTCGCCAACTTATTGAAAATCATCCAACTAAATGAAAGGAATTTTATCCAGGGAAATGTACTCTGAAAAATAGATTTACGGTATTTTTCCTTGGATTTGTTTCCCTTTTTCGAATTTTGTTTACGATTGCCCTCCATACGGGGGAAAAATCGTTAAAGATTTTATTCCCGATAAGGCTGAACCGATTAAAAGAGACTTATCTTTCCTACAAACAAATTAATAGTCAAACGAATGCTTAAGCATAACATTGCAATTACCCCAGATTTGATCCATCCTACACGCTCTTGTATTTAGTTTCCTGTACTAATTTTAACCATTATCATCAGAAAAAAATAAGGCACTACTTTGTTTCAATAATTTTTCCTACCTAATAAATAATTTTTATTTCTTTTATTAGGTACTAGCATTGGATTCAAAAACATTGCATCTCGCATAGCATTTGACCTACGTCTGTGACTCGATCAAACTAAAAATGAATCATCATCACTAGCATTATCTGACGACCAACAAAAACCTTCTTCCTCGACAAATCATCGCTTCAAACACGAATCCAATGCCACATCTTCAACCAGAAAAGCCACGTCTTTACTAAAGACTAAATTAACGGACACTTTAGCTCACAGCAGCCTATCCAAAAACAAAAAACCATCTCTTATTCAACCAATCATAGTAACAACCAGCTGCACAAGCAATATTTCCGGAGCAACAACTTCAAAAAAGCAAAAAATTCGCTCTAATTCAGAATCTGATAAAGTCTCTTTGAATCTATCCTCTGGTGAAAGATTGGATACAGCAAGTAGCTCCAAAAATAGCAGTAATCATAGCCTTCGTGGTCAACCATTATCCTTTGAAGAAACTTCTTCAGCAGTTGCCCCAGCTTCTGCTGCTCTTACATCTAATGATGGAAGTGCTGTTACAGGTAACAGTTCTGTAACAAAAACAATTACAACAGTAGCAACTTCATATTGCAATCATCCAAACAATCGTATTGATTCAGCTATTCAAATTCTAGAAGAGATAATCGACCCTATTGCTGAAGAAGAAGATGAGGAAATTGACATCGATAACACCGATGAGGATGGTATTTGTGATTTGGCTTCTTCAGCGCCAGTGAAGTGCAGCATTGGCAGCATCAATCAGCCGGTATCAAATTCTTGTACACCTAGTACATCTACTGGACTGACTGCTCTAAAACTCAATGTAAAAGGCAAATCAAAGGATATACGCGAAAATAAACAAGCCAAAATGAATACCAGCAAGAGTCTTAATGATAATTCAATAATTGTAAATATGAACAAGACTAAAACAAAATCAGCTGCTCGGACATCAATTCCTTCAGAAAAAGGTAGATCTAATCTGCTATTGGGCAAAAAGTGTCTAAAAGTAATGGCGTCAAAAACAACCATTTCAACGGAAGATTCAGCAACAACCATGGCAGAATCCAAAACTACGGCAACAGCTGTAGAATCAGAATTGTGCACTACAAGTGAAAACAATAAAAAGGAAACTGGTAATAAATTAGGATACAACAATTTGATAGCATCACTTTTACGCACAACAACGCTTTAAAGAACTGAATTCAAACCTTTTGAAAATATTTGTAAGATTTATGAACAAAAGTTGTTGTTTGTTTACTTGTTCAGCTCTTTAACTAAAGACAACAGAATGGAAGATTATTATTCAGTTGTTTGTGTATTATAAAAAAAAAACGCCGCACAAAAAAATCTAATATTAATGTACATGAAATGATATTGAATTTGTTTGTGTATCATTGTAGCAAGTAAAAATAAAAAAAAAAATGTTAAAATTCTAAAATGAGATAACGTTAAAAATCCTAATGCATGGATAATGGCAATTGTGTAAATAACTAATATGCATTTTACACACTGGATCAAAAATAATAGATGTATATCAGAAAAGACTCTTAATTCGTGAAATTTGATTTGTTATTGGTTTGTGCAGTGAATTACATACATGTTTAGGCAATATCTCTATCTCCTTTCTTGGTAATGTAGGTACCAACATTATTCCCTAAGTGATTTTTTTTAGGATTTCTTCGCATCGGGTTGGTTTGGTTTTGTGTGGTATACCGCATAGGTTCTCCTTCCCCGATGAATTCCACGATATCGTCTGGGCCCAATTTTTCTTTATGAATACCTATCTTAAGGCCTATTCACATGAGAGCGACCAACGACCGACGAATAAACGAATAAATTCCATTTAAAACAATTTACCAACCTAAATTCTAAACAAGATTGTAGAAATATAATTTATATTAATGTTTACGACAGAAAAATTTACTTTTTAATCGCCAAAATAAGATAAATTTGAGAAAACAATACTGGTCGTAACAAATGCATCTGATTGCTTCGAACAGTCAAACTCTATTCGCGTTCCACATACCATCCACCCTTCAATGAGTAATTTGTTCGCTCGCGTCTAACCTCAAAATTATAGCCATGTGAAGGAAATGTCAAAATGGACGAATTCTCGTTAATTCGTTGGTCGCTCTCATTTGCATAGTAGTTTAATGTTTACCTATAATACGATAACTAGTTAAACAAAGCATCGCATACACTCTGAATCAAAACGCCAAGAAAGTGAGACTCGTTGCAATCGTTCTTATATTTTTATATAATTTTTCGTCAATGCGCAATGTCGCAAGTTGCTTTTTCACTAGTGAAAACAAATCACTATACATAATATGTATTTAAAAAACGCTATTCAAAACAGTATAGATTACTTTATGCTATAACAACAATGGTACTTGGTTTACTCTTCAAGCTCTTTTCTTATTTCCTTTTTGAATTGTGAAATCAGAATTATTTCTGACCAAATATTCTAATAAAATATTTCATCAGCGTACATATATCAACTTACGTATAATATTATTTTGTTCTATTTACTAAGCCTTTATGTTTTAGCTGTAGATAAGTTTAAAATTTGCTCAACATCAACTTCATCTTACTTTTCTTGTTATAGCTATAGTCAACGTTTTATACTATGCATTTTCGTACCTTTCAAATTACACAATGCTAGGAACTCAGCATAGTAGGAGTGTTTTTTGTGCACTTTGTTTGCTTAAAAAATAAATTTCTTGTAAAATACCTAAAGCAAGCCCACAGTACGCAGCGATGAACATTTCAGCCTATAAACTAGGGATGGCTCTCTAGACATGGCAATTTATAATCACTCCTATCATAGATCCCTTCGTAGCAAAGTTCCCAATGTTTTGTTACGCTACGAATACGAATAAATTCACATCGTACGCACGTAATCAAAACGGCATACAGCATTTTTCGGAGTTTCAAGTTCGGCCGATTTACGTCAAAGTATGAGAAGAAAAATCGATTTCAATTGTTTTTGTTAATCTTTTGATAATTATTTACCTATTCAAGGCCATTGCAATTTTTTAAATAAATTAGGAAAATGCCGCTAAGCAAACGGAAACTAAAACTACAGATAGATAGATTTGATAGATGCGTTTAATCCATTCGAAGTCGATGACAAAGTATTAGTACCATTCTTATCAGTACCAATTTTATAAATGAAATTAATTTTATTTGCACCACCACCTGTATAGATTTGCATTCTTTTTTGTTGTCGGTCAATTTCCTCTTGATATACGCCTTCCAAACCAACTTTAATTTAGTACGACCGACGGTAACTATAGTTGTTTTTTTGGGATTTGTATTACAAATATATTACGACACGGGGCCTGTGATAATTCTGAATAGTTTTGTTCCTACAAGTTTTATCTGTAGATACGCGAGTGTTCCAAAGGGCACTATATTTCCAGAACTTAGTAATTTTTTGCAGCCCACCCACAGGCGCATAAAGCTCGGAGAATATTTTATAGTAGTTGTAATGGCGGACAAACAGTTGTATAACATTTATAAATCTGCATTTCTCTATAGTCTCCACCTAAGGAGATCTTATAACAACATTTCAACTATTATAACTGTTATAAATATAAGCTGTTATCTTATAAGCTAAAATAAATTAAATAAAAATAACATTTTGTATTCAAATTCGTGACTGCAAAACTTGAATTTGGTTTGAATATAGGATAAAATATTACTGTTTTAAAGAAAAATCACTTAACCATGGCTTAGTCCGCGTTTTACAAAAGTTTGAAAAATTGTACCATTTAATCAGCTATATATATAAAAATTCAGATAAATCCCTGCTTATATATACCTATATCTACGTATAATACGTGTAACGTCTAATCTCACTGTGACTATAGTTGGTGCTGATAAGGTTAAACTAAGGTTTGAATTTGTTTCCATGAGCACATTACCAGTCAAATCAGTAATTTTGAGGATGTTTTCTATTAATTCGAAAAATTTTTAATTTAAAAAAAAATATAACATTGGCAAGTCTTAACAATAGTTCAAAAACACCTAATTTAAATGCATATATAAATGTTAAATACTTTCAACCAATACCAAAATATATATGTAGGTACATCTGAATTTCTGTTTTGTTCTCCAACTTATTTATGTATGTTTAAATATGATTATGCACGCACCACATTAAATATCCTATGCTTTAAATTTTAGGTATACATATTTACAATGTTTTCTCATTTAATTGATAAATATTTATATAGTACCTATATACATATGTGTATGTATTTTAAGAATTTAATTTCATGTCCATTGCTTGTATTTTTTTTAATTTTTGGTTTCCAATCAAACTCAGAAAAACAGGAAATAATCTCAATTGTGGTTTATTTAAAAATAAATATTAAATAATTTAGAAAAATAAAAAAAGATTCAAATATTAAACAACAAGAAAAATTAAATAAAAAACTCATAAAAAATACTTTAATTATTTTATTGTAGAAATAAGTTACAAATATGTAATCTTAAAGTAAAACAATTATGCACTTTATATTGGTAGAAAAATATTTCTGCTATTATTAATTATTATATATTATTATCTATCTAAAACAAAACTACAAACCTTATACATATAAATTTTAGGCTTGTATTTAGTTACTTGTTTTTTTTTCTTTTTTTTAAGATATACATTAATGAATTCTTAAAAGTGATTAAACATATTGCATAAAATGATGATGTATGTAAAGATAATTGTATTTACTAAAAAATTTAAATATTATATTGAGTTTGTTTTATTTAAAAATCTTTAATATTTTCAGTTTTATTACCTATATATGTTAGACTGGGATCAATCATGCGTTTGTTTTTTTTTTTTTTTACTTTTTTAAAATATGTATTTGGACAAACGTTCCACAGTTTCGTTAGTTAGGAGTAACAAATTTATAACGATGTCTTAAATATCATTAGTAATATCCAGTATATGCCATTATTAATGTTTAGGGTTAGCCGCGGCTTTAGATAAAATTTATAATGGAATGGGCAAACAATCGCGAAGGCCCTAAAAGCTATCCAGGTTCAGTATCTTTATAATAGATTCCTGGGCCCATGTCCTGTAACTTTCGAATCGATAAAAGTAGTCGAGAAGCAAAAAAAAAAAATGTTTGTTTTGTTGTTAAGATGCCAAAATGACTTCTTCAATTTATCGCCTTCCATTGGAAAATCCCAGTGAAACAAATTCAAAATTTAAGGTATTGCCTTAACTTACAGAAACCCATTTTTTTCAGAGGCGTTAAATGAGGAAAAGTTATCGCCTGAGTTACAAAATATGGGCCCTGGGTATCATATTTCCCTTGATAGAGGTTTTAATAAGGATTCATTATTTAATCTCCATATTATATACCTATTCAAAAAAGTTCATTAAAAAAGCTTATACAGTTGCTAGCCTAATATTATTTAATTGATATAGGCTTCCATGACTGGTTAAATGTTAACTTTATGGACATCAATTGTCTGAAAATACCTGCGATTAATGACGTTTTTATTTGGCAATCCGGAAGGCTGAAAGTGTTCACAGGGGAAAAGATGACTGTTCTGATTCTAAAAAAAAAAAGATAATTTTGTTTCTGGATTTGAACTAGAATGGAAACCAGAATCACTCATATACTTTCTATCATAACTGTGCAACAATCATTTATTTTTGATTTTTATTATTTTGACGTACACAATTATTTTTACATATAGAATCACATTAAAATTCAGGATCGTCAGAATCAAAAAAGTATTCATTTGTGATATCCCGAATCGGAGAGAGATTTCAGATTGCCAAATAAAACGCCGTAAGATACTCGCAAGGGAAGAAGTTAAAATGCAAAATTTGCACTACACATTGAACTGGTGGATATTCTGTGAATTGGTATATTGTATATTGTAAAATTAAAGTCATTAAATCGCAAAATTAAAGTAATTTCATTTCGACTAAACGCTAGTAAAGAAAATTTTGACCTATGTAAAATGTTCAAAAAAAATGTTCACTGCACATTTATCCAAACATTATGGAACAGCAACAGTTTTCTGGACAAATCACTGAACACAAATATTTCTAATTTAATAAAATGACCTGTGCACAAGAATGTGTCGGTTATTTCAGATCACATCTCTCAAACTTATTTAATTTATTTCGTGGCGAATGGGACGCGATTTGAATTAAATTTTCTTTTGCTTTGGTATTAGCGTATATTCGTTTCTGTGAAGGTTAGGTTAGGTAAATAGGCTGCCAGTTGATCTTGCTGCCAGCACACTTATGTCGTATTTTTTTTTTGGCAATCCTTCTGGACTCTTCTGAAAGCGTTCGCTTGTGAAAAAATGACAGATCTAATTCTGAAAAGAAGAGAATTTTGATTCTGGATTTGAAATCAGAATCGGAACAAGAAGCACTCACAGATTCATATATCTGAACATCGAACACTGTTCAGCCCTATTCTGCTATTCGATCCGATCGAATCTTTCGATTCACCTGAATATTTCACTCAACTTTTCACTATTTATTTTCAAATATCTTCTATCTTTTGAGTCCAAAGCTTTACTAATATTTATATTGTTCAATTCTTAAGAGAATCTAATTGTTAGCATTTATTTTTCATCTAAATGTATGTACTTTTTGAAACAATTCGTTTTAGCAGAATACAAATATTGACGTGAACGTTTCACAGAATAGGGCTGGTTGTCATTTTTGGTATCATACATATGTGTAACAAACATTTTTTTTTAATTTGAATATTTCCATGTGCAAAATTATTTTCACAAATGCAATCTCATTAAAATGGAGAAACTTCAGAATCACACACACAACACAAAGGTGTTTAGTTGGAATCCCGGATCAGAGAGGGGTTGCTCGGCTGTGTTTGTGGTGATGTGTAGTTTGACTCTGCGTCCTCATAGAATTGGATTGCTTCGTCGTCGTTGATATAAATAAGTCCTTCGTCCAGTAGCGCTTTCACATCCAGATATCTTGGTTGGTGGTATCTCTCTTCGCTGGTCATGTTATTCACTAGGGTGTTTGGGTGGTTGATTAGGTTGCTCGTCAGTCTTTCGGAAGCACTGATCATGGGGCAAATTCCTAAACGCAAATCTTGCGGATAATATGCTAAGCAAACTGTCCCTAAGCGCAAACTAAAATTCGTTGCTCTTATTAATTTCTAATCAAAAACTGAATGCTTTATGATTTTATGTCTTCTAGTTTTTGATAAAATTGAAAATTACTGACTTACCCGCTCAAACGGTGGAAGATAGAACCCACCCCCTCCCATAGTAAACAAATTATTGTATTGAGATGTTCTACAAAACACCGCCAATATTTCTTGGCGCCTGAGTTGTGGTACTCTTGCCTTGGGGGTAATCAAATCTTTTTCGACCTTCCCCTTTGTCAGCCATCATCTTCGTAACACCCAAATTGTCTGCCTTTTTTATATGTTACATTAAATACTATTTAGCGTCAGCAAACTAAATCTCTGCTTGAATGAAATCAAGTTTTTGTCCTAATATTTTCGAACCCTTTAGCCGCCTACCGACGGCCTTCCCACCATAGGATAAGTGGCAGACAATTTATTTAATGCTAATCGATATTCAGCATATGTAATAGGTTCGTTAGTTGAACTTTACCCAGGGTCGGCCAAGGTTTTTTTGACAACCTCAAGAGTTGTAAAAAAAACCTGTGTTTTTCGGTTCTCAAAAAAACACTCGAGGGCCATTAATCGTATGTTGCAGAAAAGCAAGTTATGTCATCTAATAATTAAAACTTGAAATATGCTAAATTTAGCATCTTAGTACATTTTTTTTGGCCGTATGCATAATTCACAACTTCAAAGGTTTCCATTTTGCATGTATGTGTCTGAAAATTAATTTGAGTATTCTTTTATTTCCATTTTAAAAAATAGCAACAGACAATATTTTGATTTAATGTGCGCTCAGTTACATATAGTTCGGTGTGATGCAAACTGAAGACCTTATTTAGGGCAATCGTTCGATTTGTGCCAAAACACAAACTTTTAAGTTGCTCGAATTCCGGAATGAAGAGTTTTTCATGTGTGCCCACTCTCATATAACATATAAGTCCATGGTATTCACTTTACCAACCAAACTGTTGCAAAACTGAAAGTTGCATGTGCGCGCCTAGCCTTATACTACGTTTTCACCGAACACTAAACCGAGATTTAAGTAGATATAGCTAATCTCCTATAAATGTTGAAGATTTACCATACAAATTTTAATCTGCTCAGATGAAGATTTAAAATAAATCTCATTTAAATCTTCAATCGAACTACCCTATTTCCATATCGAAATTAACACATTCATTGGGAAAGTGAATTTTTAGCTTCGGTTGACTTTCAAAATTAATCTACTTCTTGAGATAAGTATATCTACAAGAGATTAAAGTTCGGTGGAAACGTAGTATTAGACTACTTGCTGATTTGTTTCGGTTTCACGAAAGAAAATTTCTTTTTAATTGTTGCATACCTTAGGCTAAGGACTATTTACTTATGTTTTGGTTTATTTTTTGTTGTTTAATTAAATATTTATTACTTATATTAAATAATTACTATTTATTTAGTAGTTTTTGCGACCCCTAAGTATTAAAAGGACATTCGACCTCGGAAATTAATTGTTTGATTTAGCAGCCACCCAACGGGGAATCTTTAACACTTTTAAGGACGAACGACTGTTCTACAATGGATATATCTGTTTTAAATTTTCATATCTCTAGTATCGTCCTTTTTAAATAAAAAAAAACATTACCAGCAGATACAACAATATAAAGTCTCTTAACAGTAGATACCCTTTTTGAATATAAGTTTTTTTTTATAAATAAAAAAAAGATGTCAATTAGGCTTATAATTCAGCTTAGATAGAAGAATCATTTAATAAATATTATGTTAAATAATTACAAATGAACAAAAGTCGCTTTACAAACAAATTGCAGATGGTATACCTACCTACACAGTAATATTATAAATGGAGAGAATTAGCTTAGGTGACCCTCTTTTGTTATACCCTGCGGTTCATTTGGTTTTAGTTGTGTATCATACCCATATATTTTTGTGAACAGAAAAAATTCCCACGGTCACGAACGAATTTGAATGTAATCGGAAACTGCTTACGAATCTTTAGAAAATTCATCCATCAATCAAAAACCAAAATCCATCGTAGTCGTAAACCTCATTATTACCTAAGGAATAATAGCCTTATAGTTGCCAGGTCTTGTAAGGTGAATTTTTTCCTTGCTGACGACTATTCATATGAAAGAGGTTGCTAAGATCACAAGAGTTAAGTAAGTTAATATGAATTGACTGATAATTATGTAGATAGTTATACCTACCTACTCATAACTTAATTCAATTTTAAACTCCCGGTGAATATTTATGTACTCGTATACACAGGCGAACATCCATAGATAAATTTAACAAATGTATGGTATACGGAACACGGCTAACTGATTTAAGAAACGCGGATAATAATTTTTACTTGCGATATGTAGGTACTATAAGGCAAGTTTTGCGTTTGGGGAAAAAAATAGAACTAAAGATTTTAATCAAAGTTGACATTGTGATGATAGAGAACACCAAACAAGTGGGTCCCTCAATTCCGTCTGTCTGTCTGTCTGTAGGTTGCTCTAAAGCCCGAACGGCTGAAGCGATTTTCTGGGTATTTAAGCGTTTTAGGTGCATAGCTCGATTATTTTTTTAAATCTGTTTTTTTTGGCTGCAAAAATAACGGTACCTGCCATGCAAAATTTTGGGTCTAAAATAGTAAATCTCAATTATCCCGAAAAAGACTAACGATTTTGATAAAAAAAATTCAATGTACCATTATAGTTAAAGTCTACATTTTGGCGAATAAATTTTTTTTAATTGAAATGATATTAAACAGTACCTGCTATACTATATATACGTTTTTTCGTTTTTCGATTATCTCATGAACGGCTCAACCGATTTCAATCAAAATTTTTATACAGGAGTTCCTTCAGGTTAACTAGCAACTAGACAAATCTGGCCAGTAATATACCCAAGACGCTCAAATGGTCTACTCTCTTTGAGCAGGAAACATCTTGGCTCCGTAATAGGTGCCGTAACTGAACACTGTTTAATTGGTAGACACGCCAAAAGACTTGGCGTTTTCTCCAATGACTTTTGCAGAAGCTGTACGGGCGAGGAGGAAGAGGAGAATATCTCCTATCTTCTATGCTCATGTCCTGCTCTCTCCCAAGGACGTAGATTGTACCTGGGGGAATACTTTTTCGACGACACCAGTGATCTTAAACACATAAAGATGGACCGGCTGCCGCTTCAATAGAGACTCCAATTGGTTTAATTAAAGAGTTCATATCTCTTCATGTGGTATCAAAATAGACCTATCTAAGGTCTAAGTGTGTCAACCTAACCCTCCTTCAAGTTTTAAGGTACATATATCTACTGCATACCAAAATTTCCGAAATATATTTTTGTTTTTGGAGTTTTGGAACTTTTAATATTTAGAAAACGGAATTTTTTTTTCAAATTATGTTTTATAAGTTTTTATTTTTAAATGCTTAAAATTTGTATACCAGTTTTTGTTTTAGAAAATTATTGGAGAAATTTTGTATATAAAATATAATGAAAAAACGACTTTAAAAATATATTTAGCCGTTTCTACTTATAATCTTGTGCTTACGATGCGGTCGACCATAAGAGCAAGTACGTGCGATCCAGCCGTGCATTTTTATTTTTAATTTCATTTGCCCAAGGTAAGTTTTATTAATTGTGGAATTTTACTGAAAATAAAAATATGGACACTGAAATTTATATTCTATCACTATAGAGGTAAAAAAAATCCGTAATTTTTACCAGAATTTAGGATGTTTCAAAAAGAGTTACCTCCATTTAGGTAACTCTTTTACCTACCTGTCGTTAGTCATATAGGACGATATGTATATGTGTGTATTGTATAAGTTTTAATTTTTTTTCTTTCCTGTATTGTGTAAGTCTCTGTACATTTAGTAACTATAGCAATTTCATACCTAGTTTCTCGTCTTTTACCGCAATCTTTAGAATTACAATTGTCGATTTGTTTAAGAACTGGATAGCTAGCTTTTAATTTGCAGTAAGAACATAGGTACTTATTTATTTATTTATTTTGTTAAAATTTAATTTGATCACATCAAATTTAGTTTACCAATTGAATTTAAAATTTATTTTTCTGTGTGTTTTTTAATTATAATCCTGTCCGAGTTTATTAAGTTTTATATCGACAAATAAATAAAAAAAACATAAAAAATATTGATTTCAAATTGTAAATATTTTCCCTGAAGTTGTAGTAGTTACCTACTACGTACATCATATTTATTCATCATGTAAAAAAAGCCAAAAATTTACAAAAATAAAAAGCTAACAGAAATTATTTAAATATTTAAAAAAGCAATACTTTCTTCAATTAAGGGGAATTATGTGAAAATAAATAAATTCACGGTTTCGAATGAAAAAAAGTAGAAAGGTACACACACAAATTATATGCAAGTATGAAAATTAATTTATTAATAGACTTTCTACCTTATTCGGCTATATAAATTAGTTTTACCGTGGTATTGAATACTGAAATGCAAATTAAAACAACTAATACAAATAAAACAAAAAAAATAAATTTATATTTTGTATTATCAAATAATATAAAATCGACTGATTTAAATATATCGTGAACAAAAATAAATACATTTAAAATATTACAACAAATAAATGCACACACTGTATGCTATGTTTAATAAGTAGAATTGTGTATACAAAAATATTTATTTACTCAATTTATTTTAAAAAAAATTAAAACTGAAGTTTAAATTAATAAAAGGATTAAAATCTCTTAACAAAATATTTGATAAAAATCTTATTTCATGTATATGTATTTGCAGAAGTAAAAATGAAAATATATATTTAAGCTATAACTACCTACATAATATTTCTATTTAGTAATTATACATATTTGCCAGCTGAAATCTTCAAAGCATGTAACTGAAAATTAAAATTGATTAAAGCCAATGTCTTAATATACCTTCTATATATAGATTCATTATTTGGTAATAAGAATAAATATAAATCATATTAAAAAAAATATAAAATAGAGTACAATAAAAGGATAAAAGATACGTTGTTAAATAGTGATTCATTTGTAAAAAAATTAATTCGTGTTCTTCATTCAAACAATCTCACAAAAAAATATAAACACATGTTAAAATGTGATAGTGCTTAGATGTTTACATAATAATGTACATGCCTATGCATCGATGAGAAGAAATTGTTAAATATTAAGGAAGTAACTAAATGTTTAATATCAGCTGTGTTATTACACGGGATTAAAACAACACCAACCTATACGGATAACAATAGGGGCGTTCACTCATTTTTTTTAGATATGTTCAGTCTGTTTCAATTTTTGAATTTCTTTATTCCACTTAATATTTCGGATAAACTATTTTGTTGTTTCTTTATTCATTCCGGAACGTTAGGAATGCTTTCTTTTTGTTCTATGTTGAACATATAATAAAAAGAATGTTCTCGGAATATACCCCTCATTTGAATGTCAAACAAGAAAACAAAATGACACCAGTCAAAGGCGGACACGAAGCAAGTAAATAAAATGGACGACCAAACATTTTTTTATATTTTTATTATTTAAATAAATATATAAACAATAATTAATTTTTGTATTAATTAATAAATCAATAATAATAATAAACATTTCGTCTTTTTCATCCATTCTATTCCTTATCCGGAATAAATAAAGAAACACACTCGTTATCTCGGATAGAAAACTTTTCGAGTTGAGGCCTATTCTGCCACATCTTTTATTCTGCTATGAATTTTCTGTTATGATGCACAACAGATATTCACCATAAAAGATATTTTATAATTTTTACTCAGGAGTTCGATCTTTCATAAAAGTCTGTTATGTAACTTCAAAAAAGAAACATTTATACAAACAGATCTAAAATCTGCTATCAAATTATCAGCTGTAGTAGGTAAATAAAAACTCTCGGCAGTCGGCAATGACTAAAAATGACAATATAAAATTAACCTGCGGAATTATAGTGTTTTGTTTGGCGTAGATAAATAATAATCAATCTTTTTTACAAAAACGATCTCCGACAAGATAAGCGACACTTTCTCTTACGCTTCATCCATCAAAATCTGTTCTGTGCTTTCGTGTATTGAAATAAATAGTTTGAAATTACTTTCATATTTGTGTTTATTATTATGTATTTTAATAATATTTTGTTTTATCTGTCCTATTAAGAACAATTCATTAACGAAATAAAAGTTTTTACTTCATATATTGAAATTTTGTATGATAAAAGTAACAAAAATGTGTGTTTTATTCTTTTATGATTCATATGATAATAATGCAGTTCGTTAAATACTTTTTAAGAATTTCGAAGTTTTGACAGCTCATAACCTGATTTCTTAACAGATTTTATAGCAGATTTAGCATGCCGAATACCAAAATTATAATTCATAAAAGATTTTTTGATAGCTTAAGCTTTTGTATGCAAATTCATAACAGAATAGCAGAATAACAGAATAAATGATCTCGCCGAATAGTCCTAATTATGTGAACGAATCAGATAGGTTACATGAAAGCTGTCAAAAAAAAACAGAAGAAAACTCATACCAAATAAAGTTTGCTGTCAACTATTATATACATTTGTTCCTGGATAGCTAGTTATTTCAAAAATTTTGGGATAACTTAAGATAGCTTTCATGAGAACAGATGTGCTTTTGCACGCGTTACAACAACATAAAGTTATATAAGATTGCACAGAATAAATGAGTAAACGCCCCCGGTACGATGTTTGAATGCGACCAATTATAGTTGTTTATCTGAGGTGCATAAGGTATCAAGGTTTAAAATATAAGTAGATATTTATAGCCGATTGTTTAGATTCCAAAGACAAATAAATAAGATGAATTATCTGAGGACACGGTATTCTGCGCAAAAATTAAACACCATTAATTTAAAAAAAAAAACTTATTTCACGAGTAATCCAATGTTTTCTAAACCACTAAAAGAAGTTAATCCGCGTGTTAAATATTCCAATTAATCACACATGTTCTGCATTCTGAGTGAAAATAAATTCAAAACGAATTTCAATTTCACTAAAATGAAATAACGTGTTCTGCATTTCGAGTGGGATTCAACTCCTTCCAATTCATTTCGAATTCATTTTCGAACTGTCAAAATCACCTGTTACAAACAATTTGTATAAAAATGGTTCATATTCGGAATGTAGAACACGAATTTTCATATTCAGAATCCTAAAATTCCACATTCGGAATGAGCTATTTACAAACTTTATTTTATGTGGAATACAGAACATGTAAAATATGGAATACAGAACATCTCAATTCACTTTCGTTCCTCCAATTCACAAAAAGTGAAATATAGAACATGAACATGTACGAATAAAAATAAATACGCACATAGTTGCGTTCCCGTACACCCTAAATCTGCGAAAATCTACGAATTTCAAAAATCAGTCAAATCCTGTTCCGGTATTTCCAATTTTCGTAGTTTTTCACAGAAGAGCGCTAATATAAATATTTCTCCAGACTGCGAATTTTAGTCCAAGAAATTATGAAAACTGCCAAAATAAAATAAAATCAAAAAAAAATCAATACATAAGCTGTCAGTTGCCAGGTGTTATTACAAAAGTTGAAAATAATCGAATGATAAATTCTATGTCTGAGTGGGCTTATTCATGCAATAAATTAAAATGTGTGATAAACATAAAATTTTAAATAGAGCTCACTGATGATAGAAGCATAGCTTCCGAAATGTACATATAAGCAAACATAAATAATTTGTGTTTTAAGTTGATAAAATAAAATCTTTAATTTATAAAATTTTATTAAATATTTTCAAATATACATTTTTATTTTGACGTTTAAAAAATAGACGTTTTAAAAATATAAAAACATATTTATAGCGAGTTCCATTCCAGAAAAGATTGGTTCTTTCTGTCAAAAGATTGGATCTTTTTGAATTTTCAGGGTCTTATTCCAACAAAAATAGTAAATCTCAACACGAAAGATCTGATCTCTGATGGATTGGCAGATTTGTATACATTTAAAAGGTCTTTTCTGTCAAGGGTCAAATAGAAAATATTTTGTTATTGATTTGTTGTGAATTAGTATTAAAAATATTAACAAGTAATGCACGAAGATTTTAATAATTTAGATTTTATAAATTTAGTGGAATTTTTGATTGCTTCGTCTTCGTCTTCCTCGTTATCTGATAATGAAGATAATTTTTTTTTCAGAAATGTATGTGTCGGTCTTTCACTAGTCCTACCATTAAATCTGAAAATAAGTTTAATTGAAAAGATTAAATCTCGATTTAGATAGATCTTTGAAATTCGAATGAAACTCGCTATTAATCTTCAGTATTCAAGTAAAATCCATGAAGCAAATCTACTACAATAGTACTGATATGATATGAATTTACTTTTTTTATTCGATGGTTCTGTATAATAAAAATTGTCAATTGTCATTCCTTTGATAAACCATCTTTTTCAGTGGGTAAGCGAATAAATACCTTTACAAGAGTATTTTACTAATGACATAAGTCACTAAATCGACATAAATATTCGTGGTGGGTGTAATTTTTTTTTTCGGGCTAGTTCACAATTCGATAAAAAAAAAACTGTGTACGTCAAACATTCATTTTGGAACAAAAGGCACTCCCAAAAGGAATACATGTAGTTTTGTTCGTAGTTAAGCTGTAAACATCTTGGCCCAAGGCCAAAACCACTACTGTGGGTAAGTTAATCATCTGTTATAAACTACTGGCATCTCTATATTCTGTTTAATACAAATTTTATACACAAATGTGGAAAATAGAGTTTTTGTTTCAATTTGTTTCATTGGTTTTTTTTTTTGCAACGACTTGCATAAATATTTAGACAGTTACCTCTCTGGAAAAAATATCATATACCGAACTTCTTTTAATTCATTTTGTATGTATATAGTAAAATTCTTAAGCGAAATGTAAACTTATAAATGCATCCAATATGCGAATTATCCAAAGAAATATATGAAAAGAGATATTAAGATTTAATTACTTGCAGAAATCAGAAATATAACAAGCAACAGAAATCAGTAGATTAAAATCTCTATCTTTTCTGTCAGGCATATACCTAATAATGATTGTAATCAATGTTTATAGTTGACATATTAAGTTTAAAATAAAAATAATATATATTTGCATAAATAAAATCATCTTCCAAACCCTGATACCTACACCAGTCACACATACTCGCACTCTCGCACATGCTAAGCAAATAAAAAATCATTCATCAATTGTTATAAAAAATCATTTATAAAATGCTTGAATATAAGCAAACGAATAACATACTTAAAATTTCACTAAATGATAATAATCATCAAAATCATTTTTTTATGACCGAAATACATCTTACTCATCGTAAAATTACAAAAACATTTTGTAAAAAAAAAATAACTGTAATTTTATACTTTCATCAACTTCTCAAATAATTTATAAAAACAAATGTTAACTCTTTTAATATGAAATGGTTGGCAGTTAGTAATATAATTATGGTTAAACTTTATTGAAAAAAAGTTGAAAGTGAAAAATAAAACTTCAAATCTGATGAATTTAAATATGTATTTAAGAAATTGAAAATTAAAATAATTAAAAACAAAATAAATAAATAACAACTGCATTTTAGTTCGTAAGTTGACACAATGATATATTGCTATAATAGATGTGTAGAAGAATAACATACTAAACAATGTTTAAAAAAAATAAATAAATCATAAAAATAATAATCATAAAATTGTTTTAATTTTAAAGCCTTATTGAAAGTATTTGTTTGGAATACTATGTCTATTACGTACTTATGGCCTTTTTGATGGTCATCCGGAAGGCTACCATGAAATGACAGTTCTTCTCCTAGATAGAAGAGAAATTTCCTTCTAGATTTCAATTCAGAATCACGCACAAACTCACCCACTAAATGTCAAACTCGAATTAAATGTCAACAACAATATCGTATAGAGATGAGCGGTATTGAAAAACATCGATCTTAAAATCGAAAAAACAAAATCAAATATCGATGTTTGTTAACTTCGATTGTTTTTTAATACATTTAAAAAAAAATAATATTACGTTCAAAATCGATCAAAAATTCAATATATTACATATTTAAACTACCTCCATTGTTTTGAAAATAGTAGCAATATTTTTTATCGTAATTTTCTTTTCATTTTTCGTGTGTGTGAGATACAGATATCGCACTAAGCTACTCGTACAATTGAACTTCATACAATTTCAAATAATAAGTTGTGAAGCATAGTTCCGCTGAAGTGCTGTTCCGTCGGGTGGTTTCTAATCCTTATAAGCATGAGGTCAACGATTTAAGCTTATTTTAAGTCGATGTTATGAATCTTAACATCGATGCTGCGATGTTTCATATGGTTCAACATCGATAATTTTTTCGTCTAACATCGATGTTTTGCCAACATCGCCCATCCCTACATTTTCATATCATTGTTTTGTTTTTTCTTACACTTCCACTCACATTAAAATGCATAATCAAGAACCGAGTCCTGCAGTTCCGTCTGTCTGTACTACGATCTAGAGTCTAAACGGCTGACGCAATTTTCTTCAATCTTGGGACTTAAGAGTTTTAGGTGATTGTCTCAAATAGATTTTTGAAACGTTTTTTAGGCCCCAAAATGCCATTAAATTTCTTCTACTACCTTCTTTATCTCGAAAACGGCTCTAATGATTGTGATAAAAAAAACGTGTGTTCACTACTTTAGGTATATGCACTCTACATTTTGATTCAACATTTTTTTTTATACATTTTATTATTAACGCTCCTCCCATTCAACCATTTTTTTTTCGACTTTCTTATAAGCGGCTGGATGGATTTCGATCAAATTTTTTTATATAGGATGGGGAGCGTATAACTTTTTCCCGGGAAAGAATTGAATAATTTAAGATCGTCAGCGTACATTAAACAAAGACTATTAATAAAAACACTGGGAATATCATTGATAAATAATAAGAGAAAGAGAAGGGGTCCTAAATGACTTCCTTGTGGAACACCAGAAGTTACAACAACCGTGTTCGAAATAAAGTTGTTAATTCGAACATGGTGAATTCTACCAGTAAGAAACCACTTTAATAAATTAGAATGAAAACCTAAATTATGAAGTTTATAAATCAATATTGAGTGATCAACCCTGTCAAACGCTTTAGAGAAATCCGCGTAAATGACATCACATTGATACCCCTCTTCAAGAGTTCCCAATACATAATTACTAAAAATCGTAAGATTAGTCAAGGTTGATCTGCCACCGATAAATCCATGCTGAAAAGGGGAGATTATTTTTTTCACTAAGAAAACAATCTTATTATAAACGATTTTTTCAAATTATTTAGGAATTGCAGATATTTTGCAAATGGGACGATAGTTTATGACTTCATTTTTTGAACCAGATTTAAAAACAGAATAGACGAAAAAAAAAAAAAAGTAACCATCTCGAAGAGAGCGATTGAAGATGATTTCCAGTGGAGTTGCTAAAAGGAAAGCATATCTTTTCAAAATAAATGGAGCAATACCATCAGATCCAGATTGCTTTTCATCACTTAATTTTAATAATTCATCAAGAATTGCCCGAATAACAATTGGCCGCACATTTTTTTGTATATTTTCAGAATAGTTGCACGCATAAAGAAATATTAATTCATGATTACCAGGGTAACAATTGCCCAGAAATTTGGGAAAAAGTACTAATTCGTACTTATAAGTAAAATATTTTACTAATTTCTTTAATATGTATTTGTACATATCTCAAAATATTTTATTTATTTCTTAAATATTTTTGTTTTTTTCTTAAAATATTATTAAAAAAAAACTTGTTTTCTAGGATTGTTAGCCACAAATCGAATTAAAATAGAAAAAAATGACGATTTTGAAAAATGATTGGAGAACCTTTATGCAGTTTCGTTGAGTCCGCAAAAGTGCATATGCTGTAGATCTTTTGGGACAAGAGGCTAAGTCCTGTATTTTAGGAAGGGATGACTTAATTTTTCAACGCGCCATCCAGGGCCAATTTACCGAAAAAATGGCTTAAAATAGAAGACAAAATTATTTTTAAAAAGTCATGATATGCCCTTTGCAAAAAGTATAGCGAACTTCAAAATAGCTTAACAAAAACTGAATAAAAAATCAAACATTAATTGGAAAAAAAATTCAAACTTTAATTGAACATTAAATGTTAAATTTTAACTAATTTCTAGAGAGAGATTTCAAACCTTTAGCCTTAAGGACTTTTTCTTTATGACAAAATTAAACATGCGAAGTGATTTAGTGAATAGAAAGTTAAACATTGTTAACTTTTAGTTATCTAAGTTATTGAAATTCATATGATAATGATTAACATAAAAATGTCTACTTTAAAACTCTTTTCTGATGACCGAACCGGCACGCACTCGAAATCCAACTCAACTCCTCCTTTCATCATTTTGCCTATGTTTTCAATTTTACAAAAGTGTTTCGGCGTTGCCCGATGCCTAACAAATTGAATTTCAATTTAATTCAATTTCACACAATGACAATACACAACGGTAAGTCCAAGGTATTAACTAATATTTGGTTTTGCTTCACTGAACCCCTCTTATTCCAAACATTGAAAAAAAAGACGACACGAGTATTAAATCTTATAGGTCAGAATCAAAACTAGAAATTTGCATAGACATACATATCCATTGTATTTATATTTACATAGAATATATATACAATGACATATCTACGACATGTTGACCAGCATAAGCATTTAAATCGAATCTCAGCTCAGAGGTGATTTTAAAAATAGTGAGATTTCTACTTATATTGAGAACCTGACTGCAGAAAAAATTACAAACTACTCTCTCTGGAAAGCTTTAAAAAGCTTGAAATACATTCAGAGCCAATCAGGAAAAATTATAGTGACTGGTCAGATAAGGATAAAGCAGGTGTATTTGCTGAACACATTACGGATTTTTTGACGGGCGGAAGTTAGAAAACGAACTTTTTTTTATAATTTTGCACTCGCTCAAGGGATTATGAATACCATTTATATGTTTTTAACACAGCCCGGCATCCGGTAAAAGAAGAGAAAGAGAAGGATAGGAAAGATGTGTGGCGCGATGTTCTGAGACTAGAGCTGGGGTGGAGGCTGAACTAATGCGGAGAAAATTACCGTGTAACTTAATGAGATTCAATAATTATCTGAGAACGAGCTTTACCAGACAATTAAAAATCTTAAAATTAAATAAATGCTCGTGTCCTTAAAGAACTACCGAGAAAAACAGTAATCAAACTATTGTATGTACCTCATGAATATGGTTAAGGCTTTCATAAGTTCCGCGTCAATGAAAAGTTCCAGAAGTAATAATAGTTCCAAAACCGGGGAAACTCCTGAACGAAAAAAAAATCTTATAGACAAATTTCTCTCTTGTCTCTGATCCAATGTATTTGAGAAAATTTTGCTCAAGAGCATGCTTCCCATATTCATCAGAAAAAGCAACTCAACAATTGATTAGGCTCCATAATTTCGACTTCCTCATTAACGGCTCAATGGATATCAATGAAAATGTTTATACAGGAGGGCCTTCGAATTCTAAATCATAGTGCAGACCAAAATTTTCGAAAATTATTTTTTTTTTGGATTTTTGAAAAAAAAATATCTGTTTTTAAATTTATGTTATTAAGGCCCGTTTGTTGATACGCATCATAAATATTTATGTTCAACTTAAAACGCTTATGGGCTACATTTTCCTCTACGTAAATTGCCACATAAGTGCTTAAATAGAACTTAAATGCTTAAGTTTTGTATTAACAAACTGGCCTAAATACTTAAAATGATCATACTTAAAATAAAAAGAAATATGATATTTCGTATATAAAAATTATTTTAAAAAAAAGGCTAAAAGTATGTTTAGCTTTTCCTACTAAAAATCATGAGCTTACGATGTTATCGAACATTAGAGTAAGTAAGTCCGACCCAATCATGCATCTTATTTTAATATTAGGTAGTGTTTTATGTGAAACAGACAAAACAAAATTCATTAATGTTGAATCTAACATAAAATTAATAAAAACCTTTAATCAATTGTAAATAAGAAAAAGAAATCTTATCAAAATGAACCATGTGATCTTCGCCATTACTCACCACGTATTTTCACCATTCTTTATATATTATGAAAAGTCACCACATACAAATCTTATGATTTTGTCTTGAAAAAAAAAAAATAAACGAAATGCGATACAGAATGATATTTTTTGCTTTTGCACAATTTATTTCGGGTCTGAAAAACGAACGATCGCTTTTGTTTCATTTATTACATAATCTGGCTCGAGTAAAGTGGGAGAATTATGTGTGGCAATGGCGCAGTGGATATAGTGCTTGATTGCTAACTAGGACGTGTGGGTTCGATCCGCACGCTAGGCGCATTCTCTTCTATAACTCCAATTTTAATTGGATGCCGCCCATGGGTTAAAATGAGACAGTCAATACCTGGTTCTCAAATCCACTTTGCCAAACTAGTGCCGTGCAATTCAGGTTGCATTTCAAAGACCTTAGGTCTTACAGGCATATAGTTAAAATTAAAAAAAAAAATATTGAGATCCCGAATTGGCACAGGGGCATAACTCCGCGGGACATAAGGCCAAAATTCTTTTTCACCACTGAAGTGACACATAAGTACAAAATAATTTTTCTTTGAAGTGAGAACTTTAAAAAAAAATACTCGACTAGACAGCAGTTCTGGCGATGTACGAAATTTAAGCTTTAAGGTGCTCGGCAGTATTCTAACAACCTTTGTTTTTCTAGCCTTAGGCCTGAATTTATGACATATGGCAATCCTGCTAGTAATTAGTTAAGAAAAAAACTGGTTAAACCTCTTTTTAATATCATCTTAATTTCTTCTAATTGACACTTCGATTGGGAAAATTTTCAGCTCGTAATAGGTAGTACATATAATACCTACAGTATTTGCATCAAACAAATGTCAAATGGGACATAAGTCAAAAATTATTAAAGTGGGACATACATAGTTCCGAAATTCGATTTTAGACTTATGTTCCGCGTAGTTATGTCCCGGCACCTCTCGAATTATGGTTGTCGGAAATAAAAAAGTGCGCTGAATGGCAATTTGCTCCGTCTTGTTGGAACAAATGTGGCTGTTTAATTGATTAATTTTTGAAAACAAAAAAGCAGTCAGCATAGCAGCATTGCGCTCGCCATTTCCCCTAACTGCAGCTTTTCTAATCTAAGAGCCAGCGACAAAAATGGTAACGTCATTTCATTAAGAAAATGTTTAGCATTAAAACATGGCCTAGATACCAAAAAGCTTTAAATGAATTGTCTGTCACTTATCCGTTAGGGTAGATGCAGTTGGTAGGGGGCTAAAGGGTTAACAAAATTTAGGACAAAAACGTGATTTCATTAAAGCTGAAATTTGGTTTGCTGACGCTAAATATTTTGTATGTAACACATAAAAAAGGCAGACAATTTGGGTGGTACGAAGATGGCGGCAGACAAAGGGGAAGGTCAAGAAAATAAGAGATTAATTACGTAATTTCATTAAAGTTGGAATAAAGGCTAAGATTTTTAAAAATTCATTATACGTTCTGTAATTAAAAAGGCAGACATATATTTTGGGCCGAACACTCCGGCAAACACAATCTTTGTTATTATTTATTAGTAAAAAACAATTGAAAAAATGCAATATTCAAAGAAATCATGTTCCTAATTTTACATATTCTGCTAAGAATAGTTGTGTGCCATTTGACTGTCCTCATCAAAGTTGAAAATTGTAACATCGGTAATGTTTTCATCGTCACGATCATCCTCATTCTCTTCATTATCTGTCAAATTGATTCAAATAAATTTTTTTCAACGTTCACATTCGTAGAACCAAATTTTTACATGACCAAGAATTAAGGCAAAAAAATACTACAATGTCCCAAAGGTAGTAAGAATTTTTGTTCATTTGTAAAAAATATTCGAAATTCAACTTCATCTTTTGTCCCAACGCTCGTCTTTAATGACACCTCTTTTGTCAGTTCTCGCGAAAAAGCCAATTTGCTTGCAACGCAGTTCGCTGTCAATTCGACGCTGCCAGAAAGTGTTATGACTACTCCTGTACTTGAGAGCGCAAACGATTTTATGGGACGAATCTTCTTTCGCACTCGTGGTTGCTAGAGTCCTCAAAGACCTTGACATACACAAATCCGCTGGCCCGGATAGTATCCCTCCCATCGTTCTGAAGAGGTTATCTTCAACGCTGGCAAAACCACCGCGTAAGCTTTTCTATCTGTCCTACTCTACAGGTCTCTTTCCGAGTGGATGGAAAACAGCATTTGTCCAGCCTGTCCCTAAAAAAGGCGCATCTTCTTCACCCTCTAATTATCGTCCAATTGCACTTACGTCCCTTCTTTTCAAGGTCATGGAAACGCTGATTAATTATCAGCTCAAGAAATATCTTGAAGAACGAAAGCTCCTTAATGACCGGCAGTATGGCTTTCGAAGCAATAGGTCCACTGGTGATCTGATGGTATATCTCACCGAACAGTGGCACAAATCTTTACATTGTTTTGGAGAAAGTAAGATTATTGCGCTTGATAATTCAAAAGCATTTGATAGAGTTTGGCATCAAGCTCTCTTATCGAAAATGCGTGCATTTGGTATCGATGAATCTCTTATTCGGTGGATTAGAAATTACCTTTCGGACCGCTCAATACAAGTTGTATTGGACGGTTTCAAGTCTGATATTCACAATGTAAATGCTGGTGTGCCCCAGGGCTCCGTATTGCCTCCGACCCTCTTTCTCATTTTTATTAATGATCTCTTATCTGGAACTTCTAATCCACTTGATTGTTTTGCTGACGATAGTACGCTCAGCTTTTCATATTCGTTTTCAGATGCACCTCCTTGTTCTTCGGATGTGCAACTGGAACGGCAGCGTATGATAAGCTCATTAAATTCTGATCTTGACAGCATTGTCCAATGGGGAATAAAAAACCGATTAGAATTTAATGCTTCAAAAACTCAGTGCTGTCTTCTGTCATTAAAGCAGAACCCACCCCCCATGCCGCTATCCATGAGTGGCACTTGCATTGAAGAAACCGATCAGCTTTCAGTCCTCAGCATGTGCATCACAGGCCACCTCTTGTGGAAAGAAAACATATTTGATATCGCCAAAAACGCTACAAAGTGTTTAGGCTTTCTTCGAAGGTGCAAGAAATTCTTCTCCCCGTCTGATCTGGCTGTAATCTATAAGGCCTTCATTCGTCCAAAGCTGGAGCATAACTCGCACATTTGGGCAGTAGCTCCCAAAACTCATTTGAATTGTTTGGACAGAATTCAAAATAGAGCTCTAAGAATGATTGGCGATAGAACTATAGTGGAAACATTTACATTTCTAGAACACCGTCGAAATGTTATATGTCTCTCACTATTTTATCGCTATTTTTATAAACAATGTTCGAGCGAAATAGCCAGTTGCATTCCTCCCCTTAAACTTTTCAACCGTAATACTCGCGCTTCTAGGAATGCTCATCAGTTTACCCTTGAGCCCAACTTCGGTCGTACTGTTAAGTACAGAGAATCTTTCTTTAGCCGTACAACGCGAATGTGGAATACTTTACCCGGCTCTATTTTCCCCTCCCATTTTGATATTCAGAAATTCAAAACCAATGTGCATCGGTATCTCCTCTTGCATCCTTCCCTACTTTCCTAACGCTCGCACAGTGCTTGTTCATTTTAGGGGTAGTCAAAACTCTTTAGTTCGCGCATCCGTTTAAAAAAAATATTCTATATATACACACCTGTAACACTTATATTCTCGTCCAAATTTTCTGGTTGAACTACGAGTATAATGTCGTTAACCAAAGGTGGTAGCTGATCACCTTCAAACCAAATTTTAGTTCATCCAAACTCAGATAAACAAGATTTTAAGTTCGATTCGCTACTCATAATGAGGGCCTATGCGTCTTGATTATTAAGACAAGGATTCAAAATAATGGATTGCATGTATGACAAAATCAAAGCACGGCCAGTTTATTACTAAAAAGTTTTCCCTGAAACCAGGATACATTCGAAATACATACATATTTAAATTACTTTAATAAGAAAAAATTTAAATCCATTGCAACCAACTAATTATTGGCTGCATCCTTTTCGGCCTTGTATTTGTAATGCAATTCCATGCAGTCGGTGTTCGAAATATTTATCCAGCCATTTGGTGTCATGTGGTAGACCCTCACTATGCCTCCGGAGTAGGCATCTCTGAAAGTTGCATGGTAGATGGCTCGCCGACCTAATTCTTGGGCAGCTTCATCACTTAAATCCCATTTGTACCCAGAGTCCAGTACACCAAAGGCATAAATCGAACCACTTCCAACTGAAAACACATTACCTGGTGTGCGGGAACCTTCCGAGTCTACATAATACAATCCTGGTCCTCGCTTATCATAGCCAGCCATCATCATGCCCATACTTAGGCCCATTCCTTTATACTCATGGGCGATGTTGGCCATGATTTTGCTAGCAGCAGCAACGGATATACGTTCTTTATTGCGTAATTCATGAAGTCGACACTCTTTTGCCAAAACACGATCCCAGTAGACGCAATCAGCAGCCCCGCCAGCCAGTGTTCCTATAGTTATTGTTTTGTGGTAAATTATGCACAATAATTTATTATATTCCTTTTACCTAAAAGATATTGATTGATTTCAACAATTTTCTTCATGGTTTGTGACCCAATGAATTGGCCACCGGTGGCACGGGAATCAACTGCTAATATCACACCACCTTTGTACTTAAAACCCAATGTGGTTGTGCCGTGATCAAAGTCAATTTTAATTCCGGATTTTTCTCCATGAGCAGTGATCTTTCTTAGATTTTCGCATGGCTAAAATAAAATATTGAAATTGTAATTAATTTTTATTTTAAACTTACGGAGAATGATCTTTATAACACTCACGTTCTCGAATGGAGGAGCGGCTAATGAGAAAGCGTTTTCCAAGTTGCACGTATATTGGGACATCTCTCGCTCCAAATCTGTTGGAGAATAATTGCTCATTTTCATGTAAGGAGCATTAGCTAATCCACAAATTTCAGCTAATGCCATGTTTTTAAATAGATCTTGCACTTAAAAAATGTAAAAGAATATTAGGAAAAATATTTTCTTTATTAAAACAAAAACCGACAAGTATTTCAGATGACAACTAGGTTTTGAAATGATGTGAAGTTGGTTCTATTTAATGGAAAAACTGTACAGCGGATCAGTTCATGAATGAAAGAATACAGGCTCAGTTTATCAACATTTTATGGCATTGTTGTTTTTATTGTACATATAAGTGTGTTCAGAGATTATGAGCTTTTTTTTTGCAAATAATTTGTTTATTAAAGGAGGCTTTACATGGATCTGTATCTGCAGACTTGAAGAAAGTTGAGCGGGACCATAATTTAAAACAAACTTAAAAGTAAGACAGGGTACACACTAATAACTTACTCGAAATCTGCTATAACTTTCTTGACACATCTCATAATAACATGTTCTTAGCGTTCAGGTATGTAGTTTTGAGAAAATGTTCGCTATTTTCGTTGTTTTTAAGCAAACTGAGGTGAAATGGTAAAAAAAACTTGAAAATATGTTATCTGAAAGGCGGCTTTACATGTATCTTAATCTGCATCGACATCGGCAAAAAAAAAGAGGAAACAAAATAAAAAAATCATACTTGTGCGATAGAGAACGAAGACCAAAATGGAGATCATCTTCATATATGAAGTTTATAGGAAGTATAAATCTGAAGATTGCAGATTATAGTGCAGATGAACATGTTCTCATTTTCCTTCTTGGCACACATAGTATTTGGTGCGTTCAGCAATTTACTCACTTGCTCAGTAAATTATGTGCGAGCACGTCGAGTGCGATCTACACATGTTCAGAACGCAAAACGAAACACACATTTGGAGCTCTGCAAGCTCTGAGCTAAAAAGAAACACACACAAATTGTTTGACAACTCAGACACTGCTCTGAACTAAAAAAGAAAAAAGCCTAATGCAGATGAAGATGAAGATACATGTAAAGCCTACTTTACCCTTCAAGAAAAAACACGGCCCCGAATTTCTCGGTTCACTTTGGAATTATTAAATATTAACAATGTTATGGAATATCAACACATTTTCTGTGTACGAATGTCAAAAGGAGAACTAGAATCGAGACTTTTTTTTTATGGACCGAGAAATAGAGAAAAAAAGTCGATATTCGAGTGAGGAGTATTTTTATGGACAAGAAATCAAGAAAAAAAAATAGAAATCAAGACACATACAGAGACACAGTTATTGTTTTTTTCAATTTTGCAAGCAACAAGCTAATTTTTATCTTAAAGGAAAACCATAATACATAATAACAAACATAAATAGCTTATAAAATAATATTTTAAAATGAAAAAACTGGATTATTATCAAATAAATAAAGAATTGTTTGGTATGTGTAAAAGAGCATAGGTACCTATTTCTTATTAGATCCCTTTCACACAAGGAAACTGAGGTGCCGGCAATTTGGAGTTTGATGGTGGGAAGGGCAAGAAGTAAGGGGAATGAGAATAATCTCCCCGGTCAACGATTTGAAGAGATTTTTTTGACGTTTTGCTTTGCATTTCAATTTGCCCAACAAAATCTTCCCAGATTCCTCCTCAGTTTCTTGGTGCCAGTTTCTTCTTGTGAAAACTACATGGCATTTAAAGGAAAACTTCAAAGAAATCTCCAGCAACCGGTTTCCTGTGTAAAAGGGGACTTAGATTAGTTCATTTTTTGGATCCGTTTTGGATTCCATTTAGGTTCCATTCTCGCTGAGTATGGAGAAATAGAAAACTCTCTCTCTCACAATACATTCACATATTGGCTCCGTGGTGATTCTAATTTCCATACTAATTTGATCCGATTTGGAATCATTTCGGATCCGTTCTAGGGTTCATTTATGAAGTGGCATGGGATCTAAAACGCAGTCGCTTGCTTGAAGGGTTATTTGTAATAAGGATATTCATGCAATGAGAAAATTTTCCGCTTTGCAGAAAGAACTAATTTTCCGCCAGACGTTTACATGAACACATACTTTAAAATATTTGCGTAAATGTGGGAAATAATCAAATATTCTTTGAAAGAAATTTACGAGGTTTATTTATTCTCTTTCTACATCAAATTCGTGAAATAATTTTATTTGGGGTGTTATTTTGTGTCGCACAAGCGATCAAACGATTTCTTGCGTGCGAACGATATGCTTCATATAACTGCAAAAACGATAAGATTCATTTGCACGTTCGAAAGAAGTAAGACGACAGCAAACTACTTGAAGTTTTTTCAATATTAGGTAGTAAAATTTGATATTTTGGTTGAAACAAACTAAACAAAATTAATTAATATTGAATCTGATATGAAATGAATAAAAACCAATAGTAAATACAAAAAAAAAGATATCAGGGTAACCCAAATCGATTACCACAAGGAACCTAGAGATTTGCGCCCTTCACACGCCTCGTATTTGCACCAAACGTTAGATCTTATGAGATGCCACCACATATACAATTAATAATTATTGTTTTGTTTTGTATTAAAACAAACATATTTTGTTCGAAAATGAAACTTAATTATTTTTAAATTTATTGTGTAAGTTTTTATTCAAGTTGTACATAATTTTGCATTATAAATTACATATTTATTTACACTGTCCCGCCATTTTTCAGTGTTCGGCTATTCAACATCTCAATATAACTCATCCCTAACCCAATTCATTAATAAAAAGTATGCAATAAGTGCCACCTTAAAGTATGCAATGTACAACAGAGGCTCTAAAACCTAAGCGAATGAAATAAAATAAACGAAATGCGATACAGAGTGAGAACTTTCGCACAATTTCGTTTGCTTTTGAAAAACGCACAATCGCTTTCGTTTCGTTTATTACAGAATCTGGCCCCTGATTTGCAGAATATTTTTCCCATACAAACTTTGCCATTTCATTTCCGCGTAGATAAAATTATCTGTTTTTTAAGGTTTATCTGGGTTTTCCGCTGTTACATGAATACCCTTAATGTTTTTAATACTACGTTTCCACGTAACTTTAATCTCTTGTAGATTTAGGCTAGGCGCACACATGCAATTTTTCCGAAACGAAATGGTTTAATCACTATAGTTATTGAACCATTATCGCGCACATAATACTATTTTTACACCACTGTGATTTTTAATCCTTGCTTCCGTTTTGGACTTATCTCATTTGCAGAGATACTTTTAAGCATTGCGATATTTAATAGATGCGATAACTCTGCAATTTTTCAACCTGAACAATTTTGTCTACCCCGGCCACCACATACGTCGCTCACCAGCCTGCTTAAAAATCGCAAGCTCAAATAGCATGATGTAAAAGCTGAATAAGCAACTTAAAAATCAACACACAGACAATATTTTGATTTAGTGTGCAAACTGAAGAACTTATTTGGGGCGGTCGTTCGACTTGTGCCAAAACACAAATTTTAACAACCAAACTGTTGCAAAACTGAAAGTTACATGTGCCTGTCTAGCCTTACTAATCACGAAAAGTGTTTCCACCGCTCCAAAAGTAGATTAATTTTGACAATTTTATTCAAAATGCAAATATTGTTTCATTTTCTCTTAAGACGTATAAGGGAGACAGGCAGATTCATCAAAAAAACAAAAAATTCACTTTCCCGATGAATTTGTTCATTTCGATATGAAAATGGGTTAGTTCATTTGTACATCTATTGGCCCTATGCAGAATAAAATGAGATACATTTTAAATGCGTTTAATACTACGTTTCCACCGAACTTTAATCTCTTGTAGATTTACTAATCTCAAAAAGTGGTTCCACCGCTCCAAAAGTAGATTAATTTTGACAGCACTATTCAAAATGTATATATCTTTTAATTTTCTCTTATGATAAAGAAGTGAGACAGACATCTTCATCACCGAAGAGAAAAATTCACTTTCCCGATGAATGTGTTCATTTCGATATGGAAGTAGGGTAGTTCGATTGAAAATTTAAATGAGATTTATTTTAAATCTTCATCTGAGAAGATTAAAATTTGTATGGTAAATTCTCAAGATTTGTAGGAGATTTAGCTAAATCTACTTAAATCTCGGTTTAGTGGTTGGTGGAAACGTAATATAACAGGCTGACCAGAATGGATTGAATACAAAGGGACACGCGTTCATATCAAAACAGCGGTGGAAAATAGTTGTTTTTAATTTATTTTGCAGTGATTTCTTCAAACTTTTATTTTGCAAATTTATTGTGAATGCGTATTTTTGCATTTCAAAAATAAAGTGATCTTCGGCTCCCCCAAGGAGGGCGCCGACGAATATCAACAATGGTGTGGATGCAACAACCAATAAGATGTTTTTTTTTTGTTATCTGTCAAACGACGCGCGGAAAAAAGTAAAAAGTTAACCAATGTCTAGCATCGCGACTCATCTTTTGTCTTCACTGAAAAACTAAAATAAATATGTATTTGGCATATTGTAGGTCGCGCCTTCATTGTATTCACTCAACTTTCTCAAATTTTAAAATTTCCTGTATAATTTTGGAGAATAAAATTGGAGTAAGTAATCAATAAAAGTTAACCCACGGAAATGAATAGCTGAATATTTTTTGACATATTTTATTTTAAAAACGAGAAGTGAATTCTTTACTATGAATTCTATTTTTAGTATGATGGAGTTATAAGCAAGCCACACAAGCTTCTTGAAAAGACTAGTACTTATGTACAGGCACTAGAAGTAAAGCTTCCCTAATTTGAAACAATTTTTTTTTCATAATTCTGTCATGGTTCAGCAAGGCGCTCACTAGCCAACTGATAAGTCTAAATGCCGTTAAAAGCTATTTTGAATCAATAATTCAACAGGTCAATTAAATATAATGCTATATAATGCTATATAGAATTGTATTATAAAAAAAACACTTTCTTACTACTTTGTATATAAATTTACGAAGTAGATACACTGAAGTACTCGTAACGAGACCATCGGGTTAAGCATAATTACATACATTAATACAACAGAGAAAGACAAAATAAAGAACAAGCAACAGTAGAAACACGATGTCAACAGCACGCACAAACTTCGATTGAAAAATGTGATTTTTGTGTTTGATTTGATGTTTTTTTCGTGGGTACACATTTTTTTAGAGACCGTGGCGTATCGTGTCCTGTTGTCGGTTTGACCGCTCCATAGAAAATGTTTACCCCCAAAGCCGCAAACGAAGTTTTACTTCAAAATATATATTTTAAAGGCTTGTTTGTTTTTTAATATTTTCAAATCACTGCATATTGATTGGTTCTCGTCGGCGCAGGGACATAAGACCCAATTTTTCAATTTGACATACCCCTGTAGGACATAAAAGTCAAAACTCTAATTTGGTGTAGATACTACAAAACTCCATACCTTTATAATGCCGGATTTACACGAGTGACAAATTGCCATTATTTCTTCCATTTTATTAACATTTGGCGTTTTTCTTTTTTAGCTCCGAGTAAAGAACTCAGCTGTCAAGAAAAGATCTGTGTTTCTTTTTTAGCTCAGACACATTTAATTTCTCAACTCGTGTTTCTTTTTTAAATCAGAGCTAAGCTGGGAATAAAATGACCGATCATACGGAGCAAAGTGCTGGGCGCGGCTAACTTTACTCATAATTTAACAATAATCACTAAAGTAAAACCAATTAAAAACAAAAGTGAATTCGGAAAACGAAAGCTATATGACAGTTCTACGCTTAAGTTTATTTCAAAATTAAATCAGAGATATCTGACCATGCTCTACTCAGATCTAAAACGGTTTACTCAGGCTCTGCTCAGAGATCTGCTCGGAGAAAAAAATAAAAACGCCAATTACTGAAAAAATCGTGTAAATGGTTTGAAAATTTGTCTTTATTTTCGTCATTAAAAAAGTGGCAGGGAAGACTGACATTAAATATTGCCATTATACTGGCGTCATGTAAATGTACAGTGACACCATTTTGAAAATAATGGCACACCACGAAAAAGTATGAACTTGCTCATTCTTTAGTTTTTAGATTGCCATTAGCCGTGTTTTATTATCGCCAATAACCCATATGGTTCACACCGTGAAAACAAAACGGTGTGGGTTATGTCCTTATATGTACCCACTGTTCGCCGAATTTAATACTAATATTTGCAAACCCAGATAGAAACCCCGATAGAAACCTGGATCTAGTGTTTTTTTTTAATACGTGTTAAAAAATAACCCAGACCCGTAGATAATAAAACGCAGCTATTATCAATCAAACCATCATTATTTTGCCCTGTGTAAATGAATTTTATTTTACCATTATTTTGCTATTTTAATAACATGAATTAATGGCAATTTGTCACTCGTGTAAGTCCGGCATAAAACATGAATATAGCCATATGACTCATTGTGAAAGTGTCATAAATGGCCATATGACCATTTGTCGCTTTTCTAAAGAGTCATTTGGCTATTATGGCCAAATGGCATTTTCTTATTAATTTTTGTACATTCCAAAAGTACATGAAAAGTTCTAAATCTTAAATGAAAAAAAGATTTTTTAAACAACTTAAGATCTTTATTCAAATTATAAAATAGATTTCAAATGTAAAAAATACATTTTAAAAAGCTCTTGGCGTAAAGGGGGCATGCTACCACTGCAACCCCTTACTTGGCCCAATTTAGGATTTGGTGTGGATAAAAGTTTGGGTACATGCATTTTTTGCTTGGAACTTTAAAAAAAAAAATCTTCAAATACAAACAAAAATTTCCATATACCCAAACTTTTACCCACCCCAAATCCTATATTAGGCCAAGCAGGGGGTTGCTGCGGGCAGAATTCCCCCATTACGCGTCGAGCTCTCTAATTTTTTTTGTCTACATTTGAAAAACGCCGAGCTTTTTGTACACCGTGATTTTATTTGCAAAAAAGACTTCACACATGTACCATATTATGCTAGTAACTGTTTTTTATGTTGCGTATAATTCGTAAAACTAAATGAAAATAATAGAGCGGAAAACAAGATTGGCTGGTTGTATATTCTTAATGAGATTTTTTTTTAATTTGGTAAGCTTATTTAAAACATTATGTTAAGTGCAGGCCAAAACTCCTATAATTTAACGTACATGGTATAAATGTATGTAAACCTAGGTATACTGACTATAAACATAGCATTGTTCAAAATGAAGCGATGAAGAGTAGAAAATGGTTAATGCATTAACAGTATTTTATTTTCTCCATTTTATGAGAATAAGAAAAACTAATCCAGCTAACTGGTATTAACGTTGAATTTTATTAACTCCCCTGGTGCAGACTGTAAGGCCAGCTTTATTCTTTTTAGCACCCCCCACGTAGATACGCTACTGCTTATGTATAAGCATTGCAGATACAGGTGAGCATGAAATAAACCTTAAGAGAGTAATAAGGTAGATACATTGAATTCTTATAAGAAAATATGATGATCAGTTAGTTTTGTTCGAGCTCTGAGAGTCTGAGTCTGAGATACAGCTCAGTTTAAATATTGCTTTCTTACTGTCGCTTTGAGGTTCGTTCGGTCGGACGGCTACTATAGCTACCTACCTTTTTTATTGTGAACATTTTATTAATATAAAAATAAAAAATGTACATATCTACGTAGGTATGTAATGCTTGAATGAAGACGACATCGGTGATATTTTTGTGATACCATGGTTTTAAATACTTATATCGGCACATGTCTATTGTCCATTTCAAACTCACTCACCTTCTGTTAAAATATAATAATATTCATCCTGTTTGCGTTTCCATAATTAAAAAAATAAAACTGGTGTGTAAAAAAAAATCGGAATGATAAAGCAACTGTAAAATGGCTGGCTGAAAATCCCAAGGCAAAATTTAATTCTCGGTGCGATTAATCCTTGGCTTTTAAATCTGTAGTTTGGCCAAGATCTCTTGTTTTCCTTTGATCTGTATACATATATGTATGTTATTGTGGTTCTTCATTTCACGCAACTAGCTATTATTGAATAAAGTGCGTTAAAACAAAAATTGAAATACCTATGCATACATAATAAGCATATACCTTCGTACCGACATAGTTTGCATTAAAATATTATTTTAGAGTGTTATAAAAATATAATGCATTCAAAATTCTCAGAATAAAAGAAAAAAAATTTTAAAAAAATACTAGGATTCGTGTCTTGTTTGTGATGTTAAGTATTTATTGCTTACCCGATTGCGAAAACTCTGTTTTTGTATGTGTTGTGTGAGTGTGTTGATGTCATTCATATTACATTCACGTTTTTTTTGCGTTTGAATCCAGAAGCAGCGGTAGCGTCGGAGTTTTTCTTCATTTAGTTTTTGGATACGAACGTTAATTTTTTTGTGGATATTACTGATATGTTAAGTTAAAAGGTGAGTAACGTTTGCGTTTGCGATATTATTTCTCAATTTTGTTTTATACTGACCTTATGATTTGATGGATTAAAGAGGATTATTTTTTGTATGCTTTGAAGGTGTGTTATACCTATGCATACATTATAAATATAATATCTATGTAATATGTTTTTTTTATAAAACTGAAAAAAAAAATTGAATAAAATAATAACTTGGGTATAACTCCCTACCATAGCTAAATGCATATCTAATGTTAGATTATATGTAGGTATAGGTATACCTACAACTCATTTGTCACATTCACATATAAATTTTTAATTTTTAGACACCTGAAAGACTTTATGTTGTTGCAAAAATTATGCTTTATGGCTTAAATTTATATTTTATTAAAAAAAAACAAATTCACTCTCACCCTATCCTATCGTTGCGACCTAAGCATTTTTTTTTGAAGACCCTGACGTCACTCTGGTAAACAAACTGTGTTTTTCGAAACCTATGCTCGGTCGCCTTGAAGTAGATCTAGGCTGGGGAAAGTTGAGGTAAATGAATAAAGGTCAAAGTCATATGAGATCTGGGGCATATAGGATAACACAACGCGACAAGTACCTAGGTACTTGTAGGACAAGTAAAACACGACAAGTCTTAGAAAACGACAAGTCTACAAACTCTGTGACAATAATTGTCATTTTAAAATGTGACAAGTGGGAAATTTCCCACCTTTTGTAACATAAAGTGACAAGTTATTCGGCTCTGATAGGCTTTTTGCCAAAGTAAATATCTTTGTTCGCTTTTTATTTTTGCTTAAATATCGCTAAAAGTTCGAAAAAGAGTATTTTTTCTACTTTTCTCAATTTTATTTCCTTCCGGAATATTTGCCATGTTATATTTTTGGCCACTTGTCACAGAATGTGGGCAAGTCAAGGGAAATTTATTATTCTGACAAGTGCAACAGTTTTGCGTGTCCTTGTCGTGCGCGTATAGTTTGACAAGTGAATTTAAAGATTGTTCAGTGACGAAAAAGTTAGAACAGAATAGAAAAGAACAGAACAGATTCGTGAGAAACTTCAGAACAAGATAGAACAACTTAGAACAGTCAGTCATCTGACAGAGACTATAAAAAAAAATTATAGTTGTTTACCTCCAATTCAAGTTCGTTTATTTTTACGAAAGCATTTTAAAAATAATCTGAAATGGAGTTGAATTTATTTAAAAAAATATTTTTCATGAAGTTGAGATGATTCCGCCACGGAATATGATTTATCAGTTAAATCTAACACCTTAATGTTTTTTTTAACAACAACAATTTGTTTTGACAGTTCTCACAAATCTGTTCTAACCTGTTCTACCTAAAAAGCAAGTTGCAGAAAATCCTGTTCTAAGGTGTTCCAAACTGTTCCAAACAGACTCATTGAGCAACAAACCAGAACAGTTTAGAACAGAAAATTTCTCATTGAACAGCAAAATCCTGTACTTTTCTGTTCTAAAATGTTCTAATCTGTTCCGAACAGCCTCATTGAACACACATTTAGACTTGTCGCGTTGTTTTATAGGCCCCTAAAGTAGGGATGAGTGATATTGAGAAAAAACATCGATATAGGATCGAATACTCATATCGGTATTAATAATTATCGAATTGAAAACGTCGATGTTTTGAAATATTTTCCTTTATTCTTCGTCCACGACGATATTGAATCATCGATTTTTTGTTTTATCATCGATGTTTCATTAACATAAGACGTGTTTTATTGGGAAATTTATCCAGCGTTAACTTACATCTCGTAGCATTTTACATATAATTCGCTACGGTCGATAAAAAGCTAAAGTAGAATGCTACGGTGGATGGATGGATGACGTTTATTCGAGTCTCGTTGGCCAGTTTATATTAATTTAGATTAGAGCCAATTTTAAAATTTGAATATTTTACTTCTTCGCCTTTTTTGGTTAAAGGCAGAACCGCACTGGGCGGACCATCACTTCACAGGATCTGCGCTTAAAAATATTTATTCTCATGAACTTCACAAAATTTCATATACGAATAAATTTTAAAGTGTAGTTTCGTTGCAGTGCAGTTCCGCCGAGTGCGGTCTTACCTTTATTTAGTTACTTTACTTCAATGCTAAAGGCGGGAAAGAAAATATCTTTGGGGGATTTGTGGGAAAGCACAGCCTCCACGAGACGACAACAGATAACGGCTTCCGACTAATCGACTTTGCTGCAGCTCGTAATTCGGTGATAAGTACCACTAGGTTCCCCAATCGAAGGATAAACACAGCAACCTGGCGATATCCATCTGGTCGAACTGCCAACCAAATGGACCACGTGCTAATTGGCGCAAGGCACGTATCAAACATCTTGGACGTGCGAACCTTCCGAGGTGCAAACGTGGACTCTGACCACTTTCTTGCTGTGACAAAGTTCAGAGCCCGACTGTCAAACGCTAAGAAAACGAAGACCACCCAAAGGAAGAAATTCAACATGGCCTTCCCTAGCACATCTGAGAAAGCCAGAGACTACGGTATCGCGACATCATTAAGGAGACAGCCATCAGCCACGACCACCATCGGCTACAAACCACCCAGGAAAAAGAACCCGTGGTGTGACGATAAATGCGCGGTATTGAAGCAGGAGACGGAAAATGCAGCTCATCAACCAAATGTGGGAGGAGGAAAGCATGCCCGATGAATGGTCAAATAATTACATATGCCAATCTACAAAAAGGCGATCCTATGCCCAGCAAACACTACAGAGGCATATACCTGCTTAATGTTGCCTACAAGATCCTATCCAACGTACTATGTGAGCGTGATAAACCTTTCTGCCAGGCAGATCAACGATAGACCAAATCTTCACATTGAGGCAAATCCTGGAAAAGACCAACGAATATCGACTTCAAATCCGCATATGATAGCATAAGTCGCCAAGAGCTTCTATTGGCGATGTCGGAACTCGGGATCCCGAAAAAAACTGATCCAGCTATGCCGCATGACGTTTGACAATACGCATTGCAACGAACAAATGGATAACAGCTCATCCGAGATATTCCAGACATGTGACTTCTTCAAGAGATAGTACGCAAGAGTGGTGTTAACCTGGAAGGCACTATCTTCAACAGGTCTTCTCAACTGCTTGGTTATGTGGACGACATCGACATCATCGGCCGCTCCAAGCGAGCTGTACTTGAAGCATTCACAGCTATTGATGAACAGGCGAAACGCATTGGTCTTGAAGTGAATGAGGACAGAGCAAAGTATATGCTATCAACAAACAAAGCTTCACCTGTCCACCGCCTAGGACAGAACGTCACTGTTGGTAGCAGTAATTTCGAGGTAGTCAAGGAGTTCACCTACCTAGGAACAAACATCAACTCCACGAACGACAACGTAGTCGAAATTCGACGAAGAATTACCCTAGCGAACCGCTGCTACTTCGATTTGGCCAAACAAATGGGTTCAAAACTCATTTCTAGAAAGACAAAATGCACGCTATACAAAACGCTAGTTTTACCAGTTCTACTCTACGGCGCCGAGTGCTGGACGATAAGAAAAAAAAGGGGAATTGAAAAATTTTTCGGAGGATATTTGGTCCTATATGCGAAGAGGGCGAATGGAAGAGAAGATTTAATCGAGAAGCTGTACCAAGATGTGGATATAGTCCAAAGAGTTAAAACGCGTCGACTACACTGGCTCTGCCACATCGAGCGAATGCACAACAGCGCTCCAGCCAAGAAAATTTTCGAATCCCAGTCCCCACATTCGAGACGACCAGGAAGATCTCAGCCAAACGTGCGCCCTGCAAGATTTGTAGAAAGCGCCCCTTCTTTAAATTTACACACATGCATACACTGATGCACATACATAAGAATTTTGTACATTACCCAGGAGGTAGAATTTCAATTCGTCCTTTTAATTGAAATATCCCCGGTATGTAGAAGATACAATTTATTTTTCTCTAATAAACAGTTCTACAAAAAAACACGTCACTTCTATTAAGAACTGATATTTATTTAATCTTAACCAACAAAGCGAAAAACAATTAAAGCAATTTGCACCACACCAGAGTATATATACCAATAAGTGCAGGGCAAATTATGAAATTCTTTTACAACAAATTTAGTCGTTATAACGTCATTAACTTAAAAAAAAATAAAACAAAAAACAAACTGCATGCGCAGGAACTATTCGAATATACTTACATCCTTGGTAGCTTCAATTTTTTCACTCTATTCGTTTTTTCCATTCAATTCAAATTTCTATTTTAGAATTTAGCTTTATTATAAAATTTTCGACCACTTTTTGCAGCAATTGGGGCTGTATGTCAATAATAACGCGCCAAATATTCTCTTTTAAGGCGTCAATCGTCTCGGGCTTATCTGCGTAGACAAGCGACTTCACATAACCCCACAAAAAATAGCCCAGCGTTGTTAAATTGCACGATCTTGGAGGCCACGCCACAGGCCCACGACGCGAGTTAATGCACTCACCAAAAGTTTATGTAGCGCCGCGCCGTCCTGTTGGAACCAAAGGTCGTCCACATTAACATCCTCCAATTCAGGCACGAAAAAGTCATTAATCATGGCTCCATAGCGTTCCCCATTGATTGTAAAATTACGGCCGGCTTCATTTTTGAAGAAATATGGACCAATGATTCCGTCTGCCTACATAGAGCACACCAAACAGTGACTTTTTTAGGATGTAACGGCCGGCGCCGCTCAACCATGGCTTGTGGATTGTGATCAATCCAAATACGACAATTTTGCTTATTAACGTACCCATTTAACTAAAAGTGAGCTTCATCGTTGCACTAAATTTTCTTGTGAAAACCGGGATCGGTGGCCATCTTGTTTTGGGCCCATTCACCGAACATGCGACGCGCTTGATGGTCGTTCGGCTTTTCATTATGAAATGGCAAATCAAGTGACAGCTGTCAAAAAGACAAACTCCGAAAAAAGTATTGCCAGATTGAAAATCACACGTTTAATAAAAAAAACACCCACTATCTAATTTCATACAATAAATTGCAACAGCCTTCAATATCAAAAGCATAAATTATATTTTGAATCCAAGAATAAAAGTGATGATAGTTAGAGTGCAAGAAATAACAGTTGTGATGGAGTTTAAATTTTTTTCGGAACTTACCGCGTTAACCACGAAGTTTGAAAATTCTGCGAAACGTCGGGAAAAAGAAATTGAATATATTTCTAACATTTAACGCAGTAAGTTCCGAAAAAAATTTAAACTTTATGTAATATGAATATCATCCGCGAAAATAACAACATAAAATCTTAAGTTGTGATGGATGTTATTTTTGGATTATTTGAACATGCAAATGGCAGCATTTCTTAGCGCAAGACGAAATTACAGTAGTAAGTGCCCTCCAGAATTTCGCGCCCTGTGCATTTGGTAGGCTCGGCATGAATATATGTTCCTATCCAGATAAATTTATAGATATTTCGGGTTTGATGGAGAACATCTACATACATAGTTACCTAATTAAAATTATTGCGAACAAAATAAGCGAATATCTATTTGGCGTAGAGAAGATGTTCCTAAATTCATTAATAACGCATGTATTCCAATTTCCAATGTGCTCATTTTCAAGTGCACGCACGAACCGATTATTTGTACAAATATATTATTGTTCTCGAATACACATCGTTGGTCGTTTTTCTTTCATATAAAAATGCATCCTAGGTATTTTAAATTTTTTTAACAGCCCCACGTATCGGTTGTGCTTCAAACTATGGTATAAACTCTGCACACTAAAAGAATCTCATATTTCTCATACAAAATTTCATTAAACAGAATCACTATATAGATATATTATGCATACAAATTTATTTCTAAGGTATTTAAATGTAGAAAACAATGTATCTAACTATTTGGTACTGTAAATTAAACCATATTTACAGATACGAATCTAAATCTATACCCTAACATATTATGTATTCCAAATTCACTTTCGTTTAAAATTTTATAATTAGATAGATTTATAATTAAGTAAAATCAAAAAAAAAGTGAATCTGCATTTTAATGTGGCTAATATCAACTGATATCTATATAATGCTGGGACAGCACCAGAGGAAACTTAATACGATCAGTAACAATATATTTTAATGCTTTTTTTTTGAATATATATTACGTAAATTTAATTTTGTTTTTAACGCATACAAAAAATTAATTAATTTTTGTTTGTTTGTAGAATTAGATTAATGTAATATTTATGATGACATATATGTATCTATGCATGTACGAGTACATAGCCACTAGTATTTACTTAAAAGTAAAATTAAAACATACATATATACTTGCATATGTACAATGTACAAACATACAGATTATTATTTGATATGCATTGGAAAGTTCGAAACAGCTTAATTTAATATAGTGTGTAGTTTTCAGAGCTATAGATCTCTCAAATCTAAATATACGGGGATTAAACATTAAAGTAATAAGTGAAGCAAATAAAACTACAGTAGACGCGCTATATATTGAAGTAATAAAAACCAGGCATGCTCAGTTTTCGAAATTGTTCACTATTTCGAGACAGAATTTATATAAGTTTTTCAAAGCCAAATTTGATAGAAAAAATACATAAATTTAGTAGTATGAAATACACACAACTTTTGTTTTACTATTCTTAAGTGTAAATAAGCAATTTTAGAAACATTAAATAAAATAATGGGTTACCCATTTTGCGGTTTCAAAAGTAAACGTAAAGAAAACACATATAAAATATTTTGTTCATGATGTTTCTTTTTTATTATAAAGTTGACATTATGTGTGAAACACTACATCATTTAAATAACCACCACGCGAATTGTTGCAAGCATCGACTCTTTTGAGGTAATTTTCGACCACTTTTTGACACATATTGGGCGGTATCTCAGCCATAACTTGACGAATGTTGGTTTTCAAGTGCTCAAGAGCTAAAGGTTTATCTGCATAAACACATTCTTTCGCGTAGCCCCACAAAAAATAAGTCCAGCGGTGTCAAATCGTATAAACTTTGTCGCCAGTTGATATCGCCACGACAAGAAATTACGCGGCCAGGAAATGTCTCTTGCCATAAAGCCATATTCGCTCGAGTTGTGTGGCATGTGGCACAGTCTTGTTGAAACCACATATTCTCCAAGTCGTATTCTTCAATAGCAGGCAAAAAAAAGTCGGTTATCATATCACCATAACGCTCCGAATTGACGGTGACAGTCGTTCCATCGTCGTTTTCGAAGAAGTAAGGTCCAATCACACCTCCGGACCAAAGAGCACCCCAAACAATGACTTTTTGTGGATGTAATGGCCTCTCTTCAATTACTTGAGGATTCTCAGAACCCCAAATATGACAATTTGGTTTATTAACATACCCACCGAGTGAGAAATGTGCTTCGTCGCTGAGGAAAATTTTGTTCGAAAAATCGACGTCCACCGCCTCGCCTGTTGTTCAAGCACCCATTCGACGTATCTAGGACGTTGTGAATGGTCAGCTGGCTTCAGTTGTTGTGTGAGCTGAACTTTATATGGATGTAGGTGTAGATCCAAATGCAAAATACGCCATAATGTGCCCTAAGACAGTCCTAATTCCTGAGAACGACGAGGAATCGACACATTCGGGTGTTCGGCAACACTTTTACTTACAGCAGCGACATTTTCAGTGGTACGAGCGAAACGATGATGCACATGCCTTACAATATCTGTAACCAATCCAGTCTCTTCAAATTTCTTCACAATTTTGCCAATTGCTTGCGTAGTTGGACGATTATGTAAACCATAATCTCCTCTTAAAGCACGATATGTGGCTGTGGCAGAATCACCATTTTTGTAGTAGGTTTTAATAATTTGTATGCGTTGTGCGATAGTTAAGCGATCCATTTTCGTAAATGTCAGATTTTCAACTGAAAAAAAATTGGTTTAACAACTTAGTTTGACAGATGTCGAATTCCAGCCCTGTACTTTTGAAACCGCAAAATGGATAGCCCTTTACATAGGCAGAGTCGGGCTTGACAAAAGGCATGTTTAAATTTCCTTTGAAAACATTTCATCAATAAAACAAAAAAGAAGGAACATTTCATATCACGTGAATAATAAAAAAAAACATAAACTAAAGCTCTACAACTCATAAAAACTACAACAAGCAAAATTATGGAAATTAACATTAACTACGGGTTATCAAAGTAGGAATAAAATTTTGTACTCGTATAACAAAAAATTAAAATGTGGAAAAATAATTCGTCACTTTCCTTTGTGTCTTTCTTAATTTTAAATTGTTTTGGACACCTTTTTTTTTAAATCTTTTAAAACTAAAATGTCAGAATAATTTGCATTATTATATTCAATTATTTTATCAATATAAATATCAGCATTCTTTGATGAAATGTCGTTTTAATTAAAATTAAAACGACATAAAACTAAACGGTAAGGCCCTATCGACCAGCTATGGACGCATTGTAGATGGAACATTCTGAGAAAAAAATCAGTGTTCAATATCGAGATTTTTTTTGTTCACTATTTAGAGTACCCCGTATAAAATTGTGTGTGTCACTATATTGGATAGTTCACTCGGACGAGATTCACTATATCGAGCGTCTACTGTATGTACTTGAATTTTATGCCAAAAAGTAGAGCAATAACATAGGTTTATGTATGCACACTATTTACCATCAGAAGAAAATCTTCGAACACCATATGTTGTTTGTTTGACTAAAATGATCAAGCACAGTACGAGCGTTAGGAAAATAGGGAAGTATTTAAGAGGAGATACCGATGCCATTGGCTTTGAATTTCTTAATTCAAAATGGGAGGGGGAAATAGAGCTGGGTAAAGTATTCTACATTCGCGTTGAACGGCTAAAGAAAGAACAGACTTTACAGTACCTCTGAAGTTGGGCTCAGAGTAAACTGATGAGCATTCCTAGAAGTGCGAACATTACGGTTGAATAGTTTAAGGGGAGGAATGCAATTGGCTATTTCGCTAGAACATTAGGTCCGTTTCTTTACTTTTTGGGTAAAGTTTGGAAAAAAGCTTGGGAAAAGTTTGGGCTCAAGCTTTTTCATGTTGTTGTTGCAATTTTTAACCACAAACGGAAAGTAAAGAAACACATTTGGGTTGTTTCTGGGTACTTGCTACATTTACCAACAGAAATTAGATGTGGTGCACTCAACATGTATGAAAATGTTTTCACGAAATACAATTACATACATTTATTATTATATTATCTTCAATTGTTTGGTTTTCTTTTTCTTAAAATTGTTAAAAAAAGAGTTTTAATTACACAATTCCACAAATTAAAATTAAAACTATTAGATCAGCTTATTTCTTGACAAGCAAGAAAGTGCAGTAGCTAAAATGTTCGGGTAGATCCTTGCTGGAGGGGAAATGAAAAAAAAAATGAAGAAAAGTCAAAAGCTCCTGCATTTTCGTGCCAGAAAAAAAATAAAGAAATACGTTTTATTGATTCAAAATAGCTTTTAACGGCCTTTAGTCCACAAAATTTGAGTTTCGTCCCGGCAATCTGACTTCCAATTTTAATGATTAAAATTTTAATCTTGTTGGATATATGTAGTTCACATTGTTTTTTTGTCAAAAAAATTCATGTAAGTTGAAGTGAACTTAACAAAAATTGTGCATTGATAAGGCGCTCACTAACCAACTGATGAGTGTAAGTGAGATTGCCTGGACGAAACGCAAATTTTGTGGACTAAAGGCCGTTAAAAGCTATTTTGAATCAATAATTCGACAAGTCCAATTAAATATAATGCTAAGTCTTCTACTTGGCTGAGTAATTTCAGTAGTATATAAAGGGTTATTCATTTTGCGGTTTCAAAAGTATAGGGCTGGAATTCGACATCTGTCAAACTAAGTTGTTAAACCATTTTTTTTTTAGATGAAAGTCTGACGCTTACGAAAATGGATCGCTAAACTATCGCACAACTACGCAAGCAATTGGCAAAATTGTGAAGAAATTTGAAGAGACTGGATTGGTTACAGATATTGTAAGGCCTGTGCATCATCGTTTCGCTCGTACCACTGAAAATATCGCTGCTGTAAGTGAAAGCGTTGCCAAAGACCCGAATGTGTCGATACCTCGTCGTTCTCAGGAATTAGGACTGTCTTACGGCACATTATGGCTTATTTTGCATTTGGATCTACACCTACATCCATATAAAGTCCAGCTCACACAACAACTGAAGCCAGCTGACCATTCATAACGTCGTAGATAAGTCGAATGGGTGCTTGAACAACAGGCGTTGGACGGCGATTTTTCGAACAAAATGTTCTTCAGCGACGAACCACATTTCTCACTCAGTGGGTATGTTAATAAGCAAATTTGTCGTATTTGGGGTTCTGAGAATCATCAAGTAATTAAAGAGAGGCCATTACATCCATAATAAGTCACTGTTTGGGGCGCTCTTTGGTCCGGAGGTGTGATTGGACCTTACTTCTTCGAAAACGACGATTGAACGACTGTCACCGTCAATTCGGAGCGTTATGGTGATATGATAACCGACTTTTTTTGCCTGCTATTGAAGAATACGACTTGGAGAATATGTGGTTTCAACAAGACGGTGCCACATCCCACACAACTCGAGCGAATATAGCTTTATTGCAAGAGACATTTCCTGGCCGCGTAATTTCTCGTCGTGGCGATATCAACTGGCCACCAACATCATGCGATTTGACACCGCTGGACTTTTTTTTTGTGGGGCTACGCGAAAGACCGTGTTTATACAGGTAAACCTTTAACTCTTGAGTACTTGAAAACCAACATTCGTCAAATTATGGCTGAGATACCGCCCAATATGTGTCAAAAAGTGGTCAAAAATTACCTCAAAAGAATCGATGCTTGCAACTGTTTGCGTGGTGGTCATTTAAATGATGCAGTGTTTCACACGTAATGTCAACGTTCAAACTTTATAATAAAAAAGAAATATCATGAAAAAAAATATTTTATATGTATTTTATTTACGTTTACTTTTGAAACCCGTTAGAATTGTATTATAAAAAAAAACACAATAAAGAAACAGACCTATTGTTTATAAAATAACGATAAAATAACGAAAGACATACAACATTTCGACGCCGACGGTGCTCTATAAATGTAATTGTTGACATTATATTCTATAGCCTATCATTCTTAAAACTCTATTCTGGATTCTATCAAGAAAACTCAAATGAGTTTTGGGTGCTCCTGCCCAAATATAAGAGTTATGCTCCAGTTTTAAAGGTCTTATAGATTACAGCCAGATCAGACGGGGAGAAGAATTTCTTGCATCTTCGAAGAAAGTCTAAACATCTTACAGCGCTCTTGGCGACATTGAATCTGGAATACTTTACCCGGCTCTATTTTCCCCTCCCATTTTGATATTCAAAGGTTCAAAACCAATGTGCATAGGTATCTCCTGTTACATCCTTTCCTATTAAGGGTAGTCAAAATCCCTTTAGTGCGCGCTCAACTATAAAAAAAATCCACAAGATGTGATCTGTTACTGTGAAGGACTGAAAAATGAGGGTGATAATGGATAGCGGAATGGGAGGAGGTTCTGCCTTAACTGTTATCACAATTAAAACAATAGATACGTTTTGGATCACCATATTTACAATAAGGGAAGGGAACTTAATCTTATTTATCAAAATATATAGTTTTTCCATAATATTGAATTTTCGTCACAGTATACTCATAATTGTCACCACAAAAAAACTGCAAGACCCTAACGTAACTATAAAAACCGAAGTTCTATATCGAATATTACTCCTACTATCTTGTGTTATCGTTCACATGCAAAAATTACTGAGGGCTCTTGATCCAATTGTGGAAGTCGCTTTTTTTGTTTCCCATTTCCTTTACATAACTACAGCTACGATGACAAGTGAACTTAACCAAATAAGGCTTCTTGATTCTCGTATAATACCTACCTACTTTTCACACAAAACGGAAAAGTATACCGAATGTCTGTGATGTGATTAAATACCTACATATATGTGCTACGTACATTGTATAGCCATTCAAAGTGTATCACATGTGAAATTCGAACTTCGCTAGTATATAGAAATCCTATGTATGTATGCACATTATACGTGTATTTATTACAATAGTATTTAGTCATACAAAAGACTTACGGTTTAGAAATGTATATTATACTTTATGCAAATGCATCTATTCACTTGCATCACCTACCTTACGTTTTTGTCTCTTATCTTATCTTGAGCGATCGCCAACTGCAAAAACGTTCCCTTCTTAAAGTGAAGCATGTAGGTGCATATATATTTAACTCACAATAATTAATTTTCAAAACTTAAAATTTAAGGGACCACCAATAGAAAATCCAAAATCGCGAATAGCATAATTAGAGAATCCCAAATATCTACTACAACTTTGCTGCAACATTTTCTAAAACTAGAACGTGTGTTAAGTTAATAAAAACAAAGTTTAATGAAAAAGCAATAAGCATTGATGGTTTTCTTCACCAATTTAATATATTAAATACATAATTTTTAATTTTTCCTTTTTTACGCACAAACCTAAGATGAGCTAAGTGAGGTAAATGATTGTGACTCATTACAATTATTGCATGTAAATGGCTTTGTTGGTGAAATAGGTTCAATCAAAGTTATAACTCACGGTGTACGACATCAAAATCATATCTTCCACCAATACACAGATCCACGTGTAGAGGTGCATGGTTGAAATTTACTATGACAGAACTCGCTTCACTACGCAGTGAAAAGTCACAATCTTTATAGGTCATTGGACATACCCAAAATATCTGTAAGGAACATTGATAAAATTAACAAAAACCATTAAGATTATAGTTTTAGAATTTAGTGCTCATTTTTTTAACTATATTTTTGACAAATTTTAAAGAAACCTATACCGTTATTGTATGCTCTTTGTGTTAAACATATATACATATATCTATGTTAGTAGCAATTGACAATTATGTTAGGACTGGTGACGGAATATTTCATAAGCGGAGCAACGGAGTGAGCGGTCAAAGTCCAGAATTTTGAGTTAACATCCTTGGAACCCGAAAGAGGTCCAAGCAGTTATTTTTAATTAAACAAAAATAATATTGAGTCGTCAGCCCCAAAACTCATGTTTTTTTTTTATAATTTTGCACGCGCTCAAGGGATTATGAATACCCTTTATATGTTTTTAACACAGCGCTGGCATCCGGTGAAAGCAGAGAAAGAAGGATAGGAAAGATGTGTGGCGCGATGTATTGAGACGGTGGTTGTTGTCTCGGATTTTATCTCCAGGGATGGCAGCTGAACTAATGCAGAGAAAATTACAGTGTCTTATTTATTTATGTCTCTCATAATTCGCATTATTTTATTTTATTTCGTTGTCATATTTATGAGTAGTTTACTCAATCACATGTTTTTAGTGTTATACCTGAACAGCACGTAATGAGTAAACCAGCAATTCATTTTTATGACAATTTTTAGAAATGTTGAGAATTTTTTTTGTTGGTAATAGCTATCATTTGATATGAACCCAGTCTATTAAAGGTACTTTTCATATAACGGTTTCTTAAATTCTTAGCTTTCTCGGTAAATTTACATTGGATTTCTGTCAAATTTTATATCTGCGAAGACCTAGGTAGCCAAACTAATTCTGCATATTAAAATTTTAAATAATTTTTTCTTATAATTAAAATTAATTAATTTTGAATTTTTTATTTTGAAAAATTAATATTTTTAAAACAAATCAAAAAAAATAATTTTAAATGTTATGGTCACGTGTATATTAATAAGCTCTAAAAACTGTATACCAAAATTTCAAAAAATATTTGTTTTCAAAAAACTAAAAATAAAAAACAGGATTTCATCCGTCCTACAATTTTCGATATACTTTTTTATAAAATTTTCATTGATCGGTGGCATCTAATGGTTTTCTTGGTTTTTTCGAGAAACCGATTAAATTGATGGTTTTGGCAGTTTTTAAAAGTTAAAAAAACGATTTTTACCCACCTATACAGCATTCACTTTCATTTATACATATGTATGTACATATCTACATACCTTGGTTCTCTATATATAGGTAGATACATAATACCATTCTAATTTTCATAATTCAAATCCCATTAAATATACATTTGTAGGTAGGTACCTATGTAACCATGCCTTGAATCATATGTATCCAAAATTCATTATATTAACAATCAGGGTTATATTACCTACATCGGCTTTAATACTGCAAAGGATAAGTAGACAAACTATACCTACTAACAGCGTCAGTAGTTAGCTACACTAAAGTTGTTAGTTACAAGAGCAAGTTCGTACGATCCAGTCGTGCATTTTATTTTTTACATACAATTTTTTTTCAACGGTACCATTTTTTGATTTTCGACTTTCTCATACGACTCGACGGATTTCGATGAAAATTTTCATATACTTCGAATTCTAAATAATACTGCATCTCAAAATTTTTAAAAAACATTTTTTGGATTTTTTTTTTAAATTCAATATTTCGATTTTTTCTAAATTCTTTTTTAAATTTATATATTTTATAAATTCAAAATTTAAATTAAATTTATAATATTTTTTTCAAATTTTTGTTTATAAAAAATTAATTAACAACGACTTTTAAAATATTTATATTTAGCTGTTTTTACTAAGAATATTGTGCATAAGATGTTATCGAACATAAGAGCAAGTACGTACGATCCAGTCGTGCATTTTATGTAGAAGCCATATGCCCCCTAAGCTGTAGGGAAGACTCTACACTGCAGTTGTGCTTCCAGCACTCATATACGGTTCAATATGTTCGTAAAAGTAAAAGCATTAGAGTAAGTTGACGGCAGCTGAGATGAAGATGCTGCGTATGACATCAAGAATAACAAAGCTTGATCAAATTAGAAGTACAAAGATCCGCGGAAGACTTAACGTCAAAGATACAATCTTGAAAAAAAAATAGAGCACGACTGGCTCAGTTGATATTGTCATGTTTAGATTAGATTAATTCTTTATTTCAAATATGGTATTATAATGTTTCTGATTAAGAATACGGACTTGACAATTCTGCCGTCTAGTCTGCCGGATATGACATTTTATATTAAAATAATAACATAATTATGTAATAAAATAAAGATACGTTAACAAGATTATTTGCTTATAAAGAATGAATCTAATGGGAAAGCGAACATTTCAAAAGCTATAACGAAAGTCATGGCATGGTTGCAACCCCGAACGCCGTTTAGAATTTCATAGAGACTATTCAAAGACAAAAAACTTTCTTGGAAATATAACCTCCGAATTTCTTGTAAAATTGGGCAAACCGCAATGAAATGATAGATATTTTCAGATTCTCTTCTGTTACACAGATTGCAAGTTTGCGCAAGATCGGCTCTATGTGGGAAGAAATTGAGATTTAATAATTCGACTCTGACTCTAAAAATGGTGCTTATAACTTCAGATGTATAGTTGTTGTTAAAATAACCTTCTGCAGATAGTATGTGATGGTTTAGATTTTTGTAGTATACTCTGGAAGCCAATGTTCATGCTCTAGTTAAGTGCTGATCGAATATCTTATCATCTTCTTTGGATACGATCGTTGCAAATATATCTTGCCAGTTGTTGACGTTACTTTCGGATAGAGATAAAGTAAGATCATGAGATAGAGCCAGCTGATTCCATTCCCTAAAGGAAAAGGCGTTGATTTTTAACGATCTTAATACGATTGATCTATGCAGACTCCATACATTTGTCTTCATCTCTCTTGTTAAATAATCGGAGTGTGCCTTCAAATTATTCAAATAAATTGGAGGTAACCCAGATTCGACATGCAAGGCATATGTTGGTGTTGAGTTGGGTAAGCGAAATAGTAGCTTCAAGAAAAACCTTTGCACAGATTCAAATTCTTCAAAACGACTGACTCCAAAAGCTTGCATTTTATAACACATACCAGTGTTGACTGTGGCGCTAAAAACCTTATATTTTGAAGCAAGATCAATGTTGGGATTAGCGAAAAATTTTGGCTACATTATGTTGAGTGCTAACTTAGCTTCATTACTTTTTTCTTTCACATGCTTTCGAAAGTTAAGATTTGAGGATAATAATACACCCAGATATTTTAATTCTCGTACCACTTCTAACTGCTCGTTGTTAAGACGCCAAGATTCTTCACGTAGTCTTCCTCTTTGTCGACCTTCGAAAATCATGATCTTCGTTTTCATGACGTTGATATGAAGATCCCATGTCTCACAGTACGTTTGTAGCCTGTTTATTTTTAGCTGGAGGGTAAATGGATTTTCTGCAAGCAACATTAAGTCATCAGCATAAAGCAGGACCTTTATCAGATGTCCCGCAAAGTTTACTCCACCCGGGAGAATATCAGCAACATCATCAATGAAAAGGGCTTAATATGCAACCTTGTGGGACTCCCGCTGAAGTTTCAAACCAATCTGACATCTTTTAACCATCCCACTCAGATGTACTTGAAGATGACAGATAATTAAAATACAGCATTAAGAACTTCTGGGATACTCCAAGCGATGCCAGTTTATTGTCATATTTAAAGGAGAAATTCGGAGAACCCCGTTAAAAAGGCAATATCTTTCAAAGTTCCAACATGATCGCCAAGAAGAAAAAGGGAAGGCAGGCTAAAACACTCCTGGTACAAGCAAATGAATAACGACATCAGCATTTGGTTGGCCTCAGACATGAAGCAATTCAAAATGAGGAGTCTTTGCAACACCTTCTGATGTCAATGCGGCGTACCCCACGGTTGTGATCCCTTCCCGAATAAAATAGTGCCGAAATGAACAATTATTACGAACTGTAAATTCCATCCTTCTTTGGAATATAAAAGAAAATCATAACGCAACAAGCTTCATAAAAGTCTTAAAATCTCATTTTTCAGTTAATTTGTTTATAAAGTTTAATGGATATTTTAAATTTGATTTTGTTTGTAAATATCTTCAGTTATATTAATTAATATTACTTATTTTGCTAAATACTGTTAACAAAATAATTAGCTTACTACCATCTTATAAGGTAGTCATATATACCTTACAGTTTGTTAATCAATCCTGAAATAAAATTAAATAAACTGCCAAATCATCCAAACTTCAACCAATCAGTTATTCGCTCTTGACGTTGAGGGATCATTAATAATTATCATAAAACGTCATTCGCGACAAATAAAAAAAAACATGTGAACGAAATGTCAAAATGAAAGAATATTCATTAATTCGCTGGACGTTGCTTTGGTCGCGTGATATATTAAAAACAATTAAATTGTATAAAAATTTAAATACACGTACATATGTATATTGCTGACAGGTAAATCATCATTGTTAAAAGCCCAAACTCAATGCCTACATATTTAGAAGCAGAAGTAAAGCTCATGTCTTGAATTTATTGCTTGAGTGAAAGAAGAGTTTCATTCTTGGCCAACAAGTGCATACATTTTTATAAAACGTTTGAATAGTCATACCAATACTAATAAAATAATTCATGGTCCAAAATACCCCCAAAACTACAGTTTGTGTTTATGGTTTGAACTTAAATCTTATAAAGTAGTCATGTTCTCGTGACAAGCAAGTACAGCAAAGCAAAAATTTTACAAGGAAAACAACAATGAGAACTTACTGGTAATTACTTTTCCTTTTCATCCTAAGTATAACTGAGTTCCGATAATTAGTAAGTCTATTCAATCATAGAGGGCATTGAATTGATTTTTTTTTAGTAATGTATGTTTGTATATCTTTTTCTCCTTGTATTTTGTATGCTTTTTGACAGAAAAAAACACAGGTGAAAATCCCTCCATATTAAAATAAATAAAATCAAGTTGGAGTGTGGATCGTTTTCGTGAAAATGTTTTACTTTGCTGTACCTACTTGATTGTCACGAGAACACTACTAGTATTTCAAAGCCAACAAAATGTTTTTTTTTTGTTTTAAATCAGAATAAATGAGAAATTTAAACATTTTCTTTTAATCGAATGTGAAAGTTTCTTCCAACAAATGCGCGAGCAGAGGTCATGCGATAAGTATTTATATTTTTATGTGGTTCAGTTGTTGGCAAAATAGAAATGAAAACATAACCTCAATGACGAATCTTTTCTGCTGAAAGAATAAATGAGATGCAATTTTCGCCTTGGCTTACATACTTCAATCAAATTGAAACAAAGCTTATGTACGTTGTAAATGGTACGTGCCGCTTATGATTTTGTAGAAGAAAAATGATAGAAACAGGGAAACATTTTGTCACACCGACAACAGAGTTAGAAATTACAAGAAAAAAAAAACAGAGTAGACCACAAAGCAAGAGAAATCCACATAGTTGAGGCCTTAGGTGAAATGGCACCCGACCCAGATTGATAAGAATATACTAAACGGTGATTTTTTAAGAGCTTGGTTTTTGAAAATTCAAAAAAACACAGAAACTTGTAAAAAGTGAATGAAATTTTTATTTGGATCGATAAATCAATTTCTGCCATTTACTTTTTAAAAATAATTTCACTTAAATGTTGCCCGCGGCTACGCTTCAGGTGGTCCATTCTGAAGGTCCAATTTTGGCAAACTTTTTCACACATTTCGGCCGGAATCTCACCAATGACGCGTTCAATGTTGGCTTCCAAGGCAGCAATCTTGTTTGGCTTGTCCTCATAGACAATAGACTTAACATAGCCCCACAAAAAATAGTCTAAAGGGGTCAAATCACATGATCTTGGTGGCCAATTGACTGCGCCAAAACGTAAGATCAACTGCTCACCAAATTCGCCTCTCAATTGATGCATGGTTTCGCGTGCAGTGTGGCATGTGGCACCGTCCTGTTGGAACCACATGTCGACCGAGTTCAATTCTTGCATTTTCGGCAAAAAAAAATCTGTTATCATCGAACGGTACTTTTCTCCATTGACCGTAACCCTGCGGCCTTCATCGTCCTTGAAGAAGTACGGCCCAATGATGCCGCCTGCCCATAAACCGCACCAAACAGTGCATTTTTCGGGATGCATTGGTAGCTGCTGAATTGCCTCTGGCTGCTCTTCACTCCAAATACGGCAATTCTGCTTATTCACGTATCCATTTAGCCAAAAATGAGCGGAAAAAAAAACGGACGTAGCTTGCGAAACACATTTTTCACAGAGCACGAATTTTGATAATAAATTTCAATAATTTGCAAACGTTGTTCAGGCGTAAGTCTATTCATGATGAAATGGCAAACAATACTGAATCGAAATGTCAAATGTTCGTGGAATTTGTCATGTGTGATCTGTCAAAAATATAAACGTCAAAAACCAAGTAGCAAAAAAATCACCCGTTACAATGCAGGACTGGATCGCACGTACTTACCTATGTATGTGTGATTTATGTTCGATTTCATCGCATGCACAAGCTTCTTAGTAGAAACTGCTAAACATATTTTGAATGCATTGTAAGCGTTTTTAGAAATGAATGTCACTTAAGTTCGGAAGAGTATTGCAAAATTTATACATGAACCCCAAAGTGGCGGTCTGGCATGAAAAAAACCTCTCTGACTGGTTTCTAATGCACTCAGTCAAAATTTATTCGCTTTCTTCATAGAAGATATCGTTGAAAATATTAGTTTTGGGGGAATTGAATTCGCAGACGTGACGACAAAAGCACTGCGCTTTGCTGACGACATAGTACTGATTGCGTACACTCCAAATGATGATAAATAGACTCTCTGATTATTGTTCGAGATGGAATCTGGTAGTCAACTTAAACAAATCTAAAGTGATGATTTATTAAGAAAGGAGAATGTAGAGTGGGGCAACTGAACATTGGCACTACAATAATGAAACTATTGAGGTTGAGCCAGAATACAATAATATCTTGGAGTTTCCTTCAAGAACCTTATTATGGAAAAGCACCTTACCGAAAAGCTTAGGAAAATAAAAACAGCTATAAATGTTGCATGGAACCAATGTTTCAACAATAGTGAAATTGCACATAGCAGCAAATTCCGAGTTTTTGAAGCAGTGTCAAAATGGGTTCTTTCTTATGGTATATGGTAGAAATTACTCAGGTTTTATATAAAACTTATCTTGCGCCTTCCTCCGAACACTCCAAACTATATGATAGTGCTAGAAACAGGATTATCACCAATGTTCATTAAGACTTTCAAACTACAAGTAGACTAAGTCCTCAAAGTTTTAAATAAGCCAAACCATCGACTTCCTAAGAAATTTTTCCTACAAGCTATTCAAAAACGTAAGGAATGGTTCACTTACTGGACTTGGACGACCCTGTTTCAATGATGCTGCGAAAAGCGATAGATCTCTATAAGGAACAAGCAGCAGGCTCACTACACCGAATGCTTTATCAAAGCAGACTAGATTAGAACCTCAATGAGAGAAACTATTTTCGCGATGATTGTACAATCCAACTGTTATGACCTTAGGTCATACAAGAAAATAAAATAAAATACTTTTGAATTTACAAAATACTTATTTATTAATTAATTTAAAATAGACTTCTTCGGTTAAGCCGCCAAATGCAAGGGAGGAAAAGACAATGCAAATCAAGTATATATCTATTAGAGACAGATGGCGATTGCCTAGGGATGCTCTCAACACCAACTAATTTTGCTCATGTTCCAGTTAAGAGGAGAGCTACTTGAACTTTATCCCACACCGAGAAGACCTACCGTTATTATGCGCCTGGTGTAATATGGATGAGCGAGAAGATGTTTTGCATTTTGTTGGATGGTGTGGAGTACTTACGGAAACAAAACATTTAAAAACATTTTTCAAAAAAATTCAAAAACGCAAATTCATAGGTTTTCAGCAAATACATAATCCTATAATTTTTGAAAAAAATTAAATGAGCTGTTTTCAAAATATAAATTGTATTGCTTTTAAGAAACAAAAAAATATTAATTAAAAATATTGTTATGCAGCATAAATTGGGCTATCTACACCTATATATGTGTGAAATTTGGAAAGAATCGGTTAAGCCATTAATGAGATAGTCAAAGCAAAGTACCGTTCTTAGACATTTTTTATTTTTTTTTCAACCATATGATCGGTCTTCCCTAAAGCTTCACTGATTTTTTAAAAATCAAAATCGTTAGAGCCGTTTTCGAAAGGTAACGGTTATATGGCAGGTACCGTTATTTTTTGAGTAAACAAAAATTTCAATTTCCCCTCTTTACAATACCTAAAATACTCTATATCCCAAGTTTGAAGCAATTCGGCCCACCCGTTTGGGCTGTAGGTGTCTATAAATACATACAGACAGACTGACATACTGTCCGATTGACAGACTGACAGACTGTCAGACAGACAGACTCAAAGACTGACAGACTGACAGACTGACAGACTGACAGACTGACAGACTGACAGACTGACAGACTGACAGACTGACAGACTGACAGACTGACAGACTGACAGACTGACAGACTGACAGACTGACAGACTGACAGACTGACAGACAGACGTACACACGGACAGAATTTTTAGACCATCTTTCTGCGTCTTCGCTATCATCGTAATGTCATGTTTGATTGTTATCTCACAACTTTTTTTTTCGACGAATAAATAACTTGCCTTATAGTACATACTCGTATAATCGCAAGTAAAAAATAACTTCTTTTATTGATATGAACATATTAGTTTTACAAAATCTCTAAGTGCAAACACGATCAAATCAGCTAGAATTTTGAAGAGTGATACTAAATTCTGATATCTAATTTATTGCATTCGGTTTTTTATAAATGAGAAAAAAAAAATACAAACAAAAGAAGTGACAATAAATAATTATGTTTCTCCCCCACTCATTCTTGGTGCAGCGAAAAAATGTATCTCCTCAAGCGAAAAAAATAGAATTTTAAATTACAGAAGTACATAATACCTATTTTTCTCTCTCACTTATTCAACAGGTTAAAAGTGAGACATTCTTTATATTAAATTATTCATTTAGTGAATTATTTGAAATTGCCGAAATTTATAGAAAATAAGGTTGTATAACATAAAGTTTTTGTGGAAAATCCTCGCTATGATTAAATTCATATCCAGTGATACCTAATTTAGTGGATTTCACTATCTTGTTTCTGTTTTACAACAGAAATAATATATGATTCTATATTTTGGTTAATAAAATGTTTTAATTAAAATGTTACTAACGGTACCTGCCATAGAACTGTTTTTCCTTTTTCATTAACGACTCGACGGATATTCAAAACATTTTTTTTTCAATTTTAAACAATACTGCATACCAAAATTTTTGAAAAATATTTTTTTGGGATATTTTGAAAAAAAAAAACATTTTTTTTTGAAAATTCAATATTTCGAAAACTATTTTTTTTAAATTATGTTTTAAGTTTATATTATTAAATACTTCAAATTATCATATGTACCGAAATTGCTTTATAAAAAAATTAAGAAATTTCAGCAAAAAAACGGTTTTAAAAATATAGATTTAAATTAAGTTAGATTGATTTTATTTTTCTACAATTTATTACAGTTTGTTGGATACAGGGTGGCGCACGAATCGACCTACAATAAGAAATTTAAATAACTTTTATTGTAATCTATGTATTTCATTAATTTTTCTTATTGGATTAAAAATTAAATTGTATTTTAAATAACTAATGATTTTTAAAGATTATAGATCGCAAATGACCTTCACGCTCATCCACGCATATGCGGCACCTGATCAGAAAATTGGTCATTGCGGCCTGAAGGGTTGACATTGGGATCGCCTCAATTATTGTCTTAATGGACTGCTTTAATTCAGTCAAATTCCTGGGTTTCGGTTTGTACACTTCCTGCTTGACATAACCCCATAAAAAGTCTGGTGCAGTCAGGTCAGGTGACCTTGGGTGCCAGCGGAAAATGCAGTTTCTGGATATCAATTTGTTTGGGAATTATCGTTGGAGCTCCACCATAACGTGTGTGGCTACGTGTGCACTTGCTCCAACTCCCTGGGCTTCGGTTTGTATACTTGCTGCTTGACATAAGCCCATAAAAAAAAGTCTGGTGCAGTCAGGTCAGGTGACCTTGGGTGCCAGCGGAAAGTGCAGTTTCTGGATATCAATTTGTTTGGGAATTTTCGTTGGATCTCCACCATAACTTGTGTGGCTACATGTGCACTTTCTTCATCTTGTTGAAACTAAATCCTGCTGAAAGTGATACGTCTTCGGCGAAGTTCTGGGTAAAAAAACTTCTTCTAAACGGTTCCCATTGACAGTTTGTGTTACACCGTTTTCTTCAAAGAAGTATGGCCCGACAATACACCTTGATGAAACTGCGCAGCACACAGTGGCTCGTTCTGGGTGCAGTTCCGCCTCATGGAGCATTTCTGGATTAGATTCACTCGATATACGGCAATTTTGCTTGTTAACATTGCCGTTTAAGTCACAATGGGCCTCATCAGACATGAACAAACAATTTATCAATGTGTTGTCTTCTTCGGCCATTGCAATCATTTTCTGGCAAAATTCTAGGCGAACAGACAAATCCTGAGGATTTAACTTGCTTGTAATTGGACTTTGTACGGCAACAAGTTTAAGTCATCATGAAGTATCCGTTGAATGACCGTCTGCTAACTCCAATTTGGTCCGATAAGTTTCGAGTCGAAACACTTGGAAATGACGGACTGCAAAGAATGGTATCGCTGCACAATCCAAATTTTTTTTTCAGTATCCCAAGTATTCATTGTGATAAATCTAAATAGTAGACTATAAAATAAAAAAATAAGCCGATTACTCACACTGAAAAAAAGTTATTACGTTTTATTTTTCTAGCACGATTCGTGGGCCACCCATAATTGACTACTCTCATTTCAATTAAAACTTCTAACCTGTCTTGTTTGTATGAATTAAGAGAAAATCTGGACTATCCTAAGCCAATCAGCAGAAAAGTCATTCCAGGGCCTTATCTAGACTTGTAAGAACAATAAAATAAAGCATGTTATAATCTCTTCTATGATATCAAAAAACATTTAGGTTCTTGAAAAAGTACCTGCAAAAAATGGCTGCCAATATCATCGCATCCAGAAGACTATAATAATAATATCATATTATATCAAGCACAGACATGTGCTTTTTAGTAACTATACACCTATTGCATTTTTTACTGATTGCATGATTAATAACACATTTAGATATAAATTATATTTACTTATGTATATGTTTAAATATGGTGTGTACGAGCACACATATACATACGTATATATGAATATAACTTAAATGTCTTACAAATAATTACAAGCATATTGGCTTTTACCACAAACTATCACTTTGAATTACCCACAACACAAAGATTACTACACCGTTAGATTCCAAAAGTTACAACCAGGATTTGTGGTTAATCCTGATATTGGCATACAACTTTTACAAAGAAAACGACTTCAGGCTATAGCCAATGAAATTAATGTACATACATACTTACTTTGTTCGGTTTATGCCTACCTACATAATGAAAGTTTCAATAGTGGGAAAAAACATCCTTATTATTTAGCCGAAATAACTTTATAATAATTGACCATTTAACATTTATCTAGATTTGCAAAAAAAAATCAAGCTACTCCTCGACAGCTCTCTATAGAGAGGCCTACTTTAATCATTTTTACCTGCAATATACATTACATATGTATGTATGTATTATGGCAAGTTTAGCATTTGGAAAATAAAATCGAACTCGAGATCTTAATCAAAATTCACATTACGATAATAGAGAACAACAAAAAAGTGTGTCCCGCAACTCCTCCTGACTGTCCGTTTGTCTGTCTGTAATGGGCTGACGCGTTTTTTTTCGAACTTGGATATACATATATAAAAAGATTTTAAAATCGTCTTTTAGCCCCAAAAATAACGATAGTTACCATTGAATTTTATTTACCAATTTAATTATCTCGGAAACGACTCCAACGGTTTAGATTAAAAAAAGCATGTGTACTACCTAAGCTATAGTCTACATTTTGGCCCAAGAAAATTATTACAGTCGTGCGCTTATTTTGATTTGCATTTTAGAGTTTTTCATTGAAAATTTTGATTAAGCCCGAGTATTATTATACATAAAATGTGCACGACTGGATCGCACAAACTTGATCTTATGTTCGATCACATCGAATGCAAAAGATTTCTGTTAAAAATCTAAATATATATTTAAAGCAGTTTTTTACTTCATTTCTTATATATACAAAATATCTTTAATTTTTTTCTAAAAAAAAAATGAAATGACAGTCTAAAATATTATAATATAAACTTACAAGCGAAATATTAAATCGGCTTAATCAAAGAAAAAATAATTCAAAATTCTGAAATAAATACTTAAACTAATTTGAGCTCAAAAAAAGTACGCTATTTCATTTCTTAAATAAATTTGAATTTATGAGAAAAAAATTATAAAAAGCTGTGGATCGGTTTTTGAGTAAACAAGTTTTTTTTTAAACTTTTTGAAAACATTTAAAAAAAATTATAAAACGCCAATTCATATGTATTCAGCAAATACATATAACTATATAATTTTTGAAAAAAAAAATAATGAGCAGTTATTAAAATATAATTTTGTTTAAATGCTTGTAAAATTATAAAAATATACTACGCCTACCCCTACATATATATGTGTGAAATTTCGAAAAAATCGGTTCAGCCATTTATGAGACAGTCGAAAACAAAAAAAGGTCCTATGGAAAGTACTGGTTTTAGACATTTTTTTTTCAATCATGATCATACCTAAAAAGCTGCACTAATTTTTTAAAAATCAAAATCGTTAGAGCCTTTTTCGAAAAAAATAGGCTTTAACGTAACGGTTATGGCAGGTACCCTTATTTTTTGAGCTAAAAATAAAATTTCAAATTCCCCTTCGTACAATAAGTAAAAAACAGACTGACAGACTGATAGACTGACTGTTTTCTTCGAAATAAGGAAGAAGATGCCGTTACGGTGAATGGTGAGCGCTATCGAGTTATGCTGACTGATTGTTTGTTTCAGCTAAACATCCGCGACATTGGTTCCAACAAGACGATGCAACTTGCCATACAATGCGGTTAACCATACATTTATTGGAAAATCAATTTTGTGACACCCTTATTTCTAGAAGTTATCCTGTTAAGTGGACCCCATGTTCGTGCGACTTAAAGCCTCTCGACAACTTTTTATGCGACGAGGCTAAGTCATTGGTTTATATCGATAAGCCAGCAACTCTTAAAGCATTGGAAGCCAATATTCAAGCCACCATTGGCGCCATGCGGCTAGATTTATTGGAAAAAGTAGTCAAAAGTTGGACTGACCGCATGTCTTATGTAACTCGTACCCAAGTCGGGCATATGCCGGAAATCATATTTAAAAAATAAATGCCATGAAATTATCTAACAGATTATAATTATAAAAATTTGGGGAGAGTACGATAACTTTGGCGCCAAGATATAATAACGGTTTTTGGTAGAGGGGTTTAATACAAGCATTTTTTACTATGGTAGGGGGGGGGGTCTATGTCCCCTCGTTTAGGCGGGAGGGGCAATTTTATAAAAATTTACTTAAAATCTTTAAAAAAAATATTAAAAAAGAACGGCAACACTTACAGTTATAAATGATACCTTTTTCAAAAGTCAGAACTCTACAATTTATAATTAATTTTAAATAAAGTTGTTTTAGTCAATAGTTTTTTAAATAATTGACTTCAAAGTCAAAATTTATGAAAAAAAAGTTACAAAAATCACTTTGAATATTATTTTTCTCATGATTATGGATATCGATAAAAAAAATAATTGATGTAGTTAACTGCTCCAATTATTTTTTTATTAAACACAGAAAACTACTTCTTTTTATGTCTTCTAGTTTTTAAGATATGTAATTGAAAAATAGTAAAACTATACTTGTTCTTTAAACCTAAAAGATTCTTTAATTTTAAAGAAGCTTTGCATATAATAAAATTTTCACCCTCCCCAAAGCCTGTAGTGAGCCCAAGCAGGGGGGTTGCAGGGGGGCAGCATGCCCCCCCTTAGGCATCTCACTGTTTGCATCGTAAATTTCATATATACCTTTGTGATTTTATTACAGTTAATGCGGTTATTAAGTGTTTCTTTTTTCTATGTACATACGTTTATGTATATAATATCAATTATTTTATTTTAATCCAGATTCTTTAAATGCAAAAGAAACTTTACATGCACCCATCTGATACAAAATTATTTTTTTTTTGTTTTTCAATTTTCTCAAAAACTAGAAAACATAGAAACGAATAGGTTTCAGTGTTTGATAATTAATAATAATTGGAACAGTTAACTACATCAATTACTTCTTTATCGATATCCATAATCATGAGAAAAATAATACTCAAAGTGATTTTTTTAACTTTTTTTTCATAAATTTTGAGTTTGAAGTCAATTATTTCAAAAACTATTGACTGAAACAACTTTACTTAAAATTTATTATAAATTGTAAATTGTATCTGACTTTTAAAAAAAGTATAATTTATAACTGTAAGTGTTGCCGTTGTTTTTAAATATTTTTTTTCTAGATTTTAAGTACATTTTATAAAACTACCCCTCTCGCATAAACGAGGTGAGATAGACCCTCCCCTCCCATAGTAAAAAATGCTTGTATTAAGCCCCTCTACCAAAAACCGTTATTATATCTTGGCGCCAAAGTTATCGTACTCGTGCCAAAAATTTGATTCCAACAATATTTCTGTCTTTTATTATTATTTAAAGTTCTCAAGCTTCAAAAAAAAAATACAATGCACAAACAGGTTTAATGTCATCTTATTTAAGTAAATATATATTTTTAGTTACTTTGGACCCTCTGAGATAATTTTTCACGGAACCTAAACTTGAAAATAAACCAAGGAAAAATTAAAATTCTTTCATATTGTCACCTATGTACATACAACCATGTTATAAAGAATACATAGTAATAATATGATTTTCATCGCTGAATTGTTCATACGTTCTGCGCATTTGCGTCACTATGAGGGCCGAAAAACGCCTGCTCATAGTAGAGTGAGATACTTACTGCACTAAAAACACCTACTCCTCCCCCTTTCAACTTAGTTGCAATCGGGTGGAGGAGGCAGTAAGAATCTCACACTCGTATGAGCACGGGTTTTTCGGTCCTCATAGAGTCTTTTAAAGGCTTTACACCTATCCACGGGAAAAAAAATTTGCGTCACTTGATGACAAAAACAATTACAAAACAAAAACAGGAACAAAAACAAATGTGAAGCGAATTACGTCAATCAGCGACAATATGCGTGACAGAGTTATGATGATAATGACATGAGTAAACCACACATCGCTCTTTACCTATTAATAATAATTAACACCAAAAATTAATTTTCTTATTAATCAAATCTGAAATTTTTTAATATAAAAAAATCATAGTAAAACTTCCCAAGGTATATATATAATGCACTCATACTTTCCTACATACATGTTATTTATACAGATTGTAAGTACTTAGGCAACACACTGCAAGTACACTACACTAGTTTTTTCATTGAATAAGTATTTAAGCCATGGAATTGTTTTCAAGAAAGAAAAAAAAGAAGTGAGAAAAAGAAAATCATATCCCAACAATAACAAAAACTCACACAGAATAGAGAATGAAAGAGGAAACGGAATGAAGACAATGATCTAATGCGTTGGCGCAAGCGATTTTACACGCTTGTTGCTATACCGTCGACATAAGCATAAAACATTTTTTATTATGGTAAATAAAGCCATGTGTATACATATAGTATAGTATGTATATTATTTCCGCTCTAGCATATCTAAGTCAAATTACGCGCATTCAAAATCACCGCAGCAGACTGAAATAGGAGAAGTAGAAATCTTTTATGTTCGTTTGTCTCTTACAACAACGGCCGGCCGGCCCCACGATCTTAAAAAAGTGAGACTGCTGGTGCCATAGTATGACATATCAGTGCACAGGTAATTGCACTTAAATAATAGACACTTCTTATACCAATACTGAACAAATAATAGGTTGGGCTTGAAGAAGTTTGTCAGCAGATTAAGAATTCATATAAATATACATGTACATATTTAGAAGATGTATATGTATTAGTAGTAAGAGGTAGACTCTGTTGGCATTATATCTCTCACGATATAAATTCATTTACATAATGTACATACATATATTGTATGTTAGGAAAATTAATTGAAAACCAATTCCGCTAACCAACAAATATAGACCAAGATCCCATGGCCGGCAGACATACGTCATTTTATCATAGCTGAATTTTTTTCTGTGAATAGATACCAAAGTAGATAAGAAGGAATGGACATTCCGAATTTTCAAAGCTGAGGCTTTTCGGAGATATGCAGCTTTAACAGTGCATAGTCAACAACATTATTTTATCAAAGCTGATTTTTACTTGCCATATAGTTATTATATAGGCAAGTTTTGCATTTAGAAAAAAAAATCGAACTCGAGATTTTAATCATAGTTGACATAACGATGATAGAGAACACCAAAAAACTAGGTCCCGCAATTCCATCTGTCTGTACAACTTTCTACAGCCTAAACGGCTGAAGCGATTTTCTTCAAACTTGGTATTTAAGAGTTTTGGGTGATTGTCCGAAATAGATTTTTGAATCGTTGTTTTAGCCCCAAAAATAACGGTACTTGCCATACAAATTTTTCTACCATCTTAATTATCTCGAAAACGGCTTTAACGATTTTCATAAAAATTGGTGTGTGTACTACTTTAGGGGTATAGTCTACATTTTGACCAAACATTTTTTTTTTAAATAGTTTGTTATTAACGGTAGCTGACATACAACAATTTTATAGATTTTCAACTTTCTCATAAACGGCTCAACGGACTTCGATAAAGAAATTTTATACAGGAGCCCCTTCAAATTCTAAATAATACTGCATTTCAAAATGTTCGAAATATATTTTTTTCTGATTTTTGAACAAAAAAAATATTTTTTTTTTTTTGAAAATTCAATATTTCGAAAACGGGTGGACGATTATTTCTGAAATTTTGTTTTTGAATTTAGATTATTAAATACTTAAAATGTTCATACCAATTTTGTTTTAGAAAAAATTTTAGACAAGTGTCAAACAACGTTTGAGACACTATCCCCTTAAACATATAAAAAAATCAGCTTTGATAAAATAACGTTCCGAAAAGCCCCAACTTTGAAAATTCGGAATGTCCATTCGTTCTTATCTACCTTGGTATCTATTCACAGAAAAAAAATCAGCTATGATAAAATGACGTATGGCTGCCGGCCATGGGATCTTGGTCTAATAAAGAAATATGGTTATTTTTTGTTGGAACAAAAATTAAAATGGAATTTACTGAAGTCCATTCAATTAATCGTTTCAAATTTTATCGTTTCTGGAAATTTTTTTTTATTTACTAATTTTTATATGTTATTGTAGAAATATGCATTCAAACTTATGATGAGTATCTAACCGAAAAATAACTCCCAATTTAAGGATTATTGTTAAGTTTGTAGAAATTTGGCTGTGATTGGCTGCTAATGAGTTGCGCACAAATTGTTCTTTTAATCAACTTGGGTATCGGTCGCGTATGTGGAATATATTTGACTAAATTATAATTTTAGTTTTAAATGCTATTGAAGGATTTGGGTGGGTAGGTATAGCTATAGGTACTTTTTAACTTAAGTGCAATATACATAATATTCATGTGATTTTTAAAGCTATGTATATGGATGTATACATGTATGAGAGCCTACAAATTATACATTGTATGTATGTGTTCAGTGACTTACGCAAAAATTCGTAAAAATGAAATAGAATTAGATAGAAATAAATGGATGATCATTATATATGTATTATATATTTTAATTTAATATATTGTACATGTTGTCAAAATTCAAAAATTCGTTTGTCATATTTGACAAAATGTCTCTGAAATTTGGCACGTGCACTCTGATTTTAGGCAGATCCACATACAAATAGCGATGGGTCGATATTTCTGTAAGAGTAGTTTAGTAACAGGCATTACCAGATTGGAAATACCTGTTATTGAAATAAAAATTAAAGTTTTTCAATTTTTATTTTGATAATCTTTTCACATTAACATGAACGTATTTAAGTTTGATTACAGATTTTGCTTAACTCAGATTTCGAGTATATTATTGATTTCAGTCATCGAGCTAATTACATATTTTGCTTAATCGTGATTTTGGTAATTCTTGATTCCCGAGTCATGGCATAAAATCGAAATAGTTACAAAAAGTAATTTCAATTTCATTACTGACTTCGTTTATTTGATTCCAAGTGCTTAATAGTGGTATAAACTCAAAATCGTAACATAAACAAAATCGTAGAAAAATAAGCAGGTAGAATCAGAAATTGAAACTCTAAAATTGCAAATAAGCATGCAGAATCGCAATTATGCAAAATCTAAAAAGATATTCAAAGTCCCGACCGCCACTGGTTGGTATAAAAATACTTGCATTGTATAGTAATTTATACCATATTCTTAAAATAAAAAAAAATGTTATTTTACCGACAATTTTTGACCCAAAACTGTTTATTTCTGTAATAGGTATTTATAACTGTTATTTAAAAGTAGCAGTAACAGATATTGCTATTAGCAATTTGGCCCATGCCTCTGGCTATGTATATGCCAAACATGACACGAGTGTTTCTGAGTTTGACACATGCGCCAACTTAAACGAAAATGAAAACCGGAATAATATATGTGTACTGTGGTATGATAAACATAATAAAATCTTCTTATATTGCTTAATTGTTATGGATTGAGGGAAAACAAAGATCTCATTTGAATTCCTGGACAAATAAGAACATATCAAAAAAAAAAATTCAAAAATCTTTGGAGCAGTTTTTTAAAATAATTATTTTTTTATGTATACAATTTTTAAATGATTTTCAGAAAGAAATTAAAACGCCATTTTGAATAAATTATTAATACTAGCCGACCCACCTCTCGAAATTCGAGTGCCAATTTATTTATTTAATTCATTATCATTCAATAAAAGACAGAGAATTCATGAATTGTTGAATGCAATGAGAAGTACCTACTAAGCAATCAATCATGAAGTCCAAAGGAAAACAGTTAATGGTAAACAAACTTTCAAACCTATACACATTTTTGACACATTAACAATTTTTGTACAGCAGTCAGTTCACATCTTATGAAATACCACCACATATGAAATAAATAATAATTGTTTTAATTTGTATAAATTCAATTATATTAACTTCGAAAATGAAACTTAATTATTTTCTAAATTTATTGTAACGGTCTTTGTTCACGTTGTACATAAGTTTTCATTAGAAATTAAATATTTATTTACACTTTTCCACCGCTTTCCTGTACTCAGCTATTCACCATCCTAGTATTGCCCAGCACTAACACAATTCAATAAATAAGTATGCAACGAACACTCAAGAGTATGCAATTTCTAATTCCTTTTATATATTTCATTAAATTATCCAATGCACAAACCATTTTCTTTTTTCTGCAACAGATGTCGCTAGTGTAGGTGTGTATTTTTTGCATTTTTATTTATTGTTTTAAACAATTTCTGTGTTTAAACAATTTTTGTGGGCCGCGAAAAGTGTACCACAGAAAACATGTTCGCCGTTTAATTATATGATATATATAAAATTTTAATTTAAAAAAAAATTCAATGACTCGTTTTTGAAAATTTGATTTTCAAAAAAAAAATTATTTATTTTTTAAGAAAATTTGAATCTGTAGTTTTATTTTTACTTTTAGGGAGCATTTGTATAAAAAAAAATAATTTTAATCGGTTCACCCAATAGTGAGGAAGTCGAAAATATCAAAAGTGGTTCTATGGGAATACCGTTAATAAGTACGCAACATAAAATATTCTTTTACTTAAGGGTAGACTGCACTAATCTAAAAATACATACATTTTTATATCAAAACTCGTGGAGCCGTTTTTGATAAATAATTACGGTTTTTTTAAACATGGGTAGGTATGGAAGTTACCATTATTTTTATTTATTTCTTTTTTTATAATCTAGATGCGCCCAAGATATTATACTATTTCAACACAGCGCAGTCGTAAGGTTAAGGAATAGAAAGAAGGATAGGAAAATAGTTTTTTTAACTATCTATTCCATATAATCTCAAAAAACTACCAAATACGAAGTTTAATAAAAAATCCATTGAGTCGTTTTCGTAATTTTGAAATTTCAAAAAAAAAACAGATTTATTTTAATTGTTAGTTAGTTCTATTTCAATTTCAAGAAAAACATTTTTTTCTACATAATGACATTCGTAAATTTAATTTTGTTTGACCAAAATGACATGCTTTACGACAAGTTTTTATATTTACCGTCAAAATTGGATCACTATGATCACGCGGTTTAAATTTTCTCATTTGTTCAATAACAGAACAGATATGGATACATATGTATGTACATATAGTTCTTTTGGAAAAGTTGTTTGAATGTGGAAACGGAAATAAATACATTACATGTGATCCAGACTTTATTTTGGGCACAAATTGGTAGCTTATCAAATTTCGATTGTCCGCCCGGAACTGTTCTGAGCCCCTGAAAATGACAGTTGTAGTCTAAACAGACCAGAAAACGATTCTGGGATTCAATTCGGAATCGAAACCAGAACCACTAATACACTTGCACTTAATGAAAATGTCAAAATCATCGGGTTAATTTCTTATGTGTAATTTCAATGTATTATTGTATTTAAACTACTTATATGGTAAAAACAACTTAAAAAAACCAAGTTAATTATTATTGATACAAATAAATGTTTATCTAAAGTGAAATCAAGTGCTTCGGACATTCTTTTTAGCCGATGTGATTTTTAAAAGTTAAATGTTCACAAATACTGTGATACATGCAATTCAGAATCAATGAAATTGTGCCCGGTTGTTTTATTGGGGGAACGTGTTCCGGATTACCCTCGAAACGAAACCAATCAAAGACGAAGCAATCAATTCCACTAAATTATTAACTTCTTTATTATTTTTTGTTTACTTTTTTCGTTAGCACGGACAGGCACAAGCTTATAAGTTCACAAAAAACTAATAACAAAATATTTGCCGTTAGACGTTTGACACAAAAGACTTTTTACATGTATGATTGCATTTAGATTAAATATGCCAACCCATCAGAGGCCAAACTTGTTGTGTTGAGTTTTGATCTAGATTTGCTCTTTTTGTTGCAATGATACTCTTAAAATTAAAAAAGAGCAAATCTTTTGACAGAAAGAGCAAATCTTTTCCTGAATGAAACTCGTTATAATTATTTTGTATCTTAGTGCTTCTGAATTAATTTATTTGTTCAACAAATATTTTCCCACAAGAACTACGATTTTTTTTTCTTTATGACAAACGTCAACCTAACAATTTTAAATTATCTGCCCAAAAATTGCTGCCTACAAAAATTTTTTTGGGCAGAAATTGGCAAGAAATTATCAGGAAAAGGAAATATTTTACTCTCTCTTCTGCATAAGACTATACCAAATTTGTAAGTCTGGAACAGGAATTGGCAGAAATTGGTGCCAACTGGCAGTTTTATGCAGAGTGTAGATCAGACCTATTATTTCTGTGTTTTTACGTCAAAAACTTAACATTAAAAGTCCGTTTACATTGGACAACGTGTCAAAAAATGTCTGACAAATAATCATGTACAATACAATACAATAATCAAGAAAGTTCGTCTCACAAATCTTGACAGAAAATACATGAATTACAAATTTAGTAATTCAGATTGTGGTATACATAGGTAACTAATTTCTTCGATGGAATATGTAAACAAAATAGTTTTAACTTACAAATTCTGCAATAATTCTTTCATTGGTATACGATCAAAAATACTTCCAAATAAATTACTTACGTTCCAACTAGACTACAAGTTTAAATGGTGAAGTAAATTGGGTCAACAAGATTCAGATGATTAAAAATGGCATCGAATGCATATTTGCTGCAACGGCATTTGTGATCATCTACTTGACCAACAAAAATGATTTAAATGTTTTCGTTTTCAGATACAATTTTTTTCTTCTTCAACAGGCGGTTACATTTTATATAGCAGCTATTACCAATGCTGGCAGATACATCGGAACCGGTTCATGAAATAAATATGTTAAACTTTCGGCGCGATCGAAAACCTGTCGCTCAGTTTATCCAAAGTTCATTCAAGGCTTCGAGCAGTTAGCGTTCATTCCGTATACCTATAGTAGGTAGCTCAAAACACAGTGGGATATCTTACAATAAACAATCTATGTATGTATGTAAGTTCTCAGTCTTAAATTACACGAGTTCAGTATGAATTCTTCAGGCCAGAAAAAAATGTCTTAATATTATGCCGTTGTGTGTTCGATTTCTTGTACTCTTATAATAAAGAATGTTATAATGGTTCTATGATAGTCGTATGCTGGTGGTTCTAAAGATGTATCTGGTTTTACTTTGTGCAAAATCATGAAATTGTCGTCTATCACACCCACGCTGACTGCGTGAATTTTTCACGATAAAACAACGCCTGTTCGTGCTATCAATAATTCATAAGGCTTTATTGTGCATGGTGATTGCTGTATCCAATTCTTTTATTTATTCCTTACACATAGGATAATCGGTTAACGCCGAATGTAGATGAAGAATTTAATTTCAACTTGAATATGAAGTCTACATGGAAGTTGCACACTCTTACACACATATTTCACACTGAAAAATAAATTTTGACTACGAAAAACGTGTGTTTGTTCTAAAAATTGGGGTCAAATAAAAAACTCTTCTTTGTTCACTTTTGCAACATGAATATTTTTTTTTAAATTAATGTACGGCACAGTGGGTATAGTTCTTAAGCGCCAACTTAGAGATGTGTGTTCGAGCCCCATTCTAGACAGAATTCTATTATAAACCTTCAATTTATGAATGCCGCCAGTGGGTTGCAATGAGATAAAAATGGACGAGGCTAGAGAATAATGCCAATTTAAAACCGTTATATCAGTTTTATAACAGTTGTTCGCGTTTAAAAGTGTAGGAGAACTTTTCGTTTCACAAAAAAATAAAATGCATGCTCTAATGTTCCATTACATCGAATGGAAAAAATCTTAATAGAAACGACTAAATACATATATTTTAAAGTCGTTTTTTACTTTATTGTTTATATACAAAATTTCTTTAATTTTTTGTTAAAGAAAAAAATGGCATGACAGTTTTAAATATTTAATAACATACACTTAAGAAAAAATCTGTAAAAATCACCACATCGAAATATTGAATTTTCAAAAAAAAAAAAATTTCTATTTTCAAGAATCCAAAACAATATTTTTTGAAGATTCTGGAATGCGATATTCTTTATAATTTGAAGGACTACCTATACAAAAAATTTGATTGAAATCCGTGAATCCGTTTATAAGACTAAGTTGAAAATCAAAAATGCAGGTACCGTTAAAAACAAAATATGTAAAAAAAAATGTTGACCAATTTTGGCCTGGTGGATGTTATGCTTGACTGCTAATCTAGGCGTATGGGTTCGATCCCCACACGAGGCAACATTCTTTTCTATACCTTCAGTTTAAATTGGAGTCCCCCCATGGGTTATAATGAGAAAGCAAAGACCGAATTCTCAAAGCCACTGTGACAACAAAACATTCTTTCCTATAGTTCTATTCCTTCTAACTAGTGCCGTGCAATTCCGGTTGCTTTAGAACTTAGGTCTTAGATGCATATAAGGTGCGTTTTTTTGCAATCCCCGGGGGAATTGGTTAAAAAAAAACGACCAAGGCGCTTAGTGAAATACTTGCAAGATGACATTTGAAGAACAGCTGTAATGCAAGAAAAAAATAAACATCACTGTTTGCCTCTTCCTCATTCTTCTAAAAATCATCGGGTTTTTTTTTTGCGTAATTTCGATATATTTATTGAATTTAAACTACGTTTCTATTAAAATAACATAAAAAGAACCAAGTTAATTATTATTTATACAAAAAAATGTGAATCAAGTAATTTGAAAATTGAAATCAAGTATTTTGGAAATTATTTTTAGCCGATGTGATTTTCTTTTAATTTAATTTTCACAAATACAGTGGTACGTAGAATTCAACTACTTGAAAACTACCACATTCTTCGGTCACTGGTGACATGATATTAGTGGACGAGTTGCTTATTCGGGCGGTACGCTCAGTTCCTATGTCATTAGGAATATAGGTCTGGGCAAGAGCGGACGACGATCTAGAAGATTGAAGTATGCCAAGGATGAAGCAGAGAATCTGTATTGGGTTGCTCCCGTGTACAACAAAACGCAGCCGAAAACAACCTTCTCAGAGAAACCTTTGTTTTGTTGTTCATTCAATTCTTGTTAATTGAACGAATATCAACTTCAGGAAATGCTTTTTTATTTAATAATAATTTTACAGTCAAGTTTTAATATACCTATAATAAAAATAAACGCAAAAATGAAAATCGCTGTAGAAGGTTGTGCAAAAAAGCGAAAAATGTTAAAATTGATTTGTTGTTGTGTTGCGGAATGTATATTAAAAGGTAGGTTAGGTTAGGTTGACATGGCCGTCAGGAAAACAACTGACACACTTAGACCAAATGGTCAACCAAACCAAACAAAATTGGTAATTATTTGATATGTCAAAATGTCGGTTTTGAAGTTTCTATATATTTTATCGATAACTTAGTGAAAACGTTTTTGGTAGCACAGTTTTTATCCTCTCCAATAGCTAAGCCCCGAGAATTCTCTGGGCTTAAGCTAAGCACCCCCGGGGATTAGTTGTTGTTGGATTTAACATGCAAGTTGTTAATCCTACTCATCGTTTTTTTCGTCCAATTTCCCCGGGGCTTAGAAAAAAACACGCCTATAGTTAATACAAAATGTAGTTTCTGCCAAAAGGAGTGCACACACACAAATTTGTATCAAAATCGGTAGGGCCGTTTTCGAGATAATATAGATGGTAGAAAATATTGTATGACAAGTACCGTTATTTTTGGGGTTAGAAAACTATTCAAAAATCTATTTGAGACAATCACCTAAAACGCTTAACTAACAAGTTTGGAGAAAATCGCTTAAGCCGTTTAGGCTGTAGATCGTTCTACAGACAGACAGACGGGTGGAATTGCGGGAACCACTTTTTTGGTGTTCTCTATCACCGTAATGTCAAGTTTGATTAAAATCTCGAGTTCGATTTTTTTTCCAAATGTAAAACTTGCCCTATACAGTATTTTACGGATAAAAGAAACACGCAAAACACCGTCCCTTTTTCTGTATATTTCTTTGAAAATTTATCGTTTATAAGAAACTCCTATTGTCTTGACTATTCAACCTACATCGACTTAATAACTTATATTTTTTTTTATTTTCATTCATATTAAATTTACAATTTAACTTAACTGAAATTATAATTTACTACGTTTAATTATTTGACTTACTTTTTTCTTTAATTCTTTCTTTATTTGTGCTCTCAAGTTGTCTAATACCTAAACTAAATTAAGTCATTCACATCCACTATACTCTCAATCATGAAATCACTCAATCATTAAAATTTGTACTTGTAAATCAACCTACAACTACACTGTACTTGCGGTTGTGTACCTAGATTGACTTTGAAATGTGTTTCTTGTACAAAAGGTAGTTTTTACTTGTAATTTAATTTAAGAGAATATACTGGAAATGCACAGTTGCAGTACAACAATGTAAACAAATATGATTGTAATATTTGCGCTTCACTTCTTTTTGCTGTTAAATGTTTAAAGATTACAACCTGTAATACAAAATAGTTCCTGTACACTTACATGTAGATATGTATCAAGCTTAATTGCATTGGCTCACAATATTTTGCTTAATTTTATTTTTTTGAAGAGAAGACTTATTTATTTTATTTTTCTTACTTGTTGAAGAAGAGTATAGTGTTGTTAGATTTTTATCTTAAAAAACATTATAGATGAAGTTTTTATATAAACATATATTCATTAAAATTTGAATGTCCTATTTCGTGTTCATGAAATTAGGTATTTACAAAACATTTTCATTTGCCCATAGTTTTTTTTTTAATTTTCTTTCTTATAATCTGTTTTTCTTATAATATAAGAAAATTTCGTTTTTATGTCCGATGTTTGGATATAAGAAAAACTCCGGTATAAGAAAGAAATTTCTCGGATTTTCAGAGTTTCTTATATACGTGTTGTACTGTAGTACCTATATCGCAGGTAAAAATATTTAGCTTTGCAAATACACAACATCTAAAAATAATTTTGGATTTGTGGTTTAAAATGCCTGAAAAAACGGGATAGGAGTTCTAACTTTTCAAGAGACAAACAAAAATATTCAAAAACAACTCATCGAAGTCAGGCTTACCAACTCTGAAAAAGAATTTCGGTAAGAATACCGCATATATACTATTTTATAATTTTTTTCTTTATAATTTTATTTTACAGTGTATGCTTACCTACTTTATTTTATTTGCATCTGGCAAAATTTACCATAGGAGAATAAAATCAACAACTGGAAATAAAATTGTTACGCAAATTAAATAAGCTCAAGAGCGCTCCATATACTTGTATGGGAGAAATCTACTTTTTTTCCTTCTAGAAGATGGCGACTCGGCTTCACTTGTTTTTCCACACTATCAGAATTGGTCGAAGAGAGCTTATAGCAAGCTCCTTCTTGCGTCCAATGGTTTGCAAACACACCGGCTCAACAATAAGTGCGGCTAATTTCATTCAAAAATTTGAAAATCACGCAAGAAAATCGCGCTTTTGACAGCTTGTTAGGGATGGGTGATTTCATCGATTTTAATAACATATCGATGTGAAAAGAAATACATATTCAAAAAAAACTTCAAACCCATTTTATTTTTATTTTTACCTATAATTATAATATTGATTCCAATAAATTCATTACTGCAAAATATATTATCATAGATCTTTGAGCAATACAATTATCATATCTCGTATAAATATTCAGAAAGGCACAGTTACATGTATTTTTGGGTTAAGTTTCATTATTTTGAAGGTGTTTTTTTCCCGTGGGTAGGTTGCAAAACCTTCAAAAGGCTCTGCGAGGACCGAAAAACGCGTGCTCATAGGAGTGTGAGATTCTTACTGCACTCAAAAAACATCCTACTCCAGATTGCAAATAAGTTGAAACTTATCTAGCAATTTATTTTTAAAGAATGTAATTGACGTATTGCAGGTAACTTTCCGGTGATATTTCATGTTTAGTGCACCAGATAGAATCTCGCGTACAACCCCAGAGTTGTATACCGTAAGTACAGACAGGCTTAAACACTTGCCTGTACAAAATTAGCTTGTTTTCGATACTGAGCTTAGAGTGTTTCCCGAGCAACCAGTACATATCTCTGAGTATATTATTTAACTCTTCGCATTTCTTTTTAACATGCGGTTTCCGTTTTAATTTCGCGTCTAGCGTCATTCCGAGATGTTTTGCTTCGTTAGCAAACGGAAATTGAACCGTATTATCAATCTGTTTATTTTCTTATACGTAAAATCTACATGGACTGATTTTACTTCGTTGAGCGATATTCGCCATGTTTTTGTCCAATCATTGACATTATTCAGAGCTTTTTGTAATTTTGTCGTAGAATCATTTATCGTTTGGCCCACTGCTAGTATTGCAGTGCCGTCAGCAAACGTGGCTACGATAGTGTCTTCTGTTTGAGGTATATCACGTGTAAATAATAGGTACAATATTGGACCTAGAACACTTCCTTGTGGTACCCCAGCCACTATCTATTTGTGATCCGAGTAATCGTTTCCATGTCTTACTCTAAAAATTCTATTTTCTAGATATGCTTTTAGAAGCGTATAAAGTGCTTCAGGCAGAATTTGCTTTAATTTAAAATGTGGGCCTTCGTGCCACACCTTATAGAAAGCCGAACAAATTTTCTTTTTTTCAAGAGTTTTCTCAATGACGTCAGTGATCCTATGCACTTGGTCAATTCAAAGACCTTAGATATTACAGGCAGAATCGAAATGGGTCTATAAGATTTCTTATCATGTGATGGTTTTCCTGGCTTAAGAACCATTATAACTTCCGCAACCTTCCATTGGCTCGGAACGTAATATAGCCTTAGAGTGGCATTTATTAAAGACTAGCGGACCAGGCGAACTTCGTCTCGCCCCAATTTAACGCCTACAAATAAACTGCAAAGCTATAATAAAACACAGATAGTTTAAATTTCAATGTGATTTATTTGAATGGATTAAAAATAAGGAGAGAGTGATATGATAAACAATATTTTTCGATTTGTTTTCCGGCGCAAAAACAAACAACAAAGACCGTTTACCAAGCTATCGACGACGTCCATTTTCTTCACTGCTAGTATTGCCCGTTCACAAATCCAATCGAGATTTTTATAATTTTTTGTAATGCCGGGGAACACTTTACTTTGGTGATGAATTTTTCCTTCGACGTTGTTAACTCGCAAAAATTTGCCGGGAATGATATCAATCCAGTCGAGACATTAACAGAAATTTGGCCATTGCCAAGTTCTTGAGAACTTAGCAGCCTATGGTTCGCTCTGCAATGCGACTCATATTACTTGTCAATTTCAACTTCTTGACATGCCCGCACAAAGACGACGATGTCAAGCATGCATTAAATTCATCGGCAGAAGTAGATTTTTGGGATGACAGGAAGCTTTCGAAGAACATCTCCGCTGAGCAATATCATATCCCCACCAAATCATCTCGAATCACCTTTTAAGCCTTCATTGTTAGGTCAACTGCTTCCAATGATCGCTTATGTGCCATCGTGCATTCATCCCAAATTATGATTTTGTATTCTCGAATCAATTTAGCTGTCGTCGAATTCTTGGTCATTGTGCACGTTATTGGCTTGTCAATCGTGGGAAGATTCATCACCAACTTCAAAGCGGAATGTGCAGTTCGACTGCCTACAAACAATGTGGCAGCAATGCCATAGATGCCATAGATTGCAACAGGCAACGAAAGAGATCTTGGCCAGATTATTGCCAGAATCAACTAAATGCCGAATGTCTTGCATGCCCAACCGGGAGCATCGAGAAAGTAAGTGCGATTGCGTAATCGTATTCCAAAGCAGCGCGATTGAAGTCTACATTTATCACCATTCTTCTTCTAATAACTTCTTGTCGAATTTTTGGTGGTGATTTTGCAGTTTGAAGCCGTGCAATATGGGCACGTCTCCATTTATTTCATGTGCACGTACCTCTTGCGTTTGATTATCACGGATATTCTGAATATTTATTGCAAGACGTGTACGTCGTCCAAGGTTAGATCGGAATCAGTGTAATAATACGCAAAACTCGAATCAATTTCAGCAAGAAAAATAGCACGTTTTCTGAATAGAAAATTATACTAATGTAAAACAAAGACACCTGTCAAATCGCTCACAGCCTAAGTTAATGTATAACGCAACCTAACGGGTTGTAGCATTTATCGCAGCACAGCGTCCTCTATTATATATATCATAAACTTCTCCAACCAAAATGCATGCAAAACGTCTTCTATCACAATGAATTTCACAATTATCCGAAATTTTCCAAACTTCTAAACAAATTTTCCACCTTTGAGTCGTCCAAAACATTGGAACATGGAACATTCTAGACAACCGACAAAACAAAATTTCTAAATCCATTTAATGGGAATCAAATCCTGTAGTTGTGTTCATACACGCGGCAACAAAGAGAAGCCAAAATAAAAGTGTGTGTATACAAAACAAAACATATTATTTATACTAAATAAAGCAATAACAAACATGTGAGTGCATTTTTGGTCATAACTCCGGTTCTTGACATCGGACAGCAAAAGGATTTCTTATATGCACTCTCCAAACATGTACTAAGATCTCCTGATTTCATTTTGAAATTTCATTCAAATCGACCGAGGCGAAAAAAAGAAGATAGCGCACAAACATAATTTGTATTGTTTTTTATATATAAGATTAATTAACCCTTTGCGAGGAAACATTTTGGGAACTTCGGCCGTAATTGGTCATATCTCTACTTAATTTGGCAAGGGTAACATTTCTTGAGCTTGAGTTAGACCGTATATTTAAATTTTCGTTGAGTCCTTGCCCATCAAAAGGTTTAAATGTGTTCTCCAGGTAATCCGCGAAAACGTTTGCTTTCTCTTTGTCCCTTTTTGACCATTCATTTTTATCATTCTTAATCGGAGCCGCTGGGAGCTTTGGTTTCTTTCTTCGCTACTTTAACAGCTTTCCACAGTGAGTAGTTGGATTGTTTTCCAACTTCAGAATTTTTGAATTCTGCTATCGTCTTTTTCAGTAAATTACACAAGCGATTTAAATTTAGCTTGTGTTGAAGAGCTCGAGTTTGCTGCCATTTCTTACGTGCTTTTCGTTTCTCTTTTACTAAATCTTTTATTTCCTGCGGATATTCTAGATTCTTAAAGCACGGCATTTCTCTTTGGTACGGATGTTGTTCCATGCGGCTTGTTGAAGTTATCTATTTCGTCTTCAAGTTTGAGAGGCGTTAGTAGTGATACCCTTAATTCAACATTATCCTCTTTATCTTTCTTAAAACCTTTCCAGTTGGTTTTCCCACTGGTTAGCCTGGGTGGTTGTTCATTCTTAAGAAGATTTTCGCTCATAGTAAGAATAACAGCATAATGATCTGAGAAAAGAATAAAGCTTTCTCGTATGTTAATTCTATTTGACGGTATTCCTTTGACCACAAAGAAATCAATAAGGTTAAGTATTTTCAATTGATCAGTCGGCCAGTAAGTCCGGTTGCCAATCGAATGAAAATCTCAATAATTTTCTATTCCCGCTTCGTAGAGCATCCGACCCTTTTGAGAAATACCTCTAGAGCACCAAAATCTGTGCTTCGCATTAAAGTCACCACCAAGGTTAAAATTTTGTTTAAGTTACTTTAGCACATTCATAAATTCATTCTTTTCAATTTTACATCGTGGAGGACAGTATAAGGAAGACACATTCAGTACAACATTCTCAGTTCTAAACTGTACACCGATTAATTGCATGGATTCAGTCCGTATTTTCGGGCCTATCGTGTCTTCGATACAATCTTTTGTAAATAAGGATGCCCCACCTCTTGCTTAAATTCCTTGTTTAAATTCTGATGGTGTTAACGTCTTTAAGATAGTTTGCAGCCAGTTATACTCCGCAATACCGACAACATTAATTGGGGCGATTCAATTGAAACGAAAAATCAGAAAGTAGTAATGCTAATGAAATATCTGCTTTACAAAGAAAGTTTAACTAATAAGCATTTGTTTAAATGCCTCAAAATTAAGAGAAAACATTTTCAATTTTATTTTCAATGAAATCTATAACTGGCGCTTATAAAAAATTTCGCATTAAAATTTAGTATTTTGAGAAAAACAATTGAGTTTAAAGCGATAATTTAGAATGTTATCGATGGATGATGGTGATCATATATTTGGTGTGTTGTAAATGCAAAACTTGTCCTATAATACCTGCGAGCATAACGCAAGAAAAAGCTGCAGTTTATTTAGAAAGGGGAAATTTGCTATCACTTTTTCAGCTTTGGAGAGCAAAACAGGTTTTGATATCTTAAGATTTAAATCCATAATATACTACATATATTTTTATTTGAAACTTAATACCTATTTTTTTTTATTTTTTTTTATTTTTTTTTTCAGAAAATGCAGAATGGTTCATCTCGAGGACCGAGGGAGGATACACTTCCGAACGCTGTGATACAGGTTTGACTTGACTTTTTATAATACAAGTACAAAACTAATAAGGATGACTATTAAGAAAATAATTAAACATTTTTCAGCATTGTATCCTTATTGGACCTAATGTCGAAAAACGTTTACCCGGTGGCTAGGCAAACAATTAGAACTAATAGACCATAATGCATACACTAACCTAGATACCTCACTCATTCATACTTTGATATGCAGAAAGGATGTAATGTAAATAAAAGCCAAAAACATAAATGTTATATACAAAAAAAACGTGTGTGTATCAAGTCCGCTGTTAAAAGTCGTGAGATCGAAATGTACACCAAGTTAAGTTTATTAATGATAAATATGAAATATTTTAAGTGGATTACTATCGAAATAAAATGCACTACTGGACCGTTCGAACTTGCTCTTGTAGCTAACAACTTTAATGTAGCTAACAATTGAGGTTTTGTTAGTTATTTTAAAGCTTATGTAGATTAGATTAACTTGATTCTTAGTATAATGAATTATCGAATGGATGATTCAAGGATTAGTTACATAGGTACCTACCCAAAAATGTGTAATTAAATATAAGTTATAGATTTTAATTATGTAAGTTAGGAGAATAAAATTTTGTACATACATATACACATAGATAGAACCTAAGTATGTAAACATGTATGCACATATAATAATGAAAATGCAGGGTGTAGATGGGTAGGTGCATATAACTTTTTAATTTAGGTGTAATATGCATGCATAAGATTCAAGTGATTTTTAGAGACTTATGTATATATAAATTTATTTAGTATTCAGTGACTTACGCAAAAATACGTAATAAGGAAATAATAATAAGGTAGAATTAAATGGATAATACACATAATTAAATGTTTTTATATTGCTTAGTCGTTATAGTTTGAGGGAAAACAAAGATGCAATTTGCATTTATGGATAAATAATAATATATCAACAAAAAAAACTCAAAAATCGTTGGAGCGGTTTCTTAATAAATTAATTTTTTATGTATAAAATTTAGAAACATTTTTCGAAAAAAAAATTTGAAACGCCATTTTGAAGATATTATCAATATACATATAAAATTAAAATTTCAAGAAAATCAGTGACTGGTTTTTTAAAAATCGATTTTTCAAAAAAAAAAAAATATTTATTTTTTAAAAATCGAAAAACTTTTTTTTTGAAAATTTGAGAGCAGTTTTATTAAAAATTTTAGGGAGCATTTGCATACAAAAATATTTAATCGGTTCATCCAATGTTGACAATGTAGAAAATATGAAAAGTGGTTGTATGGGAAGTACCGTTAATAAGTACGCAAAAAAAAATATGCTTGAAAGTGGAGTTCACTAATTTAAGAACACACACATTTTTTATAAAAAATCTTGGAGCCGTTTTCGAGAAATAAATTTTTTTCTTAACGGTTTTTCAACAATAGTCGATAATGTCAAGAAAACACCAAATACGAAGTTGGGAAAAAATCTTTGAGTCGTTTTCGATTTTTTTTTTCAAATTTAACTATATGCCTGTAAGACCTAAGGTCTTTTAAATGCAACCTGAATTGCACGGCACTAGTTTGGCACAGTGGATTTGAGAACCAGGTATTGACTGTCTCATTTAAACCCATGGGTGGCATCCAATTAAAATTGGAGGTACAGAAAAGAATGCGCCTAGCGTGGGGATCGAACCCACACGTCCTAGTTTGCAATCAAGCACTTTATCCACTGCGCCATTGTCAGTTTTCAAAAAAAAAAAAAAGAAAAATACAAAAAATTACAATAGTCCTTAAAATTTCTAGAAGCTTCTGCGTAAGAAATTAAAAAAAAATCAAATTAACCGTTTCCCAGAAAATCGAAAACCAAAAAAATGGTTCTACTAGAAGTAACAAAAAATAACAATTTTTTTTTCAAAAAACAAAAAATATCACAAGGTTCTCTTCCCTTCATTAATGAACTGATTTTTTTTTTTATAAAAATCGTTGGAGCCGTTTTTGAGAAAAATAAGATTTTTCTTTATGGCCTTAAAAAAAATGTATGGGAGCTACTGTTATTTGTCGTCTTAAAAAAAATGAAAAAAAAGTGTTGGCATATTACCAAAAAAACAATATGTACCTAGTTTGAAGCAAATCCACCGAACCGTTTAGGCTGCAGACTCGAGGACAGATAGACAGACAGACAGACAGACGGACGGAGTTGGGGGAACAACTTTTTAAGTGTTTTCTATGATCGTAATGTCATGTTTGATTGTTAGAAATATAAATTTTTTTTACGAACACATAACTTGCATTATAGTAAAAAATTAAAAGGAAAATTTGTTTTTTAATTATTACTGACTAAAATTTTCTAGGCTCACTAGTCAAGTTTTTTCAGTAAGAGCAATTGATTACCAAAAGAAAACTTGTCGAGTAAACTCAAAATTTTAGTTAGTGTAATCAGTAAATAAGACATGTCTCTTATTATTTTGAGGTATTTCTATATGGCTCTACTTACAATGTTTGATATTTAAGATTCCTGAGCTTGACGTAGTTTAAGATGATCCCACTATTCTTCATATAATTGATATTGCTTCTATGAAAATAATCGCCTGAATGCAAAATTTCAAATTTGAAAGCTGCATCAAAGATATTCATATACTTTATGAACATTGCCCCAAATATCGTTTCTGTGAAAAAATTAACCAAAAGCGAAAAATAATTTTTGTATAAAAAAAAACAACTGCATTCATTATTCTTAAAAAAAATTTAAAAAAATTAGTGTTGTAAATAAAGAAAAAATGAGATTTTAACATAACATCAAATATATTTAAATTCATAAAAAAGCCTAATAAAAAATAGGTAACGTTTAGTCAATTATAGATTTCAGTTCTAGAACAGTGAATGCACCTCTTTCAGAAATTGGGTTTGGTGGTATAATAGAGCCTAAAACGTCTGACTATGAATAGTTTAGCGTATCTGTTCCTGAAGGACATTTCCGTAACTTCAATGACTTCTGCATGGAGTTAATTTTCATGGTATTGTCGTAAAATGACACCGTTTCCCCTGGATATACATATTTCTCCTTTAAACGACAAATTTGTTGACTTTTCGGACAACTTCTTCGAAACAGATATTGTGTTGTGACCGCCTTCCAAAAAGGTAACAAATTGGTTTTCTCTGATTTCTTCGTCTTCTATTTCGTTAAAACTAATTTCATTTAGGGGTGGCCGTGGTGCGATAATTCTGTGCCCACCTGTCAACCTCGTGGTTGCAGGTTCGATTCCTGCCGTTGTCTATGTCCTATTATATTCCATTAAAAATCAATTCTAAAAATTGTCATAAAATAAGTTGCTGCTTTGCCCATTAAATGCTGTTTTGGCATAACACTAACAACATGTGATTTAGTAAACTAGCATACCTATAAAATATGACAAAGAAATATATAAAATAATGCGAATTATAAGGGACATAAATAAATAAGACACGGTAATTCTCTCTGCATTAGTTCAGCCGCCATCCCTGAAGATAAATCTGAGACAACAACCAGCTCAAGTCTCAGAACATCGCGCCACACATCTTTCATATCCTTCTTTCTCTTCTTCCACCGGATGCCCGCGCTGTTTTAAGAAAAAACATATAAAGGGTATTCATAATCCCTTGAACGCGTGCAAAGTTATAAAAAAAAAATCAGAAGAGTTGTTGCGAGAAGTAGTGGGCACAATTTCATCATATGCTGCTCTTAAGCGGGAAGTACTTGGCTGATTAATATCTTCCTCTCTATATTCAATAGTGTCGTTCGCTGAATTCTCTTCACCAGCCATTTCTAGGCAGATACAATTTTCCAGGTGAAATGACAATGAACATTTCACCTGGAAAAATTGTATCTGCCTAGAAATGGCTGGTGTACAACAAAAAAAAAAAAAAAATGATATTTTCATTGCCGGACTTTCTTGCCAACCAACTCAGCACTTCTTCCACTTCCAAAGGAAATATTCCGGTATCTAGATATTAAATTGGCTGGAGCATTTAGGTAAATCAGTCCATCAGATTTTTTTAAAGTAGTGGGAAATCTTCTATTTGAATATTTACAATTTCTTACACCTTTAGAAATCTCCTTCCAGTCAAATAACACCTTACGCCAAGCTATTTCTACTGGCTGGGAATACTGCCACATCAAACGGCTGCCTTAAATGGGTGCGGTAGTTTTCGCGCTAACAGTTGAAGAGTTTGTTCTGTTATATGTGAAGAAAGGCTATCAGAAATAATCACTTTTCTTCCTTCAAGCTTTTTTAGTCTAGGAATCATTTGAAACCGCAGCCAGTCTGTAAATATATTCACATTAACCATCCAGACAGACTGATGTTGTATCGACAGCTTGTGGAACCATTTTCCGTCCGCGTTCTCTACATTTTGGTAGCCCGATACACAACATAAGTCGGCATCAGCTCTCCAGCAGCGGTACCACAAAACATGACACATACCGATCTCTTAGAAGCATTTGTGATAATCTCATGGATACTTGCTTACTAAATAAGAACTTTTTTTCCAGAGGTCATCTATAAAGTTTGTTTCGTCAAAATTTCAAATATTTGTAGAGGGCATCTTTAAGCTCATTTGCTATGTTTTCAAAAAGCTTCTTAGCACAGGCTCACCTACTGTCGCTCGTTTGCGTTTCACATTTTCTGCAAAAAGTATACTCAAAATTAATATAAGCATTATTCTGAAAACAAAAGTGGTTGGTACTTAATTACGTAAAATTAAAAAAAAAGTTTGAATTCGTTTTGATTTTTTAGTTTGAAAATTAATTTTCCAAAAATATTCACTAAAAAAACTTTATTGCAAACAAAAAAAAATAAAAAGAATACATTTCTGGTTTTACAAAAAGATATAGAATGTCATTGCAATGTTACCGTTGTTTTTTTTTTAATTCTGTGTTAAGTCAATTTTTATGAAACTCTCTAACTATTGGCCTTTAGGTTAACAGGAGGGAATAGAACCTCTGCCCAAACGATTTTTTCTTGCCTCGACTTAACCTACACGCTTTAGCTTTTTGTAACACCTATCACCCTTTATTTCATAAGATTGTGGCTTTTGCTTTTTAAAATAGTATTCAGGTCAATATTTTATAAAATTGTCCCTCTCGCATCAATTTTAGAATTTGGTCTGTCTTTGTCAAATTAATATATCCGGGAAAATTCATTAGTTCAGGAAAATGAGATTTTACAAATTTTGCTCCGTCAAAAAGTGAGGAATCCAATTATGCTCTTGAGTATTTAACACTGGACTCATGAAATCAAAGCCGAGTCATTTTGCTAAGGAAATCTTCACGGAAACACTTAAGTTTCAATTACAAAAACACAGCATTTGCCCGTCGTATAGCGAGAGTTTTTGTTATCAAAAAATATGGCCACAGTCACCGCGATCGCTTTGCTTTGCTCCTGTTCCATTCGGAGAACCAAATTTTTGCGTGACCAAAAATTAACGAAAAAAAATACTACAATGTCCCAAAGGTAGTAAGTATTTTTGGTCATTTGTAAAAAATATTCGAAATTTAACTTCGTCTTCGGTTCCAAAACTCGTCTTAAATGACACCCCTTTTGTCAGCTCTCGTGAAAAAGACAATTTGCTTGCACTTTGCTTCTAATTCGATGCTGCCAGAAAGTGTTATGACTCCTCGAGTACTTGAGAGCGTTAAGGATTTCATGGGATGAATCTTCTTTCGCACTCGTACAGTTGCTAGAGTCCTCAAAGACTTGGATATACACAAATCCGCTGTCCCGAATAGTATCCCTCCCATCGTTCTAAAGAGGCGATCTTCAACGCTGGCAAAACCACTGCGTAAGCTTTACCATCTATCCTACTCTACTGGTCTCTTTCCGATTGGTTGGAAAACAGCATTTGTCCAGCCTGTCCCTAAAAAAGGCGAATCGTCTTCACTCTCTAACTACCGTCCAATTGCACTTACGTCCCTTCTTTCCAAGGTCATGGAAACGATGATTAATTATCAGCTTAAGAAAGCTTCTTAGTGACCGGCAGTATGGCTTTCGTAGCAATAGGTCCACTGGTGATCTGATAGTATATCTCACTGAACAGTGGCACAAATCTTTACATCGTTTTGGAGAAGGTAAGATTATTGCGCTTGATATTTCAAAAGCATTTGATAGAGTTCGGCATCAAGTTCTCTTGTAGAAAATGCGTGCATTTTGTATCGATGAATCTCTTCTCCGTTGGATTAGAAATTACCTTTCGGACCATTCAATACAAGTTGTGTTGGACGGTTTCAAGTCTGATATTCACAAAATAAATGCTGGTGTGCCCCAGGGCTCGGTATTGTCTCCGAACCTTTTTCTCATTTTATTATTGATATCTTAAATGGAACTTCTAATCCAGTAAATTGTTTTGCTGGCGATAGTACTCTCAGCTTTTCATATTCATTTTCAGCTCCTCCTCCTTGTTTTTTGGATGTGGAACTGCAACGGCTGCGTATGATAAGCTCATTCAATTCTGATCTTGACAGCATTGTCCAATGGGCAATAAAAAACCGTGTAAAATTTAATGCTTCAAGAACTCAGTGCTGTCGTCTGTCGTTAAAGCAAACCCCACCCACCATGGTGCTATCCATGAGCGGCACTTGCATTGAAGAAACCGATCAGCTTTCAGTCCTAGGTATGTGCGTCACAGACAACCTCTTGTGGAATGAACACATATTTGATGTCGCCAAAAATGCAGAAAAAGTGTTTGGGCTTTCTTCGAAGATGCAAGAAATTCTTCTCCCCCTCTGATCTGGCTGTAATCTCTAAGGCCTTCATTCAACCAAAACATGAATATAACTCTCTCATTTGGGCAGGAGCTCCTAAAACTCATTTGAGTCTTTTGGATAGAATATAAAATACAGATAAAGAATGATTGGCGATAGAACTATAGTAGAAACATTTACATCTCTCGAACATCGTCGAAATGTTTCATGTTAATAAACAGTGTTCTAACGAAGTTGCCAGTTGCATTCCTGCCATTAAACTATTCAACCGTAATACTCGCGCTTCTAGGAATCAGTTTACCCTTGAGCCCAATTTCGGACGTACTGTCAAGTACAGAGATTCTTTCTTTAGCCGTAAAACACGAATGTGGAAATCTTTACCATGCTCGATTTTTCCCTCTCATTTTGATATTTTAAACTTCAAAACTAATGTAAATCGGTATCTCCTTTGAAATCCTTCCCTATTTTCCTAACGCTCGCACTATGCTCGAACATATTAAGGGTAGTCAAAATCCCTTTAGCGCGCACATTTATTTAAAAAAAAATGAAATTACTAAGATCTCTAATATCTTATTTTCACAAAAATCTGTGAGATAATGTGACAGGAGTTAATTAATGTTGTTTTCCATTGGTAAATTCAGAATTTGATGCGGAATTTGATTTTTTTCGTGGCAAATGGAACGCATTTTGAATAGATTATTTTTTTTTTGTGAATATTCGTTTCTGTAAAACTGCTAGTTGTCAAACGCTGTAATTGTCGAAATCCGTATTTAGACAGGTTTGTAACAAAAAAGAATTAAATTCTCGTATCAATGGAAAACCATATAAAACTAGCTTATTGCATTCAAATTAATCTAAATTGTTTTAATTTATTCAGAGGAAAATTGTGTCAGCCGGAATTATATTAGTAGTGTGTGTCTGCATAAATGTACAGGTAGGAAGGCATCCGGTTGGCACATAAATTAACCCTTTGTAAGAACTTTTACATATATACTCATTTATCGGCTTCCGTCACCCTATAGTTTCAAAGCAATAACATGAAAAGGGAAACAAAATTTAACAAAATATAGTGCCCAGATGTTAGATTCAACCATCTTAGTTAGTTGTTAACATCTCAAGACTCATGAGACAGAGCAATCGTTTCTCGTTTGTTGTGGCTCGATCAGAGAAACTAAAACAACTGAGTACTCAATAGTACCAACTACTTACTAAGTTACTGCTGGCTTAACTGACGATCGACGGTAAGCAGGAAAAAAGGTGAACATCAAAGAAGTTCGTTCAACTAGGAAGACATTGGAAAAAAATAAATGTGTGGTACGCGTGTAGGTATGTTGTATCTGCTTGAAAGGAACAAAATCAAAATGAAGTATCTATTAGTTCCTGTTAGATAGGTTAGCTAGTCTGGTAAAGATACAAATAAAGTTTGTAAGTGAAAATAGCGAATAATATACATACACATGTATGTATGAATATAAAAGAAAATGAATAAAAGAAGAAATTTTCTATAGCCTCATAATAAATTGATGTTATAATGATTTTTTGCATACATATTTTTTTTCTTGCAAAACATTCTGCTCTAATTTTATTATATCTAATAATAATAATGTAAACGGCTTTTGCGAATGTACCTATAACTATTTTTCATCTATAGATGTAGCTTAACCTTTATCTTTCTTTTATTAAATGGTCACATTTTTCACTGATTGTTCCATATAATGCTCATGCATTGTTCCAAGCTCCAAGGTACAGATAGTTATCGTCAAATCAAAATGGCACAAAATTTAGTCGATTTAGTAATATGTATGTTAAATCATTTTTAGTATGATACTAGGCTTTATCATATTTATATACCACCTTGCTCTAATATTACTGTTTATAATGCTTATATTTCTAATATAAAAAATGTTTTACATAAATTAGATTCAAATTCTTTTGTGATTTTAATTTAAGTAACATAAGATGGATTTATTCCGTAGATGATAAATATATGCTTTCTTCCAATGTTTTAAAGGATTTTGAAATTCAAATGCTTAATCCTATGCTTTCTATGAGCCTTATACAAATAAATGCTGTGGTCAAAATTGTATTTGTCGAATTTTAGATTTGGTTTTTGCTTACTAAGAATTAGATTTAACTGTAAGTGAAGCTGATTTTTTTACTATCAAACAATAGTATTCATCATAAAGCCTTGCATATTTGTTTTTATATATCTTTATTAAACTCTTATAGTACTCATAATAATATAAGGGTGATTCTACAAAAATTGGGTAACTGGCTGTCATCAGTCAGTAAAACTAATTGTTATTATATTTTTTAATATTTTATATTTTATTCTAAAACAACTTAAAGTCTTTTATTTGGTCACCTAACTCCAGCTAATTATTTTAAATATAAGTTTATAAAACAGCACAATATATTCTCAAAACGTCAGTTCTTTGGCATGTCACCACTCAAAAAATCCGGAATCAAATGGCTGTGTATTAAATATTAACTTTAATTTAAGCAAATTTAGTAATTCACTATAATCTGTGATGTACTTAATAACGTATTTCACAATTTTCGTAACATAATATTCTCACCGTTGTTGTTGAAATAGTAAGAAAATTTGTGTTCAGTTTTATTCGTCAGTCCTCTGTCTGTTGTTCGAATTTGAATTTCCCGCGAAATGTCACATACTCAAATTCAAATTACTGTTAGCGTTCAAAGTTGTTACTAAAGTTAGTTGCAGACCAAGCCATTTGACGGTTGCCATTACAGTGCCAGTGCTAGTGTTGTGTTTGGCGTGGAAACGCGTGCGTGTCCAGTCAAAATATCAGTCCTATGGCGAGTTAGTATTTTCTTATAAACAGGTGTTTTATTTTAATTTATGACTAGTTAACTTTTATTTATACAAATATAGCTTGTTTTGATTCGAAAATACCAAAATAAACGTTGGTTCTAATAATAACCTCAAATTCATGCCTTTTTCATCAGTCCGTTGGCGTCAGTCCTTTGTCTGATATTGCGCCAGAGGACTGACGTGTTTCCAGGGTACTGATTTTTTTTTGTTTTAGATAACTTTTATTTCAGCTAATAGAGTGCGTAAACATTTTTTGTACTTATTTTTATTTTTATTTAAAGCATAATGTCGCCTCTTAAAAAACACAAAATATTTCATGGCCGCTTCACCCCAGAACTCATAACTCATGCTTGCATCTAGTAGCATCCATTTTGCCATTTCAACTTTCCTTTTGTACAAACTTTAAAACTCGACCCGCTGTCTTCACCACCATTGTCTGATCTTAGTATCTCCGGTTTTGTTGAACATTTATTTTCTGTGTACTCTACCATGCGATCGAAAACTTCGAATTTCTCCTTGTCAAATAAACAACAGTGTATCTACTGAAATAAAAGTTAGAAAATATCTTTTCCCGCTACGTGTTTTCGTTTGCATGTGTCCGCAAATGTCACTGTGAATGAGGGCTAAATGTGAAGTGCTCTTTCTGTTTGGCTTTTACTCAAATGGTTGACGAGTCATTTTTGTTTCAATAAACATTTCACAGTCTTGATCTTATTACAATTCATTAACTTTAAATGATCACTAACCATTTTTTCCGATTCTAGTCGTTTAAGTGATTCGTAGTTGCGATGGCCAAATATTCGGTGCCAGTGATGTAAACAGTTACCTTCTACGCTGCATTCTTCAATATATAATACTTTGATTTCAGTTTCTTTTTGTGTGAGCTTTAAAAGATTTCCTGCTAGATCTCCAACTGCTACCTCGAATCGATCTTTAGATGGAATTTCACATAGTTTACCACAAAAGAGAACTGTGTATCCTTTTTCCATTAACTTCTTTATTGATAGTAAGCTCCCTTGCAGATTTGGAAGATAAAGGATGTCTTCAATAAGTATTGTAACCTCTTTGCTCTTGCTGTTGGTGGTCTTTATTTTGCAGGTACCCTTTCCTTCCCAACTGATTTGCTCACTATTTGCTGCTGTAATATGAATTTATCCAGCTTGTTTGAAATATGTACCGTGACTCCTAAATCCAAAACCCAGCCTTCACCAACATTTAAGTAAAAGCCGTATTAATCTTCTTTGTTACCTTCATGACCGAATTACTTATACCATTGTTTTGATTGTGGCGAGTATATTCTTCTAAAAGTTTTCTTTCAACCAAGTTTCCAGAGCTGTTACAAGTGTATCGCATTTTTTATGTAAGCTGCTGAGTAACATAGCGAAAGTCCAATTATCTGATAGTTGATTCTCCACTAGAGCAGTCAATTTTTCAAATAATGTTCTCATCTTTTGAATATGTTCCTCCGTGTTACCACCTTCCACTAGTTTTAAGTTACAAATGCTATGTATTAATTGTACCTTATTACTAAGACTAGCCTCTACATGGTGTTCCTTGAGCTTATCCCATGCTGCCTTGGCTGTTTTAGCCCTTCTCACGTGATGAAATTGACTATCTTCTACTATAGGCCAATAATAGTTATGGCCTCGCAATTCTTTTTGGTCCATTCTGAAGTGACTGGATCTAGAACTGGTTTGATAATAATGTCCTACAAACTATCCCTCGGTAGTAGGAGTTCCAGCTTAAATTTCCATATGTGGTAATTATCCGCTCCCAACTTCGAAATTGATGTTCGTAAAGAATCAGCCATTATTTAAATTGTTTAGAGCTCTGGGGTCATCACCGAATATATATATATCCCTTTGATATATATTGAAATAAAAACAAGATATCCTTTGTATATGGATTTTAATTTTAGAACAACACAAAAAACTAAAGTTTCTAATTACACAAACCTATCTGCCTTCTAGAGCAGTTTTTACGTTGTATGTCAGTGTCGAGTGAATACAAGCATACGAATGTTATATTCAATAATTAGATCCTAAGAGAATTACTCTAAATGTCAATAAATTCCATTATTTTTTTATGAAGTTGCGTATTTTATTAGTACTGTGTCACCCTCGTCAGTCCTCTGGCAGTGAAATTCAGAAAAACCGATATATCTCAGAATCTACATAAAAAAGTGACTGGCCCAATCATGAGCAATATCTTCATTAGATTAGCTATCTTAAATATCAGAATTTGTAGGAATTTGGTTTAAATAATAGCATAATCAAAATATCCCTAAAAGTTACCCAATTTTTGTGGAATCACCCATAAACAAATTTAAATATGATTTTGTTAATGCAGATTATAATTATGTCAATAATTTATCTCTCTTCATTTGATTGGGGACTGAGTTTTACGGGATCCTCTGATTTACAAGATGTTTATAAACTGTTTACTAACATAATTGAAGACGTCTTTGCAATGTGTGTGTCTATTAAACAAGTTTTTAGTTCAAATAAGCCGGTATAGTTCAACAAACGCTTAATAAATCTTGAAAAAGAAATGAATCGTGTGTATAAGAAGAGTTTACTAAATGTATTATTCAAAGCTTTCCGTCGACTAAGAAAAGAATATGAATTCTTAAAAAGGTTTCTCTACCGTCAACATATTTTGTCCTTTGAATTAAAATTAAAAGTAACTCCAAAGCATTTTGGTATTTCTTGAACACTAAGGGGAAATCGGTTGGAATTCCATCTTCTATGAGATATAATGGCGTTGTAAGCGGTGATTTGAAGGATATTTGCCAAATGTTTGCAAGCTTCTTTCAGTCAAACTATGTTGCTAAAGCCGAAATCAATTCGGAGCCAGTAAAATAAGACTGTTTAGTAAACCTTGGAATCATTCATATCACAGAGCATGATATGCTGTTTGAACTATCTGGCCTCCAAGGGTCTAATAGTCTTGCACCTGATAACATCCCTCTTACTTTTCTTAAAAATTGTAAATCAAATTTGCTTATACCTCAGTGTTTAATTTTTAATCTTTCCTTGTCAAAAGGCGTGTTCTTGGATGAATGGAAATACTCCTTTGTCAGTCCAATCCACAAATCTGGTTCAAAACAAGTTGTTGATAACTAAGGCCTATTGCTTCAGTTGATCCCCAAAATTTTCAAGGCCATTGTTAAAAGAAAAATTTATTCGGTAGTAGTTGATTTCAGAGTCTCAACATGGATTTGTTAGTGGAAGGTCCACCGTTTGTAATTTAGCTATCTTTAGAAATTACTGTCTTTATAACATGGAACATCACAAACAAGTTGGCACGGCTTACACAGATTCGCTAAACCTTTTTACCGTATTCAATTCTTTATATTGGAGCGCAAGTTAGTAAACATAGTCTTTCACTCTACCTTTTTGAAATGGATAATGAGTTACTTAAAAAATAGAAACAATATGTTCAAATTGGATCTCATCTTTCAAAAGTAATTTTTAATCCTTCTGGTGTACCTCAAGGCAGCCATTTGGGACCACTCTTTTTTCTTCTCTTCATTAATGTCTTGCCTAAACGCATATTAGATTCTTTTTGCTTACTATTTGCCGACCGATGACTTCAAGCTTTTTCGGGTAGTGAAAACTTTTTTTGATTGCATTCATCTACAACAAGATATTGACAGACTTTGTGGAAAGTTTATTCGCAGTCTGAAATGCCTTCCTTTGAAATTAGATGTCAACTCTTAGATCTGAAACCTCTTCATAGAAGAAGAGAGTATTATTTCATAATGTTTGCAAGTGATAGTTTATGTGGACACATTGACAGTGCATATTTACTCTCCTTAATTCATTTATATGCTCCATCGCGTTCCTTAAGGCCAAGAGAAAACTACTTCTTTTATGTTGCTAGACACTCTACTAATTATGGTGCGAATAATTCAATAGATAATGCCGCAGTTCGATACAATCAATGTGAAGAGTTATTATACTTTCATATTAGCCGGAAAGAATTCAAAGCTATTGTCTTAAATGCGGTGTTAATATTTTAGAGTTAAGTTTTTATTTTATTTTTATTTTACATTAAGTTTATTTTATAAATTATTACTGTCTAAGGCCCGTTTGCTGATACGAATCATAAATATTTATGTTGTACTTAAATAACTTAAGGGCTACTTTCTCCTCTATGTTCTTAAGTAGAACTTAAATGCTTAAGTTGTGTATCAGCAAACGGGCCTAAGAAAGTCTATTGTACTTGTTAGATGAATAAATAAATAAATAAATGTAAAAAGAGGATTTTGCTAATTTTAAACCAATTTAGTATCGTACTATTTTCTTAACATTTTACTAAAATTAAAATCAAAAAATGGCTACTTTATTTTTTTAGTATGCCACTTTGACATTTACAAATTTCAAAAAGTTATGTTCGCTTACTTTTTTGCACTGTATTATTAGGCGTTTTTAGTTGTAGTTTATTAAGAAAATAGATTTAGTATGGTGCTAGTTAAAAAGTGTTTAAAATTAGGAAAATATTAGTAAAGTGATTTAGTATCAGCAAACTGTTAAGTAGTATCATGCTAAGCTCTTAACATCAGGCTGTCTAAAATTTTGCGCCAATAATTCATTTTATTTGTTATTATTTTATTAAGTTGAATTCACCGCCCTGCTCGCCCTGCCATAAAGCCGGCCATGACTCGGTTCACTTGTTGAACTTTACCAAGGGTAGATCCAGAGGGGTAGTAAATTAAAAGTTACAAGGAGATATGAGTTTTTTATTATTGACAAGTAAAGCTACAAATAGATGGTCAGCGTAATTGGTTATCGCGTTAATTCTTTGACGCCAGAATCAAAATGACACGTATTGTAATTGTTAACGAAAGATACTGTCAATAGGTCTGCTTCTTTACTTTTTGGGTAAAGTTTGGGAAAAGGCTTGGGAAAAAGTTTGGGCTCAAGGTTTTTCATGTTGTTGTTGTAATGTTTAACCAATGAAAAGTAAAGAAACAAATTTGGCATGTAGCAAAAGAACCAGGAGATAAATGTTATATTTGATTCCACGTTTGGTTTTGATGATAAACAAATCTTTTTACATTGCTTAGTTTTTAAGGTTTGAGGGAATTGAACTCGTTAAATATTAATTACTTACAACGCGGTTAATCCTAAAAGTTAAATAATCTTAAAAATTTTCAATATAAATATATTCAAATAGTATATAAATATACAACAAAAAATTGTTGCAGCTGTTTTTTATATGTGAACATTTTTAGAACAAACAAATTGAAACGCCATTTTTAAGTAATTATTAATGTATACATATACAATTTTCAGTTTATTTAAAAAAAAGATGTATTTACTTTTTAAAAATCGAAAAACATTTTTTTTGAAAATTTGAATATGCAATTTTATTACAGTGGTGGTCCAGTATAAGGAATGCCGATATAATGAATGATCGATATTACGAACACTTTTTTCGAGTCCATTAGGTATTTTATATAACGAACAAATAACGAATTTTAGAAACTGAAAAAAAAATGTTTACAAACACCAAGGAAAATTGTGAATTCCGAAAAGGGCATAATCATTGCTCTAAAATATCTTAATTTTTACGATGCTGTATCACTCATTGCCTTGTCATGGCAAAACGTATTCGAGGTTGTGCTTCGCAAGTGCTGGAAGAACATTTTATATCCAAGTTCTGTCAGCTCTCCGTAATGAAGACGATATGATCGTTGTAGCAAATACGTTAGCTCTTATGAGAAATATTTTCCCAGATAGAGGTAAGCACAACTTTCAATTGCAAAAATTGTTTTGTAAACTATGAAGTCTTACATCATCACTGAATTCACTACATATGATTTGGAGTCCTGGAATAATGCATTTGGAGTAATTCTCAAACCCGAAAATATTGGTAGCAACAATGTTGAAGAAATCGAAATTTTTGATAATGTTAGCGATTAAAGAACTAGCTCAGAAACTGAAGTTCAAATAGCAAAAAGCTGTCGAAAATTGTGACAACTACATCCAATGGGCAGAACATGACATTGAAAACTCTAAAGTTTAATTCTAAGAAGTTTATTGAGAGGCATTCAATCATAACATTCAACGCCCAAATAAAACAAATGCATTTCCTAAATATGAGCAAAAATATCTCTATGTACTATTTGCGTACATAATTTGAACAAAATTAATAAGTCTATTACTTATATGTATATTATACAGGTATATGTAAATCAAGTTGAATATGAAATAAAATAATGAAAAATACAATTATACTTTGAATTTACCTAAAGATTTGTATGAAAAAACGTATTCGATATAACGAATTGACTCTGGACATTATATCATTTGTTATACTGGACAACACTGTAATACTTTTAGGGACAAAAAATAATTTGAATCGGTTCATCTAATAGTGAGAAATTCGAAAATATAAAAAGTGATTCTAAGGGAGGTACCTACCGTTCAAATCATGCGAAATAAAATATATTTTTTACGCACATTTTTTATCAAAATTCTTGGATCCGTTTTTGAGAAATATTTTATATTTATATTATTTATTTATTTATATTGTATGGGAGGAACCGTTGTTTTTTGTTTTGGAAAATAGTTTTTGTTCAGTGTTCAAGATAATGTCAAAGAACTACTAAATACCAAGTTTCGAATATTTTTTCGATTGAGTCGTTTTCGAAACACAGTCGAACTTCACTTGCCAAAAAAATAATTCGAGTTATCAAGACTTCGAGTTATCAAGTAGAACAGAAAATTAATATGAATTACGTAATATTTATTTTCGAATAAAAAAGTACAGTTGTTGTGATTATTTAAAATATTCTGTTATACTTGACTGACGAATGGATTTGCCGGAATGATATATTTAATAGTTCCATCCTTCTTTCTTGACCCACTCTCCTCATCATAATAATTCTATTTATCTTCAAACTATGTCAGTTTCGTTATACATTTTATTTCGTCTTTTTTTTAATTTTTAAAAAAAGACTGAATTCGAATTATAATACTTACGTATAAGAATGTGTGTTCTAACACCGGAACATGCCAGCTTTTACTCACACTTAACGGAACCACAATTTTCAACACACACATACATATGTCTACAAGGTCATAGAACTTACAAACTGAGTGCCACCAAACGCAATGCATTGAAGCATTATGAAATGAACTAGTAAAAATCCACAGAATTTGATAATTTCCCTTAAAAAAATCGACTTATCGAATATGACGCCAAATAATATCTCCGAGTTATCGAGACATTCGAGTTATAGAGACATTCGAGTTATGGAAGTTTGAGTTATCAAACAAAAATTACAAGTAAACTTCAGACTTAAATTTTAAATATTAAATATTCGAGTTATCGATGTTCGACTTATCGACGTTCGACTGTATTAAGTTTTCACGAAAAAATTTGTTTTTTTCGAATTTCAAATTTAAATTGATCTTTTAACTTTCTAGGAGCTTCTGCATAAAAATGTCAAAAAAATCGAATTGGCCGTTTCCAGAAATTCGAAAAAATGGTTCCACTAGAACATTGATTTTTAAAGTGGGGCGCCCCCACTAGGGGAGCGAAGTCAAGCAAAGCGGGAGCGGATGCGGTTAGCACTCTGTCGCCAAGCACACCTATGGATCTTTGATACCTTGAAAAAAAAAATTTCATCTTAAATTTGAATGTGTACAATGTAAATAGAGGCTAGCCGAAAACGCTCCATAGAAAAGAAAACATACCTGTGACGTCACTATGTAATCCATGTCCAAGGAATGTCATTTAAGGAGCGCGATGAATATAAATGAAATAAATGCGTTTACATCACAGGTGTCATAATAAAAAAATGTAAAGCATTCTTTTATGATTTCAAAACACATCACGTTAGGTTTTGAGTCGCGGGGGGCATCATTTTAGGTAGTAGGGAGTTGTGATACAAAAACTTTATCATTTTATAGAAGTTTGAAAACTTTATTATGTTATACGAGTATTTGATATTTTAAATTTTAACAGGAAGACGTACACTGGACCCCCCTTCATGAAGCAGCTGCCATTGGAGACGATAAAAGGCTTCAAGCACTTCTTATTGGAAATGCCGATCGCACTGCTAAGGAATCAAAACACGGAAACACTCCCCTTCACGAGGCTGCATGGCGTGGTTTTAGCCGATGTGTAAACATTTTATGTGCACCACCAAATCCAAAGAAAGATCAAAAAGATAAAAAGCTTAAGAATGTCCTTCAAGAAACTCGGGGTGCTCTGCATAGTGCTTTGATAAGTATAAAAAACGATGGAGGCTTTTCGGCATTACATTTAGCTGCGCAAAATGGTCACAATCAAAGTTGTAGAGAAATCCTATTAGCTGGAGGTGATCCTGACATTCAAAATAATGTAGGTGGTATATTTTAATTTCCAAAATAGTATTTTAATTAACTCTACGTCCTTTATTTTATATTTTAGTACGGAGATACAGCTCTGCACACCGCTTGCCGTTATGGCCATGCTGGGGCAACACGTATTCTCTTATCTGCCAATTGCGATTCAAACAAAGCGAATCTCAATGGCGATACTCCGCTTCACATCGCTTGCGCAATGGGACGAAGAAAGCTGACTAGAATCCTTTTAGAGGCTGGAAGTAACACCGCTTTACAAAACTCCCAGGAAGAAACACCCCGTGATATTTCAACTCGAAAAAATTACAATGAAATCCTTTACATTCTCGATAATCCTAAAAGACCTCGCAGAGACAAAGATAAATCAAGTGGAAGTGGTGGAGACAGACATTCCGGTCGCCAAAAAGCAAACTATAAAGGTGATCAACCAGATGGGGTCGCCAATCCTGTCAGCTGGTCACCTTATGGCTGTCATTATTTTCCTGATCCCAGTTCATTCCCTTCACCCAAACTTGATACATTACCAAAGGAACCTTTGAAAAAAGGTGAACAATATTTTCTTGATTTGGCTGGCAATATTTGTAAGGGTCCAGTTGGTGTTGGCAACACTTGCTACTGTGGACCATTCTTTAGGCACATGGAAGATAAGATCAGCAAAAATCGCAAGAGCCTGCGTAAGTATGTTTTTAAAGCAACTGAGAGGCTAGATAGTAAAGTTCAAGCTCTGGCTATCCGTACCGATGACCAGATTGAGAAGTTAACACGTTCGATGATTGCTGACCGCATCCGTTGTGAAAGTAGACGTCTACACCTTGAACACTGGTTGAAGCGCGGTGAACCTTGTCGGGTCACAACAGCAGGTCATCAATCACGGCCACGAAATAAGAGTCAAACTCTTAGTAGATGCAAGAGTCTTGAATTTCTTGACGACGAAAGCATACATGGCAATAAGATGCAAAACTCCAAGAGTTTTGATGCGCTTGAAGAAGTACAGGTTACGGTCCATCGTGCAGCAGAGCTTAGCGATGATGATCATAATTCTGTTACAAGCCTGGATCGAACCGATAAAGATGAAGAAAGGTGGGGCCGCTTAGAAACAGACTATTTTAATGTCTCCGAGCGACTAGAAGAGCTTTTGGCAAAAACCAATGAAATTCTAGAAATGGAGAAGGAAGCGAGTAAAAAACGAAAAGAGGAGCTACTGCTTTTTGCTGAACCGACCGTTAAACGAAGAGAACGAAGGTCTCAGAACGTGTTATCTATGGGAAATGATATTATTGAACAATTGCAGCAGGTATCGCTTGAAGCAGTGCCGAAAGAGGATCTTAATCAGATAACCGTATTACCGTTGGAGAAAGAAAATTCAACACAAGAACAGGCTGTTTTAAGTTTAAGTGAAGCAAAAACCGACTATGCGTCATACCTCTCAACAATGCAGTCAAAGCAATCGCCAAATTATCCGCTAAAAGAAAATTATTCGTCTTTTTCGCAAATCCACAGCAAGGAAAATATGCTGCATAACGTTATCACCGCCATTCGGAAGGATCATCAAATGGTTAAAGAACTCATTGAGTCAGAAACTCTCAACGAAATGGAGAATACCCATGAAGACAAACTCAGTTACAAAGACGACCAAACACTTCTCAATGTTAACGGATTATTTCAAAATTCTTGTTTCGAAGATGTCATAGCTGATTCTCCAAGTAATAGCGTCAAAGCTGAAAATAAGGTGACAATGACATCGATGAAAAATATTTCTGAATTATGTGAAAAGCCATTTGAAATACCCACCTACGCTGAGTTGAATAAATTAAAGCCTCGGGTGGAAGCAACTTCAAATCAGTCAAAAGATTGGCGTCGCAAAGCGATCAAAAATTCAAACAAAGACTTAGAAGATTTGTCCGTGAAAGTCAATGGTACCATTAAAAAGGTCGAAATAAAAAACAGTGAAATCAAAACCCTAAAGAAACCATCAATCCTCAAGCGGAACAAGGTTCAGGAGCTTGTTGCTCGATTGCAAGGCAAGCTTAGTAGTTCGGTTACAGTGAAGGCCACCGAGCATGATTTGTCTGAGAGCAGTGAAGACGAGCAAAATGATCAAAACGAGGAGAATCATCAAATGCAAATGGGAGCTTATACCTCCTATCGGCAACCTCAGATCAATTCCACAAACAATAGTGCCGAAGGGTCTGCCAACAACATGGCAAATTCGACATCAAGCTTACATTCTACAATCGTTCCAAATAACAACTACCCTTTTCACCTCATCCCTAAAGATGCATACTTCCATGAGTTACCGAATAGGGGACGAACAACTCTTCAGTCTCATCCGTTCGGCAAACAGTCAGAGCAACACATTCAGCACCTACCCATATCTTTTCCTAATAACTTTTACCATCACCAACAACACCTACAGAATCAACAACAACGACAACAGCAACAGCAGCATCAGCATGTAACATGGAGTCACATTTCTAGTGAAAGGCAAATCCCAATGAGTATTCAGCACCAGCGGCAGGGACAGCAAAGTCCTTCTCTTATGAATCATTCATATCCAACGCCTTATAACAACATGCCACCTCTGATGGTGCATACTCCTCCACAACCTCTGCGTCCGCCCGTTGCAGAGCGCCTGCTCTCCAATAGAAAATTCATGCCACTAAATAGCACTTCTCCAGATTATGAGTTAGCTACCACTCCAGTGAACATTAAGAATTGCAACCAGGTACAAAATGCATCTATTCTAATTCATCAACCATCTACAGCTGGTTTGATGAATCCCATGGATCATAATCAGCAGCACATAGTGGAACGCGATGTTAGTAATGATTCAGGTTTTAGTACTAGGATCTATGGAGGCAGTGAATCACATCGACCCAGTCCCAGCCTCTCAGGACATACTGATTATGCAGGAATACATACACCATCACATGGACTTATTTATCCCAGTGGACATGTTCCGACAGAAGTTGGAGATGTAACTTATTACATGACAAATGTCTCCAGTTTAGTTTAAATATTGTTTTGTTTATGTTAATAAATTATTAATGATTAAGTTATATTATAAAAAAAAATGTCCTTATTTAATAGTTTCTAACATTATTATTAATTGACCTACATATATACATATATTTAATGAATTATGTAGTTTTAAGTTCCGTTTTATAAACAAAACACAATAATTACTAAAAAATTGTGTATTTTATTAATTTTCTTCACAGAAACGTTGCCATTAGCTTTAGCTTGGCGAATTTTCAATTAATGCCAGCTTGATTGGGTAGAGGTCAGAGCTGGCATGCAAGTTTCCTTATACCGTCTGATATCGGATTGGGTGGTTCTTTGACCATATATCTCTTCACAAAAAATATTCATACCAGTCTTATCATATATAATGGTATATTAGATGCACGGGAGAAGTTTTCGTACCCTTTTTATTATATATATTTATCCTTTAGTTAAAATACTCATGTTTTGTTCTAGTGTTAAATTCAGTGACGTTTATTCGTAAGTACACAGGTGTTCACCGCACACCCAACCAAAATCAAATGTATTTTGCATGTATTACCAAAATCCCTAAATGTTGTCATTTTTATTTATTTAGTATTTCAACTATCTGCCTTATACTACGTTTCCACCGACCACTAAACCGAGATTTAAGTAAATTTGGCTAAATCTCCTAGAAAACTCGAAGATTTACCATACAAATTTTAATCTCCTCAGATGAAGATTTAAAATAAATCTCACTTAAATCTTCATTGGGCAAATAGATGTACAAATTGAACTAACCTATTCCCATATCGAAATGAACACATTCATCGGGAAAGTGAATTTTTCGCTTCGTTTGACACAGATGAAGCTGCCTGTCTCACTTCTACATCATACGAGAAAATGAAACAATATTTGCATTTTGAATAGTGTTGTTAAAATTAATCTACTTTTGGAGCGGTGGAAACACTATTTGAGATTAGTAAATATAAATGTAGATTAACGTTCGGTGGAAACGTAGTATTATTCAAGGATTTTCTCATAACTTCAACGCAGCGATTCCACGTTCGAAATTAAAAAAAAAGACACGAAATCACGAAATTCATGCTCCCTTATAAATCTTTCTATAACCCTTGGAGGTTACCTTCAACATCCCGACAGTTTCCTTTTCCTTTTGCAGACAGCAAGAGAATTCATTCTCAATCCAAAAAACACAAATGCACACATTTGGGTGTTCTCCCAACATCAGCGCATCCAAGTGAAGCAAATCCCCATAAAAAAATATCAAACAGAAAGAGAAGAGATAATTGCCAGTACAAGTCTATATGATTAGGTGTTCAACAACATTCAGTGCACCGTCAGCCAGCGTCGTTCATTCCACCATATATGTTTGGTATGGTAGTGCAATACAATCAGGATTAGTATTAATTTTCATTGAGCGAGCTGTGGCTGTGCGCTGTGGTGCGGATTCATTCTCTGTACTTGTACGAAAACGTACCTTATACTTATAGATAGATACTACCAAGAGAAACCAGATATGCTAGCCAAGCCAAGCCAATGCCATGTCATGCGAGATGTGACACGTGAAAAACAGGATAAAGAGAAAAGAGAGATTTAATTTTATTTTTCAGTGTTTGGCTCTTATTTTGTTCATTGCGCGCATGCGGTGTGGATTTATTGCATGTACCAAGTACAAATACAAACTTACTCATAAGCGACGTTCAGGTACAGGTGTATATAAAGCGACGTCGAACAAAATGTAAAATTAATTAATTAATGGAATATTAAATGTTATTTCTGATTCTGATAACATTTACTGCACATTTCGTTGACAGCGCTAGATTTCAAATAAATAACTTGAGAACGAGTTTTCATCATATATCATATTTTTGAAGCATCCAAAAATGCTATTGATTCTTTTCCAAAACAAGGCCTAGAAAGTTTTGAACTGCGATATCGCTAATTATTTTTTTTAGATAATCTTCAAATTGAAATCCAGTTAGAGTCGTTGACAAATTTTAAATTACTAGCTAATCTTTCTAAAAAAAAAACTTTGTTGAGTATGGAATAAAATGTTCTACTGAAGTTTTTGAATGCCTAAATTGTTCATATGGTGCATTTTTTGATTTCCCAAGGTCGAAGAATGAATTAATTGTTTTTTTTAAAGTGTTCTTAGTTTAAAAATATCTCCGTTAAATACATTCCAAGAATGGTTGATGCTCTTGAATTAAAAGAAACTTTTTCGAAAATTCTTAAATTAAGTTGGCTTATGTCTATCTTAAAAATAACCGCATCGAGTGACTCTATTGAACTATCTTTTTGTGCTCTTAAGCACGTTAAATCGGATGATAGAAATAGAATGCACGAGCAAATATTATCGCAACTTGCAATTATCTAAATAGAAAAATCATTTTTAAAGGAAATCAAAGTAGAAAACTGTTTCTATGATGAAGTTTTGCAAGTTTTTTAAAGAAATCTCGACGAATTGTTTTTTTTTTATTGAAGTATTTCCTATCTAAATTATAGTTTCCTTACAAAGAAAAACACAAAAAAGTATAAAAACAAAAACTCAAAAAAAAAATAATATAAAAAACACAAAAAAAAATAAAACAACAAAAACAACGTCCTCTTCATAATCCTGAATCGTAACTAAGAATAGACAAAATTTGAAGGAGCAGTTAGTGAACACCTTGCTTGAAGCACCACGACACGTCACTGTAAAAAAATAAAAATTACGAGGTTATTTAATAAAAAAAAACGTACTAAAGATTCCGCGAATGAAATGGTACCTGCATCCCAGAAACTTTGTCTTGTTTTTCTTGTATATCCTTTTTTCTTTGCAATTTATCCACTTTTAACTCTTTTATTTAAACAAAAAAAAAGGAGTACGAGTACTTATGTACATACGTCAGAAATAAAACTTCCTTAATTTGAAACATATTGTTCTTCCGTAATTCTATGTCAGCTACAACATATTTCAATTTCATGGAAAGCTCCAAACCCCTTAAAGAGCAAACAACGAAGTTGATTTTTTTGGTACGGGACCCGTACTTGTACAAATACAGGGTCTGCCGGGAAGGTATACTACTTTGTTTTGCCTCCATTTTGGTAAACATTAATCTTGACAGTTCATATTTGGCAGTCGTGAAGTAGACACGTGGCAAATTTATTATGGAAAAATATTCGATAAACCAAAGTGTTTTAATCGTTAAAACATTTTATCAAAATCAATCATCGATTACTGTGACGATGAGAAAGTCACGTGAAATTTTTGGGAGAAACAACGTGCCAACAAAACGCACTATTTATCGTGTAGTGAATGCTTTTGAAGAAAGAGGGTATGTAGGTGATAGGCCCAAGCATTGACCACAAAGTACTGCAAGATCGGCTGAAAACATTACTGCTGCTCAAGGAAGTGTTCAAAACAATCCATCAACCTCAATGCGACGCCGTGCACAGGAGCTTGGTCTTCAAAGAACAACTGGCCGCAATTTTGCACAAGGATTTCCATTTGTTTCCATTTAAGATTCAGTTGACACAAGAGCTTCTTCCACAAGACCATTTACGCCGCCGTACCTACATATGCCAATAGGATGTGTGCTGATTTTGTATTTGTAAAAAAAAAAAAAAAAAAACAAATTTAAACTAGTTATCGTTGACTTTTAATTTAATCAAAATATATTCGAGGAAAATTTTAAAATTTGTATTCGAATCCGCCGAGAGATAATAAATTGCATAATTTTATTTCATATGTTTTCATTTGAAAGTCAAAGAATGCGTTATTTTGATTGGTTTTAGTAGATTTTTCAAAGTTTTTTTATTTTCTTATAGAGGTTTCCCAAACATATTCGTAAAAGGACGAATTCGAATTGTTTCAAATGAAGCGGCTATATGAATCCTACATGAAAGTACACATCAGTTCGTAGGTACTACACATCAGATGCCTTTACGTTGGTGGCGAATTCTGAAATTCTGATGTATGTAAGATTGTAAGTGTCCTTCCGCTTCTTGACTAATTCGACAAAAATCAAGGGAATCCTCTCTGAACGGCTATGTGCTTGGAGGAATATACTCCTGTTTAAAAAAAAATCAAATCCAACCATTTACGTTGGGACGTAATTTTAAAAAGAGCAATCAAGCTCCCAATTTCTTTGCTTAATCATCTTTATACTCATTACTGAATAACGCCCTAGGGGATTTTTTTAAAGAAGACATACTTTAAGAAATCAAAATAGTGTTTGTGTTAATTTTGTTTTAGTTCTGGCACGAAATATTTGAGTGAGAAGTAGACAGTAGCAGCAAAACCCCCCTTAATAAATGAGCTAAGCTAAGCTACAAAATGTGCCATACTAGGTATTACCATATCTTATCCCACCACTCATTACACATGTTACAGCTAGCTCATGACAACCCCGATTCTTATAAAAAAATCACGAGTGACGAGGCACAATTTTCATTTGAATAAACAGAATAGTCGATTCTGAGCAATTGAAAACCCTCAAATTATTTATCAGTCACCTTTGCATCCATTAAAAGTTACAGTCTGGTGTGCAATTTGGTCAGGAGGAATCATTGGACCTTACTTCTTTGAAAATGAAAACGGCGTAATCGTAACTGTGAATGGGGAGCGATATCGTGATATGATTGAAAACTTTTTAACGCCACAACTGAATGCTTTGGGCTTGATTAACATGTGATATCAACAAGACCGTGCCACATCGCATACAGCCAGGATTACAATGGAATTACTGCGAGACCTCTTTCCACAACAAGTTATTTCAAGAAATGGTGATTTTGATTGGCCTCCACGGTCGCCTGATTTGACTCCTCCGGACTTCTTTTTATGGGGATATCTGAAAAGCAAGGTTTATGCAAACAAACCAGAAACGCTTGAGCAACACAAGCTAAATATTCGTGATGAAATTAATGAAATACCGCGTGAAATGTGTGAGAATGTAATGAAAAATGTGCTCCAAAGGTCTCGGATTTGTGAGACTAACAGAGGTGGACATTTGCCTGATATTGTATTCCATACAAATTTGGCGACATTAAATAAAACATTAATCAATATACAAAGTAGTATACCTTGTCGGCGGACACCCTGTACATCCTCTATAACGACCCCATCTTCCAATTGTACTTGTGTTTAAATACTATCTTCTCGTTGCCACCAAATAGCTTAAGAATTTTCACCCTCCTCTTCAGAATCTATTCTCTTATACTATTCAGTATTGGTTGTATGGACTTTGAATATGCTTCCTGACCTCTTCCCAGAACGGCTTAATATTTAGGATCTGGGGTGTGCTTCAACAATCAACACGAATCTTTAATGTTTGCCTTTATTATGAAGTAATCTCCTAGTATAAATTTACGAATTTTGTACTACCAACACCCTGAATAAAAAAAGGAAATTACAGGAAATTAAAGGTCCAAAACGAAATCTTTAAGAGCAAGATTAGGAAGATAATTTCGCTTAACAAATTGAATTGCTAATTGTATCAGCAAACATTCATACCTGTTTAGGAATAGGAAAGGATAGGATACTAGGATGGATAATTGGATTATTTATCTGGGCCTTGAAAAGGAAAATGCACAAATTTAGTCATCTGCCACTATTCGAGAGAAAGAATGAGGTAGGTTGATGATTTGTCCGGACACTCGAAAAGAAACTAACCTTAATTCTAACTACTAACTTGTATATGTAAGTAGGTATATATATTTTATTAATCTAAGTCCTATCCTAAGCCCTAACTACGTTTATTTTTGTTTTTGTCCAATAAACATTCATCAACTACCCTACTGTCTATCTCAAATAGTGGTTCCCCGGTTCGGGCAGTAGACCTTGCCCGATAAAATTGGCAAACGTTTGGTCAGCCCACACTTGTATCAAAAATACAACCAAATGTTGCTTTTATGGCCGGATTTTAAAAAGACATCCCCTATAGTTAGCTTCCAGCCACAACCTAGTGAAATGTCATCCTAGTGAAATGTCATAACAGGAAACCTGTGAAGTTGTAGATTGTGATTAGGGCCAATAACCAAATGCACTAAGATCTAAAATTTAACATAGTTTAAGTTTAAATTATTAAATGACATAACTTGCTTTTCTGCAACATAATTTTAATGGCCCCGGGTGTTTTTTGAGAACCGAAAAACCCAGGTTTTTTTGACAACCCTTGGGCAGTCAAAAAAACGTAGGTCGACTCTAGCTAAAGTATAAAAATAAATCCATTTGGATCTCTCTGCCAAATCCCCACACACTTTTCGCTTATATGGTTCGCTACTAAAATTCAATTGTTTTTGAGTTGAAAGAAATTTGAAAAAACCTACCAATCTCTTTTTTAAAAGTGTGTGTGGAACTTTCAAATTAAATTGTTTTTTCATTTTAAAATTCTTTGCTAGTGAAAACGGAAATCGACTTGAAAAAATTTGATGTTGTACTCGATTATGAAGGAAATGAAACATTCTCTTCCAAAATACGAAAAGTTTGTGTTCAAACGACCTTAAAACACAGTTCGTTACATTATTAATATTATATTAATTTATATATATTTTTCTCACAATTATACCAATTGAACTTGCGTCAAAACGGTTTGCAAATAATCAAAAGAAATTGACATCTCCGAAATGTCGAGTTTGTGGCGTGTGTGAAAATCCGTGTGAGAATCTGTGTAAATCCGTATTCAAAAAGAGGTTCGGTAGAATTCAATTCTTTCAGAAAAAAATACAATTTCTTTTTGTCTATGGAATTCGTTTAAGGGAAAAAATGCTAGATCCGTCGGGAATCAATTTTTGTGTTGTAAGGAAATCGACATTGGTTTAGCATTCCATCTTTAAATTTAAAATACTAAACATTCGGTTAATTCAATTTAAGCCCAAAAAGAAAGAAAGGAATGGTTAAAATTTTTCAAATAATGAATTATAATGGGTTATCCATTTTGCGGTTTCAAAAGTAAACGTAAATAAAACACATATACATTTTTTTTTCATGATATTTCTTTTTTATTATAAAGTTGACATTATGTGTGAAATACTACATTATGTAAATGACCACCACGCGAATTGTTGCAAGCATCGATTCTTTTGAGGTAATTTTCGACCACTTTTTGACACATATTGGGCGGTATCTCAGCCATAACTTGACGAATGTTGGTTTTCAAGTGCTCAAGAGCTAAAGGTTTATCTGCATAAACACATTCTTTCGCGTAGCCGCACAAAAAATAAGTCCAGCGATGTCAAATCGTATAAACTTTGTGGCCAGTTGATATCGTCACGACAAGAAATTACGCGGCCAGGAAATGTCTCTTGCAATAAAGCCATATTCGCTCGAGTTGTGTGGCATGTGGCACAGTCTTGTTGAAACCACATATTCTCCAAGTCGTATTCTTCAATAGCAGGCAAAAAAAAGTCGGTTATCATATCACCATAACGCTCCGAATTGACGGTGACAGTCGTTCCATCGTCGTTTTCGAAGAAGTAAGGTCCAATCACACCTCCGGACCAAAGAGCACCCCAAACAATGACTTTTTGTGGATGTAATGGCCTCTCTTCAATTACTTGAGGATTCTCAGAACCCCAAATATGACAATTTGGTTTATTAACATACCCACCGAGTGAGAAATGTGCTTCGTCGCTGAGGAAAATTTTGTTCGAAAAATCGACGTCCACCGCCTGTTGTTCAAGCACCCATTCGACGTATCTAGGACGTTGTGAATGGTCAGCTGGCTTCAGTTGTTGTGTGAGCTGAACTTTATATGGATGTAGGTGTAGATCCAAATGCAAAATACGCCATAATGTGCCCTAAGACAGTCCTAATTCCTGAGAACGACGAGGAATCGACACATTCGGGTGTTCGGCAACACTTTCACTTACAGCAGCGATATTTTCAGTGGTACGAGCGAAACGATGATGCACAGGCCTTACAATATCTGTAACCAATCCAGTCTCTTCAAATTTCTTCACAATTTTGAAAATTGCTTGCGTAGTTGGACGATTATGCAAACCATAATCTCCTCTTAAAGCACGATATGTGGCTGTGGCAGAATCACCATTTTTGTAGTAGGTTTTAACAATTTGTATGCGTTGTGCGATAGTTAAGCGATCCATTTTCGTAAATGTCAGACTTTCAACTGAAAACGAAAAATTGGTTTAACAACTTAGTTTGACAGATGTCGAATTCCAGCCCTATACTTTTGAAACCGCAAAATGGATAGCCCTATACATATGATCAAATATTTATCAACACAAATTACACGAGTGACTATCCAGATTTCCTTCTCCACGCAACATAATGTATATACATAGCTATATGAATAAAATTTAGTTACATTTGGACATGGCTGATTTACAATGTCGCGTTGGCCGTCGCGTTGACAGTTTTTTTTTTTTTTAATTTAGCTTTGTATATACATTCCTATAGTACTATGATGAAGCCAAACGTTCGAAGCGGCACCTAGACTTGCCAAGCGACCCTTGCTCGGTAGAGTTATGGGAGACTTGAGAATATGTGAACAGTGAAGAATAAAATAAGAATATTAGTATTAAGTAAGAATAATGATAATAATTGAAGAAAACATTGCCTTCAAATAAGCTGAAATCTTTTATCAATGACCTAATACTTGTAAGGGTTAGACCGCACTCGACGGAACTGCACTTCAGCGGAAATACGCTTCGCAACTATGTATTTATATGTTCGTTCGTTGAACTTTTTCCAGGGTCGACCTAGGTTTTTTGACAACCCCAAGAGTTGTCAGAAAAACCTGGGTTTTTCGGTTCTCAAGAAACGCCCGAGGGCATTAATTTTATGTTGCAGAAAAACAAGTTAAGTCATTTAATAATTAAAACGTGGAAAATGTTTAATTTAAGTTCTTAGTATATTTTGTTGGCCCTATGCACAATCCACAAATTCAAAGGTTTCCATTTTCCATGTCTGTTTCTGAATATTAATTTGAGTATTATTCTATTTCGGTTTTAAAAATAACAAATCAAATCAGATCTCATACGACTTTGACGTTTATTCATTTAACTCAACTTGCTTCAGCTATAAATCTAGTTCAACTTCAGGGCGAGTTGAGGGCGACCCTAGGTTTCAAAAAACACAGAATTTGTTTATCAGGGTGACTTCATGTTTTTCAAAAATATTTTTAGCCGATTTTTGAACGTGCTATTTCTCAAAAAATGCATTCAAAAAACATCGATATTTCTGATATCGATATGGTATTTTCAACATTTTTGTTGACATTGAATTCGAGTTTGACATTTATAGCGAGATTCATTAAAATTCAAAGATCCCCTTTCGAAATCGAGATTTGATCTATTCAAACTTTATGTCCAGATTTATTTGTAGTTTTGGTTAATGAGTATGACTGATACACACATTTCTGAAAAAAAAACATATCTTCATCATCAGATGATGAGGACGACGAAGAAGAAGCAATCAAAAACTCCACTAAATTTATAAAATTTAAATTACTAACGACGAAACCATTTTTTTTTTTATATTTTAGCACGGACTGGCACAATTTCACACCAAATTAATAACAAAATATTTTCCATTTGATGTTTGACAGAAAAAACGTTTTACATGTACTCGTATGTAAGATCAAATCTGCCAACCCATCAGAGATCCAATCTTTCGTGTTAAGATTTGATCTAGCTTTGCTCTTTTTGTTGGAATGAAACTCTCAAAATTCGAAAAGATTCAATCTTTTGATAGAAACAACCAATCTTTTCTTGAATGAAACTCGCTATAATTTCCAGATTTAATTGTAGTATTGGTGAATAACTGATACATACATTTTTGGAAAAATATATCTTCATCATCAGATGACGAGGAAAACGAAGACGAAGCAATCAAAAAACTCCACTAAATTTATAAAATCTAAATTATTTTATTAACATCTTCGTCTATTATTTGTTCATTTTTGAAATTTTTTAACACTAGTTCACAAGTTCACAACAAACTAATAACAAAATATTTTCCATTTGACCCTTGACAGAAAAGACTTTTTGTGTGCAATCAGAACAAATCTGCAAATCCATCAGAGTTCACATCTTTCGTTTTGTGGCTTGATCTAGATTTGCTCTTGTTGTTGGAATGAAACTCTGAAAATTCAAGAAGATCTTTCGACAGAAAGAGCCAATCTTTTCTTGAATGAAACTCGCTATTAGTGTGTGAGTGAGTGAGTGTTCAAATTGAGAAAGACATTTATTTCTATCCAGGAGAAGAACTGTCCTTTGATACCAATCGAACAGTTTCAGAAGCATGCATTCGGAAGCATTGGGCGACCAATCGAAAAGGTTTTGGCTCTGGCACGGGGGGTATTCTCGCTTATTCACGGTATTTTGTGTGGTTAGTTTTATATAAAATTTTTCGGCATTTTTGGGCCCACGACCACCAGCTAGAGAACGGTTGGTGCGCCATGTCAGAGCTTAGCATAAGATGGCAAGGTCTTAGTTGATCTGTGATTTGACTTGGATTGGAATCGGCTAAGGTGATTTGTGATTGTCACATTTACGACAATCACATGTGATCATTATATTTTTCGTCGTCTGTGTAAGGTGATAACCAAAAATTACCCAAAATTTGGCACCATTTTAAGAGAAGAACGAATGTCGATTTTGTTCCAATTAATAGAATTCGCTGATTAAACCAATACTTTTTTGCCTTGAAATGAACGATTTCAGTTTTTTAACAATATTATTATTTTCTAAAATATTAATTAATTTTTTCTTTAGGGTAAGGGCGGGGGGCTTCAACACCCTATCGCCTTATTAATTTTTTTTAAGAAAACGAAGATATTTATTCCTACTTGCTTGTATTTGAACTATATGTAGGTTTATTGGTTACACTTTAGAAATACCTTTAATAAGCTATTTTTTTTTAATAATTTATGGGAAAAATATTAATTATGGAGAAATTGACGAAACCTCCCTTCATGAGGGATGCTTCATCAACACCTAGGGACGATTCAACAGAGGTTGGAAGTCTATGAAAATAAGATTCAGTAATAGAAATGGATGTTTGTAGAATAATATACTTAACACTGTCTGTTTCTTTACTCACCTTCGGGATCCCAAATTTACCCAAAACGTGTTTCTTTACTTTTTTTCTGGCACGGAAATGACTTTTTTTTTACTTTTCTTAATTTTTTTTTCATTTCCCCTCCTGTTTTGTTTTTTCATTCTAGACAATATTCGGTTCGTTCTACTTTTACCTAGGGTCGACCTAGGTTTTTATCTAATGGCCCCCGGGTGTTTTTTGAAAACCGAAAAACCCAGGTTTTTTTGACAACTCTTAGGGTTGTCAAGAAAACCTAAGTCGACCCTGGGTAAAGTTCAACGAACGAACCTATTAACAATGAAGATTTTTTATGCTGGATTCAAACTTGTCCAAGTAACGGTTCTCTTGTGAAATAAACAATAATAATATCAAGTTGGCTGTGAATCACTCATGTGACGAAGCCTCCCATATGTCGAAGCATCCCCCTTCTACACTACACTACCCCAAATAAAAATGAATTGACACACCACAATTGAGAAACTTCAGAACAAATATTGTGGTGTGTAAGAATCTGTGTACAAATCCTTTTTGAATCCGTCTCCAAAAAGAGATTCAATACGGATCTGTTTTTCCAAAAAAAAATTGGTTTCAATTTGAAACGAATTGATTTTCAGAAAAAAAAAATGTTTAAGCTTTTTGAAAATATTAAAAAAAAAAAATTCAAAAGCGCCAATTCATAGGTATTCAGAAAATACAAATAAATCTAATTTTTGAAAACAATTTAATGAGCAGTTTTCGAATAATAAATTTTTAAAAATGATTTTAAAAATACAAACAAATATTAATTATAAACATTGGTACGCGGTATACTTTGGGCAACCTAAACCTATATTTTTGTGAAATTTCGAAAGAATCGGTTAAGGCATTTATGAGATAGTCGAAAGCAAAAAAAAACGGTCCTATGGAAAGTACCGTTTTAGACTTTTTCTAATTTTTTTTCAACTATGTGATCGGTCGTAGCTAAAAACCCACACTAATTTTTTTTATCAAAATCGTTAGAGCCGTTTCCGAGAAAAATAGGTTTGAACGTAACGGTTATATGACAGGTACCGTCATTTTTTGAGCTAAAAAAAAAATTCAATGTCCCCTCTGTACAATACCTAAAAAACTCTATATACCAAGTTTGAAGCAATTCGGCCCACCCGTTTGGGCTATAGGTGTCTATACATACATACAGATAGACTGACAGCCTGACAGACAGACGGACAGAATTTTTAGACCATCATTTTTCGTCTTCGCTATCATCGTAATGCCATGTTTGATTGTTATCTCACAATTTTTTTTTCGATGAATGCATAACTTGCCTTATAGTACCTATAATCGCAAGTAAAAAAATCTATGTTATTTTGCTGCGAGATAATCCAACAAAGTTTTAAAAAAGTAAAATCTAGTAATTGAGTTCGCGAGAATAAATTAGGAACATTTCCAATTTTTTTCTAGAAACTGCTAAAATAAAAATGTTTCGTTGTTTCCCACAAGATTTTGGCTATGGCACCTATTATTAATTTATTCTACCCTGGTTCTTAGTTCGTATTTCCTCAAAATTTCTACTGATTCGGGTAATCCCAAAATCAATAGGTTAGACGAATTTTTGAAACTTGATGTCGTTTTTATTTGGCAATCAGGAAACCTTCAAGACTATTCTGAAAGTGTTCACTTCCGAAAAAATGATAGTTCTGATTCTGAAAAGAGAATTTTACTTCTGAATTTTAAATCAGAATCTAATAGCGAGTTTCATTCAAATTTCAAAGATATCTGTTTTCAATGAAACTTTTCTCCAGATTTAATTGTAGTATTGGTGAATGATTGACACATATCTTCATCATCAGATGAAGAGGAAGACGAAACAATCAAAAACTCCACTAAATTTATAAAATCTAAATTATTAACATCTTGGTCCATTATTCGCTCATTTTTAAATTTTTTTAGCACTAGTTCACAACAAATTAATAACAAAATATTTACCATTTGACCGTTGACAGAAACGACTTTTTACATGTATGTGTGCATTGACCCTTCAGAGATCAGATCTTTCGTGTTAAGATTTGATCTAGATCTGATCTTTTTGTTGGAATGAAGCTCTGAAAATTCAAAAAGATCCAATCTTTTAACAGAAAGAGCTTATGAAATTCACTATTATACTGCGTGGAATCAAAAACCTTAAGAGCTCGATTAAGCTGTGATATACCTTTTTAACTGACTGTAAGCGGAAGTAGTGTAATACAGATATACGACTTATAGCGAGTTTCATTCAAATTTCAAAGACCTCCTCCCAAAATCGAGATTTGATCATTTCAATGAAGCTTTTTTCCAGATTTAAGGGTGCTTTCATAAATGCATGGTTGCGAAAGTCCGACGAATGCGTAGCATTCATAAATGCAAATGATGAATGTCAGAGTTTCATAAATGTAAAACGCAAATATTTGCAGCGCAAATATAAAATTTCACATGCTTTCTGATTTTTTTCTTATAGCGAGTTTCATTTAAGTAAAGATCTGATCTTTCTGACAAAAGATTTCATCTTTTTGAGTTTTGAGAGTTTCATTTCAACAAAAAGAGCAACTCTAGATCAGATCTCAACACGAAAGATCTCATCTTTGGTGGGTAGGCAGATTTGATCTGAATGCACGCATACATGTAAAACGTTTTTTCTGTCAAACATCCAATGGAAACTATTTTGTTATTAATTTATTGTGAAATTGTGGTAATCCCTGCTAAAAAATTAAACTAAAAAATAAACATATAATAGACGAAGAAGTTAATAATTTAAATTTTATAAATTTAGTGTAGTTTTTTATTGCTTTGTCTTTATCTTCCTCATCATCTGATGATAAAGATGTTTTTGTTTTCAGAAATGTGTGTGTCAGTCATTCAGCATTGACCGCGTTCGATGCAATGCCAAGGTACCTTAGTAGCGGGTTTGTTTTTAAAGGATCCAGGTAGCTTTCTCTGTTAAGTCAGTTGTATAGCATACAAATCTGAAGTTTTGAATCAGATGTTCCTCAAATTAATAATAATTTTTGGGTAGCTTGAGATTTGTGTTTGACAACATTATGTTTAGTTCATCTGCTGGTTTTTCCTTAGGCGTTACAACAACACAAAGCAATCCGGATTGCTTTAGGTATGCCACCGAACGCGGCCAATTCTACAATTAAATTTGGGCACAGTTTCATTTTTTTTTATAACTTTGCACGCGCTGAAGGGGTTATGAATACCCTTTATATGATTTTCTTAACACAGCGCGGGCATCTGGTGAAGAAGAGAAAGAAGGAGATGAAAGATGTGTGGCGCGATGTTCTGAGACTAGAGCTGGTTGTTGTCTCAGATTTATCTCCAGGGATGGCGGCTGAATTAATGCGGAGAGAATTACCGTGTCTTATTTATTTATGTCCCTTATAATTCGCATTATTTTATTTATCTCGTTGTCATACTTTATGGGTATGCTAGTTTACTCAATCACATGTTGTTAGTGTTATGCCTAAACAGCATGTAATGAGCAAAGCAGTAACTTATTTTATGACAATTTTGAGAACTGGTTTTTAATGGAATATAAGAAGACATAGACAACGGCAGGAATCGAACCTGCAACCACGAGGTTGACAGGCGAGCACACAACTATTGCGCCACGGCCACCCCCATTTAAAAGATCAAATCTCCATTTTGAGAGGAGTTCTTTGAAATTTAAATGAAACTCGCTATTAAAGAGACAGTATGATGTAAACGGCGGTACACCTTCCCTTACTGTTGACATCTGTCCATATTTCCGCTAGAAAATTCAAAGTTGAACTCAAAATTAAAAATACACATCAGAATTGTTTCTGGTCCACAGGAAAATGAAGCAAATTAGAGAAAGTATTCATAAATGTAAATTAAAATACATGCGCAAATAGTTTTTCTGACGTTAATATGATCGCATGTAAACAAAGCAACCATGCATTTATGAAAGCACCCTTAATTGTAGGATTGGTGAATAACTGACACACATTCCTAAAAAAATATATTCTTCATCATCAGATGACGAGGAAGGCGAAGACGACGCAATCAAAAACTCCACTGAAATTATAAAATATAAATTATCAACTTCTTCGTGCATTATTTCCTTACTTTTTAGCACGGATTGGCACTAGTTCCCAAAAAATTCATAACAAAGCATTTCCATTTTAACACAGGCAGAAAAGTCTTTTGTGTGCATTCAGATCAAATCTGCCAACCCATCAGAGATGAAATCTTTCGTAGATTTGATCTAGATTTGCTCTTTTTGTTGGAATGAAACTCTCAAAATTCAAAAAGATGAAATCTTTTGTCAAAAAGAGCAGATATTTTCTTGAATGTAACTCGCTATTCAAGAGTACCAGCCCTATTCTGATATCCGATCTGATCGGATCTTTCGATTCACGTGAATATTTCACTCAATTTTTCATTTATATTCAAATGTCTTTTATCTTTACTAATATTTTTTTTTGAAAAAAGAGAATTTAATAGTTAAAATCTATTTTTGATCGAAATTTGTATACTTTTTGAAACAATTAGTTTTTTTCCGTCGGATAGCAGAGAATACAAAGGCCAAATTCCTAAACGCAACATATGCAAAGCAAGTCTCATGCTAAGCACATGCACGAACCCGATAAAAATTAAAAAGCAAGTGAACTGCGCAACACAAGTTTAAAACTTGCACAATTGCAATGAAGTTTGCGCAATAAAAAAGAATGAACTGCGTTTTGGGACAGTGTGCTTAGCAGAGATTTTTCTGATTGCGTTTAGGGACAGTTTGCTTAGAATATTACGCGAAAGATTTGCATTTAAGAATTTATCCAAATTTTAACGTGAACGTTTAACAGAATAGGGTTGTACATGTCCGTTTGGTCCTTACAACCTTCCGTCTATATTTGTTACAACTTGCAGATCATGTTCTGCAATTCGTCTGGTGTTTTTCCTGATTTGGCGAAGTCATCGTTTAATATACCTCTTCACAAAAACAAGAATTATCGAGGAAATGCGAAGCTTTCTTTCTCACGTAAGCTGTTTGCAAACATAGTCACCAATCACATTCAATTCTTCTGCAAATCAATAATAGTTCTTGACCAAAATGTTTTTTGTCTACATAAAGGACTATTCACATGGGAGCGACCAACGACCGACGAATAAATTCCATTTAAAACAATTTACCAACCTTAATTCTTCACAAATTCTAAACCAAATTGTAGAAACATATATTAATGTTCAGATAACTTATATTCGTGACGAATAAGATTAAATCCAAGTGAACGAAATGTCAAAATGGACGTTAATTCGTTGGTCGCTCTCATTTGCATAGTACTTCAGTCTACAACAAATCTGGAATTTAGAAACCAATTAAATGTGAATATACAAAATGGACTTCAAACGGGTGTATTTTACTCTGATCTAAGTAAGACATTTGATAGGGTTAGCATATCTATTCTTTCTATTATTTGAAAAATATGGGTTTCCAGTGGTTTCTAACTTGGATCAGTAAAATCGAACGTAGTTTAATTTTTAAAAACTGCCTGTCCAAAATTATTTATGTGCTATCTGGAGTGCATCAGCGGCCTGATTAGGGAATACGAAGCGAATCGTTTTAGGTGGCGAAAATGAGATTTGATATTACTCTTTTCGCTTTCGTCTCTTTTGTTTTACATTCGCCCTATTTTCGGAAACGAAAGCGAATTTGATTTGACATTTCAATTTTTAGCGTGTGCATTTCGGATAGGGTTTCTTTGGCGGATTGCTTTATCGACACGATCGAAAGTGATATTTTGGTGGATTTTTTTTCATTTAAATAAATATAAATGTGAGTTTAGCTATTATTTTAAAGAAATAAACAATCATTTTTTTTTAATAAACATGTAGGCGCCCAAGACAGCAAGACACCAACCAGCAACAATTTTGTCCGCTCATCGAATTTATGAGGGAAAACGAAGGGATAGCCAAAGGACACAACATACAACGTTCTCTGCAATATGTCTAGCGCTTCGGACATTGAATTATATACTGTGGGTTGCGTTTGTATCCTGCCCAACCACTTTCTGGTATGGTCCGTCTGCAAGGAAACTCAATGTTGTAGCTAATTTTATAATTGGCGGTGTCCCATTGTTGTTCTGTGGTCTATATTTGTCTTTTATTTCGTCCAAGACAATTTTAAATGTTTCTTTTGAAAGGCGAAACAATTTATCGAACCAAATTTTTATAAACTAAAACTAATTTAACAAATAATAAACACGTTAAGCAAAAACACTGACTCAAAGCAAGGAAGATCAAAAGGTGAAGAAGCACTTCTTAATAATTTTCTTCTCAAGTTTGAATTTTAAGATTCTTTTTCATCCTTACGTTAAGCAATTATATAAATAACATTTGAGTCCATTTTTATTTAAATAAATATTTTTTAAAACGAAGTTAATGCACCTCGGACAAAACACAAATGATTTTGATTGAAATAATAAATATTCACTGGCAATCAGTTGTCAATTATCTGGAAATCTTGGAAGTAGCATTTACGATTCGCTTCAAATTCGTTAATTGATCAAACCGAAGCGAGTCGAAAATGAGATATCGAATTGAAAACGACTCGCTTCGTATTCCCTAATTAGCCCACAGGGTAGTCATATTGGACCGCTTTTATTATTACTCTCTTTATTAATGGACATTCAATATTCAAAAATCTAATCCAAGTGCTGTATTTCAAATGGAATGGATCTTAATACAAATATGCAAAGTGATGACATACTCTAGAAAGATAAAACCCTGTTTATCATCTTACTTCATTGATGAAAGCCTTGTTGATCGTGTAGATTCATTTAATGACGTAGGGTTTTTTTTGACGTCAAACTGTAATTCAACTCCCACATCGACGTTATAATAAGCAATGCTAGAAGCCGCCGAAGTTTTCTAAGGAATTTAATGATCCTCATATTTCGAAAATCCTCTATTGTGCACTAGTCTTTCCTATCTTGGAATATTGCAGCTGTGTATGGTATCCTGTCTATTCTATTTCCGTTGTTATTTGCATTTCGTCATCTGCCATGGCACTCAAATGAACATCTTCCACCTTATAAACATTGCTAGAATCCTCTCTTCCGTAACGCAAGCAACAAAAAAAAAAAAAAAAAAAACAATTATATGATTCATACAGGAAGATCGCAGAAAATGAAAGGTTTAATACGTCTTTTCCAAATCGATGTGCGAAAATGCATGTTATACAAATAACAACAAATTAAATATTTTAATTTACTTTAATACTTTATGATTTTTATTCTTAAAAACTAAATGGAAAACTTAAGACAGTTAAAGTATTTATAACTGAAGAATTTCATTAACAACTGGAATCTATCCCGTTTTCGTCAAATACATAATATAATGAATGATTTGAAAACATAATATATTTTTTTTACAGTAAACAAAATACATATTGAAAATCGAATACATTTGTGACGACATACAATCTTTGCAAATAAAAAGTCATCAAATGTATAATTTCATTTAATTAATAAACAGCTAAATAATAAGATTTGTGATCTGATAGAAAACACCATTCACAGATAAACGTGAGCATTTTTCAACAGAATTTAAGAGGGGTATTTACATTTGAAAGCAAAATTGTGTTGTAAAATTTGAATTTTATTATATAAAATGTTTAACGTGCACTGAAATTGGGAATATTTTAAAAAAATTGTTTACAATCTTTACTATTAGCAAGTTCGTTTAGCCATTTTAGAGTTTTGTTTTCTGCAAATACCCCTAGAATAAAATATTTCATTATATGGATTATCTTAATTTTTAATGTTCCAACTATTTTAATTTAAATAAATTACAATTAAAAATAATTTTATCTTGCAAGCATAAAATTTTCATACAGATACCATATAGAATAACAAATTACGTACATACCTAACTCGTATGAAGTGTTTTTTTTATTTTTGTTTTACTTTATTAATAATAGTATGCTATTTTCGCAAATGGAATTACGTTTTCCTTTTATTGAGTAAACATACAAAAGTCAATATACATAATATGTATGTCTGTCCATTATGTACGTATAATTCTCTAGAATATTTATGTGGCCAATGGTAATGGTATCTCCTTGCAACATTTGTAATATAAATCGATGTAAGTTTTTATTTATGTATCTAGGATTTTGCCACATGTATCAGGGGTGCAAGTTTTTTGTGGCTCTATTATTTCTTAACGGTAAATTGAGTTTCTTATTTTTTAAGTTATATACCATTTATAATAAACTAGAATTATATTTAAGTCATGAAGCCATTTAGTTGACTAAATAAGACCGCGTTTCTTCTTGTAGTCTTCTAAATTAAGAGAACGTTTTGGCGCGGCTTCACTCACTTTTGGTAAAGGCTTGGGTACAACTGTCACTGAATTAACTGAAATCACAAATAGAAATTGTTGATAAAAATTGAATTATTACTGTAGTTTTAAGGGATAAAGCTAATTCGGTTAAGTTTATAAATAAAAATATAAATATAACTTTTAAAGTTTTCGCGGTTGTTGGGCATAATTTATAAACAATCGATTTTTCGTATTAGCGGCGTCTACTAAGCCGAATGCGTTTCGGATCAAGATACATACATTGAACGTGGTCACCGGGAAACGTTCTGGTGAATACAAAAGTACACTCTTAATTTTAAAACCGAAAAATCGATCATTAAGTAAAAATATAAATATTCCCAAAACATGTACTTTTCCTCGACACCATAGCGTACATCAAAATAAAAGATGCACAAAATACAGTAAAACCTGCTTATCGGGACATTCTATAATCAGACCACCTCATATTCGGACCGCACCTTATGCATTCCCTGCTATTTTTCATACAAATTTCCACTATATAATGTACCACTAAGATAACATGTGTTGCTTAATGTAATCACCTGTCTAATTGGTCCAAGCGTAGGAACTATGAAATATGTATGCATGACATTTTTTTTTGTAATTGTTGGTACCTACAAATACATAAGCGTTTTAAGTTGAACATAAATATTTATGATGTGTATCAGCAAACGCGCCTATGTGTTTCGAAGATGCACATTTGTCTCAGAGAGATCTTTTTAAAGAAATTTGATTGCAGCAATTCTCAAATCCAAAGAATTTTGAGCGCAAAGAAGGAAATCAAACTGTCATTTGAAAAATTCGTTGGCTTGACATACAAATGGGTTTACTTAGCAAGACAAAATAATGTGTCAATTTGTGGTATAATAATATAAATAAAAATACTCTTAACAAACATGTATGCATGAGGGAAAAACCTTTCTAAGTGGACCGGTCATATTAAAAAAAAAACCTTTTTCTTTTCCTCGGTCCCGAGGGTGGTCCAATTGGACAGGTTTTGCTGTAAATTAATTTAATTTAGAATACAGTATAACGAATGATATAATGTCCAGAGTCAATTCGTTATATCGAATACGTTTTTTTTCATACAAATCTTTAGGTAAATAGAAAGTACAAAGCAGAATTGTATTTTCCATTATTTTATTTCATACTTCACTTAAAAGAACAAAACATATTTAACTTCATTTACATATACCTATTCCTATCCATATTATAAGAATAGACCTAGTAATTTTGTTGTGTCATGTAGTGAATATTTCTTATGGAGGACCTTTATGTCTGGATTCTGTAAATATTTCTTGTCTTCTCAGAAGAAATAAACGGAGAAAGAAAAAATTGACGTTTCATGATATCCCTTATTCATCGGGCACAAATTTCTCACAAGGCATTGAATCAATCTTCTTCATAGTTTGCTTAGTTTTATGTTAAATTCCAATAATTCATTCAAAACAGATTATACCATTTTAAAGTACCTAAAGCGCTTAGCGCTCCTTGGATTAGTAATGGCCGAAATAAATATTTCTAATGGAGTCGCGGCCTAAGAGCCATCGTATTTTCTACAACGATCATTTCGTCTTGATCGCGGAGAGCTGACAGTGGAATATCATCCTTCTCATCCGAACTTGAAGATAAAATGTTCCTCCAGCACTTGTGAAGCACAACCGCGGATACTTTTTGCCATGACAAGGCAATGAGTGATACAGCATCGTAAAGATTAAGATCTTTTAGAATTTAGAACATTGATTATGTCCTTTCCGGAATTCACAATTTAAATCAACACTGGACCATCACTTAAAACAAAATGTGTTTAATCCCAAATGCAAAAAAAAAAATCATATATATATATGCAGATGGGCTCCGGTCAAGAATGGCTTATAGCAGAAAATTATATTCAAAGCAGAACAAATGATATGTGCATTTTTTAGATCAGTGTAGTTTTATTTGCCTTACTTTACATTTTCCAAATATCACTAGGTAAGAATTCATAGATCGAGTGCAAGATCTGTCCCTCATGAAATTGACATGCTATATATAAAGGGATATTACAAGCAAATAAATCAATTTATTATAAATTGATTTAGAAATCTATATCTTCTAAGAAGTCGAAATTTCGTTTTCATTAATAATTTAATATTAACTATAACTGTATGAGGAATAAATAGAGGAAGCGATATTTGCAACATATTCAATTTTATTCCGTCTTAAATGTCAAATCGGTTAAGTATAGTGAGCGTTTCGAAGAAATAAAATGATACATTAAACAAGTACTATAAATAACGGGTGATTTTTTTGCTACTTGGTTTTTGACGTTTATATTTTTGACAGATCACACATGACAAATTCCACGAACATTTGACATTTCGATTCAGTATTGTTTGCCATTTCATCATGAATAGACTTACGCCTGAACAACGTTTTATTGAAATTTATTATCAAAATTCGTGCTCTGTGAAAAATGTGTTTCGCAAGCTACGTCCGTTTCAGCGACGAGGCTCATTTTTGGCTAAATGGATACGTGAATAAGCAGAATTGCCGTATTTGGAGTGAAGAGCAGCCAGAGGCAATTCAGCAGCTACCAATGCATCCCGAAAAATGCACTGTTTGTTGCGGTTTATAGGCAGGCGGCATCATTGGGCCGTACTTCTTCAAGGACGATGAAGGCCGCAGGGTTACGGTCAATGGAGAAAGGTACCGTTCGATGATAACAGATTTTTTTTTGCCGAAAATGCAAGAATTGAACTCGGTCGACATGTGGTTCCAACAGGACGGTGCCACATGCCACACTGCACCCGAAACCATGCATCAATTGAGAGGCGAATTTGGTGAGCAGTTGATCTCACGTTTTGGCGCAGTCAATTGGCCACCAAGATCATGTGATTTGACCCCGTTAGACTATTTTTTGTGGGGCTATGTTAAGTCTATTGTCTATGGGGACAAGCCAAACATGATTGCTGCCTTGGAAGCCAACATTGAACGCTTCATTGGTGAGATTCCGGCCGAAATGTGTGAAAAAGTTTGCCAAAATTGGACCTTCAGAATGGACCACCTGAAGCGTAGCCGCGGGCAACAAGTAAATGGCAGAAATTGATTTATCGATCCAAATAAAAATTTCATTCAGTTTCTGTGTTTTTTTGAATTTTCAAAAACCAAGCTCTTAAAAAATCACCGTTTATAATAATAATTTTTAAATTAAAAAAAAAACAACCTGGAATGGTATGTAAGTGCAATAGCTGTATCCTTTCCTGACTTATAAAAAACATTAAACAGAAAAATAAAAATTCGAATACTCATTTGCTTCAAGAAATAAATTACACGTTGCTTAAGGCTTCCCTCGCTATTGAAAGTTGGAATAATGTATACACCTGTAACTGTCCGTCATATTTTATACATATTTTATCCGGTCAGGTTTCTTCTAGCAAATTAATAAAACAAAACTAAAATACAACAAATCAAACTGTGGATGACATTTGTGTCAAAAAATAAATGAAAAAAATGAGTTCTGTATTAAAAACAACGGCAAATTAATCATGTCAAGTAAAAAAAAAATAGCCAAAACAAATGCAGAAAATTGCAAGATTCACTGTAAACAAAGAGGCATACTTTAAACAAAATTTCAATGATAAAAGGTTAAATCCTAGGCAACAATGGAACATCATTAACAATCTTCTAGGGAAAAAACATGTTGACATGCATAGAATTTACAGAAAATACGGTTTCAGAAAACGATGAAGAAATTGCAAATAATTGTAATGCCTTTTTCAAACATGTACCCGAAAGTCATACACCAATTTCGTCAAACATTTATGAAGAATGTCCCAATGAGGGTATAGATTTGTCGTCATTCTTTTTTGTCCAGTAGCCGAAGATGAAGTGTCGCATACGGTTGTTAAATTGAAATCTTGGAGTTTCTATGGATGGCTTTAGCAGCATAGTTATCAAAAAGTACAGTTTTTTTTTAACTAGGCCTTTAACATATCTTATCAATATAAGCTTTAAAAGTGTTTTTTTTTCCCGATTACTAAATAATCCCAATATACAAAAAAGGTATAACAAAAGACTAATAACTATAGTCCAATTTCTTTGCAAAATGTTTGAAAAAATAATAACTAAGAGAATGGTCAGATATTTTAATAAGTTTAAGATTCTTACAAGTTTTCTGATAACATTTTAAAATCTGTTGATTGTTTAAAAACCCATTATTTACATAAAAATAATATTTATAACCCTTTAGTTTAATGAGCAGCTAAGATTACTTAAAAACGGAAAAGTGTCCAAATATGAAAAAGCTAAATTTTCTTGTCTTGTGGTAGATTGGAAAAACTAGATGAAATACGAAGTGATATCCCTAAGAAAACTTATATAAATTCAATACGCGACTATTATTATTTAGATTTTAAATTTAAAGAAATAAATAAAGGTGATTTAAACTATTTTAAGATCGATAAATAATAAAAAAGGTACAAATGGCATAAGTGTTAATATGTATTTGGATGCCTTTGATTTATGTAGTGATATGTTATTGAAAATTGTGAATGTATATTTAACGAGTGGAATATTTCCAAATTAATGTAAGGAGTCCCTGATTGTTCCAATCCCTAAACTAAAAAACTCAAATAAAGTGGAAGACTTCAGACCGGTCAATATGATGAACCTAGAGAGCAGTTATCGAAAAGATTGTGTATAATCAATTACAAAATTATTTAGAATCTTTCAACCTTATATCGTGTTATCAATCTGGCTATAGAAAAAATCATGACTGTGAATCCCTTCTTAATCTAGTCATTACTAAGTGAAAAATTGAGATTCATAACAAAAAAGTGGTAGTGGGAGTGATCTTAAACGAGCTTTTGAGACAGTCGGCAAATTCATATTGTTAGAAAAACTTAAAATGTATGGTGTAAAAAACACAGAACTTGAATGGTCCAAATCATTCCTACACAACAGAACTCAAAGAACTAAATTAAACGAAAATACATCAGACCCTGTTTCTGTACTTCATGGTGTGCCTCAAGGCTCTTTACTTGGTGTTTTGCTGTTTCTTGTATATATAAATGACACGGAGAATGCTGTTCGTTTTTCAAGCATTGTGCTGTTTGCTGATGACGCTTTATTGTATATATCCAATATCCAATAGAAGAATAAGTATATCTGATCAAACTATTGAGACAGTTAATGAAATTAAATACTATCAATAGTAAATTAAGTCTCGATGCTCATGTAAACTATCAAAACCTCACTTTGAATATTGTTCAAGTATTTTGTCTATGTGTAATAATCAAATGATTAATAGACTTCAAAAACTACAGAATAGAGCAATGAGATCTTTATTATTGTGCAATTGGTTTACTCCAAAAAATGAAATGTTGTTAAGATTGTATTGGATGAGTGTAAACCAAAGAATTATATTTAATGCTATTGTGTTTGTGTTTAAAATAAAATTCAATTTACTTCCAAATTATTTAAATGAATATGTAATATATGTTAGTGATGTACAGCCATTTACGCTACGCAATTCTAGAGATTTTAGGTTGCCTATGTATAGGAACACAAGAACACAAAATATGGTACTGCACAGAGGATTGAATTTATATAACTGTTTACCAAATGATTTAAAAATAGAAAATAATTTAAAAGCTTTCAAACAAAAAATAATATCTTATGTAAAAAATAGATTTATTTAGTTACAAAAATGTATAAGAATGTAATGTATTTTTAAATGGCAGTTTTCCGCCAAATAAATGAAATAAATAAAAAAAAATATCTCATTCCTAAGAAATTTGGAGTAAGGGTAAGTATACCGAAGATGATGTACTGACACTCCTGGAAAGCATTAACAATGAACTAGACAACAAAAATAAAGCTGGCGCTGTGTTTCTTGATTTGACGAAAGCATTTGATTTAGTCAATCATAAATATAATAAATAAACAAAACTATTCAGATATGGTTTCAGAAGTAATATTCTCTCTTATTTTGAAAACAGATTCCGAAACGCAACAGCATATACGGGTCAATACAACTGTGTGTAAACTGATAATCTGGCCTATCGAGGTCATCTTTGTCGGTAATTCAATTTCAGTTCGAAGTAGCTGTCATCGGAAAAAATTATAAAGAAATACGACGACACATTTCGATGGATATAAACTTCAGGCAGAGATGAGCAACTTAACTGATATATCGAAAATGCGATATATTTTCGATAGTTTTTTTAATTAAATAAACACTATAAACGTTTTAAACCATTAAAAATTGGCGAGGGAGTGTAATTTATTGTTTATAGAAAGTATTTTTTTTTCAATTATAATGCGCTAAACTTTTTAAGAAATGTAATTAGATGGATTTAAAATCTAAACTATCGAATAAAGTCCCCTCCCTATTTCCAAACACATGTTTTGTTTGCGTTTGAACTATCAACAAAAGAATAATTTGAAAAAAAAAACTTGAAATTCAAAATATTTGTTGCAAGAACGAAAACAATATACGCTGACTACCTGACGCAGCTCTAATTCTATAATTCCCTTCAAGATTGAAGAAAAACTTTCGCCTAAATAAAAATACGTTTGCTTTTGTTTCGAAGCAGATTCAACACAAATACAAAACAAATTATCGGTCTGATGGTGTTACTCCAAACCTTTAAAAAATATATGATGTATTCAAAACTAAAACACAGCCACAACTTCTGAAGTCCTTCTTGTGTAATTTTAGATATGCAATATCGGGATATTCGCTGGGCAGATTTATCGTCCGCTCATATTGCTGTGAATTTGTGTATTCGTTCTGCCTAAAAACAAAAAGCCCACAAGTTAACGTACAAAGGGTTTATTTCTTCATTACTTACATTTTAATAAACAATTTCTTTAAAAAGAAAACACTTTCCGCAACGAGAACTTATCGGAGAACTTCGGAGAATATTTTGCTGGTATCTGTCATAAATAAAACCATTAAAATTACTTCAACGCATACAAATGGCATACGTTGAATTAGTCGGACAGAATTTCCGATCAGCCGATCGGAGAATTACCTCGAAGCAAAATGTCTCCGATTCGTAGTAAATCGGAGAATTCCGCTCCGACGGTTACCTCGATAGGGCAGAATAAGTCCTAGTGCATGTGTCCCTCAGGGATCAGTTCTCGGTCCTATACTTTACATTGGATACATAAATCCCATATTTCAGTAGCTTCTTAATGGAAATATGGTAGCTTTCGCCGGTGATTTAGCTCTTTCGTAGGATGGCCCTTTTGTTGATTGTATAAAGACCTCAATTAGTTTAACTGTCATTAGATGGTGTTCAGTACCAATTCTAAGCTTATGTGTTTTTCCTTGTCAAAAGAGCTTTTTATTACAAATGTTGAGCTCCATGAATCAAGTTGTGATCGTTCTAGTTGGACCAATGCTTGCATGCCACTTGAATTCGCCACGGTATTCAGATACCTAGGTATAACCCTAGACTCAAATTTGATCTGGAAAGCACTCATTATGAATCCCAAAAAAATGGGTGCATTGCATTGAATAAAATCTTTCGCTTGCGCAAAATAGTGACACTTAATCAACAAATATATGTTTACTACTCATTATTACTATTATTATAGCCAACTCAACTCTTGCTTATAATATGGTATTTCCACCTGGGGAAATGCATATGTCAGCAATCTATAGCCATTAGTTACAGCCCAGAAGAACACTGTTAGAGTTATTCTATCTGCCTGCGAGGTGAAGAACTGCTTCAGAGCGTTCACTGAGACCAGCTAATGATGTTACAGTTCCTAGAACTAGAACATTCAGGCGTTTTAGTATGGTCACAGCTCCATTCATATATAATAAGCTTCCAACTGATATATGCAAATTGGATCTTTTCCAAATCAGATGTGGAGGACTTACTGCGGGTAATAATAAGTTAATAAGCTAATAATAAGTTAATCTTTTTTTTTTTGTTCTCTCTAACCACAACCACAAACGATACTAAAAGAATACCCTACAAAACACTTTCACTTGTATCCATAGCACAAAGTGTATGATTTCATTTCATTTTATAATGCATGGTCAATGAACTTTTCTAGTTTCCTTAATAATGTATAATACATAGAGATAATAAATTAATTATAAAATTAAATGATATATGATTTAATTCAAATCTATTCTAAGTCATTATAGAAAATGTAAAAAATCTTGTTATGAAATTAAATATTTGAAGCTTGAAATTGAAATAACAAAAACTAAATACTAAATACATTTTAAAGTGCATAGGTTAGCTATTGTATTTATCTAACAAAAAATGTTGCGAAAAAAATAATACAAATAAGAGTATAATTTTCACAGTAGCTTTCGTTAGACAACATTTAAGAAAAAAAATAATATGTGTGAGTATTTACCAGGCAAAGGAACGTCCAGATCAATGTCAAAGTCATGTAGCGAATAAAGACTATAGTCGTTAGACTGCGGCTTCTTTAATTCATCGGTTCTTCTTTTTCCTGGGGGTGGCGGTGCCGGAATCATGGGCAAGAGTTCATCTTCTTTCTTTTCTGCAGACTTGAAACCCATTCGTGGTTGGGTAGTGCGTCTGGTAAATGGATCAGAAATTTTCAGACCCTTATTGGCTCGTACTTCTTCCATTATCGCCTTTTCAGCTTCCTCTACGTTACGTTTTCGGTTTCTGTCGTTTATATACGAAATCAAACTGATACTACTTGATCGTTTTTTATCGAGTTCAGAAGCACGGCTTTCCAACTGATCAATTTCCTTGCCAAGATCGGCAGCAACCTCGTACTCACCACGCAATAGAGCAGCATCCCGCTCTTTCATCAAACAAGTTTTCTTCATAGCATAATTAGTAGGTCTATTCCTGAAACGACTTTTCTCTTCAACCAACTTATCCACGTCCTCTTCTTTAAACACATAGTTGAACGCATCTTTTACGTCACGTGACTTCTTTTCCATAATTTCTATAGTTGGCATTTGTACATTTTGAGTTGTACAAATTTCACGCCATTTGCTAAACTCACTATCAGTAAACTCTTGATTAGAAATAAATTCTAAACGAAATACTCTCTCTTGAGTGCCATGTTTGAGTTTAAGCCCACGATTTGTTTTCGTCGTTCCTAACTGGTATATTTTTGCAGTTTCTACCACACCGACAACTTCTGCCACACGGTATACGGGCTTTGCCCCATTGTTACCAATACTAATACGAACAAAGCAGTTTATCACAGTTTTTTCAAATACTGGCAAGTTGACAAAACGCTCCATTTTGTATCGCGACAAACGCATTTTATTGAGCTCTTCGCGCGTCGAAATGTAGACTGGGTTCTTACTATCGGATTTTTCTTCATCCTCAGAAGAACTGGAAGATTTGCTACTGCTCGCTGATCGCTTTTCTGATGGCTTTTCCTCTTCTTCAGAATCACTGCTACCTGAATCATCTGAGTAAATATCGGATGCTTTGAGTTTAACGCTACTTTGCTTCCCTGATGAAACACCCTCAAGTTCTTCTTTTTCTTCTTCCCGCTCCTTCTCAGCTTGGCGTTTTGCTTCTTCTTCCTCTGTAAATTTAAAAAAGAAAAATTAAAGAAAAACAAATATTAAAACCAAAATACCTACAAACAAAATAAACTCACCTCTTTTCGCTTTGCCTTCACGTTTGGCTTTCAAAAGAGCCATGGCATTACTTCTTTTGTCGTCAGTTTTGTTCATTTCCACATTTTTTTTGCGCTCTTTAGACCGTTCTTTCGGATCAAAGTAATCCGTAGAGCCCATCATCCCTTCATCGTCGCTCTTTCTCTCTGGGCTTGACATTACTTCTGCAGTAGGCGGCGGGCTAGAACTAGCTGGAACTATTTTTGGCTCTACTATTGCCACAGGCAATACTGGTTGCGGTGATGGTGACGGACTAACCGACTTCGGTTTCTCAACTACAGTTTCTTTAGCCTTTTTCTTCTGTTTCTTCTGTTTTTTTTGCTTCTTGTCCTTTTTGATTTTATCAATAACAGCCTTCTCACCACGACGTGCCAGCTTAAGCTTACGTTCGATTTCCCAACGTGTTCGCATCATATCACGACGTTCGATACGCTTGAAGATCTCTGTCTCGCGCTCCTTCTCAGACAGTCCATTCAAGCGCGCACGATCCTCTTCATCTCCCATTAGGTTCTCATCATAACCGTCATCAAATTCCGAATCGGAGCTAGATGTTGACGAAGACGATGAATTTGAAGATGAAGATCCGTCGTCACTCTGTTCATTATCACTGTCCGACACCTCACCTTCTTCTTGCTCAGACTCTTCCCCTTTATCGGGCATTTTTAGCGCTGTATCATCTTCTTTTGCGCCATCAACATTGTTGATTTGTTTGCCGTCATCATCATCATCATCATCTCCACTATTGTTTTTGACATTTTCATTTTTATCCCAGTCATCTTCGTCTGAATCGGATTCCGAACTTCTACTCATTTTCTTTGTACGCTTCTTTTTTTGTGTTGTGCTTGGATTATTCTTACCTCCCGCCCAGTCTGAGTCTGAATCCGACGAATTATTAACTTTACTCGCAGTTTTTTCATTCGCTTCTTCTGGCTTCTTGCGTTTTTTTGCCAGTGAAAGAAGTTCCTAGAAAAAAAATAGGAATTTGTTTTATGAATTAGAAAGATTATTATTAAGCAAATGAGATATTTAATTTTTGTTTATATTTAAATAAAACGCTTAATAGTAGCATATATTGTAGATTTAAATATATTCTTTATTGGACTAAATATTTTATGCGGTGCCCTGTATAAGAAAAACATACCGTGTTGGACGCATAATTAACACACTCCCTTTCTTCTTTGTCGAATAACATACACACTCTATGGTTGGCTTGGTTTAACCCATAATAATCAGGTTAATTAGGAATAGTTCGGAATCATTCCTTAGAACGGTGAAAGTTAAAATATTGAAACTTTTAATTTGATATAAGCGAAGAAGAGGCCAATATGATGTGCAGATCATTGACTTTAGTTTCTTTCAAGGTTAGGTTAGGTTGAAGTGGCTGTCAGCCTAGCAGCTGGTCACTGTGCTTCCTCAGTAGTGACATAGACTCCAGCGCAGATATGATAACAAACCTAATTCTTCTCGGAATAAGAAATTTCATCCCAAATAGGGTTAAATCTATCAAACCGACATAAAATGCATGTTTTGATTCGAGCTTTAAAGAGGTTATTAGGGTTAGAGAAGTAAGTTTCCGAAATTATAAGGCCAACACCACTAAGGAAAACTGGAAAAAGTTTAAACAAGCTAGAGAGACTTGCAACGTTCACATTCGTAGAACCAAATTTTTGCATGACCAAAAATTAAGACAAAAAATACTACAATGTCGCAAAGGCAGTTAGAAGTTTTGTTAATTTGTAATAAATATACGTAATTCAACTTCGTCTTCGGTTCCAACCCTCGTCTTTAATGACACCAATTTTGTCAGTTCTCGCGAAAAAGCCAATTTGCTTGCAACGCAGTTCGCTGTTAATTCGTCGCTGCCAGAAAGTGTTATGACTCCTCCTGTACTTGAGAGCGTAAACGGTTTTATGGGACGAATCTTCTTTCGCACTCGTGCAGTTGCCAGAGTCCTCAAAGACCTTGATACACACAAAGCCGCTGGCCCGAATAGTATCCCTCCCATCGTTCTGAAGAGGTGTTCTTCATCGCTGACAAAACCACTGCGTAAGCTTTAACATCTGTCCTACTCTACAGGTCACTTTCAGAGTGGATGGAAAATAGCATTTGTCCAGCCTGTCCCTAAAAAATGCGAATCTTCCTCAACCTCTAGTTACCGTCCAATTGCACTTACGTCCCGTCTTTCCAAGGTCATGGAAACGCTGATTAACTAAGAACGAAAGCTCCTTAATGACCGGCAGTATGGCTTTCGTAGCAATAGATCCACTTGTGATCTGATGGTATATCTCACCGAACAGTGGCTGAAATCTTTACATCGTTTTGGAGAAAGTAAGATTATTGCGCTTGATATTTCAAAAGCATTTGATAGAGTTTGGTATCAAGTTCTCTTGTAGAAAACGCGTGCATTTGGTATCGATGAATCTCTTCTTCTTTGGATTAGAAATTACCTTTCGGACCATTCAATACAAGTTGTGTTGGACGGTTTCAAGTCTGATATTTACAAAATAAATGCTGGTGTGCCCCAGGGCTCGGTATTGTCTCCGACCCCTTTTCTCATTTTTGTTAATGAACTCTTATCTGGGACTTCTAATCCACTAAATTGTTTTGCTGACGATAGTACTCTCAGCTTTTCATATTCGTTTTCAGATGCACCTCCTTGTTCTTCGGATGTGCAACTGGAACGGCAGCGTATGATAAGCTCATTAAATTCTGATTTTGATAGCATTGTCCAATGGGGAATACAAAACCACGTAGAATTAAATGCTTCAAGAACTCAGTGCTATATTCTGTCGGTAAAGCAGAACCCACCCCCATGCCGCTATCCATGATCGGTACTTGCATTGAAGAAACCGATCAGCTTTCGGTACTTGGTATGTGCAGCACATACCACCTCTTGTGGAATGAACACATATTTAATGTTGCCAAAAATGCAGCAGAGCTTGGGCTTTCTTCGAAGATGCAAGAAATTCTTCTCCCCCTCTCATCTGGCTGTAATCTATAAGGCTTTCATTCGGCCAAAGCTAAAGTATAACCCGCACATTTGGGCACGAACTCCCAAAACTCAGAATTCAGAATAGAGCTCTGCTCTAAGAATAATAGGCGATAGAAATATAATGGAAACATTTACATCTATTGAGCACCGTCGAAATGTTTCATGTCTTGTATTATTTTATCGCTATTTTTATAAGCCAGTTGTATTACTCCCTTAAAGTATTCAACCGTACTCCCCTTAAACTATTCAACCGTAATACTCGCGATTCTAGGAGTGCTCATCAGTTTACCATTGAGCCCAACTTCGGATGTACTGTGATGTACAGATTCTTTCTTTAGCCGTACAACGGGAATGTGGAATACTTTACCCCGCTTTATTTTCTCCTTTCATTTTGATATTCTGAACTTTAAAACCAATGTATATCGGTATCTCCTTTTAAGCCCTTCCCTATTTTCGTAATACTCGCACTGTCCTTGATCATTTAAGAGTAGTCAATATAGTGGTGGAGAACTATCGATTGTCGCTGCCTTTTTGTCTTTTATTGTCAGCCAATTACCTAACCTAACCTAAGTCAAAACCACTTTAGTGCACGCATCCGTATAAAAAAAAATAAAGAATCCGTAATTAATGGCTCTATATCGATGCAACAAACAATTAGGTATTGAAACATTTTAGAAGATTCAATTTCGAAAATTGTATTTTCTATCTATTTCAGTTGGTCAAAATTAATTTATGAATTTCGAAAGCCCCACGTATGATTTCAAGCGAGTTTAAAAAGGTACACCTATAACAAAGGTACAATCAACTATGAAATTATGAAATCTTGTTCAATACAAAATTGAGGTCAACGTTTATGACTAAAATCGACATTAGATTTTGTGTTGATGTCTACAGCAGCCAAAATAATATGTAGCAGTTACGGTTAAAAGAGTTTAATTGAGTTTTACCTTAGATATATAAAGCGAATGTTAGGTTAGTTACTAATACTCCAATCAGAAAATATTTCGAGTCTGGCCCAAGGGACTTTGAAGCAGGGGATATTTGTGACTTCAAAAGCTTAAGTAGTAAGTGAAAATGGATCTCAAACTCAATTATAAAAGATATCAATCATTATTGTATTGTAGTCAATTGATTTAAGAAACGTTTTTTTAAGAACTTACAATAAATAATCCGTCAATTTTGAAGCATTTTTTTAGTGCAATCATTTTGAGAAGAAAGTTTAAAGAATGCAATAATTTTATATAATCAGCATTGGTTAAAGTATTTAAAAGCATTTTGTATACTTTACAATTGTTAAGACTATTAATTGCAAACGATGTAATGCAGTCATAGTTTTTGAACTTCATCCACGCCAAGATGATATAGTTTAACAAACATGTCTAATATATTTTGAATGCAAAAAGAAGTCTATAACCTGGACACTGCTCATAGGGACTTTTCCATGCCTGTATCAATAAACTACAAAAATCATTGCCAAAGATTTATAATTCTAAAGCACTAACATCACTTTCAGTGATATCCAGCCATATCACGAATTCAATCGTAATCGGACACTTGTTAAGAATTTAAAAAAACAGATTGCCCACTACGAACAAATTCGGTGACAGTTCTTTTCGGGATTCTTAGAAGTTTCTGTTTACGATGGAATTAGGGCTAATAAATATAGCAAATTTACAACAAAAAAACTTAGCGAATATTTTGGATTGGCTTTTGGTATGACGAAAAACCAACATGAGAAATAGAGAAGGTTTTTGTGTCCAAGCAATTTGCTTCAAAACAATACTAATTAATACATATATGCAAGATAGAACAGGAGAGCATCACAACTTAAAGAATGGTTTAAGCCATAAAGAGCGCAGAAATTAGAAAAGTATGTGATATGAAATTTTTTTTGATAAACATCGATTCAAGTACTTGGCGACTTAACCTGTTGTAAAACTTCCTGTTAATGCCAAATCGATGGTATAACTCCGTCGTCACAGATTCAAAGACAATTACTACTTGTCAGAAGACAACACCTTTATAATACAAAACAAAAAGAGCTCTTCCAAAACAGTTCCCAGTTATTGAACTACATAAACATTTAGCTAAATTCTGATTTTCAACTATTTAAATTTAATTTGTTTGAAAAAAAAAATTAGGAAAAATTGGTAAATATCTGATGTTATGGTGGCAGCCATTTATACAAGAAATGTCAAAACCAATCTTTTCCATCACAAAATCTACTCCAACTGAAAAAGATTATTTAAATTTAATTTGTTAAAATATTTGGATTCAATATTCATTATATAATATGAAAAACTCAACATTTTTAATAATTCTTCAGGCAATATAAAAATATTTTCTTGGCAGACACTGCCCCGATTATACATACCGATTCCAAATCCGATTCAGAACCACTGGTGCTCGAGTCTGAATCGATTAGTGGTTGATTGCGTCGTTTTCCCATTTTTGATTTCTCAATTCAATAGACTTGTAATTAAAATTATTTAAAAAAAAATGTTTATTTTTAATTATATATTATTTACTACGAGATGAGAAAAAAACTGATTTCTGCTTTAGTAGATTCGACCGCCTATTCTTCACAATTCACAATTTAGTTTTAAACGCACCACACAGAAGAATAATGATGGAAGGGAATGAGGAAGAGAAAATATCAAAAAATGTCAGGGAGGGAATTTTTTGTTTGGACTTTTTTATTTCGGATTGTTGGTACCTCTGAGTAATTATCATTATCCACAGTGATGGTATCTTAGTACAATTGAAGTTGTACTAAATAAAGTACTTTTGTAGTATAGTAGAGTTGATAATGATTATTTGCGGAAATCTAGGCGATCGTCGGGCGGTTGAGATAACAACGACCCGTATAAACCACAGAAATTTAATGTATTTATTTGTACTAAGTAATGTTATTTGTTATTAATTTGCTTTACTAAGAAATGTTAAATGTAATATGAGCCTTAAGCTATTCTTATACTTTTATACTTTAATCATGCCACCTCGCGGTCTTCAAGAGAACTGTCAAAAACAAACGAGAACTAACTTCAAGCGAAATGATTTGAGAAAGAGCATTGGCCTCGTTCGGTGCGCGGCCGATAGGCTATCCAAGATACCTTTGTAGCGGATTTATTTTCGAACGATTCAGGTAGCTTTCTTGTTATGTCAGTTCTATTGCATACACATCTGAAGTTTTGAATCAGCTGTTCCTGACATTTCCAAACGAATCTCAACGAATCCAATAATTTTTGGGTAGCTTGAGATTTGTGTTTGACACAATATGTTCAGTTCATCAGCCGTTTTTTCCTTAGGCGTTACAACAACACCAAGCAATCCGGATCGGTTAGGTTGCGCCACCGAACGAGGCCATTGTATATAGATATTAATAGTACTATCATGACGACAAAATTAATCCAGCCTGCAATAAGTTCTACTACTCATCATGGGTTCCACTACCAAATCGGAGATTAGGTAGTGTTGATGTGTTATGAAAATGCGTATGAAGAGAAAAAGTGTGATAATAAATTGATGAGAGAACTATATAAAAAATGTATTATAAGTTAGAGGAGAAAAGGAAAACAATTTATTTCATATTTTTTGTTTTTTTTTTATGAGGTTTTTTTTGTTGAGTAGAAGCGGGTTGTGTGTGTGTGTTTTTTTATTCTACGGGCAGATAGAATGAAAATTTTTTGATGGCTGTAGGGAATATTTAAATATTCAGGTATACACTTGTGTGCAACGGTCACTACTCAATAAAATATACTTTTATCATGCCACCTCGCGGGCTTCAGTAGAACTGTCAAAAACAAACGAGAACTAATTTCAAGCGAAATGATTTGAGAAAGAGGAGAAAAGACCAGCCGCCGTTGTGAATAGACGCTTAAATAAAGGAGATAATAAATTTGTTAAGCGGAAAGTATAGTTTCATTTAGAGTTTCATTCAGATTTCACTATTTTAGAAACTAAATAATTTTATCTCTGCAGAAATGAACTGTCAAGGTTTGCATGGAAAAACTATTCAGATAAATTTATCTCACGAATTTGATGTAGAAAGAAGAGTAAAACCTCATAAAGTTATAGGCTTTTCACACCAAACCCAAAACCGGGTATTCACCTAGAAGTTTACGAAAACTCGAAAACCGTTCACACTGAACATTTAAAAGTTTTCGTTTGACGTTTCAATTATTTTGGCACCACAGACAACAACAAATACGTTGTGAAATGAAATTGAAATTACCCTAGACCTGTTTTTTTTGTTTTTCCTGGCAGCAACCAGTCAGCTATTTATGTGACGATTAAATGAGCACTGAATGTTTCACAAGGTGTGTTTGCTTTGTTCATCTTGCAAATCCACCATGTTTTGGACAGGTTTTATTTAAAACTTGTAGTTTATCAAAACGAGTGGCTTATTAAAAATGTATGGGAAAACTTGTGTTTTCGCTTTAGGTTTTCAGCCAAAAACTATTAGCTAATAGCCCTTTCACACCAAACCCAAAACACGGTTTTCGCGAAATTATCCGTTTTGGCTGAAAACCTAAAGCGAAAACACAAGTTTTCCCATAACTTTTTGATAAACCAAAAGTTTTGGTAAGCTACAAGTTTTAAATAAAACATGTCGAAAACATGTGGAATTTGCAAGATGAACTAAGGAAACACACCTTGTGAAACATTCAGCGCTCAATTATTCAACACATAAATAGCTGACGGGTTGCTGCCAGGAAAAACAAAAAACAGCTGTCTGGGGCATTTACTGATTTCACACGCCACATCGATCTATCATATCGACGAAGTAGTTCATTTTTGCATTAGCATTCACACGCACATACGTCGATGTATAATTTTATTTTAAAACCAGCTGGCAAATAGAAAAGTCGTCAAATTTACTTTAAAAAAATTAATTATTCAAGTGAAAATGTCTGTACGCCATATTAGCCGTGTTTTATTATGAACGAAGACCTATATAGGTCTGAGCTTTGCATGCATTACGACAACCCTACAAGAGCTTGATATTTATCCAGTTCAATGTTCCTGACCCAGAATTTAATTACATATCTTACCGCCAGGGTTCGCTTTTAATTTGTACAAGTTGGTACTTCCATTTTGAATTGTCAACCACGATGTTGCCAAAGAACAAAAAAACTAGTTATAATTTATTAAGTCTGCTTTACACGAGTGCAATTTTTATGTGGTTTCCCATTGGTAAAAGATATCAATTTTGCCAATTTAAATCCTTCGATCGGGCAAACAAAAATTTGTTTCTTATTCTGAATCAATTTCGCTCCGTATTTTTCTGTGGATCAACCACACTTTTTACCAACACTAGTACAATTGAATGCATTTACTTTGACAACTTGTAGTTTAATATACACGAATACAATCCAAGAACATATCGAAAACAAAATCATTTTAAATCGCTTTCCATCAAATTCTATATTTAGCAATGGAAATGAAAAGTAAACCTTACTTTTGTTCAAGTAAAACAGAATCATTTCTCCGCACTCCTTATTCTTTACTCAAACAATATGGAAAAGTACAACGAAAAAAGAGCGATAACTCAGTCATTTTATTTACCACTGCCACCACCTTTCGAAAGATACTATTACGCGGTGCAATAAAATTCAAACACTCCGTAACTGGCTGAACAGAATGGACGCGCGGTCGATCTCGCGGCATTTCAAAAACCGCTCTGTCAAAGTTAAAATGCATAGAAACTCGGTTGAGTAAAAACAAATGGAGCCACGGCCGCGTGTCGCGGCGCTAGGCATTGTTTAACTTTTTCCCTTTTTCCACGCGTCGTTTGACAGATAACAAAAAAAAAAAAAAAAAAAAACTTCTTGTTGGTTGTTGCATCCACATAAATCACAAATTTTTGATCTTCGTCGGGGCCCTCTGACGCAAAAATACACAATCAGAATAAATTTGCAAATTAAAAGTTTCAAGAAAAACTACAAAATCAATTAAAAACACGATGTTACCCCGTTTATATGAGTGAATTGAGGAATCGAATCGAATCGAATTGAGATTTCGATTCAGGTATATGGCCTCGTGGGATCGGAAGATTGAATTAAAATGGAATCGAAGTGACAATTTGAGTTTACAGAATAAACAACAAAAACATGCAACCGAAAAAAATACAAAGAAAACGGAAACCCACTGAACACAAAAAAAAACACTATTGGTGCAAACACACACCAAGAATCAAATGTGAATTCAGGTATACAAATACATTTTCAATTCGACTCAGCTCTCCTAGTGGGATCGGATCGAGTAATCCTATTTTAATCCGATTCAAGTATACAAAGACCTAAATCCTGATTCAATACCGATTCAATTCTCCATATAAACGTAGTAAGCGTCTTCTTTATGCCACGACTCCATTAGAAATATTTATTTCGGCCATTATTGCAGACACTACTACTAAAAATGTATACTTCTTTGCTATGTGGGCAAACATAAATCATGAAATTTCATTCTTCTCCAAGAAGCGCTAAGCGCTTTATGTACTTTAGAATAGGTATAATCTGTCTCATCTGCACGATTTATGTGGGATGTCATGAAACGTCAAATTTTATTTCTCCGTTTATTTCTTCCGAGAAGACAAGAAATAAATACAGATGTTTATGTCTAAAAATAAAAAAAATCCAGACATAAGTGGCCTCCACAAGAAATATTGACTACATGACACATTTCTTGCAATCATTTATTTCAAGTGGAGGCCTAGGGTTAGAATAGGTATAATCTGTTTTTGAAATGAATTATTAAAATTTAAAATGAAAATAAGCAAACTATGAACAAGATTAAATGTTTTGTGAGAAATTTGTGCAGAATTAATATGGGATGTCATGAAACGTCAAATTTTATTTCTCCGTTTATTTCTTCTGAGAAGACAAGAAATAAATACAAATTCTTATGTCTAAAAATAAAAAAAATCCAGACATAAGGGGCCTCCACAAGAAATACTGACTACATGATACATTTCTTGCAATCATTTATTTCAAGTGGAGGCCTAGGGTTAGGGGTATTCACGATCCGATGTATCTGGTCTTGTATCATTGAAAAAGTGTAGCATTTTTTTGCACTACAACAACAAAATATACTGAATGTCAAAATCTTACACTTTTACAATACCCGAACCCTATTGCAACAGAAAAATACAAGGGTGTAAGATTTTTTAACACAAACTTAAGCCTTCTTCAGAACAAATGTGAAACAGATTTTGACATTGCTTCAGTGCTGCTACAGATTAGTAAAGGTGTGTTCACAGTCTGTTGTAAAAAAATAAAATTTTACAATTTTACAAGACTTGGTACACCAGATCGTGAATACCGCTAATGTTTTCTGAGAAATTTGTGCACGATTAGATTAATGTGGGATGTCATGAAACGTCAAATTTTATTTCTCCGTTTACTTCTTCTGAGAAGACAAGAAATAAATACAGATTCTCATGTCTAAAACAAATCCAGACATAAGGGGCCTCCACATGAAATATGTACTACATGACAAATTTCTTGCAATCATTTATTTCAAGTAGAGGCCTAGGGTTATTATATTTTTTAGGTAATTTCAAGATGAGACAAAAAACAGTAGGTAGTGGCGCAAACCGATCGAGGGGAAAACCCCATAAAAAGGTTTCATTTTAGCATCATTTAGGTCAAAAAACTTTTTATGGAGGAAATCTTCGCGTCCGGTTTAGCATTGAATTCATGCATATGAAAAAGGATTGTGTATTCATTAAAGCTTTTTTTGTTCTTGTCTATTCTCTACCTTTTTACTTTAGCTAAGCACAGCATGCTGCTTATAAATGGCAAACTGCATTTCGGTGCATGAGTGAAATCAATGATAATATCTCCTATATGAACACTGTCATATAGGATTTCATCAAGGCATGTTTTCATTGAGAAATGAATTTCCTACTGGGTTAGTGTGTTTGGAGCCGAAAGTTTGACTATAGTGTGGGGGAGTCTTAATCGATTTCTTTGTCCCCTTTCACACAGAGAAACCAGTTGCTGGAGATTTTTTTGACATTTTCCTTTAATTGCCTTGCAGCTTTCACACGAAGAAACTGATGAGGAAACTGAGTTGCTCGTTTTTTGAATTGCTTTTGATTTGACATTCGCTTTTTGTAAACAAACAATTTGCTTCGCGGCTGGAAAATTCTACACAATTTTAAGTTATAAATCAACCGCAGCTTATTTTTAGAAAAATAAATTCAAAATAAAGAAACCTGGTACGATTATATACGTAAATGTTGTTTTTTTTTTGTATTGTGGTTGTTAATAATGGTTTGCTGAATTAATATATTAAAAGGTCACGGAAAAACAATGAACCAGGAGAGATTTGTGTGCAGATTTGTTGTGCGTTTCTCTTCCCATCCAAATCTTGGACCAAACACATGATAGTGATGATTGGACGATTATATTGGGCTTATTGGAATGCACCGAAGCTTTATTGGTACAGTTGGACACATAAACCATTGACAGGATGATATGACTGATACCTGTGGTGCTGCCTGCTGCTGCTGCTGCTCGCAAATACAGGGACGTCATTATAAACCAAATGTGATGATGAAGCCACAAGCTGAGAGCTTAGTTGGTCCGTGCGCTTTTGTTGTTGATTTTCCATGTCTAGGCGCATAATTGTATGAATGAAATGTGTACCAACTCGTGATGGATTGAATTAAATGCCTTGCCTACAAGAATTAAACCCACAAACTCCCAGTTGCCGGCAACTCAGTTTCCTTGTGTGAAAGGGGTCTTTTTCCTCTTTCACACAGGAAATCCAGTTGCTGGAGATTTTTTTGACGTGTTCCTTTAATTGCCTTGAAGCTTTCACAAGAGGAAACTGTAACAAGGAAATTGAGGAGGAAACTGGGAAGATTTTGTCGGGCTAATTGGAATGCAAAGCAAAACGTCAAAAAAATCTCTTCAAATCGTTGACCGGGGAGATTTTTTTCATTCCCTTTACTTCTTGCCCTTCTCGCCAACAAACTCCCAGTTGCCGGCAACTCAGTATCCTTGTGTGAAAGGGGACTTTTATACACAACCGGCAACTCCACTTTGACAGAAATGCAAAAAAAAATCATTTTCTAATTAGGGTGGTGTGTGTGCCTCGTCACACATCAAAAATTAAGAAACAAAAAAAAAAAAAAAAAAAAAAAAAAACAAGTGATATTACACAAATAAATATTACACATAAAAGTAAACCGTGCCTTCATAAATGTTGTGCAAACCAACCAAACGTAAGGGTGATGTGTCGAAACTAACGATCGGAACAGCAACAGAAGAAGCCAACCAATCTCCATAAATTCCCAGTTCCAGGTTTCGCACATTGATCACAACCGCGCACATCTTCCGCAATGGAAGATGCTGATGCTGTATTCAAACTGAAGCATCCTCAGGATAGCATATTACCTAGCAGCCCTTTCTGCAAAGTTGGAGCTACCGAAAACGAAACCCACAAAAGACACGCCATAAAAGCCGCTATAACAAACGGTGCAAAATACAGTTCTCGAATCGAACTATAAAAATTACACCAATTCCACCAAGCAACAGTGAAATATGTCTATCATAAATATACATACATAAATGTACAAGTGTTTTCTATATGTATAATCTATTAACCTATTCGCGACAAATAGGTATCAAAAGAAATTGATTCTAACAAAAAGAAAAGAACATATTCAATAAAAAAAATGTAATTAAAAGAACATATTCATTTAAAAAAAAATGTAATTATATAATTTTAAAAATTCAAATTGATTCTAACAAAAAAGATTTAATTTTTAAAATTCTGAGATTTCGCTTCTCATCAAATAAAAGTTAAATGTTATATATGTATGTATATACATGTAAATAATCAAAAGAAAAAAAATGAGCTTTCGCTCTATAGCTATAGACGAAAAAAAAAAAGATATGCAATTTATCGTATGGCTCTTGTATATATGTATACATAGTTTAGTATACGTATATAAGTAATTTTATTGTAGGTTTGTACATAGTTATTTTTATATAAGGTAGGATTTTAGGTTATTTAGTGGCAAAACGCCACGCGCAAAAGTATATATAACCCCTGTTGAGCAAGAGGGAAAACATTGTATAACTTAATACAGAGCAATAGATAGAGCAGGCAATACGTTATAGCCGCCGATGTACTAATATTAAACCTGAAATAAGAATTGTATTAGAATAAGAAAGAAACTTTAACCATAAAGACTCAATAAATTTCAATCAATCAAATCATTTTCTAATTATTTGAAGACAATTTTTAGTTTCAAAACGCAAATTTGATAAATTTTCTTTTTTCGATCCTGGGGATTCTTGAGTACCTGTGATTTTTCAACAAGTATTATCATTTTTTGAATAAGATCCTTCATTGGACAGGCCTTAAGCAGAACTTTTAGTCCTTTTTTCACTTCTTTTATTTACCATTAAACTGAAATCAGATTTTATTTAATCTAACGACATATATTCACCGGGGTAGAGCTTACGATTTATGGCGTTTTTATTTGGCAATCCGGAATTCTTCTTCGATCCGGGATCCCAACTGAACACTTTTGTGTGATTCTTAAGATTCTGAATTTTAATGAGATTGTATATGTGAAAATAATTGTGTACGTGAGAATATTCAAATTTTAAAAAAATGTTTGTTGCACAATTATGATACAAAAAATGAGAACAGTCGAGTTTGACGTTCAGGTATATGAATGTGTGAGTGTTTCTGGTTCTGATTCTGATTTCAAATCCAGAAGTAAAATTCTCTTCTTTTCAGAATTAGAACTGTCATTTTTTCCCAAGTGAACGCTTTCAGAAAAGTCCGGAAGGCTTCCGGATTGCCAAATAAAAACGACATTAGTATTGCTCCGAAATCGATGGGTTGCTGTACAATATGCAGATAGAACTGCACTTTATTTATTAATTATAGTTTATTATTATATATTTATTTAACTAAAATAAAACAAGAATGGGCAAATTCCGAGCACCGCAATAAACAATTTATTTAATGTAAACAAAAAAATTAAATGTCGAAAGGTAATCACAGCTGCCAATCATGCAAAGTAAAAAATGTTCATGACTCAGATCATTTTATTTTCACGGGGTGAACTATATGGGTCATTGAGAATAATAAAATAAATGCGGCCATTATTTTCATAAATTAATTGAGCAGATTAATTTAATATGAAAGAATTTTTTTTTTATCCGATGGAAATCTTCAAAAGACACTCGGTAAGAATCGGTACCGAGTAGTGTGGGACTTGTGGGACTCTTACCGCACTAAAACCACCGGTGAATTTAGGACCAATCTATGAAAGATCGACAAATGATTTTACTATATTAATTTATATTTAAATCGCATTGGGAGAAGTTTAAAGTTATTACACTTTCCCATAGCTTTTAGACCATCAGCTCATGAGGCTTGGTTCTTCTAAATCTCCGAACATTGTCTCGTACATTTAAGACGGTCTCCATTTTGGAGTTGGTATGACTTTGCAGTCGCTGGTTGTGTGATACAGCGTGTTTTTCAACCACTTCTGTAACCATTTCAATTTGAAGGTCACGATATAGATCGCTATTTCTTATATACCAAGAGGCATTTATTATTCCACGACGGACCTTGCTTTGGAATTTTTGGATGGGTTCAGCATTTGTTTTCTTTCTACAGAACCATGGTTGGATGCCATATGTCCAAACGGGTTTCAGTACTTGCTTATATAACATTAGTTTCGTATTTTGCGGTATTGGAGTGGCGGTATTATTTATAAATATTGGAACATTGTTTATGTTTTTCTTAGTAAAGTTTATATGCGTCGATTTCGTTTCGTTTAATTTAATACGCCATTTCTGCGTCCAATCACTAACTTTATCGACAGAATTTTGGAATTTTAGTGTAGTTTATCTGGCACCAATATTGCCGTATCGTCAGTAAAGGTGGCCATGAAAGCGTTGATGTCCACTGGAATATCCCTTGTATATAACAGATACAGGGTTGGTCCTAGGACACTTCCATGTGCTACAGCGGCTTCAATTTTCTTTAGTTCCGAGTAATTTTGGTCGTACCGTACTCTAAAGAGTCGGTTCGTAACGTAGGATTTCAGTATTTCGTTGTACTACCTGGGAAGGTCCCTATGCAGTTTGTACTCAAGTCCCAAGTGCCAAACCTTGTCAAAGGCTTGAGCAACATCTAAGAATATAGCCGAGCATACTTGTTTTTCTTCAAGTGCCTTTTCCACGACATCCGTAATTCGATGCACTTGGTCTATCGTGCAATGTTTATTTCTAAATCCAAACTGATGGCTCGGAATTAGTCTTGTTTCTTCTATTATTTTGTTAAGCCTTTTCAGTAGCAGTTTTTTAAAAACTTTTGCCATGATTGGTATAAGCGATATTGGTCTGTAAGATGTTACTTCTGATGGTGGCTTACCTCGTTTAGGTATAACAATGACTTCTGCAATTTTCCAATGATGTGGAACATATCTTAGTTTAAGGCATGCGTTAATTATAAATTGGAGTTTCTTGAAGGCTATTGATGGCATTTCTTTCAAAACCTGAGTAGTTATTAGATCGTACACTGGTGATTTTTTGTTAGACATTTTATGTTGACACATGCTTCTTACTTCTTTGAGTGTGACAAAAGATATTTCACATTCGTCGTTTCTATCAACAAACTGTAAGGGATCTGTAGCTGTGTTTGCTGTCAATAGCCTAAAAGCATTCGCGAGATGTTCAGCGAAGAGATCAGCCTTTTGTTTCGGGTTTGCGATCCATTTAGGTCTTTTTAGGCGCTTAGCTGATTTCCATAAGGAATATTCGGAAGAAGCATCCGTCGTCAGATTTTTCAGGAATCTACTAAGTGAATCATTTTTGAACTCACAGATTCTTTTTTTTTAATTCGTTGTTAAGACGGTTAAAAAGTGCCTTATCACCAGGGAATCTCGTAGTTTGCCACTTTCTTCGAGCTCTTCTTTTTTCCAATATTAGCTCCTTTATTTCGACAGGATATTTTATTTCTTTTCCTCTCGCGTTTGAAATAGTTGGAGTACTTTCTTCTGCAGCCCTTCCACGTCAGCAATAAATTGTTCTACTTCATGATCAATTTGCTCAATTGTTTGCATAGGGGATCCCAGGTTTATAAAACTTTCAAGTTTATCTCTGAATTCGTTCCAGTTTGTTCTCTTATTCACGAGATTAGGAATACTTTTTTCTATTATTTCTGCTTCGCTCAGTGATAAAATTACTGGAGTATGATCTGACGATAAATCATAATTACCTTCGACACTTATATGAGTTCGTTTAATACCTTTAACTACGAAAAAGTCTATAAGGTCTGGTATTTTGTTAGTATCAGATGGCCAATATGTTGGCGAACCAGAAGAATAAAATTCGCAGTTGTATTTGCGGTCTGCTGGGTGTAGACGTTTACCTTTTTTAGTTATGAGCCTAGATCCGCAGTGGGTGTGCTTAGCATTGAAGTCGCCACGAACAAGGAAGTTATGTCTTAACAAATTTAGGAGTTCTGCAAAGCCTTCTTCAGTTGGAGAGCGACTCGGTGGGCAGTATATAGCTGTATTTTAAATACTTTCTTTTTTATACCAATACTTATTGTTGTTACTTGCATGTTTTCATTAGTAAATTTTGGTTCTTCATAGTGTGTTAAGCACTTTTTTATAAGTATTGCTGATCCTCCCCTAGCTTTGTCAGCTGGATGTGAAGAATGATAACACGTATAATTTGGCAATTTATTATCAAGACTTTGTTCTATACCGAGGTGAGTTTCAGACACCAAACAAATGTCTAAATGCCCTATTTCTTATATCTTATAAAGTATGTAGGTAATTAATGTCAAACCTGAAAGAGAAGTTTCTTCTAATGCTATAAGTCTGGAGTATCATGCATACCGACGTTGCCATTTTCCTAAAGAGCACCTTCGTTTTGACCAAGAATGTACGACCTGAGCCTGTACTTGAATTCTTGGCAATCAGGGTGGTCATAAAGACCACCTTTATCCCGCATTACACCGAAAAAGTTTTCCAGGACTTCTTAGTTCTGTCGGTAATTCATAATACATTTTACGCCAAAACGCTCGTTTACATCTTTGTGCAGTAATTACAAAGCCGTGTTAGATTACACAATGCCTTAAAAATAAGTAAAAAGTTACTTGATTGCGTTTAATCCAAGAAATATTTTCTAAGCTTTTTGAAATGGAGCAAAGAGTTTTTCCCTACTACTCGCATAAGCAATGTTCTAACGAAATAGTCAGTGTTGCATTCCTTCCCGAAACTATTCAACTCGCACTTCTAGGAATACTCATCAATTTACCCTTGAACCCAACTTCGGACGTACTGTCAAGTACAGAGATTCTTTCTTTAGTCATAAAACGCTAATGTGGAATACTTTACCCGGCTCTATTTTCTCCTCCCATTTTGATATTTAAAAATTCAAAACCAACGTGCATCGCTATCTCCTCTTGCATCCTTCCCTTCTTTCCTAATTCGCGCATTGTGCTTGTTCATTTTAAGGGTAGGGCGCGCATCATTATAAAAAATAAAATTTACGACTGGATCGCACAAACTTGCTCTTATGTTCGATCAGATCGTATGCAAAAGTTTTCTATTAAAAATCTAAATATACTTTTAAAGTCATTTTTAACGCAAATTTATATATACATATACATAATTTTTTAAATTTTGTTCTAAAATAAATTGGTATGACAATATTAAATATTTAATAATATAAACTTTAAAACAAAAGATTAAATCGGTTTAATTAATGAAAAAATAATTCAAAATTCTGCAATAAATAATTAAACTAATTTGAGCTCCACGAAAACAAAATTTTAAAAATCTGTGGAGCGGTTTTTGAGAAAAAAAGTTGTTTTCTTAAAAACTTTTTGAAAATATTTAAAAAAAATTCAAAAACACCAATTCATAGGTATTCAGATAAGACATATACATATAATTTTTGAAAAAAATTTAATTAGCAGTTTTCGAAATATATTTTTTTTAGATTTTTTTCTTAAAAATGATTTTAAAAATACAAACAAATATTAATTAAAAACATTGGTACGCGGTATAATTTGGGCAACCTAAACCTTAATATGTGTGAAATTTCGAAAGAATCGGTTGATCCGTCTATGAGAAAGCAAAAAAAAAACGGTCCTATGGAAAGTACCGTTTTTAGACATTTTTCTAATTTTTTTTTTTCAACCATATGATCGTAGCTAAAAAGCCGCACTGATTTTTTTAAATCAAAATCGTTAGAGCCGTTTCCGAGAAAAATAGGTTTGAACGTAACGGTTATATGGCAAGTACCGTTATTTTTTGAGCTAAGAAAAATTTCAATTTCCCCTCTGTACAATACCTAAAAAACTCTATATACCAAATTTGAAGCAATTCGGCCCACCCGTTTGGGCTGTAGGTGTCTATACATACATACAGACAGACTGACATGCAGACGGACACAATTTTTAGACCATCTTTTTTCATCTTCGCTATCATCATAATGTCATGTTTGATTGTTATCTCAAAACTTTTTTTTCCGACGAATGCATAACTTGCCTTATAATACCTATAATCGCAAGTAAAAAATATTAGTGACCGATTTCGTCATATCGTCCAGTATTTTGTTTTGCGATGCCAGGTGTAGTCCGTAGGCATGGACTCTTTCTCGTGAATCACTGTAGGGTGACCTGACGTTCCTAACGTCGAACCATTCATTCGTTTGTAAAAAATATTTAAAAAAAAATATAGGTGGGCATTTATGTTCGTGCTCTTGAATAACTTACATATTTGAATAGCTTACAGCACTCCTTCCAAGTTTGATCTTCGATTAACCCAAGATTAATAGCTCAACACTTTTCCGATAGTGTAGGAAAACAATTTCGTTACCAGTCCGACCTTTTGAATTTCAACTTGAACCACTTTCAAAGATTTAAATGAAATCTTGTGAAAAATGACCTTTTCGATTGGCTGTCCGGAACACGTTCCCCCAATAAAACACCCGGAAACAATTTGACTGATTCTGAATTGTATGTATCATTGTATTTGTGAAAATTAAATTTAAAAAAAATCACATCGGCTAAAACGAATTTTCAAAACACTTGATTTCAATTTAGATACACATTTTGTTGTATCAATAATGACTAACTTGCTTCTTTTTATGTTATTTTACCAGAAAAGTAGTTTAAATTCACTTAACACCATCGAAATTACATAAATCAAATCAACCCGATAATTTTGACATTTTAATTATGTGAGTGTATTAGTGATTCTGTTTTCGATTCTGAAATGAAATCCAGAATCGTTTTCTGTTCTGCTTAGAGTAACAACTGTCATTTTGTGGGGGTCAAAACAGTTCTGGACGGCCAATCGAAAAGGCCATAATGCTCAACTCTCCCGAAGTTAATGAAAGGAACTCGAAAATGATATTCTTTTTAACTTCCATTCCGTTCAGCAACAATCCGTGGTCAATAAAATGACTCATCAGTTTTATTAATTGGGGAACGTCGGCAAACACGTAAATTTGTATGTCTTCGAATAAAAACCTGTTAAGGAAGTAAGAAAGTTATGAAGTATGTTTTTTAATCTAAATGTTTTTCCATACTGACATTAAGCTCATTGAGCTCGGTGTTAGCCATACCTAACAGTGAAACCACAAGAATCCACAATTTCAACAATTTTAAACAAAATGCTCATTGTCATTTTGCAGTCGAAATCATAGAAAATGGGTTGCTTCCATTTTCCTACTAAGCCTGTTGTGGGGAATGGTATAAGCACTTTTAAAATGGTTTTAATTTAATATTACATCTTAGCATCCCTACTTGCACATAAGATGCTGGCTTAAGGGTTGTGCCCAAAGTTCAGTAATAGCAGTAGGTATACTTCTTTGATCTTCATCTCTTCGAAACTTAGAACGCAAAGCTTTTGGTTTTGCGTTAACTCCTGCTCTGCTTTCATGATTTTTGTAACAGTCATCATAAAACCTGGTGTTATATCCAGCTTCTGGGCCCAATTTTAGAAGTTCTGATAGCTGCAAGAGAAAAGTTTTTCTTTCTCAATCAAATTAGCACGATATCTTTCTGAATAGGGCGTTATATATCGAACTATATAGTTATATCGAACTTTTTTCAGTGTGGGTAATCGGCTTATTTTTTTATTTTATATGCTACTATTTAGATTTATCAAAATGAATGCTTGGGATACAGAAACAAAAATTTGGGTAGTGCAGCGATACCATTCTTTGCAGTCCGTCATTTCCGTCCAAAGGGAATTTAGGCTGGAGTTTGGCGGTACTCCCCCGAGTAGGTGGACCATTCTGAGGATGGTGAATATGTTTGCCGAATATGGAAGCATCGAACGAAGACCGTATCATCGAGATTCCAATGTTCGAGTTCAGGATACAATCGTTGCTGTTGCATCGGCAATACAGGCAAATCCAAGTGTTTCGACTCGAAACTTATCGGGCAAAATTGGAGTTAGCAGACGGTCATTACAACGGATACTTCATGATGACTTAAACTTGTTTGCGTACAAAGTATAAATTACAAGCAAGTTAAACCCTCAGGATTTGCCTGTTCGCCTGGAATTTTGCCGAAAAATGAGAAAAATGATTGCAATGGCCGAAGAAGATAACACATTGATAAATTGCTTGTTCATGTCTGATGAGTCCCACTATGACTTAAACGGCAAAATGATTGCAATGGCCGAAGAAGACAACACATTGATAAATTGCTTGTTCATGTCTGATGAGGCCCACTATGACTTAAACGGCAATGTTAACGAGCAAAATTGCCATATATGGAGTGGATCTAATCCAGAAATGATCCATGAGACGGAACTGCACCCAGAACGAGTCACTGTGAGGTGCGCAGTTTCATCAAGGTGTATTGTCGGGCTATACTTCTTTGCATGAAACGGTGTAACACAAACTGTCAATGGGGACCGTTATTTAAAGATGTTTAAGGAGTTTTTTTTATCCCTTTCAGAAGGATTTAGTTTTAACAAGATGGAGCAAGTGCACACGTAGCCACACAAGTTATGGCGGAGCTCCAACGAAAATTCCCAAACAAATTGATATCCAGAAACTGCACTTTCCGCTGGCCACCAAGGTCACCTGACCTGGCTCCACCAGACTTTTTTTACGGGGTTATGTCAAGCAGGAAGTGTACAAAACGAAACCCAGGAATTTGACTGAATTGAAGCAGTCCATTAGGACAATGATTGAGGCGATCCCAATGTCAACCCTTCAGGCCGCAATGACCAATTTTCTGATCAGGTGCCGCATATGCGTGGATGAGCGTGAAGGTCATTTGCGATCTATAATCTTTAAAAATCATTAGTTATTTAAAATACAATTTAATTTTTAATCCAATAAAAAAAAATTAATGAAATACATCGATTAAAATAAGTTATTTAAATTTCTTATTGTAGCACGATTCCTGCGCCACCCTGTATATCCTCCTCTGCCCTGTTTGATCTTTTCTTCAAACCCAGTTTAAATTTTCTTGTTTGGCCGGGAGTGAAAATTTGAAGAAGGTTTTCTTCAAAGCTCGATTGTTGGAACTTCGTTACCTTAACCTCTAAGGTTTCGATTGCTTTTTTGTTTCAATTAATAACTCTTTTTGAGGCCGTCATTTTCTTCGCATAAAGTCTGTCTAAAAGAAAGGTATATTATTTATTATGAAAACTTGAATCGGGTTTTTTCCTGATGTCGTTGTTACACGCAAATACCGAATAACAACCCATTTTTCAATTGTATTTATCGATTTATAAATATGTTAGCAATAAAACTCCGAATCGCTTTTAAATTTAAAAATTATTTTAGTCCACACTCTTTCTTTAAGCCAACAGGAAACGGTGAAATTCCTTCCAAAAGTAGGTACATACCTGTTTCATTTCAGTGTGTCCGTGACGTCACTTTCATTTGGCAACCAACACTGTACAACCGCAATGACATATCTTTTGTTGTATCATGATTTTTATCCATTTTCTTTGTCGACTGTTTTCCTGTGAAATACTTAAAGTTATCCATCAAAGTCTGTGGCAGTTACATATGTCATGAAAAGAAATTCGCTCAAACATATTTACATAAGTCAGAGTTTCGTTTGGCAGACAACTTCCAGAATTTTCTTTTGATTTAATATCTTGATATAGAAAATCAAAAAGATTCCATGGATTCTGGTTGTGGTATGAAAACAATATCGAAACAACTTTCAACGTTATGATGATGCTGTAGATTACATCTTCATTTAGGATTTCTTTGCCTTAAATAAGAAAAAAATAATTAAACAGATCTCTGTCATCGTTACATTTCCATCGGAGCACAGGTGCCCAACAGCTACAATCAACGCCGCAGACAAAAAACAATGAGTTCCTGAGGTCATTCTAAGTGGGGGTGGCCGTGGCGCGATAGTTGTGTGCTCGCCTGTCAACCTCGTAGTTGCAGGTTCGATTCCTGCCGTTGTTTATGTCTTCTTATATGCCATTAAAAAACCAATTCTAAAAATTGTCATAAAATAAGTTGCTGCTTTGCTCATTACATGCTGTTTAGGCATAACACTAACAACATGTGATTGAGTAAACTAGCATCCCATAAAATATGACAACGAAATAAATAAAATAATGCGAATTATAAGGGACATAAATAAATAAGACACGGTAATTCTCTCCACATTAGTTCAGCCGCCATCCCTGGAGATAAATCTGAGACATTAACCAGCTCTTGAGTCAGAACATCGCGCCACACATCTTTCCTACTTTCCTATCCTTCTTTCTCTTCTTCCACCGGATGCCGCGCTGTGTTAAGAAAAAACATATAAAGGGTATTCATAATCCCATCAGCGCGTGCAAAGTTATAACAAAAAAAAAAAAATACTTATGAGGTAATTTTCTCTTTTTCGCTCCGTTTTGGAGTTATAAAGGTTTTTATGATTTTGGCTCTATTTTCCTTAAACTGTTCCGATTCGTAAGATTTTAAAAATTTCTAAGTTTTGTAATTTGGCCTACAATTTTTTTTTTGAGCGAATAACGGTTTCCGCCCATTTCAATCAAATAATTGTTTTCTAAGTTGTTTTCTCACTTTAATATCGTTAAACACGTTAATAAGTAATAAGTTGTTTGCTTATTATTAAGGCCCAGTTTGTTTTCTATTGGTAAGTTGCTTACAGTCCGATGATGGCATGATAATTCCGAAGAGCATAGCGAAATAATTGAAAAAGTTGTTATCGAAAAAATTTCAAAATCGTTTATATTTATTTTTACATTTCATAAAATTAAGTCACCTTTACGTCTTCCTAGTCATTGTAGAGTATTTCAGGCGGAAATTGTGGCAACTAGAGAAGCCATTTTGTGCCTCAAAGAAAAATGTATATCAGCTACAAATATCCGTATCTTCTCAGATAGTAAGATTGCTACTAAATCTCTGAAATTGTCCTCTACAAACTCCATAACTTCTTTCAACTACCGTTCATCTCTAATGGAACTGGCACAGCAGTTCAATATTCACCTATGGTGAGTGCCAGGGCACAGGAATATTACAGGGAATTGTAGAGCTGATGCACTTGTCAAAAGTGGAACGAAACGAACTTTATTACCTGACAAGGCAACTAATCATGCAACAAGTTGCTTTAGAATAGACAAACCTATGATGGAAAAATACAACCATAACAAATGACTGATGACTGATTAAAACTTGATCTGTAACGCGCCAAGTGTTTGATATTCTTAAGTAGATTGCACTTCAGCTGCTTAATTGGTGTCATAACCGGACAGTGCCTTAAGCACGCAACAAAAATCGGCGTTTGTTCAAACCATATTTGCAGAAGCTGGATATGCGAAGAAGAGGTGGGATCTGTTCCTCATCTTCTCTGTACATGCCCTGCTCTATCTTAAAGACGTAAGCTCCATCTTGGAGACTTTTTCTTTTCTGCGATGATCTCAGCGTTCTAAACAAGATAGACAGTTTCGCAGTCATGTTTACAGTTTCCTACGAAGAAGAGGTGGAATCTTTTCCTCATATTCTGCGTATGTACGTGCCCTGCTCTATTTGAGAGAAGTAATTTCCATCTTGGATACTTTTTTTTCGATGATCTCAGTGGTCTTAACAAGATATACAGCATAAACTATCAACTTAAAAACCCGAAACCATAAACTAATAATGTAAAGACCGGAAACCTCTGCTTTCATTTGACATTTGCCTACAAGCTCAAACACGCACACAAGTAATTTTTCTGTTCCTCTTCCAATAGACGCATTGATAGAAACGCACACAAGAATCTTTTCTGTTCCTCTTCCTATAGACACATAGACAACACAGCCCTAGTAATTTGTTTTTGTTTTGCTTTTCGATTTCCCATCTATTAATGGATATAGTTTCAAAGCTACAAATACAACAATGTAAACAAATGGATTTTTGGGGGGTGAAACGTACGAAGGTTTCCGATCTTAGTGTGGCTTATTTGTGATATACAGTTTCAGTAAGTCTTATACTACGTTTTCACCTACCACTTAATCCAGATTTAAGTGGATTAACCATAAATCCTCTTTGAAATCTTCTAAATCTTGAAGATTTCCCATACAAATTTTAATCTCCTTAAATGAAGATTAGAAATTAATCTCATTGAAATCTTCTTCGAAGTAGAAGATTCTCAAAAGAAACAAACCTTATTTCATAGAACGCGCCTATTCGAATGTCATATTTTCTCCATTGACATTCAGCAAAAAAAAAAAACTGTCCAACATTATTTAATTTGTTTTTTGTCGGATATAATTTGTCGTTGCCTTCAAATTCTGTTTTTGTTTATAAATAAGTATAAAAATAAAAAATGCAATAAAGCTACAAAGACCAAAGCGGTCGGTGCTCGAATTTGTAATGGAAAATGTTTTAGCTATCCTACATTAATACTTTGAAGTTGGTCTTTCCCAAATATATAAAAACGAAAACCGTGCAAAGGTGATTACAGTATTTATGTAAATATATCTATTTGCTGCAAGATGTTGGGATAACCATATTTTAATGTTATTACTCATTTTTATTCATTGAAATTCAATTAGTTTAGTGCACCGAAATTATTATTCTTCTTCCCAATTATTTTGTTTTTGTCTTGTTGTGTTGACTTTTGAATGACAATGCATAGTGAAAACGTCACACTAATCTTTTTTTCACTGGTGAAAACACTTGAAGATTAATTTTTAATCTTCTCAATTTAAACCGGATTATCTTTAGGTGAAAACGTAGCATTACAGTCTCTAACGGTTTATTAGGATCTCCAAATGGTTCAACGAATAGGAGATTATCTCAGGATTCATGTGGTATCAGAAGGGACCAAATATGTCTTATACTACGTTTCCGCCGACCACTAAACCGAGATTTAAGTAGATTTAGCTAAATCTCTTATAAATCTTGAGGATTTGCCATACAAATTTTAATATTCTCAGATGAAGATTTAAAATAAATCTCATTTAAATCACAAATAAGCCATAATAAAGATTGGAAACCTTCGTACGTTTCACCCCCCAAAACCCATTTGTTTACATTGTTGTATTTGTAGCTTTGACACTCTATCCATGAATAGATGGGAAATCGAAAAGCAAAACAAAAACAAATTACTAGGGCTGTGTTGTCTATGTGTCTATAGGAAGAGGAACATAAAAGTTACTTGTGGTCGTGTTTCAGCTTGTAGGCAAATGTCAAATGAAAGCAGAGGTTTCCGGTCTTTACATTATTAGTAAATGATTTAAATCTTCAATCGAACTACCCTATTTCCATATCGAAATGAACACATTCATCGGGAAAGTGAATTTTTCTCTTCGGTTGACACCGATGAAGCTGGCTGTCTCACTTCTACATCATAAGAGAAAATGAAAAGATATACGCATTTTGAATAGTGCCGTAAAAATTAATCTACTTTTGGAGCGGTGGATACACTTTTTAAGATTAGTAAATCTACAAGAGATTAAAGTTCGGTTTAAACGTAGTATTAGTGTGTCAGCTGCAACGATGGCACCCACTTCAACCTAACCCAACCCGGGCGCAATGGTAAACTGATGAGCATTCTTAGAAGCGCGTGCATTGTGGTTGAATATTTTAAGTGGGAGGAATGCAAAGGGTTATTTGCCCTTTGTTTAAATTTAGGTATTTTTAGAATTTTTTACTTTTTTTCCCTGACACATAATTTTTCTCCAACCCTATATGTATATACATATGTATATACCTATTATAATGGATTACAAAATAAAACAAAACAAAAAGCTAAATTATACGACCTTCCTAATGAGTGTAACCCATTCGCCATATAAGTTTTACTTTCCCGACAAAACAACACATGCAAATATTCATTCTCTTCGATTCGTTTTACAAATTGAACAGTTCCGTGATTATATTTGATGGCAATAAATCTCACCTGGAAACTATCTCATGCGTGTAGTGTATGTTATGTACATATATTCGTATTGTAGCAATTAGCAGGTTTGATCTAATATCCATGGCGCAAGCAAATCTACATTATATGTATGTGGCATAGAGTAATAGTGTTCAACTCCCCCATACATACTCGTAATGACACTTGTGAAGGTGAGATCACAGCAATAGTTATAATCGTAAACAAAAAAAAAATGGGACATAAAACCAATGAAACTTAAGCAATTAAGGAACCACTGTTACAGCCATTATGGGAAGGTGTTGAGGAATATTCTTATGCTGGATTGGGGGTCTGATCATATGTATGTGAAGGTTTCTCATATTGAAAAAGGACATGTTATAATTTATTCAATTTTGATTTGAAATGTCACTGAAATTTCATTCTGAATTGCAAATAAACACGAACAGAATTATATTTTCGTGTAGGTACGTAAGTACTTTGTAAAAACTAGTTGTTATAAAAGTATTTACATGCATATGTAGGCATATATATACATATATGTATAAATATGTGTATATGTATATATAGGCAAGGCACCTATGTACATTATGTACGTTTTGAAAAATTAAAATAAGTAGGTATCCCTTCAAGCAAGCGACTCCGATACAACTTCATAAATGAACCCTAAAACGGATCCGAAACGATCCCAAATCGGATCAAATTAGTATGGAAATTAGAATCACCACGCAGCCATTATGTGCATGTATTGTGAGAAAGAGAGTTTTGTATTTCACCCTACTCAGCGAGAACGGAACCTAAGTGGAATTCAAAACGGATCCAAAAAAAATGAACTAATCTAATAAGATACATGTACGTATGCTCTTTTACACATATTAAACACTTCTTTGTTTATATGATAATAATCCGGTTTTTACATTTTAAAATATTATTTTATAAACTGAATGAAAATACAAATTTCCTTGTTGCTTGTTTACTCTGCAAAATTAAAAAAAAAAACAATAAATGTGTCTTGATTTCTAGTCCATAAAAATACTCCCCACTCGAATATCGACTGCTCTCTCTATTTCTCGGTCCATAAAAAAATAATCTCGATTCTAGTGCTAGTTTTTACAGGCGTACACAGAAAATGTCTTAATATGTGTGAGACACTGAGTTTTTTTGGATTCCAAAGTGATTCCAAAGTGAACCGAAAAATTCGGGTCCGTGTTTTTGCTTGAAGGGATACCTACTGTGAGCGTCAAAAATAAAGGTAGGAGAAAGGTGCGAACAGTGAGACACTTCTTTCAAATTGGTATACATCAAAAAGTTTTAAACAATCCTTACTAAATTTGAAGTATATTTTAAGGCATATTTTGCATTATTATTCCAAAAGATATTTTAGTGAAGGGGCTCATGAGAGCATCACAACAAACTGAAACTTAGAAAAAGTCAAACTGTCTCACTGTTTGCGAGCAGTGCGATCATGGGAACGTGAAGCAGTGTAAGGGGCCAGTTATAGCGATCAGGAAAACGAATCAGAAAAAAAGTTCTAATGGATAATTTATGATAATTGCACGCGTTTTAAAATACAAATGCTACACTAATCCATGACAATAACTCAGAAACTTCTTTTTGCAAAAAATATTTGCAATAGAACAATTATTTTTTGTGAAAAATGTACTTAATTATTTTCCTGATCAAAATTCATTTTTCGTGCCAGCTGATTGCCATTTGTCACAAAATGGAACAACTTATTCCAATGATTGGGTCCCAATTTCTCTCGTTCCACTGACAGAATTGTGGACGAAAAACTTTTTCGTGTTCAGGAAAACTTGATGGCAGACTAGAAGTGAGGCTTGCCAACTGACATAATTTTCCTGGTTGCTATAAACGACCATCAGGAAAAATATTCAATTTCATACTGTTTCAACTTTTCCTGATGCGTTTTCCAGATCGCTATAACTGGCCCCTAAGGCGGACAGCGAGATGAACGAAAAAAAACGAAATACAAATATAAAACGTTAAATAAGTGCGTAGTTAGTATATTATTATAATAAATAAGTAACGTAAATATATTTCTTCAAGGAAAAGTAACAAACAACAATAAACTAAAAAATAAAACAATATTAGGGCAATGAAAATGTCTCACTGTTCGTTTTTTATCATTTCATATAAAAACAAAAATATTACATAAATGACAAATATTTCTAAGATTTTGTTGTTTTATTATAACAGAACACATATAAATGCTATATGCAACAAAAATTCTGTGTGTTTACCTGATTATTTCCCGTTACTGTTCTAAATTTAAACACCGTCAATTTTGTTTAATGTTTACTCGGTGCAGGTTAACGCGGAAGTGAAATAAGTGCGCAACAAAGGGAGGGGAGAATAAACGTTTTTACCAATACTGGCATGTCTGTACATGATTTCACAACAGAGAAAAATGAATTGTCCCACTGTTTACACTGTTAGCCCTTTTTTCCTACTTGCAACTCTGTTAGTGAAAGTGGGGCTTAAGTAAAATACTTTCTTATGTCGGGTTACATAGTATAGTACATCCATTTCAGAAAAAAACAAAGCGAAGACTTCTTTATGTTATATTTTGCTGATCATATTGTGTTTATCGTTGTAAATATTTTTGGTGGTTATCTTGAACCAAAAATCTGGAATTTGCTACCGTCACTGAAAGAACATTACCCTAGAATCACAAGCTTCATTTGTATATTTCTTTGCATGGAGAAATATTTGCTTTCAGCTTTTTTTCTGAAATGAATGTACTTTGCGGGGAACTCTGCCATGCAACCCTTTACTGTGCAGGCTTCGGTGAACAATGTCCGGCTAAAGTTGACTCAAGAAGATTGATTAACTGCACTCACCGCAGCATTTTTGGGCAATTCTCTCACAATAGCACGTTCATCACCAATACGGACAGTCTTTTTGGCCTTCCTAAAAGAGGTCGATCTTTTACGTTTTTGAACTTTTGAATTTTTTTCAAAATTTGTTTCAATATGTTATGGCATCGGTAATATTCTCCTTCCTTTCTTAATTTTAAAACAAGTTCTCGCTTTTCAACTGCTCTTTGCTTAGCCATTTTAAATTATTATCTTTAATAATTTTAAACAAGAACTTTTCGGTGGAAATTAACTCAAAAAATACACTGATTAACAAATTGAAAATGAAAAACAAAATAAATTTAACAGTTGTTTTCACGATAATCAGAACCCTGTATATAGTATATATAGTTACTTTTTTTGAGGCCATAAAAAATAAAGTATTCTTTTTTATATGATTCTTATTGTCATATTCATTGAAACTGAATCACAAAATATAAGAAAGTATTTTACTTAAATATAAGCCCCACTTTCACTAACAGAGTTGCAAAAACAATTTTTTTAGGTATACAATTTTCTTGAACATAAAGATAAAAAAAAACCCATTTAAAAATAAATTAAGTTCGAAGAAGCAACGGCGCATAGTTTTAAATAATACGATGTTAAACCAGTGTTAGTATGGTACTAAACTAAAAAGAGGATTTTGCTAATTCTAAACAAGTCAATGATCAACCTATCTTTTAACATCTACTAAAGTTAAAATTACGTATCTTATCATATCATCATATTAAATCCATATGACACTAATGTGGTTATTCATTGGAGAAGTATTCAAAGGGTCCGGAAGTTTCTAAATCCATTCCATTAAAAAAATCTTCTTCTGACGATTCTGACAAGAGAAATTAAATTCCCTTGTCGATTTAAAATCAGAATCCATTCAAGAAACACTCATACATTTATTTATTATTATTATTTTTAAGATGGCAACATTTCCCTTCCGATTCCGAACTTAAAACTTGTTTTTTACTTGAGTTTATAGGTACTATAAGGCAAGTTATGCAATTTGTCAAAAAAAAAAGTTTTGAGATAACAATCAAACATGACATTACGATGATAGCGAAGACGAAAAAAGATGGTCTAAAAATTCTGTCCGTCTGTATGTCTGTCTTTCAGTCTGTCATTCTGTCAATCTGTCAGTCTGTCATGTCTGTCTATTTTAAATAATATTTTTTAGTATTTTTAAAATCATTTCTAAGAAAAAAATTTATATTTCGAAAATTGCTCATTAAATTTTTTTCAAAAATTATATTTATATGTACCTATTTATTGAATACCTATGAATTGGCGTTTTTGATTTTTTTTTGAAAAATGTTTTCAAGAAGTTTAAAAAAAAAAACTTTTTTTCTTAAAAACAGCTCTACAGATTTTTCATTTTTTTTCTCATAAATTCAAATTAATCCAACAAATAAAATGGCGTACTTTTTTTTTGAGCTCAAATTAGTTTAAGTATTACTTTCAGAATTTTGAATTATTTTTTCTTCGATTAAGCCGATTTGATATTTTGTTTTTAAGTTTATATTATAATATTTAAGACTGTCATACCAATTTTTTGTTAGAAAAAATTTAAAGATATTTTGTATATATAAGAAATGAAGTAAAAAACTGCTTTAAATATATATTTAGATTTTTAACAGAAATCTTTTGCATTCGATGTGATCGAACATAAGAGCAAGTTCGTGCGATCCAGGCGTGCATTTTATTTTTAATAGAACATGATTTTGCAAACATAACTAAAAGCAAAAAAAATCCTCACTCAAAAACATAAATTTACTAAATTTTTTTGAAAAAAATGAATTACACCACAAAATGTTTTCGATCATTTTTCTCCAAATCCTAATTGTACGATCAAAATTGTATTTGTAGAAGTGTCGTATTCTTGTTTTCTTTGATTCATGGAGCCGAACAAAAATAACTTCATGAAATCAATTTGACATTTCTTTTTATTTTGCCTTTTCATTGCTGGTCTACGTCTGCGCTCTTTAAAATAAGGCCACGACTCCATTAGAAATATTTATTTCGGCCATTATTACAGACACTACTACTAAAAATTTATACTTCTTTGCTATGTGGGCAAAAATAAATCGTGAAATTTCATTCTTCTCCAAGAAGCGCTAAGCGCTTTATGTACTTTAGAATAGGTATAATCTGTCTCATCTGCACGATTTATGTGGGATGTCATGAAACGTCAAATTTTATTTCTCCGTTTATTTCTTCCGAGAAGACAAGAAATAAATACAGATTTTTATGTCTAAAAATAAAAAAAATCCAGACATAAAGGGCCTCCACAAAAAATATTGACTACATGACACATTTCTTGCAATCATTTATTTCAAGTGGAGGCCTAGGGTAAAGAAGCAATACAAAAAAGTATTTCTCCATGTATTTTGTTTTCATTCCTCTATTTTCGATTTATAATAAATAAAAAATACATAAATTGAATATCTGCCTTTGTCTTTAAATAAAGAACAATAAACAGAAAAATTGTGCTTCGAATGGCAGCTTACAGGAGGCTTTACATGTATCTTCATCTGCATCGACATCTGCAAAAAAAGAGGAAAAAAAAGGAAAAAATCATACTTGTGCGATAGAGAGCAAAGACCAAAATGGAGATCATCTTCATGTATGAAGATTATAGGAAGTATGAGTTTGAAGTTTGCAGATTATAGTGAAGATGAACATGTTCATCTACATTATAGCATTTTCATCTGCACCATAATTTGTTCCGTTCAGATAACGAATTTTCAAGTTTTGTTTCCATTTCAGTTTGCTTAAAAGCAACGAAAATAGCGAAGATGTTCTTCTCTAAACTCAATTACTGAACGCTTAGGCCGGGAATCCATTAGAAATATTTATTTCGGCCATTATTTCAGACACTACTACGAAAAATAAATTTTTCCTTGCTATGTGGGCAAAAATAAATCGTGAAATTTCATTCTTCTCCAAGAAGCGCTAAGCGCTTTATGTACTTTAGAATAGGTATAATCAGTCTCATCTGCACAATTTATGTGGGATGTCATGAAACGTCAAATTTTATTTCTCCGTTTATTTCTTCTGAGAAGACAAGAAATAAATACAAATTCTTACGTCTAAAAATAAAAAAAATCCAGACATAAGGGGCCTCAACAAGAAATATTGACTACATGACACATTTCTTGCAATCATTTATTTCAAGTGGAGGCCTAGGGTTAGAACATGTGATTGTGAGATGTGTCAAGAAAGTTATAGCAGAGTTCGAGTAGAAGAAGAAACATAAAACTTTCATTTGTTTACAAAGTAAGTTGTGATTTTTTCGTATCGACATTTTTTTATGAACTCTTCCCCTATTTTCATCACCATTTTGGTCAAAATTTCTTCATATCGTCGGTCAAAAGTACCTGACAAAGCAAACGATCTCAACATCCTGAAGTACATCTTCAATTTTCACATGAATTTGTATTTCAGTTTCTGTAAGTAAGATTGTGGCAAAATGTTTTGTAAATTCTTCTGCCTTAGTTTGTAGAATTGGTCCGCTTAGTGGAGTATTAAAACTTCTTTGGGCGTTGAACCACCTGAACAAGCCATTATCTACGTCGGGATATTGACTGTATCTAATGTTTTCTGTTTTTAATTTGGACTCTTCAAAATTCTTCTTAATTGTATCTCGATCTCTGCCGAAAGAAAAAACTCTGCTGCCAAATTTGTATGGGAATCACCAGCTTCGAGCCTTTAGATTATTGCAGAGTTTTTTTAAACTTAAAAACTCTACGTAACCTTTCTTTATTTAAAATATTCCAGTTCGCCTCAGAAACTGAAATTGGAGTATAACAAAAAAAAAACAGAAAGAGGGAAATCCCCATAATTTATTATATTATATGCGATAGATTTTAAAATTTTTGATTTAAAACTGTTCGCTATAAGCGATAATTTGTTATATTCGATATCGTTAAAACCGATATTTGGCAAGTACCTACAATTCGTATGACCATCGGTCAGGACTTCGAGATTAGTTCGCAATAACCGATATTTCCATATAACCGATGTCGTAAAAACCGATTTTTCGGTTATAACTAACTCCACAGTACTGGAGAATTTGTTCGTTATCCGGTGTTTCGTTATAATCGATTTTCCATGTTTTGTTCTTTATTAAAAAGTAGACAAACTTTTATTTTAGCGAAACTTTTAATTATTTACAAAGTAATCTGTGATTATGCTGTCGACATTTTTATTTTATGAATTCTTCTCCTATTATGTCAGGAGTGACTGCAATAGAATTTTTTTAATTTATAAGTTGGGTTTTTCAAAATTCTTCTTAATTTTATCTCGGCCTTTGAAAATGGTAGAGATTGTTGAAGCCGATACAGAAAACTCTGCTGCCACCTTTTATTGGAATCACCAGCTTCGAGCCTTGAAATGATTGGAGTTTTCTTTAATCGCAAAAACTCACGTTTTGAACTCATTTAAAAAAAAAACTAACACACTTAAACTTTCTTTATATAAAATATGTTAAGGTTTTCTTTTGTAACTCTAAAAACGACTTCAAATGGTCTTGCTCCTCTGAAGTCTTCATTGGTAAATAGCTTATAAATTGATTTTGTAAATTGTTTAGATAAATCAATATATAAATAACTATCCCATTTCACAGAATACGAAATTCACGTATAAAAAAACAGAAGAAGGTAAATCACAATAGTTTATAATTTAAAATACACGAAATTTCCAATGCCTATTTTTTTTAATATTCCCTATAAACGATAAATTTTTTAAATTTTCAATTTAAAACTGTTCGTTATAAGGGATACTTCGTTATAGCCGATATCATTAAAACCGATATTTGGTTAGTACAATTAGCATGAATCTTGGTCGGGACTGATAGATTAGTTCACAATAACTGATATTTCGTTATAATCGATTTTGACTGTAGTTGTTTTGATTCAAAATAGCTTTTAACGGCCTTAAGTCCACAAAATTTTTCGTTTCATCCCGGCAATCTCACTTGGACTCATCAGTTAGTTAGTGAGCGCCTTACCAATACGCAATTTTTTGCTAATTCAGTTCAACTTACTTGCATTTTTTGACAAAAAAGCAATGTGAACTATATCCAAAAAGATTATTGGCCAGACATAGTTAATAAGAAGGTTTTTTTTTATTATAATAGAATTCTATATACTACTGAAATTACTCAGCCAAGTAAGAAGACTTAGCATTATATTTAATTGGACTTGTTGAATTATTGATTCAAAATAGCTTTTAACGGCCTTAAGTCCACAAAATTTGCGTTTCATCCCGGCAATCTCACTTGGACTCATCAGTTGGTTAGTGAGCGCCTTACCAATACGCAATTTTTTGTTAATTCAGTTCAACTTACTTGCATTTTTTGACAAAAAAGCAATGTGAACTATATCGTGAAATTCACTAAAGAAAGTTAACTTTGCCACGACCCCCCTCCCTGTATAGGCAGTTGCTGCGTATTCATTAAGGGAATACCTGACAACACCATATAAGAGCACCGGATATATGACAATGAAGCACAAGAAGTAACATACACAAATTCGTAGTACATCTTATAAATATAATAATCGAAACAAGTAGGCACATAGTAGGCTTACTTTTTCCAAAATTCCTTACATAATTTTTTTCAATTCTTGGAAATTATTCCATTTTTTGGTTGTACCTATTTCTATTTGTTTTCTTCTCTTATAGCAAAACACCTACCCTTTTCTTCAATGAGCTTCATCACCATCTTTTCTTGAAGACACTTCGGTTTTTACAGGGCTGAGGATTGACAGTATATTACTGAATATCCCCATTGGAATGTTGAATGTTTTCGATTGAAGTGCTAGTTGAGGGTGATGGGGAATTTGAGGGCCGGTTAGGTGGTGAACGACTAGAGTCAACTTCTAAGTACTCATGTTCGCAATATTTTGTTTGGCCCTTTAAGAACTTTCGGGACGAGCGAGTCATCATTTAATGATTATTTGCATTATGTTTGCATAAGGAACATCTTCACGAGTTGCCCCACTCGTTCTGTTGTTTTTTTAATACGTCCGTTTTTCGAGACCGTCTTAAAACGACCCTCGACTTGATGGGCCATCACTCTAACTTACTCCATATTTGGCGTTTTTCTTTTTTATCTCCGAGCAGATCTCTGAGCAGAGCCTGAGTAAACCAAGTTAGATCTGAGTAGAGCATGATCAGATATCTCCGATTTAATTTTGAAATAAACTTAATAAACTCATCAGTGCTGCTCTGATGAAATCACAATTTCCTTCGTATAGAATCAACAGATGTTTCTGTCTGTTCACCAGACAATTTGAAAATTAACACTTCGCTCGTCCCAAATTTGTTTCCTGAGCTCGCAAGGAACGAAACTGCAAGATCGAACTAAAACTATTTTGAGGTAACCATTCCGAGCTACACGTTAGATGAATTTCAAGAGAATTTTCGAATGAGTGGTAGTAGTTTTCAGTAAGTTCAAAGTACATTCAATACTTACATTTTTATATGTGTTCTACACATATTTAAGAATTTAATGGAAACGGTGGGAAACCAAAAATGTATTAGTGACCCAGAACGTTAGCTTTTGTTTACTCTTTGGGCAGTTAGCAAACAAGAGAGCTTTCTATCTGTAGGACACCAGTTTAACCTTACAAGCAGCTCGGGACACGGAGCAAGAACAGAATTTGAAGTTTAGAGTAAGTTTTTTATTGGAATTTATTTTTGCAGCATTTATTTTTAGTTTAAGTTCGCTATAATAATACTGTGATAATTAAGGATCGCCAAATTATTCGCAACTTATCGAATTTTCGATTCGCTATTCATAGTGGCTAAGTCTGCTAATCAGATTTTCTATTTTAGGTGTTTGTGACCTTCGCACTGTTTTTACGGATGTGTATACAGAAGCCCCGGGAAGGTTACATCTCATATGACGCGAGAGTGTATCGAAACAGCCCACTGTCTAGTGAAATAAACAGACTTGTTTCGGGAGAATATCACCTGGTTGGAGATACGGCATATCCATTAAGTCAAAGTATTATGACTTCGTTTCGTGATAATGGACATTTGCTTGAAAACAAAATTTAACACTCGGGTTACTTTAAAGGGGAGATTCCGTCGGTTAAAGTATTTGGATGTCACGGAACCGTCTATGGCAAATAAGATCATTATTGCATGCTGCGTTAATAATCATATAGAAATATGGAGCAGTAACGATTTTAAACGAAAATAACAATATTGAAGTTGATTTTGAAGAAACAAATAACCCGCCTACAAACAAATCCACTAGGTAAAGAACATTTATATTTTTTTTCAATATGCCAGCAGTTAGTACAGCTTATTAAAAATTCGAATATGTACTATTATTTTAGCAACATATATGACCTTTCATCAATCAACTTTGCCTATGTGCAGGATTGATCAATTACGTTGATAAACATAAATCTTAATATTTTTGTTATTTGAAATATTTTTAATTTAATAAAAACTTTATAGTTTTTCAACTGGCTTGCAATGTGTTGAAACATTTACTCCAAGCAGGTCATTTAAATTTATTCTTTATTTCATAATGATACAATGCACATACATATATTTATTTTATTTGGTTTGTGAGAGTTCACATTTGTCAAAGTTCTATGGACCACTTTAAAAAAATTGTATGCCTTGGTCGCACTAAGGTCTGTATTAGAATACATTTTTATTATAATTTGTTATTATTATTTCGGTCTTGTAGATTACTTCTAGGAAACCCGAACTCCCGAATTGCCATTTCAATTTAAAATGTTTAACTAATTTGGTCCAGTACTGAAGAAAGTGCCTCTTTCGTGTAGTTATAAAATATACTTTTGCTCTTCGTTGTTTCCACTTTTAAAGTTCTTTATACCAATATAATAAACAAATTTTCGAAATTTGTATAACCTATCCATGATCATTTTTTTTAGACATTGTGCATGTATACGTTTTATTTATAAATTGCAAAATTCTTTAATAAGTGTCTTACAAGAGCAATTGGGTATAATAATGGCGAGTGCAGAGAATTCTTCTTACGAAAAGCAAAAAACTTCTCAATACTAGTGGAGTATTTTGCAAGTTTTCCGTGAGTAAAAACAACAATTTCAATTTAAATTTCAATTTCAATTTATTTCAACAAAATATAAGGTTAACAATGACACATTAAGATATGAATCTTATAGAGTATCTAGAATAAAATTTACAAAATGTTTCAATAATGAATTTAATTTAATTTAGATTTAATTATACACATCATGGTGCAAAAATAAGAGTAAAATGTAATATATGTTTTCAAGAGAAGTAAATATAGTAATTTATTTATTACGCAATATAAAAATGAAACAATAAGTAAAGAAATTAACGTTATTTAGTAGAAAAATAGTATTCAAAAATGAAAACCAAAAACAAAAACAATAGTACTTAAAGACCAGAAAAGTGCAAATATAGTTTCCTCTTAAAAGTGATAGGTGAGGTTATACTCTGCAGTTCGTTCGGAAGTGAATTCCACAAACGAACTGCAGATGCATAGAAAGAGTGTTCTGCAATGATGTGCGAAAAACGCGGTACAATTAGTTTCAATCCTCGTTGAGAATTGGTAAACTGAAGCGATTCACTTAAATAAGCAGGACATCTATTGTGGATGACATTATGGAACCTTAAAATAAGTCTGTATCTCAAATAATTCCCAAGACTCATACCAACCAGTAAATGTTGTAACTGTGAGACACTGGTATGTCTCTGAATACCATATATAAAACGAATGTAGTCATTAAAAGCAACATAGAGTTTACGCTTACATAGACAAGATCGGAGACCAAAATAAATTTTCCTAATTGTATCTGAGATTGCTCCACAGCAGCTTAAATTACTGTTTATTTTATATCCTAGATATTTCACATCTTTCACATACACAATTCTTTCATTGTCAAGAATTATCGGAGGAAATTCTTCAAGACATAATTGATCCCTAGAACATAGCATGGAGACGACAGATTTAGAAGGGTTTAGTTTCATTGCATTGTTGTTGGACCAATTGAGAACATAACTTAGATCTTCATTTAACCTTACTATACAATCCTCCATCAGACCAACTGAACGAAAGATGTATAGTACAACATTATCAGCATACAGATGAATTTGGCTGTTTTTAATTACGTTGGGGAGGTCATTGATAAATAAAGAAAATAAAAGCGGACCCAAGACTGAACCCTGCGGTATACCCGCGTTGATTATAGTAGGATTACATGTACCCACATCCGTTTTTACACGTTGAATTCGATTAAGTAAATAGCTGTGTAGAAGCCTAAGCGAAGTGCTAGCAAAATTAAATTTTACCTTAAGTTTAGATAGTAGGATGGAATGGTCAATACAGTCGAATGCCTTGGAAAAATCTAGTAACACCATGACACCGAATTTACCAGAATCGAGTGCAAATCTAAAATCCGAAGTAACTTAAACTACCGCAGACTCACAGCTATGTTTGCTTCGAAACCCAGATTGCCATTGAGACAGTAAGTTGTTTTCAGTTAAATAGGCTTGGATTTGGTCATGAATAATTTTTTCAAATACTTTACATAAAAAACATAAAATACTGATAAGCCTGAAATCAGAAAGATTAGCTTTTTTAGGGACTGATATTATACTAGCTTTTTTCCAAGCATCAGGAAACTGAGCACTATAAATACAGAAATTAATTACATGAAGAAGATGGTTGATTATGATAGGGAGTATAAGCTTTAAGAACTTTGGTGAAATATCGTCAGGACCAATAGAATTTGATTTAACCGACTTCATAGAGCAAAGTAACTCGTAAGGACTAATGCAGACAAATGAGAGGGTATTACCATCACCAGAAACATTAAACAAATCATGAGGGATACATGAACCCGAAGAAGGTGGGATCAAGACATTAGACATAGACTGAGCACTAAAAGGGCATTTGTTTTCATTTTTGTCTTCTTTAACACCAAGTTTTTTTTAAATTATTCCATAATTCTTTTGAACCGAGAGACGGATCAAGCTTCGCTGATATATATTCACGCTCGAAGTTACGAATGAGAGAAATAACTTTATTACGAGCTACCGTATATTGCCTTCTATTGTATTCTGTTCTGTTAGCCTTAAACCTCCGGAAGAAACGTTCCCTTTCCCGAATCAACATACGGAAGTTATTAAATTTTACTGTAACTCACTTACAGATCTAATATGTCTTAAAAAATTAATTATATTTGTAACTTATCTGAGCAAAATTTACATAATGTATTCCCTAATCTATACTAAACCCAATAGGCCGACATAATAAGTCGTGTCTTCTATAGTCGGACCCCCAATATCTCTTAACCTTAACAGGCGGCCGACTACTGAAACCATGGAATATTTGTTGATTGCCAAACTAGTGCCGTGCAATTCAGGTTGCATTTAAAAGACCTTAGGTCTTACAGGCATATAGTTCAAATTAAAAAAAATTATTTTGGTATAAATAAATAGAAAATAAAATTTCCTTTAACTTTGCATACGCAGTTTAAAAAAAATAAAAATAAAGTGGTGTTCAGTAGTCGGCTGGGGGGGCCGAGCTCGGGAGAATTGAAAAAAAAAATGCCTCTTTAATTTTTTAATTTTATTAACAAACAACATTTTTTAAGTTTTATAGCCAAAAACAACAAATATAAGCTATAAATAAATAAAAAAAACAATGACAAAATTCATCTACATTCGATAGTTTGGCAATTTTAGCTTTTTTTTAAAAATCACCTCCACTATTTTTTTTCTATCGAAAGGGCACATTTCAAACGAAAGCAAAAACTTGAGCCAAATATACATTTTTAACAAGAACACCAGTAGCTAAATGGAATGAAATTTTGCACCATGGAAGAAAAATTGTTAGCCTTTTGGAAAATATTTTTTGCCGGGAGGTTAAGCGAAAGCTATTGCTATTAACGAACTTGCCGACTACTAGAGGTGGCCGACATCACATGCCATCACCCTATATTTTTATATTTTTCACACTAATATCTATGTTTTGAAGCAATATTTTTGAGCTCATATACTTTGCATGACCATTTTCTCCCAACAAATTGTATATTCTTCCATTTTGGCATATTCGGCGAATTTGGATGCTTTCAATTACATAATATTAAACAATTGTTTTGACACATGTCCAACATCTCACTTCAGAATCGAATTTTTTTTGCTCCGAAGTACCAATCGAAATTTAACAATTGCATTTTCATTACCCTTTTATGTTAACATTTTTAACGGGGTTTTTGTGTTGGAACTGTTATAAATAAAATTCTATAATTAATTTCAATGACTATAAATAAATTTTTAGTGAAAAAGCATCGTATAACAAAGGTCCTTTATAAGCAGCAAATAAGAGATGCGACTTAAAATTTGTTGTTCGCATTCGCATTGCTAACCAAATCTTATACCTAAGTTCCAAAGTTCAGTAAGCTGAGTTTAAAGTCAATTTAACCTTTTATGGACTCAACTGGGTAGCTTTGTTCGAGGTTGCATAATTGGTGTTATTATAAAAAGCTTTAAGCTCAATTATTTTTATTACGATTGCATAGAAACGTGAAAAAGATAAACCCTTTTCATATTTTCGTTTTGATTAAATCGGATGTCCTTGCACGATTTTGATAATTTATTGTCATTAAATATCCATAGACTAGGTAGCTCACTGGGAATCTGGGCATATGTCGTTCGGTTGGTCTTGTCGCTTCTAATTGTAACTGTATACAGATATACATTGTCTCTTCCCGATGGGATACACATATAGTGAAAAAGGTAGAATCATCATCGCTATTACCAATAAAAAAGTAAAAACATTAGTGGGAGACATGTGTGCACAATCCACAACTAATTACGCAGTTGTAGTTGATGATGTCGCCGATGGAAGTGATAAACTTTGACGAGTGTTGGGCTCAAAGGGAATACCAGAAAAATAAAATTCGATTTTTTAACACCAACTTATCCCTCACCCTAACAAAGCCCTGTCTTGAATGGACATGCTATTAACGATAATTACATGACCTATGAGCGGACACTGGACATGACATGGACTGGATATGTCTGTTTCTTTATAACTGAGCTAAGTTTGATTGGAAAGCATATCGGTTTGACCCTTTCTACACCTTTCACTTTGTTTAGGTCCCAGTTAAATTGTTGAGCGTTTCGGTATTTGGTCCTTAATAAGGCTATGTGATTTAATATTCTTTACTGAATAAGGGTTACAAATGTGTATGCAGTTATAGAACATAGTAAGCCTGACCGGTAATAACGCTCTTGTATGGGGACTTGAGGAGGGAAGATAATGTCAAGAATGAACTACAAATAAATTAGAGTTCAATTATCAGTGTGATAATGACACAACCCTCTTTGGGTGATATATTACAGTGAAATAATACACAAACAGGTATTTCAAATATTTGCTTTGTGGTTTTGAATAAAAGTTTTGTGAACAAATAAGCTGCGTACTATTATATCCTAATTTGTTCTATAAGCAAATATTAGATTCGTGTAAAAAAAACATCGCGGTTGAGCTTAAATGGATCAGAAAATTTAAATTATGTTTCGTTAATGGCTCATTTATTTTAATTTTTCAATGCAGTTCTTCTGTGTTGGTCAAATATTCAATGGCTGCGAAGTACTTTTTAGTACTTCTTAATAGGTGTTAATAGATCGCATTTATTTTACCAGATCTTTGTATATATATATTAATAATAATAATAATAATAATTAATAAGGTTTCATATACAATGACCAGATGTTAAATCTAGCCTCAATATGAAATGTCAATGGAGGTGGAGGCGTTCACTCACTTATTAGATATGTTATCTCGGATACCAAACTATCCGAGTGGGGGATATTAACGAACAATAGATTTTATTATGTACTAGCTGACCCTTGCTCGCGTTTCTTCGTAAGCTTTTAATAATGTCTTTGGTATGCCGATGATCTAAAGATTTTTTGTTAGATCTCCATTAGATACCAGTAAAATTAAATTAGGTATTGAATGTATTGTTAACTGGTGTAATATAAATGATTTATATTTTAATATTAAAAAATGTTGTGTTGTAACCTTTTCAAAAATAATGAATCCATTTTGTTTTGATTACAAAATTGAGAATCAATCATTAGAAAGATTAGCAAGTCAAAAAGATCTTGGAGTTATCTTTGATTCTAATATGAGTTTTTCGCTTCAAATTGACCATGTTATTTAAAAGTAAATATAAGTAAGTAAGTAAATACTGATTTATTTTTGAGGAGCCACTCTTGAAAGGGGTACATACAATGGAATGTGAGAAAAAACAATTTCCCTAAGATCATTTTGCACTGAAAGATGTCATTTGAAAAAGTGTATTATAAAGGGTTATCCATTTTGCGGTTTCAAAAGCAAACGTAAATAAAACTCATAAACTATTTTTTTCCATGATATTTCTTTTTATTATAAAGTTTGAATGTTGACATTATGTGTGAAACACTACGTCATTTAAATGACCACCACGCGAATTGTTGCAAGCATCGATTCTTTTGCGGTAATTTTCGACCACTTTTTGACACATATTGGGCGGTATCTCAGCCATTACTTGACAAATGTTGGTTTTCAAGTGGTCAAGAGTTAAAGGTTTATCTGCATAAACACGATCTTTTGCGTAGACCCACAAAAAAACGCCCAGCGGTGTAAAATCGCATGATCTTGGTGACCAGTTGATATCGCCACGACGAGAAATTACGCGGCCATGAAATGTCTCTTGCAATAAAGCAATATTCGTTCGAGTTGTGTGGCATGTGGCACCGTCTTGTTGAAACCACATATTCTCCAAGTCGTTCAATAGCAGGCAAAAAAGTCGGTCATTATATGACGATAACGCTCTGAATTGACGGTGACTGCCGTTCCATCGTCGTTTTCGAAGAAGTAAGGTCCAATCATACCTCCGGACCAAAGAGCGCCCCAAGCAGTAACTTTTTGTGGATGTGATGGCCTCTCTTCAATTACTTGATGATTCTCAGAACCCCAAATACGACAATTTTGTTTATTAACATACCCACCGAGTGAGAAATGTGCATCGTCGCCGAAGAAAATTTTGTTCGAAAAATCGCCGTCCACCGCCTGTTGTTTGAGCACCCATTCGACGTATCTACGACGTTGTGAATAGTCAGCTGGCTACAGCTGTTCTGTGAGCTGGACTTTATATGGATGCAGATGTAGATGCAAATGGAAAATACGCCATAATGTCCAGTAAGACAGTCCTAATTCCTGAGAACGACGAATAATCGACACATTCGAGTCTTCGGCAACACTTTCACTTACAGCAGCGACATTTTCAGTGGTACTAGCGAAACGATGATGCACAGGCCATACAATATCTGTCTCTTCAAATTTCTTTACAGTTTTACCAATTGCTGGCGTAGTTCGACGATTATGTAAACCTTAATCTCCTCTTAAAGCACGAATCACCATTTTTGTAGTAGGTTTTAACAATTTTTATGCGTTGTGCGATAGTTAAGCGATCCATTTTCTTAAATGTCAGACTTTCAAGTAAAAAAAAAATAGTTTAACAACTTAGTTTGACAGATGTCGATTCCAGCCGTATACTTTTGAAACCGCAAAATGGATAACACTGTATTATCTCAAATTATTCAGGAATTTCCTAGATTGAGTACACGGTTATCAATATACGGTCAACAAAAACCATGTGTTAATGTGACGACTAAATCGTTATTTTTCTAAAATATTTGTTAAGTTGTTAAATCCACATAATTCTGTCAAATGGAATCATACGTAATATAAAAATTTAATGATAAACGATACTTCAAATTAAATAAACGTATTTTTCATTTTTATAAGATGTTCTTCAATTTGACTACATTTGGTATTCAATTTCAGATTAAATTTTCTTCGAATTGAAAGAACAATTTTCACATTTTCACAACTATATTTTTCAATTGATAAATATTCTTCAATGTGACTACTTTTAGGCTTCAAGTTGATGAATTTTCTTCATTTTCACATAAAATTTTCTTAAAATTGAAATCAATTCTTCATACTTACACACCTACATTTTTAAATTGATAAGGTTTTCCTTAATTTGATGAATTGTGGTCAGTGAGTTTTGTTCACTTTCACGTATATTTTTTTCAATTTTATGTTATTTCAATAATAGGCATCGCAGTGCTTTTTTAAATAAACGTATTTATTCCATTTAATCCAAATTGGGTTTTAATTATGAACCACCTTGCACAACATCAAACAAATCCTGAAAACAAATCTTTTTCTAATATTTTAGAAGTTTTTGACCAAGTTGGTTTTTATTTGGACTTTGGAGAATTTTTAAAAGTGATTCTCATGAGCTTTATTGGTCGTAATGATAATTAAATGAAAGCAATTTTCATTTTATTTTCCCAACGTTTCGACGGTGGTTGCCGTCTTCTTCAGGGGTGTCTTTATTTATAAAATTAAAAAGAGATATAATGTTTTACATATTATTACAAGTAAACGAACAAATTAATATACAAACCAATAATTTGTTTGAAACATATAAAAAAAACAGATTAAAAACAGATTTTGAACACTTCTCATTCGAAGATTATTCTACGTTTTATGATATTTACTGTCAGAAACTAATGAACAGTAAACGGCAAATATATTTTGTGCCTTGTTTGCGGCTCATATTATTTTTCTGGTTAATTATATGCAGTGTCTCTACCCAGCAAACATTTATCTGAAGGTTCAGATTCTAATCACCAAAAATGAAGAATAATATTCAGGAAACCTTCAGTTTTTTAATGAATTATGAATATATACGAAGATCCTACAAATTCTTACCAGAAAGACACAAAGAGATATGCATTCTGTGTCAAAAAAAAAACAACACTCTGACTTTGTTGTTGGATCCTTCATATGGAGATCCTTTTTATTCATCCTTTTGTTTTTCTTTTTACCAAGGGGTAATGATGACGGGTCATTGTAATGACAAAAGTTTCGTTTGCATAGTCGATTATCAGTTCGGAAAAGTTTTTCGAAAGATCGGTTTAGATAGGTATATAACCATCAGCTTATGTTTTAATAGTAAATGGGTACCTACTTACTTAACAAAAAATATATTTAAAAAAGCAAATGATAAAACATAAAGGTATGTAACAAATGGTGTTAAATTTTCTTAGAAATATAAAAATCATTTCTTTAATTATAGCATCGTGTAGCAATTAAGAAGTCCTGGAAGCTATAAAAGCCAAACAAGAGGCAAATCAAAAAATGTTCTAGAGGCTCACCGATGAAATATTCAATCATAAAGGAATCAGAAATAAAGAATTCACTTATGATGCAATTTGAATCCTTTTACCTGGGCTCTTAGACACCGATTTGAATCATTGTAATGATTCATTCATGATCTGAAAATTCTGCAATTAAATGAACTTATATAACCGTTCCATATATTCCTTTAAATGATTAATCCCTGAACCTTTTCTGAATCGCAGAAATGATTCCTGTACGATTAATTAAAGTGAATGTATATATTTAGAAATCCTTCACTTAAATGAATTTTATTGGAATTATTTTTATGATTAGAAAAGATTCAGGCATTAATCATTTAAATGAATATATGGAGCTCTTATAATCGTTCATTTAAATGACGAATTTTCAGATCATAAATGAATCATTACAATGATTCAAATTGGTGTCTAAGAGCCCAGGTAAAAGGATTCAAATTGCATAAAAAGTGAATTCTTTTTCGGCCGGCTTCTTCAGTTTTATGAATTAATTACCGTTCGTTTCTGAATTAAAATGTTTGCTGGGTAGTGTGTAACGTTTAGATGTATGCTTTTCTGTTGCAAGGATCTCCACTCCCTCGAAGTTTGGTGTGCGACCGGTATCAAGGCTGTGAGAAGCCAGTGCCGTCTTCTCAGAACTTTTTAGGCGAATATCTGACTTGTGGTCCGCCATTCTTTGCCGAAAGAGTTGTTTGGTGGTGCCGATGTAGCAAAGATTGCAAGATTCATCCATTTTCCCCTGGCAATTTATTTCATAAACTACGTCTGAACGGCGATCTTTGTCGGATGTCGTCTCCAGGTTGGTGAATAGGGATGCAACAGTCTGGTTCGACCTATATGCCAAGTTGACTTCCGCGTTGTTTTTCGCGACCATTTCTTTGAAATTTACGGAAAGTTTGGGCACATAAACGACACTCTTATAAACACATCTCATCCCTTCCAACTTATTTTCAGAACGAACTTGGTGTTTTTGACGAAGTATCAAGTTCCTTATAACTTCTGTCGGAAAGCTGTTGTCTAAGAGTATTTGCGTAACTTTCTCTTCGTTAGCGGAGTGGAATTTTCGGTCACTCAACGCGAAAACTTTGTTTATTAAGTTCGACGCAGTGTTTATACGAATGTGCTTGGCTTGATTAGATCGGAAATTGACAAGTGCGTTGAGTGACAGTCTGACAGTCTGAGTTTTTCATAGAGATATGATGGATGACATGTATTCAAGAAAAATAGTACCAATGCTCGGAATTTAGTGAAGTTATTAAACGACGTATTAAGGAGGTTCTCTTGCAAATGTGAAACGTGGTCCTACCTTCTTAACCCAAAGATGTATCGAATGATACTATTAAATGCAATCCTTAATTTGTTTTTGCTGATGGCATGTAATTGTAATATATTTCGCACCCGTACGTAACAACAGGTATCACCAGTGTCCTTGCCAGCATCGCCCTAGTTTTAAGTGGAGTGAATTCCTGGGCAGTCCATAATGTTCTAAGGGTTCGATACGTCTTTCCTACCAGTGAATTAATGTGATCATTCCAAGTTAATGTTCTGTTGAAAAATACACCTAGGGTTTTAGAAGTATCTACAAATTCTAATGGGTTCTCATTTAGATTTATGGTAGGAAAGTATGACAAGTCTCATTCTTTTCTCGAGACGACTAGGCATTTGCATTTGTTAGGGTTGAGAATCAACCCATTGCAAGATGCCCAGTTGGCTATCTTTTCCCGTTCCTGGTTTAATGTGGAGGCGCAATCATCAATTAAACCCAAAGGACAATGTCATCTGCGTAAAAGTGTTTCGATGTAACTGCTTAATTGTTTCGGCATAATTCGTTCACAGACTTTAAGATAAAAAAGGAAGTATTGAAATAGGTCTGAAATCATTACAGAGTTAGTTTTTGGTATTGGGATTATCTTAGCTTTTTTCCACTGGTGTGGAAAAATCACTGTGGTAAGAATCGAGTTGATTACATGCGTAAAAAAGGAAGGAGCAGTGGAAGAATGGCTTTGAAGAAAATAGGATTTATATCATGAGTTCCAATTGCATTAGATTTAATACAAAATATCAAATTTGTTCTTTTGTTAAAGTGAAAACTAAGCATGAAATGATTAAGCACTAATGATAATATTTACATATTATTGATATTTTCTCATTTCAAAAATGTATTAGACTTACATACTTTCGTTAAGTTTTCTGTAGCTATCATCCTATCAAAAAGCACCCGGTTGTACTTGTCTGTAATTCCTTCCTCAAAAATTGGAATATTATTTTTGAAAAATCATGGAAGCAGGTGCTTGATATCAATCTGTAATGAGGTACAAAATTTCATGAGTTTTTATAATTCATGCAAGCATTTTAAGATTACCAGTTTGAAGCCCATTGGATTTTTATCCTTATATTCTGTTGTAGATTTAGACTCTGTAAATTCAGGAAGCCAGTAGTTCTTTGAGGTAGCCCAATGCACGACGAGCAAATTCATCTTGTTGGTATTCTATAATTTTTTTTTTTATAATTTTGCACGCGCTCAACGGATTATGAATACCCTTTATATGTTTTTAACACAGCGCGGGCATCCTATGAAATAAGAGAAAGAAGAATAGGAAAAAGATGTGTGTCTAGAGCTGGTTGTTGTCTCAGATTTATCTCCAGGGATGGCGGCTGAACTAACGCGGAGAGAATTACCGTGTCTTATTTATTTATGTCCCTTATAATTCGCATTATTTTATTTATTTCGTTGTCATATGTTTATGGGTATGCTAGGTTTCCTCAATCACATGTTGTTAGTGTTATGCCTAAACAGCATGTAATGAGCAAAGCAGCAACTTATTTTATGACAATTTTTAGAATTGGTTTTCAATGGAATATAAAAAGACATAGACAATGGCAGTAATCGAACCTGCAACCACGAGGTTGACAGGCGAACACACAACTATCGCGATACGGCCACCCCCTGGATTTCATTAAATGATGAAATCCTTAAAAAAAAAACAAAATATTTAAACAAAATTGTAGGTAAAGTCAATTAAGAACACATAGCAAAAATATCACATAAAATATGTAAACACTAGAAAAAGCACAGTATCACATGTAATATTCTCTAATTTGTAACATTAATTTAATAAAAAAATTGAAAGCACTAAATTTCTATTCTCGTTTTCAATTTACATAAATAAATCAAGAGTAATTATCAAAACAAAAGTCACGAGAAATGCACACTATTTAAACAAACACGATTTGACGTTCTTTTTCTAATTTCAAATTAATTAAACTATTGTCCTATGTTCCTGCTTAGTCTTTATTGCTATGACATAAATGAAATGAAGTGTTATTTAATAATTCAATAATTTGCATTGATCTCTAAAATTTAATGTATGCTCTTTTTGACATTACATATAATACACTTTCAAACTTTAAATTAATGTTTACATTTCGAACACTTTAGGGATAATGAAAAAAATAATTATTTTTCAACCGAAACACTAATTCTTCAATTTTAAGAAAAAATTGTAAAACTGATGAAATGCTTTCCTCTATTTAATGAAATTTATTGAGTTTGAAGAATTGAGAAACTGGTGCGGTTGAAAAAATCCTCAGTTTGAAGAAAACATTTTTTCAAAATGAAGAAAATGCTTTCCTTTTTAACGGAATTTATTCAGTTTGGAGAATATGACAAAATTTTGTCAAAATGATTATTATTAATTTACAGATGAGATTTCGTCAAATTGAGGAAAATTTGTCTAAATAAAAGTTTTTAATTTATATTCACTTCTGGATAACAAGAATAAGAATACTTTTAGTATTAATGAAGATTTTTTTTCAATTTGAAGAAATTATACATTTGGACGACGCGGTAGTATAGAATTTTGTTAACAAGAATGGACTTTTTTTAAGTGAATATTTTTCATTTAAAAAAATATTTTTTTTCGTTAATAATTCTTCTATTTGAATAACGTACTAATCTAGACAAAAACGGAAGAAATTTTAATGATTTTGAAGAATAAATCATAAAAAATAAGAAAAATTTTGTAAAATTGAATTATTGTTTCGTCAAAGATTAACGAAATACTTTCGCCAATACTACCTACGCCATTTGGTTCAGTGTATAATCTGTATTGAGTATACTTACATTCTAAGAGTTCAGGTGGCTATAGCCTAGAAGGAATGCTTACTTTAGCATTAGCATGAGCCCACTATTTGGCTTTGCAAAATTTGAAAATTTTATTAATTTTTCTTATATCTGTTATTTTGTTGTTCGAACACGGAGACTGTGGTATATAATTTAAAGCCACTCTACTCCCCAAAAACTGATTAAGGCTTGAAAGGTTATTTATTGCTGTTCCTATGTTAATCGATTAGCGAAAAATTGAGTGCACTGAAATCCAGAAGCAAATAAACAACAGAAAATGCACAAGAAATGCAGCAACCCATTCATTGCGATTGAATCGAATTCATAAATGCAAAGATACAAAAAATTGATAAATTTATAATTCGAACATACATTTATTTCTCAGCTTAAAAGTTTAGTTAAGAAATGATTTATTCATTTTTTTTAAATATCTATAGCAGGTCTAAGAGAATTAAATATGTAAGAGCACTTCGACAAAAAAGCTTACAATTTTTTTTAAAGTTAATAATCTAATTCAACAAACATATTTAACAAATTAAAAATATACAATTACATTCTTATAAGAATAAGGAAATTTATAAAATTGGTTTCAAGTAAATCTAAATATTTGTTTCATCTCTATATAATAGTAATAATATGTTGTTTGGATACATGTAAATTAAATAAACACATTTTTAGTTAGGTACAATATTTTATAATTTAAAATCCAAGTGCCTTGGAATTTTCGCCATTATATTTATAACATCCTCAATCCCCATAGTCAACCTCGATATCCTCACAGATGTTCAGGAACATCAAACCCTTCAGTCGCTCATCTCCGGTTTTGCCTCTCAGGTAGGCTTTTAATCGGCGCAAGCTTGAAAAAGATCACTGGCTTGACGCCACAGATACCAGAAGTATCGCACGGATCTGCATAAAGCAGTAAACTGTTTTATATAAGGACGAATCGCAAAAATTTAACGACTCTATAAAATTTTTGGGCCGTTTTTTTCTTTTGGTATACTCAGAAAATGCTTGCAACTCCCAAAACCTCCAATTAAACAAAACGCATACCAATTAAAGTTTACATAAAAAAAACAAGATCCAGGTTTCTACTTTCTATCTGTATTCCAACATGTTTGGAATGATTTTTGATGGCAACTTACTAGGGCACCATAACAATTATTCATTATATCCGAATTTATTTTTCTTTTGAGCGGTATCTTGTAAGAAAATACTTACTTCTTTTTGATAAGTCTCTTGGGCACCGAGAACATTTTGTAACATTTTCAGAATTTAGTTGTTTAAATATTTACTTAACCTTACGCATAAATAAAACTGCATAAAGGAAATGTAAATAATGAACAGTTCTTGGTAAACAAATTTATTGTACCTTGGTAACTCATTTCTATTGTAAAAATAAAATCAATAATTAAAAACAACTAGAAACATTAATACTATAACAAGCAAGGTAAATGGTTAAAAATTATGATAAGGGAGTAGAAAAATCTACTACAACATCCTTATTCTGGCAAACTCACTAAGCCCTCACAACTCACAAAAATCTCATAACTTGAGGTGTACTCATTTTTGTGACTTTTTTAGAAGTTTCATCTATGAATGAAAAGTAAGAAGTAAGAATTAATAAAACTGTATTAATTGATTTTTAATAAATAACTCTTTGATTGTTGCGCAGGATAATTCTAAGATAATTAAGGGATATGAATGATCCGTTTGCTATTCAAGATACAACTTTTATCTATCGGCCTATCCTTGCCGACTTTTAGTGAAGATCGACAATCGATTCGTTTTCGTTAGATTAACATAAGAAAACTTTCCATGTAAAGGAGAAAAAGCGTTATTTTTTCAAGTGCAAACATTGTTCGATAAAATTTATATTATTAAGTGTAGGAGACAGTCATGAAAAAGCACATGATTTAAATGAAACTAATGCGAAGTAGAAATGGGAAAAAGGTAATTTTTTTAACCACGATTGGGAATCTCTTTAAATTTTTAATTTTTTTCAGCTTTCCAAATAAACAGAAATTAAAATCTCATAATTTCAACGTACACAAAATTGTCCCAAATCGAATGTATCATCTATGCGGCAAGACTTTTCTCGGCAATACGGCACTAGATCGATACCAATGCCCAAGTACATAAATCTGAAGGTACAATATGTAATATCTGCGGGGTAGAACTGTCCACCAAAGGTATTCTTAAAGCACACGATTGAACTTTCCAGAAGACTCTGACGTAAATTTATGTCCGCAATACATGTAGCAAAAATTAGCCAAAAGACGTTAAAAAATCATATTGACTATGTTCATAAATTTGAACGAATGCGCAAATGTACTTTCAAAAAAAAAAGTCAAGCCTTAGAGGTTAAATAAGAATTATTTTTTGATTAGCCGAGTTTCACATAATATTTGCATTATTATTTTTATAGGAACACATTACTAGGTGCACAGGAGATCGCTTGTATGAATATCCTCATTGCCCAAAAACCATTAAAGTTCGATCAAATATGCATTACAATCGGAAGATAAAACATACCAAGGGATTTCAAGAAAATCGAGGAAAAACGCAACAAAATTAAATTAATTTGTGTTTTTCAAAGTAGAATTTTATTTTTTTGTTAGTTTTATAATAACATGTACAATTAATAAACTCTAAAAAACTGCAAACTGTTTTTGATCCGAAAGTTCTTCTTGAGAATCCCGGCCATCTGCTCAGTTCATCTACAAGCATAACACCGATTTTAATTATTACTTGATTGAAACTGATTATATTCTTATCAATTAAATTATTATTGCAAATGTTTTTAAAGAAATTTTAAGTAATTCATCACTTTTGTAGCTTGCAGATTGATTTGATATAATAAAAATATTTTTTTTTTTCAAAAATGCAAAAGAATATTTTTCGAAAATTTTGGTATGCACTATAATTTATAATTTGATGTAGCTCCTACATAAATTTTTTTATCGAAATCCGTCGAGCCGTTTATGAAAACTTTCAAAATCAAAAAAAATGGTTTTATGACGGGTACCGTTAATAACAAAATATTAAACAAAATTTGACCAAAATGTAGCGAATATCTAAATAGTGCACACAATTTTTTTATCGAATTCGTTATAGCGAGATAATTGAGATGGTAGAAAAAATTGTATGGCAGGTCCCGTTAGTCTTGGACATAAAAAAACGATTCAAAAATCTATTTTAGACAATCACCTAAACGCTTAAATACCAAGTTCGAAGAAAATCGCGCCAGCCGTTTAGGCTGTAGATAGTTGTACCGACAACAGACACACGGAATTGCGGGACCCACTTTTTTGGTGTTCTCTGTCATCGTATTGTCAATTTTGATTAAAATCTCGAGTTCGATTTTTTTCCAAGGCAAAACTTGCCCTACAGTACAGGGTGCCCACATTAGTGGACATATATAATAATGTTTATAGAACTGATATATATACAATTGGCTCTTAATTCAATTTTACATTACTGATTATTGATATTTTAATTTGTTTTAGCACTTAGGGGCTAATATTATACATTGTTTTAAATTTTTGTTAAAATTATTAAAAAAATTGTCCTTGAATTTCTTGTACTACTTACTAAAACCTGTGTGGATAATCTCGGGTTGTTCAAACCCAGCTGTTTTGCAGTGATGTGGGGGTTAATGTGGCACGTTGGTAGTTTGACACTGCATCCTCGTAGAATTGCATAGCTTGGTCGTCGTTGTTATATATAAGTCCTTCGGCCAGTAGCGCTCTCACATCCAGATATCTTGTCTCGGGGTATCTCTCTTCGCTGGTCATTCTATTCACTAGGGTGTTTGGGTGGTTAATTAGGTTGCTCGTCGTCGTCAGTCTTTTGGCAGCACTGATCTTGTACTTGTCGAGGGGTGTTATTCCGGATGCCTCGAAAAGTCGTTTGTTGCTGTTGTTTGTTGGTGTGGAGTCCCGTGCAGATCCGGAGGACTTTTCTCTAAAAAATTCCAAGCCTTTTCATGCTGGTCTTGGATACAGTAAACCATGTAGTAAAACAATATGTGATATTGGACCTGAGAAGTTGCTTATAGATAAGCAGTTTCGTCTTCTGGCTGAGTCCATTCCTTTTCCGCATTAGAGGGTGGATTCGGTGAAAAGCGAAATTCGCCTTTTTTAGGGTAGCTGTCACGTACGGGTTGAAACCAAACCTCTCTTCGAAATTGGTAACGAGATATTTCACAGTTGGTTTGGTTCTTAGTTGTGACCCGTCGGGAAGATTGATAGTAATACTTCGGCAACTTGTGGCTGACGGCGTGTTCCGATGCCCCGTTGGTCTTCTGAAGCAAACCAGCTTGGATTTGGCTAAGTTGACTTTGATGCCCCATTTTGTGTAGAATTCCCACAGGCGCCTCACACGTTCTTCTTCTCTTCAGGCTGCAATAACTGGACATATAGATTTGGCATATGTTAGCGAGTCCTCTGCATAGATGAAACTCAAAGAATTGTTGGTTGTGGCCGATCCGATGTGAAAATGTTGTAGAGGTATGGTCCTAGCTTCGGTCCTTGGCAACTCCTGCTCTGATGCTTTTGGTTGTTGACTTGCTGTTTTCTATTTGGACAAAGAACGATCTGGAATTAAGAAAGCTTAAAATTATTTGATTAAGTGTACTTGAAAATTAAAAATGATTAGATTGTGTAATAGCCCCTGTATCCAAATGCTATCGAATGCTTTTTCAATATCTTATGATATACATAGTTGGAAATCATGTCTGGTCCTGAAGATTTCTTGGGTCGTTCACTAACGATTTCTCGGCGACTTCTTCAGGGTTGGTGAAGCTTCCGTTTATCTCTGGATCACTTGCTGGATTTTCATCAGTAAAAGTAGTTATTTCCTTGTTCCACTGCTGCAACTGCTCTATTGTTGAATCCACTTCATGTAATAATGCATGATCGTTGGGCGGGTTGGCACGAAATTTTCTTCAAAATATTGGGCCAATGCTTCCGCCTTGTCCTCAGTGGTCATGCCAACTCCTTGTCTGGTTTTAATTATTCCTAGAATTTGTTGTCTTTTTCCGGTGATCTTGTTCCTTGAACGCGTCGGGCCCGGGTTTGATGGATTGTAGCCTCTTTTGGAACTGGTTGTTTCTGAACATAACTTGCGTACATCTCTGTTGCTTATCCAGAGCGTTGGCAATTGTGACCTCCACAGCTTCGATTGCTTTCTCGATTTCGCTATTAGAGAGGTTTATTTTGGCATCAGGCATAACTATTGCTTTCTGGATTTTTCTTCAAAATCGCCCTATGTCCAGTCGATTGTAGTTGATGTAGTCCTCATTTTGTGGCTGTGTTGTTAAAATCGACTGACCCAGATTGATTTGGAGTTCGACTGCTTCGTGGTCTCCGACTCCAGGAAGGGTCCTGCATAAGTAATTCTGAAACTCAGAAACGATGTTGATAAAGTTGGACGAAACCAGGAAGAAGTCCAGCCAGGACGGTGTTCTTGGGACTGTCGGCCTTGGTTGAGAAACCACTAGGAAAGAATGGTCCTCAAAATTTGCATCTAACTAGTTCACCAGATAGTTTCCGGCGTCGGATGATGTTGTATCGTACCATCTTGGGCGTCGCCGCCGTCCATATGCCAAATGACAACCCCGATTTTCATAAAAATATCATAATGAGTGACGAGGTACATTTTCATTTGAACGGATATGTGAATAAATAGAATAGTCGGTTCTGAGCAATGGAAATCCCTCAAATTATTCGTGCATCCATTAAAAGTTACAGTCTGGTATGAAATTTGGTCAGGAGGAACCATTGGACCTTACTTCTTTGAAAATGAAAACGGCGTAAAGTTAACTGTGAATGGGGAGCGATATCGTGATATGATTGAACACTTTTTAACGCCACCATTGCATGCTTTGGGCTTGATTAACATGTGGTATCAACAAGACGGTGCCACATTGCATACAGCCAGGATTACAATGGAATTACTGCGGGGCCTCTTTCCACAACAAGTTATTTCAAGAAATGGTGATGTTGATTGGCCTCCACTGTCGCCTGATTTGACTGCTCCGGAGTTCTTTTTGTGGGGATATCTGAAAGGCAAGATTTATGCAAACAAACCAGAAATGCTTGCTTGAGCAACTCAAACAAAATATTCGTGATGAAATTAATGAAATACCACGTGAAATGTGTGAGAATTTAATGAAAAATGTGTAAGATTAACTTTCTTTGAGAAAAATATAATAAAACTTACTTGTGGGAAATGCTCTTGTCCGCCGTTCTCTTACTTTTTGGGCATAATCTTACGTTGCATTTCATATTTTTACTTGCGATATGGGTTCTATAGGACAAGTTTTGCATTTGGAAAAAAGACAGACTGACGGAATTGCAGGACCCACTTTGTTGGTGTTTTTTCATCGTAATGTCACTACTTACTTACTTATCCGGCTCCCTACCTATGGAGGCTCACTGCCTAACATATTGCAGTCTTCCATCGATTGCGGTCCCTCGCACGCTCCCTCCAGTCGTCGAGAACAAGCGCTCTTGCGTCTGTAATCGCCTGGTCCCTGTAGCGGAGATTCGGTCTTCCTGCGGGCTGGGATTCGAAGATTTTCTTTGCTGGAGCGTTGTTGTCCATTCACTCGATGTGGCCGAGCCAGTGTAGTCGACGCGTTTTGGCTCCTAGGACTACATCCACATCTTGGTACAGCTCGTACAATTCTCGATTGAATCTTCACCTCAATTCGCCCTTTTCGCATATAGGACCGAATATCCTCCGAAGAATTTTTCTCTCGAAAGGGCCCAGTATCAATTCCGCTTTTTTACTTATCATCCAGCACATGGCGCCGTAGAGCAGAACTGGTAAAATTAGAGTTTTGTATAGCGTGCACTTTGTCTTTCGAGACAGGAGGTTTGAACCCATTTGTTTGGCCAAACCGAAGTAGCAGCCATTCGCTAGGGTAATTCTTCATCGGATTTCCACTTTGTTGTTTGTTCTGAGGTAGGTGAACTCCTTGACTACCTCGAAATTACTGCTACCAACAGTGACGTTTTGTCCTAGGGGATGGACGGATGAGGCTTTGTTTGTTGATAGCATATACTTGGTTTTGTCCTCATTCACTTCAAGACCAACGCATTTCGGCTGTTCGCTCGCTTAGAGCGAACTCAACTTTTGTGGACTAAAGGCCTAATTGATGGAGAAAATAAGGTTAAATGATTGTTTGTATGTTTTTTGCCACCAGTAATTTGGGGGAACCTATCTCAGGTTCGTTTCTATATAATTTTTTTTTATTGCAGTGTCTTAGCACATTATATAATAAATTTAAAGACCGCTAATGTTTTGTAAACATATTATTTTTAATTTGAACGATTTGTGGTTTATAATTCCGGGATAAAATACGAAAACAGAATTGAACGGTTGTCAAGTACTTACATATGCATAATTTAAAATCAATAACGAAAGGTTATTGTTTTTAAAAACAACCATGAACATCTTACTTGGCAGATGTCACTTAAACTGTATTAGAAATAATTTAAAGGGGCTAAAATTACACATTACAGAACGTAACAGTACACCACAATGGAAAGGATTCACCCTTTTTGCACGCAACTCACTTGCCCAGGTGACATTTCACATAACTTAATAAAAGAGTTGAATAATTTGTCACGTTAAAAAATTTCCCGCTGCGCTGCTGGTTGGTAAGCCATTTATTAACTTGCTCATAAGCAAATCATATAAAACAATAGAAAAGTAAAAACCCTGCTATATACGGAACCAGAAGACGGTAGGTAATTTATTGAAACCTTTTAGGATTTCAATACATAATTATATCTATCTACATTTAACTGTAGAGGAACATAGCATTACAGTCAGCCGTCAATTAAAAGTTTATATTGCTTGAAAACAGTTCTTAATATTTCTATAAAAAAAAAAATTCAAAAAAAAAATCGTTAAACATTTTTTCGAAATATTGAATAAACGTTTAACCATTATGGGATCCTCAGGTTATTTTTGACCCATTTTAGGAAAGAAATAAAGTTTTCTCTAAAACTATTTTTTGAGATCAATATATTTAGTTTATAATTTTATAAAAATATCTTTTGTTTTAGGACGTACAGACTTTTTTTACGTTCGCGGACCTTGGGTCAAAATTGACCTTACTGTATAAATGGAAGTCAGTTGAATTTTTTTTTAAATTTCTTGTACTCAATTATTGTTGTGCGCTCTCATTGTTTTACTAACCGTGCTTTTATAGAATTTTATTGAGGGTGGAAATGCATTTGTTTCTGTCGAAATGATGAAGTCAAAAAATGTCTAAATAACTTATTCCAAAAAGCCCCTTGAAAACAGAGCCTCAAGGGAAAACATAATAAACTTGTTGCCAGGATTGACACGTTATTCGTCCTCAAGAATCACAGCAGAAGAAATTTCAAGCTTCGAATTATTCTTTCCACCTCCTTTGGTACGTAGTTATACAAAAATTGAGGGTAAACGCATATTTGATGAAGAATGGACTGATATCGACAGCACGGAACTGTTTGCTTTCATTGGAATTCTTTAATTGGCTGGTGTTTTTCGATCAAAGGCAAGCTCCGAAAGTTTATTGGACTCTGAAAGACGAAGGCTAATATTTGCAGCAACTATGTCACTGAAGACTTTCAAAAATTATCAAGAGTTATCAGGTTCGTTAACAGAGAAACTCGAAGTGAACGACGTTTGTTAGACAAATTTACTCCTATACGTGAGTTGTGGAATCATTGGGTTGAGATTTTACCGAAACTTTACAACCCATCCGAAAATGTTACAATAGATGAAAAACTGGTAGCATTTAGAGGGAGATGTCCTTTCCGAAAGTACATCCATCAAACCCTGCGAAGTACGGAATCAAGTTTTGGGTACTTTTTGATTCTGCAACGAGCTATGCTTGGAATATTCAATCTTATACAGGCAAGGAACTCGGAAGTACACCTGAAAGAAATAAAGGTATGCGTGTAGTTCTTGATTTGGTTGAAGGACTAAAGGAGCATAATCTTTCGACCGATAACTTTTTCACAACTTATCAATTGAGACAAATATAGCTATAGAAACAATTTACACTCGTTGGAACAATACCCAGAAACAAGCCAGAATTACCACCAGAAACAGCAAATGTAAACGGAAAACCAATTTTTTCAACAAATTTTGCCTTTACCAGGGATACTACTATCGCGTCTTACATTCCAACAACAAAAAAATAAAGCTGTGAATCTTCTAAGCACATTTCATCATGACTCGAGAATAAGTAATCGCGCAGATAAAAAGCCAGCTATAATATTATATTACAACAAATGTAAAGGTGGTGTAGATACATTAGACAAAGGCGTAAGTTGCTACACTTGCAAAATAAAGACTAAGCGATGACCTCAAGTGGTGTTCAGTAATTTGGTCGATATCAGCTTACAATTTTATCCTATTCAAATCGGATAACCATGCCTGGAAAGAAAACTGTCTTGCTAAGCGCCGTTATTTTTTGGGAAATCTGGGTATGCAGCTTGTTACTCCCTACATAAAAAAACGGCAAACTCTACCCCGAGCCCCTTTTTCTCTTGAAATCGCAAAAAAAATACGAGGTGCATCTCAAAACGATCCACAACCTTCTTCATCAAATCAGACGGAAAACAGTACCGGAAGGAAAACAACAAAGAGAAGCCGATGTGAGTTATGTCCAAGAACAGATAATAAGACAGGTTTAGTTTGCGACATTTGCGATAAATTTATATGTAAGCATGACTCTAAGACTATCACTTTGTGTACAAATTGTAATAACTGATTATATTTTCATTTTTCAATATTCAATATTCGATTTATAAAAGTACAAATAAGATTAAAATGTAAAACATACATGTTTGAAATTGAAATAAAATTATAAAGTATAAACTTAAATAACATTTATTTTCATTAAAAATATTTAAACAATCAAATTATACACCATAACTGTGCATTATTAATCAAATATTATATATTAATTTTGAAATAACACTAATAGGTCAAATTTGACCCGAGCTTTTTTACGTTAGTAACTTTGAGGACCGTATGAAGGTTAAATATCAAGTTTGAAGGAAATCGCTTCAGCCGTTTAGGCTGTAGAGCGTTGTACAGACAGACAGTTGTACTTGCCATATAGGTCCTATAGCAAGGCAAGTTTTTTTGGAAGAAAATCGAACTCGAGATTTTAAAGAAACTTCAAATTGCGATGATAGCGAAGAAAATAAAATGCACGACTGCATCGTACGAACTTGCTCTTGTAGCTAACAAGTCTTATGTAGCTATATATGCTTTTATGTAACCATTGAGGTTTTGTTAGTTAGGTGTAGTTATCCTATGCAGATGTAAATCCTATGTAGGTAACATTACCTCGATTATTAACATAATGAATTGTCGAATTAATGATTAAATGAATAGTTACATAGGTACCTACCTGCAAGAGTAAAATGTATCTACATATATAGACAAATTGATGGAACCTAAGTATGTAAACATCTACATAATAATGAAAATGAAGGATGTAGGTGGGTAGGTAGCTATATACGTACAACTTCATAATTTAGGTGTACTATGCAGATACCCGTGCGATGCTACAGACCCACGGGAATCTAATCAAATCATCTATCCACCTACAAAATTTCATTCAAAACCCTTCAGTCGTTGAATGTAGGCACAAACGACGAACATGCTCGCCTAGCATGCTGGCGCTCGCTGTGCTCTTATTGTATGTGGGCTGGTTCGCGAGCCGCTTGCTGTTGGCCAAAAGCTTAGATTTGGTCGTGTTCGTTGGCTTGATGTTCGTCGTGCATGGTCATGTTCGCGAACAAAGCGAAGATTTAATATTGGATTCAAAAAGTAAGAACTACAAAAATAAAGTTGGGAAAAATAAATCATGGCTAATCTTCTAGCTGCTTACCAAATTTCATTAAAATCCATTCAATGGTTGAGGCATGAATGCGGAACAAACAAAGAAATATATATTTTGTTCATATAAATATAAGCCTCTCCCATATAGGCATAGGAACTGTTCGGTTCCATTTTTCGGGATAAAAATGACCTATGTGATAATCGAGTATGTGTGTGTACATGTGCCAAATTTTATCCAGATCCGTTCTGGCGTTATTGAGCAAAAAACATCCATCCATCCCACCCATCCATCCATCCATCCAAACTTTTACATTTATAATACCATATATATTTAGTATTCAGTGATGTAGGCAAAAATTCGTAAAAAGGGAATAATAATAAGGTAGAAATAAATTGATAATACACATATTTAAATGTTTTTATGTTGCTTAGTCGTTATAATTTGAGGGAAAACAAAGATGCAGTTTGAATTTGTTGATTAATAAGAATAAATATATCAAAAAAAATTCAAAAATCGAGCGGTTTTTTAATAAATTAATTTTGTATGAATAAAATTTTGAAAACATTCTTAGAAAAAAAATTTGGCCATTTTGAAGATATTATTAATCGGTTCATCCAATATTGAGAAAGTCGAAAATATGAAAAGTGGGTCTATTGGAACGCAAAAAGAGATATTTTTATACTTAAAAGTGGACTGTACTAATTTAAGAACACAATTTTTTTATAAGAATTCTTGGAGCCGTTTTTAAGAAAAAAATGTTGTTTTTAACGGTTTTTAACTTTTGTATGGGAGGTACCGTTGTTTTTTATTTTAGAAAATTAGTTTTTTTAACTATTCAAGATAATGTGAAGAAACCACTAAATACAAAGTTCCGAAAAAAATCTATTAAATCTATTAATAAAAATAAAAATCTTAATTTCCAAAAAAATTTTTTTTTTTTGAAAAATGTTGGTATACAATAGTGTTTAAACTTTCTAGAAGCTTCTGCGTAAAAAAATTCAAAAAAATCAGATTAACCGTTTCCTAAAAAATCGAAAACCAAAAAAATGGGTATACTAGAGGTACCAAAAATAACAATTTTTTTTTCAAAAAAAAATATCAAAATGTACCCTTTCCCTTCATTAATGAACTGATTTTTTTTAATAAAAATCGTTGGGGCCGTTTTTTGAGAAAAATAAGATTTTTGTTTTTGGGCAAAAAAATGTATGGGAGCTACTGTTATTTTTCGTCTTAAAAAAAATTAAAAAAAAGTGTGGGCATATTACCGAAAAAACAATATGTACCAAGTTTGAGGCAAATCTATCCAACCGTTTAGGCTGTAGACTCGAGGACATTTAATTTAATTTTGGTGGGGGCAAAACCCCCATTTATTCGGCTTAATACAAGCTAATTCTTAATCTAACTTAAAAACTAAGAACTTATGCTAAGGTTAGTGAGGGGGAGGACGGTTCAGAAGCCGGAGTTTTAAGGAAGGAGTACTCAGGTTAAAGTCGCAGAAACTTATGTTTGAATTAACAGCCCGTAGCATGCGAGAGACAGGTTCGTTGGAGCCGTAAGATGTTCGGTGGGGGGTATATAAAAGAGACGAGGGTGACGTGTATTACGGGGATTAGTATTAAAAGAGATGGAGTTGTAGAGCGACATGCAGTCAACGGAACCGGAGAGTAATCGATGAATGAAGAGAATGTCTGCTATCTCTCTTCGTTCTTCCAACGAATTCAGGTTGATTAGTTTAAGTCGATCTAGATAGGGAGGCAGAATCAGAGGATTGTTCCATGATAGACCTCGAAGAGCAAAGCGTAGGAATCGACGCTGGATGCTTTCGATTCTGGAGATATGAGTAAGTTGGTAAGGGGACCAAACTTGAGAGGCGTATTCTAGCAGTGGACGAACAAATGATATGTATAAGGACCGGGTTACATAGGGGTTGGAGAATTCTTTGGACCATCTTTTGACGAAGCCGAGCACTGAGTTTGCTTTGAGAATGATATCGTCTATGTGAGTGAGAAAATTAAGTTCAGGGTCACATAAAATGCCAAGGTCACGAATATTATCAACGGTGGGTATAGGTTGATTATGGAGCAGGTAGAGACGGGGAGGAGATTTGTTACGTTTGCGTGAAAAAGTAATTGATTGGCATTTGACGACGTTAAGCTCCAAGCAATTTTTTAGACACCAAACTGAAAAACTGTCTAGATCCTTTTGAATAAGGGAAGAGTCATGTGTTGAGGAAATGGTCTTGAAAAACTTTGTATCATCGGCGTACAGAGAGACAGAAGAATGTTTGATGACCCTATCAATATCATTAATAGCAAGAATAAACAAAAGTGGGCCGAGGTGGCTGCCTTGGGGGACACCGGAGGTAGCTAAGAAAGGGCAAGAAGTGGCAGATCTAAATCGAACGCTGTAATAACGGTTTTCAAGGTAAGAAGAAATCCACTGTAACAAAGAGGGTTCAAAGCCGAGAGTGGACAATTTGAAAAGAATAAGCTTATGGGAAATTTTGTCGAAGGCCTTGCTGAAATCGGTTGAGATAACATCGACTTCGTAGCCTTTTTCTAAGGCTGAAAGGGTGACGGATACAAATTCAACAAGGTTAGTGGCTTTAGACCGGCATTTGAGAAAGCCATGCTGTGAAGAGGAGATGAGTGATTTGCAGTGGAAACTTAAGGTTTCATACAAAATACTTTCAAAGATTTTGGGTAAGTGTGAAAGCTTGGCGATGGGACGATAATTGTTAACATCGCTCTTCGGACCCTTTTTGTGAATGGGGGTTATGAAAGAAGATTTCCATATGTCAGGAAACTCTCCTTTACTAAGGGAAAGGCTGAAAATTTTTGAGAGAGGGAGAGAAAGGATGGAAGAGCATTTTTTTAGAAGTATGGCAGGGAGACCATCTGGACCAGGGTTGAATTCATCGTTAAGTTGATTCAATTTATATTCGATAAGATGGGGATCAATGGAACGAGGGAGAAGCGGTCCAAGAGAAAAATTTTGTAAATAATTGAAATAGGCTGAATCAGGAACAAAGCAGTCATCGGCAAAAGATTGTTTGAAGAATGTGGCAAAAAGGTTGGCGATAGTGTTAGGATCGTTTGAAGTTTCGTTATTGAAAGAGAGAGAGGTTGGGTAGCCATCGGATTTTCTTTTGTAGTTAACAAACTGAAAAAATGACTTAGGGTCTATGATAAGGTTGGATTGCGTTTCCATTAGATACCGCTGGTAAAGGGAGTTGTATAGCTCGGTAAAATGGAGATAAGAACCAAGATAGTTAGAGTAGTCAGTAGGAGAACGAGAGCGGATGTAACTTTCCCACAAATTATTTCTTTTATTTCGCAGAGAACGAAGTTTGCGATTGTACCAGGGTGGGGAAGTAGTCGAGGTTTTGTGCCGGGAAAAAGGAACATAAAGAGAAATAGAGTTAAATATTTCTCTGTAGAACAAGGTTAAGGCATCATTAACGGTTAAGTTTTCAAAATTGAAGGAGACTTTGTTGAGGTATTCATTTATTAGGCGATAGTTTGCTTTATGGAAGTCGTAAGAAAACAGATCCGTAGGAGGGGTGGACTGTAATGGAGAATCGTGAAAGAATGAGATAAGAAGGGGAGGGTGGAAGTTATCGATGGTTGAGAGAAAAAGGGGACTAGGTGATACAGATGCGTTAACAGGGTCTGTTGTGAAAATAAGGTCAAGTTGCCTACCCATGAAATTTGAAATGCCACTAACTTGGCAGAGGCTTGAATCAGCAAGGCTATCTAAGAAAAGACATTCTTTGGCAGATGTGGGATTGGAAGCAAAATAAAACGAAAGATCATCTGATGGAGACCATTTTAAATTAGGAAGGTTGAAGTCACCGAAAAGAATGATCTCATCATGGGGGTCACTCAAATCGGTGATGTGATCAATCATTTTAATTACAAGTTCATAGGATGCGATAGTTTGTGAAGGTAAGATGTAGCAACAGACAACGTAAAGTGACTTTCGGGGTAGTGAAATATTAATTGACACATAATCAAGGATAGGGGAAGAAGATATGGCAATAAGGGAAGAGTCGATAGTATTTTTTACAGCCAGAAGGACACCACGGTTAGGGCAAACATTGGTGGGTCGGTTAAGATCGTCATCGCGATAAACGTTAAAGGTAGAAGGGAACAATTCTTGATTTTTGATGCTGGGGATAAGGTTCGTCTCAGTCAGTGCGTATAAATCGAAGGGTAAGGCATGAGTTTGTTGCAAAACTGACTGAGTTTTGGAACGAAGGCCTCTTACATTTTGATAGTAGAAAGAAAAAGGGAGATTTTTGGAAGAAGGAGAAGCGGAGGTTGGGAAAATATTAGAAGCGAAAAAACTTATCTTGGTCAGCTCTGCTACGTTGAAGGTGCGAGATCCGCTTTGAGTGAATATATTGCCCCAAGGCCTCAAGATCATTCGCCACTTTTTGGGGAGACAAATTAAGAAAATCATGATATTTCATGAAGAGGTTCTTAAGACTGTTGACATCGGTGGGGAGACCTTCCTGCTGAATCGAGACCATTACACTTGTTTTCGTTTTCCCTTCAAAGCAGACGGAGTCAGGTTTATTGTGCAGATATGCCAAAAACAGACGAATGTTTTCGTAGGTTTTTTTATCTCTAAGCTTAGAGAGAGCATAGCGACATTCAGTGGATTCACTAGATTGTTGGGTGCATTTAACTGTAGGGGGTAGAAGGGGGTCAATAAAGGAAGATGAAGGTGACATTGCCGTTGGGAAAGTTGTAAAAGACTGAGTGGTGATTAAGGGAGGAGTAATTGATGTCGGTGGAGAGGTGGAGTAGACTGAAGAGTTAGAGACGGGGAATGATGGGTTTGGTGTAGAAGAGGATGTGTGGTTAGGTGTTTTACAGAGGTGAGAAGTTGGTGAGGGGTTAAGAATATGAGAACTGCGGAAATTCGAATATTTAGCTCCAGAACTGAGGTTGAAGTTTGAATTAGAATTTGCTGGGGGTAAGATATGAGTTGAGGGAGTTAGGTTAAAGGAAACCCTTTGACCTTTAGGTTTAGATGGATTACCGGAAAGAGATGAGTTCCGAAATAGGGATCGAGACAAGTTAGGTATGATGCCCATATTGAAGGACCAATTATTGGGGTTTTGTTTTTTTCTGGGTGTCAACGGCTGCTGTGGCTGACGAAAACGGTTTTGGCGTTGCTTTGGAATAGAGGGATCTGGTATGGATAGGTTAGATGAAACATGTTTATTAGGAAAATGAGTACGCTCGCGGGAACATGATGGTTTGTTGTGATTAGAGGGAATATTATTTATAGAACTAGGATTTTTATGTTTAAAAGTTGAAAGGGTGGTCTTCCATTTGGATAGCATCATGTTCTCTAGGCGAAGCGATCCACTAGGGTGGTGAAATATCCAGGCGTACTTTGAAGAAAACTGGATTTTATAACATCTGGACGACATCCGATGACATTCAGAGACAGCGATGGAGAATCGACGCTTAAAGTAAGACTTGACCCATGTTACATTGGCAAAGTGGGGAGTGTTTTTCAGGCAAAAGTAGCTATTATTGGCGGATTCCAGTTTGCTTAATCGATTATTCCATTCAGAAAGGTTCCAGGTGACGCCAAATTTTTGTATAGTGGGTGAGGACGGACGTGTAGAAGAGACATCAGTGACTATTGATGGGACGGGTGATAACTCACGAACAGGAGGAGATGTTACATCAGCAGTTTGTGATATTGAAGGAGTCACAGTGTTGATTTCAGCGTTCTGGATTTCCTTAAAGATAGATAGACTGTTGTGCACCATTACTGGTTGTGATGCGGGGTATCTGGGTTCATCTAAAATATCCTGCAAGAGCATCCGTAATTCCCTCGAATGGTTGTTCAAGCAACCCATGTCTCGATGTATCTCCATCGTCCGTTGACTATTGCTTTTAACGTCATACCCAATAGAAATCACCTCTGCAGAGACTCTAGACATCAAAGTTGTGATACTATGAAGTTCATCATAAATACCGTTGAGCAAGGTTAGATCCGGTGTGTAAAGGGGGGACACTGTTTTAGAAGAGGTACTTTGCATGCAAACCTCAATATCGTATCGCAGGGAATCGAATTTGGAAGATAGATTATTGTAAAGTTCAGTTATCGCGTCATTGAAGGAATCTGGCAGTTTATTTAAAGAGTTTAGCTGCTTTTCAATGCACAAAAGCTTGGAAAAGGATTGAGAGGAGTTATGTTGGCATTGTTGATAGAGTTCTTCAACACTTTTAATAATAATATCAAAGCTTTTGGAAATGTGTTCGATCTTTTTGATGCAAGCTTCATTATCATTAGATGAAGAGTCACTAAGGCATTTGATGGCAAGCATGATATGGGAAAGAGAGATGCCTTTACATTCGTCACAGAAGAACAAAAAATTTTTTTTGAAATCATTCTTGGAAATGAATGATGTCTTTCCAAGGCCAACACAAGGGGGGTGAAATACATTACCACAAATGCCACTACAACTTATCCATTCAGCATGGGAGTCGGTGTTGGCACAAATTGGATTTCCGCACTTGGATGACATAGTTATTTTTTTTTTTTTTTTTTTTTTTTTTTTTTTTTTTTTTTTTTTGTACAGAGTAGCTGCAGTGACGACAGTAGGAAGTTCACTTAAGTGGGACAGTATGTAGTCAGTGAGAGGTGAATCACACGCGATTACAAATATGATATATGGGTCGGTATGAAAATGTAAAATGATGACACACGCGTTAGTTGATTATTGTTTTATTTGAATTAATTTAAACGGGGGCAACAAAAAGAAAGACAAAATATTCGAAATATTGTTTCGGAGCGAAAAGAAAATGCGACTGCACTTGAAGGTAGCGAAAACTGAATGATATGAAATATGGTCAAATTTGACCCGAAGCTCTTTTACAATAAGTAACTTTGAGGACCGTATGAAGATTAAATATCAAGTTTGAAGGAAATCGGTTCAGCCGTTTAGGCTGTAGAGCGTTGCCATATAGGTCCTAAAGCAAGGCAAGTCTTGCATTTGAAAGAAAATCGAACTCGAGATTTTGAACAAACTTGAAATTGCGATGATAGCGAAGAAAATAAAATGCACGACTGCATCGTACGAACTTGCTCTTGTAGCTAACAAGTCTTATGTAGCTATATATGCTTTTATGTAACCATTGAGGTTTTGTTAGTTAGGTGTAGTTATCATATGCAGATGTAAATCCTATGTAGGTAAGATTACCTCGATAATTAGTATAATGAATTGTCGAATTAATGATTAAATGAATAGTTACATAGGTACCTACCTGCAAGAGTAAAATATATTTACATATATATACAAATTGATGGAACCTAAGTATGTAAACATCTACAAAATAATGAAAATGAAGGATGTTGGTGGGTAGGTAGCTATATACATACAACTTCATAATTTAGGTGCACTATGCAGATACCCGTGCGATGCTACAGACCCACGGGAATCTAATGAAATCATCTATCCACCTACAAAATTTCATTCAAAACCCTTCAGTCGTTGAATGTAGGCACAAACGACGAACATGCTCGCCTAGCATGCTCGCCTTCGCTGTGTTCTTCTTGTATATGCCTCTCCCATATAGGCATAGGAACTTTTCGGTTCCATTTTTCGGGATAAAAATGACCTATGTGATAATCGAGTATGTGTGTGTACATGTGCCAAATTTTATCCAGATCCGTTCAGCCGTTCTGGCGTTATTGAGCAAAAAATATCCATCCATCCCACCCATCCATCCATCCATCCAAACTTTTACATTTATAATACCATATATATTTAGTATTCAGTGATGTAGGCAACAATTCGTAAAAAGGGAATAATAATAAGGTAGAAATAAATGGATAGTGCACATATTTAAATGTTTTTATGTTTCTTACTCGTTTCGAAAAAAATCTATTGAGTCGTCTTCGAAATTTTAAATTTTCAAAAAAAGAAAATTAATTTCCAAAAAAATTGTTTTCGAAAAATTTTGGTATACAATAGTGTTTAAACTTTCTAGGAGCTTCTGCGTAAGAAAATTAAAAAAAATCAGATTAACCGTTTCCGAGAAAATCGAAAACCAAAAAAATGGGTCTACTAGAGGTACCAAAAATAACAAATTTTTTTTCCAAAAAAAAAATATCAATATACCCTTCATTAATGAACTGATTTTTTTAAAATAAAAATCGTTGGGGCCGTTTTTGAGAAAAATAAGATTTTTTTTGTGGGCAAAAAAAATGTATGGGAGCTACTGTTATTTGTCGTCTTAAAAAAAAATAAAAAAAAAATGTGGGCATATTACCGAAAAAACAATATGTACCAAGTTTGACGCAAATCTATCCAACCGTTTAGGCTGTAGACTCGAGGACAGACAGACAGACAGACGGAATTGGGGGATCCAGTTTTTTAGTGTTCCTTATGATCGTAATGTCATGTTTGATTGTTAGAATTTTTTTTTTACGAATACATAACTTGCCTTATAGTACCTATAATCGCAAGTAAAAAAAGTAGGTCGCCCAATTCCGTCTGTCTTTCTGTCCTCGAGCCTACAGCCAAAACTGTGAGATGGATTTCCTTCAAACTTAGTACAAATTATAACTTTTAAATTTTTCGCGGTTGTTGGACGTAATTAATTATTTATTTTTCTCGGATTAACCGCGTAAATTAAAATTAAGAGTGCACTTTCAGTACTCACCCCGAACGTTTCGCATCAAGTTACATTTTTTTTGCTAAAATGAAAAATCTCATTTTCTCAAAAACGACTCCAACAATTTTTATAAAAAAAAAACAGTCCATTAATTAACAGAAAAGGTACTTTTTGGACTTTTTTTCATTTAAAACAAAAATGGTTTTTTCGTGTTTTCGATTTTCTGGGAAACCGTTCATTTGGTTGTTTTGAATTTGTTTTTATACAGAAGTTTCTAAAAAGCTTAAACACTAATGCAACCCAAAATTTCTCCAATTTTTTTTTCGATAAAAAAAAAGAATTTTTTTTGAGAACTCAATATCTCGAGAATGAGTCAATTGATTTTTTCGAAACTTCGTATTTAGTTGTTTTTTGAAATTATCTTGAACACTTAAGAAACTATTTTCCTTAATAAAAATGGTACCTCCCATGCAAAAGTTAAAAAAACAGTTAATGCAAACATTTATTTTTCAAAACCGGCTCCAAGAATTTTGGTAAAATTATGTGTGTTTTTAAATTAATGCAGTCCACTTTCAAGTAAAAAATATTTTATTTTGCGTACTTATTAATGGTGCTACCCATAGAACTACATTTTATATTTTTTTTACTTTTTCACTATTTCATGAACGGATTAAAATAATTTTTTTATGCAAACGCTCACTAAAAGTGTTAATAAAACTGCTTATTAATTTTGTTTTTCTTTCTTTTATCAAATATCTAAAACTCGAAAACGACTATGCCGATTTCAAAATGTTCGATAAAATAGTTTTTGGATTTAAAAAAAAATATTAATATCAGTTTGCAGTTTCGGAAAAGAATGTTATTGAGTTTTTTTTAATTTGATCAGACATTTTTAGTATCCAGCTGTTCTTATGCGATGTTATTGAACTGTTAAAAACATTTTCGATGTTTTGTTTTAGGTGATTTAAAGTTTATTGGTAAAAGCGAGTTTGTGCACTTTAATTTTGCTATAATAGTTAATTGAGTTGGAACGTCCACAATTTAATGCATATAACATATTTATTGTGATACTTACTTTATTTAAAGTGTTATTTACATGTATGTAGACCAGTTTCTAATCTAAATATTTTAAGAAATATCACAGTTATTGTAAAAAATTGTCAGTTGGCTTAACAATAAGTTCCAATTAGTTTTATATGTGATACCTATACTGAATTGAAATTTGTTTGGAATTTTAAGCTTAAAACTTATAGGTACCTAGAATTACCTATTTGAATATTCGCTTAAAGTCTATAACCATGAACTTTTCTATAACCACCCTCAATATGAAATAATTTTTACCCAAATTAGTTAGAATCTTTAACAAACACTCGAAAATCATAATTATTTTTAATGCAATTAAATATGTATGTAGTAGGTACTCTTATTCAAAAACCAGCTACTGCGATTGGTCTACCCCATCATTAATGAACTGCTTATATTATAGGTCAAATCGACCATATATAACTCTACAGAAATCCTTTTTTTCAACCACCACACGAGTTTTGCCTCAACTGATATATGCTTTCGTTGAGATAACCCAACCCCCACATTGGTATCCTGTTTTGTTAGTAAACATATATTAACCCTTGTTCTTGTCGTAGAGGTAGAAAACTTTCAAACACACTGTCAATAACATCCAATAACAATTATATAGAAAACTTGTAACCTGTGAGGTAAATGAATGTCATTCGGCATAGAAAAGTGTTGTACGTTGGAGTAAATTACTACTAACATTGCGTGATTGGTTGAATCAGAGCCTAGACAAAAGAAACTGCCTTCCTGCCAACCAGACCCATAATTACGAGCATATTACTATCCTTGGCTTTTCAGAATTCAAAATGGTATATAACGAAAATTTATTTCAGGAAATTTTAGTAAGAAAATAGCTCGCGTAACCTAAACTTTGGAAATATTAAGTTTAATAATTTTTTCTTTGAAAAAAATTTAAAAATAATATTTATAATAAATTTTCAAAAATGTGTAGCAGTGCAGTGCATCGATCATTTGATGGAATTGTCGACCCGTTTTCTTTTTCAACTTTTCATTTGCTAAGGACATGTAATCGGTTAATGCTTCCAACAGGTAAGCTGTTCGTCGGTTGTGCTTATTAAATTTGTCATATTCTTAGAAAGAAATCGAAGCTGAATTTTCTCAAGAAATTAAGATACATAATATATAAATTTGTGATAACTATTGAGGCCAAACAAAGGAGCCGCCAAAAAAAAGTACTACTTATATGATGAACTTGGTTTGAAACCCGATTTATCAATCGCCATTTAGTAGCCAAACCAGAGGAATACACTTACTTGTCTTTTGTTTTAATGAAGGATAAGCGATCTTTAATTTTAATAATAATAATATATAATATAATATAATAATAATGAAAAAAGAGGGTGTGTAAGGTAGTACTCGCGATAGAAGTGAAGGAAAGAATATTTTCTCACTTTTAAATAACTGTGCACTTTAATGATTTATTATAGAAATGGAGTAATATCGGGTATTATGGACCACCAATCATACTTTCGTTAATAAAACACAGACGGTGCACGTTTTCTTAAAGATGTTTATTTAAAAAAATAAAATGCACGACTGGATCGCATGAACTTGCTCTTGTAGCTAACAACTTTTGTGTTGATATAATGAATTGTGGAATACATGATTCAAGGAATGGTTACATAGCCACCTACCTACAAATGTATATTAAAATGGATTTGAATTATGTAAATTAGGAGGGTAATATGTACCTACATACCTACATATAGTGAACATGGGTGTGTAAATATGTACATACATCTGTATATAATGAAAGTGAATGGTGTATACGTGGGTAAAAATCGTTTCTTAAACTTATAATGTGAATTTTATAAAAAAGTATCTCGAAAATTGTAGGACGGATTTTGATGAAATCCGTTTTTTTTATTTATTTGTTTTGATTAGTTTTTATTAATTTGAATTATAAAAAAAAGTTACTTAAAATTTTAATATACAGAATTAATTTAACAACATAGATCTTCTCAGGTATAAAATTTGACAGAAATCCAATATACAGTTATCGAGAAAGCCAAAAATTTAAAAAACCGTTATATGAAAAGTACCTTTAGTAGACTTTTCCCGTAAACTTGATTGATATCAAATCATAGCTATTATCAACAGAAAAATTCTCAAAAATTCTTGTCAAAATCGTTGGAGCCGTTTTCGAGAAAAATAAGATTTTCCTTCAAGGTCATATGGCAGTTACCGTCATTTGTAGGCCTAAAAATAAAATTTCAATTTCCCCTCTGAGGAATGCCAAAATAATCACACATACCAAATTTGAAGATAATCGCTTACGCCGTAATGGGGATCCGGTAAGCAATGTTGAATTTCTACCACGAACAGTTTTAATCTTTTTCTTGACAGGAATTTTTTATTTATTTAACATCGATCTCTTAATCTACAAGTAGACTAATGAAAATAAGTACGTATATATTTATAAGTAATATAAAATAATTAACTAATTTGAAAAGTACAGCAATAAGGCCCATTTGCTGATACACAACTTAAGCGTTTAAGTTCTACTTTAGCACTTATGTGACAGATTACGCAGAGGAAAAAGTAGCCCATAAGCGTTTTAAGTTGAACATAAATATTCATGATTCGTATCAGCAAACGGGTCTAAGTTATTTTTAAAGTGAGTCTAATTAAAGGAAAATTAATGTCAATATTGTTAGAAACAAGATTGGTTTCGCTAACATAATGAGTTAAAGTAAAGGTTCGTTGAGTGCATAATTTACCCTATGTTCACTTTCACGAAGAATAACACGTTCTCTAAGCTGTCGAAATGTTGCATTAAATATACATCAAAGATAAAAGAAAGGCGCATTTAATATTATTAGATAAAATATAACTTATGAACATAACCGAAAAAACTTTCCTCCTATTGCCAGTGACTGTATTCCAAGAATTTTACATCTAGTTGGGTAGGAGGGAGTTTTGATGTTCCAACACAATCTCCAAATTACAAATCTAGTGAAGTTTTTTTTGAATCTTTTCAATTCTATTAGACTGAATATTGTAATATGGATTCCAAATCACACGGCAATACTCTAAAATAGACCCAAATAGGGTCTTAAGCGTGAAAGGATCCTTAAAGTCTTTGGAGTTACGTTTAACAAAACCTAACATGGAGTTTGCTTTGGCTACAATATATTCCACATGCTTAACAAATTTTAATTTAGAGTCAAAAACCACACCTAGGTCTTTTTTTCAGATACTCTTTCTAGAAAATGGCTATCAATTTTGAATAAAAAAAAACTTTTGTATAATTCCGAAAAAAAAAGAAAAACAATCACATTTTGAGACATTTAAAAACAATTGTTTAGCCTTTGAAGGTCTTCTTGTAACAGAAAACAATCGTTAATAGATTTGATACAACTGAATAATTTTAAATCGTCTGCGAATAAGAGTCGATTGGAATTTAAAGAATTTGTTAGACATCATTAATAAAAATTAGAAAAAGCAGAGGACCAAGATGGCTTCCTTGAGGAACACCCGACGATACAGTTATCGGATAAGAAATGAATTGATCAATGGAAACGAATTTTATTCGACGTTTTAGGTAAGGTACTAACCGCTTCAACGTGCTTGAATGAAAACTTTATATTTCAATTTCTTAATCAAAATTAAGTGATTAAATCTGTCAAACGCCTTTTCAAAATCGGTTTAAATAACATCGTATATGGTAACCTTGCTGGAGTTTGTTAAGGATAGAATTCGAAAAAATTGACTGATTGGTGGATTTTGACCTTCCTGCTACAAAGCCATGTTGAAATGGTGATATATATTCCCTTAATAGAGTTTGGGTATTGTCGAAAGCTTGCAAGTAGGACGATAATTCGAAATTTCTTGTTTAGGACCAGGTTTATGGATTGGAATAATAAAAGATTTTTTCCATTCACTTAGAAATTCACCTCTTACCAGAGAGCTATTTAAAATGTGTAGCACGGGCTCAGGAAGAGTGGTAGCACATTTTTTAAAGAATAATTGAGAGAAAATTTTCAGGACCTGGATTTTTATCACAATTTAAGTTCAAAAGAGCATCTTCAACTTCCGCAAAATGTGATCTCAGCTGTCCAATATCAACTAAGAACTCATCACTTAAAAATTCGGTACTGCCTAAGCCCTCTTCATCATTTAAGGAAGTGTAATTGGATTTGAAATACTCTGCAAACAAATTGCAAATAGTCTTAAGATCTGAATATGTAAAGCCCGAGTATTGCATGCTACTTGGAATCTCATTTGATTTTTTTACTCTTAATAAACGAACAAAATCACTTGCTATTTAATTTTAAATTAGATTCAACATATAATTTTAAAATAGGAACTTGCTTAGTATATACAACGAATTCTCGCGCTAACCGGATATAATTAATTTTAAATGAAGTATTATCTTCGAGTTAACTTGTAAGGTTTTTTTTTTATTGCTTAAATTACAAAGCCTCTTATTAAAGCACAATGGTTTTGAATTAATATTAATTTTTACTTTCCGCACATATAAATTAATTACCTCTTTCAGATTATCGATGAAATAATTATAGGATTGCAGCAATTAAAGGAACTAAAATTTAAACGCCACTGAATACGCGCCATATAACTCGCTATGCCGCGCCGTCGAAATCAGATCTTGGATAATTTAATTTAAATTTATTACAGTTGACTGATTTAAAATACTCATAGAATGAAAAATGAATAGACAAAGCATTGTGATGAATAGAGTTTGGAAAGATAGGATACACAGATTTATCAACTGAAATAGATAATTCCCTGTCAACAAAAATAAGATCCAATATACGGTCAAAGTCATTCTTAATCTTATTGATTTGAATTAAATCATAGCTAGCAAAAGAATCAATAACCTCAGTTACATAATTATAATTTACATCAAGAGATAAAAGTTGAAACTCTTCGGGATCATAAACCCAATCTATGTTCGCAAGGTTAAAATCTCCAATTATTAAAAAGTGTTCATTATCTTTCAGCTTTTATCGAAGTTTTGAAATTGAATATTGTTTACATGAATTATAGAGTTCCAATTAGATTCTTGGCCGAATATAACTTACAACAACAAATAAAACGCAATGATTCTTAACAAGCGGTCTGCATTATCGATGAATCTAGAGGAAGCTTTAAAGCACGCTTTCATTATCGCAAATGGAGAACGAAATCGCAGCTATATTTTCATAGCATGCGATAGATGGTAAATATATATATAATGAGAACTCTCATTTTGTTTTGGCGTTTCCAAATATCATTTGTTGTTGTTGTTTCTACCATCATCAGTTGCTTTCGACATTCTTAAGTAACTAAAAAAGTATGCTATGAAATGACCACCCAAGAAAATTTGTCTTTCTTTCTGCTATTGCTATTGCGTTTGCTTTTAAATTTATCGCTAAGTCCCCTTTCACACAGGGAAACCAGTTGCTGGAGATTTTTTTGACGTTTTCCTTTAATTGCCTTGTAGCTTTCACGTGAAGAAACTGGAACCGAGAAACTGAGGAGGAAACTGGGAGGATTTTGTTGGGCTAATTGGAATGCAAAGCAAAACGTCAAAAAAATCTCTTCAAATCGTTGACTGGGGAGATTTTTTTCATTCCCCTTACTTCTTGCCCTTCTCACCAACAAACTCCCAGTTGCCGGCAACTCAGTTTCCTTGTGTGAAAGGGGTCTAATGGAGACCGCGTGTAAGGTTAACTTTGACAATAATTTGTCATAAAAAGAGGAAGAAGTAGCAGAAGGCAAAACTAGTTTAACACATGATAATGTGTTGCGAAGAGCAAGCAATACACCTCCCCCCTTTCAAATCCAGTTGTCATCGAACAGCGATCTTTGCGAAAGACAGAATATTATTGAATATTAAATGTTTTTGCATTGTGATGATTGCTCGCAAGCCAGGTATCAGTAAGCGCAATGAAATCATATTGTAATTATTGCGATGACTAACATTTTTGCGCATACCTCCAACTGCAAAGTGTTCGTAACCTAAGAGATCATTACGTGTAATTAGATCGGTGAGTAGAAGAGAAGAATTATGAGATGAATGGTTTGATTGTGTTGAAGGTGGTGGCGGCGCGGCGCGGCGGTGGCAATGATAATGTTAGTGCTGGTGGCAGTTGTTGTGAAGCGATAATATGATGATGATGATGATGGTGTTTCTTTTTGCACAGGTGTGGGTGGCGAGTCGATTTTGTTAGTATTATTTTCTCTCGAGACAATTTTTTTTATTTGTACTCTACACGCGCTCAAGGGATTAACTACCCATTAAATGTTTCAACACAGCGTGGCCGTGAGGTTAAGGAAGAGAAAGAAGGATATGAAAGATGTGTGGCGCGATGTTCTTAGACTGTAGGTGGTTGTTGTCTCAGATTTTATCTCCAGCGATTGTTGTCTCAGATTTTATCTCCAGCGATGGCGATGACTAATGCGGAGAAATTGCCGTGTCTTATTTATCTATGTCCCTTATAATTCGCATTATTTTTTTGTTATTCGTTGTCATATTTTATCGGTATACTAGTTTTACTCAATCATATGTTGTTAGTCCTATGCCTAAAAAGCATGTCGAGTAAGCCAGCAACTCATTGTCTGACATTTATTTTAGAATTGGTTTTTAAAGGAAAAATAAGAGGACATACACTACGGCAGGGATCGAACCTGTGACCATGAGGTTGACAGGCGAACACCCAACTATCGTGCCAGGGCCACCCCCAAGTTTTGATAAAGTGGCATCTTTTTTAACTAAGGCATAGCATTTAAACTGATTACTTGGAATTTTAGTTTTTTTGTGATATATGATTTATGATGTCATTGGGTGTTATATCTTTGCTAAATCTTGCCAAGTGAACCCATTTGTAATCAGAGAGTGCACAAAGGGAGGATAGAGAGTCAGTACCAATGATTTCTTTTACTTTATAAGTCTTTTTATTGATAGATTTCAATTCGGATCTTTTTTTAATCACGGGGATTAAAGGATCGATGTGTGAGGTTGGTGGTTGAGATAGGTTATTAGAATTAAGTTGAGATGAAGATGGTAAGTTTTCGGTTAATACATGGTAGTTTCCGTAGGTATGACCACTGGTAGTGCGCATTTTTTTCATTGAAGTGTAGGAAACAACGGGTTGAGAGGTGGCATGTCAGACACACTCAAAGAACGTTGGGAAGTTTTTTTTGGCAGTTTTGAGAGGTGGAGAGTTATTAACGATTTGAGAGCACTGAGATCATGTCTTATTTCACTTACACTTGTGACAAGCTCATGAAAATTAATTAAGAAGGTAGAAAGGTTTAAGTTAGCGTAAAACTAATTTAAATTCCAAAACAAATTATGATTTAATAAGGACTTATATTCTTCGTCAGTTTGGTCTACACAATTTTTTGTACGTATTTTTTGAACGTTTAATTGCGAGATTACAACTAGCACAAATCTTGACATTTGGAGAAGTAGCTACAACCGACTCTTTGAGAAGTTAGTCGAAGACTGAATTGGAGATACTCTTATGTCAGCTGGTGTGAATATAATATTATTACTTGCTGATGTGTTTCCAGTATGCAGAGTGCCAGAAGTAGATTGAAAAGTAACATGTTGCTTTCTCGTGGGCATGAACATCAAATAGCTTCAGGAGGTGTTTCACGTAAAACAGCAGATTCTTTAATTGACTCATCTGGTGGGGAAACATCATCGTCCATTGATGTCTATTTCTCCAGTTTGAACTTTGAGATATATCTTGCCAAACAATTTACATATATCAAAATGTGTCAATGGTCTGGCATTCATTCTCATCCAGGTCCGAATCTCCTCCGATAAATATCTCTTAAGTAGACCCATTAACATCTTATCTAGTGGTTGCATCTTATGGCTGGAATGAAGAGGAATCAAAAGGAAGCAAACGTTGCTCTCACTTGCCATATCCATTAGTTTGTGCCAGTCCAAAATAAGAAGAACTGGAGATTCAGCTGATGGCTTTACATCGCTAACAAAATGTTCAAGACATTTTGACAAAAAATGTCGGTCTGAACTCATCCGGAAAGGTGACATTCGTAAATATCAGTCTTGTAGGCGCTTCTTTCATAAAGTTAGTGGATTGAGTTTTTTGTGGTAATTAATAACTGTGGTAAAAATGGCAGATAATGGTTGTGATGGTTGAGCCTCTTTCTGCTGCGGTAAGTGCACCAATTTTTCGTTTTCCTTTTAATGTCACGACTTTGGGTAGCTTAAAAACCACTACACTAATTCCGGTCTCACCGACGTTATATATTGTATGTTATTTGCTACTTAAATACACTTATCCAATTTATTTTCCAGAAGGTCAAAAAAATCTTAGATACTTACGTACTTTCGAAAACCTTTTCTCTCTGGCAAAATTGTTTTTGACGTCGGCAAATGAAAAGATAAGTTGGGATTTCTTTCCATTTTGTTCTGCTAGTTGAATGGCTATAGCGCAATATTTTAAACACTTAAACCCTACTCTATATGAGTTTTAAAATGGGAGTCTACTCCTAAAATGAGTTTTAAAATGGGGGTCGGCTTTTCGATAATCTTAAGCGACAAAAAGTATACTTTAACCTTAAAGAGGTCGATTAACTTCAAACAGAGCAAATCTTAAACTATAATTTTTCCAGTTGACGTTTGCATGATAAGAAGATCGGGCCAATTTACATTTAGCGGAACATGAAAGCAACATATGCACTTGTGTTAGTATTTCAATTTGTAACTAAACAGAGACATGTTCGCTCTGTTTGTGTTTCTGGTTCTCTTTCTTGTTTTGTGTCTACGTAATCGGAACTATGGACATGTTTAAATTCAGTTTGTGGAAGGAGTGGACATGTATGATGTATCTGAGCGAGGAAATAGGTCTACCTCGAAATATTTAGGTCTGCCAACTCTACAATACATACGGAATGATTGACATTTACGATTGGATGACAAAAATAGTACTTTCGATATGAACCATTTTTGAAAAAAAAAGTGGTTTCGTAATTGTGTTGAGTATTGTTTTCTTACATAAGATAGCGGTTCAACCGATGTTTTTAAGTATTAAGTTATCTCTTAAAATTTACTAAATAGAACAGTGCTCTTACGTAGTCAAGAAGAGAAAAGTATTCAACGATAATAACTGCGCATGAGGTAAGATATTTTTAAGTCAAAATAAGAAATTATTATTACTTTTCACTCTGAGCAGTTGCTGGGTTCATCTGAAAGATCTGACTAGCCAACCTTTTAAAATAACAATTATCTATGATTGTGATTTTTTTTTCAAAATCAAACACCTGGGCAACGGTATGAAATTCAGGTGTTTATTGTCATCACTTATAACGTACTTATTGATTTAGGTAAACGTTTGAACAGTTATCATAAAATTGCCGGCATTTTCGCAACATTCCGAGAGCTAAGATCTGTTCCACCAGAATAAATTTTGAAAAAATTCTGCAACCTAAGTAAAAGCTTACGTGCACTTCGCTGCATTGCTTAATTCTGAAGTGGCTATTATTATTGACAGTAGGAATCAGGAGGATCTGGAAATGCAGGTTTACAAGATGTTGATAAATAATTCTTTACAATCTTGTTTCCCGAACATTGAAATTGCTTTGCGCATTTATATGTCCCTCATGATCACCAATTGCAGTGGTGAACGTTCTTTCTCAACATTAAAACGTGTTAAAAATAAATTGAGGAATACGATGAACCAACAAGGTCTTAATCACCTCACTTTAAGGAATATTGGACATGATTTACTCCGAGAAGTCCATATCAACATCATTATTTATAAACTTGCACAAATTAAATGAAGAAAAGTTTGTAACAGTTTTGTTTTATTTAATACCATAAGCTCGATAAGTAAATACCTAACATAAAACAGTCTAAGGACCCCTTGATAGAATTTGGAACAGGCCCGCGCTGGCTTAATTCGGCACTGACCATGAATCAAAGAAAACAAGATTACGACACTTCTTTTTTTTGTCTTCTTTTGTTGACGTCAACCGAGATTAAAAAATCTGACAGCAAAAGAAATTGTTTTGTTTGTCCGATGAGGATTAATCGATTTTTGGTGCGCGAATAATATAAACGTACAATTTGTTGAAATAATTGAATATTGTTGAATTAAATTTACTTTAATTGAATACTATAATTAAATTAATTGCGAAAAAATCAAGAATCAAGGAAGTAAGAGTGCTAAACTGATATAGAAGCTTAACTTAAATTAAGCAAACCAACAATTTGTAAAGATTATTGTGCATTAAACAAATAGAAAATGTTTTAATTACGTTTTAATTTTGTTATATTTTTGTTTTTGCATTTAGATAAGTCTACAATTGTTCTGTTAAGTGTTCTTCTGTAAAATACATCCTAGCGCGGAAAAAAGTTTTGTTATTTTCACATCGCAGTCAACGGCTGTTGGCCAATTCAAGAAGATTTGTTTGGTTGCCTGGACAAATTACTAAGTCTTCTCCGTTGAAGGATTTGAACATGTTGTCCAAGTTCGTCAAGTCATTCAACATCCTTGGTGATGGCGTTGACAAACCGACTTCACTTAGGTGGTCCACCCATAAATACGTTGCGACATTTTCTTGGAATTGCTGGAATTTTGTTTCTTAGCTTATGGCCATATTTTCTAGGCCATCGCTCTCTAAAGTGGCCAAATCTTGATCATCTTTGTTGCCATGAGTATTATCCTCTTCTGCATCCCAAGCAATGCTTTGAAATTTGGTACCTAAAAAGACATTTCAGACTATTTGTTTGTAATAGAAAAAGCAATGTCTGCAAATCGGTCAATGGCGCTTCCAAATCTGGGGTATCGTCAAAGCTTACATTCGCTGCGTCCGAAATAACACCCTCATTGTGTCCTAAGCTGTGGGACCGTAATATAAAGAGGAATTCTTCGCTATAAGGATGATAATGGAGGCCTCCCTTGCCACGTAACACACCAAATGTGTTTTCTAATACGCCCTGATTCAATCTGTACGACAACACATACTTGAATCCAAATCGGCTTGCGTCTAACAGGGTGTCTACTATTTTTTATTATCTCTGGCCATAACCCTAGTTGACCGGCCAGATAAATCAGTGTTTCCCGTTGCTTTGTACACAGTTGGTATCGAACCAGGTTAAAGGCGATGGCGTTTTTTATCCGTGCAGCATATGAAGATAGAATATATTTTTTATTTATCTATTTTAATGGAACTCGAAGGCACTTACCCAATTCAAATTTGTTGTTCGTTTCTATGTCATCTGCAGTAAAGTGCTCAACTACAGATTCTATTATTTATGCTTTAAAGACATCCCTTCTTTTACAAAAATGAATCCAAATTTTCAACATTTCAGGATCTTTTGGTAAACTGTGGTATGAGACATCTTCTCTTCTTAATTTATTGCTTTTATTGTTCATATTATTACACCTACAAACAGCACACAACATTTTTAAGCTATTTCACACAAAACAAAATATACAATTTCAATAACAAAATTCAAACTTTACAATTTCAAACTTTGTTTAGCTTTTATATAGTATTCATTTTTAATCTCGTGTGACGTAACACGAGTTGTCAAAAATTACAATAACAAACGAAAAAATTGAAGTGTCGTTATCTAGTATTCTTTCATTCATGTGTTCAAACTACACTCACACAGAGATAAGTTTAAGCCTAATCGCAACCCAGTTTCATGATCGCAACAGATCTTCGCCTCAATCTCCATTGCATTTGTGTAAAGACGCTGGTGGTGGTCCATATTACCCACTTTACTCTACATTAATTTGAAGATGCGCACGTGATAAAAGAAAGTAATCTATACAAAATCAACGTAACTATACTGTGGTCAATTTATATTTTCAGTACATGGAAGATAGGATATTTGCCTTTTACCCTTACTATTATGGGTTTCAATAAGCTATCTCTATTTCTATAAAACTTTTCCATTTTTCATGGTTGCCGGAATGAGCATTATAAATTGGCATATTTCTCTCTCAAATGTCGGTATGGTTACCAACTGTTAATTTATATTTCATGAACAGAAATATGTAGATCGTAAACTAAATCTCAAAAATTTAACTAAATCCAAATAAATATAAATCTATCTTTTTGCACACCACCAAGAGGTGACATTGCAGGCGCTTTTTTGAAGAGTTACCTACCCAAAAGGTCTAATCATTTTTAACGTAAAAAAAAGTAAATGAATAAACACTACAAAAATGATAATATCACCTCAAATTCCACTGCACTATTTTAAATATAATATTTATATACACGAAACCCTCTTCTTTTTAAATTTATTTTCATGAAGAAAAAAAACTATTTCGTAATTTAAAGTTACAATTAATTACTGAACCGAATTCCAACAAAAACTTGTTCAAATAGTAATTTCTCCTTAATAAAATACCCAACAAATATTGTAAGCTGCATTTTAACCGTTTTCAAAAAAGAAAACGAAAAGAAGTAAGCAGTAAAGCATGCAGCGACAACACATTTCTCCTTAAACTTAAGGGTAAGTTGTGTTCAGGGGTAAACTGATGGGCATTCCTAGAAGAGCGAGTATTACGGTTGAATATTTTCGGGAGAGGAATGCAACTGCCTATGGCTACTTCTTTAAAACATTGTCTATAAAAATTGCGATAAAACAATGAAAGGCATGAAACATTGCGACAGTGCCGAAAGGTTCAATTGTTTCAGTAATTGCTCTATCAACTATCATTTTGCAATTGTACTCAAGCTTCTGGACGAATTATGGCTTTATAAATACCAGCCTGATCAGAAAGATAGAAATGTCGTCGAAAAAGTCGTTTTAGAAAACCCAAACATCTTAAAGCATTCTTGGTGACATCAAATATGTGGTCATTTCACAATAGATGGTTGGTTATGCACGTACCGAGAATTGAAAGTTGTTCGCTTTCCTCGATGCAAGCACCGCTCATGTAAAATTGGATTGGGATAGGGCCCGCTTTAACAACAATAGTAGCATTGGGTTTTTGAAGCATTAAAATATTCGCAGCTGTCGAGATCGGATTTTAATGAGCTTGTCATACGCTGCCGTTGATGTTCCACATCCGAAGGACATGAATATGAAAAGATGAGCGTACTGTCGTCAGTAAAACAATAGGAAAAGGGGAAAAATTCAGTTTTTTTTTGTTAAATTAGATACTGGTTAACTTTTGAAAAAAGCTGTAGGTTAGCATTGTAGCCCATGTTATTCTACACAAAAAACATTAAAACACTTTTTATCGTACAATTGATAGATTTATATAAAAATGGTCGAAAACATTGGGGTGTAATACATTTAAAAAAAAATGTAGTAAATTTATGTTTTGAGTGGGGAAATTTTTGTTTTTAGTTATGTTTGGAAAAACATGATCTATTAAAAAAAACAAGTCTTAAGTGTGGAACCGGAAGGTAAATACTGCCATCTTAAAAATAATAATTTATATTATTTTGTTCAATAACTCCCAAAACCTGTATTTTCCTCAAAATGTTCACAAATATTACAGTACAATTATCTACAAAATGATATATTAACGACTTGAGTATGTCAATTCGTTCTTAAGTTATAGTTATAGCGTACCCCCGCCCCCCCTAAACATGTTTGCTAGGAATTTAGGACATAAAAATGAAGTTCTACACAAAAATTCATGGTTGTCAGAATTTTTTCAAAGTTTCATCATTTTTTATCTAATTTTCCTGGGCCCATGTTGTGTAACTTTCGAATCGATAAAATTAGTCGAGAAACAAAAAAAAATGTTTGTTTTGTTGTGAAGATGCCAAAATTACTTTTTCAATTACCGCCATTTTCCATTGGAAAATCCCAGTCAAACAAATTGAAATTTAAGGTATCGTCTCAACTTACCAGAAACCCATTTTCAGAGGCGTTAAGTGAGAAAAAGTTATCGCCTCAGTTACAGAACATGGGCCCTGGACTGTTTAGGAGTTAAAGGAAGATAAACAAAAAAAAAACACATGTTGGTTTAATAAAATCTTTAAAAATAAAGGACTTGAAATAATAAATAAGCAAGTTTGCAGATTTTATGAGATCCCGTAGGGGTAAAATAGCATCTGACTTTTCTAAGTTAGTTGCTTGTTTCAGCAGCCCACCAAACGCGCGAAACGCGTGGAATATTAAACACTTTTACGGACGAACAACTGTTATAGATTGGCATTTTTCTAGACTCGTCCAAATTAAAAACTAATAGATATGTTTGTACTATGCAATCTCATCTAGATTTGTCGCTTTCGTTTCAGATGTTCAAAACTACTACAGCATTATGAAAGATACAAACAATTTCCCGCATAACAGCCCTTTAAAGTCACCGTCAGTTTCTATTGATCCAAAGGAATTACCACCTGATTTACTCAACCAGAACTTAGGTTCAATGTTTCCGCAAAAAATTACAGAAAATGAGAAACTTCCGATATCGTTGCAGCCAGTTTTAAACATTGTTACTAGCACGGAAAACTGCTCACCTCTAGGATATGACTATGGGCCTACATCTGATTATCCTTTGACTGAGCTGAACAGGTCTGGTGTATTTTCTTCATTCTTGCAACGAAGACCTCGTGGTGAAAAAAGACCAATACCAGAAGAACAAAAAGATGAAAAATACTATGAACGTCGAAAACGTAACAACGAGGCAGCTAAGAAATCACGTGACGCTCGAAAAATACGTGAAGACAGAATAGCTTTTAGAGCTGCATTGTTGGAACAAGAAAATTCCATTTTGAGAGCACAAATAGCCGCCTTAAGAAACGAGCTGCATTCTGTACGCGAACTGCTCGCGAATGGATCAGCTAGCAGACAATCGTAAATTTGTTGAAGGTGCAGAATATAATTTAATGTGCAATATATGTGTATATATCTGAGCGATTCTGTAAATAGTTAACCATAATGAAAGTGATGTTTATTGTATGTAAATATTTGTTGTTTTTATAAAAATGTATGTGACTTGGTTAAAATAATAAATGTTAGAGTAAAAATAAAACCTAATAATAATTGAAAAAAAATTTAAATCTCTCCGTTGGCAACTTATCCAAGTTCACACTTTTTTAAGCCACCTAACCTTAGCGAGGTTTCATATCTTAAAATATGAAATGTATCTCATTGTTTTAAGATTTGAAATTTTCAACATTTTTTCTTTGAAAAGTATATAACTAAATTCGACAGTTGGATGAAAAACATTATGTAGTAGTAGTAGTAAAGTAACATCATTCAATAATAACAGTGCACTGTAGTGCCCAGCCAAGTTCTGACAGTACACCCTTTTATAGTAACAAGCTCAGACGATTTTCGACCCCATATATCTTCAATATGCTAAGCTAGTCAAGCACAGGCGTCTTACCAAATTCCAACTTTTTAGCACAAGTGGTCCCTGATCCTGAGATATAAGGCCTCAATAACCGTAAGTATATTACTCACTGACAGATCATCAACATTATCGAGCACTTTTCGACATCGTAGAATCTTGTTATTATCCTGAACGGTAGGTCTTGTGATTCAAGAAAAGGGATAAATCGAAAATTTGAAAAAATTCCTCAGAATCAGTGTAAGTTGAATGGAGCACTTCCTATAGCTGTAGAACAATGAAATTGTGTAGAGCGGTAGGCCTCAAATCACGTAAAAAGTGAACAAAATATAAAATTTTAGGTTTTTCTTTTAGGAGGCGTGGTATCTACCCACTTTCTGAAATATAAGTCTTATTTTATAGGGAACATTTACACTTTCAGTAACATTCGAGATTTAATTAAAATCTTTGCGCTTTTCAATTCATTTCTCAATACTTAAGATAAACTAAAGTTGTACAAAAATAAAGAAAATAACAATGTTACGCTTTAAGTTAAAAAATAAACTAGTAACACAAAATCAACTTTTCTTTAAGAAAAATAACTTATAGTTTAACCTATTTACATGCTACAAGTTGTAAAGGGTTAAGGAACGATGTGCAAATTCATTTTCATGTCTTTGTGTCGAAACAAACATCACATACTAAACGCATGTGCATAGGGCAAAAAACTTATGAAACTGCACTTAAGCCGATACCATAAAACACAAATATCACATACTATATTTTTGAAGCCGTCTTCTTCCGTATCACTTACAAGACTTTCTTGGCATTTGTTGCATTTGACAATTTGTTTTTTGTTTTTTTTTTCGTCCATTTCATTTAAGGGCTTCTGACGGCATATAAAAGCCGCAAACGTTTGCGGTTCTGACGTCATTTTTACGTCATCATTTGCGACTATCGACGCATATAAGTGTGCGGCTCTTTTTTTTGTATAACTTTGTACGCGCTCAAGGGATTATGAATACCCTTTATATGTTTTGCTTAACACAGCGCGGGCATCCGGTGGAAGAAGAGAAAGAAGAATAGGAAAGATTTGTGGCGCGATGTTCTGAGATTAGAGCTGGTTGTTGTTTCAGATTTATCTCCAGGGATGGCGGCTGAACTAATGCGGAGAGAATTACCGTGTCTTATTTATTTATGTCCCTTATAATTCGCATTATTTTATTTATTTCTTTGTCATATTTTGATGGGTATGCTAGTTTACTCAATCACATATTGTTAGTCTTATGCCTAAACAGCATTTAATGAGCAAAGCAGCAACTTATTTTATGACAATTTTAGAATTGGTTTTTAATAGAATATAAGAAGACATAGACAAAGGCAGGAATCGAATCGAACCTGCAACCACGAGGTTGACAGGCGAGCACACAACTATCGCGCCACGGCCACTCCCATATCATATTGCATATCGTCTGAACAAATTCACATATTTTTTGTGACAGTTTGCGTGCATGTGCGATCGTCCCATTCATTTACGGTGACACAAGAACAAGACAACGCAAATGTGCATATCAGTAGTGGATGTGAAGCAGTTCTGATAGCATCGGTAATAAAATGGGCGAATCAAAACAAATTGATTTCGAGGAGCCCCGCCAAATTAACTCACGCGGCCGCATAAGATAATCTGAGTCCGGCAGTCGTATAGTACGGCACAACTGGACGACTGACGAAATTGAATCATTAATTACTGCGGTGGAGAAGCGCCCTAGGCTTTGGGATGCGGGTCCGGCAGAATATAAATTCGGAAAGCTTGATTTTTGGAGTGAAGTGGTCGATGAAATTGGCTTGGACGTTTCTATTAAGGAAGTCAAGTGCAAGTGGGGCTGTTTACGGGTAACGTTCAAAGCAAATTTGGCAAAATTTCGCAACAAAAAGTCAGGGCAGGGCACAGAACCGTACTCCGTGGAATGGCAGTTTTTTAATCAAATGATGTTTTTGGAGGCGAACGATGTTAGAAGATCCACTTCATCTGTTTCCTCAAACATGTAAGTTTTTCTTAATCTGAAAGTTTTCACTTTAGGTAAACAGTCTTTTTAATTTGCAGGAATTTGATGCATGTTGATGACGCAGTTAGTTTTATGCAAGACTTACCTTTGTCAGAACCTTTAGTCGGTCAGCGACGCAAGCGTAGATGTGAAGTGGCAACAAAAACATTAACACTAACCGCTTGCTCCATATTAAACTCGGCTGTCTGTGCATTGCAATCAGGCAATAAGAATTCAATCTTGCGATTATTTACTGTCCCAATTAAGACATCTCCCAGAAAACCAAGCTGATTGCTTAAGAAATGGGATAAATCGCTTTTTATTAGAATTCTTAGACTGTATACTAGCGGATGACTCACGTTCACCATCGGTTCAATCTGTTTGTTTTATTTGGGATAATCAAGATGAAGTCGATATAAACGCTTTGGAACCGAAAATAGCTGATAATGATGAGGAGGAAATAGCGAATGCTTTGATTGTACCTGATTGCAAAGCATGTGGTTCGAACAAAAAATTGGAGGTGGAACTGATCAGCGTTGACTGATGGTGTAAATTTGTTGTTCGCTGTCGAAGTGTAGACTGGTTATGTGTTGCTGTATAATAATACATGCTGAAATATTAAATACAGTATTTTTTTTAACTTGAATATTTATTTTATTAATTTTTGTTCCTCAAAATAATAAAAAACAATAAACAAAACTGCTTGCAAATCGCAAATTTTTAAATTTTACTAATGTTCAAATGTGGACATATTGCAATTCTAAATCACGTTCTTCGGTGAAGTAGTGCATAAATTCTTTTTGGATTTCTTTTGCCTAAAATTCATAGTCTCGAGATCGTAATTGTTCAAGTGGATACATTGTTGTACTTTGAACGTCGGCACGCCACTCACCAGGACTCACAATATTTCCTTCGGCATCATATTGGTCAAACGATGTGGTAGGTGCGTAATTCGATTTATTTATGGAAATTAAGTAGTTATGCAGTACACAACAGGCCAGTGTCACTTTAGTTGTCTTTTGAAGGACTCGAAAACATGTCGAAATAATGCCAAAGACATTCTCAATGATACGTCATGCACGATTCAAACGATAGTTAAAGACCCGCTGTACCATTGTCAAACCACGTTGCGCATACGGCTTCATTACTCGTATATTTAACCGCATAGTAAAGGCATCGTCCGCAACGAGAACATACTGAACGGGAATCTCTCGTTCAGGCAGTGCTTTAGGAGGTGGCAAACACAGGTGAGCCGTAGACAATGCATGGCCAAAACTACAACTGTTGAAAACCCCACCAAGTTTTCAAATCGAGTAATACCTTTGTAATTATAAAATATGCTGCCAGCATTCGGTGGTGCGACCATCACAACGTGCTTGCCATCTACTGCCCCGATGCAGTTGGGAAACTGCCATCGCCGATTGATCTCGCCTCTGATACTCTTTTCCATTCATTTACACTTTTCGGTGTCTGTTAAATATTTACTTAATTATTTACTTAAAATTAAGTTATGGTACAAGCACTCACTTTTAAATAATCGATGACAAGAGCATCGTAAATTACGTCAAGCACTTCTGGGATTATCGTTGAAATTGTGTTAACTGGAATGCGGCACAGATATTGCATGCACCTGAAATTGTCGCCCGTAGCCAAGAAACGAAGAGTTAATATTAGTCGGTTCGAAGCGCGAATGCTTGGTCGCATATTTGTGTAGTTTTTTTTGGATTCTAGCCTTTATTAAGCTAAGTAGATGATCAAATTGATCGGCAGACATTCGTACGAAACCGTGGTATAATTCTGGTTCACTCCCACGCAGTTCCAATAACAATTTCGTGCAGAATCCTTCTGTCTGGCGATGCAGAAATCAATCCTTTGTCCACACACTGCGCACCCGTAATTGCTCCACACCAGACTCTTGACGATTTTCATGTTCTTCATATTCTTCAATCAAATTCAATGCTAAAACAGCAATAGCAGCCCACTTTCTTTTCGACATTTTCAATTAATTTCAGCACTTTATTAATTAAATGTATGTACGTTTTAAACTTCGTCAACAATCACAAACCTTGACCAAAGCACAATGTCAAACAATCTATTATATAATCGCAAACCTGCATATGATCGCAAATGGCTAATGTGCGGATTTTTCCGTATATCGTGTGAAGACGTCACACATTGGCCACAAAATTTGGGCTCTCATTTGCGTACACTTATGGCGTTTTTATTTGGCAATCCGGAAGCCTTCCGGACTCTTCTGAAAGTGTTCATGGCGTTTTTATTTGGCAATCCGGAAGCCTTCCGGACTCTTCTGAAAGTGTTCATCACTTGGGAAAAAATGACAGTTCTAATTCTGAAAAGAAGATAAATTTGCTTCTGGATTTGAAATCAGAATCAAAACCAGAAGCACTCACACGTTCATATACTTAAACGTCAAACTCGCCTGTTGTCATTTTTTGTATCATAATTGGGCATAGTGATTTTCTTTCAACAAACATTATATTTTTATTTTAAAATGGATAACATTAACAATATACTCATAAGTATTCCTATGGTGTTGCAAAATTTGTTGGAATCCTCTTCCTCGTCTTCATCGTCATCAAGTGATGATGATATGATTGCAGTTGACTTTTTACTTAAGGAGTACGCCAACAAACCAAATGTGCAGAACTTCGTGAAAGATGTAGTAGACAAGTATTCCGAGGAACAGGTAAATATTTATATCTTCAATCCTTTAAAGTTTAAAATATTTTATTTGTTTTATATTCCAAATAGTTTCGCGCCCAATTTCGCATAGGAAGAAGTACTACTAATAGTTTAATAGAAAGATACGAAAGCTCAGGCCATTTCAAAAGGAAAATAGAATATGGTGGAAGAAAAGAAATATCTGCAAAAAAAAAAAACAAATTCTAGCATTTCTCTGGTAAGAATACAAAATTTTTTTAATGAAATTTAACCAATTATTAATATAATAGAAATAAAGATTCATACAGGGAAGTAGCCAATCTATTCCACTTTTCAATTGCATCAATGTATAACAATTTGAATCGTGTTCTGGAGTTCATTTTTGAGGTTTCGCCCAACTTTATTAAATTTGCATTCACCTATGAAGAAAAGATGCAAACTGCAGCTAAATTCGAACAGTTTAGTAACTATTATAACTTTCTTTTTAAGGAACAGTTCCATAAAAATAATTGGATTACTGTTTTCTTAGATCGGTGGATTTTCAGGTGTTCTAGTATGCATGGATGGATGCTATATATGTATATTTAAGAAAGCCAGCAGGCAAAATACGTTCTACATACATCAATCGCCACGACCAGGTATCTTTAAATCTTCAAGGAATTTGCGATGCTGAGAAGCGTTTTATGGACGTGTTTGTTGGTTCACCTAGTAAAATACACGATTCTAGGGTATTTCAACTTTCTTTTTTAAGCAACGACCTTCCAGCGTTATGTGGCGCAAAGTATCACATATTAGGTGATGCCGTGTACCCTTTACGGGAATATTTGTTGTCTCCTTATATGAATACGCCAAACATGACGAGTTTGAAGCGCAAGTACAACAAAAAACATAGCCAAACGCGAGTCAAAATCGAAAATTCGTTTTCTTTAATAAAAACAAGATTCAGACAACTGTTAAAATTTGATTTTCACTCAGTTGAAAAAATGAGTAAGTTTATTTTGGCATGTTGTGTCTTACACAACCTATGATCTTTGGGAAGAAGAAGCAACTGAAAACAATAGTGAAAACCCATCAGGATCAAGCGAGGATCTACTAGAAAGAGATAACGAAATGCAACTTGCTGGGCAAGCTAAAAGAACAAGAATTACTAATTTGTTTTCGTTATTTATTAAAAAACTGAGAATAAATTCAGGTTAAACATATGTATATGTACTTCATTAATCACATTTTGAGGAACCTTAGGTACTTATGATATTCATACGGTAAAAAATAAAAAACTTCATTCATAAAATATTAAAAGTAAATAAATAAAAATATAATGCAGTCTTCAGTTTTTATACTATTGAGATGTCGTCTGTGGCTGCGTCTGGGCCTGCGTATAACTACTTTCTAACAGAGAGGCAAGTACACTTGTTAATTGAGCGATTAATTGTAATTTTTCGGCGTGTCTTCTTTCCTTATTTGCTTCCTTTACTTTCAGACGCTCTGCCCTGTCTTTGATTAATTTATCAAGCCCCTTCTCAGACATTTTTGGTGGTCTTCTTTGTAAATCGCTATTAGGGCTTATTTGTTCTTGGTTTATTGCAGCATCTGGCCCTGGTGATGAGGAGAAAGATACATCTGCGGCGTTCTCGGCACCAGAAGTTGATGGCAAACAGTGTGGGGAAGGCCGGTTCTCCAAGGCTTGAACTATGTTTTGTTTGCGGAGCATCTTGTTTGGACTAATGAACACCTCTGGTAATATTGAGTCGTCATTTTGGATGATTGGATCCATTGCGATTTTTTTTCGGACTGCTCCGCTTGTCCTGTTGTTTTTTAAGACTGCCTTCGTTTTTTTCATGACGGTTTGAACGGGCCTTCCACTTGTTCGCCTGTCAATCCAAATTGAAATTCGTTGCTGCATTCCTGTGCTAAGAAAAGCCACATTTCTTTCGTATTCCTCACTTCTTCAGAGGGCCGACTTTTGTTTGGTTTACACTATAAATTGAGCATGAAATGGGTTTGGTCGTCTGTCCACTTGCAAATTTCTACAATAATTGTAAGATTTCATTACAAATAAATTAGTATTTTTTTACTTAAAACTTACCACTTCTTGAAGTTGCAGGAACATCATTTCCTTCAGGCAAACCAAATAAATGAGCCACTTCAGCATAGTTAGCCGCCACAATTTCATGATCTATAATGTATGTAAAATATAAATAAAAGTTCTATAGATTTAATGCCAATTTAAGGTTTTTACTTACTGCTTGTATTTTTAAGTAATATTTCATCGTTAATACAGGTGATCATTCCGCTTAGATCGCAAACAAGTTCAAATTCATTATTGTAGTCCATGTTTGCGATTTGCCTTTGCACTTCGCCAGTTCAATTTTCAAGAATAAACAAATTGTGGACTTGACATTCATTTGACGTTTCACACACACACAATCACACCAAACTTAAGAATCGCCAGAATCAAAAAAAGTGTTCAGTAGGGATTCCGGATCGGAGACAGATTCCGGATTGCCAAATAAAAACGCCATTAATGTGGGAGCAAATTAACGCAAACAAATGTGCGGCTTTTGGGACAGATTTCGCTCATCGTCTGAACACCCTTATAAGCGAGTTTGCGTACAGTGATTTACGTGTAGCATTTGCGCTGCTTTTTAAACCTTTTACGTGATGTCAGAACCGCAAATATGTGAGGCTTCTTATATGCCGTCTGCTCGTAGCTTTAGCCTTTCATCTTTCCTTTTCTAAACTGCATCAATCTTATCTTGCTTGGCTTGTTCTTTGCGCTTAAAGATATTTCTTCAATACTGTGACGATATTGCACTAGGATATCGGCCAGCTTGTGTGCTACCTTTCTTTTTAAGAGGTTCGGTGTAAAACAAACGTCTTGATAGGGAAATCGATGATTCAAACCCCAAGATCCAACTCGTTAGATTCCTCATCACTTAAAAAACAGTCTATTAACTTTGAAAATATTTTTGCAACTGAAAAATAACCATCGTCCTGTTGATTGAGTTTTGTTTCCAGTATTGGTTGCAAGAATCGGGCTTAGAAGTTATGGCGCTATGTTAACATTTTCCGAAATCGTTTGTTGATCAATACCTAAAGTTTCAGACAACTGCAGTATCCCATCATCGTTAATATCAAAAACCACATTGATAGGAAGTGAGCCAAGATCTATATTTTCTGTCTCTTGAAATTCTTAGACAGGGGCCAATTTCGATACCTCCAAGATATTGAATTTCTTAGAGACACAAATGCCATTTTCTTCAAATTTATCTTCGATTTCAAGGATGATAGATGCTGTAATAGAGAGCCTATCTTGTTCGTCATGTTCGACGTCATCTTCATGTTGATTTGAAAAGTTTTCTAGCATGTCTTGGAACACATTTGCCATAGTCCACAGTATCAGAATCAAATGGAAAAAGTTCACATTTTCGAAAACTGTTTTTAATTTTCTGTCCCAAATTTTTATTTTTTGTAAGGACAGTATCCAAAAGAGGACAAAAATCCTTCCGTGCGAGAATGGTTCCAATATTTTTACTATGCCACTCTCGAACTGTTTTCTTCCAATACTCTTTAAGGGGTTTGAATACGATTACGTCAGCTGGTTGAAGAATATGAGTTGTGTTTGGAGGCAAGGCACACAAAATTATTTAATTTTCGTTGGATAAGTTGCCGTCTATAAATAGCAAAAATGTTTTTTTTTACTTTTTTCTAATCAATCCATTTGATTAAGAAGTTAACAATATATTCGTAGAAGGTTTCGCTTCGGATCCACCCCGAATCAGATTTTCCTAGAAACCAATTTTTGGGAACGCTCATTACAACATCTTTCGGTTGTCGCACGTTGGGGAAAATCACCAAAGGTTGCAATAGCTCTCCAGCAGCTGGCGAGCAATCTAATTGTGTCCTTTTCCTTCGCCTTTTGTACCTGGAACACAATTTTGAAACCGTTTGGAGCAACTACTTCCCCTGTTTTAGGGCATAGTGTCAAACTTGTTCAATATCCGTTCAAAATTCTATTGGGATCTAATAGGATGTCTTCATGTTCATTTTCTTTGCGGAAGCTTTCGAGATAGCGAAACCATTTTGATCGCGAAACGATGTACCGATACAAAGTGTCGATAATGTTTTATGGTCGTGTGAAAATGAGATATACCGACACAGTAATTAAATAAATATTATTCCGGTATAGTGTGCCGACATGGGATGTAAAAAGGTTCGGAATGGTTTGCCGATGCGGTTTGGTTTTTGTTTGTAATCTGCCTGTGCTTAGATTGTTTTGAACTGAGCGAGTGAAATGATAAATATATATATTTCTTAAAGAAAATCTATTCCATATAGTAAACAAGGAGTTGTAGGACAGAAACATTTTTAAATCATCGTCCATTTTCACTTCAACAATTTTTTTTTTAATTTTTGACAATTGATTTTTGACAGGCCTCACATCGGTACACATGGTGTTTAAGGCTAGGCGTAAACATGCAATTTTTAAGAAACGAAATAGTTTAATCACTAGTTGAACGATGATCGCGAACATAAGCAACTTAAAAATCAACCAACGAGATAAACCAAAACACAGACAAAATTTAATTTAATGTGCGCGCAGTTACATATAGTTCGGTGTGATACAAACTGAAGAAGTTATTTAGTGCGATCGTTCGATTTGTGCCAAAACACAAACTTTTAAGTTGTTCGAATCGCGGACTGAATAGCTTTTGAATGTGCGCTCACTCTCATATAAGTCCAGGGTTATAACTTTAGCAACCAAACTGTTGCAAAACTGAAAGTTGCAAGTGCGCGGCTATCCTAAAGGTGCATACAAAATCTGATTGCTTTGTCGGTAGGGTTTTTCGGTAATAGGGGTAATAGTCTCAGCTTCTTTAAGACTTAAGGATGGGTTATGTTAAAAAAAAAGTCTAAGCCACTTTCTGCCTTGCCGATCATCTTCGAATCGATTATCCCGTTTTCCTGACTTAATCATTCTTTGGACAGTGTTTAAATGATCAGATTTTTTTTTAATGGGAACCCGCACTTTGCTATATTAACAGCCCTATTCTGCCGTTGTGATGCTCACAGGTCACAATTTTTTGTGAGGTTTCTAATGAGGCGGTCACAATTTTGTATTCTGTTGAGCTCATAAGAAACCGCACTAGAAAACTCACCACCTGACGGTGAATTTTTTTAAGTGTGACGGCCAACTGATTTGTCAAAACAAACATATTATATCAAAAAATTCTGCAAACTACAAGGGTGATGACTTATTTAAAATTTGTTTAAAAACATCTGGAATAATGATTTAATTGATAATAATATAATCAGTTTCAATCAAGTAATAATTAAAATCAGCGTTATAGCTTCGAGAAGAACTGAGAACATGCGGATTCTCAAGAAGAACTTGCGGAGCCAAAGCCAATTTTTTTTTCGAAATTTTGGTTTGCAGTTTTTTAGAGTTTATTAATATACATGTTATTATAAAATAAAAAAAAATAAAATTCAACTTTGAAAAACACAAATTAATTAAATTTTGATTCCGTTTTTCATCGATTTTCTTGAAATTCCTTTCTTATGTCTTATCTTCCGATTGTAATGCATATTTGATCGAACCTTAAAAGTTTTTGGGCAATGAGGACATTCATACAAGCGATCTCCTGTGCGCCTAGTAATGTGTTCCTATAAAAATATTATGTGAAACTCGTCTAATCAAAAAATAATTCTAATTTAACTTTTAAAGCTTGACTTTTTCTTGACGTACATTTGTTCGTTCATTCACACTGATGAACATAGTCAATTTGATTTTTGAATGTCCTTTGGCTAATTTTTGCTACATGTATTGCGGACATAATGTTATGTTAGAGTCTTCTGGGAGTAGTTCAATCGTGTGCTTTAAAAATACCTATGGTGGACAGTTCTACCCCGCAGATATTACATATTGTACCTTCAGATTTATGCACTCGGGCATTGGTGTCGATCTAGTGCAGTATTGTAGAGAAAAGTCTTGCCTCAACTATGACACATTCGATTTGAAACAATTCTGTGTACGTTGAAATTATGAGATTTTAATTTCTGTTCATTTGGAAAGCTGAAATAAATAAAATATTAAAGAGGTTTCCGAACGTGGTTAAAAAAACTATTTTTTTTCCACATTGCTGCTTTGCATTAGTTTCATTTAAATCATGAGTTTTTCATGATTGTCTCGTGCACTACAAGATATAAATTTTCTAGAACAATGTTTGAACTTGAAGATATACCTAATTATCCTCCTTTACGTGGCAAGTTTTCTTATGGAAATCTAACGAAAACGAATCGATTGTCGATCTTCACTAAAAGTTGGCAAATATCTTTGTATATAAGACCTATATTACTACTATGAGACAGAATTTTTTAGCTAGTAGTTAGATCATTAGGGGGCGTTAAATTCGCTTTTGAGTTGTTGTGGACGAAAAAGCGTAGAGGCAGAAAGGCAAAAAAAGAAGCGAGACGTTCGAGTTTTACTAGTTCTTAAAACAATATAGAGGGTAAGGGAGAAAACCGACCAAGCTGCTTTTGCAATGGCTATTGCCGTATGCATGAATTTGAAGTAAGAATGTATATGGGTATACATGCATGTATAGGTTATTATAGAATTTATTTTAAAATTTTAGATATTTGGTGGATTTTTGGATTTTGAATTGTAGCAACGTTGCTACTTTTCACTTTATCTATGCGAAAATAACAAAGCGATGTTGAGATATTTCAATATTTTTTGCTTAGTCAGGTACATATGTACCCAGATACAGACCTACATACAATTATGTATGTACATAGGTCCTTTTATCCAAATAATACGTATCTATTAGTAATAATTAATTTTTTTGCTCCACAGACAGATTTATTTGGAAATAAAGCATGTAGGTGCCTAGGTAGTACAGAATATTTTTTTTTATATATTTTTACTAGCGAAATTATATACATATGTGGGTACTACATTGCAAGTAATGAATTCGTAAAAAAATCGAACTCGAGATTTTGATCAAACTTGACATTACGATGATAGCGAAGACGAAAAATGGGTCCCGCAATTCCGTCTCTCTGTCTGTCTGCCCTCTAGTCTACAGCCTAAACGTTTTTTCATAAATATGCCCCCAGCTTTTTTTTCATTTTTTAAGACGAAAAATGACAGTACCACCTACCTGCCATACTTTTTTACCAAAAAGGTAAATATTATTTTTCTCAAAAACGGCTCCAACAATTTTCATGAAAAAAAGAGAAAATGTATTTACTTTTTTGTATTTTTTTAAATTTATTTTATGCAGAAGCTCCTAGAGTAAACACCACTAATGTAAGCCCAAATTAAAATAAAAAATTATTTAAAAAAAAAAATTTTTTTTTTTTTGAAAACTCAATATTGGATCTTTGACTTAATCGATTTAAAACAACGGTACCTCCCATAGAAATGTTCAATAAAAAAACGATAAGAAAAATATGTATTTCTCAAAAACCGCTCCAAGAATTTTCAAAAAAAATTGTTATTAAATTTTATTTTATTTTTTGGATTTTGAAAAAAAAACAATATTTTGCAAAATAAAATATTTGGACGATTTTTTTTGAAACGTATATAACTATATATTGTTGAATACTCATTTAAAAAAAATAAGTAAAAAACGATTTAAAAAATATTTAATAATAAAAAAAAAATGTGTCACAAGAACAATTTTTTTTGCACAACGATTAACAGAAATCGCAAAAATTAACTGTTAAATTATTATCATGTTTTTGCATTTGGTGAAAAAAAAACTTTATTTTATTGAGAAGTGACCGTTGCACACAAGTGTATACCTGAATATTTAAATTTTCCCTAGATCCATCAAGCAATTTTCATTCTATCTGCATATAGAATAAAGAACACACTCGCACAACCAGCTTCTACTCAACAAAAAAATCCTCGTAAAAAAAAGCAAAAAAACCTATGAAATACATTGTTTTCCTTCCCTCGTTTAACTTATAATAAATTTTGTATATAGTTCTCTCATCAATTTATTATCACAGTATTTTTCTTCATACGCATTTTCATAACACACGAACACTACCTAACCTCCGATTTGGTACTGGAACTCATGATGAGTAGTGGACCTTATTGCAGGCTGGATGATTTTCGTCGTCATAATAGTACTATTAATATCTATATACAATGCCGATATATAAAAAAGTTGTATGTTGAATGGCAAACGGATAATTCATATCCCTTAATTATCTTAGAATTAACCTGCGCTACAATCAAAGAGTGATTTATTAAAAAATCAATTAATACAGTTTTATTAATTCTTACTTCTTAGTTTACATTTATAGATGAAACTTCTTCCAAAAAGAGATGCATCAAAACCAAATTCAATTCCATGTTTCTTCTTATTTCGTTTTTTTAAAGTTTTGTTTTACAGATATATCAAGTAGGTGAGTTGTGATGTGTCAAGGAGCAGCTCATTATTTTGAAGTTTTTATGATGCGCACAAGCTGTGAAATTCTTACCAGAATACCAAAAAAGACACAAAAATGAGTTCACCTCAAGTTATGAGGGTTTTTGTGACTTGTGAGGGTTTAGTGAGGTTGCCAGAATAAGGCTATAAGACACCAGTCAGTTATTTGTTTTTCTTCCTCTACGTGGAAATTAGTATCAGAGCGTTTGGTTTGACAAAAGTCATCAAATTTGCTTGGTATGTTGTATTTCGAAGCTGCTTGTCTATGGGTTAATGAATTTGTAAATATATTTTTCGGTGCAAGTTCAACTCTTTCAGATCGCGAAAGGTCTTTTGCTTCTTAAATAACAGTTTCCTGACTCATTTTCTTTAAAAAAAATATGATTTTACATACAATTATTTATGTGGCCGTATACTATATTGCTGTATGTTTTAAAAACCAGCCATAGTAATCTTTTGAACACATTTCCTCGCATTTCCGAATCGCTTCCAATCACATTCGAGTTTTAACGGATTTTATATAATTTGTGAACGCAGTCAACCGCACTACATTACCTCATACAGTTTAAGAAGTCATTCGATTTTGAGCACAAATGAATACATTCAACAAAGGAGAAGAAAAAACAAATTGCATTCAGCCCGCGCAAATTAATTTAAAAATCAAAACATTCCGCCCCGAACGGCTTTAAACTTTGTTTTCAGTTTTGAGTGTCTGATGAAATAGAAAATATTATTTTGTTTTATAATGTCTTCGTCTTTTGATAAAGAAATTATTCGACATGGTGAGAAGCATAACACACAAGACCTTCAACAACTTATTGCAAAAACATCAGTAAAAGAAGTAAATCGACAATTTTATTCAAAGATATATTTGCAACCAAATCTAATGTCTATAATTTGTTTAAAAAGCTTATAGCATCGCTAAAAAATAAATTAGGAAGATCAGATTGCGGTGCATTCTGGAACTATCTACTCCAGGGATTCTCTCGCGATGCCGACTCTAAAGCAAAACGTTTCACCTGTGTGCAAGCGTTCCTCGCCGAAATCTCCAAAGTGGAACTCACCTACAAGCAAATGTATGATCTCATTACAAGACTTTGTTTAGACTTGCCAAGCTTCCCTTCCGAACAATTGATACAAATAGTTGAATACTGTGTCGAGGCAATAAGAATTGGCGATCCAAAATGTGTTGGGTGGAAAGATCTTTTACCTGAAACGATTTCTGTGCTCTCTAGTGCAAGTGCTTTGGATGTAAATGGTATGGTCATCCCGGGAGGTGAATATCGAGATACTGTTGTTAAGAACATATGCTTTATGAAATGGCCTACAGAGGTCTTGACCCCAATTGCAGATATGTTCCGGTGAGTAGAATTCATTCGGTCAATTTTGTAATATACTTTCCATTATAATGTGCAGTATTTTAGAGAAATTCCATTATCGCCTAGCGAAAAAGTTGTCGTCCTCAATAAGTTCTCTACCAGTCTTCAAAATATCATACCTTCAGAGGTTCCAGCTTTATCATATCAGTTGTTTTCGATGTGCAGCACTGCAGGACAAATAATTATCCCCATTCTAGCTCTGGAGAAGTATTTTTATAGGTTCTATTATAAGAAACTATTCGCTGATATGGATAGTAATTCAACTGACTTCAATAGTATAGGTATTGTTAAAGAATAGAAATTAACCTAATTTCGAAAAGGATGAATCGTTTTTTATTTATTTCAGATGTATTCTCTGACAAAGAACTCCGAGAGGCCGAGGAGACTGTTTTGCACCATCTAAACTACTGCACACAGTACAAGATCAATGAAATTCAGTTATGCATTGTTCTCAGAGTAAGTTTCTTAATCTTTTTGTTTGTCATTCAATAGGTCAGAATATTGGCTATCAACCCTGTCAACCATTATTTGTCTTTCGGTATTTGCACACTTTTTCAAAAACGTTAATTTAAAATTTCTAACTTATAAAACATAATTATAGGGAACTATTAGGCCGAGTGCCCACAACAATTTTTGGGTGTGATTGATAAGAAAAAATAATTAGTATAATTAAATAGCACTTAAGTAATTATTTACAAACCGCTTACTTTGAGTCTTGCAGGCAGAAAGCCGCCAGCAAAACGTCTTGGTCTAAAATTATTATCACAATTATCTAGACTAGAAAAAAAATGCATATTTGATGCAAATTTGTAAATAATTAGTTCATGTATTTTGTATTACTGGAGCAATGAGGTTTTTCTATGGAGGTTATCCTTCATGTGTCTCCTCTTCACGAGGTAATTAATAGTACTGCAAAGGGAGCCATCATGAGATTTGCAAAAGAGGGGAATGGAACTGGGAAATCCTTAATCCTCAGGTTTAAGGAGTGCATTCCAAAGTCAACAGTAACCACCCTAATTAACATTCCAAGAGAAGAAATGATACAAAAATATAAATTCAAGAAAAACTTCAAAACGGGGTTAAGTAGTAAGAATGAGTGGGCAGGCGAAACAATAAACTACACACTCCAAAACCAATGTCTTCATGGAGTACACTGATGGATTGAGATCGTCTGAAGGTAGTGGTGCTGGAATATTGGGCCCAGAACCAATCTTTCAATACCGACAGTCCACATGAATATTTTTCAAGCTGAAGTTCATGCTATTTCATGCAAAATATGAGAATCGTAATATCGAAAGCAACTATCGGAGCCAAAATATTGCCATTGTGTCGAACAGTCAAACCGCATTGAAAGCGTTAAGTTCAGTTACCTCCAAATGGTGTGGGAGTGTGTAGGCAAACTTAACGAACTAGGCAAAAATAATAATAAATAACGTCTCACTTCATTAGGTATCCGCCCAAATAGGTAACCAGAGTAATGAGAAGGCAGACTCCTTAGCGAAAATAGGGGCCAAAACACCCTTAACGGAACCTGAACTCTACTGCGGAATAGCAGAGAATAAAATGACAATAAAATAAAAAAAAAAGAGGTGACCCGAAGATCAAAAAAAAGTGTAAGAAACTCCCAAGTTAAGGCAGCAAAACTGTTTCACTGCCGAATACAATCAAAAACGGTCCCCGGACTGCATTTTATGTAGTTTTCACTTAAAAAAAATACTTCTTTATTGTTTCAATTCTTAATCTAAACTGATTTACAAAAATTTACTTAATAATAATGTAGGGTATTGCCGCAGGTAGAAGTTCGTCGTCGCACACGCTTCGTCAGCACATCTGTTTTAGTTCATTTGAAGTTCAGTAGAATGGATCGTATTCATCTAGTCAGCAGAATGGGTTGTTGACCCATTTCCTTTCTCACGGGAACTTTGAATTTGATTGTCAGCGTAAATATCGTTAAAACAGCTCTAGACAATAGATCTTTACGTCGCAGTGCACAACACCCATTTATTATATTCATTCATCACCTACATACATATATTAAAACAAAAAAACTGAAGTTTAAATAAAATGCACGAGTGGATCGCACGTACCTATGTTCGATTACATTATATGCAAAATATTCTTAATAGAAACGGCTAAATGTATTTTTGAAGTCGTTTTTCACTAAATTTTTTGTATTATAAAAATTCCTAATTTTTTTCTAAAAAAAATGATATAAACATTTTGATTATTTAATAATATAAATTCAAAGCAAAATTTCAGAAAAAATCGTCACCCGTTTTCGAAATATTGAATTTTGAAATGCAGTATTATTTAGAATTTGAAGGAGCTCATGTAGAAAAATTTTGATCGAAATCCGTTGAGCCGCTTATGAGAAAGTAGAAAATCAATAAACTGGTTGTATGGCAGGTACCGTTAATAACAAAATATTTGCAAAAAAAAAATGTTTGGCCAAAATGTAGACCATACCTAAAGTAGTACACACCAATTTTTATCAAAATCGTTAGAGACGTTTTCAACTAAAACGCTTAAATACCAATTGAAGAAAATCGCTTCAGCCGTTTAGGCTGTAGAGAGTTGTACAGACAGACAGACAGACGGAATTGCGGGCCCACTTTTTTGGTGTTCTCTATCGTCGTAATGTCAACTTTGATTAAAATCTCGAGTTCGATTTTTTTTCCAAATGCAAAACTTGCCCTATAGTACCTATATCGCAAGTAAAAATTACCCGTCGGCTTAGAATGTATGCGCGGGAATACGGACTAATTGAGAGACCAACTTTTTTTATTTCCCAGCATTTGCTGGGAATAATATAATATATACATATATAAGATCTAATGTCTTTACTTGAATTGCACGGCACTAGTTAGAAAGATAGGAAAGGATTTTTGTTGGCACCGTGGATTTGAGAATTAGGTCCTTAATATCTCATTATAACTCATGGAAGGCATCGAATTAAAATTGGAAGTTTAGAATAGAATGCTTCCTAGCGTGGGGATCAAAACACTTAGCAGCTAAGCGTTTTTTCCACTGCGCCATTGCTTTTTAAGAGCAACAGACAATGATGATTTTTTGCACAATTGCAAGTGCTTTAAAGTTAGTCTAATAAGTAGAATTGTTGCCATCGGTTCGCTAACTCTCAGTAGTATATAATGGATTAGATGCTAGTAAAAGCGAAGGGACCGATGGGATTCCTCCTATCTTCTTGAATAATTGTTCAATTGCGTTGCCTGAACCACTTTCAATAATTTTTAATCTTTCCATTGCCAAAGGCAAATTTTTGGATGACTGGAAAACTTCGTTTTTGTCTCCTATTTTCAAATCGGAGTCAAGGCAAGAAATAACTAATTACAGGCCAATATGTAAGATATCAGCTGTACCAAAAGTTTTTCAGAAATTAGTTTGTAACAAACTTACAAATTTATTTCGGAACCACATATCAGTTTTCCAACATGGTTTTGTGTCAGGTTAATCAACGGCGACAAACTTAGCTCTTATGGCAAATACCATCATATCAAATAATGGTAAAGAAGTCTCAAACGGATATTATTTTCACGAATTTTGCGAAAATATTTGATAGAATAAATCATCACGTTTTACTTCATAAATTGACTTTTATAGGTATTCACTCTTATTTACTGAAGTGGCTAAAATCATATTTGACAGGTAGATTCCAAATAGTAAAAGTTGATTGTTCGTTCTCATTCAATATCTCAGTTCCTCCAGGAGTCCTGCAAGGGAGCCATTTAGGGCCACTACTGTTTTTGCTTTTTGTCGATGACATTCCAAGTATTTTTAACGATTCGGATTGCCTACTTTTTGTGGATGATCTCAAACTCTATCGTAAGATAAGCTGTGAATCGGATTGTTTTCTTCTTTTGAATTGTCTAGCGAGACTAGATAATTGGTGCCAACGGAATCATCTTCTTCTAAACATTTCTAAGTGTCAAGTCTTGTCATGTTTCAGGATTTGCAATCCAATTCTGTTTGAATATAATATCAAAAATATAAATTCAGAAAGAGAGAGAATTAAGAAAGACGTAGAAGTTATTTTAGATACTAATTTGTCATTTTTGCCTCACTATGACTATATGATTAATAAAGCAAACCAAATGCTTGGCTTCATCAAAAGAAACACTAGAGAGTTCTCAGATCCTTATACCTTAAATTCTCTAGAAAGATTTGACTGGAAGTAATGTATAAAACCTATTTTGTTGTATGTGATCTATTTATTTTGACATTTGACTTAAATAAATTGTGATTTTACATTTCAATTTCTTCAAAAGAAACAAATATTTTTAAAGCAATAAAAAGATATTATGAATTCAATTTTTAAAGAAGATTTAATATTTGAAGGCAATAATATTTTCCATTCCAAAAAACGGCCAAGATAGTTTTTGGAAACAGAAAGAGAAATTTCGGATCCCTACGACATACATATGAACAATATTTGTTGGAGCGTTTAGGACTTTTGATTATTCATCCAAAATTGCAATGACGCTTTAACTCAATTGCAACAAATATTGTTAACACTTCATTGGCTTATCTATAGATGTCCAATATCATGAGGTCGGGTCTATGCATGAAGTTTTGAAAGCATCTATATAATGTCGGTGTGGAACAGAGTTTGTTCACTTATTTCGGCCCATTTTTTGTGTAAATACATACATATAAAATTCTATAAACCATGCATATATTCTCATCATTAGTTCCGTCTGCTTTCAAAGTGAGGAAATGGTATGGCATGTCGGACATGAAATAAAAAGAAAAGAAAGGAAATAAGTCAATTACATAATTATCATTTTCTTTTAGAACTCACACAATAATCTATAAACTTTCTTTTATTTTAATTATAAACTTGAAACTCAACTCTTTGTAGTTTCATTTAATAACCATCTAGCTTACATTAAAACGTTTTGCTGTTTGAAATGTATGTAAAATTTAGAAATATTTGTATTAAAATGACGTATGATAAAATTCTATGAAACAAGAATATACAACATTGGAATAGTTCCAGTCGACATTCTGTTCATATAATGATTTATGACAATTCATCATACAACGTTTCTATGAAACAAAAATAATACGTGAGAGCTGTCAAAATCATACAATGTATGTAATTTATGATCTATGAAACATGCCCCAGTTCTGGAGTATTGCAGCATAGTCTGGAATCCTTATTATAATAATACAAGGTATAGAATTGAGAGAGTTCATAAGAACTTCACTAGATATGCATTTTTCAAGTTGAATTGGAGGATTCCAAGGCCATCCTATAATATTCGATGTTTACTGTTTGGAATACAATCGCTTCAAGATCGGAGGGTATACTTTTCCGTGATGTTTATCAGAAATTTAGCATATCATATAAATTGTCCCCCGTTGCTATCATTAGTAACTGGAGCAAATGCCCCATCAAGGACTACACGTTGTCGATTTTTAATTTATGAATAGTTTCATCATATCTGTTGGGATTTAAAAAGTAATACTTGTTTATAATTAATTTAAGTAACTTAGAATTTTGTTTTGTATCTTAATTATTTTCATTCTCGAAATTTTATATTATTCTTTTCCTAAACATTGTTCAATAAACATTAATATTAGTTACTAAACTTATTCGCTATATTATTTTATACAGGAACTTTTAACAGGTTATGTGCCCAGCAGATAACTTTTTTCAATAATATTTAAAGAAATTTGTGGAACATATACAAATTTGCAAAAATAAGTTTTCTTTCCAGCCAAGAGCAAAAGTGAAAAATGGAAACCGAAATTGCGAGAGTAACTAAGCTGAAGGGAACTGAAAATTGGTCGGTATGGAAATTCCAAGTACGCATAACACTCTTATCGAATGGCTCCTGGGACATAGCTAATGGTACAAATAAATTTCCTACAAACGATAATACCACCACTGAACAAAAAGTAGCATGGACAGCAAAGGATAATTTAGCACAACGAATCATAGCGACATCAGTGGAAGAAAAACCATTGCTACATATAATTAATTGTGAATCGTCGAATGCAATGTGGAACAAATTATGTTCAGTATATGAACAAAAATCAGAAACATACACATGCTCTTACAACAATGGTATAGTTACCAAAAGAATCACAATGATGATATTGCCACTCATGTAGCCAGGCTTGAGGATCTTTCTCATCGCTTGCAAACTCTTGGAGAAAAAATTCCTGATCAAATGGTCATAACTAAGCTGTTAATGACATTACCACCATCGTACAAGCATTTTATTAGCGCCTGGGAATCAACAAGTTCTACCGATCGAACACTCACGAATTTAGTCGCTCGACTCACAGTAGAAGAAACCAGAATTAGCATCAACGACAATACTGAAAACACAGCTTTCACAATAGAAAAGAATTCTGGAAGGTTTCATAACAAACAAATTAATAAACCAGGAACATGTCATTTCTGTCACAAACCAGGGCACTGGATTAAGGATTGTAGAAAGCGCAAGGCTGTAAATTCGAAACGTTCATCAAAGAAGGGCGATGCTTTTGTAGGAGAAGCATTATCCGTATCCCAAAATACAAAGTCCATTAATGACGAATGGTACTTAGACTCGGGAGCAACCGATCATATGTCGCATCGAAGAGAATGGTTTTCAACATTCAAGACGTTTGAAGAAGCCAAATTAGTTCGAATAGGGGATGGTAAAAATATACCAGCAATTGGTGCAGGCGAAATTCAAATACTTGCATTCGATGGAAAAAAATGGAAACCCAAACACCTGACTGACGTTCTGTACGTTCCGGAAATCAACTATAACCTTTTCTCTCTTGGTGCTGCACTGGACAAAGGAATTACACATGAGTCAAATAAAAAACAATGCAAACTCCTAAAGAATGGAAATATTGTTGCAGTGGGAGAAAGACATAACAAGCTTTTCAAAATGCAGTTCAGGATTATAAGGAATAAAGAAATAACAGCAAAAATTGCTACCTGTTGTTCACTTCTTGACTGGCACAAGCGAATGGCTCATCACAACGTCACTCAAGTTAAGAAAATACTTGATAAATCAAAAATTGTATTTGAAGAAGTTGACAATTTTTGGTGCGAAGATTGTATCAAAGGAAAAATACACAGACTTCCATTTCCAAAGAGCATTTCAAAATCTAATCGAATTGGAGAATTAATACATGCTGATTTGTGTGGTCCAATGCAAGAAAATTCTCTGGGAGGAGCGCGGTATTTTCTACTTTTAAAAGATGATTTTAGTCGGTGGAGAAGCATCTACTTCATTCAAGAAAAATCCGAAACTAATCGTTGTCTACAGGATTTTTTTAAGAAAACCCCTAAACACATAGATAAGGGAGTGAAAATTCTCAGAACAGACAATGGATTGGAGTTTGTTAATCGAGAAGTGAGCGAAATTACTCATCGCTATGGAATCATACACCAAAAGACTGTTCCTTATACTCCAGAACAGAACGGTGCAATTGAACGTGAAAATCGAACTGTAGTTGAGCTAGCACGAACATCGCTTCAGGCGAGTGGAATCCCAATTAAATTGTGGGCTGAAGCAACAAACTATGCAATTCATACACTAAACTACACAGGAGTAAGCAGTCTTAAGGAATTAACACCTATTGAACTTTGGGTTGGTACTAAATATTGTCCTGAAAATTTAAAAATCTTTGGTGAAGAAGTATATGTACATATTCCGAAAGAAAAACGACGAAAATGGGATTCAAAAGCGGAATAAGGCTATTTTGTTGGCCATGCTGAATATACAAAAGGCTACCGTATATGGATTCCCGAACGGAATGAGGTTAAAATATACAGAGACATTGTATTCACTGGTCAAATGTACAATAAGGATTCAAAGGAAACAAGGCAAACACTACCAAACGAAGTTTATTTTAATTTACCAGTAAAACACAATGAGAGACAACAAAATAAAGATCAAGTAACAAATTCTATAATCGAAAATACAAGTACAAGTCAGCAACCCCAACAGAAACCTCCACAGATTATTAACTCGCAAGAAACAGAATCCAAAATAAATCACACACTAAGAAACAGGACTACAATCAAGCCACCTAAAAGGTATTTAGATGCAAATATTACATTGTCAGATCAAATTGAGCCAGAAACATTTGAAGAAGCAATCACGTGTACTGAATCACTTAAATGGTAGGAAGCTATGGATGATGAAATAGAATCCCTGAAAAAGAATGAAACTTGGGTGTTAGTCAATACACCTAAAGATCAACAAATTATTGATAATCGTTGGACTTATAAACTTAAGCGAAACAATGATGGTAGTGTGCAAAGATTTAAAGCTAGATTAGTAGCTAGAGGCTTTAAACAAGCAGCAGGCATCGATTATCAGGAAACCTTCAGTCCTGTCACAAGATTTGATTCGATTCGCATTATCCTGTCTATTGCGGCATCACAAAAATTATTTCTACGGCAATTCGATATAAAAACAGCATTTCTACATGGAAAATTAGAAGAAACAATTTATATGCAGCAACCCAAGGGATATGAGGACGGGTCCAACCAAGTTTGTAAACTGAAGAAAAGTTTGTATGGTCTGAAACAGGCATCGAGATGTTGGAATGTAAAATTTACTGAAGTACTAAACAAATTAGGGCTCTATCCAACTAATGCAGATCCGTGTGTTTTCACAAATGGAGAAAAAAGTGATTTAATTCTATTAACTATTCATATAGACGATGGATTGATTGCAGCAACTAATTTGACAATGGCAGAAAACTTAATTTCAAAATTAAATGCAGAATTTGATTTAACATCTGGAGAGCTTAAGACATATTTAGGCTTACAAATAGAAAAATTAAGAGATGGTTCTATTTTCATTCATCAGGAAACATATGCAAAATTTATTCTCAAAAAATTCCGAATGGAGGACGTGAATTCAGTTGCAATACCAGCAGATCCTCACCACCAAATGTGTGCAGATATTCATAGAAATAATAAAGAAGAAATATCAAATACACCTTATCGTCAAGTAATTGGTAGTCTTATGTATTTATCTATAGCTACTCGACCGGATATAACATTTGCAGTCAATAGCGCTAGTCAATTCATGGAACATCCGAATAAAATACATTGGAACGCTGTCAAACGGATTTTAAAATATTTAAAAGGAACATCAGATTATGGGTTATACTTTCCATCAAAACAAGAAAATCATCTTCAAACGTTTAGTGATTCTGATTATGCAGGAGATGTTGAATCCAGAAAATCCACAACTGGCATTTTACTAAGGCTTGGTAATTCAACAATTGCTTGGAAATCTACAAAACAGAAAGTTGTAACATTGTCGTCTACTGAAGCCGAGTACGTTGCAGCGAGTGAAGCAGTAAAGGAACTTATCTGGGTTAGGAGTCTTCTAAAAGACCTTTCAATTTTTAATGAACTGAAAATAAGTTTAAATGTGGACAACATGAGTGCAATAAAATTAATAAAGAATCCGGAATTTCATCAAAGGAGCAAACACATAGATGTTCGTTATCACTTTATTCGGGATAAGTATAATAAAAAGGAGTTTATCTTGCAACATGTTTCCTCAAAAGATCAACAAGCGGACTTTTTAACCAAGCCTCTACCAAGATTAACTTTTGAAAATCAAAGAAATATGATAAACATCAAACAGAAGAATGAAATTCAACTAGAGACAAAACAACAATAAATCATAATATAGGTCTCAGTATACTTTTAGTGGGAGTGTTGGGATTTAAAAAGTAATACTTGTTTATAATTAATTTAAGTAACTTAGAATTTTGTTTTGTATCTTAATTATTTTCATTCTCGAAATTTTATATTATTCTTTTCCTAAACATTGTTCAATAAACATTAATATTAGTTACTAAACTTATTCGCTATATTATTTTATACAGGAACTTTTAACAATATCAATTATGGCCGAAAGAACTAATTTCCCGTTGCATCAGAGAGGTAACTTTAATTTGTAACTTTTATTCGAATTGTTCCAGAGGCATTTTCAAATCGCTTGTTTTAAATAATATTTCATAATTCTTTTTACTAATTGTATAATTCCGAGTACCCAAGGGACAAGTGCCAATTCAAGATCTAGTTTCCAGTTGCACAACACCCATCACTGTTAAAAAGTTCAAAACATCAACCACATGGAACTAGGAATAGAAAACTGTTCCTTAATATGGCATGGGGGCGAAGCAATCACAAGGTTACCTCTTGCGAACGGATAAATATCAACTCAGATTTATTAAAGATTAGGTCGTGTTTGAAAGTTATATCTTTGAACTCTGATCTAAAACTAGAAAATGCAAAATTGTTAAATAGAATCTATCACAAAATAGTAGATATATTCCAAGTTAATATTTTCGACAAAAAACTCATTTTAATCCTAAGCCAGAAGAAACAGAAGGTTGAAGTAGACTCAGGAGTAAAATACTCACTCAGAACCCAAAATGATTCTCGAAGCATTAATCAAAACATATCTGTATACAAATCTCTATGTATATATTTTAAAAACGCTTTAAATGGACTTAAGATATTAAATTATATATTATCCCTTAGCAAATATGTGAACATGAAAATGATCTTTCCTGTACCATAAAACAAAATTAATTTGTTTTTAATGAAATAAAGTTATCTGCTTTCTAGAGTAATTTATATTTTGTATAAGATGAGGTTGAAGTGGCTGTCAGGAAAACGGCTGACACACTTATCACAGATGGTCCATTGTGTAACCACGTTAAGAGATATAATCTCTTTAATTAAACCATTTGGATCCATATCATATATCACTGGCGTCGAAAAAGTATTCTCCCTGGTGTAATCTTCGTCCTTGGCCGAGAGCAGGACATTAGCAAAGAAGATGGGGATAGTCCTCTTCTCATCCATGCAGCTTCTGCAAAAGTCGTTGGGAAATACGCCAAGTCTTTTGGCGTGTCTTCCAAAAGACAGTGACAGTGTCACTCGACAGCGTCCAGTTATCACACCTATTAGGGAGCCAAGGTGTTTCCTCTCAAAGACAAGCCTTTTGAGTGTATTGGATTCATTTTGGTAGTGATGTTTGACCATCTCATATTTGTTATATTTGTTTGTTTTGTAGCGTTTAGTTTTAACATAAGTTTTCATGAAGCGATGGGCTTACCAACTTCCTTCATTTTAGGAAGAATTGGTATTAGAGTTCAATTTCTCTTGAATTCATCGGCTTTGCAGCTTTACAAGATGTCCCGTCCCCAAATCAGGTGAATGGTAAACTGTTCTTCCATCTCCCTGAGATATGACCGAGAGTTGCGGTCAGCTATAGAGTTTGTGGAAACAGTGGCGAGTGATTTGAAAGCTGCTTGACTATTGAAGAAAATACGGATATACCATGTGGACATCACGTTTTCCCTTAGCCAATATAGAACCTTTCATTGCCAGGATTTCCGCATGGTACAGGTTGAGTACGCACCGCCACCCACTCCCTCTTCGTTTACTGAATAATCCGTAAAACAATGAGCTGAATTATCTTCCCAAGCAGATCTTAGTGGGATGGTAACTTCGAAGTTCTTGTCAAAGATTAACTGGTGTGTGGTGTAGTCGCATCGTCAAATTTAAATCCGATTGTATTTAGGATACTAGAATGACCTATCCAGTTTTTGGAAGTTTTTGACCAAGTTGGTTTTTATTTGGACTTTGGAGAATTTTTAAAAGTGATTCTCATCGGCTTTATTGGTCGTAGTGATGATTAAATGAAAGCAATTTTCATTTTATTTTCCCAACGTTTCGACGGTGGTTGCCGTCTTCTTCAGGGGTGTCTTTATTTACAAAATTAAAAAGAAATATAATGTCTTACATATTAATACAAGTAAACGAACAAAATATGACTTACATATCGTTAAATTTTAAGATTTTTAATATACAAAACAATAATTTGTTTGAAACATATAAAAAAACAGATTAAAAACAGATTTTGAACACTTCTCATTCGAAGATTATTCTACGTTTTATGATATTTACTGTCAGAAACTAATGAACTGTAAACGGCAGATATATTTTGTGTGCCTTGTTTGCGGTTCATATTGTTTTTGTTGTTAATTATATGCAGTGTCTCTAGTGTGTAACGTTTAGATGTATGTTTTTCTGTTGCAAACATCTCCACTCCCTCGAAGTTTAGTGTGTGACCGGTATCAATGCTGTGAGAAGCCAGTGCCGTCTTCTCTGAACTTTTTAGGCGAATATCTGACTTGTGGTTCGCCATTCTTTGCCGAAGGAGTTGTTTGGTGGTGCCGATGTAGCAAAGATTGCAGCATTCATCCGCTTTCCTAGGCAATTTATTTTATAAACTACGTCTGAACGGCGATCTTTGTCGGGTTTCGTCTTCAGGTTGGTTAATAGGGTTGCAACAGTCTGGTTTGACCTATATGCCAAGTTGATTTCCGGGTTGTTTTTCGCGACTATTTCTTTGAAATTTTCGGAAAGTTTGGGTACATAAACGACACTCTTTTAAACACATCTCCTCTGCTCCAACTTATTTTCAGAACGAACTCGGTGTTTTTGACGAAGTATCAAGTTCCTTATAACTTCTGTTGGAAAGCTGTTGTCTAAGAGTATTTGCGTAACTTTTTCTTCGTTAGCGGAGTGGAATTTTCGGTCACTCAACGCAAAGACTTTTTTTATTAAGTTCGACGCAGTGTTTATACGAATGTGCTTGGCTTTATTAGATCGGAAATTGACAAGTCGCCCAGATGCCATATCTTTCTGGTACCAGTCGAAAGAAAGTCGATCATTTTCGCGGTAGACCTTAACGTCCAAGAACGCTATCGATCTGTTTTTTCCCCCTCTACGGTGAATTGTATTTTTTCATTTTGGTCCATTGAGAGATAGCTTTGAGCCGAATAGCTGTACCACTTGTTGCTGGCCACTTGTTTGCTGAAAATATCAAGGGGTGCAAGGTTAAATTGTATGTTTAGGGTGGCCGAGGGTCCAATGCTGTCCACCATACTACTACTGTATTTGGATTAAAGGTGGTCCAGATTAGCAAAACATTACTTTAGACAACTACTGTATTTGCCAAATTTACTTTTCAGAATTTCGTATCAACTCCCGACGTAATCCTTACTCCTTTTGTACTAAGTGCTGTTTTATCCATGACTCGAGCCAATCGTGAACCAGATTCTCGTTTATCCACGTCTATAATCCTTCCTTTCCTAAAAAATATAATAAAGAGCAATGAAGACGAAAAAAGATATGCTCAATATTCAGTATGGTGCCGTGATTGTCTACAGATAAGAAGAGTTGACTTAGATAAAACGTTTACTGTAATGATAGATCAAAATAAAGAAGGAAAAGACACAATAACACCGGGTTTAGTAAATTTGGCCTTTGTTCTACTCAAGGAAAAAAACTCTTCAGAAATATATGAGCTTGGAATGAATTTTTTAATTAAATTCGTTCGAAAGCGTTTTGTATTTGGTCAAGGAGTCGTCAAAAAATTAGCCGAATGGATGGTTCTGGATAAGGAAGCAGTACAATATGCAGGTTTGAAATAAATTAATAATAAATAATTTTAATATAATCAGGCATTTTTTTTCTGCAGATTGTCTAACATTACTTAGCTCAAACGATACATATACCGTCTCTGAATGTGAAAATTCAATTAACTATGTTTTAGACTTCCTATTGTGGGTAAGTTGAGTAATTGAAATTTAGGTCACATATCATAGTCTCTCTGTATTTGAAGATTCCTGGAGATCATGCTATGCGAATGATGACGTTTATTTTTCCGATTTTGAAGATCTCACCCTCAATACGTGATTCATTCATAGAAATTCTACGAAAAGCCATTTACTCCAGGTAACTTTTATTTATTTGATCTTTTGTTAAAAGCACATTTAAAATCCAATACATATAGTGACCCTAAAACTTGTCGCATGGGAGTGTATGGTTTTTGTATGATACTTAAACAATTAAATAACAGTAACTCACAGCGAACTTCCATGAATGCGTCTGGAATGTGTACGCAACAAAGTATATCAGGTTTCTCTCTAATGTCACAAGCAACACTTGGCAGCCGTAACAATCCGCAGCGACATTTCGATATGCTTACTTTGGAAATAATAGGACTTTTAAGGAATTGTTTCAACCAAAATTTAGATATCAAAAACACACTCTATGAAAGTATGAAAAACTTTCTAATTATAATGATCTAGTTTACTAAATTATTTTTTTTTTTAGACTTACAAAGAGCTGTCGAACTTAATCCAAAACTTATTCCACATGTATTACAATTCATTGACTCACATTTCCGTTCTTATTTTGATATAAAAACAAATGAGGAAGAGAAAGTTGTGATAAATATTAATTTTGGAAAACTACTGCATAGTGTTACCGATAATGATAATGAAATCGAAGTGAAAGATAATTTGGGAAAGCTCATCCTTTTTGTTGCACATTGTTTGAAGGCATATGATCGTTTTGAACATGCGTATGATACAACAGAGATGTGCAAAATATTAAATACTGTTTGTGAACAAATACAATTAAAGGAGTTTAAGTTCGAAATTATAGTAAGTATGCTGCCTAAGTATAGCAAATCTCATTACATATAAAATCACTTATTAATCATTATTTTCTAATTTACTCAAAATCGATAACTTATGATAAGAAACTGCATTTTATACAACTTCATTTTAATTGCAATTAATCCGAGTACAATTTATTTGTTTTTATGCGGGAGAAGATGGCTTAAACGTAATATTCTACGGTAAAGCGTTTATAAAATTTTAAAATTTGATTTTAAAAGATACTTGCGAATTGTTTGCTGGTATATTTTTAATTATAATTAGCGCACCCGGTGAACTTTGTCTCACTCCCCAATTTATCGCCTTCAGATAAACTCCAAATTGATAATAAAACACCGAAAGTTAAAATTTCAATGTGATTTATTTGAATGGAATCGAAATCCGTAAAGAGCGATTTGATAAGCAATGTTTTTCATTTTTTTACGGCACAACAACAAACAACCAAGACGGTTTTGCTTACACGCGAAAATGGAACGTACATCCTTGCGAAAAACAGAGAAATTCGAGATTATTCGTGAGATAAGGACTTGCTCTACTTTGAATTTGAGAGATTTTAAATGACAATGTTCATCAGCGCCTTGATGGATAACCGCCTACCGTTGCACAATTTCAGATGATTCAGATTCCGCAACATGATTATGTTCATTCCCACCTTCAGCTGTAATTATGCGGCAGAGTTCCTGGCACATCAAGCGAATTCAAAAATTCCATTCTATAATTGTTCGCTTAATCCGATCGGTCACGCTGTCAACGGACTTGTACGAATGCGGTTCTCCAGCGATTTGACTTTGTATGTTGAAATTCAAGATATCGACGTCATAATTCTTCGCTGCTAGTATTGCCCGTTCACTAATCCAATCTAAATTTTTATAATTTTTTGCAATGCCGCGGAGAATTTTGGTGATTAGTTCCACCTTTGCCGATGTCAACTCGCAAAAATTTGCCGGGAACGTTATCAATCCCCACGTTAGGCGCATTCTTTTCTATACCTCCAATTTTAATTGGATGCCGCCCATGGGTTAAAATGAGAAAGTCAATACCTGGTTCTCAAATCCACTGTGTCAAACTAGTGCCGTGCAATTCAGGTTGCATTTAAAAGACCTTAGGTCTTGCAGGCATATAGTTAAATTCAAGAAAAAAAATCCAATCAAAACGTCAACAGGAATTCTACCATTACCAAGCGTCAGCAGTTGTCTAGGGAATTCAGCAATCGATGGCTCGTTTTACCATGTGACTCTCACGTTCATAGTCAACTTCAACTTCTTTACATGTCGCCACAAAGACGACGATTTCAGGCATGTAATATATAATATAGGTCGATCAAGCGGTTGTCGATGACGACGTCGTTTCCTTTTACTTTCATCGCGATTGATCTGCCGCTGTCTTTTGGAGTAGGACGCGGATGACACCAACGGAGGGGAAATCATTCAGGGTTGTGGACCCCGCAAAAACCATGGATTATGTTCGTTGTCACAACGGAATGCAGCTCCGGATCAAAAATGATCAAATAAATATGATCCGGCCGGATCTTGTCTAACATCCAAAGCAGAATGTGTGTATGTGGTAAACCACGAATCTGCCATTCAACCGAGTACGCTTTAAACATAAACATTCTGCTTAACGATGTATTCATGAGTACTCTGCTCTTTTGCAAGTGAACGTGATTAATAAATCCGAGCGTCCGTAACACCGCACGTACGTAATCGCAATTTGATCGTATTCATGCTTTTGGGGCGGGGTAATGGTCGAATATGAATTCGAACTTAGTTGTAGAATGAAAAAGAAGTGATGACCTGTGAACAAACCTGTAGTTGGATTGCTCATATTTATATTGAAGTGATATTCATCCTCTCCACCACAGAACATCAAAGGGTATTGAAGTGGTGACCGATGAGTCTCGTACACGCTCTGCAGTTGCCCACCATCCCGAAGTTTGAGAACAATATCTCATGATTCCAAATTCTCCCCAAAAATCAAAAATCACCAATACGACTTATTATAGGTGTTCGAGATTTAAAATATATCTCACTGCGACTTTATTGAATTGATTTCCAAATAAAAATTAAAATGATTGTTCATTTTGATATTTAAGAGTCTCCATTACCTTCTAAATCGGATTGCAGTCGGGTTGATTAACAACTTTGGCTCCAAATCACGTCATTTAAAAGCATCCATTATATTTGCGTGTATACACCAGAAAATGTATTGATTTTATTGTATTTCCATAGAGAAACGAATACAACGCCTCTGGCGGATGGGTCAAAACGGGCAATTTAACCTTGCCACCAGCGCAGAATAGGCCGCGGGTTTCCGATTGAAATTTCAATGCATTGCAATGCTACCATACGACAGACAATTAACCGATATCAATGCAGCGAAGATCTTTGTAGACGATTACGGAATAGTATTCGAAAGCATCGCGAGTCTACATTTACGACTAATATTCTTCTAATAACATTTTGTCGAATAAGGTGGTTATTGTGCAGCAAGAACCTTTGCAATATGGCACGCCCCCATTCCTTTAGTTTTACAAATTCATTGGATATTCTGACTAATTATTGCACGGCGTGTCCTCCTTCCTCCAACGTTTTATCGGCTATAGGAGGCATTAGTTAAACAAAAAGCTCTTCCTAAAAAAAACAGCAAAGTCGTTTTTGTCTAATCCTATTCAAAAGAAAATTTAAAAAAAACTTACGGAATGAATATTTCGCAATGAATGAAAAAATGATCAAATTGATAAATATAAATTTAAATATAAATATAAATATAAATATAAATATAAATATAAATATAAATATAAATATAAATATAAATATAAATATAAATATAAATATAAATATAAATATAAATATAAATATAAATATAAATATAAATATAAATATAAATATAAATATAGATTATTACATTTTTGACCGTTGAAGGTGTCGGACGTGTTTTAGAGAAGATAAGAAAAAAATAAAATAAAATAAAATCAAAAAATCAAATAAAATAAATAAAATAAAATAAAATATAATAAAATAAAATAAAATAAAATAAATTAAAATATAATAAAATAAAATAAAATATAATAAAATAAAATATAATAAAATAAAATAAAATAAAATAGAATAGAATAAAATAAAATAAAATAAAATATAATAAAATAAAATAAAATATAATAAAATAAAATATAATAAAATAAAATAAAATAAAATAGAATAGAATAAAATAAAATAAAATAAAATAAAATAAATTCAAATAAATAAGGAAGGGGTACAGAGAGGACATGGCGGATAAAAAAGGAGAAAATATCGAAGAAGAAATAAAGAGGAGAGGAAGGCCGACAAACATTGAAAGATTGTCGAAGGGTATGAACACGGGATCGATGGGAGATATAAGTGATCTATGGAAAAGGAAAAGGGAACAGACAGAAGGAGGGGAGCAGGAAATGGTGGAAGGAATAGCGGTATTTCAGCCAAGCAAGAAAATTCCAAGATCACCGCAGAAGAAAGAGGGAGAGGAATCGAATGTGGAGAGGATACTAAGGGAGATGAACAAAGAGTTAAAACGTGAGATTCAAGAAGTGAAGCAGGAGATGAAAGAGATGAGAGTAGAAATGAAGGAGGAAGTTAGAATGATAAGAGAAGAATTGAAAAGGGCGGAGAAGGAGAGAGAAGAACTAAAGATTGAGGTAAAAGGGTTGACAAGAAGGATGGAAGAGTTAGAAAAGAGAGAAAAACGTGAAATGGAGATAGAAGAGAAGAAAATTCAAAAAGGAGTAAAAATAATAAGTGGGCGAGAGGAGACAGAAAATCTAATGGAGAAGATGAAAGAGATGGAAGCAAAGATAGAAAAACAGGAAAAAGAAAAAATAAAAAGGAATGTAATAATCAGAAACGCGCAGATAAAAGGCACAATAAAAGAAACGGTAGAAAGCTTATTTATAAGCATAGGAGTGCGAGCAAGGATAAAGGAAGTGAAGGAGGTCGGAAGGAGAGGAGCAGACAGGAAAGAGGGCATGATAGAGGTAAAGATGGAAACACTAGAGGGGAAAGCAGAGGTTATGAGAAAGAAAACGAGCCTAAAAGGAAGGAGGGAGAGAATTGAAGAGGACTTAACGTGGAAAGAAAGAAGAATGAAGTGGCTGATAAAGGAGCGAGCAGAGGAAGAGAAGAGAAAAGGGAAGTGGGTTAGGATAAGATATGGGAAACTGATAGTAAATGACGAGACATGGGTATGGGATGAGAAAAGGGAGGTCATAAGGAAAATAATGACTAGAGATGAAGAACAGGATGGCCAATTGCAGAGAGAAAGTAGAAGTAGCCAAAAACAAGAAGGGGAAAGAGAAGTAGAAGAGCGAACGGAGCCAAAAAACGGATAAGGGAAGAAGAAGAAAGAAATGAAATAAGTAGAGAAGAGGCGAAGGAAAGATGGAAGATTGGCTTCTGGAATGTGGCGGGGCTAGCAAATAAAGAAAAAGAGTTCTGGGAAGGGATCAAAGAATGGGAAGTTATAGTGTTGATAGAAACTTGGGTAGAGGAAAAGAACTGGGAAAAATGGAAAACAAAACTGCCAAAGGGGTATAAATGGACGAGACAGGGAGCAAAAAAGAAGAATAAGAAGGGAAGAGCGATGGGAGGTATGATGATGGGAATTAGAGAAGAAATGGCAATGGAGGGAGATGAGCATCAGGAACGGGAAGAGGGAATAATGAGCAGGAAAGTAAAAGCCGGGAAGGATGAATGGGTTATAGTAGCAATATACGTTAATAACGACATAGATAAGAAGTTGGAAAGCTTAAGAAGGTGGATGGAGAAGCAAGCAGATGAGGAAAGAGTGATAATAGGGGGGGACTTCAACGCCAGAACAGGGCTAGAGGGTGGAAGAGTGAGGGAGATGGAAGATGAAGAGAATGGAAGGAGGTCAAAAGATAAGAAAGTGAACGCTGAAGGAAAAAAGTTAACGCAGATGATAGGAGAATTAGGGTGGGAAATTTTTAACGGTAATATAGAGGGGGACGAGGAGGGAGAGTTCACGTATACAGGAGGCAGAGGGGAGACAGTTATAGATTATGTATTGGGTGACGAGAGGACGAGAGACGGGATAGAAAGGATGGAAGTAGCAGATAGGGTGGAGTCGGATCATCACCCATTGGTGATCACGATGAAAAAAGGGAGAAGGAGAAAGAGAGAAAAAGGAAAGGTGGTCAAAAGAACAAAAACGGGAAGGTGGTCAGAGGAGATGAAACGGGAATACGAGAGAAGAATGCGAGGATTTAGACTGGAGGAGGGAGGAGAGGAAGCAGTTAAGGAGATAGGGGAGAGGATAAAGAGAGAGATTGATCGAAGTGAGGAGATAGGGGGGAGAGAAAGGAAACGGAAAATGAGAGGATGGTGGGATGATGAGTGCAGAGATAAAAAAGGGGAAGTAAGAAAGGAGTTAAGGAGGTGGAGGAAAAATAGTGGGAAGAAAGAAAAATACAGGGAGAAAAAAAGAGAATATCAAGTGATGTGTGAGAAAAAGAAAAGGGCCGAGCAGGAAGAGTTGAAAAGAGAAATTACAGAGGCCAATACCGAAAACAAAGTGTGGGAAATAATAAATAGAGAAAGAAAGAAGAGAAAGATAATGGGGGAAGGTATAGAAGAAGAGGAATGGAAAAAATATTTTATGAGCTTATTTGGAGGGGTGGAAGGAAGAGTAAGAATGGGAATGGAGGGAAGAAGAAGAGCGGAAGAGGAGACTGATATTAGCAAAGAAGAAATAAGAAAGGTGGTGAGAAAACTCAAAGAAGGAAAAGCAACGGGAATAGATGAAATACCGAATGAGGCGTGGAAATATGGAGGAGAAAAAGGGATAGAGGTAGCTTGGGAAATATGCAGAAAAGTGTGGAGAGGAGACGGATGGCCGGAGGGGTGGAAAGAGGGGGTGATTGCACCAATAGTAAAGAAAGGGGCGGGAACAAAGGTAGAGGAATACAGAGGAGTAACACTCATGCCAACGTTATATAAAATATACACTGCGGTTTTAGCGAAGAGGCTAGAGGAAGAAGCGGAGGAAAAAGGGATGATACCACCGAATCAAACGGGGTTCAGAAGAGGAGTAGGGACGATAGACAATATATATGTGTTGAACTATGTGGTGAACAGAGAGGTTGCAGAGGAGAAAGGCAAGCTAGTGGCACTATTTATAGATTTAAAAGCGGCGTTTGACTCAGTGGATAGAAAAATTATGATAGATGCATTGGTGGAACGAGGAGTAAGAGAAGGGCTTAGGGAGAGAGTTAGGGAGGCTTACGAAGAAACGACGAGCAGAGTGAAAGCGGGAGTAGCGATGGGGGGAACATTTTGGACGGGAAAAGGAGTAAGACAAGGCTGCCCGATGAGTCCAATACTGTTTAACTTATTGACGGCAGATATGGAAGACGAACTGGCCGAGGGGAGATGGGGAGGGGTAAAAGTGAGAGGAAAAAGAATTTGCTCGCTGGCATACGCAGATGATGTGGTAGTATTGGCGAAAAACGAAGAAGAGATGCAATGTATGATAAGGATACTGGAAAAATATTTCGAGAAGAAAAAACTAGAGTTAAACGTTGGAAAGACGAAAGTGATGAGGTTTAGAAAAGGAGGAGGGAGGAATAAAACAGTAGATTGGAGATGGAGGGGAAAGCAAATAGAGGAAGTAAGGGAGTTTAAATACCTGGGCTATGTGTTCAAAAAGAATGGAGGGCAGGAGGCACATATAAAGGACAGAGCAAAAAAGGCAGCAGCGGTCATGAAGGAAGCATGGGGGATTGGAAGGAGAAAATTCGAGAGGGTATGGGAGAGGAAGATGTGGCTTTTTGACACCCTGGTATGGACGGTGATGGGGTATGGAGCAGAAATATGGGGATGGGAGGAGAGAAAAGAAATTGAAACAATGCAAGAGAGGTACCTCAAATGGACACTAGGTGTAGAATGGCAAACTCCAGGATACATGGTGAGAGAAGAAACAAAAAGAGACAAGATAAGGATAAGAGCAGGGAGAAGGGCATGGAAATATGAAGAGAAGTTAACAGATGGAAAGGGAAGTGAAATAGCGAGGGAATGTCTACAGGAGATGAAAGAGAGAGGGAGAGATGGACAAGTGAGAGTATCAAGATGGGAACAGGGTAGGCAAGAAATGAGGGGAAGGGAGGGAAGAGATGATAGTGCGACGGGATACGAGGGAGTGGAAAGAGAAGACAGAATAGAACAGGAGAAGGAAAGGCGGGAACAAATAAAGGAATCTAGATATAACAGATGGTATAGAGAAATAATGACGGAGGGGATACCGCATTATCTGGTAGCAGGATGGAAGACAGAAAGAACGAGGCGAATAGCAAGATTTAGACTAGGGAATGAGGTGAGAGAAAGATGGTATTGGAAACGAGAAGAGGAGAGAATGTGCAGACTGTGCGAGGGTGAACCAGAGACGTGGGAACATGTAATAGAAAGATGCAGAGCAGGAGGAAATGAAGGAAAATCCATAGGGGAAAAGTTGATGGAAATACTGGACGAAAAAGGGAGGGGAGAAGAATGGATAAAAGAGCTAGAGGAAGTGAGAAAAGACAAGACGAGAGAAAGTAGAAGGGATGAGGTAGACTGAAGTCAGGAACGGAATCATGTAACCCTTAGGGGAATCAGAAATAACATTAACTAACTAACTAACTATAAATATAAATATAAATATAAATATAAATATAAATATAAATATAAATATAAATATAAATATAAATATAAATATAAATATAAATATAAATATAAATATAAATATAAATATAAATATAAATATAAATATAAATATAAATATAAATATAAATATAAATATAAATATAAATATAAATATAAATATAAATATAAATATAAATATAAATATAAATATAAATCAAGATGGGAACAGGGTAGGCAAGAAATGAGGGGAAGGGAGGGAAGAGATGATAGTGCGACTGTATACGAGGGAGTGGAAAGAGAAGACAGAATAGAACAGGAGAAGGAAAGGCGGGAACAAATAAAGGAATCTAGATATAACAGATGGTATAGAGAAATAATGACGGAGGGGATCCCGCATTATCTGGAAGCAGGATGGAAGACAGAAAGAACGAGGAGAATAGCAAGAGTTAGACTAGGGAATGAGGTGAGAGAAAGATGGTATTGGAAACGAGAAGAGGAGAGAATGTGCAGACTGTGCGAGGGTGAACCAGAGACGTGGGAACATGTAATAGAAAGATGAAGATCAGGAGGAAATGAAGGAAAATCCATAGGGGAAAAGTTGACGGAAATAATGGACGAAAAAGGGAGGGGAGAAGAATGGATAAAAGAGCTAGAGGAAGTGAGAAAAGACAAGACGAGAGAAAGTGGAAGGGATGAGGTAGACTGAAGTCAGGAACGGAATCCTGTAACCCTTAGGGGAATCAGTAATAATATTAACTAACTATTATTATAATAAATGTAAATATAAATATAAATATCGCATTCAATTTCAATTGATCGTAATGCTTTAACCGCTTGAGACTGTGACGCATGATACACGACCATCCGGAATCAGTGTTATAATATGCAAAACTCGAATCAATTGCAGAAAGGGAAAAATCGCACATCTCATCAATAGAAAATTACAATGCAAAAAGCACCTAATGTACAATGCCATCTACGCAGCACAGCGCTTGTTAACTTTTCCACCAAAAATGCATGCAAAACGTCTTTTGTCGTAATGAATTTTACAAGTATACCAAATTTTCCAAGCTTCAAAACGAATTTTCACCTTTACATCGTTCAAAATCATCCAATCAAATTTCGTCAAAAAAAATTCAATACAAAAATCAATTTTCGATTTTTTTATTTCCCGACTTTTCCGGAGGATTTTACCAATTTTTTATTTTGTAAAAACCTGTCAATTACGAACAACCGAAAAAAAATTGAACCAAATCGGTCTAGTCGTTCTCAATAGATAAATTATTATTATATATTTTTCACACCATTTTTATAAAGTTTTTAACTATATGCCTGAATTGAACGACATTAGTTAAAAGGTATAGAAATATAAGAAAGAATTAATATTATTTATTTTGTATTATTAAAATCGTTGTTGGAAAAATTTTAGATCCTGATTTTATTAAAATCTAAATTGGGTTGCAATTCGAAGCGAACCTGTGCGTCATTTCAAGGTCGTCAAGGTCCTGTAATAGTATATTTATAAATACATCGCTCCAGGGCTGTTGAACCTTTTCATCAAACGTTCACAAACGTAAACATTTTGAATCGCCTTGAACCTGAACTGTGCATTATTATTTTTAGTTGCACAAAAATTAATTAAAGACTAATCAAAAAATATGGTTTGTTGTTGATGACGGTGATCAGCTGATTTGTAAATATGGCAAATTACCATGATGGAGGAATTTTAATAATATATGATATCTATTGTTTTAAACTATTTTTTTTTAACATACAATTATTGTTTATAAATATAACTAAAAACAAATTGGTAAATATCGTAATGTAATATTTCAATTTAATTTTACAGAGCGGACCTCTGACGCTGCTCAAAAATGAAACAATTATGCAGCAACTAAATTTTCTCGAAGGACTTATGTCTTATTTGATTCTAACATCAACGCCAGAAAACAATAACGTTACAAAAATGTATGCACTATTTAAAGTACATCATTCAATTTCCGAGGGATTGAAAGTAAGTTATTAAATCATCCGCCAATGTGTTATACATTTGACTTTAATCATTTTACATTCAAAAGAGTCTCAGCGGCGGAAAAAAGATCATCAAAACAAAACCTAAAGGCAATACTGAAACCGAATCTCAAAATTCGACAATAAACGGTATTGTAGTAAAGAAGATCAATTCGAAACCTGAAAATATATGGGATATCTCTGACATCGAAATGTTTTTAATAATTTTACATGAGTAAGTTTTTAGAAACAAACATAATTATAACTAATACCCATACAATTTTACAGAGACTGTGTAAAATTTGCGAATGCAAGTTCAATAGCTCCATTACGAAGTAATCGAGAGCTGGTTCGTTATATTTACAAAGTGGCAGTTTCAAAAATCGAAAGTCTACGGCATCAGCCAACTTATAAACAAGTTTCACATAGTCGAAGAATACTTAAAAATATGACAGATTTGACACGAATTATTTACGAACGTTGTATTAAACAGTTACCATCGTTGTGGAAAAATTTTGATCTACAAGCAGCGGCATTGTGTGTTGATTGTTTTCATCAATCACTTACCACAGTTGAAGAAGTGTTTTCCAAAAAATTCGATGAATTTATAAAAGGAGTCGATTATCATCCTATGAATATTTCTTCCAATAGAGAAGCCATAAGTATAATTCAAGAAATGATAGACCAATACATGCTTGATGAAGAAGAATTACGCGAAGACACTGATGCTGCCTTTGGAGTTATGATTCCAAGTACACTACTGCAATGCTTAGAAATTCTTTACGATAAAAAGTCGTATAGTGATCGTTTGACTATAGAAAGCTATATTTGGCTTCTAAACTTTTGTAAAAACAACGAAGTATTTACTAAAGAAATGGGAATTGTTCATAAATTGCTGTTCATCCAAAGGCAAAAAACTCATTCAGGAATGTTTTTTAATACGATTGCTATGCATCTTGAGAAGGTCATCGGACAAGTTACGGATCAAGTGAGTATAGTTGTTGATTATGTTTAAATTTTATTATAAAATATTTAAACATTAGCCGGACCTGAGTCTGAATTTTGAATTAAAATCCATCACGTTGACCAGCGCAGAGTCCTGCATCAACTATTTGTATACAACTTTGCGTAAACAAATTGAAGAAGTGGAATATTTTATCTCAAAGGCAAATAGTCTGCATTACAAGTTAAAGATAATTGTTGAAGATGAACGCGAAATGTGTCTGGCTTCTTTAAAGAACAAAGAACGATCGCTTTGCTCCCAATTAATACATATTTCAAATACTCTGTTGCATCTTTCTAATGTCAGTCTTCCTTTGGGCACTTGCATGGATAATCTCTTGCGTATCCTGATTCAAATGTACACATGCTTAAAGAATTTAGCAAAACACTTTCTATGTCGGAGTGCAACATCTAAACTTTCAATACAAGGGACAAAGTGAGTATATTTTAAATTAAAAGAAACATGTTTAAAAATTCATAAATGTTATAAGCATAGGTAATGCATTTTTTTAAGGCACGTATCACAAACTCATTTCACTTTAAATGGGTATAATACTAAATTTGTTGAATTGTAAAGTTAACTTTTTGTTGGATTTACGTAGTTGGCTTTACACTTAGAGATAAACCTCGGCTTCATAATCAACATGCCTCATTCAGTGGGACTGGCCTATCTAATTGCCTCGAGTTGCACACTCGAAGTTGATTTAGTTCCACGACACTTTAGACTAGGCCTTTCTCTAGTGAACTGTTCTTCCTGGGAAAACTCGAAGACTCTTGTCAATGATATTCGGTTCGCTCAACATGCTAAAGCCATATAAGTCGATGAGTTCAAATTTGCTTGACCAGTGTGATGTCGTTGTACAAGTAGAACTCGTAAAGTATCATTTACTGCTTTGGTTTTTGTAATCTCTCTATTTTTGTCTCATCTCATCGGTGACAGCTGTGACAATGATGATAAAGTGTGAATCGCACTAATGTGAAACGAACTCACTTGATCAATCAATAGTGCAGTATCAAAACTTGGGAAATATATCAATAAAGCCTTTATTCGTACAAAGCTTGCGTATAATTTTAGCAGGTGTTACCGAAACTCATCTCTTGGGCATGAATTCAGAAATAGAGAAATGATAGGTTATTGTGACACCTGGCACGACCGCAATATTTTATGTGTTTCAATATTTTATCGCTATTTTCATAAACAATGATTTAACGAAAATACTCGCACTTATTGGAATGCTCATCAGTTTACCCTTGAGCCCAACTTCGGATGTACTGTCAAATACAGAGATTCTTTCTTTACTTTAACTCGAATATGGAATGCTTTACCTATATGTATTTTTGCCTTCCATTTTTATTTTCAGAAATTCAAAATCATTGTCCTTTTAAGTCCTTCCTCTTTCCTAAGGCTCGCAGTGTGCTTGTCCAGTTAAAATCCCTATAAAGCTTGCATTATTACACAAAAATTACAAGGCAATAATTGTTTTAATATATTCTAACACTAGGATGATGACATATTCAATAATTAATATGCATCGGCTTTTTTCTTATTTTATTGTTAACTTAGCAAGCAAGTTTCTAAGGAATTCATGAAATATTGATTTTCAAAAGTTACAATTTAGTATAAAGAAAAAAGTAAGTAGCTACGTGTTTTTATAAAACAAAACTGCTAACTCATTACATGCTGTTTAGGCATAGAACTAACAACATGTGATTGAGTAAAACTAGTATACCGATAACATATGGCAAAGAATAAAAAAATTAATGCGAATTATAAGGGACATCGATAAATAAGACACGGAAATTTCTCCGCATTAGTTCAGCCGCCATCCCTGGAGATAAAATCTGAGACAACAACCACATACAGTCTCCGAATATCGCGCCACACATCTTTCCTATCATTCTTTCTCTTCCTTAACCTCACCCCCACGCCCGCGCTGTGTTGAAACATTTAAAGGGTATTCATAATCCCTTGAGCGCGTGTAGATTATAAAAAAAAAAAAAAAAAAAAACAAATATATAATCAATTCTGTACTAAATGAAGAGACAATTTAACAATGGATTTGTCGATCTTAACTGTTTACAAATATTGTATATGCTTTATGACATGCTAAATGGTAGAAAGTTTGTTGTCAAGAGTGGCAATGTAACTTCTACCGCAACTTTTAATATTAAAAATAGTCTAGCAGGGAGCAGTTAACTTGCCGATTCTATTCAGCATTTACACCAGCGATCTGATAGGTAGTCTAACTCAGGCAATTGCGTACGCCGATGATCTAATTGCGTACAGAACAGCTAATACAGTTGAGGACATCAAAATTCTTTTTCAGACTGATTTCGACGATATTGTGATGACTGGAAGTTGAAAATCTACTTCTAGAAGTCAGACGACACTATTCTGTTTAGGACTCCGTTGTCTAGCGCCTCAAGGGATACGAGAAAGAACTGGCGCAAGCTGGTGATAGTAGGACCACATGGACATCCACTGGCGAGTAAAAGTGTAATAAAGTACCTTGGTGTATGGTTGGATCAGTACTTGTATTTCGACAGACATATAAGTGCTGCTCTGGCCAGTGCTAGGGGAGCCTTTGCCCTAACAAAACGATTGTTTTATAGCAGCCGTCTTGACAGCAGGGTGAAGGTGATTTGCTATATGGCCCTCATCAAGCTGATGATTGCCTATGGATGTCCTGTGTGGACAGAAAAAATAACACGAAGCATTATTGTCTTATTTTATTATATTAATAACACATAATTTGTATTTTTTTTATATATTTTTCTAGACATTATTCTTAACAAAATCACTTAGTTTTTTCTTAAATTGATTTATTCCGGGCTCACTCTTCATATCTATGTTTGGTCCTAAGTTCCGATATTTCTTAAATTGAAAGGCTAGATTTCAGGTAGTTGTTCTGGAAGCATACCATAATACACGCGCTTACCATTACTGCATTTAACGAATTATCTCTTTAACATTCATCCACTAAAGGCATTCGCGGATTATTCTTATCAACGGTAAATATTCAGCTTAAAATTAACCCTCGTTCCCTAAATTTGTCATCAGCATTGGGACCGACTAGTGAAATTGAGTAATAATTAAAGTCCGTCATCATTGGAATTTTATACAGAAGAAAAGACGGCCCAAATGTCATTTGCTTTTGTATTGTACTCAAAAAATAAATTTTCTTTGAAATCTTTGCACAAACATGCATGCTCTTTGAGAGTTAGCATTTTATCTATAACAAATATTTTTAGCTTTCAACACAGTCTACTTGACAACATCCACACTCACATTAATTTCATCATACTTTCAATTTTGAGCTTTTCAACCAAATATGAACACTTTTCATGTCTTCATTTAAATTTTCGGCACATTATTTCACTGCTCTCTCCATAATTGTAAATCGTATTTATAAAAGAAACAGAAATGTTCCCAACACAGACTCCGTCTGTTTCTGCTACTCCCAAATAGTTAATGATCGAACAAGATATTTCTTCATTCACTTAGTTCGTTTGCTTTTAGTCGATAAATAATATGTAAACCATTTCAATTCAGGATCATGTATAACATAGAGCCATATTTTTAACAGTAACATTTTTCCATCAATATGGTGTCAAAGGCAGGTTTCAAATCTAATGAGACAGCTTTTACCGAATGCCCGCAATCAAATTGTCTTTTCCATTTCCTGACATCACAATTAATGGCAGTTTCACAAGAAAGAATCTTCTCAATCCCGATTGTTTTATTTTCAATTAATACATGTATTGTCATCTAAATGGCTTTGAAACTGCTCAGCAACGTTTTTTTCCTAATACTTTTTTCACGCGTAGGTAACATATTCACTAGTCTGATTTCTGCAAACATATTTATTTGTATTTTTCACTTTTTCCACTGGAACAATTATTTATTTTTTCCATACTTCCGAAAATTTCCCTGTTTGCAATGATTTGTTAATTATTCAAAAGAGAGATAAATCTGAGACATCAACCAGCTCTAGTCTCAGAACATTGCGCCACACATCTTTCCTATCCTTCTTTCTCTTCTTCCACTGGATGCCCGCGCTGTGTTAAGAAAAACATCTAAAGGGTATTCATAATCCCTTGAACGCGTGCAAAGTTATATATATATATAAAAAAAAAAAGAATTGGACTATAAACTACAATGATTTCTCTATTAATCCTAAATAAAAGATTTTATCATTTGATTTTTTAATCAATCAATACTTTGAATTTGTTTTTGAATTTTATTTGGCCCAATGGCCATTGAAAATTAATAATATTTTACATTTCATGTTTTAATTACATTCAAAAACTGTTCTTGGAATTTCAAATAATAAAAGATTTTGCATAAACAAAAATTAGATTTTTAAATTGATTTAAGTTATTGATGTTTCTAATATTTAATGGAAGATTGTTGTAGGCCTGTAGTCCCATGTATAATATACTGGCTTGTGCCCTAGTTTTTTGATGTTACATTGTAAAATCTAAATGTAAAAATAGAAATACAACTTATGTTTGGCGTTACAGAACTAACATTCTATTTATGTAATTATCTCTCTAGTCTCTATTGCCCACAAAGTATACATTAAATTTGTTTGCAATTTCTTTCGATAGACTTGGGGCGTGTCAATCAAGAATTTTACACTTTATATATTATTCCTTTTCGTATTTTTACTTGTGATTATAGTTATAGTACAAGTTATGCATTCGTAAAAGAAAAACAAAAATTCTAACGATCAAACAATACATTACGATCATAGAGAAGCCTAAAAAGTGATCGACAAAAAATGTCTGCCTGTCCGCCTGTATGTATAACGGGCTGCAACCTAAATGGTGTAAACGATTACCTTCAAATTTGGTATGTGTGATTATTTTGGCATTCCTCAGAGGGGAAATTGATGTTTTATTTTTAGGCATACAAATAACGGTACCTGCCATATGACCTTGAAGGAAAATCTTATTTTTCTGGAAAACGGCTCAAACGATTTCGAAAAAAAATTTTGAGAATTTTTTTGTTGGTAATAGCTATCATTTGATATGAACCAAGTTTACCGGAAAAGTCTATTAACGGTACTTTTCATATAACGGTTTTTAAAATTTTTTTCTTTCTCGGTAACTGTACATTGCATATCTGTCAAATTTTATATCTGAGAAGACCTAGGTAGCCAAACTAATTCTGCATACTAAAATTTTAAATAACTTTTTTTTTATAATTAAAATAAATTTTTGAATTTTTTATTTTGAAAAATCAATATTTTTAAAACTAATCAAAAAAAAATAATTTTACATTTTATGGTCACGTGTATATTAATAAACTCTAAAAAACTGCATACCAAAATTTCAAAAAACATTTGTTTTCAAAAAACTAAAAATAAAAAACCGCATTCCATCAAAATCCGTCCTACAATTTTCGAGATAATTTTTATAAAATTTTCATTGATCGGTGGCATCTAATGGTTTTCTTGGTTTTTTTCGAGAACTTGGTATTTGAGCGTTTTAGTTGATTGTCTAAAATAGATTTTTGAATCGTATTTTTAGGGCCAAAACTAACGGTACCACTCATACAATTTTGTCTACCATCTCAATTATATCGAAAACGGCTCTAACGATTTTGATTTAAAAAAAAAGTGTGCGCACTATTTTCGGTGTACTCTAGATTTTAGTCAAAATGTTTTTTTTTTAATATTTTGTTATTAACTGTAGCTTCCATACAATCATTCTTTTGATTTTGACCTTTCTCATAAACGACTCGACGGATTTTGATCAAAATTCTTGCAAAGGAGGTCCTTCAGATTATAAATAATACTGCATACCAAAATTTTGGAAAAATATTGTTTTAGATTTTTGAAAAAAAAATATTTTTTTTTTTTAAAATTCAATATTTCGAAAACGGATAAATGATTTTTTTTTAAATATTGTTTTTAGGTTTATATTATTAAATATTTATAATTGTCATACCAAGTTTTAGAAAAATGTTGTATATAAAAATTTAATAAGAAGGTGTTCTTTTTTATAATACAATTCTATATGCTACTGAAATTACTCAGCCAAGTAGAAGACTTGGCATTATATTTAATTGGACTTGTCGAACTATTGATTCAAAATAGCTTTAAACGGCCTTTAGTCCACAACATTTGCGTTTCGTCCCCGCAATCTCACTTGGACTCATCTGAAATTACTCGTCCAAGTAGAATATAATGCTAAGTCTGCTGTATTTCTTTTTTTGGAGTTAAAATGTTGAAATGTATGTAGATTTTTTCAAAGAAATACATTTCGTACAATACGTATTTCACTTATTATTATTATTATTAGTTTCTTTATTTCAAAATAAACGTTACAAAATGTATATACAAAAGAATATATGGACATGGCAAGGTGACGTCTGCCAGATAATGACATTTCATAAGAAAAGATAAATGCATAGATACATAATTGATAGAATTATACTTTGTAATTTAAGAAAGTTTTATGAAAAAAAAAATTAATTAAAAGATGAGTGCAAAATACAGTGTTGTTATTTAAAATTTACATTTATAGTTTAAGATACAAAAAATAAAAACAGTTTTTACCTATTTTTTTTCATTGGTTTTGGTATATATAAAAGAATAGATAAGTTAAGATAATAGAAAAGTTTTGAATCAAAGTAAAATGTTGAGATGATAATTATAGATATTTCAAAAACTATTTCTATACGACAGGGCATGGTCACAAAATTTGTAAAGATTAGTCCAGCCCAGGGAACCATTCAAAATGTCTATCAGTTGTGCTCTAGAAAGGACACTTTTCTGGAAGTAAAGCCTTCGAATCTCTTGCAAAATAGGGCAAGTGGCTACAAAATGGTAAACATCATCTCGCTCACCTGTTGCAGAAGTTACACAGAATTGGTAGGTCAGAACGATAAGGAACATAATTTAGATTTAGAATTTCCACTCTAGCTCTAAAAATAGTGCTAATAGCTTTCACAGGAAGATATATTCTGAAATAATTGGGAGATTGAAGCCGGTGATTTAAATCTCTATATAAACCTCTTGTTGACGATGCAGATGCACGATTTGAGTGTTGAACATAGATTTTTTCATCTACTTTTGATATGACATTCGCAAATAGCTGCTGCCAACAATCTAAATTAGATTCAGTAAGATTTAAGGACACGCCATGAGATTGTGTAAGGGCTTTCCATTCTTTGAAAGGTGCAGATTGTGTCCGTAAAAGGTGAGACATAATGGACTTGTGAAGACTCTCCAGATTTTTCCATGGTTTTTAACAAAAATTCGGAATTAGCTTTTACGTTTTTGATATAAATAGGGGTGATACCTGACTCAACGTGGATGGCATATGTTGGAGTCGAATTTGGTAGGCGAAACAAACGCTTGAAAAAGAACCTTTGAATGAGTTCAAAATCTTCAAAATATGTGTAGCCAAATGCTTGAACACCATAACACATACATGTATTGATGGTTGCTTCAAAAACCCGATACTTTGATCCCAAGTCAATACTTGCAAAAAAATTAGGCCACATAACGCTCAGTTAAATTTTGGCTTTCTTACTATTTTCCTTTACATGTTTTGTAAAGCTTACATTTGCAGACATCATCACTCCCAGATATTTGAATTCCTGTACGACCTCTATGCGCTCGCCATCCAGAAACCAACTTTCCTCTCTTAATCTTTTTCTTTTTCGAGCTTCAAACACCATAATTTTTGTTTTTAGAGCATTAATCCTTAAATCCCACTTATTACAGTACCTATGTAGCTTGTTTATTTGAAGTTGAAGGGAAGAAGGGATGTCTGCCAACATTACAAGGTCATCCGCATAGAGTAGCACTTTGACAGAAATGTTTGAAATGCTCATGCCCCCAGGTAAGCTGTCGCAGATATCGTCGATAAAAAGAGCAAACAATATAGGACTTAAGATACATCCCTGAGAAACACCTGTCGTTGTCTCAAACCAGTTCGATGTCTCCGACTCATCCCAGACTGTTGCATTAGTTCCACACAAAAAATGTTCATATATCGAAAGGAATTTTCTAGAAATACCAAATGAAGCCATTTTGAATATCAAGGCTTGACGGTTGACAGTGTCAAAGGCTACTTTGAAGTCAACAAAGCAGGCATATAGTTTTTTCTTCCTTTGAGTATATTTGTTGGCAATACTTGACAACGCGAAAATATGGTCAACGGTTGAAAACCCAGTACGAAAACCCGCTTGAAAAATGCTTAATCGTTGGTGTGATTCTATCCACTTTGATAGCCTAATATACAAAATTGTAGCGAAAACTTTTCTAATTGAATTTAGTATTGATATACCTCTATAATTTTCGGGCAAACTAGCATCTCCTTTTTTGAAAATTGCAAAAATAACAGCTTTTTTAAAACTTTGGGGAACGCATGCATACTCAAACAAGTAATTATACACCGACAGCAAATATTGTTTAAATTCCAGCGTAGAATGTTTAAAAAATTCTACAGGTATCCCATCGATACCTGGTGATTTGGTATTCTTCATTTTGAACGAGCCAGTTCAAGTTCAGTTAAATCAATTGGTGAGTCAAGCTCGTCAACAGTTGTATTGGGAAAGGCGTAGTGAAATGATTGCAGTTCACTGCTCCCTGTCAATAGCGATCTAAAGTGAGATGCTAAGATATCAGCTTGTAATAAGTTGCCCGATGTGCGATAATTGCCACAAATTTCCCTTACATTACCCCAAAAGCTTTTCGAGTCTTTACAACTTTCTAGGTTACGAGCTAGGGTGCTTGTGTAAATTATCTTTTTATTCCGACAAACATGCTTATATAATTTATTTGCTTCTAAATATGCCGACTTAAAATACTCACTATTTGATTTTCGAAACAAGTTAAGGAGAGAAAAAACCTTATTACGGAGTCTTCTGCACTCATAATCAAACCATTTACAAACGGCTACTGGTCGATTAGCAGAACGATTTCGCGAGGTGGAAGATCTTATTACATTACAAATTTTGTCTATAACCTCCTCGATTGGAGCAGAACTAGAAGAAGGAAGTGAAACAGTGTTGCGATTAAGCTAATTTCGATAGATATCCACTTCATGAGGTACCCATCCTAATTTACATATATTATTTATCTCTCTCACATGAGTTTCTTGACAAAAGCTGGCACGAGTGAGGATCGGAAAATGGGTCGAGAAAGTTGCTTCTAGAACTTCAAAATCATCTACAGTCTGCAGCCACTCTCCAGAAACTGCACACAAATCAATAACTGAAGTTCCCTGACCACTTACAAAAGTTAGTTCCCCATTTTCATCTGTTATTGACGCACCATTTAATACCCAAAACTTTCAAGCAACTCGGCTAAGGCTCTACCATTCCCATTGAAAGTGTCATCTTTAGAATTTCTGACTGGTAGTACATTTGCTCGAGTATTTAACTGCTCTAAGGATGTATTTTGAAAAAGACCGATCCTGGCATTTAAGTCTCCGATCAACATTACATTATTTAAAGAATCGTTAAGCTCATCAAAATCATTCAACCAATTATTACAATTTAAGTACAAAGGTAGTAACATAAAGTGACTTTTTCTACTACTATTACATTCTATTTGAATAACAAATTTTCCATTATATTGTCTAAATTTAACAAAACTACTAATTTTACTTTTTTTAATATTTCACTTTCTACGGAAGAATATTGTATCCGTTTTGGACATACATATGTGTGTTTCTGTTAAACTTCCTTTAAGACTAAGAATACAGTCAATTGACCCATTCCAAAGGAAAAATCATTTCCAACACTTAGTTAATATGATCCTTGGACATAGAATCGTAACGTGCCGCACGATTTAAGGGTGTTGGGAATTGGGGATTTTCTTATTCCAGGCTTTAGTTTTCCTTCGATTTCGGAAAGTAGATCAATTAATAAAAATTTCATCTCTTGTATATTCTTCCGAATCTGTCACTAAACCACGATTCGATTGGACCCATTTTTTATTTTGAGTTATATTTCTATAAAAAAAAAACAATTTAAAAAAAGCTTCACGAAACAAAATAAATAAATAAAGAATCCAGTCTGAAAAAAGTCAATCTGGGAAGTCAGAAACAATACACAATATATACTTTTTCATTCACAATAACTCATATCCTAGTCGATCAAGTTACGCAATACCGATTGAGATATCTGTCGATGCAGATGATCGTTGAAGAAGCGATCACTGATCGAAAACCGCAATATGGATCAATTTGGTTTTCTTCCTTTCATGTCCACGCAAGGCAGCATTCTTTTCTATACCTTAAATGAGATAGTGAATACCTAATTCTCAAATCCACTGTGCCGAAAAAAAATCCAATCTTCCTATTCCTTCTTAGGTTGCATTTAAAAGACCTTAGGTCTTACAGGCTTATAGTTAAAAAATAAAAAAATGAGTCTTTGTTTTATAACTTTTTCTATTGTTAAAGCTTCGAAACATGCATTTATTTGAGCAGGTGACTATCGAAATTCTCTTCTCAGAATTGTCAGACGAGTATTTTTTGCCTATAAAATGGTTTAGAAATTTGATTTCTGGTGCTTCTCCAATTGGCAATTATGAACAACAAAGGATTTCTAGTAATGTTGGACAACAATTCCTTCTTATCATATGTGAAGAATTTCTTTTTAATTTCTTAGGAAACATTAAGAACGTAAAAAACCCAAAGTAACTGCTATAAAATGTATTTTAATTTTTACCAGAATTCAGCCACTAGTGCCTTTTTAGATTGCTGGCAGCATTTTTTAGAAATAGAACTCAATCAAAATCCCAGTAGTTTTTGTGTTACGTGTTAATGTGTTAACGTCAGATCACTTGGATAATAAAATACGCTGTTATTATTGCACTATATACATAAATTATAAATTGAGTTTAATTTGATAAGAATAAAACCGTGTATCTACTTTTAGATTTGATCACCTTTTGCAGGTGGTGGGAAAACCACTGGCATCTAACATCTACGCTCTTATAACTTATATCGAAGCAAACATTTTTGAAAATCGTCCCAAGGGAAAGCTGTTAGATCCTCAAGCAGAAAAGGCAAAAATCCTCCGGGAAACAAAACATATACCACGTTTAATCCTTTTTGTTGAAAATTTCAATAAAAACGTCATCTTGCTGAGCAAAAAGACGAATGATCAACTCGCCAGTTTTCTCCATTTAGGAACAGTTCGAGATTTCCGTATAAAAACCTCAGAACTGAAAAAGGCAATTGATGAATCTATGTCTCATAGTAGTCACATTGACGATTATTCCGAGCAAGAAACTGATACACAACAAATGGAAGAAGAAACTCTTTTGGAACAAATCGAAGCAGAGTCTAGTGTTTGTGACGATATTTTAAATAATCAAGAAGAAGATGATCCTCAACCAACAAAGAAAATCTTAAGTTCTATTGCTACACCAGATGATGAAGAAGTTCTACAACATGAAAGCGCTAATTCAACCAATTCACAACTTTTAAAGAATTTGGCAAAAATCAATTCACAATCGAAGAAGCGTTCAATGAAAAGTATTGAAGGGGTTTCTACATCAGCTGGTCCTGCTTCAAAGAAAGGAAGAGGAAGGCGATCTAAAAAAGCGAAACTATAATATCAAAGGTTTTGTATTTAGATTTGTGTTGTAATTAAAGATGTATATAAGAAAATTATTACGTGTTCTGAAAATGTTTTTATTCCATCAAGAGTAAGTTATACATATTCATATTGTTGTCTTAATTTCGTTGAAATGTATACTTCTTGCATACAAGTCTTTTCTCATTGTTAAAAGTGTTCACTCACTTATGCCACAGAAATAAATGAGGCAATGAGAATAAAATGATCTATTTTTTTTTCTTAATTTCGCTATTTTATTCTGTTGCGGCTTAAATATTAATTTTCTTAAAAGGAGACAAATTCAAAACTACAGCTTTATAAATTTTCTTATAACTTAGACCATTATTACTCCAAAGAGCTCAAATCAGATATAATATTGTATATGACAAACACTAAGAAACAAAATCAGCAAGAAATTAAACAAATAAACTTTGCAACTTTTACATCTTTGTGTTGCAAAATTTCAATTTTTGAAAAAACCTCAGCTGTTACGTATCTACCAGTTTCTTTCGATAACAACATATTTCAAATGTACACACACAACAACAAGGGTACTGTAACACCCAGCCAGGGGCCCTACTATGATTGTCGATTCTACTATTCATTCTATTCGTAAGTTGTTTGCGATTTTACTTTCAAATGCTACTCTATGAAAGTAGAATCGAATGTCGGTAATGCCAAAGTTCTCCCAAAAAATTTGCGACTTTCGAACTATTCTCGCATTATATAACCCTAGCGATTCTTGAATAAGGTTTGAATAACCCAAACAAAACATGACAATGACATAAAAACAAATAGTAGCGAAACCGAATTTATCGTACAATTAAATCAATTATTAAAAAGAACCATTGAGTTCCGCACTTTTGTTAGAATATGATGAAAATCAACAAATTAAACGGAGGCGGATTAGATATAATTCAAACATAATGCAGATGAGCGAGAAAAGGTTTACCAATTTAGTATTTATTTAAAGGCATTTTTATCAAAAAATATAACTGTAATTCAGCTTTGTTAAAAACTATATACTAATTTAGAAGAGGACTTACCTTGATGTGACGCCAGTGGGTGTCCTATATCCCATTTTTTTTTTTAGCTAACTGTCGTCGCTCTATGTGAGGTTAAGCCAGTCGTAATCCCATTTCTTTAAAATTTATCCGTCTCAACTTATAAATGGCTGATTAGGGCATTTGCATGATAGAAACAGTAATGCAACACTATTTTTCGACTGAACATTCAAAAAAAGTAAAAAGAGAGGAAGGGACTTGACCACATGTTCAGAAAACGCAGGACCAGCTCCTAAAAAATCTTCTTAAAAATCTTCCACGATAAGTAGTGAAGCAAATGCAACTTCAATAACTTTGTCCGAGGGCCATATTTGTTTCTACCAAAGCTATTGCAAATTCATAATGCGTCAAATGTTCCAAAATAAGTAAACCTAACAGTTTCTTAGCCTCTTTCAAAATAATTGCTCCAAATTCTCTCTTCGAACCCATATGTAGTAGTTCTTGGCCCTCTAATACATTGGTGAAAGAATTTTTAGCCCCCTTGAGAAAGAAATCTAATCTAAATTCGGCTTCTAGTTTAAATTTAAATTTAAAAAAACTGCCCAGGTTCTGCCTTTACTACCAAAATGTATGAGGCCTTTGAAGCAAAACTTCCAAGCCATATAATAATTCCCTATCTTTGACATACGATCTTTTTGTCCTGACTAAGACCTGGCTTAATGCCTCAATTTTAGACACAGGACTTTTTGATAGCGAGTTCTTAGTTAACCCAAATGATCGTCATGTTGATATTATGAATTCAGTTGGTGGCGGAGTACTTATTGCTGTAAGAAGTAATTTCTGCTCTACACAAATAGTCTTCCCATTCAATCTGACAATTGAATTGTTGTGCGTCAAAATAACTAAGGAATCTTTAGTCTTATTTGTTTTAAATGTTTATATTCCACCTAGTAGTCCAGTGGGGTGGCCGTGGCGCGATAGTGCGATAGTTGTGTGTTCGCCTGTCAACCTCATGGTCACAGGTTCGATCCCTGCCGTAGGCTATGTCCTTTTATTTTCCATTAAAAACCAATTCTAAAAATAAATGTCATCAATGAGTTGCTGGTTTACTCATTACACTCTGTTTAGGCATAGAACTAACAACATGTGATTATGTAAAACTAGTATACACTGAACTCTCTTTAGCACTCGATTTTATTTTTAGCTCAGCTAGCCTTGGCAGTAATATCCTTCTATTAGGGTATTTTAATCTTCCTCACATTGATTGGGTTCCCTCTGATGATGAATCCTATTTGGAAGCTTCCGCAAGTTCATCCCAACACTAGCTCCAAATGTTGGATAATATTATCTCTACGGATTTATATCAAGTTAGCTCTATACACAATTTTAAAAATAGACAACTTGACCTTGTATTCTCATCTGACGCCGTTAGTACAGTAGTGGTAGAATCTACTTCTGATTTATCTAACATAGATCGTTACCACCCGCCTCTTGACATTTTTCCTGACTTGAGCGATCATTTACTATAAAATAGTAATCCTTATGACTGTTCCCATACTTTTGACTTTCGCAAAGGTGATTTTCAAAAGCTCTTGGATAGTTTTATAAATTCCGTTATTTACCGATTTCTAATCATCTGACTCAACTATATCAAGCTTCTATTCCATTTTGATGAGATGCATTAATGAAACAGTTCCAAAAAAAGGTTTATTCCCTCTAATTCTTCTTGTGATCCTTGGTTCACAAAAGAACTGAAATGTATTCGAAATAAAAGAAATAAGGCTTGGAAAAAATACATTAGGTTCATTACTGTAGAGAATCAAGTAGTTTACATTTCCTTTTTTGAAAAATTCAAAAAACTCTCGTTCGAACTCTATAGCGAATATCTGGAAACCATGGGGCGTTCTTTCAAGTTATACCCGCAAAACTTCTGGAAATTTATAAATTCTAAAAAGAAATGTGACGGGTATCCAGTAAATCTCTTGTATAATGACGTAATCTTGAGTACAATTTCTGAAATCTGTGAGGGATTTGCAAGTAATTTTAGCCAATCCGTCATTGATTCACCTGTAGTTGTTGACGAAAACTATTTTCATTTTTTTACGAAGTTGTCCTCAAGTATCATTTAACAATATTACAATAGAGCGTGAAAAAATTTTGAGATTTTTGTCACATTTAAAAGAGGACTATTCTATTGAACCTGATGGAATACCATCTGCTGTATTAAAAAAATTTAGGTCCATTTTAGCTCTTCCTCTGAGAAATATTTTTGAACTATCTTTGAAATTAGGTAAATTTCCTTCAGTTTGGAAGAATGCATTTATAACCCCAGTATTTAAAAAGGGAGTCAAAACCAATATTATCAACTATGGACCAATTTCTAAACTTTCTTGCATTCCAAAGTTTTTTTTGTACAAGTTGTATGTGATAGTTTGACATTTATATGTAAAAATATTATCTGCAACCAACAACATGGTTTTATGCAGAAACGTTCTTCTGTTACTAATCTAGTTGTATTTTTGAATAAATGTTTAAACTCCTTGGAGAGCGGTCAAGAAGTTGATTGTGTATACACAGATTTTTTGAAAGCTTTTCATCAATTATCTCATGAGATTATCAAGTTTAAACTTATTCATATGGGTTTCCTGCATCTTTTATCAAGTGGATATCCTCGTATCTTGAAGATAAATTATATCAAGTCAAATTCAGAAATTCTTACTCAAGACCCTTTATTGCCAAATCAGGTGTTCCGCAGGGAAGCCATCTTGGACCATTGCTCTTTACATTGGCTATTAATGATGCTCCTCATTTGTGTACGCAATAGCGAAATTCTTATCTTTGCAGGCGATATAAAAATATATCATCTTCAAAGGATCGAACTCTATTGCAAGAGGATATTAACCATTTTGCCTTGTGGTGTGAAAAGAACAACTTAAATCTTAACCCGACAAAATGTCAAACAATGACATTTTCAAAAAAAAAAATGGCCTCCTTCTTCTCATGACTATGTTATCTCACGGCACATTTTAACTCGTTTTATTACTGTAAGGGACCTTGGAGTTCTCTTTACGCCCAATTTAGACTTTTCTGCCCATATTAATATCATTGTTAACAAAACCAATTCAATGTTAGCTTTTATAAAGCGTTGGTCCAAAGAATTTGTTGATCCCAATGTTACCCGTGCTTTATACAACTGCTTGGTTCGTCCCCATCTTGGGTATGCATCGCAGGCTTGGACTCCTCTTTACGATGTTCATATTGAGAGATTAGAATCTGTTCAAAGAAACTTTACTCGTTTCGCATTGAAAGGGCTCAGTGGAGTGATACTTTTAATGCCCTCCCTCATGACCAACTTTTATCTATTCTTCAAATGCAAACACTGAAGAACTAACAATAATTTAGTATTCTTCACCAAATAATAACTGGCGTCACAGATGCACCAGACGTACTATGTTCAGTGTTTTTACTTGCGATTATGGGTACTATATAAGGCAAGTTATGCATTCGTCGAAAAAAAAAGTTTTGAGATAACAATCAAACATGACATTATGACGATAGCGAAGACGAAAAAAGATGGTCTAAAAATTCTGTCCGTCTGTATGTCTGTCAGTCTGTCAGCCTGTCTGTCAGTCTGTCTGTATGTATGTATAGACACCTACAGTCCAAACGAGTGGGCCGAATTGGTTCAAACTTGGTATATAGAGTTTTTTAGGTATTGTACAGAGGGGAAATTGAATTTTTTTTAGCTCAAAAAATAACGGTACCTGCCATATAACCGTTACGTTTAAACCTATTTTTCTCGGAAATGTCTGTCGATTTTAATTTAAAAAAATCAATGCGGCTTTTTAGCTACGTTTGATCATATGGTTGGAAAAAAATTAGAAAACTGCCTAAAAACGGTACTTTCCATAGGACCGTTTTTTTGCTTTCGACTATCTCATAAATGGCTCAACCGATTCTTTCGAAATTTCACACATATATAGGCTTAGGTTATTCAAATTATTCCGCGTACCAATATTTTTAATTAGTATTTTTTTGTATTTTTAAAATAAAAATTTATATTTCGAAAACAGCTCATTAGATTTAATTAGAAAATTATATTTATATGTATTTATTGAATACCTATGAATTGGGGGTTTTGAATTTTTTTTGAAAAATGTTTTCAAAAAGATTAAAAAAAAACTTTTTTGTCATAAATTCAAATTTATATAACAAATAAAATGGCGTACTTTTTTTGAGCTTAAATTAGTTTAAGTATTTATTTCAGAATTTTGAATTATTTTTTATTTGATTAAGCCGATGTAATATTTTGTGTTTAAGTTTATATTATAATATTTAAGACTGTCATACCAATTTTTTTTAGAAAAAAATTAAAGATATTTTGTATATATAAAAAATGAAGTAAAGGACTTGATATATTTTCGAATTTTGCAGCGAAAATTCAAATAAATAGTTTTTTTGTGGTCACTTACCACGACATAACCTCAAACAATGAGCACGCACATGCTTGGCCGCATCCAACTCTTTAATGGAGAGAATTTTGCTTCTTGGAAGCCACAGATGGAAGCAATTATTCACAAGGCTAGATTAACTGGCTACGTTGATGGAACAAAACCACGTCGGAGTATCCTAAGTGATCAGCAAAGCTGGGACGACAAAGACATGATGCTAGAGCGGAGTTGGTTTTAGCAATGGAACCAAGCATTGTCTCACTTGTAAAGGACAAAATATTGTCGAAAGACATGTTGACTTTTCTGAGTGAAACCTACGATCGCAAAGGACCCCGGCAAAAGGCAGAGGAATTCAGGCGTCTCATCAATACAAAGATGGAAGCGAACCAAAGCATGAGCGATAGGAAAAAGTACGCAAATTGACAAACAAGCACATCGCTGTATAGCAAATGGAAAAAACAAAACGAAAAAACCTTCACAGTACGGCAACCGGACGAATTCTTTTCCTTTCAACTGCCGCGTATGTGGGAAAAAAGGGCATATGGCATAGGATTGCTTTTATCATAAAGAAAAAGCAAAAACTGTACAATCGACCAGAACAGATGTAACAGAGTTTGGTTTTACGATAGTAGAGGAGTCTGCATTTAGGGTGTTTGATGACAATATTGATTGGTGTCTTGATTCCGGAGCAACATCACACATGTGTTCTACAATAATTTTCTTTGAAAGCCTTGTAAAGAGCAAGAAAGATTCGTTTGTGACTTTGGCTAATGGTCAACGAGTCAAAATAGCAGGAATTGGAAACGCAATATTGCCATCGCATCTGACCAACATTGGAAAAACATTAAATTGTTCGACACACATCTTATACCAAATCTCAACGAAAGTCTCATATCGGTAAGCAAAGCGACAAGTAAAAGCTTCAAAGTTGTGTTCGAGGGCGACGAAGCAAAATTGTACGATAAAACTGGTACGTTAATAATATCAGCTATCCAAAAGCGTGGTTTGTATATTGCTTCTGGAAATAATAAAGCCCTAGCCGTACAAGAAAACAACAGTTCGCTTAGCATGTGGCATCAGAGAATGGGTCATCTGAACTTTACATCGTTAAAACAACTTCAGTCAACTAAGAATGGTGACAGGATTACCTGTGAAGTTCATATCCGATGGAAGTAGTTGTGTTCCCTGTATTTTTGCAAAGCAATCGATCAAACCGTTCATAGTGTGTGACAATAAAAGAACAACAAAGATTTTGGAGTTGATCCATTCGGATTTGTGTGGTCCCATGCGTACTCCGTCACTGAGTAAAGCTGTATATTTCATCACCTTCATCGATGATTATTCTAGACGTATATTTATGTACTTTATGCAAAAGAAAAAATTAAGCTTTAGAAAAATTTAAGATCTTCAAAGCATATGTCGCGAAACAAACCAGAGAATTGATCAGGTCATTGAGATCTGATAATGGGACGGAATACACAAATATCAAATTCGAAGAGTTTCTGCAACAAAATGGAATCGGTCATGAGTTTTCTGCACCGCACACGCCGCAACAAAATGGCATAGCAGAGAGGGCCAACAGAACCCTGCTGGAAATGGCTAGGTGCTTAAAACTAGAAGCAAAACTACCCGATAATTTGTGGGCAGAACTAGTTTGTACAGCCGCCTTTATTCGCAACAGGTGCCCAACGAAGTTGAATGGCCAAATAACACCGGAGGAGCTTTGGACGGGTAAAAAACCAGATGTCGCATCATTCAAGTGTATTGGCACTAAAGCATATGTGTTGGACAAGGGGAACAACCTCAGTAAATTCGAACCCAAGAGCAACGAACACATAGTCGTCGGATACAGTAATGAACACAGAACTTATCGACTTTGGAAGCCTGGAACGAGGACGGCTATAAGAAGCAGAGACGTCCGCTTTTTGGAGGAAGACTCAACTGGTTTTGAAGATGCAGAAGGAGTTCTGCCAAATAGCTACGTGTTTGATTTTCAACAACCAGATATTCTAGTTTCCGAAAGTGATCAAAAGTGCAACATGAAAGAGTCAGCAAAGAAGGATGCTAATGGTGTTACAGTGGATACTGTCATGCAGAAGAAGAGTATCACACAAGAACAAGGTGATTGTGAAAAAGTTTACAGTGTTGGAGTCGACCCTGTGAACGTCAAGCAGCTAGAAAGCAACGAAAACCGCGACGAGTGGTATGAAGTCATGCAAAAGGAATACGAATCCCTTTTTCGAAATGGAACTTGGGTCTTGGAGGATAGACCAAATGACCGGAAGGTAATTAAATCGAAATGAGTATTCAAAACTAAGTATTTTGCAGATGTCCCATGTAGAACGGAGGAAACCTAGGTTGGCGCAAAGGGTTTCGACCAAATCCATGGGGTCGACTACAAGGACACATACTCACCGGTGGCCAACATTCACTCCATACGGCTAACATTGGCGATTGCTGCGGAGCACAACTTAAAATTGCACCATCTCGACGTATCATCAGCGTACCTCAACATGAATTTAGACGCTGTTATTTTCATGGAACAACCGGATGTATTCAAGAAGGATGCTGAGAATAAAGTGTGCATATTAAAGAAAGCAATATACGGTCTAAAGCAGTCAGGCCGCCAATGGAATTTTAAATTGGACAGAACCCTAAAATTCATCGGATTTATACAGTCATCGTACGATAAATGCATTTACTTCAAAATTGTAAAGGAAAACATCACAATCATTACTGTTTATGTCGATGACCTGCTTCTAGCCACCAACGACCCTCAAGAATACTCGTTGGTTGACTGCACATTGTCAAAGAAATATGACATTCCCGATTTGGGTGAACCAAAGTTATGTGTGGGACTTGAGATCACACAGGATGAAGACGCTATTAGTATTAGACAGATGGGCTATATCAACGGCCTGATGAAAGCATACAATCTGGATGAAGGAAAACCATCTCGTTTACCTTCCAAGTCAAGTCAACCTGAATATTCAAAAGGAACCGACCATTAAAGGCGAAAGTGAGAGAGGGGATAATAGTGCATATCGACAACTGATTGGTCGGTTACTTTACTTAGCCCACTTTAGCAGACCAGATATCTCATACATCGTAAACGTTCTTTCACAATACGTTGAAGATCCTAGGCGCCAACATTGGACAACAGCACATAATGTGATACGGTACCTAATTGGAACGTAGACAGCAAACATCACTTATCGAAAAACAAACCAATCATTCCAACCCTTTTCGGACTCGAATTGGGCTGCCGACACAAATGACAGGAAGTCTCAATCTGGATTTGTCTTTCTTTACGCTGGAGCCCCCGTTCACTGGGGATCTCGGAATCAAGGAATCGTTGCCACATCAAACACAGAGGCCGAATACATCACACTATCATCAGTGGCGAAGGATGCAATATACTTCAGGAACATCTTACTCGAACTTGAGCTACATAACGGCCACGTCAATATCTTGCGACAATCAAAGTGCAAAACACATTGCGGATGATCAGTCAAACCAAGTTAGAACCAAACATATTGATGTCCGATACCATTATATTCGTGATGCAGTAGCCGAGAAGATTATAAACATCAACTTCCTGAGATCTGAAGACATGATTGCTGATGCATTCACCAAGCGAAACCTTGAATTTAACGTAACGTAAAATATTATATTTGAAACTTGAAAAACTAATTTATTGATATTGTTCTTAAAATGTTGTTGACAATAATTATGAATTTTAGCGGGGGTATTGCCAGTGTAAACTTCAATGCGTATATACCATAACGTATCAACTTCATAAATTGTCTTCTCTTTCTAATGTAAGAAGTGTTTTCACCTTCTTATATAAAATGTCAAAGCGAATATCTTTCATCTTATCCTTCTTGTATTTTTTGCGTCAAACCAGATAAGAAGTCAAATAAAATAATCTCTTTCAATTAACAAAATCTTTCGTTTTAATTAACAGAAAAATGTACAGTTCCGATTCTGAAAAGAAGAGAATTTTGCTTCTGGATTTGAAATCAAACTCGGAACCAGAAGCACTCACACATTCATTGTACTTGAACGTCAAACTCGACTGTTGTTATTTTTTGGATCATAAATTGTGCAACAAACATTTTTTTTTTAAATTTATTTTCACTCATTATTTTTACGCATACAATCTCATTATAATTCAGAATCGTCAGAACCACACAAAAGTGTTCCGTTGGGATCCCGGATCGGAGAAGAATTCCGGTCTGTCAAATAAAAACGCCATTAGAACACTGAAACCCTTCAGTTAGAAACAAATTAATGAAAACAGTTACTGATTCAAAATAGCTTTTAACGGCCTTTAGTCCAACAAAAATTGGCGTTTCGTCCCGGCGATCTCACATGGACTCATCAGTTGACTAGTGAGGACCTTTGTCAATACGCAATTTTTGCCAAGTTCAGTTCATCTTACATAGATTTCGTGAAGAACATATAGTGTGAACTATATCCAACAAGACTAGAATTCCTAATCATTATATTGGAAATTTTTGTTTTTTGCCCGTGGCCTGGCATTATTTATATAAGAAGTTTTTTTTTTTAATAATACAAATTCTATATACTACTGAAATACATCAGCCAAGTAGAAGACTTAGCACTATAATATTTGGAAAACGCCAATTTGTGTTGGAATAAAGGCCGTTAAAAGCTATTTTGAATCAATAATTCAACAAGTCCAAATATTATAGTGCTAAGTCTTCTACTTGGCTGATGTATTTCAGTAGTATATAGAATTTGTATTATTAAAAAACTTCTTATGAAAACTTTCAAATAAATAAAATATTTTTATTAAATTAACATCGATGCTATGACAATGCTTTAGAAGGTAGTAATTTGGTAGTACTACTGAAACATATAAGTTTTCAAAATTAAAGAAATTACATATTTTTCTTGATTCCCTGTTGACTTGTCATAAAAAGTATGATTTTTTTCTGGACATGCCACTGCCGCCTAGTGAGTTAACTAGTTTCCTTAGTCAAATTTAAATGTAGATACGTTAAATGAATACAGTTGAGTGGATATGAAGTGTCTCTAATTATGCACGCATCCATTTACTATGGAGAAACTAATAAGTTCTAGTGAGATCGCCGAGATAAAACTCCTATTTCGTCGATTAAAGGCAGTTTATGAATCGTATATGTCTACGCCTTCAAATCATCCGAGATTGGAGAGCGTCAGTAATATGCAATTCTTCTACATCTTTTTTGCGAACTGGATTTATCATAGAAAGCGTTTCTTGCTGCCTTTATAAATGAAGAAAGTTTAATACAAGTAAGATGTTGCGAATTTCTAACTTTATCAGGACTCATAGGAATACAGATATGACTCTTTTTAAATACATACCTAAATATCTTCATTTTTATCTGCCGTGACCAAGAAGCGCCTAATCTATTATACATATTGTATACAAACTTATATTTTATAAGTCGAGTAAAAATTCAGTTTTTTATTTATACCTAAGAATATTTTTCGCCATAATGAAGAGAAAATAGAGGTTCCCTTGAGTGTATTTAACAAAGAAAATTTACCCTTAATTCATAAAGAAGGTATTTTACATCGAAAAAGAGGGGACAATATGGCAATAAAACCATTTTTAGCTACCTCAACCCTCACGCCCGTGTCGCCTATTAGAATAAACAAAAGGAGAAATCTTACAAGAAAAATTACATCAAGCTTGAAATGTTTCCCCGCCACCAAAGAAAGGGGACATATTGGTGTTAGAAAAAAGAAGAAATCTGGTTATTAGCCCCAAGTTGATATTAAACTGATAAGAACTCCATTGAATTGAGTTATTATTCAAAAACCAGCCAGCCAAACACCGCCAGCTTTTTTCTAATAGGCTTTCGGAGACGGCATTTCTTTTGATTTTAACCGCTTTTCTTATGAAGATAAGGAAACTTTCACTCATATTTCAGCCCTAATGCATTTAATTTTCTTTTTTTTTTTAAAAAATAATTAACTAATGCAAATGTGTGCTCATTTTCGAATGAATTCAATTCTTATAAAAACAATCAACACTTCAAATTTGCTTGTAATACTTATCGTCTGCATGAATTTAGAAAAATAATACGTCAGTGTAGAAAAATGAGATCTTAGCATATGTACATGAAAACGATTCCTCGGCAAAATGTTTCAGGTTTTCTGCCAAATATTGAGGAAACAAAACCATGGCTCGCGTTATCAAAATAGTTTTCAAATATCAAATGATAATGCGGAAAAAAAATGCAATGAACTATTGTCCAAAAAACTGTTGAGCGCCTCCCTATATTTTATACCGATGCGACGAGTGTGGTTAGCGGGACCAGATATATCCTGATTAGGTACCAAATTTTATTTTTTTTCATAACTTCTTTCCTATTTTTTCTTTCGATACCTTTGTGTATTTATAGTTTTTTGTGCCGGGTAATCCCATATTTTGGGTTATGTATCAATTTTCAGAATTAAAAACTTTCAAATAATTTACATAAAACTTAAGGCTACGTTTACAGTGGTGCGACAAATGCGACATGATATGAGAAGCGTTGCAAAATGCGATTCGAGATGCGATAATTATATGCCACAATAAAGTAAGAGCGATTTTGTGCGGTTGTGCTGTTCGATTGTTTACGAAACAATAGGTTCGTTCGTTGAACTTTACTCATGGTCGAACCAGGTTTTTTTGATAACCCCAAGAGTTGTTAAAAAAATTAAGTTTTTCGGTTTACGAAACATCGATTTTAAAACAAAAAATCGATGATTCTACTCGTATATCGATGTTGAAGGAAAAATAAAGGAAATTCCTCTTAAACAGCGATGTATTCGATTCGATAATTATTAACATTGATGACGACATTCTTCTCAATATCGCCCATTACTACCTCAGATCTATATGACTTTGATGTTTATTCATTTACATTAACTTGCCCCAGTTAAAATCCTAGATCTAAGTTGAGGGCGACCTTTGGTTTAAAAAAACATAGAATTTGCTTACCAGGGTAAACCACTTCCATCAGGTTTTTCAAAAAACGCTTTAGGGCGACCCTGGGGTGAATTTAGGGATCAACGGACAAGCCTATTGTTAAGCGTAAGCACATCAACTACGACTATTTCTTTAGCTTGAGAGCAAGAGCTTACATTACCTATATATTAATGCTTTTTGAAGCTTAGGAAAAACAAATTGTGGTAGTTGTTTTAATGCATTATGGTTTCGCGAAAGTCTTATGCAGTATACTGCAAACGAACTGAGCTGTAAACGTCCTATCTTCTCTGAACTAAAACTTTTTGTTGAAAAAAATGAATTTATCTATGCAAAATAATTATTTAGATATCTTCCCTTGTATTTCCATTTCTAATACTAATTGTTATTTTTGATTTCTACAGTCAAGAGGAAAAGAAAAGTGCAACAAAAACCCAGTTGGCGAATCCAAAGCAGTCTTGAAAGAATAAGTAGGTAGGTACACCTTTTGCTTATTTTGAAAGTTGCAAATCATATCATCTCCTTCATTAGGAAGGTAACTAAAGGCTGTGTTTTGTATTCCGTAACACCTTTTTCAAAAAAAAAAAAATGACAAAGTTTGACTATGACGGTTTAGTACTTTTAAAAAAGTTTGTTTTTTAAAGGCTTTGATGGTTTTTAGATTTGAATAAGAAATACCTTCAAGAAACTTCTAAGGCAAAGGTCATTACTTATTGAGTTCACGTCGTGTCGGCGATATTCTACCAAACTTTGTAATTATCTGCACGTACGGGATCATTAGAAGACGGGATAATTCCCATCTAAATGCTTGGTGCGAGGAAATCAACTTGAATCCACCCCTCCATTTTTTCAGAAAATAAAAAAAAAAATAAAGAACTGAATTTAGAAGGAATGAAAAGAAAGAAAAATATAAAAAAAAATCATGCAAAATAAAGAATATTTATAAAATTAGGTTTTTAATAGCTAAGGTACATTTTTTGATAAAAGCAATTGTTTTAGTAGGTAATTTTTTCAAATTTAATAAAGCGCGGTTGGAACTTAATAAAAGTCTGTTGAATAGGTCCTTAATGATGACGACACGAGACATTTTTCGTGTGTGGTGCAGCCGGAAATGTTTGATGTCATTATTTCTTGACTACCTAATCTTATTCGCCTATTGAAATAAGGCTATGATTCTTAATGACTGATGCACCATGCAAAAACACCTTGTGAACTGAAGTGGGTAAATAGTGCCATAGATAGGTTTTAATTATCTGGTCAGCTGTATCTAAGGCAAGAACTCTGAACGTATCTGCATCGATTTTATAACCTTTTTAAAGCTTGCAAAATGTTGTCACATCTGTCGATCAATGTTTTGTCGATTCCGGTTATTTTAGCTGAAATATCGGAATTGTAAAAACAAATTCGTGGCTGTATTACCATCATTAGAGAAACCACATCCTTCCGGTGTTTGTCTGTCCACAATTAATTCTAATTTTTGTCTGAACTGAGCTTGGGCGATTTTCTTTTTTTTTTCAAATTCTATTTTGTCTTGACCTCTTTCCTGCCATTTTTGAATATACATATATGTATATGAACAAGAAATTCGAAGAATATATCCAAGCAGTGACAGTAATTTTGTGGGCTTCTTTTTCCAGTGCATTTTTTTTTTGGGTTTTTGTGGTGACAAAATTGTGAATAAGTAAATACTGGTTCTTAGTCAGCTTTGCTTTCACAAACAGCGTTAGTACTTCACTAGAAGTTACACCCATATATTATTTTCTATTTCTAAATCTGAATTCAATGACGTTTCACGTAAAGCTGTGGTAATAGATTTGTCGGATTTCGAGATTTCTAACACGCGTCTGCATTTAGTCCGCACATAAAATTCTTCTAGGAGGACCTCGTTGTTGTAATGTATCTACTTGCACAATATTCGTCGGGATAATTTATGATAATTAATGAGACACCCTCAGATTTACCAACCCAACAAGAATCATTTCTCATAATTAAATTTTTCCTAGCTTTATTTTTTTCCCAAAATTCCGTCAACTTCTTGGAAACGAAATTCTCTACGCCTTGATCAAGCCAACTGCATTTGATGTCTTCCAGGATTTGGTAGGCATGCGCTGACCATGTTGGATTATTTTCTCGAATTTCAAGCCATTTTTCATATAAAAAGTTGCGTGTAATAATGCTTTTATAACTGGAACCTCCCAAAGATATATCCATAAATCAAGATATTTTTTCGAAAGCGCAAATAAACTAAATATTATCATTTTAACTATTAAATCTGGAAAATGCAAACGAGAGAAATAAAATGCACGACTGGATCGCACGAACTTGCTCTTATGTTCGATCACATCGTATGCAAAAGATTTCTATTAAAAATCTAAATATATTTTTAAAGTCATTTTTAACTCAATTTTGTATATGCATATACAAAATTTCATTAATTTTGTTCTAAAATAAATTGGTATGACAATATTAAATATTTAATAATATAAGCTTAAAAACAAAAGATTAAATCTGTTTAATTAAAGAAAAAATAATTCAAAATTCTGAAATAAATACTTAAATTAATTTGAGCCCAAAAAAAAGTACGCCATTTTATTTCTTGGATAAATTTGAATTAATGAAAAAAAAATTTTAAAAATCTGTGGACCGGTTTGTGAAAAAAAAAGTTTTTTTTAAAAAACTTTTTGAAAATATTTAAAAAAAATTCAAAGACACCAATTCAAAGGTATTCAGAAAATACAAATAAATATAATAATATTTTTTTTTTCTTAAAAATGATTTTAAAAATACAAAAAAATATTAATTAAAAATATTGGTACGCGGTATAATTTGGGCAGCCTAAACCTATATTTTTGTGAAATTTCAAAAGAATTGGTTAAGCCATTTATGAGATAGTCGAAAGCAAAAAAAACGGTCCTATGAAAAAAAATTTCTCTATTTTTTTTTTCAACTATATTTTTTTTTTATCAAAATCGTTAGAGCCGTTTAAGAGAAAAATAGGTTTGAACGTAACGGTTATATGGCAGGTACCGTTATTTTTTGAGCTAAAAAAAAATAATTTCCCCTCTGTACAATACCTAAAAAACTCTATTCCAAGTTTGAAGCATTCGGCCCACCCGTTTGGGCTGTAGGTGTCTATACATACATACAGACAGACTGACAGACTGACAGACTGACAGACTGACAGACTGACAGACTGACAGACTGACAGACTGACAGACTGACAGACTGACAGACTGACAGAATGACAGACTGACAGACTGACAGACTGACAGACTGACAGACTGACAGACTGACAGACTGATAGACTGACAGACTGACAGACTGATAGACTGACAGACAGACGGACAGAATTTTTAGACCATCTTTTTTCGTCTTCGCTATCATCGTAATGTCATGTTTAATTGTTATTTCACAACTTTTTTTTTCGACGAATGCATAACTTGCCTTATAGTACCTAGAATCGCAAGTAAAAACTAGACCATTATTTCAAAAGATAGGAAAATATTCTTCATTTTAGTACCTATCCAATTTAATTTGTAGCGGGCACTCGAAGGAAAGCCAAAAAAGGGTTAAAAATTGCTTTTAATCTATTATTTTATTTTATTTAGGTTTTTAGAAAGTACTCACCTTCTCGTTTAAATTCTATAACAATTAAATATTGCTCATATACTTTCTTAACACAAATTATCACTATCAAATGTTCGCAAGTAAAAAACTGCACCGAGAAGAGAGCGGTATGCTGTGTTACATGTAATATAATAATAATGCAATAGCTATTAAGGAATGAAAGAAAAAACTGTAACTTTTTTGATTTTGGTTTAACCGACGTTTATAGAACGTTTTTACACACTGAACTCTGGATAAATGATACTTACTATTTTAGTTTTGACCTGTGGCGGTGTCCACTGTGCACTCGGGCCAAGGATACATTTTTGAGACTAGGTGATGAAAAGATAAATTTGCAACTCTTAAAAATATATCCTGCTCTGGAAGCAAGATACATTTTTATCTTCAGATGAATTTTTTTTACTTGCGATCTGGAAAGTTACTATGGGACGAGCTTTGCATCTGAAAAAAAACTCGAACTCGAGATTTTAGTCAAACTCGACATAAAGATGATAGAGACGGCCAAAAAAGTGGGTATACCGCAAATCCGTCTGTCTATCTGTAGATCAATCTACAGCCTAAGTGGCTGCAGCGATTATCTTTAAACTTAAGCGTTTTAAGTAATAAAATAGAGGGTAAATTCCTAAACGCAAATCTTGCGCATAATATGCTAAGCAAACTGTCCCTAAACGCAAACAGAAAAATCTCTGCTAAGCACACTGTCCCAAAACGCAGTTCATTCTTTTTCTTGCGCAAACTTCATTGCAATTGTGCAATTTTTAAACTTGTGTTGCGCAATTCACTTGCTTTTCAATTTTTATCGGGTTCGTGCATTTGCTTAGCATGAGACTTGCTTTGCAAATCTTGCGTTTAGGAATTTGGCCAGATTTTTCAATCGTTTTTTTAGCCCCAAAAATAAAGTAGGTACTTACTTGACATACAATTTTTTCTACCATCTTAATTATCTCGAAAACAGCTCTAACGATTTTGATAATACTTTAGGTATATTCTACATTTTGGTCAAAACAATGTTTTTAAAAATATTTTGTTATTAACAGTACCTACCTGCCATACAGCCATTTTTTTTTAAGTTCCACTTTCTTATGAATAGATCGACAAATTTCGATCAAAATTTTTATATAGGAGGATCTTCGCATTCTAAATAATACTGCATACCAAAATTTTCGAAAAATATTGTTTTGTATTAAAACAAAAAATACTTTTTTTTAAATAAAATATTTCGAAAACGACTTCACGATTTCTTTTGAATTTCAGTTTATAAATTTACATTATTAAGGCCCGTTTGCTAATACGAATCATAAATATTTATTTTCAACTTTTTCCTCTGCGTAAACTGTCAGATACGAGCTATGTATAACTTAAATTCTTATAGACTAAGGGGCAGTTTAACACTTTATCCCTCAGTGCCAATTGCCCCCTTAATTTCACTCAGGGTAAGATTTCAATTTCACACCAGCCAAGTTGAAGCGAGAATTAAGTGGCCATTGTTGGGCACTTAAGATCTGCTTAAATATTTGATATTTTTGCTCCATGTCTTTTCAGTTTGAATAAAACTTCAAATATAATGTCAAAAAAACAAGCGTCACCATCGTTATTCATGCGTTTGACTGAAGTAATTTTAAGTGACTGTGAAAAAGAAAAGTAACCTAAGTGCGACTTATAGTTTGACGTTTACTCAAACTCAGGGCAAACTTAAGTGTGTACTCTGAAACTGGCCCTAAGAGTCCACATCAAATTCTTGGTGTGATTTATAACAAAAAAATAATTGGTATAATTACATAGTACTTAAGTAGGTATTTACAAATGTGGGCGTCTTGCATTCTCAAGTGGGAACAATAGTGCATCAAATATGCATTTTTTCCAAAGTCTAGATAATTGTGATAACAACTTTACTATAACTTCAAAACGTAGAGCTGAGCTGCAAAATACGGTGGTCCAAGACGTTTTGCTGGTGGCCTTGTGGCTGCAAGACGCGCTCAAAGTAAGCGCTTCTTGTAGGCAGAAAGCCACAAAGAAAATGTCTTGGACCACCGTATTTGCAATCAGAGAGCTCAGCTCTACATTTTGAAGTTATGGTAAAGTTGTTATCACAATTATCTAGACTTTGGGAAAATATGCATTGTAGATCCAGTATTACTCAATATTGCTCCCACTTGTAAATGACTACTTAAGTACTATGTAATTATACTAATTATTTTTTGTTATCAATCACACCCAAAAATTGCTGTGGGCTCTCGGTCTATTAAGTTGTGTATCAGCAAATGGGCCTAAATACTTAGTTTTTTTTATTTATCTATAAATTTTTGTTTATAAAAAAATTAAAGAAAAAACGACTTTAAAAATATATTTAGCCGTTTCTACTAAGAATCTTGTGCATACGGTGTGAACGGTAAGAGCAAGTACGTGCGATCCAGTCGTGCTTTTTATTTGTTTCCACCTAATTTTACTTCGCACGAACCTTCTTGCTTGCTTGTTTCCGATTAGCTGAACGTGTAAAGTAAACAATATCTGTGTTTTATTGGGAATCTATCCATTGTACCGTAAGTAAAAAGTAAAACGCATCGACCGTACCATGGTAATGAAAGTCTTTTGCAAAGTAAAATTAAGTAAATATCAAAATTATGAACAATAATTAGCTTTTATTCATATAAAATAGAAAGTAGAAAAACGTACCAATATTTAATTTATGTTACAAACCTATTTCTTGTTTTCACTTTTTCTGCATTTGCAATTTTAAATTCGAACATTCATTTTGCACCAATAGAAAGGAAATAATAAGTGAATGGGTTTGTTCATAGACTATGGTCAAGTCTCTTTTTACACAGGGCAATTTTTTGTATTGCTTTAAATATCGTCTATGCCTTTCACACGAGGAAACAAAATTCTCGGAGATTTGCTGGTTTCCTTTTAATGTTTCTTGGTTTTGAACGCACACTACAAAACACTACAACGTAGTTTAAATTGTTCACTCCCCTTACACTTCCCCTTTATATTTCATGCTTTTATTTATTTTCTGAGTAGATCGATAGCTAGAGTTTTATTTTTCAAGTCAATTTACAAATTTATTTTCTGAGTATGTTTTGCTTTCAATTCTATATTCACTCATCAGACTGCACTTAAGGAACAAATAGCTAACATTTGGTTTGCCATTTCCATGCACATGTCCAGAAAGAAAAAACAATGGGATCACCAAAAATGTACGCCCAGTCCATGTCCATGTAGTGAAGTGAATACCGTCTACGGCCAACGTCCATTAAACAGTGAAGAAAAAGCACATTTTGTGAAGTTCAGTTGCCGCTTAGTGCCTTTAGGCTAGGCGCGCACATGCATTTTTTCCGAAACGAAATAGTTTAATCACTAGTTGAACGATGATCGTGCACATAAACAACTTCAAAATCAATCAACGATATAGACTAACGCACAGACAACATATTGATTTAATGTGCGCACAGTTACATTATAGTTCGGTGTGATACAAACTGAAGAACTTATTTGGGGCGATCGTTCGATTTGTGCCAAAACACAAACTTTTAAGTTGCTCGAATCGCGGACTGAATAGTTTTTGTATGTGCACGCACTCTCATATAAGTCCATGGTATTCACTCTAGCAACCAAACTGTTGCAAAATTGAAAGTTGCATATGTGCGCTCCTGGACTTATAGCTCCTAGAATTTCAAAGGAATAAATATTTTGCGGCGCAGTGTCGAGTAGTTCCTCTATAGTGCAGTTCCACCCAATGCCGTTTATCTTCTCAAATTGCTTTTTTGTAGATCTAAATAAAAAGATGATTTTTTTCACCAAACTCCATTTATTTATATTATAACTTTCAATAAAAATTGAACACAAAACGAATATTGGTCTTAGTTAGTCAAAAATAAAAGTAAAACGGAATTCATTCAATAGATATTGATTTTTTTTTCAAAATGGAAATCGAAATTTATTAAAATTGATTCATTGACATTAGGGGCATACAGTTTTTAATAGTAAAAGTCAGAAACTTTTCAGAAGAACAGCTTATAATTTATTAAAAAAAATGGAGTTATCTAAGATTTTAGAAATATAAACTAGCCACCTATAAAAAAAAAGAATTAAAAAGATCGATTTGTCTTACGAATGAAATTAATAATTATAATACTCCATGAACACATCCATCGAGATTCAAACCAATTATCAATCGTACCAACAAAATCAACTTCGAGACTCGAAGAAATGTCAAGCAGCCATCCCCCGTAGCTTCTACTTAAGCTTTTTATCGACCGTAGCGAATTGTATGTAAAATGCTACGACGGATAAACATACGGTGGATAAGATTCCCAATAAAACACGGCTAATGATACATACGAAGCTACGTTGCGGCAACACGAAAATCAATGGGCAACACAGCTACACACGAAGGAACGGTTGATTCAATATGGCTGTGTTGCTGCAACGGTTGCCTCGTGTGTATCTAGCATAAGGGATTTAAAGCATCCCTAAACTGCCTTTGTTTTCTTTAAATTTCCAAAAAAAAATTGATCGTCGTAGTCTTCCTTGTCGACGAACCAGAAAAAAAAATTAAACTTTGAACTATCGCCAATCCCTGATAACGTGTGGTTCGGATTATCAAGACATTTATATTATTTATTTATTTAAAAATACAACATATTATTCAAATACATATACATACTTCGTATGTTGTAGGTACTTTATACAAAAATTTGCATCCGAAATCACGGAAGAATAATTTGATTAGCTTGGTGGGAACATCTCATCATATGTTGCTGTATCAAGAATTTCATTCGCAATTTCGAGGAATTTTTGAGATAATCCCTTTTCGAGTCCAGGAATTATTTCATTGAGATATAGCTCTTGGTTTTCATTTATTATTGAATTTCCTACTTCTCCCAACACTTTGTCACCATTGAACAAATTATTCAATTGTATCTTCATGTTGCTTACACTAATTCGAATTGGCATCTTAGTAAATCTAACATATTCGACACCGTTTTTCAAATATTTCGCTCCTCGCATTTTAACAACAGCTTTGGCATTTTCTAAAAAAAAATAATAAAAAAATATTATTTTATTATATGTTTGTAGAAATAATGCGTTTGTTTTAATTTAAAGTTACCAAAATATCCCTTCATGTCTCCAGCGCCTTGAATATCTAATAACAGCAGTTTTATACGAAGCGAATATTTTCCAATAAAGGATATCTTTGGTAAGGTTATGGCAACATCAAAAGCTATAGCTGATGTGTTAGCACTATTTAAATATTTATTATTAGAATAAATCAATTTAAAAAAAATTAATACAAATCTACACTCTTATGTATGTAATGTATGATTGTGTACAGACATAATTAGATATAATATATACATGTACCTATGAGGTACATAAAATATTCCCTGTGAGATTCCCGATAGTTTCAGTATTTAAAGATAAAGAAAGAAAGGGGAAAAGGACTATGTAGGATAATATAACAGATGTAGATCCATATTATTTTCTTTAAGGCCCGTTTGCTGATACACAACAAGCATTTAAGTTCTACTTAAGCACGTTTGTGACAGTTTACGCTGAGGAAAATGTAGCCCACAAGCGCCTTAAGTTGAACATAAATATTTATGATTCATATCAGCAAACGGTCCTTAGTAAAATAAATTTGCACCATTTTAAAACATTGAAAATCTTATATCATTTTTCTCACAAATAAACTTAAAGTAGGGTTCACATTATCGACCCTGCGTGACATTCTTGTAGGATATCGAACATGAGTAAAAAGTTTCGGGTACATACACATTTATCAGTTTTGTTTTCCGTCCGCCAAACAAAATTTTCATTTTCAATCCAAGATCTAGCTCAATAAACACTTGAAAATATTAATTTTCTTTTTCCAAACTGACAAAGATTCAAAAATGATCTAACTAACAACAAAATACTTGTTGAATGTTGTTCGATGAATGATTTGCATACACATCATCGATCATGAACGCTGGGGCTGCCTGACAGGCAATATCAAAACACATGCGTGTCATGCCATCATGCAAGTGTACACATTATCGATCGTGAGCAAAACTTCCACGCAGGTTTAAGAATGTGGACCTTAACCCGAAACCATTAAACGAATAATTTTAACAAAGTAAAATTTCAACTACCTAAGCTGTAAGTCATCTTATAACCTTTTAATTAATCAGCCTGATTTTGAGTTTTACCCGAACAACTTTTCCCTAGGAAAAAAATTAAATTTCACTTTTACTCTATTGTGAGTTTCACCCGAAAAATCGTACAAAAAAATACCCTTATTCTGAGCATTCATTCCGGGCGGAATTTAACGCCATTATATGTTAAAATGTTCACTTAATTTCTGGAGGCGTACGAAAAAATTAACAAGTTGCAATTTATGTGTGATATTTGTTTATTTTTGTGTTATGCCGGTTTTACACGAATGGCAAATTGCAATTTTACGTGTCAAATTATAGCCAGTTTTCTTTTTATCGTGTAAACGCTCTAAATACTGGCAATATTTTTGCCAAAAAAAAATTGGCAAAGAGAATTGGGCACAAAATGCTTCTATTAATATGGATATGTATAAACACTGTACTGACACCATTTTCCGAATTATGCCATTTTAGAAAACAAAATTAACTTGCTCATTGTTTATTGGCAAATTGCCATTTTAAATGTCAAATCTTATTAAGACTTAACTACATTCAGCACACTTATTAAGCCTTAACACATTCAACACAAAAGTAAAAAAATGTTTTTTTTTAAACATACTGCTGAATTCAACCTTATATTTGAAATTTTACAAAAGTAAAAGTTAGACCGCTTTTAACTTTTAATTTTGTGCAGGAGTACTTTTGAAAATTTGAAATATAAGATAGGTTTGAGCAGTATGTTGGAAAAAGACAAAACATTTGTGTGCCTTTCGTACAAAAGTGTTGTTGATCTTATAAAATCAAGAATGCCCCGAATGCCGATTTCGTTCCAATAAATACGATTCGCTACTAAAACCAATACTTTCTTGCTTTGAAACGAGTTGCTTAGAGTTGCTTGGCAGCTCTAAAAAAGAAACAAATCTTCAATTCGTCAATACATCATTATTATTGCAAATCAAATTCACGTTTTTGAAAATCATATAGCCTTAAATAAATTTGTTTTTCTATCTGTTTTTATGTTCAAATCATGTTATTATGCAATTATTTAAATTGTTTGAAATAAATTGTTATATATTAAGACTAGCAGACCCGTGCTCGCGTTGCTTCGCAAAGGCTAAGAATAATTAGTTTTTCTATAAATGTTATATCAACCAAGGCCTTTTTTGTGATTTGTGTCATATTTTAAGTAAAAAGTTAATAATATAATTAATCTTACCGTAGCCTAATAAAAGAGTTGATGTTGTCCCATAAATTCTTAAAAAAAAACAGGCATTATCACACATTAAATTTGTTTTATTTCAAGGCTTCTGGGTGAACAATGTTAGCCGTTTTAGCATTTTCATGAAGAAGTAAAAACTGTTTATTTTTTGAGCCTACTCTTGAAAGTGCAACATATAGTTGACCATGGGAAAAAACATTTTCTCTGAGATCTATCCCAATGAATTGAAATGATTGACCCTGAGCTTTGTTGATTGTCATGCAAAAGCATGGTATTACTGGAAACTGTAGACGTCTGAATCGAAAGGGAAGATCTGTTCGTATCATTGGTATCCTGGGAATAAGTACATTAGTTCCTACTGCAGGTCCGGTAAGAATTTGAACTTGTATTACATAGCTTTTTGACTTGGAGGCGTGTGCCATTGCATAGGTTTGGGGATTGCTAATAAAATAGCATAATCGGTTTGCCAACTTTTAAATTCAATTGGTAGTATGGAAGACCAGCAGGGTTGAGAGAATTGAGAAATTCTTGACGGTAGTTTAGTGCATCGACAGCATTGCCAATTGCTTTGTATTGATATGACTGTTTTTAAACTTAGGAGCACATGGTTATTTATTTCATCCACTCAACTATTTTTTGGTGACACAATAGCTCTTTCGCAAAACCAAGAAAACGGTATCGATTGCAAAGAGTTCAAGTCTCCATAGACGCACTGAATAAGTTGTTGTGTGTTGTGAGCGATTTTTCCGAAACGTTCGTTTAATTGAATTATATTATCTGAGCCTGAGATAGTATATTTTCCATCGCCAATTTTTAGCAGAAGAGGTGCGAACTCAGCACTGTCAGTTTTTTTTTAGTAAGCTCTACCCTCATATTGGTTTGAAGTTGAAGTTTTTGGACACTCTTCCAAATAAAAGATGATGTAGGGCAAGCTCTTATGATATTAGCCCGAGTCCCCTTGGGAATAATAGGCATCGTTTGGCGAAAATCTCCAAAAAAAACATTGTTACTCAACCCATACGCTTCGATGAAGAAGACCTTAAATCTTTTAAAACTCTATTTACGGCTACTATATGACGCAGATCAATTTTGTTAACTATATTTATTTTCAAAATCAAAATATTATTTTTTTTTTCAATTTAATAAACATTTTGTTTCCACCCGGCAGAGGGCTTATATATCCATGCTTTGTTAATCTTAAGTCCCATTATTCGTGCTCCATGAACTAGGACGAATAATGTTAATATGTATAAAGCTTGCGCTATAAAAAAGATATTGTATCTTACTGTGTAAGTCTATTCAATTTTAATAAAGAACTAAATTATATAATATTTGTAATTTTTTTATATTTGAAAAAGTAAAGAATTAATCTAATCTAATCTAAATACAAAAATTTGCCAATAAATGTTGGCAAAATAATGGCAACATTGAAATCTGCCATTTATTGAACTCGTGTAAATGAATGTCATTAAAAAATTATTTCTGCCATTATTTTGCCATTCTTTTGGCAGAAATACTGGCAACTTTGCCATTCGTGTAAATTCGGCATTAAAAGGTATATACATTGAGTTAGACCAAGATCCCAGGGCCGGCAGACATATGTACGTGATTTTATCATAGCTGAATTTTTTTTTCTTGGGAATAGAAACCTGGGGCTTTTCGGAGATAGTCAGTGTTAGTGCCAGTGCATAAAAATCATACCCAATTACGTTATTTTATCAAAACTGATTTTTGTATATGTTTAAGGAGATAGTGCCTTAAACTTTGTTTGACACTTGGCAGACACCTACAGTGGGGCGTTTGGTCTGGCAGACACCTTAAAGCTGTCAAAAAAACTTATAAGGTTATACAACTTATATACATATATATACATACACAATCTGATTAATGTACACACATACCTTACGTTATGTTATAAATAAATATGTACCCACCTAAGTTTATCGATAATAAAATTACTTCCACCTCTTGCTTGGATTTCACTAAAAGTTGCTCTGAACTGCCTATCTCGTCCCATCTCAATGTTGTCTAAATATAGAGGTTCCAACGGTGGTGTATGGTAGCCATCTCCAAGATCACCAGTCGCCAATAATGGACGCACCATATTTACAGCTTTAATTATACATCCATTTATATCAGGATCATTCCGCGAACATTTTTTCAAAGTTGAAGCTAAAAAGTGTAGGTATAGTAAAAGTACTAAATTAATTTTTTCTTATTTAACATAATATACTATTTGGCGCAGTGACATAAATCCCAATTTTGGTTTTTGGGACTTATGTCTCACATGGGTGAGACATAAGTCCAAAAACCTAATTTGGGACATATACCCAACCTAAGTGTGGCATAAGTCCCAACTTTTGTTTGGTGTTGATGAGACAAGACTCCCAAATTTTTTAAGACATTTTATGGCCATGTGACACATTGTGAAATCCTTAATCAAAACATAAAATATATTTCAAATGTAAACATTAAATTTAAAAAAGATCGGCTCGTAATGGGGCTATGCATTTTTTTTTGGAATTTTTTAAAAACAAATCTTCAAATAAAAAAAAATTGTATGTACCCAAATTTGTACTCAAACCAAGTTCTATATTGGGCCAATCAGGGGGGTTGCAGGGGGCAGCATGCCCCACTTACGTGCCGAGCTTTTACTACGCCGTGAACTTAATTGCAAAAAAAAACACAATTTGCATTTGGTCTAAATTATTCTACTTTTGGAGCGGTGAAAACACTATTTCAGATTTAGTACTTAAATCTACAGGAGATTAACGTTCGGTGGAAACGTAGTGATTTTTTGAGATTTAAGTACCTAATCTATTTACATGAGATTAATGAACGGTGAAAACGTATATTGCTCATAAACCGTTCAATTGAATAATAAAAAACTTCAGAGTCAAGTGAAAACCGAAAAAATGATTTTCCAAATAATAAATCATTATTGTTTGGCTTTTATATTAATCATCAAAACAATAGCTACATACACACATATTAGTATTTAGCTAAGCCGTGTTTTATAAGGTTTGTTCGTTAAGCCCTGAAGTCACTCTAGGGTTGTCCCAAAGTGTTTCTTGAAAAACCTGAAGTCACCATGGTGAACAAATTCTGTGGTTTTTTAAACCTAGGTTGCCCTAAATCTAGGTTACCTGAGGCAAACGTCATAAAGAAATCTTCATCCAGTAAAGGTATTGAGGTAAACACATTATTTAAAAATGTCATATACCTCTGTCTGTCGATGAAGCATTGGCTTTAATAATTGTCATAAATCTTTCCAAGCATCAATATAAAGGCCATATACCAAAAAATCAACGCTAAATGAAAATTATTTAAAAAAAGTAGTAAACGCAAAAAAGAAATGTTATCCCACAGAAATTGAGGTCACTGAAACATATGCTAAGAGTCAACTTCAATCCTTGGTTGATCATACTATAGAGCGACTTTACTAAAATTGGAATTGGAAGAAAGTGAACTTCAAGGTGGTAAAAAATATCTTAAAATTTTGATCAAATGGGGTTGTGATGGAGCTCAGCAATACAAATGATGACAATACTGCAAGACGTTTTTTTCCGAGTTGCAGAAAAAAGTTCAGAAATAACTTTCACATTATTTTAAATGTACTTTGAAAACTATGTATCTGAAACAAGAAACCTTTATTTAAAGGAGTATTCATGGTACACTATTCCAGTGAGTATTCACAAAGTGCTTTTTAATGGAAAGGACATCATTGCATCTTGTATTCTTTCTATAGAAGAGGATAGAAATAAGGACACAAGAAAATATAGAGAGATATTCACAAGGTAGAATTCAAGATTGAACACAAATGCAGATCTCTTAAATCAGCAATTGATTTCTTCAGATCCATATATCACGTTCCAAAACGAATACGTGGCATGATACTATAACACAATTCCTTTCTTTGTTATCAATCAATAACAACCAAGGCGAAATTTTGGCTGATGAAGATGAAAGCAAATTATTTAACTACAATATTTTATAATTAATTTTTTAAGGAATATAACATTTTATTTTTTTTATTAATTTTTTTTTGTATCTAATTATTCTTATATATCATAAGCCTGAGTAATGTCATTTAAGCAATGTTTTAAAGTATTATTCCAATAAACTTGAATTGAATTGAATTTTAAATCCAAAAACCGTATTTTATAAAAATAAAATGCATGACAGGATCGCACGAACTTGCTCTTATGTTCGATCACATCGAATGCAAAAGATTTCTGTTAAAAATCTAAATATATTTAAAGCAGTTTTTTACTTAATTTTTTATATTTACAAAATATCTTTAATTGTTTTCTAAAAGAACTGAAATAACAGTCTTAAATATTATAATATAAACTTAAAAACAAAATATTAAATCGGCTTAATCAAAGAAAAAATAATTCAAAATTCTGAAATAAATACTTAAACTAATTTAAGCTCAAAAAAAAGTACGCCATTTTATTTGATAGATAAATTTGAATTTATGAGAAAAAAACTTTTTTTTAAAACTTTTTGAAAACATTTTTCAATTCAATAAATACATATAAATTTAATTTTTGAAAAAAAATTAATGAGCAGTTTTTGAAATATAATTTTTTTAAATTTTTTTTTTAAATGATTTTAAAAATACAAAAACATACTAATTAAAAATATTCGTACGCGGTATAATTTGGGAAACCTAAACCTATATATGTGTGAAATTTTGAAAGAATCGGTTGACCGTTTATGAGATAGTCGAAAGCAAAAAAAAAATCGGTCCTATGGAAAGTACCGTTTTTAGGCGTTTTTCTAATTTTTTTGTCAACCACTGATTTTTTTTTCAAAATCATTAGATCGTTTCCGAGTTTGAACGTAACGTTATTTTTTGAGCTAAAAAAAATTCAATTTCCAAAAACTCTACATACCAAGTTTGAAGCAATTCGGCTCATCCGTTTGGACTGTAGGTGTCAATGCATATATATAGACAGACTGACACCCTGACAGACTGACAGACTGACAGACTGACAGACTGACAGACTGACAGACTGACAGACTGACAGACTGACAGACTGACAGACTGACAGACTGACAGACTGACAGACTGACAGACTGACAGACTGACAGACTGACAGACTGACAGACTGACAGACTGACAGACTGACAGACTGACAGACTGACAGACTGACAGACTGACAGACTGACAGACTGACAGACTGACAGACTGACAGACTGACAGACTGACAGACTGGCAGACTGACAGACTGACAGACTGACAGATTGACAGACTGACAGACTGACAGACTGACAGACTGACAGACTGACAGACTGACATACTGACAGACTGACAGACTGACAGACTGACAGACTGACAGACTGACAGACTGACAGACTGACAGACTGACAGACTGACAGACTGACAGACTGACAGACTGACAGACTGACAGACTGACAGACTGACAGACTGACAGACTGACAGACTGACAGACTGACAGACTGACAGACTGACAGACTGACAGACTGACAGACTGACAGACTGACAGACTGACAGACTGACAGACTGACAGACTGACAGACTGACAGACTGACAGACTGACAGACTGACAGACTGACAGACTGACAGACTGACAGATTGACAGACTGACAGACTGACAGACTGACAGACTGACAGACTGACAGACTGACATACTGACAGACTGACAGACTGACAGACTGACAGACTGACAGACTGACAGACTGACAGACTGACAGACTGACAGACTGACAGACTGACAGACTGACAGACTGACAGACTGACAGACTGACAGACTGACAGACTGACAGACTGATAGACTGACAGACTGACAAACTGACAGACTGACAGACTGACAGACTGACAGACGGGTAGAATTTTTAGACCATCTTTTTTCGTCTTCGCTATCATCGTAATGTCATGTTTGATTGTTATCTCAAAACTTTTTTTTCGACGAATGCATAACTTGCCTTATAGTACCTATAATCGCAAGTAAAAATAAAATCATTCTTTTTTTTGTGTCATGAAATCGATAATAGTTTGGTTATTTTTCGTTAAAACAATATTATTTCTAGGAAGGATCGTGTAGTTTATCTATTATTACCCATAAAACATCAGATCATTAATTTAAAATATGATTTTCATATTGAAAATAATTTCGTTCCGCTAGATTGGTGAATCCGACCATTTTGCAACCGGTTGTTATTGTTTTTAAATTGAATTTTGGTGATGAATTCAACATAAGTACCTATCGAAAAAATTTCATACAAACATTATGTATAAGTAGTATAAATAAATCCCCACAATTAATAGTAACAAAAATCATTTTTTTTAAATAAAAAGCGTTATTTATTAGTAAGCGGCAAGTATAGGTGGTGAAGCTGATACAAGGTGAGCTTAGTTACTAGTCTAGAATAACTAATTGTAAGCATATTATTATGCATAGATACCTACCTACTTATAATAATTTTTTTTTAACTCTTAAACCACTTGTATAAGCAAAACATCGATACTCAAGTCCAGTGAATACGACAACATTATTGAAACTTCTTGTTCGAAAAATGTGCTACCTACTGACTGTGTGATTTGCACATTACACTGGGCTATTATGAAAGTCTTGTCTTCCCATCACGATAATTATCATCATGAGCCAACGCCAAATTCATGGGCAAAAATGAATCCGTGTGCATGTTATTGTTGCAAAATATGCATTTGCCCATGAGTTTAAGACTTACATACATCAACAAAGCTCGCGAGCAGCAAAAAACTAACGCTCAGATAAACTGCAATTAGCGCATTATTATGGTTGATCGGCAATCAATGCTTGACGGTGCCGCTCAGTGTTGAACTGCTTTTTGTTTGTATCTATTTCTCTCTGTTCTTGGCTGCCATTGAGCTGATTCAAGCTTTAGTACAAGTAAGCTAATCTCGCTATTGGCGGCCAACAACTGCTAAATGTTGTTCAATAATGAAAATGTATGTTTAAACGTTGTTCGGTTTATATGTTTCTTATCAACTAATTTGTCATTATTAATCCTCAGTTCAAAAGTATAATGTAGTTTTGGTTTTGACTTATCTAAACCTTGCTTAGAAAAATGGTAGTTAAAAAAGATCAAGAGGCGTTACGTCGCACGAACTTGGGGGTCAGTTAACAGGACCACTTCTGGAAATAAAGCTGTAAACAAATTAGTGTGGCAAGTTGCTCTTGTTGGAGCCAAATGTCGTGGATATTAAGCTGATTAAATTTAGGGAACAAAAAATCAGTCAGCATGACACGAAAGCGCTCGCCATTCACCGTAACGGCAGTTCCTGCCTCATTTCGAAAGGAATGCGGACCGATGATGCCGTAATGGTTATTCGTTAATAGCTTCAGGATTGTCTTCGCTATACTCGTATACACGGCAATTTAGCTTATTGACGAATCCATTTAACCAGAAATGAGCTCCATCACTAAACACAATTCTTCGGTAAAAATACTCTATAAACTTCACGAACAGATTTTTTTCAAAGTAAATTTCCTCAATTTGGAAGAGTTGTTGCGGCGTTAAACGATTCATGATAAATTGCTAAGCCTTACTCACAGAAATGTCAACAGAGTTTGAAATTCTCAACTGTCAAATCATAGATCATCAAAACTTCTCAGGCATCTAAAAAAACACCCGTTAAGAAATAAGAGGAAAACAAAACTTATAAAAAAAGATAAGTTAAAGTTAATTTATTTGAAATAATATAGTTATTATTAAATAGTATGCAATCAATTAATGTTCAGTATTTCTGTGTTTTAAGTTTTGATATAATTTTTGGAAAATAATATAAATAATAATAATAAACAAAACAATCAACTTATTGGATGAAACATTCCAAGAACCCACAAATTCGCAGTTGTGGCGTTGTGTTTAAATGCACTATCGATTGGAAATTCACATTCATTCATAAATGGATTTTAAGAAAGGAAATGATTACTCATATGTGTTTGACTTACAAACAAATTTCAAGATTTTGTTCATAAAAAAAAAATAGAAAATCGTTATTATGGCATTTCAAAAACGCACAGAATTCGATTTATTACAAGAATCCGGTTGTATTTGTGTTTTGTTGAAGTAATCTGCAACACTATTTGTTGTAACTCAGTTTCGCAAATTGTTTATATGTGAATTAAAATGTTATAAATTAGTTCCGTAAAAGTTTGAACTTGTTTCCAAAAATATTAAGTTGTTATTAAAAGCTTAAACAAGTCAAACATTGGACTGTTAATAACAAGGCTCTATTAAATTTCAGTTTCGTTATCTTATAACTTAATTGTTAAAATAACTTCTTTGTGACAATTTGTAAAAACATTTGGGTAACTTAAACTTAATTTAGAATTAGGAAGGCGGAAGCAAATAACAAAAACATTTTTATAACGTTTTTTTCTCTTAAAATGTTAATTTTTTTCCGATGATGATTGAATTTTTGACAGGTAGTCATTTTGCATTTCAATTGTGAAGTTATAATGATGTTCTATTAATGTTTATGGTATATTCTTATTTACTTTATTTTAATCAAACCTAAAAAGTAAACAAAAAAAATTATTCCTTAGGCATGAAAAGAGTTAATATACATGACAGGGTTGCCGCTGGATTGAAAAGTTGTCACAAGTCGGATTAAACAATTCGCAGATCTTACGATGTCCATAAAACTTATAACTAAAACTAAAAAAATTATATTGTATGAGCTGTCATATAGAACACATTTTGACGTTTCATGAATATTTCCTTCCAAATTTAAGAAAAGGGCAATAAGAAAATGTCAATAATCTTTATATTTTTGATGGTTTTTTAATCCATTTCATTCGTAGTCATCCTTGGGTCGAATTTGAAGTTTGGGTCATGAAATATAGAAGACAAAATATAATTTGACGATTTATAAATATTTCAAAAAAATAGGTTTTTTTTAATCTATGGTAATAGTAGAAATTTATTTTCTAGAATAAGACATTCAATGCGGTTTCGAAAAAAAAGAGCAAATTGGTATTTTGACATTTAACGTGATTTCTGTTATAAGATTTGTTTTAAAAATATAAACAAAAAATGAACTGCGGCAACTCTGGCGGACATAGACCAAAGTTAAATGCAAGTTTTGGAGACAAAATGTATGGTATTTTAAACGATACAAATTTAGTTCAGTAACAAAGTTCAGAAAATACTTTGAAAAACAATAGTGTTTTATAAACAGTGTAAATTAGTTAAAATGAGGATTTTATGGCCTTAAGTTTCTACTTTGTTGTATCTTTGGTGGAATAACGTGTAGGAAAGTTTTTTTCCTGCAAGAAACGCCATATTGTTCAGAATCTAATGACTTTGTATTTAAATTTGATCTTCTATGCAAAAAATAAATTGAATTTGCAACTCGAGTGCCCAAATACAAACATGAATATTTTCTATTTTTCAAATGTTCGCCGAATTTAATTTTTTCGGATGGTACGTGCATTTGCTTCTGCTGGAAGTAAGACCTCAATCAAGTCCGTTTGTAAAACTCGTATTTTCATTAACAATATTAAACGTATTGATTTTATTCAATACTCAGAAGTTTACCTTTTTACTTGCGATTATAGGTACTATAAGGCAAGTTATGGATTCGTGCAAAAAAAATTCTAACAATCAAACATGACATTACGATCATAGAGAACACCAGTAAATTGGGTCCCCCAATTCCGTCTGTATGTCTGCTTGTCAGTCTGTCATCGAGTCTACAGCCTAAGCGGTTGGATAGATTTGCTTCAAACTCGTTTTTTTCATTTTTTTTAAGACGACAAATAACAGTAGCTCCCATACATTTTTTTGGCCAAAAACAAAAATCTTATTTTTCTCAAAAACGGCTCCAACGATTTTTTATAAAAAAAAATCAGTTCATTAACGAAGGTAAAGGGAACATTTTGATATTTTTTTTTTTTTTGAAAAAAATTGTTATTTTTTGACCCTCTGGTAGTACCATTTTTTTGGTTTTCGATTTTCAGGAAAACGGTTAATTTGATTTTTTTTAAAATTTATTGCGCAGAAACATGAAAGTTTAAACACTATTGTAAGCCAAAATTTTTCAAAACAATTTTTTTTTTGAAATTAAAAAAAAAAACGTTTTTGAAAACTCAAAATTTCGAAAACGACTTAAAGGATTTTGTCGAAATTTCGTATTTGGCAGTTTTTTGATATTATCGTCGAAAGTTAAAAAAAAACTATATTTCTAAAATAAAAAAACAACGGTACCTTCCATATAAATGTTAAAAAAAAAACCGTTAAGAAAAAAAATTATTTCTCGAAAACGGCTTCAAGAATTTTTATAAAAAAATGTGTGTGTTCTTAGATTAGTATAATCCACTTTCAAGTATAAAAATATTTTTTTTCGTACTTATTAACGGTAGTTCCCATAGAACCACTTTTCATTATTATTATTTCTCGAAAACGGCTTCAAGAATTTTTATAAAAAAATGTGTGTGTTCTTAGATTAGTATAATCCACTTTCAAGTATAAAAATATTTTTTTTCGTACTTATTAACGGTAGTTCCCATAGAACCACTTTTCATATTTTCGACTTTCTCTATAACGACTAAGTAATATAAAACCATTTAGTTATGTGTATTATCCATTAATTTCTACCTTTATTATTATTCCATTTTTACGAAATTTTGCGTACGTCACTGAATACTAAATACAATATAACCCTCATACATTTATATATACATGAATCCTATGTATGCATATTGCACCTTACATAGTTATATGTATATAGCTACCTACCCAGCTAAATTCTTTATTTACATTATTATATGTACAAGCTTACATACTTAGGCTCCATCAAGTACATACATTCTACTCTCCCAACTTACATAATTAAAACCCATTAATAGATTTAAATATACATTTGTAGGTAGTTACCTATGTAACTCTTCCTTGAATCATACATTCGACAATTCATTATACTTAGAATCAAGGTAATCTTACCTAAAGGCCTTAAGCCTGCATAGGATAACTACACCTAACTAATTAAACCTAACCAACATTAAAAAAGTTGTTAGCTACAAGTGCAAGTTCGTACGATCCAGTCCTGCATTTTATTTATAATATCTCAAAGGTATTACTTTTTAAAGAATTTGATTTATAACTTTATAGAAATGTTTACAATGTTTTCGGAAACATTAATGCTCATTATATTATAGCATAATAGTAAAGATAAAATTAAAGTAATATTAATATTAATAATATAGTAACTTCGGGGAAACATTATTCAAGTTATTGTATAATTTGTTTTAAACATTTGTTTCTTGGTTTAGCCATGTTATATGTAACAAAGTATTATTGCATAAGCATTTCTGCAATATTAGTAAAGCTATCTTCGAGTTCAATTAAAGTTGCACAGTTGTAATAATATGTTACATGTAACATTTCTTAGTTCAAATAACACTGAGAAACGACAAAATTTAACTTCTAAAAAACCCAATTACTACAAGTTTGTTGCAAACGAGAGGGGAAATGGCGTTTTTTTGGTACACAATTGTATCACCTTGCTTGCTACTCAGCCCTATAAACAAGAAAATCGTTTTATTTTTGTATTACATTTACATATTTCTTGAATGTTTTAAATTTATTTTTTGATAATCTTAAATGTATCTACTTTTGTATAAAAGTTACTCTTAAATATCTGTTAAAGATGAATTTGGGCATAAGAAGAAAGAGAAATGAATCCTTATAACGTGGACACCAAGCATAAAAATGTATATTACAATATCGAAAAAAGAAACTTTTTGGTACTTCTTTGGAAATAATATGCATTCATTTTTCAAACAAAACATTTAACTATATTATTGTTCATTATATAGGGAAATTTTATTTTATCATTTATAGAAATTTTGAATACATATTTCTGAATCTTAAGAATTTGTAAATACTGATTTTTTGAGAATTTTTTAAAGGCCAAACACAAAATTAATGTCAACCATTTTTTTTTTGTATAAAGAGTGAACCATATTTCCTACAATATTTTATCGCTTGCAAATTTTAACTACCTATTTAAATTCATCATTCGGAGAACTTGGGCCATTAGGTTAAAAGTCCAGAAAAATCTATAAAACACACGTATTTTCAGCACTGCTATTTTTCAGGGTTAATACGGTTGAGTGAATTAAAATTCTTTGCACAAAACTACTTTCAGCTTTAAATTGTAACCTTGAACGTTTTTAGCATTTTTAAATGCTAGTGTCTATTATTATTTCTTATAATTACATATTCTACATTTTGTAAACAAATAGTTTGTTGAACTGCAAAACATGCATGTACATACTTACATAGTAATTACGCACATATGTACTTATATAAGTATAAAATTTTAGTATTCCAATACAAAAACTATTAAAATTATACTCACGCAACTTTGCATAAGCGCTTTGAATAAAAATCACAAAACATGCGATTGTTACACTTAACACTGTTTTGATAAACATTATTTCTTTTTTATTATCACTGAATCTTAAAACTTTATTATTCAAAACTTCTGCAAACTCATTAAGATAAATAATGTTAAATTTCAAAATGTAAGGACCAAAAATAAAATTCCTTTGGTCAATTTTTTGCGAATAAAATTCAATAAAATTTAAAATATCTTATATCCAGCGCAGCGCCGAAAAGCTTCTTCACATGGAAATACCAAGCCACACTGATACTGTTAGCAATTATCTATTTGATTGAGGTTTTTATCGCACCTCAATTTTCGGTATCGAACTCAAATTATGCGATATAGAGAAGCTTTCGTCAAGGTATAACAAGATTCATGTTATTTTGCGTCAAGCTTAACTTGAGATCTCTCTTTGTTTAAGTTCTCTTAATTATTCGCCGGCTGTTTACAATTGTGCAAATACAAAAATAATAAAAATATATTTTATATTGTTAAGTTAAGCAAAAATTATTGTTTTGCTGGACACTAAATAAATTAGGTGATCACTTTTTTGAAAAGAACGAAATATTGTTTATAGTTAAGCTTCTCATACACAGTTGAACATGACTTGGGGTAATTGCGGGAGAGATGCATCTAGTCATCCGCGCAAAAAATTTTATCTTGCTCCTTCTTTGTTAGGTATTCAATTAAAAACGCAGACCAAACAATTGGTTGCAGCCGACATGTAAAGTGATTTTTTTATATTTGTATTATTTTACGCTCCCTTACTAACTATGGACATTTTTCAGTTTGTTACAAAAAGTTAATGCGGAAAGAAGTTATCGCGTATTTTTCCAAGGGAAATAATATTATATGAAAAATAATTGTTTAATACGTGTGTGTATTTTTTTTTTAAATTTTTTTCTTCAGTTTTAAAGTGTGGTGCTGCATCTCTCCCTCACTTTGGGGAGACATGCCGCAGTTTTTGTTTTTGAAAAGATGCCGCATGTTTAATTTGTTTACCTTTTTTTTTAAAGAGAATAATAAGACTACAAGTGGTAATTGGACTTAAGAGGCGCTGGAAGAAGCCCGAAAAACATTGATAATGGGATGCAGAAAAACTATTTGGCGTACCAGCTAGAAGATGAATAGCAACGATTAAACATTTTTTAAAGAAACCTCTTCCTTCTGAAAATACAGTTTCATGTCATGAAACAATTTTGGAACAAGTAATTCCAACCACCATGAATGGATCGCATGATTGTAATCATTCCGAAAATGAAACACACACTTCATCATTTTTCGAAAACACAACGCCAACAAAACTACTGCAAGCTATTTCACCACTGCCCCGATGTTTTCAAGACGTAGGCAGAAAAAAAAAGATACTAAAAGGAAGGTTGAACCGAATGAGAATCCCAATATTTGTGTTGAATATTGGGAAAATTATTTTGAAACAAAAAACGATGTACAAAATGTCAAAAATTACAAAACACTACATTCTACACTTTGCACAGACTGTGGACTTGAGCAAGAACGAAAGAAACAGGTTTCACAGTCAAATTTATTCTTTAAGTTCAATTAATTTATTATGCGGGATCTCTCCCAAGCATGCAGGGAGAGATGGCACATTAATGTATTTTATGAAAATTGTTATTTTTTTATTGGTAGAACATAAATCCATTGTTAAGTTTTTTGCATAAATAAAGTCCATTTTACTCAAATAAAAAAAATTCATTGGTTATTGAAAAAGCGCCGCATCTCTCCCGCAATTACCCTAATTTATCTTAACTTAATGAGGGTATTCATGAAACGGCAGAAAACCCTAATAAACCTCAGAAACCAGATAATTTCAAATAAATTATCTGATTTCTGAGGTTTAAACGGGTTCTCCGCCGTTTCATGAATACCCTCAATGATTATTGTGTAAGTATTTTGGCGATCGACGTTTCGGTTACTTACAAAATCATAGAATAGGAATAAGATTAACTCGTATTCGAAAATATTCGAAATTTCAAGTATTATTAATATTTAGATACATTATCCACCACTACTTGAAAACATTAATCAAAAACGATGAAGTCATTTCTGTAAAATTGAAGAATGAAATTATTACTTCAATACCGTCTATTACACACAATCTCAGAAAGAATTATATACATTAACTCATTTACGTGTAGTCCAGGAAAATTAGATATAAAAATGATGTAACTTCGAAAACATTCAGACAAAGCTGAATTTTGGTAGAGAGCTTCATTTTTATGTCCTAAGCATTTTCTAAAAAGTACCCTAAATTTGAAGCTGAGAAAAAAATTTTAGAGGGTGGAAAGGGGGTAACATTCAGTTTTTTAGTCGATTTGTAGATAAATGCGCTGACGACAAGTTGAGAAAAATAAATGTTTTGGGAGTAATTGAACAAAATGAAATAAATTATTAGTTTTAAGATGGCAGCATTTCCCTTCCGGTTCCACACTAAAAATTTGTTGTTTTAATAGAAGATGTTTATCCAAACATAACTAAAAACGAAAAACTTCCCCACTCAAAAACATAAATTTATTACATTTTTTTTTTTAAATGTACTACATCCCAATGTTTTCGATCATTTTTCTCCAAAACTATCAGTTGTACGATAAAAAGTGTCTGAATATTTTTTGTGTAGAATGACATGACAATGTGTACCAATGACTTCTTTTAACAAAAAACATGGTTTTCGAGTAATTTGGAAAAAAAACTGAATTTTACCTTCTTTCCCCCCTCTAAAATTGATTGCTCCTTTCCAAATTTAGTGTACTTCTTGGGAAATGCTTATGACGTAAAAATGAAGCTCTCCACCAAAATTCAGCTTTGTCGGAATTTTTTCGAAGTGTAATATCTTATTTTCCTGAACTAGTGAACAATATTAAAAAAAAAAATTATTTGTTTATTTTTTGCTGCCAACATTTGTTGGGGTATACTTTTAGAGCCTGTATTTTTACAAAAATGATAATATGTGTAATAAGTCAAGGACGCAACATTTTAAACAAGCTAATATTATGTTATTAGCATGATACTACTTACCAATTTTGCTAATTATTGCCAATTTACTAAAATATTCCTAATTTTAACACTTTTTAATAATTTCTGCCTAAGCTGCAGCTGAACACGCGCAAAAGAGTGCATAAAACTAAGCATACATAACTTTTTGACGTTTGTAAATGTCAAAGTGGCATATAGATTTAATATGTATTTTTGGTAATTTTAACTACTCGTTTAAAATTATCAAAATCCTCTTTCTAACCTAGTATCGTACTAAAAATTATTTTACATATTACTAAATCAACTAAAATTGTGCGCCAATATTCTTAAGTAAATTTTTTGAATTATACATGCAGCTGAGAAATAAATAGATATAGGTATCTTAACAAATTTAAAATTATATATATGTAGGTACATTCATATACATATGTATAGAGGGTGTCCCGTAAGTCAACTTCAAGCGGATACAGGGTAATAGGGTAGTATTGGGAAAAGTAATTAAAAAAATCCATCTCGCTTAGTTATGTAATAATTGCAATATTTAGAAAAGTAATGAACATTCCAAAACTTGGAGTGTTTTTGTTTTTAACGTAATCCTATATAACCATGCTATTAATTCCAATCACAAATCCAAAAAATTATATTGTCATAAGAAGAATAATAAATGAAGTGAGGATAGCAATATCCAAACTAAAGAACAGCAAAGCTGCTGCCCCCGACGGACTACCCGCCGAACTCTTTAAAACAGCCGGAGATGACCTGGTACAGTGCATACACCAACTCATCTCTAAAGTCTGGTCAGAGGAAAGTCTGATGAATGGAATCTCAGCATCGTTTGCCCGATCCACAAAAAAGGAGACCCTCTAAACTGCGCCAACTATAGAAGAATAAATCTCCTGAATATCGCGTACAATATCCTTTCTGCTGTATTATGTGAACGTCTGAAACCATTTGTCAGCAACCGGATTGGACCCTATCAGTGCGGTTTCAGGCCAGGAAAGTCCACAATCGATCAAATGTTCACGCTACGGCAGATCCTGAAAACTACCCAAGAACTCCAAATTGATACCCACCATCTCTTTATCGATTTTAAGGCCGCGTACGATAGCATTTATAGAGACGAGCTATACAGAGCCATGTCTGGTTTTGGCATCCCCACAAAACTCATCCTTCTGTGTAGGATGACGATGGAGAACTCTCGCTGCTCCGTCAATGTTGGTACTGACCTCACAGAAGCTTTTGATGTCCAGAAAGAATTCCGACAAGGTGATGCGCTATCGTGCGATTTCTTCAACTTAATACTTGAAAAAATTGTAATAAATTCCCAAGTTAACTCTACTGGCACAATTTTTTTCAAGTCTGTGCAATTGTTAGCATACGCTGATGACTTAGACATTATTGGAAGAACCCAGCGAGCTGTCACTGGAGCGTTTGCTAACATTGCAGCTGAAGCGGCTAAGATGGGACTAGCAGTCAATGAGGCCAAAACGAAGTGCCTGCTGTCCACAAAAAGGGACACACAACACCGGCGGATTGGACAAAACGTCACAATAGACAGGTACAACTTTGAGGTAGTTAGGGACTTTGTCTACCTCCGATCCGCTATAACGTCTAACAACAACATCTCGTTAGAAATAAAGCGAAGAATAACTCTTGCCAATCGCTGTTCCTATGGGCTAGGAAGGCAATTGAGTAGTAAAGCCCTCTCTCGAAAAACAAAGGAGACTCTTTATAAGACTCTGATCATCCCAGTCCTGCTCTATGGCGCGGAGACATGGACACTATCAAAAGCGGATAAAGATATCCTTAGTCGTTTCGAGCGTAAGGTTCTTCGCAAGATTTTCGGCCCTATCTGCGTTAACGCGCTTTGGAGGAGAAGGTTCAACCACGAACTATAAGAGCTGTACAGCGACATTGACCTGGTACAAAAAATACGTATATCACGTTTAAGATGGCTAGGTCATATAGAGCGTATGGGCAACAATACTCCGGCTCGCAGGATCTTCGATTCCAACCCAGAAGGAAGACGTAGTCAAGGAAGACCTCGCCTAAGGTGGCGAGCTCAAGTGGAAGATGACCTCAACCAACTTGGAGTGCGTAACTGGAGGCATGTTGGTTCAGGCCCAGGTTCGCCCCGAACTGTAGCGCCACCTAAGTAAGTAAGTAAGTAAGTAAGAAGAATAAAGTTTTAGGAACTAAGTCACGGTTCAAAAAATTGTGTATCCTATAACATTAACACTTCATATTTTATATAAAATGCACGACTGGATGGTACAATCTTGCTCTTGTAGCTAACAACTTTAGTGTTAGTCCCTGACTCTATTAGTAGGTAGTATTATCTTGATTCTTAGTATAATGAATTGTCGAATGCATGATTCAAGGAATAGTTAAATTGGTACCTACAAATGTATATTTAAATAGATTTAAATTATGTAAACTAGGAGGATAATAATGTAAAGATGTACAAGTACATACTTTAATCAGTTTTTTGAAAAACGAAGAACGCTATTAGATGCCACGGATCAATGAAAATTTTATAAAAAAGTATCTCGAAAATTGTAGGACGGGTTTTGATGAAATCGTGTTTTTTTTATTTTTCGTTTTTTGAAAACAAAATTCTTTTGAAATTTTGGTATGCAATTTTTTTTAGAGACTATTAATGTTCATGTGAATATAAAATTTAAAATTATTTTTTTTGATTAGTTTTAAAATTATTTATTTTTCAAAAAAAAAATTTAATAAATTATTTCAATTTAAAAAAAAGTTATTCAACATTTTGGTATGCAAAAATAATTTAGCTACTTAGATCTACTCAGAGATAAAATTTGACAGAAATCCAATTTACCGTTTCCGAGAAAGCCAAACATTAAAAAAAAACTTTATATGAAAGGTACCGTTAATAGACTTTTCCTGTAAACTTGGTTCATATCAATTGATAGCTATTACCAACAAAAAACTTCTAGAGAAAAATAATATTTGCCTTCAAGGTCATATGGCAGGTGCCGTCGTTTTTAGGCCTAAAAATACAATTTCAATTTCCCCTCTGAGGAATGCCAAAATAATCACACATACCAAATTTGAAGGCAATCGCTTAAGCCGTTTAGGCTGTAGCTCGTTATATACATACAGACGGAGAGACTGACAGACAGACAGACATTTTTCGGTGATAAATTTTTTAGGCTTCTCTATGATCTTAATGTCATGTTTGATTGTTAGAATTTTTTTTTTAAATGCATAACTTGCTTTATAGTACCTATAATCTCAAGTAAAAAATGTACTACTTTACCACCCACAAGTTTATAAAAAGTTGGCCCATTTCATCAAGATTTCAAAATGGTAAAAAACTTGCTACTTTTTCATTCGTAAAAAATATTTTTAACATTAAGACCGTTTTGGAACATTTAAAATTCTGTCTAAAAAAATGGAAATTTACCCTAATTATGTATTAATGAAACAAACGTAAATATTTTAATACATGCTCAAATTGCTTACCCTCGGCGCGAATACAGGTTCTGCATCGCCGCAGAAAAGATATAATCACCAGTCGCCCAAATCTTGTGACGTATTTCCTGTCTATTTTTAAGTGGTTTTAAAAACACTTTCTTTTATACAGCCCCAGTAAAAAAAAAAGCGAGATGGAGAGGGTTTAGGTCCGGAGAACGAGTAGGCCCCAAAATTGATCCAAGGCGAGCAATCTACCTATTGGGATACTCCGTTTTCAGGTAAATCCCGAAATAACAATCATAATGCACTGGCAACCATCTTGTTGAAACCACATGTCTCAATAGATGTTGAGTGGTACATCTTTTAATAACGTTCGCAGGTCATTTTGTAAAAAATGCAGTTAATTGTCGCCATTTAAAATTTCTGGTTCTTAAATGGTTAAATTATTTGTTTATTCCAAATTCCGGTCCACAATCCACATATTTATTTTAAATTTATAATGAAAGTGGTCTTCACGAATTAAATGCGGATTTTCTTGGTGACACTCATGCAAATTATGTAAATTCAAATAACCGTCTTTTTTAAATGTTGATTGGTCAGTCCATAAGATATGGTTGAGAAATTACGGTACGGGTCATCACTATTTTTCGCCAACATTGCTCTGCAAAAATCTATTTTGGGACCGTAAGCCTGAGGTATCGAACTTTGTAAACGTTGTACATTATACGAGTGGTGATTGTTTTTTTTTTCAAAATTTTAGTACAAAAAAAAAATAAAGTGCACAACTGAATCTTACGAACTTGCTCTTGTTGCTAAGAACTTTAGTGTAGCTAAACACTGACGCTGTTAGTATAGTAGTGCGCTGTTAGTATAGTAGTTGTATAGGTAGTCTAGTTTTCCTATGCAGGTTTAAAGCCGATGTAGGTAAGATTGGTAAGATTACCTTGATTCTTAGTATAATGAATTGTCGAGTGCATGATTCAAGCAATTGTTACCTACAAATGTATATTTAAATGAATGATAATTGTGTGTGGGTAATATATACCTATGGAACCTAGGTATGTAAATATATATATACATATGTATATAATGAAAGTGAATGGTGTATGGGTGCGTAAAATTCGTTTTTTTAAACTAATAAAAAGTGGCAAAATCATAACATGAAAAGAAAGCCATTCGATGCCACGGATCAATGAAAGTTTTATAAAAAAGTATCTCGAAAATTGTATGACGGATTTTGATGAAATCCTCTTTTTTACTTTTAGTTTTTTGAAAACACTTTTTTTTAAATTTTGGTATGCAGTTTTTTAGGGTTTATTATTATTATTATTAAAATTCTTTATTTTATTATAAAATGGTTAACAATATTATTATCCTAAGAATAAGGTCTTGGTTATTCTGCCGTCTGCCTGATATGACATTGCATTTAATTTATAAAAAAAGTACAAAAGAAAGAATTAAAAACTTAAAAAGTGTAATTAATGCTAAGATATTAATTTTTCAACAATTTTGACATGATTTGAAACATAAAAAGTAACAATTTAAATAATTATTGAAAGTAAATTAATTAAAAAGAAAATTTGAATGATTATATATTTTTTTCCCTTTTTTAACAATTTTTACATGATTTGAAACACAGAAATAATATCAATTTTAATATGATTTGAAACACAAAATAAATACATAGGTAGTCGTAAACTCCAGTAATTGGTTGAATTTTTCGTTTTTTTATAAGAAACTGTTCCGAAAGTTTAGCGCAAGCTTGCAATACTTTTGCAAAATTGACCATCCGAATGCTCCATTCAATATTTTATAGAGTCGGCTTGGAGACAAAAAGCTCTCTTTTCGAAGCTAAGTCGATAAGTAAAAAATGTAATGATGTGGTCGGAAAGAGTAAAAGCGATCCGAGCATGTTTGCCCATTTAAATAAGTCGATAGAGTTTATTAATATAAATGTGATTTTAAATTTTAAATAACTTTTTTTTATTGGTTTTAAAACTATTGATTTTTCAAAAAACAAATTTCAAAAATTAAAAAAAAAAAGATATTCGGAATTTTGATAAGAAGAATTGGTTTGGCAACCTAGATCTCACATCAAACAGAGATATAAAATTTGACAGAAATCCAATGTACCGTTACCGAGAAAGCCAAAAACTAAGAAAACCGATATTTGAAAGGTACCGTTAATAGACTTTTCCCGTAAATTTGGTTCATATCATAAATATAATAATAACCAACAAATTTTTATTAAAATCGTTGGAGCCGTTTTCGAGAAAAATAAGATTTTCCTAGACGGTTATATGACAGGTACCGTTATTTTTAGGCCTAAAAATAAAATTTCAATTTCCCTTCTGAGGAATGCAAAAAGAATCACACATACCAAATTTGAAGGTAATGTTAAACTCGGGTCAGGAAACGGGGCATGATCGAATATTCGTAAGATTTGTGGTGGGTAAGAAATGGTAAACTCGGAGGCGTTGGAGAGGAAATAATATCCCCTCTTTTTCGAACACGTGGCGAAAATATATGCATGCTCCTGTTGTTTCGTTTAAGCGTCGCGAGTGTGCGTTTGATTACAGTCAGCTAAGCGCAGCAATTGATGGTGACTGCTGATGGCTAGACCGTCTGTATACTTCTAAAATTCGTGCATATAACGAGTGTTTTTCTTTATTTATTCAGGATAAGGACAGTGGCGTAGCGTGGATTTTTGCCGCCCGGGGCAGAATCAATTTTTGCCGCCCCTGATTACTTTTTTCTTGTGTATTTACAAATTTTAACCACTCTCAAATAAATATATATGTTCAGCAGCAAATATTAACCCGTAATGACCGTATTCAATATTATCTCTTAAAAGTTGCCCATGATTTTGCAGCTTATTAAAAGTAATAAAGTAAAAATAGCTAAAAAAAATACCACAGCTTATCTGAGGTCGAACGTTGCAATTATTTTGACATAACCATTTGAATGAAGGAGTCACCAATACCAAGTTAGAAAGAATTGTCTGTCACTGTCTTCTTGTTTCGGAACTATTTTTGATATTGTATATGTCTCATATTTTCTGCTTCATAAATTTTGACCAGCAACCAGAATTTCGGAAATTAAGCCGCCATGACCAGTAGATTCTACAACTCCAGCAAGTTTGCGATCACTTTCAGAAAGTCAAACATCCAAAGCTAATTCATTTTTCATTGAAACAGGATGCAAGTTCTTTTTGTAATTCTGTTGTTTTTTTTGGACAATAGGATTTTTTAAATTCACTTTTATACATCAATTATTATGTTAAATAAATTTCATTAAGTCCCGTTTGCTGATACGCATCAAAAATATTTATGTTCAACTTAAAACTCTTATGGGCTAATTTTTCCTGTGTGTAAACTGTCACATAAGTGCTTAAGTAGAACTTAAATGCTTAAGATGTGTATCAGCAAACCGGCCTAATTGAATAAGTTTAAGCATAAATACATACAAATTTCTATAATAAATAGCTTATAGCTACGTTAAGGAAAAAATAATTGTGTTCGATTTGATTTCAATCTATTTTTTTTTTAAATTAACGTACATATAAACAAAAGAAAACTTCTTTAAATTTTACATTAACGCAAAATCCTTGACTTTTCAGTCAGAGTCGATGGATTCGGTTCTTCTTGCTCTATAGCCCGAATACCTAAATGTGTTAACCTTAGTGTGCTCATCGTGGATCTTAAATAATTTTGTATAAGTTTTAATTTTGTAAATCTTCTCTCACAACCTGCATTGATTATTGCATTATAAGGGATTTTCCATTAAGGGCGGGTCGATTTTAAAATTGAATAAAAGAAGTTCTATATGAGATATCATAAAGTTTGTATCTTTATTTGAGAGCCCTATCAATGGCATTATGTATGAACTATAACATCGTTCAAATGGCGGACGCGGCTTTGCTGGGTGACGCGCTTTCGAAAGGTCCAGTTTTCGATGACTTTTTCGCATAAATCAGGCGAAATTTGACCGATGAGAGCAGCGGTGGCTGGCGGCTTATTCGCATAAGCCTGCGAATTAAAGCCAAGTACGCTGCTGATGCCAAACGAAAAATCCCATACAAAAATGACACGACGAAATCATGAACGAAAAATTTCGTTCTACTTTTCGTTTTACAGTACGCTGCTGAACGACGAAATGTGTAATTTTAGTGGATAGCTGTAGTAGATTTCTTAGTACAATTCTCCACTCTTTTCGTTCTCAATTTAATTGACCTGCACATTAATTGCTTGCGAAATTTTGACATTTCATTTTTTTTATAAAAAAAAAGTCAAGCTCTTGTAATGCTTACTTGATTTTTCTTTGGCTTTGTGTTTTCTCTAGTGTCTGGTTTTTCTGTGCATTTGCTGTATTAAATTATTCAAAATACATTCAATTCTAATTTTGTATCAAAACAATTTCAAAATCGACTAAACTAAATCTGCAAAATGAAAATGGGAAGTTGGAAAGAAGCACACCCTTCACATATCTTATCGGCGAACAAGATATAGCTGATCTTTATTTGGAGTGCTGATTATAACCAACTATCGACTTTTCTCATACCTAGTGCTAGTGCTTAGATTAAAAATAACCTATGTCCTATTAAAATTAATTTATTTTAAGTGACTACTAAATAAAAATATTATAATCAAGATTCAGTAGTTTGTTCTGCAATTAACTGTCAATGTCATGATTTTTAAAATACATTTGTTACTCCAACTTTTACACCATATAAATATAAAAAAAACACTCACCATTTCTAACTACATACTTTCAACACATAAATTAACTCAATTGTCACAAAGAAAAAATCAAATCGACCGCCCGCTACTGGCAGTACGAATATGAATTTCCGACCTGGTCGGGACAAGGAAGCCAAAGGTAAGCGGCCTTCCGCTGCACCAACGACAATTAAGGAAATCATCGTTACCACAATAATATTTGGTTGCAAAAAGGCCATCTTAAACGATACCCACCTCTATTTAGAAAGCCTGTTTCCGATCTCATTGATTGGCGATTTTATACCATACCCCAGAACTTATTTCTCAAGTTAAGATAATCTGTTTAATGTTTACTTCGTGAAAATCGGCACGGGATGGACATTGTTATTTAGTCTACAATTTCAGGTGATGACCTCGCTAGTCCTTTGTTGTGTTGATAGAAAGAAGATGATGACAAATCACTTACCTCGCATTGCCATCGCTACCTTCTTTTTCTTTTCTGGACGAAGTTTTTTTTTTTGTTAATGTAATTGAACCATCGTATGGCAGATGCCCTGCTCGTGAATTTGATAGCAAATCGAGCTGCTTGCAAGCTGGTCACTTGTTAATGGGTTTTGACATATAAGGCCATGCATTTTTACTATTCATTCGATTTTAGTATTAATTGAGGAAGCAAGACCTATAGTTAAAATGGGAATCGATCAAAGAGCATTCGCAGCGCAGCAGAGCGGTCAAGTACAAACCCACTAAGAAAACTCACTGATGAACAAGTGAAAATGCAACACGTTCCAAAAATATATTCTAAAAGCTGTTCACTGTTCTCTTGGAATATATAAACTGAAAATACTTTGGAGTGTATCTTTGGAACGGGTTATCCTAAAAACTTGGTTGATACCTTTTTGTAATCTACTATAGATACTCTCAAAATCAGCATCAAAAGTTTATAGGTAGAAGGATTATTGCAAAAAAATCACTCTTGAAATACGCATATTTAGAATGATGTATGCGTATTCCTGGAGCTATTTTTTTTAATACAACTTCTTTGCAAAAAATGTTGATGCTTCCTTTGAAAGTATGAAGTGCTGATTCTAAAAAGATATCGCTCGCCTTTGTGGGACAGCCCGTTCCGAAGATATGGTCCATTATATTTATAGTCTGATTATATTTTTCAGATTATGTATTTCAAGGTGAACAGTGAATAGCTTTTGAACTATATCTTTGGAACGGGTTGTCCAATAAAGGCGAGCGAAATCTTTTTTGAATCAAAACTTCATACTTTCAAAGGAAGCATTGACAAAACCAAAAGTAGTTTTGTCACCAAATTACTTTTAGATGTATTTTTTTTTGTCACCAAATTTCCTTTATATATAATTTTTTTGAAATAATTCTTGGACTTGAAAATGGTATCCGGAATTAGTAAGAAACCATAAATTAGAACTCATAACCGTTTACACCATCCCAATGAAGGACGTAGTTTTCGAATTACAGAGTGGTTTACCTCCCTATTTCATTGATTTTCTTAAAATTGATAGAAATTTCATCAAATCGGCAGATAAACCAGTTAATAAGTCCCAAAGTATTTGCTTAATTTCCATCATTTAACCGGTTCTGAGTTTTATTTTAAATCCTCTATGTGTAACAAGAACAATTTTTAAATCCAAGAATTATTTCAAGAAAATTACATCTAAAAGTAATTTGGCGACAAAAGTACTTTTTTTTACAACTTGCCATTTGTTTTTGACAGCTTACAGAACTCTCCGCAAATATTTTTCCGCTGTGGTTTTCGTTAGCATTTCGCTCTCCTAGTGGAGACCACCGAAAAATTTCGTTTCGCATCAGCAGCGTACTAGGCTTAAGAAGAAAAAGATCAAATCACACGATCTTGGTGGCCAATTCACGTCACATCAGCGCGAGATAACCATGCCATGAAACCGCTTGTGCTGCATATCGATTGTGTCTTGAGTACGTATCGCTATCCTGTTGAAACCATGTCTTCGGTGTCCATATCATCCAATTCAGGTCCTAATAACTTGGTGATCATCGACCTATAGCGATCACCGTTGACGGTGATTAAGTGGCCAGCATTATTTTGGAAGAAGTGCGGACCGATGACGCCTCCAGCCCAAAATGCACACAAAACAGTAACTTTATTTGGATGCTGTGGCACCTCGTGAATCTCACGTGGATTGCTGTCGTCCCAAATCCGACAGTTTTGCTTATTCACTAAACCATTCAATCAAAAATGGGCCTCATCGCTAAAGAGGCACAACGTCCGCACCGTTGCTACTAGAGCACATCCATTTTGATAATAATGTTTTATCATTTGCACGTGCTGCTCGACGCTGTAACTTGCCATGATGATTTGTCATTGGTGACTTATTAAAAGACGATATTTTGACAGAAGGTTAAAGAAACAATATGGCCGCCACGAGCTGTCAAAATTAACACGTCCCTATTGGAAAATCCTTTCATTATATTTGGCAGACATTTAGCCTACACTGCACGATATATTTAAATAATTCAAGTGGGCTTGTATTCATTAAATTATTAATAATAAAGCCCTAGCTTTTCGCAAAAAATAATGTTGCCACCGTGTGCAGGTGTATGATTTATTAGATTCATGTTGCTAGTAATTGTTGAAAGTGACAATTTTAGAAGGGAATTCGGGCAGTGGTACCCCTGGAAATTGTTCAAATTAATTTGCTGGATGAAAAAAAAAACAAATAGAATAAACATACAAAATTTATGTTGATTATGTTCTCGAAAATTGCCGTCACTCAACAAAGTGCCGCCCGGGGCCTGTGTCCTCATGCTCCTCCACGCGACGCCACTGGATAATAATTATAATGGATGGAAAAGACGTAATGTTTATACAGAATATCCAGAATGGAAAGAATAAAGAAACAAGAAATACTATCCGAAATAGAAAAGAAAAAAATGACATCAATCAGCTGGTTGAAAGTGATGTGATGATGGAAAAAAAACAGGTATCTCTATGAGAAATAGTAACAATTAAATATTTTTGCAATTTAATATATTTTATTGATTTTTTAATTAATGAAAACTCAAATTTAATTATTGTTTATATATTTATTTCAATAATAAAAATATAAAAAATGTTTGGTCATCCAATTGGTTTACTTGCTTGGTTTCTGCCTTTGATTGTTTTTTTTTTTTATAATCTACACGCGCTCAATGGATTATACTACCCTTTAAATGTTTGCACATAGCGCGGCGTGAGATTAAGGTAGAGAAAGAAGGATAGGAAAGATATGTGGCGCGATGTTCTAAGACTGAAGGTGGTTGTTGTCTCAGATTTTATCTCCGGGGATGGTGGCTGTACTAATGCGGAGAAATTTCCGTGTCCTATTTATCTATGTCCCTTATAATTCGCATTATTTTTTTATTCGGTGTCATATTTTATCGTTAAACTAGTTTTTGCTCAATCACATGTTGTTAGTGCTATGCCTAAGCAGCATGTAATGAGCAAACCAGCTACTCATTGTATGACATTTATTTTATAATTTGTTTTTAATGCAAAAATAAGCGGACAGACTACGGCAGGAATCAAACCTGTGACCATGAGGTTAACAGGCGAATACACAACTATCGCGCCACGGCCACCCCCATGTGTCATTTTTTGCTTGTTTGACATTCACATGAGGGCTATATTTCGAGAATATTCTTTTCATTCCGGCGTGTTTAACATGGTATAAAAATAATGCATTCCAAATGTTCCGGAATTAATAAAAACAACAAACAAAATAATTTATCAGGAATATTTCGTGGAATAAAGAAACCCATAAATGGTATTCCAAATATTCTGGACATCCAAGAATTAATATAGAAATACACTCAAAATGTTTAAAATAAGGAAATTGAACAAAGTGAAATGTGACTCATAAATCATAATACACATGTATATGTACAAAATGTAGGTAGATATTTCTGTAGTTACCGATTCCCAAGGAATTAAAGGCAAAGCAAGGCATAGATTTGTATAGCATCGTTCATTCCCAGCAAACATTTTAATTCAGAAATGAACGATAATTAATTCATAAAAGTGAACAAACCGGCCGAAAAAGAATGCACTTATGATGCAATTTGAATCCTTTTACCTGGGCTCTTAGACACCGATTTGAATCATTGTAATGATTCATTTATGATTTGAAAATTCGTCATTTAAATTAACGTATATAAGGGTTCCATATATTATTATTTAAATGATTATTGCCTGAATCTTTTCTTAATCATACAAATAATTACAATAAAATTCATTTAAGTGAAGGATTTCTGTGTATATACCTTCACTTTAATTAATCGTATAGGAATCATTTTTGCCATTCAGAAAAGGTTCAGAGATTAATCATTTAAGAGAATATATGGAACCCTTATATACGTTCATATAATTGCAGAATTTTTAGATCATAAATAAATCATTAAAATGATTCAAATCGGTGTCTAAGAGCCCAGGTAAAAGGATTCAAATTGCATCATAAGTGAATTCTTTATTTCTGATTCATTTATGATTAAATATTTTATCGGTGAACCTCTGAAACATATTTCATTTGCCTCTTGGTTGGCTTTTATATCTTCCTAGGACTTCTTAATTGTTACATGATACTAAAATTAAAGAAACGATTTATATGTTTTTAAGAAAATTTAACACAATTTTTGTACATACCTTTATTTGTATCGTTTTCTTTTTTTATATTTACTTTTGAAAGTATAAGTAGCTACTTATTTACTATAAAAACACAGGCTGGTTATATACCTATTATGTTTACTTTATTTTGAACTATTATGTATTATTTATTATACATATTTGCTACCTCCGATTTATCGGAAAACTTTTCCGAACTCATAATCGACTATGCAAATGAAACTTTCGTCGCAACAATGACCCGTTATCATTACCCCTTTGTAAGAAGAAAAAATAATAGGACGAACAAAAAAGGTCTCCATATGAAGGATCCACCAACAAGATATGAGTGTTGTTTTTTTTATTTTTTTGACACATAGAGAATGCATATCCCTTTGCGTCTCCCCGGTAAGAATTTGTAGGATCTTTCTATACATTCATAATTCATTCAAAAAACTGAAGGTTTCTTGAATATTATTCTTCATTTTTGGTGATTAGAATCTGAACCTTCAGATAAATGTTTGCTGGGTTGTGTTTAATAAATATTGGAAATTAAAACTGCAAATCTCAAGATGAAAAATGCACAACGTTAATGTTCAAGTTTTCACTTCAGCCGGCACTCCCGGAGTGCAACCCGTTGTTTTTTTTAATTACTTTTTCCAATACAGGTATAAACTAACTTTTATCCTGTATCCGCTTGACGTTGACTTAAGGGACACCCTGTATATGGCTTTTAAAAAAATGACATGAATACTTATGTACCTTGCACCTATCACATGAAGTAAATATGCCAACTCACATCTTGCACTTCTATTATAAATGTGCATACTTAGTTTCGTTTCGATCTTTGTTTTTAAGTTATAACTTCATAATATGTATAACCAACCTCCAAATGAAAATCCATCTTCAATTGTACAAATTCAAGGAATAGAATCATCCATTCCACAATTAATTATACCAAGAACTTGGGTAAGCGGTAAGCTTTAACTATACCTAGTAAACCTGCATAATTATAACTAGACTAGCTACCTTCTAACAACGTCAATGCTTAGTTACATTAAAATTGTTAGTCACAAGAGCAAGTTCTTACAATACTCTAGTGCAATTTATTTTTAATTAGGATTGGCATTATCCACAGTTCGACAAACATTAGATTCTTGTTTTCAAAAACGTAATCAAAATTATCTGAAAATTGCACATTTCGAAATATTCCCATAAAAATTTATTTCTGTTAAGTTTTTTTCTTAAACAAAAATCTAGCCAAAAAATATCATATTTCTGATTAAAAAACGTATCCGACTGTCAACAAGTCAAAGATGAATTGCGCGAAAAATATTCGGAACTAAAAATTAATCCGACACATTTCATTGTTTAAAATTGTTAAGAACAGTCCCCCAGCCAAATACCCCATTGTATTTGCGCTCTTACAATGATGAAGTGTTGACATTTAAATCGCCTTCAGCTAACATGAAAATAAAAATAAATTTGAATATTAAATTGCATTCAATTGTTAGAAAAATCTTTAAAAAAAAAAACTGTCGCCTCATCAAATCGCGATGACAGATCTCACTCACCTCACTGGGGGTAGGTAGTTAAATTCAGCAAAAAAAAAAAATACATTCTTAAGTGGACATCGTTTACCTAACGAACCGCAGAAGTCCCCTCTGACCAAATAGATGTGAGTACTCAGTTCGACACACGATTTACAAAAATGAACCTTTTTAAGGCTGTCACTGGTTTTTCTTTAAATTAGATCCTAGAATTCGATTTTGAATGCTAAGTTTCCGCTTTAGTGAATTTTTGACAAACATTCTATTGTGACTTTTTAATTGAAGATAAAAATAATCGATGCAACCGAAATGTATCGAAATGAAAATAGTTATGTAGGTACCTACTCGAATTTGAAAATACATACATTATATTGAAAAGCGGTAGGAATTCCCTTGTCAATAATATGTAGATGACCTCTAACATTACAGATGAAATGAATTCAGTCAGAATTAACAGTTGTTAGGTTTTATACCTAAAATTAAAGGGAATATTGATGTACAGCTCCTTTAAAATCGACAGTAGCTGATGTGTGTGTATATGTATTAGACTACATAAACTACAAAAATATAAAGAAACCTGGCAGAGACTCATAACTTTGTGTATTCTTACTTGTTAAAACCATAAAGGTTTTTAGGAATAACGGCTGATTTCCAATAGTGGGTTCGCGTTAGAAACGCGTACATTATTTTAACAAGCATTACGAACGCGTCGACAAGACACATGACCCTAAGCGAAAGTAAAGTGGAATAAGGAATTTGTATCAGACATCCATGGTTATTAGTGAATTCGGCGAATGAGATACAGCCACAATTCAACTAATTTTCGTAGTTTTTTTTTTTTTTTATCCGATGGAAATCTTCAAAAGACACTTGGTAAGAATCGGTACCGAGTAGTGTGGGACTCTTACCGCACTAACACCACCGGTAAAATCAGGACCAATCTATGAAAGATCGACAAATGATTTTACTATCTTAATTTATATTTAAATCGCATTGGGAGAAGTTTAAAGTTATTACACTTTCCCATAGCTTTTAGACCATCAGCTCATGAGGCTTGGTTCTTCTTAATCTCCGAACATTGTCTCGTACATTTAAGACGGTCTCCATTTCGGAGTTGGTATGACTTTGCAGTCGCTGGTTGTGTGATACAGCGTGTTTCTTAACCACTTCTGTAACCATTTCAATTTGAAGGTCACGATGTAGATCGCTATTTCTTATATACCAAGGGGAATTTATTATTCCACGAAGGCTTGCTTTGAAATTTTTGGATGGGTTCAGCATTTGTTTTCTTTGTACAGCCCCATGGTTGGATGCCATATGTCCAAACGGGTTTCAGTACTTGCTTATATAACATTAGTTTGTTCTGGATAGATAGGTCAGAGTTCTTTCCTAGTAACCAGTACATTTTTTTGTACTTCAAGTTTAATTCTTCTCGTTTCTTTTTGATGTGCTCTTTCCATTTAAGCTTTGCATCCAAAGTCATTCCAAGGTACCGTATTATTTATAAATATTGGAACATTGTTTATGTTTTTGTTAGTAAAGTTTATATGCGTCGATTTCGTTTCGTTTAATTTGATACGCCATTTCTGCGTCCAACAACTAACTTTATCGACAGCATTTTGCAATTTTAGTGTAGTCTTCGTAACGGATTTATCTGGCACCAATATTGCCGTATCGTCAGCAAAGGTGGCCATGATAGCGCTGATGTCCACTGGAATATCCCTTGTATATAACAGATACAGGGCTGGTCCTAGTACACTTCCTTGTGGTACACCGGCTTCAATTTTTTTAGTTCCGAGTAATTTTGACCGTACCGTACTCTAAAGAGTCGTTTCGTAACGTAGGATTTCAGTATTTCGTAGTACTGCCTGGGAAGGTTGTCTAAGAATATAACCCAGCATACTTGGTTTTCTTCAAGTGCCTTTTCCACGCCATCCGTAATTCGATGCACATGGTCTATCGTGGAATGTTTATTTCTAAATCCAAACTGATGGCTCGGAATTAGTGTTCTTTCTTCTATTATTTTGTTAAGCCTTTTCAGAAGCAGTTTTTCAAAAACTTTTGCCATGATTGGTATAAGCGATATTGGTCTGTAAGATGTTACTTCTATTGGTGGCTTACCTTCTTTAGGTATAACAATGACTTCTGCAATTTTCCAATGATGTGGAACATATCTTAGTTTAAGGCATGCGTTAATTATAAATTGGAGTTTCTTGAAGGCTATTGATGGCATTTCTTTCGAAACCTGAGCAGTTATTAGATCGTACCCTGGTGATTTTTTGTTAGACAACTTATGTTGACACATGCTTTTTACTTCTTTGAGTGTGACAAAAGATATCTCACATTCGTCGTTTCTATCAACAAACTGTAAGGGATGTGTAGCTGTGTTTGCTGGAATGGCTTAAAAGCATTCGCAAGATGTTCAGCGAAGAGATCAGCCTTTTGTTTCGGGTTTGCGATCCATTTACTATCTTCAGATTTTACTGGCGGGTTTTGTGTCTGAGGTCTTTTTAGGCGCTTAGCTGCTTTCCATAAGGAGTATTCGGAAGAATCATCCGTCGTCAGATTTTTCAGGAATCTACTAAGTGAATCATTTTTGAACTCACAGATTCTTTTTTTTAATTCGTTGTTAAGACGGTTAAAAAGTGCCTTATCACCAGAGAATCTCGTAGTTTGCCACTTTCTTCGAGCTCTTCTTTTTTCCAATATTAGCTCCTTTATTTCGACAGGATATTTTATTTCTTTTTCTCTCGCGTTTGAAATAGTTGGAGTACTTTCTTCTGCAGCCTGTTGCACATCAGCAATAAATTGTTCTACTTCATAATTCATTTTTTTCAATTGTTTGCATATGGGATCTCAGGTTTATAAAACTTTCAAGTTTATCTCTGAATTCGTTCCAGTTTGTTCTCTTATTCACGAGCTTGGGATTACTTTTTTCTATTATTTTTGCTTTGCTCGGTGATAAAATTACTGGAGTATGATCTGACGATAAATCATAATTACCTTCGACTATTAAATGATTTCGTTTAATACCTTTAACTACGAAAAAGTCTATTAGGTCTGGTATTTTGTCAGTATCAGATGGCCAATATGTTGACGAACCAGAAGAATAAATTTCGTAGTGAATCCATCGAAAGCAATTTGAACGAATGTCTGTAACATTAGCTGCACCACCGCCATTTTGTTCAACTAATTTGGTATTACTGAACCCGCAAACCTTTCGCACTCCATACAAACTTTCTCATTTTATTTCCGCGCCAATTGTGTCGCGAATCTGTGTATTGATATTCTTTTTGTCCAAAAATCATAATGGATAGCACAATAAATGTAAGTTAGAGTAAGAATATTTAATTCTGAATTATAAAATATATACCTACTAATAGTACTCCTATTAATTAAGTTGGTTAATTTTCTTCTTTTTTTTTTAGAAAACAAACCACTAACCGAGACTAGTAGTTTAAGGAAATGGTGGAATTACTGCAAAAAAAACTGACATTGCAAAGAATTTAACCACTAAATTGGCACCAATTTCTGCCAGAACCTATTCCAGACTTACAAATTTGGTAGTTTTGGGCAGAAGAGAGCGCTCTAGAGAGAGTCAAATATTTCCCCTCCCTGACAATTTCTTGCCAATTTCTGACCAATAAATTTTCGTAGGCAGCAATTTGTGGGCAGAAAATTTACAATTGTCAGATGAAATGTCAATTGTCATAAAGGAAAAAAAACGTTTCGTAGTTGGTGTGGAAAAATATTTGTTGAACAAACAAATTAATTTAGAAACACTAAAATACAAAATAATTAATTTGAAGAGAAAAAAACGTGAATTTACAGCAAATAAAGAAATTAAAAAAAACAATGTGTTGACGTTTAAAAATTGGCAGAAAATTGTGCACAAGCTGTTCCAGACTTTTTCGGACTTTATTTCTCAATGAGAGAAATTTATCCCCACTCTTCAAGTTTTGACAATCTGCCAATTTCTGCCCAAAAAAGTCTGGATCAGACCTAATGCTTTAGCTATAATTTAAGATGGCGTGTGACGTTTAAGATGTCTACAAATGTAAGCAGCGGCAATATAGTTCGGAAAATGGTATGATAGTTCAAGAATCGATAGTACAGTATATTCGACGAGTTTATAAATTGGAATAAACGCGAAAGCGAATCTAGCGCGAATATCTTCAGATTCTAGGGAGTAGAAAATTGCGAATTAACTAATCGGCATGATCAATAATCAGCTGTGATGTATAAAATTTTAGTGTGGGATAAGTACTGGCATGTAGAAAAATGCAATGCCCGAATGTCAAAACGCGCGCAAAAGTTTATTTTTTTAACTTGAGCGTTGCTGTCGCTTATCTTCCGTTGGTTTATGTACTTGCTAATATATGCCGACTCGGAACTTAGTATACACAACGCTTCATTCTAAACACCATATCTAAATTGCTATGAGATAAAAATCTGACAAAGCGACGCAGGCCGAATGGGCAACGCGGCATTATAAATCAGCCATAAATGATGATTGTTTCAAATTTCAAGTTTATTTTTTTGTTAAACGTAAAACTTAGGCACTGTAACATCTTTATCACAAATGAGATTTTAGGTTATTATTTTCGCGGATGATATTCATATTACATAAAGTTTAAATTTTTCGGAACTTACCGCGTTAAATTTAAGAAATATTTTCAATTTCTTTTTATTTTTCCCGACGTTTCGAAGAAGTTTCAAGCTTCGTGGTCACGGGATGAGACTGGCGATTGATGGATGTTGTTTTAGTTATGGTTTTTTAGCTCTCACTCTCAAACAGTACCGGTGCGTTGATGTTGTTGCACTTGGATTGCTTGTGGGTGGTGTACTCGTTCTAGGTTGTTGTATCGACTCAATGCAAAAGAAAAAGAAATTGAAAATATTTCTTAAATTTAACGCGGTAAGTTCCGAAAAATTTAAACTTTATGTAATATCTTTATCACAAGTTAAAAGAAGCAATGGCAAAATCTCAAATGCCACAGAGAAGATACTGATGCATATTGGTTTCAAATTTCGTTTTTATTTTTGAAATTTAATATCCAATATATGAATTTTTTTTTTAAATGTTTTTTTTAAGGTTGTTGTTGTATTATATATTATATTAACAGACCCGGCCGCGAGTTGCTGCGACTAAATTGTATTGCGCCCATGATTATTTAGATATAGAAATTGGTATTGGTAAGGTAGTGATTGGTAAAGATTCTAACTAGTAGCAATCATTGCTTTCCATTGATTATAAGAACTAAAGGATGAAAAATATTGCTAGTTAATCTGTCTTTTGTTAAAACAAATAAATTTGATGGCTTTCAAGCACGTGAGCATGGACATAGAGCAGGCCATGTGAGAAACACGGATTCTCCGAGTCCAAGCGTATAGGGAATTGTTTAGCCTATAGGTATTCGAGCTCATAGGACGACTTCTCCTTTAAACTTTCCAGTCAATATCGTTGCTTGAAGTTCGTTTCCGGTAATTTTTCTGATGACTAATCGTACACCGTTGCATAATTTTGGTGGGTTTAAGTTCCACAAAAGAATTAGCGGTGAACCAATTTTCAGACAGAGCTTGTGTGGCGGCGTTTCTGGCATTTGCCGAGATTTTAAAAATTCATTCGGAAAATTGACGATCTCACTTTCATCAATAATAGTGTCAATTGACTTAAAAGCCATCAAATCACCTTTCAATAAAAAATTTTAAAAGAATAAATTTAATGTCTCAAATTTACGTTTTCACGCTGGATGAGGACAATGCTGGTATGAACACACAACCAATCTTATTTTTAATATTTTGCGAGGACGAAAGCGAGGGAAGCATCTTTAATCTTCAGCGAAGAATTGGAGGAATTTGAAGCTACCGGATCTTCAACGGCAAAAGGGACAGCAACAACTACAACCACGTAACAAATATCCGTAAATTAATTATTGAATCAAATAAAATTAAATTTAAAGCTCTATGTTTCATTTTTTTTCTTTTTTTCAGACACCCTGCAAGGAAAATATGTTTTATGTGTAGTAAGTTGTCTCAAGTCTTAAATCGCAATTTTCAAAGTTTCATGAAATTCGGTCTAAAATCACCTAAAATATGACTTTTTTGTAGCAAATAAGAGTAGGTACTTATTCACATTCAAGTTTGAGTTGTTATTTTGTTGGGGCAGTCATCTTGGATTTATTGGAAGGAAGGAAACTGAGTTGCAGGCAACTGGGAGTTTTTAGGCGAGAAGGGCAAGAAGTAAGGGGAATGAAAAAGAATCTCCCCGGTCAACGATTTGAATAGATTTTTTTGACGTTTTGCTTTGCATTCCAATAAGCCCAACATTATCTTCTCAGTTTCCTGGTGCCAGTTTCTTCGTGTGGAAGCAACAACGCAATTAAAGGAATTTTTTTTTTATAATCTACACGCGCTCAAGGGATTATGAATACCCTTTAAATGTTTCAACACAGCGCGAGCGTGATGGTGAGGTTAAGGAAGAGAAAGAATGATAGGAAAGATGTGTGGTGCGATATTCGGAGACTGTAGGTGGTTGTTGTCTCAGATTTTATCTCCAGGGATGGCGGCTGAATTAATGCTGAGAAATTTCCGTGTCTTATTTATCGATATCCCTTATAATTCGCATTATTTTTTATTCTTTATCATATTTTATCGGTATACTACTTTTACTCAATCACATGTTGTTAGTTCTATGCCTAAACAGCATGTTATGAGTAAACTAGCAACTCATTGTATGACATTTATTTTTAGAATTGGTTTTTAATGGAAAAATAAGAAGACATAGACTACGGCAGGGATCGAACTTGTGACTATGAGGTTGACAGGCGAACACACAACTATCGCGCCACGACCACCCCCAAAAATGTCAAAAAAATCTCCAGCAACTGGTTTCCCTCTGTGAAATGGGACTAAGCAGAGAATCGGACATATCATTTGTTTTGACGTTTCCCTTTTTTTTGTAAATGGAATATAATTTAAAATACATGACTGGATCGCAAGTACTCGCCCTTATGTTCGATCACATCGTATTCAAAATGTTTCTATTAATATTTTAAATATATTTTTAAAGTCGTTTTTACGTTTTCGAAATATTGAATTTTCAAAAAAAAAAAATATTTTTCGAAAATGTTGGTATGCAGTAATATTTATAGCGCTAAGGACCTCCTATATACAAATTTTTATCGAAATCCGTCTAGCCGTTTATGATAAAGTCGAACATAAAAAAATGGTTGTTTTAGAGGTACCGTTAAAAAAATATTTAAACAACAAACAACAAAATTTGACCAAAATGTAGACTTCCTATAATGCACACACTTCTTTTTTTTATCAAAATCGTTAGAGCCGTTTTCAAAATAATCAAAAAATGTTTATGGAAAGTACCGTTATTTTTAAGTATTAAGTATTACAAACTATCCTATATAAGGCACGCCAGCAAAATAAACATTTCAAAAAAAAAAACATGAAAATCGGTTACATTGATTCGGAGTTCATCGAGCACATCACCGTGACACGAGAATTATATATAATGTGTTCTGCTATCTGTTTAATTAGCATTTTACTAGTTAACAAAAGGTAGTAGATTAATATGTATACAGTAAATTGTTAACTAGTATCGTGCCTTAATAATAGGTTGTTAAAAATTTTGCGCCCCTAGATATTATATCTAAAATTGCCATGTCAAGTTTTATTCTTAGAAAAAAATTAAAGAATTGTTTTATATAAAAATAATTAAATATATATAATTACTTAATATAAACAAAATTTAAAAATATATTTAGTCGTTTCTATTAAGTATTGAACCTAAGAGAAAGTACGTGCGATCCAGTCGTGCATTTTATTTTTATCAAAATCGTTGGAGCTGTTTTTGCGAAAATATTAAATTTAACTTCTAGGCTGAAAAAATGAGTGGGTACCTGCAGTGCGGAACAATTTATCACGATCAAACTTAAAAATAAAAGTAATGTAGACACATCATTGAAAAGCTGATATTGTCTTCAACATTACTTTATATAAATAAGATTGATTAAAAAGTTTAAAATTATTTCCATTTATATGCATTGAACGCGATGGAACTGTACAAGTCCGGAATTTAAATATTCTGGATATTTTGACACCAAACGCTGGACACGCTCCAACATTTTTTCATTGCTGGTGCAGAGATTTCATTCAGAAATTTCGTTGTAGATCTTGCCTCTGGAAACCATTTGCAATTTATCGATATTAATATAAAAAGGGTGTATTCGAAAATTTTCCTTTAGGTCCAATTGAAATTCGGGAGTATTACAATCGTTATCATATAAATTATCAATCAGTTAGAAGATCTTAACAGCGTATTTAAATACTGTCGAAATTATCACACATATTTTCCAGTTGATCGGCCAATGATTTATACAAATTCGCACACGACAGTAATGTTACGTATTCAATTTGCAAAACTGTGTTGCCTTTTTGAAAACTTTGTAAAATATCGTCCCAAATTACAAGCATTAAACCGAATTTTAGTATATTCTAGTTCTGCACATCACCAGCTTCCTTGCCAGCATCTCTTTTAAGTTTATTAATCTATGTATATATATAAAAAAGAAATGTCGTCCGTGTCTGCGCGCATAACTCGAGAACGAATGGTTCGTATTTCACATGGAAGTTCTAGCGGCGAAAACAAGGTGGCGCAGTTGCTAGATTCCCTGGTGTTCATGAAAGTGATGCACTTCGTAAAATATATACAGTTCACCCGAAAAACGATGAATGCTTCTATTTAAGAATGCTTTTGGACAATGTTCGTGGCCCCATTTCATCCCAATCCCTACGTACTGTTGACGATGTGTTGTTTGCGATATATCGAAAAGCGTGCCAACGTAGACAATTGCTTGAAAATGATAATCATTGGGATTTGACAATGGCAGATGCCACTATCACCACGCCTACCAATCAACTTCGGACTTAGGAAGCTTTGATCTTGATCGAAGACATGTGCCTGGTCATGAGTGGCAATTTGTTGTGTAAATTGGGAATGCCACCACCAAATCGGCCAAGGCATGACGCATTTAATGCGACTCCATCGAAATCCTTTTTTCGCTCTATTTCTCGAGCGAGAAAAGGATTTTGTACGATGAATTACTGCAGGCAGTCGATAACGGAAATAGTGGTATTTTTTTCCTCGGTGCACCCGGTGGAACTGAAAAACATTCTTGATTTCACTGATTTTGTATACTATTCATTCCAGATCTGAAATTGCTTTAGCAGTCGCCTCTTCTGGGATGGCGGCTACGTTGTTGGAAGGCGGTCGAACAGCTCATTCTGCATTGAAATTGCAAGTGAATGAAGAACCTACATGCAACATTTCAAAGAAATCTGCGATGGCGAAAGTTTTGCATTAATGTAAGATTATCATCTGGGACGAGTGCACAATGGCTCACAAACGTGCATTGGAGACCTAAGATCGTACGTTGAAAGATTTACGAAATGATTAATGAAGTTTCAGTGGAGCAAAGGTCTTACTGTCAGGCGATTTTCGGAAACTCTGCCTGTCATTCCAAGATCAACTCTGAAATCATCGGCCTTATGGCAATACGTGAAGAAATTGCAATTGAAAATAAATATGCGATTTTGGCTGCGAAAAACAAGGATGTCGATCAATTTTGTCATTCAAAATAAAATCGCCGATAAAACAAAGCCACCAAGTATCTCACGGAATTTTTGAATTCTTTGGATGTTTCGGGCTTTCTGCCATACAATTTAACATTAAAAGTCGGCTCAGTTATAATTTTGCTGTGCAACCTCAATGCACCAAAATTTTGTAACGGAATGGGTTTGATTGTGAAGAGCAACAAATCAAATCTAATTCAAGCCACGATTTTGCGGGGAAAATTGAGAGGCGAAGATTTTCTCATTCCACGGATTCCGCTTATTCCGAACGATTTGTTATTCGTGTTTAAGCGTCTTCAATTTCCGGTGCATTTCGCTTTTGCTATGACAATCAATATGTCGCAGGGACAATCGCTGGATGTTTGTGGCATCAATCTCGAATTCCAATGTTTCTCACATGGTCAATTATATGTCGCATGCTCACGTATCGGCAAACCTACCGCTTTGTACGTGGACGCACCCGAAAATAAAACTAATAACAATACTCAATTGATCCACATGTGACAAATATATCGTAAAATCAACAGACAAGTTAAAATATATAGAAAGATTTATTTATTAACACCCAAATTAATAAACATGGACTAGGGAAGGTTTAGGATTTACTCCGTGGACTAAGTGCGAAATGCTATTAATAAAACAGGTCAGGTAATCTGCTATTTGACGTTTACCAACTTAGTCCTTCGCTAGATCATCTAAGACACAGAATTTACAGGGACATAGAATAAAAAGAGATAGAGTTGATACTTATTGTAGTAGATTTGGTCGATTTTTTATTAATAGGAAAATTTAGTCCATGGTCTAACTCTTATTCCATGATTTTGTAAGTCCATCGATTAATGGTGGACTAAGCGTTTTTTATTAATGGTGCTGTAAATGATTTCTTCGCGAACTCTGTTTGCTATTATCTCTTTCAATTTTAATTATTTATTTATTATATCAACTGCAGACATTATGTCTAAGTAGTTTTAGTATTATAAGTAGGTAATGAAAAACAAAGTGATTAACAAATAAAAAGAAGAAGTACAAGATAAAACATAATTTGAAATTGCTAAGAGGATAATAATTTTTTTTAAAGACAATCTTGAGATAAATTAAAATCAATGTTGTTATAAAAACAATTAAAATATTTGCACATTACATTTATAGGTTCATTTAAACCGTAATTAGATGAAGCAAACGACGTATAAAAAAATTCAGGATCACGGGTTCAGAGTTTATATTCAGCATACTCAAGATGTGGGCAGAATAAATTGATAAAGATAAAAGTTGAAATAGGAAAAGGACATTTTGACTTCTCTTCTTTTCTTAAGCGTTGATAGACTTAGTAGCTTCAAGCGACGTTCATAAGGTGGAAGATGTTCATTTAAGTGCCATGGCAGATGACGAAGGACGAAAAACAAAAACTGTTTTTGCACACTTTCCAATAAATTTACGGAAACAGAATAGACAGGACACCATACACAGCTGCAATATTGCAAGATAGGGCGGACAAGTGTACAATAGAGGATTTTCGAGATATGAGGATCATTAAATTCTTTAGAAAACCTCTTAATTAATCCGAGGCGGCTTCTAGCCTTGCTTATTATAATGTCGATGTGGGGGTTAAATTAAAGTTTGGCGTCAAATAAAACCCCTAAGTAATTAAATGAATCCACACGATCAACTAGGCTTTCATTAATGAAGTAAGAAGATAAAAAAGGCTCTTACTTAATAGAGTATGTCATCACTTTACATTTCCTTAAATTGAGGTCCATTCCATTTGCAATACACCATTCAGAGGCTCCGTCAATATCATGTTGCAGAAATAAGTATCCATTAGGAGACATGTAGCCATAAAAAATCTTAAAATCATCGGCAAAGATGAAGATCTGTGAGTATAGAATGTCCATGGCAATGTCATTAATAAAGAGTAAGAATAAAAGCGGTCCAATATGACTACCTTGAGGAACTCCAGATAGTACATACATTATTTTTGACAGACAGTTTTTAAAATTAACAAACTGCGTTCGATTATGAAGATATGATTTGATCCAAGTTAGAAACCACTCTGGACACCCATATTGTTCAAGTTTAAGAAAAAGAATAGGGTGGCTAACCCTATCAAATGCCTTACTTAGATCAGCGTAAAATACATCCGTCTGAAGTCCATTTTATATATTCACATTTAATTGATTTCTAAATTCCAAAAGATTCGTTGTTGTAGACTTATGTAGACAAAAACCAAGTTCTTCAGGAACAATTATTGAATTGCAGAAGAATTGAATGTGATTGGTGACTATATTTTCAAACAGCTTAGGCAAGCATGAAAGTTTCCTCTATATTTCTCAGCTTTGTTCTTGTTTCCACTCTTGTGAAGAGGTATAATAAACGAAGACTTCCACAAATCAGGAAAAACACCAGACGACAGCGAATAGTTAAATATATGAGTAATTGCAGAACATATATAGGACCTGCAAGTTTTAACAAATATAGACGGAATGTTGTCAGAACCATACGAACATGTACTCTTTAAGTCGTCTATGTATTGCACTATTTCCGGTTCAGTCAGTCTTAAAAAAAAGGATATATCACAGTTTAAATGTGTTCTTAAAATGTTTTATAGGTTTTATGATTGCACGTTGTATAGGTTTGTTGAAAAAAATCAGCAAATATGTTACTTACTTCTATATCACAGAAGGAGGACTTATTATTATATTGCACGGATGAACGAAAATTTGAGTCTTTCCTTTTAGAGTTTATAAACTTCCAGAAGGTTTTAAGATGTTTGGAAATATTGGACTTTATTTGATTTATGTATGTATTATATGTTGTCCTTAATGAATTTTTAAGAAGTTTCCGATAACAGGAGTATTGATTATAATGGACATATAAAGTTTTATACAGATACGAAGTTCTTACTGACCGAATTTCGATATATGAGTGCCCAAGAAATGATTAAACTTTGCTATTAATTCGAGAAGACCCAAAAAGTTGCCTTTATTTGATGAATCAAATTTTTCGTCAGAACCTCTAAATGCTAGACTAATGTGCAAATAACAGCAACCACTATCTTAAGTATATGTTTCCAGCGTGAACACGACTTTTGCCCTTGTTTAGGAATTTTAGGAATCGAAAACTTTTTTCCTATAGATTTTCACAGCAAATTGTGAAAATTTGTACAAATTCGTACGACGCGTTACGTTAGCAAACACACCTAATACCTTGGTTTTAATATACAAAGCTCCTACTAACAGGGGTGGGAAATGTATAGGTATTAATGCACTTAAAGTAAATCATTATGAAAGATAGTTGCCCTCGAACAGCAGTGTTTGCATTTGTAGTATATTGGGCTATTATAGAGTTAGCAAAAATGTAATTCTTATGTTTTTTTATATTTTATATTTAAAGTTTCAGAGTTTGAGGAATTTATAAAGTTAACTTCTGATATAGGTACATACCCCGTAAAAAGAGTCTATTCGAATATACTGTACATAAGATACAAAGGGAACGTGTAGACTTAGATAACTTTAATTAAACTTTTTAAAATTATTTAATTTCGTCAATTGTCACACAAACATTTCTGAGTAGAGAAGCGTTTTATAGAAACCTTCTTTGATATTTGAGTGTGCTAAGAAGCCAGGGCATCCGCACAGGATATATAATCTAGTCATCAATTTCCTCTGTTTTGCTGAAATTTTCGAGCGATTTAAATGATTGCTTGTTGAAAGACGGCCAACGGATGGATAGGAAAAAGTTTTAATTTGTGTATTTTTTTTTTGAGGTGAGGGAATGTCCCATTGTATACTTCTAAATTTCTCCAGCAATATATTGTTTGCTATTAAATTTTGTTTTTAAGGGAATTCTTTAGGAATCGTGAGGTTTTTTCTCGTACTATAACTTTATAATATAAAACTCCTACCAAGTACAGAAAGTGAATATTCCGTTGCTGGGTATTTTCGAGTTTTATTGCCCTTCAAAGCTAATTAACAAACGTGATATTTGAGTTTTATTGAAGTTTTCCTTGCGTTCTTGTTTACATTCAATGCGTTTGGCATTCTTAGGTCCAAGATTCTACTGTATTAAGTTGTGAGAATGAATTTCGAGGGCTTAAAAGTTTTTTGGGGAAAGTGCTTCTTGTTTTCAGTTTCTAAAAGGAGGTTTCAGAGTTTTTATTACCTTTCTAAAGGTGGAACACGTTTATGATTTCAGCAACATGATAGATGGATAGATATGTGATGGAGATGGTTTAGCTTATAAATGGTGTTTTAGGATTCTCAAAGTGAAAGACAAAAAAAAAATACAGCAGAGTTGTTTTAGCTGAGACAATTTTCTACTACCACCTATGTAATTACATTTTTTTTATGTTCATTTTTATTGCGGTTTTGAAGATGTGGGTTAACGATGAGGCGCGTTCTATCACTTACTTTGTAGATACCTACCCTGATGATTTGTTTTTACATGGATTGAGCATGAGAATGCATGAAAAATAGGACATGAGATGAATTTCGTTTAAGGAATTATCTGAATGGAATTCAATTTATTTTTAATATGTGTGTAGTATATGTATGGGTATGGATTAAATGCATTTTCTAATACCTACTTTGATAAGTTTTGTTTAAAAATATAGGAAAACAAATAAACTATCTATGAGTTAAACCAGGGCCTGTTTTAAGTGCTAATTGTTATGTTTTCTGGTAATTACTATTTGAAATTGGTAATTCTAAATCATGTTTCTGGTAATTACTATTTTGCACTGCGCCCTACAATTTGGTTTTTGTCTTTTTTCACATGACCCGTTATGCTCTGAAATATTAACTTTTACTTAGATAGATAGATTCTTTATTTTTTCTTTTCAAATAAATTTAACAAGTTGTATTCTTAAGATTAGGACCTGGCAATACTGCCGTCTGCCTGAGATAACATTACAAGATTTAAAGAAAAAGATAAATGCAAAATTCTAAAATATATATATATATATATATATATAAGTATCATGTAAAAATAAAAAAAATTTTGTAGTTCTTTATACAATCTCCCAACAAATATGTTCAAATAATCGCAGTTTTATTATTTGCTTAGATGATTAATTATTTAGCTTATTTAACAAAGATGTCAATTTTTAAAAGTGATTTAAAACACAAAGTAATCCAGGGGTTTAATTATTGCTTAGTTGATTAACTATTTTTTTTAAGCTTAAAATTTTAACGTGATTTGAAACACAAAAGAAAAAGTACCGATTTTGATAGATTAACAGTACATTTTGTGACTTAATTTTCCATGATTCAATCGAGAAATCGAGTGGGAAATTAATCGCATTATGTGCAGCTTCATGATTTATTTAATTGTCTTAATTTGGTAGATTCCTCTTTTTCTTGTTATTTGTAATATTTATTTTTTCTTTTATTCAAATAATTATTTTTAAAACAATCACTTAATATTGTATTTATTTATTTATTTAGGTATTTTCTTTCTGCAACAATTAATTTTTCATTTATTTTCTTTCCCAACTTTCTTCCATCTTGTCTTGAATATTGGGTACTAATATTGTTGGATACATATTTTTATTCTCTATCGTTATAATATCTGTTTTTTTTTTTGTAAACAGTGCATTTTTTATATAAGAAGTTTTTTTTTAATAATACAAATTCTATATACTACTAACTGAACTTGGCAAAAATTGGGTATTGACAAAGGTCCTCACTAGTCAACTGATGAGTCCATGTGAGATCGCCGGGACGAAACGCCAATTTTTGTTGGACTAAAGGCCGTTAAAAGCTATTTTGAATCAATAATTCAACAAGTCCAAATATTATAGTGCTAAGTCTTCTACTTGGCTGATGTATTTCAGTAGTATATAGAATTTGTATTATTAAAAAAAAACTTCTTATATAAATAATGCCAGGCCATGGCCAAAAAACAAAAATTTCCAATTTAATGATTAGGAATTCTAGTCTTGTTGGATATAGTTCACACTAGATGTTCTTCACGAAATCTATGTAAGATGAACTGAACTTGGCAAAAATTGCGTATTGACAAAGGTCCTCACTAGTCAACTGATGAGTCCATGTGAGTGCATTTTTTGTTTTTTTTTTTGAAAAATGGCTTCTGTGTCTGGTTGTGTGGATAAATGGCAGTGAGGTCAGTTATTAAAATTTTATCTGCTGCTCATGGGGGGTTAAAAATTTGTTACCTTAATGCACGTAGTCTAAATTTAAATAAGTTAGATTATATTTCGTATGTGTTTAAAGACTCGGCGGTTTACATTTTTTGCATCTGTGAGACTTGGCTGAGTTTCGATGAATCAATTAATCAGTTATACGATATTCCGGGGTTTAAACTCATTCGTAATAATAGAGTAACTAATACGACAGGGGGAGGAGTTGCGGTATACTGCAGCACTTCATTAACCCACAAAATACTCAAACAATCCGAAGGAAGTGTTGTAGAATATCTTCTGCTAGAAGTTACGGATGGGACAACTAAGTGTCTCATTGGGATTTCTTATAATCCTCTCACCGCTGCCACTCTCCAGAACCACTATTTGCCGCATAACATGAGTTCACTGCACTTTATGAGCACATCATAATCTGTGGAGATCTCAATGCTGCCCTTTTAAAACGCGATAATAAGTCTAACCAACTGCTTGATTTTGTTGCTGCCGCTGGAATGTCTGTAATTAATTCATTTGCTACCCATTTTTCTCCAAACGCGCCTCCTAGTCTACTTGATATCATCATTGTCTCCAATCAGTCATATGTCCTGCTTCACGACCAGCTTTCCCTGGCTAGGATTTCTGATCACGACATGTTGTTCTGCACGTATGGGGTTGATTTGTCTCGCTCTAAAACTCCTTTATCCCTTGGATTCAGATACTATGCTTCAATAGATTACAACGCCTTACAATATGATGCTAGCATACTTCCATGGTGCCATTGCTATGAAGCCTCTAATGTAAGTGACAAAGAGAATCATGTTCAATCTTTAATATTGGATCTTTTTAATAGACATGTTCCCCTAAAGACAGTTGACATTCGAAATAAAAAATGCCCCTGATTTACTAGTGAGGTTCATAATTCCATGAAAGTTCGCAATAAATCGTATTCAAAGTGGAAACAACGACCAACAAGTGAGAATTGGGAATGTTTTTGTACTTTTATAACTTGTACGGCAAAAAAAAAGATATTTTTTATCCAAACTAAGCACTGATCTACCTTCTAAGAAGTTGTGGAGCAACTTACGTTCAATTGGGATTGGAAAAAAGATTGCTGTCCATAGTGTACCTGATGTGACTGATCTCAATATCTTTTTAAGTAGTGGTAATATCAACTCCAGGTTTACGCCCAATAATCGACTGCTTTCTAATGCGGATTTTAACTTCGACGTTGCTACGTAGGTTAACATCATCAATATTATTCGTTCTTTAAAATCCAATGCTGTGGGTGAAGATGGTATACAGCTTCGATTCTTCAAGATGATTTTAACCCATGTTATAAGCTGTCTTACTCACATCGTTAACTTTTGTATAACATCATCTAGTTATCCTGGCAGTTGGAAATTAGCTAAAATTGGTGCCGTGCCTAAAAAGTCTCAGCCTAATCTGGCAACAGATTACCGACCTATCAGTATCTTACCATGCCTTTCGAAAGTCTTGGAGAAATTTCTTGCTAATCAAATTTCGAGTTATTTACATCAAAACAAATTGTTATCCCCAATCCAATCTGGTTTCCGAGCAGGTCACAGCTGTTCTACCGCTATGATTACAATTCTCGATGACATAAGAATTAAGTAAAGGGTCCGCCAAATAACTTTTTTTTTTTGAAAATGCTATAAATAAAAACTACTCAATATTTTCTCAAATTTCTTTTTTTATTTGAAAGTACAACCCTTCCGGTTAATAATGGAAAATAATTTCATTTAAATGGCTGCCTCGGCTGGCCATGCAGTAGCCTACACGATCGGTCCAATTTTTAAGCACATTATCGATTGTGTGCAGCTGTATTTCACCAATGGCTTCACGAATATTGTCCATTAAAGCGTCAATTGTCTCTGACTTGTCGGCGTAACACTTATCTTTTACGGCACCCCACAAATAATAGTCCAACGGTGTCAAATCGCAGCTCCCAGGTGGCCAAACGACATCAGCTCTGCGGCTGATAATGCGATCTTCAAAAACAGGGCGCAAAACATCGAATGTAGCTTCGGCTGTGTGGCACGTAGCGCCGTCCTGTTGAAACCAAATACTGCCAATATCCTCCTCTTCAATTTGTGTGAACAAAAATTCGTTCAACATGGCCCGATAACGATCGCCATTGACTGTAACGGCCACTCCTTGCTCATTTTCGAAGAAAAATGGCCCAATTATGCCTCCGGACCAAAATCCGCACCAAACAGTGACTCGTTTTGGGTGTATCGGCTTTTCAATGTATGCGTGCGGGTCTTCTGTGCCCCAAATGCGACAATTTTGCTTGTTTACATACCCGCCAAGATCAAAATGAGCTTCATCTGAAAAGATGATTTTTTTTTGGCAAAATCGGCATCTTCTGTAAGTCGATCGAAGGCCCACTTTGCGAAGCGAAAACGCATTGGATGGTCAGTTGGTTTCAACTCCTGAACCAATTGGACTTTGTATGGCGTCATACCAAGGTCTTTATGCAAAATTCGTCTCAATGATGTCTCCGAAATGTTCAATTGTTGAGAACGACGGTGAATTGATGTTGATGGCGCTTCACGCACACTTTCTGCCACAGCAGCAATATTCTCTGTTGAACGAACTGTTTTTGGCTTTTCACGCTTTGGTTTATCGATGAGGATGCCAGTTTATTTCACTTTTTTCACAAGATAACGAACATATGGAGCTGACGGTGCTTCTCTTCTTCCAAAATCCGTACGCAATTTTCGCACACATTCTGCAACATTACCATGATTTTAAAAGTAATGTCGCAATATTTCCCAGCGTTGTTCAAGCGTATAGACAACCATATTCGTTCAGCGGAAGGATAAAACTAATTATCTGTCAAATCAGACATGAGCTAAGTGTTACCATTCACGAAATATGCACTAGTTGAAAAAAAACGTTAGATTGCGGACCCTTTATGATATGGATCATTTAACGGTGCCTTGCCTGCTTGACTTCTCCAAGGCTTTTGATAGAGTTGATCATGAAATACGAGTATTGTGTCAAAAACTTAGATATTATTTTGGGTTTAGTGAAAGTTCAGTTCGTTTACTACATAATTATCTTTGTAATCGTTATCAAAGAGTTGAACATGATGAAAGATTTTCTGATTTTAAACCATTGATCACTGGAGTACCTCATGGATCAATACTTGGTCCAATTTTATTTTGTTTATACATAAATGGTCTTCCTAGTGTATGCACGAATGTTTGTTTATATCTTTACGCAGATGATGTCCAGATATATTTTTCACGTCCAATCGGACTGATTGAAGATCTCATTGTAAGAATGAATGATGATTTATCGAACAACTGGTCACTTTCCAACGGATTGAATCTCAATTCAGAAAAATCTCAAGTAATTCTGGTATCCAAGAAACAATATGATACGAATGAATTACCACACGAAATGTTGAATAATAAACAAATTAAGTTTTTTAATACTGTGACAAATCTTGGTTTTAAGATAAATCGATCGCTCTCTGCAGTTGATCATACAAACGATGTCATTGGCCGAATTTATTGTGGTTTGCGAAAGCTTTGGTTGTCTTCAAGCTTTACACCCACGAGCACAAAGCTTAGACTTGTGAAAACCTTATTTCTTCCAATTTTCGACTATTCTATAACAGTATACTGCAAACTCGACTTCCATTCCCAACACAAGCTACTTGTAGCGTTTAATGATGCAATTAGATATGTATATGGACTGCGTCGATACGATCATATATCGCACTACCACACTCTTGTACTTGGTTACACTTTTCAACAATTTTTGAATGTCAGATGTTGTCAATTCATGCATAGCCTTTTAAGCAGTACATCTCCACAATACCTCTTCGAAAAAATTCAAATTGCCCAGTCCAACAGAACACGATATATTGTTAGGCCATCTTTTAACTATTTGAACTCTTCACGTCTATTTTTCATCCGCGCTGCCAGACTTTGGAACTCACTTCCCGCAACGGTAAGGCAAATAATTAGCGCTTCTCAATTCAAAAAATTAGCATTACAATATTTGTAAATTGTTATCCAAGAACATATATTATTTAATCATCTTTTTTTCTTTTCCCCATTCTTTCTGTTCTAATCTTTTAATCTACACTTTTCTTGTATATATTTTATAGTTATAAGATAAAAACTTTTTGGTTTATATAATTTTAACTTATTATTACTGTTATGTATGAATCTACCAATATATTATGTACTATAAAAGACTCCATCTTATTTGTACTTCCATTATACTTTAATAAATTGAATTGAATTGAATTGAAGTTGGTTGTGTATACACAGACTTTTCAAAACTTTTGATCAATTGCCTCATGAGATTATCAAGTTTAAACTTAATTCATATGGGTTCAATTCAAATTCAGAAATTATTACTCAAAAACCTTTATTGCCAAATCAGGTGTTCCGCAGGGAAGTCATCTGGGACCACTAATCTTTACATTGGCTATTAATGATGCTTCTCCTTGTGTACGCAATAGTGAAATTAATTCTTATCTTTGCAGACAATATGAGGATTTATAAAAAAATATATCATCTTTAAAGGATCGAACTCTACTGCAAGAGGATATTAACCACTTTGCTTTGTGGTGTGAAAAGAACAAAAACAATGACACTTTCAAAAAAAAACGTTCTTCTTCTAACTATATTATCTCACGGCATATTTTAACTCGTGTTGTAACTGTAAGAGACCTTGGAGTTCTTTGTACGTCAAATTTAGAGATTTCTGTCACTTATTAATATCATCGTTAACAAAGCCAATTCAATGCTAGGGTTTATTAAGCGTTTCGTTGGTCCAAAGAAATAGTCGATTTCAACGTTACCCGTGCTTTGTACAACTGCTTGGTTCGCCCCCATCTTAAGTATGCATCGCAGGTTTGGACCCCTCTTAACGATATTGATATTGAGAGATTAGAATCTGTTCAAAGAAACTTTACTGGTCTTGCATTGAAAGGGCTTCAGTGGAGTAATCCTTCTAATGCCCTCTCATATGTATGACCAACGTTTATCGATTCCTCGGATGCAAACACTGGCACAGAGAATAACAAACAACGATTTGGTATTCTTCCACCAAATTATAGCAGGCGTCACAGATGCACCAATTCAGTTTTGGATGTGTGCATTATGCAATCCTCTATTATGCGCTCACTGCAGAATCTCTGGCATTTAGCTTAAGAATTTAAGTAGAAGAAATATCTGGTTGACACATGTATGTAGGTAGGTACTTACATTTTTATTTATCAACCAAATATTTACTCGAATTTTTAGACGTAAAGGTATAATTTCCTCCAAATGCTCTGTGAGTAGTTAGTAGCATTATATATAAATCTGTTGACCACATCTCACCGAAGGCCCTGCCATTAATTAAATTAACTGTCGCTCTACAATAGTCAACAAAACTTCCAGACGAAAAGAAAGTTCTTAGCGTTCATATTTTTCAAAGCAAACTTCAAAACTTTTTTGCCAAAGGTTTTTTCTATACTCTAGCTTCGTTTATGTTTGCATATTGTTCATATTGCGAGAAGAAACTCAAAGCAAACGAACAAGAAGAAAGCAATTTGATATTAACGAACAAATGCCGGATGACTGCGGAGCAATTAAAATTTTCCATTTCAGTTGAGTTTCAATATTCGATACCTCATTTACACTGAATTTAACCTGAAAAAATTAAGACGCAAGGTATGATTATATGTAGGTTTTTTAACATGCGTTAGAGACACTTCAAAGATGAGTTTATGCATTTGCAAAAAAAAAACAGAGGATTTCTTATCCGAGTTATAATTTTTTGTCACCAATCTTTGGGTAGAGTGACGAAATTTTGTTTACGTACAATAATACCTAAATTACTGAAAAGTAAATAATCGGCACTGGCTTAAGGCCAACTGCACTAATGTTTAAACCGTGAGCGTAGCTTAGTTTAAGATTTGACCCCACAGATTTAAGCAGATAATAATATAATTGGCTGTGATAGCATATTTGATGAAATATTTTTGAATGGTATTTAATCCACCGAAACAAACTGACGTAATTGCGGACCCACTTTTTGTGCTGTTCTTTATTATCGTAATGTCAACTTTGATTAAAATCTCGAGTTCGATTTTACAGTACACTACAGTACACCTACTTTAAGGTATATTGCGCATTTTGTCAAATTTATTCGGTTGTCATAATTCCAAAAAATTGGTTATCATATTTGACGAAATATCTCTGAGATTTGACACAAGTACCCAGATTTGAGACAATTATCTGAAATGCTTAAGTAATAAGTTTGAAGAAAATCGCTTCAGTCGTTTAGGCTGTAGAATATTCTATAGGCAGACAGACATACAGATGGAACTGCAGTACCCACTTTTTTGGTGTTCTCTATCATCGTAAAGCTAAACATTGACGTGTTTATTAGGTAGTTGGTCTAGTTATCCTATGCAGTTTTAAAGCCGATGTAGGTAAGATTGCCTTGATTCTTAGTAGTGGACTGTACTAATTTTAAACTAAGAACACACACATTTTTTGATAAGAAAAACTTGGGCCGTTTTCGAGAAATAAATTTGTTTGAACGGATCTTTTAACATATGTATCGGAGGTACCGTTGTTTTTTATTTTGGGAATACAGTTTTCTAAGCTTTTCAAATTTTAATTTCAAAAGACTACCAAATAGTCGTTTTCGAAATTTATTTCAAAAATTAAAAAAAATCAAATTAACCGTTTTCTTAAACATCCAAAAACCAAAAAAATGGTACTACTAGAGGAACCAAAAATAACGATTTTCTTTCCAAAAAAATAATTACCAAAATGTGCTTTTATCCTTATTAATGAAATTATATTTTTTATTCGTCTTAATAAATTAAAGAGGAACACAAGCTTCTAAGAAGGAAAAAAGAAAGAAAAAAGAAAGAGCATGAAAAGCGCGCGATCGAGGAAATAGAGGGATGCCATTGCAGGAATGAAATTCGGAAGTTTTACCAAAAAGTAAAAAGAATCTCCCAGGGGTACAAGTCCCGAACCGAAACCTGCAAGGATGATCAGGGGAACATCGTGGTAGAATCGCAGTCGGTGCTGAGGATATGGAAAAATTATTTCTGCAAATTGTATAACGGCGATGTCGAACCGAATCCCGCTATTGTGCAGACTGTACCATTCAACCTGGACGACGTAGGCCAACAATACCGTCCACCCGATCTCGACGAAGTAAAGATAGCTATATCTAAACTTAAGTCCAACAAAGCTGCTGGAGCTGATGGTCTTGCGGCCGAGTTGTTCAAAGCGGCTGGCGATGAACTGGTAAGGAGTATGCACCAGCTCATCTGCAAAATATGGTCGGAGGAAAGCATGCCCGATGAATGGAACCTCAGCATTGTTTGGCCGATCCTCAAGAAAGGCGATCCTTTGGCCTGCACCAAGTACAGAGGCATCAGTCTTCTTAATACCGCCTACAAGATCTTCTCTGCCGTACTTTGTGAGCGCCTAAAGCCTTTCGTCAACAACCTGATAGGTCCTTATCAGTGTGGCTTTAGGCCAGGGAAGTCCACTATCGACCAAATATTCTCACTACGGCAGATCTTGGAAAAAACCCAGGAATTTCAAATCGATACTCACCACCTTTTTATCGATTTCAAGGCCGCGTATGACAGCATCTACAGAGACGAGCTATATAGAGCCATGTCTAGTTTTGGCATCCCTACCAAACTCGTTCGTTTATGCAGGATGACGATGGAGAATGCACGCTGCTCCGTCAAGATCGGCAAAGACTTCAAAGACACCTTTGATATCAAAAAAGGTTTTAGACAGGGCGACGTGCTGTCGTGCGACTTCTTTAACATCATTCTTGAAAGAATAGTGCAAAACTCTCACGTCAACCCTTGAGGCACAATCTTTCAAAAGTCCGTCCAATTACTCGCTTACGCTGACGACATTGACATAATCGGACGAACAAAGCGTGATGTCAATGGTGCTTTCGTGAGTATTGAGAAGGAAGCCAAGAAGATGGGTTTAACAGTGAACGGGAGCAAAACAAAATATATGCTGTCAACAAGAAAGGACACCCAGCACTGGCGTCTCGGACAGAACGTCACTATAGACAGCTATAATTTTGAAGTGGTCATAGACTTTGTATACCTGGGATCCGCTATAAACTCAGCGAATGATACTAGTGCTGAGATCAAACGCAGAATTACTTTTGCCAACCGCTGTTTCTTTGGACTAAGAAGGCAATTGAGAAGCAAAGCCCTCTTTCGAGCAACTAAGCTGTCCATATATAAAACGCTCATCATCCCAGTCCTGATGTATGGTGCAGAGACATGGACAATGTTAACGGTGGATCAGAACGCGTTAGGTTGTTTTGAGAGGAAAATTCTCCGGGTGATTTTTGGTCCCGTCTGCATAGATGGGAAATGGAGAAGACGATACAACAACGAACTATACGGGCTGTACAGCGATAACGACCTAGTCACAAAATTGAAAAGCCAACGACTGAGATGGCTGGGTCAACTAGACCGAATGGACACCAATGCTCCGGCCCGAAAAGTCTTCGAATCCTGCCCGTGGGACAGCGCAGTAGAGGTGGACAGCGTAAAAGGTGGCGCACGCAAGTGGAAGAGGATCTCAACCAACTTGGAGTGCGAAACTGGAGACAGATAGCTGGAAACCGAGCCGACTGGAAGAAGCTTGTTGGTTGAGGCCCTGGTGCACCCCGGACTGTAGCGCCACCTTAAGTAAGTAAGTATTACCAAATAAACAATATGTACTAAGTTTGATGCCAATCATCTAACCGTTTAGGCTGTAGACGCGATAACAAATAGACATACAGCCAGAAGGACAGAATTGCGGGACCCACTTTTTTTAAGGAATGTATACCTTGCCTTATAGTACCTAAAATCGCAGGTAAAATACCGATATCTTATAGATATTCCCTATTTAAATAACTTAATGAAATTGCTGGCAAATGTAACAACATATATGAATGAAGAACTTAAAAGTTAAAATTGCCTAGTATATACTTCTTAAAAAAGGAATGCTTTAACCTTTTTTTTTAATAAGAACTAATGTGAAAAGAAAAAAGAAAAACTGATTCAATACAGCAATTGGCCTAATTCAATAACAGAACTATTAGCTATCCGGATAGGTTGGTGTTGTTGTATTCCCATTTAATTTTTTTTGGCAGCAGTTGCTTTGTAATCAGCTGTGTTTTTACATGGGAATACAAGAATACCAACTTATCCGGATAGCTTTAGTTTGGTTATTGAATGAGGTCATTATGTAGGTCAATCGGCAATTTTGATCCAACCGAATAGCAGAATATAGATGAAATTTGTCTGATAATGATTTTTGTCTAGCTTTAAGATAGTTATAAGTTAAGATTACAAAAAATTGAATACAAAAAAAAAATTGACAATATATCGACGAATAATTAATTTTAAAAATGTTGAAAAATAATTTATTAAAATTGTTATTTTACTGACAATCTCCATGCCAAATGTGACATGAGTGTCTCTGAGTTTTTGACACATGCGCGAACTTGAACGAAAATGAAAACCGGAATGTATTACCTTTAATATGTGTAGGTACTGTAGTTCTTTGCTCCCATATGAAAATCTAGCCAAGCATTTTAGCCTACCTTTCGCAGGGCAGCTCTAGTTAAACAAAATAATCTTTTTTTTCTTAATATACATAAATATCTGTCAAAATTTAGACCACGAAATAAAATTTGACAGATTTTGTTTATTTATGTGTTTTGTGTAAACAATACCAGAGTTGATAAATTTTAAATTAAACAAATCATTAAGTCATAAGACTGTAGATGACTCGTGAATTAAAAAAAAATTAACTCATAAGTTAGTTGTGACTTATGAATTAAATAAAATTTAATTCACAAGACTGAGTGACTTATGAATTAAATAAAATTAATTCACAAAGTACTAAAAGACTCATGAATTAAAAAAGAATGTAAGTCATTAGCAAATCAGTGACTTATGAATTAAAAAAATAATTCATAAGCTTGTTGGTAGACTGGAAATTCTTAAGCTTGTTTTCACTACATAATTATTTAATTAGGCATTAACGAAAGTAGTTTTCAAGCTTTAGGAGAATTTTTGACAAACATTTTGAAATGCGAGTAATTTGTAAAGCAAATTCAAACAGCAAATATAAATAGGTGATTTTATTTTAAGTTTATTTTATTTTTTTGTAAAATATAAATTTTGGAAGTAACATACATATGTATAATCTTTGATTTTTTTTTGCGTTATCATATTTTAAATGAATTGATTTTTTTATAGTTTTTTTTTTGTAAAATTTTGTTAAGTAGCTAGCTAAAAATAATTTAATATGTATTTGCAATAAAATTGAAAAAAAAAAACTTTCCGTTTTCTTAAGTAAGTATTTCGAAACTTTAAGTACCTGCTTAGTAAGTATTGTTTAAGTCGGAACTATTTTGCTCCGACTGTCTGGACAGGGTACATAAACCTTGACCAGAATGACGATTATACAAAAAGGTTCTTGTACCTTTTGTATATTGCGGAAGAAGGAATAGTTTGATTATATTAATGCCCCTTACCACTGGTGGGGGGAAGCAATAATAATGAGGAGCCAAACAACCCTTTGAGCATAAATGATAAATTTTATTAGCTTACAATACTATTTATACAATAATTTTGCTTACTTAGCTAAATTTATAAACAACTAAAATATACAAAAATTAATATGATACAAAAAATAAAAGGAAATATAATACATTTCTGTCAGGTATGTTCTGAGCATGAATGAAGAAAAAGAAAAAAAAAAGAAATGCTGACTACTGTGAGAAAATTATTATTTGCATTTGAATTGAAACATATAGAAAAATGTGAAAATAAAGCATACAGAGAAGCTGTTGCTGTTGCTGTTAATTAAACAGAGAAGCTGTTGTAGGGTAATAAATATTATAAATTGTTGGTATATGATAATCGGATGGATTAAAATATACATTCTCCGCCCGTTGAACTATGTTCAAAACTATAGAACCATTTCGAATGTTATGTTGTTGGGATTCTTGTCGTTGAGGTCTTCTTTTTTGCAGTCGAGGTTGCCCCGGATATCTGCTGAGGTTCTGCTGGGCTTTCGTTCGTCTTTGGAGATTACCGTCTTGTGTTTGCAGTAATAGTAGTATGACCATCGTAACAAGCAGATCAGTATTATGATGGATAAGATTAATGCGAAGTAGCTCACTGTAAATTGGTGCACATTGTTTTGATATGTTATTGAAGGCAATGCCTTCGTAATATTTATGAGTTCTTGCTTGAGTGCATCCAATTCCTCTAGATGTTTTCTGTACGGCAAGGTTTCATAACTTGTTGTAGTCAAATTGTCGGGTGAGGCATAATTGGATAGATTTGCAGCTGGAGAGAGTGACATCCTAGAGACCGTTCTTTGTATGAAGTGGCCACGCAAAGTTATGAAGTCATCTTTAATAACGCAGCCAGGTTGAATTTGCAGAATTCCAGAACCTTCCAACACGGTCTGTGTTACGGTGTCATTGCAAACTGCATTTAGAGTGGTTTTGAATTTCAAAACGTAAATCCATTCATTCGGCTTGTGAAGTTGGACCCAGTAAGGGCCATCGTTGGCTCTTACAACTTTGCATGTAGGAGATTGTTGATTGTGGTTTAAGAAGTTAATTTCGCAGGAGCTTACTTCGGATCCACGCCTGTAAATCGGACGCTGCAAGTGGCATAGGTGTCTTTCTTCAGTAATGGAAAAACATCCTTGAAACTCTGTTGTTGATAGAGGGTAGTACTGGTCACGGTGCAAGTTAATCATAATGTAGTCGGTTGATGGTTGTATGGTGAAAAATGATGCTCCGATTAGTACTGGAACGGGAGTAACTTTAAAGAGCTCAAATTCATCAAGACTTAGGAGCGGCAATTCAATTTTAAATATTATGTGATTTTTGAGAGCTTTGCCATGAATGCTCATAAGATGATAAAGCTTCGGAATTTCGTCTAGAGCTACTGGAAGCCTGACCGATGAAGGTAGGTTTGATTTTATCTTTGTAAACTCCTTTTTCAACTGAGCGGGTGATATAAGCTGAGGATTAATTTTTCCATGATGAATGTCGATCATTACGTCTATTAATGAGGCTTGGGTCTTTTGAAATTGTGAAGACACTAATATAAGCTGCAGTGCGATTGAATTAAAAAACTGTCGCAGTCTTTCTTGGTGGTATTGTTGTCTTATGTCATTAATAACAGCTGTGAATTGTTTAAGGTTTTCATCTATTTCCTCAAAACGGGAACTTGTCTCTTGCTCATTTTGTTTGATGATATTTATGGTGGCGTCAATCACTGAAGTCTGGTTTCGAATAAGGCTAACTATGTGACCTTCATCTTGCTTGATTCTGTTTATTGTAGCAGACATGTGGTTGGCGTATTCATCATCAAGGACCCCAAATAAGGCATTAGCCACATTGCCTACGAAATTAAGCGCACCACGACGAACTCTCTGACTGATTGATGTTACGGATATGAGATCATTATCCTTTTTGATGTCGGCGGTTATCCGGTCAAATTGGAGGACTGCCCCCTTGCAAGTTTCATTTTTATTTGGCAACAGCTGACAAATGTTTGCTAACCTCTTACTATAGGTTATTATTGAATCGTATTCGGTCCAATAAGGGTCCATGTCATAATATGCGATTATGTTCCAGCTGCTTGAAGTTATGGCTGAAGTTCCGAAATTTTCAAAGTAGATCCCTGGCTGCGACAGAAATGGTTGAGTCTTGACTGGAGCACATGCTATCATGGGGATGAAAAGAAATACCAGGAGTATAGCAAGGGTTGCTGAACCAAGTGAAGGCTTGGACCTTTTTTTTGGTACTGGACCATCATCAGGCTTTGGGCGTGAATGTGCCAAAGTTGATGGGCAATGATTTGAAAGGTCATCTGTCTTTTTCATTGGATTGGCATCATCACCTTGAACTGGAACTGGAAGAGGAGCCAATCTGTGTATGGCACGACGGAATATCCCATTAGCTGTGCGCACATCTGCTACTCGAACAAGACCATCGTCTCCAGTAATTACGTTAGTAATACGTCCAAGCGGCCATCGCAAGCTTGGTGTGTTATCTTCCTTGATTATGACCATCATCCCGGGTTCTGCATTTTGGCAACTTTCCTTCCATTTATACCTGTGCTGTAGCTGATTCAGGTAATCTCGTGACCATCGGCGCCAGAACTCATTTTTGAGATGATTTACCAGATTCCAGCGAGCAAGTACCCCTGAATCATTTGCTGCGGCCATAGGATCCACATTGCTAATGAGAGGTTCTCCGATGAGGAAATGGCCAGGTGTAAGGGCGGTTAGGTCGTTCGGCGAGTCGGACAATGGAGTTATGGGCCTTGAGTTTAATATAGCTTCAACTTGAGTGGCAGCAGTTTCAAGCTCCTCATATGTCAACGATGCTCCTGCCAGAGTGTGTTGTAGCAAATGCTTTGATGATTTGACCGCAGCTTCCCATATACCGCCAAAATGTGGTGAACGAGGTGGAATGAAGTGAAAGTCACATCCCTTTGAAGAGCATGACGATGTTATTTTCTCCCTTTCTGTGTCGGATTCCATGAAGGCGATTATATCTGACAGCTGGTTTTTGGCGCCAACAAAGTTTGTGGCATTATCGCAATATATGTTTCTGCAATGGCCCCTCCTAGCCATGAATCGCTTCAGTGCCCCTATGAAACCTTGTGCCGTTAAGTCGGTTACAAGTTCCAAATGGCAGGCCTTCGTAGAAAAACAGCAGAAGATAGCGATATATGATTTTTGAGGCCGTTTGCCTCTTATCTTGTAGTGTGTAGATATAGGACCACAAAAGTCAACACCTGTATTGATGAAGGGCCTTGCTGGTTGAATTCTGTCTGCAGGCAGATTTCCCATTTGTTGTGACAGCAGCTTTGGTGTGGCGCGAGCACATTCGACACACTTGTGCAGCACTGATCGAGCAAGCGTCTTTCCTTTCACTGCCCAAATGCTCTGCCTTGCAATAGAGAGCATGGTTTGTGGCCCAACATGATTGTTGTCCTCGTGAATTGAAACAAATAGCATTTTGGTGAACGTGTGATTATATGGTATCAGTATGGGATGCTTAGCGTCGTATGGCAATGACGATGCTTCTAAACGCCCACCCACACGAATCAGCCCTTCTTCGTCCAGAAAGGGTGTCAGGCTCTTGTATGGGCTTTTACTTGGTACTTCACCCTCTGCTTTCAGTTGTGTAATTTCCTCCTTAAATTGGTCTTGCTGCATTTGTTTGAAGATGTTCTTTTTTGCCTGAACTAGTTCTGAAACCGATAGGGGACCATTTTTCAGCTTGATTTCTGCCACCTTCAACTCAATTTCTTCAGCTGACAATTCTTCTTTATTTTTCTTGATTTTGGTTATTAGCGCCTTTTGTCTTAGGTTGTGGACGTATCTTAGTATGAAAGCGACTATTCTTTCTGCAAATTTGAAGGAATTGTTATGGTTGAGTGTAGTTAAAAATCCTTCTTGATGCGGGGGTGACTTGTGAACAGCGGTTCCCACAGATAGGTTCTCGTCAATTGGTTTGTGTTTAGGTGGCCAAATTGAAGTGCCTCCATGTAGAAATTTTGGTCCGTAGAACCAAATGTTGCAATATTGGAGTCGTTCAGGTGCTATCCCACGTGAAAGCACATCAGCCGGATTTTCCTTTGAGGGGACATGATGCCATTGCTGAGGTATTGTATTTTGTTGAATACGCGATACTCGATTAGCAACAAAAACAGGTAGGGAGGCGGATGATGACGAATTAATCCAAGCAAGAACAATTTCCGAGTCTGTCCATAAAAATGTTGCGTCATTATGAATCTTCAGGTCTTTTTGCAAACGAAGCAGGAGCTCAGTGGCAAGGCAGGCGGCACATAGCTCCAGTCGGGGAATAGTTGCTTGCTGTGTTAATTTTGATTGTTTTGAAGGTGCTACTCTTGATTTAGAGCATAGTAATCGCACCGTGATAGTTTTGTCACTGCTAACTGATCGGACGTATACTGCTGCTCCATATGCCTTCTCCGAAGCGTCCGCAAAAATGTGATATTGTGTGTTTTTTGGGTTTCTATGTGCAAATATGTGCCTATCAATTTTGATATTGTTCAGAGATTGTAGGCCTTCACGATACTTAAGCCATGTCGTCTGCATTTCTTGGGGTAATGCTGCATCCCAGTCAAGTTTTAATTCCCACAGTTTCTGGAGAAATATTTTTGCGACGACGACCACCGGAGCCATGATGCCCAGTGGATCAAATAAATGTGCTATGTCGGAATATGCAGAACGTTTGGTAACTCGAACTTTATTAACCCAGGATGTCTTGACACAGAGTTCATCAGACTTCGGCATCCACGTAAGTCCTACTGTCTTGACGTGTTCATCAACATTGCTGCTGAAGTCAAGCTCCGTTTCTCTGTCCTCGAGCGGAATACTTTTCAGAAGAGATGCATGATTGGCGCACCACTTCCTTAACTTGAAACCACTTCTTTGTAAAATTGTTTGCAGTTCCGATTGGGTAGTGAGTAACTCGGCAATTTTATCAGAACCAGTTAAGACATCATCTACGTAAAAGTCTTGTAACAGCGCCATTGATCCCAAGGGATATCGTTCCTTATATTCTTGGGCTAATGTCTGAAGGCACTTTGTGGCTAGGTATGATGCAGAGGTGGTGCCGTAGGTAATTGTTGAAAGCTTAAAGCACTTCAAGGCATCATTTGGACTGCTTCTCCACCAAATCAACTGGAACCTTTGATCCTCTTCGTCTATCAGTACCTGCCGATACATCTTTTCGATATCTGCGGTGAACACATATCTTGGCATGCGGAATCGTACCAACATTGAAAAGACATCATCTTGAATTGTTGGACCAGTGGAGAGAATATCATTAAGGGATAGATTTGTGGATGTTTTTGCGGAGGCATCAAATACTACTCTTAGCTTAGTAGTGCTGCTGTCTGGCTTTTTAATGCAGTGATGCGGCAAAAAATAATATGGTTTGGCAATTTGATGAAAGGCCACTTCTTGCATATGCCCCAATTGCTGGTATTCTTCCATAAACTGTCTGTAGAGCTTTTTTAGATCTGGTGATTTTGCAAGCCTCCGCTCAAGTGCAATAAATCTCCGAAACGCAATGTCCTTTGATTCTCCTAAGCACGTCGGTGCCTCTTTGAAGGGCAACCGAACCACAAATCGACCAGTGGAGTCTCTAGTTGTTGTTTGAATGAAGTGAGTCTCGCATCGTTTTTCGGCTTGAGTGAAATTATTGTCTGTGGTTGAAGTTGTTTCTTCTAATCGCCAAAATCTTTCAATCTGTTGCTCAAGAGCCTCATCTGCGGTGCAAATTCCACAATTTGCCACCATAGGATGGAGAGTGGGGGTTGATACCTTGCCTACTGCTATCCATCCAAACACGGTATTTTGCAGGGTTGGAAGATCAACTCCTAAGCTTATTTGTCCAACAACCAAAGTCGAATAAAAGATTTCAGCACCAATTAGCAAATCTATTGGTCCTGGCCGATTGAATTGTGAATCAGCCAAAACAAGATTATTTGGAATATTCCAGGTGGATGTACTGATAGGCCTTGATGGCTGTGGTGAAATTATTTTTGGAAGAATGTGTGCTTCCACTCGGGTGGAGAATCCGTTGATTTTTGAGCTTATTTCAACGCTAATTCTTCGAAGAGATGCCTGCTTGCTTTGGCCGATACCTTCAACACATAACGCCTCATAAGTCTCCTTCAGACCTAATGAGATTGCTAGTTTGTGTGTTATTAGATTGATCTGTGATCCCGAATCCAACAAGGCTCGGCATGCTACTTGCTTTCCGGTTTGGCACTTTAGATGGACAATGGCTGTCCCCAGTATCACGCTTGAAGATTTGTGTGGTTTGCTTTCAACACCGGGATTAGTTCCCGCTGCAGAAGTGCAAAGGCTTATTGAGTCTCCGGTGGTAATTGTGTTGCTAGGTAATGATGACACTTTCAAATTTTTGGACCTGGCTGACTCATCCAAATGAAGAAGTGTATTGTGTTTCTTTTGGCATTTGGTGCAACATCCGGAAGAGCAAGTGTTTGATGCATGTCCTGATCTTAGGCAATTTGTGCAGTGCCTTGATTTTTGCACCAAGTTTAAGCGCTGTGACGGGCTTAGTTGCAGAAACTTCTCACAGAAGTACAGTTGATGGTTACCCTTGCAGGAGATGCATGCAGATTTTGTTGCCACAAGTGTCGTATACGCCTTGTCGGGTCTTGGCCTCTGTCGTTGATCTTCTGACCCCCTTCCTTGGCTTGACCCTAGTGCTTCTAGGGATTGAAACCGCGTCTCAAGGAATGACATGAACTCCTTCAAAGATGGCAACGCCTTTGGTTGCTTGAGCGACTGCTCCCAAAGTTGGAGCGTATTTCTGTCCATCTTTTTTATCAAAATGACCATCAGCAGAGGGTCCCAATTGTGAGTGTCTACACTTAAACCCTTCAAACTGAGCATGCACTCTTGTGTGGTGTCATGCAATGCTTTTATTGCTTTTGAACCTTCACTGTGAATGGCAGGTTGCATTAGCAATCTCTGTATGTGTGCCGTTGCAAGTAGCCTAGGATTGTCATATCGATCCTTGACTACCTGCCATGCTGCACTGTAGTTCTCATCGGACGTGGAGAAGTGCCTTATTAGGTTCTCTGCTTCACCTGCTAGTGTCGTCTTCAGGTAGAATAGCTTCTGGCAGTTTGCAATGTCTTGCTTGTGTACTAGTTCAGTGAATAAATCACTGAACTGCTTCCATTTCGTATAATCCCCATCAAACTTAGGCAAGGTTATTTTTGGTAGTTTAAGGGCTTGATGGTGTGTGCTTGCTGTAGGAAGATTACTAACTGGATTGGATGGTATTGCGTTCTGTGTGGCGAACTTCTGCAATCTCTCGTTCAAAGAAATCTGGAAATCTTGCACATCATCTTCCAACGTGTAGAATTCCTCTACGTTGTATCCAGCTCGTCGTGGATCTTCCGAGAGCTCGTGAATTAGACGATGGGTTTCCTCGAGCTCCATCCAGTGTTTTTGCAGCGCGTTCAATTTTACGCTACAAAAAGTTGAACTCCAAGCGTCTTTCGCAGTGGTTTTGAGACCTTTTAACAATCGCTGTAACGACTTCGTTGTTGTGCCTTGCCTTCTTATGACTCTTGTTAGATCAGATGCGGGGGCTTCTGCGAGCTGCTTTAGTTCTGTTGATGTATGTGTCTCATCTTTGTTTTTGTGGCCTGGTAATCCATCATCAGCACCAGCTGACTTCATTGAAGGGTCGATGTCGACATCTGTAGGCACAATTGATTCCAAGATATGCTTAAGCTCAATGTACGCCTTTTTGACCTTCTCGTATGTGTTAGCTTGCACATACGGAGTGTCTGCCTTCACATGAGCCTTTATCTGGTCATGATTGCCAGCGAACTCTAACCAGAGAGCTTCTAATGTTCTTAATTTCTTGGCCTTGTACTCGGCCGTTTTTCGATCGGGGCCATCTTTGCCAACATTGCTCTTGAGTCTAATCAACTCGTCCGTTATGGCCTTCTGCCTGCCCACGATGGCAAACACCTTCAATTCATCCATGTTGATTATTTGTGTGTTCTACCTTCAAGATGAAACAGGAAGCTTGCTACTGATATCCACGTGCTGGTGGATTTTGAAACGCAGGAACTCAGGAACTCCCGAACCTCGTTAATATCGTTAATATCCACCTGTTGGTGGATTCTGGAACCAGGAACTCAGGAACTCTCGAACCTTGTTAATATCCACCTGTTGGTGGCTTCTGGAACGCAGGAACTCTGGAACTCAGAACCTTGTTAATATCGTTAATATCCACCTGTTGGTGGATTCTGGAACCAGGAACTCAGGAACTCTCGAACCTTGTTAATATCCACCTGTTGGTGGCTTCTGGAACGCAGGAACTCTGGAACTCAGAAACTCAGGATATTTGAATTGTAGACCAAGTGTTTAAGCCCTTGGAACGCTTACTATCACTTACAATCAGAAGGCTGTTTGTGCTCTTAATCACGTCGGGGTCACCAATGTTTAAGTCGGAACTATTTTGCTCCGACTGTCTGGACAGGGTACATAAACCTTGACCAGAATGACGATTATACAAAAAGGTTCTTGTACCTTTTGTATATTGCGGAAGAAGGAATAGTTTGATTATATTAATGCCCCTTACCACTGGTGGGGGGAAGCAATAATAATGAGGAGCCAAACAACCCTTTGAGCATAAATGATAAATTTTATTAGCTTACAATACTATTTATACAATAATTTTGCTTACTTAGCTAAATTTATAAACAACTAAAATATACAAAAATTAATATGATACAAAAAATAAAAGGAAATATAATACATTTCTGTCAGGTATGTTCTGAGCATGAATGAAGAAAAAGAAAAAAAAAGAAATGCTGACTACTGTGAGAAAATTATTATTTGCATTTGAATTGAAACATATAGAAAAATGTGAAAATAAAGCATACAGAGAAGCTGTTGCTGTTGCTGTTAATTAAACAGAGAAGCTGTTGTAGGGTAATAAATATTATAAATTGTTGGTATATGATAATCGGATGGATTAAAATATACAAGTATAATTAAATTATGAATCTATTTTTAGCTTTCAAGTCTGGTTAGTAAATCATAAAATGATCATGCTAGCTTATAAATTTCCCAATTCATAATTTTTCTACCAGAATTCACGCATTAGCTTATGAATTAATTTTTTAAATTCATAAGTCACTCAGTAGGTTATGATTTAATTTTTTTTAATTCGTAAGTCACTAACTAACTTATGATTTGGTTGGCAACACCAACGTGAAAGTGTTTTGTTCAATTTTTATATCGCTCCAGCAATTTTCTTTTAATTAAATTAGTAAAACTCACAAAAAGTACTTAAAAAACTAATAACATCCAAGGTTTATCAAAATATTTTTCAAAAAAGTGTTAATATAACAGGTAACCTTAGTTATATAAGTTTTTAAGCAAATACCGAAGTTGTCTCACTTGTCACATGACTGAGAACAAAAGAAAACGAATCCAAACTTCACCACAAGAACACCCTTATTCCAAGGCACCAATTATAAACAGAACGCAAATAGCTTATAGATCGCACCGCACCATGTCTATTTCTGATACCGATCTTAGAAAAATAAAAAATATTATAGAAGAATCTCTGCACACAGAGCTTGAGAAAGCAACTGCAAAGTTAGCTACAAAAGAGGATTTTGCAAAGCTGAATGCTGAGATAAATTTACTACGGACACAAAATGAGGATTTATGCATGCAGGTTCGACATTTCGAAGCTAGGTGCAATGCTTTGGAAGAGGAGTTGGAGATGCAGGGCAGGGAGATAAATGGAAAAAACATCATCTTCACTATGCCAAAAGAGAATATTGATCCACAGGTGAAAATACAATCTCTCAGTCAATTTTTGCTTGGCGAATCGCATCGAATGCCAGAAGCAACAAGATTAACCGAAAACGAAAATATCATCAAACTGAAACTTAACACCGGCTCGAATGAAAATTCCACAAAAATGCTCAAAAACTCCTCCAAGCACAAAGGCACATGTGTTTTTATACAACGAGACCTAACGAAACAATCACAACATAAACGTCGGATCCTTCTTGGCTACAAAAAAATAATTAAAACAAAAAAAACAACAGAAGCAGTAGTAATCAAAAACAACAATTCGTTAGTAGTTTCGGATAAAACATTTTATTTAAATACATAATATCAATTCACTTAAATATAAAAACGAAAAGATGGAGAAAACAAACTACGCGAAATGTTTGGTGAACTTAATTTCGAAGCTGTCAAAGCCATATCAGCAATTAGACTTCGCAGTGAATGGTCTAGACCAGTTGATGTAATTACACCAGGATGCCACTTTACTCAAATTTGCCGAGTACTAATATTTTAGTACAAAATTAAAATTGTAATGTCGTCAGCTCAGCACCATTATATTCTTTTAAAATTTTATCATATAATGTGTCAGGGCTAAATAATAAACTTTTATAGATTTTTTTAACTATGTTAATGATTTTGATATATTTTTTCTTTACGAAACACATGTTACAAGTGAAAATCTAACAACATTTTTAAAATATTTTAATGGATTTAAATTAGTTTCAAATGCGGCAGTTAAAACATATACAAAAGGAAGTGCAAGCGGCGGAACACTGTATGGTATAAAAACATCTTTACTAAAAATGTACACTTTTGAACAATTGGATGATGTTACTGTTGTAAAACGTTTACACAAAAATGATATGTACATTCTTCCATTTTACATCAATTGTAATAAGTGGACAGCAGACTACCAGCGGTTTAGCAACATCATGTTACATTTGTCAAACAAAAATGTTCTTATAATAGGTGATTTCAGCGCAAGAACCAACAACTTCCAGGTAACTACAATCCACAACTCAAATAACCCTTCAATAAAAGGCAACAACAGAAATTCCAAGGACAATGTATGCAATCAAAATGGTACCAACCTTCTTGAAGTCTTGCAGATGTATGACTGTATAATTTGAACGGTTGTACTAACGGAGACACTGAAGGTCACTAAACGTTTATAGGAGGTCAAGGATCAAGGTCTGTGATTGATTATTGCGCTGCAAATAGTGAATGGATTGAGCTTATTACAAAAATCGAAGTAAACAAAGTAAGAACTACTCAGACCACATGCCAATTGCTGTTGAATGGTCAGAAGAAATAACACCATTTTAAAGAAATCTTCGGCTGATTCCGAGGCTCAGATGGAAACAGGATGACTTATTGGCATACCAAACCAAGCTTGATATACATCTTCAGAGACTGAATGAGATGACTAACTCAGCGGATGAACGTGCAAATCAATTTGTTTCTTGTATAAGAAACTCTGTAACAAGAGTACCCTCAAAATTTCGTAAGGCTTTTAACCAAAAATTGTTTGACAAAGAGTGTATGAAAGCTAGAAAGAAGTCGTTTGTCCTTCTAAATGCACTCCGGAACTCAAACTGTCAAGACTTGAAAAATTGGTACAACATAGCAAATAAAAGATACACAAATTTGTGTTGCAGGAAGAAGACTGAATTCGAAAACCATCTAGCCGATAAACTTGGTAAAACAAGAGATTCAAGAGAATTTTGGAAGGTGACAAAAGAAATATTTGGATCGAATTTTAAAATAGGACCAGGAGTATCTGCTATCGAACTTTCAACTCACTTCAAAAATATTTTAAAAAATAAAGCAGACCTTGTATTTTCTTATGCAGAACCTTTTTTGGTTGACAATATATTGGATAGTGAAATCACCGTAGCTGAAGTACAGCTTGTTGTCGTCAAGGCAAAAGATGGAAAAGCTCCAGGAGAAGATGGGATTCCATACGAATATTTCAAGAACGCCACACCAAACTTTATATGTCAACTTACATCCTTTTTCAATGAAGTGTTTTCAAAAGAAGACATCCCTACATCATTTAAAACGTCTGTTATATTCCCTATTCACAAAAAAGGAGACATCAACAATGTAGACAATTATTGAGGCATATCGTATATGAACGTCATCTCAAAATTGTTCTGT